>CM048672.1:0-2400000 GCA_026401315.1 Dysphania ambrosioides
AAACCCTAAACCCTAAACCCTAAACCCTAAACCCTAAACCCTAAACCCTAGAACCCTAAACCCTAAACCCTAAACCCTAAACCCTAAACCCTAAACCCTAAACCCTAAACCCTAAACCCTAAACCCTAAACCCTAAACCCTAAACCCTAAACCCTAAACCCTAAACCCTAAACCCTAAACCCTAAACCCTAAACCCTAAACCCTAAACCCTAAACCCTAAACCCTAAACCCTAAACCCTAAACCCTAAACCCTAAACCCTAAACCCTAAACCCTAAACCCTAAACCCTAAACCCTAAACCCTAAACCCTAAACCCTAAACCCTAAACCCTAAACCCTAAACCCTAAACCCTAAACCCTAAACCCTAAACCCTAAACCCTAAACCCTAAACCCTAAACCCTAAACCCTAAACCCTAAACCCTAAACCCTAAACCCTAAACCCTAAACCCTAAACCCTAAACCCTAAACCCTAAACCCTAAACCCTAAACCCTAAACCCTAAACCCTAAACCCTAAACCCTAAACCCTAAACCCTAAACCCTAAACCCTAAACCCTAAACCCTAAACCCTAAACCCTAAACCCTAAACCCTAAACCCTAAACCCTAAACCCTAAACCCTAAACCCTAAACCCTAAACCCTAAACCCTAAACCCTAAACCCTAAACCCTAAACCCTAAACCCTAAACCCTAAACCCTAAACCCTAAACCCTAAACCCTAAACCCTAAACCCTAAACCCTAAACCCTAAACCCTAAACCCTAAACCCTAAACCCTAAACCCTAAACCCTAAACCCTAAACCCTAAACCCTAAACCCTAAACCCTAAACCCTAAACCCTAAACCCTAAACCCTAAACCCTAAACCCTAAACCCTAAACCCTAAACCCTAAACCCTAAACCCTAAACCCTAAACCCTAAACCCTAAACCCTAAACCCTAAACCCTAAACCCTAAACCCTAAACCCTAAACCCTAAACCCTAAACCCTAAACCCTAAACCCTAAACCCTAAACCCTAAACCCTAAACCCTAAACCCTAAACCCTAAACCCTAAACCCTAAACCCTAAAACCCTAAACCCTAAACCCTAAACCCTAAACCCTAAACCCTAAACCCTAAACCCTAAACCCTAAACCCTAAACCCTAAACCCTAAACCCTAAACCCTAAACCCTAAACCCTAAACCCTAAACCCTAAACCCTAAACCCTAAACCCTAAACCCTAAACCCTAAACCCTAAACCCTAAACCCTAAACCCTAAACCCTAAACCCTAAACCCTAAACCCTAAACCCTAAACCCTAAACCCTAAACCCTAAACCCTAAACCCTAAACCCTAAACCCTAAACCCTAAACCCTAAACCCTAAACCCTAAACCCTAAACCCTAAACCCTAAACCCTAAACCCTAAACCCTAAACCCTAAACCCTAAACCCTAAACCCTAAACCCTAAACCCTAAACCCTAAACCCTAAACCCTAAACCCTAAACCCTAAACCCTAAACCCTAAACCCTAAACCCTAAACCCTAAACCCTAAACCCTAAACCCTAAACCCTAAACCCTAAACCCTAAACCCTAAACCCTAAACCCTAAACCCTAAACCCTAAACCCTAAACCCTAAACCCTAAACCCTAAACCCTAAACCCTAAACCCTAAACCCTAAACCCTAAACCCTAAACCCTAAACCCTAAACCCTAAACCCTAAACCCTAAACCCTAAACCCTAAACCCTAAACCCTAAACCCTAAACCCTAAACCCTAAACCCTAAACCCTAAACCCTAAACCCTAAACCCTAAACCCTAAACCCTAAACCCTAAACCCTAAACCCTAAACCCTAAACCCTAAACCCTAAACCCTAAACCCTAAACCCTAAACCCTAAACCCTAAACCCTAAACCCTAAACCCTAAACCCTAAACCCTAAACCCTAAACCCTAAACCCTAAACCCTAAACCCTAAACCCTAAACCCTAAACCCTAAACCCTAAACCCTAAACCCTAAACCCTAAACCCTAAACCCTAAACCCTAAACCCTAAACCCTAAACCCTAAACCCTAAACCCTAAACCCTAAACCCTAAACCCTAAACCCTAAACCCTAAACCCTAAACCCTAAACCCTAAACCCTAAACCCTAAACCCTAAACCCTAAACCCTAAACCCTAAACCCTAAACCCTAAACCCTAAACCCTAAACCCTAAACCCTAAACCCTAAACCCTAAACCCTAAACCCTAAACCCTAAACCCTAAACCCTAAACCCTAAACCCTAAACCCTAAACCCTAAACCCTAAACCCTAAACCCTAAACCCTAAACCCTAAACCCTAAACCCTAAACCCTAAACCCTAAACCCTAAACCCTAAACCCTAAACCCTAAACCCTAAACCCTAAACCCTAAACCCTAAACCCTAAACCCTAAACCCTAAACCCTAAACCCTAAACCCTAAACCCTAAACCCTAAACCCTAAACCCTAAACCCTAAACCCTAAACCCTAAACCCTAAACCCTAAACCCTAAACCCTAAACCCTAAACCCTAAACCCTAAACCCTAAACCCTAAACCCTAAACCCTAAACCCTAAACCCTAAACCCTAAACCCTAAACCCTAAACCCTAAACCCTAAACCCTAAACCCTAAACCCTAAACCCTAAACCCTAAACCCTAAACCCTAAACCCTAAACCCTAAACCCTAAACCCTAAACCCTAAACCCTAAACCCTAAACCCTAAACCCTAAACCCTAAACCCTAAACCCTAAACCCTAAACCCTAAACCCTAAACCCTAAACCCTAAACCCTAAACCCTAAACCCTAAACCCTAAACCCTAAACCCTAAACCCTAAACCCTAAACCCTAAACCCTAAACCCTAAACCCTAAACCCTAAACCCTAAACCCTAAACCCTAAACCCTAAACCCTAAACCCTAAACCCTAAACCCTAAACCCTAAACCCTAAACCCTAAACCCTAAACCCTAAACCCTAAACCCTAAACCCTAAACCCTAAACCCTAAACCCTAAACCCTAAACCCTAAACCCTAAACCCTAAACCCTAAACCCTAAACCCTAAACCCTAAACCCTAAACCCTAAACCCTAAACCCTAAACCCTAAACCCTAAACCCTAAACCCTAAACCCTAAACCCTAAACCCTAAACCCTAAACCCTAAACCCTAAACCCTAAACCCTAAACCCTAAACCCTAAACCCTAAACCCTAAACCCTAAACCCTAAACCCTAAACCCTAAACCCTAAACCCTAAACCCTAAACCCTAAACCCTAAACCCTAAACCCTAAACCCTAAACCCTAAACCCTAAACCCTAAACCCTAAACCCTAAACCCTAAACCCTAAACCCTAAACCCTAAACCCTAAACCCTAAACCCTAAACCCTAAACCCTAAACCCTAAACCCTAAACCCTAAACCCTAAACCCTAAACCCTAAACCCTAAACCCTAAACCCTAAACCCTAAACCCTAAACCCTAAACCCTAAACCCTAAACCCTAAACCCTAAACCCTAAACCCTAAACCCTAAACCCTAAACCCTAAACCCTAAACCCTAAACCCTAAACCCTAAACCCTAAACCCTAAACCCTAAACCCTAAACCCTAAACCCTAAACCCTAAACCCTAAACCCTAAACCCTAAACCCTAAACCCTAAACCCTAAACCCTAAACCCTAAACCCTAAACCCTAAACCCTAAACCCTAAACCCTAAACCCTAAACCCTAAACCCTAAACCCTAAACCCTAAACCCTAAACCCTAAACCCTAAACCCTAAACCCTAAACCCTAAACCCTAAACCCTAAACCCTAAACCCTAAACCCTAAACCCTAAACCCTAAACCCTAAACCCTAAACCCTAAACCCTAAACCCTAAACCCTAAACCCTAAACCCTAAACCCTAAACCCTAAACCCTAAACCCTAAACCCTAAACCCTAAACCCTAAACCCTAAACCCTAAACCCTAAACCCTAAACCCTAAACCCTAAACCCTAAACCCTAAACCCTAAACCCTAAACCCTAAACCCTAAACCCTAAACCCTAAACCCTAAACCCTAAACCCTAAACCCTAAACCCTAAACCCTAAACCCTAAACCCTAAACCCTAAACCCTAAACCCTAAACCCTAAACCCTAAACCCTAAACCCTAAACCCTAAACCCTAAACCCTAAACCCTAAACCCTAAACCCTAAACCCTAAACCCTAAACCCTAAACCCTAAACCCTAAACCCTAAACCCTAAACCCTAAACCCTAAACCCTAAACCCTAAACCCTAAACCCTAAACCCTAAACCCTAAACCCTAAACCCTAAACCCTAAACCCTAAACCCTAAACCCTAAACCCTAAACCCTAAACCCTAAACCCTAAACCCTAAACCCTAAACCCTAAACCCTAAACCCTAAACCCTAAACCCTAAACCCTAAACCCTAAACCCTAAACCCTAAACCCTAAACCCTAAACCCTAAACCCTAAACCCTAAACCCTAAACCCTAAACCCTAAACCCTAAACCCTAAACCCTAAACCCTAAACCCTAAACCCTAAACCCTAAACCCTAAACCCTAAACCCTAAACCCTAAACCCTAAACCCTAAACCCTAAACCCTAAACCCTAAACCCTAAACCCTAAACCCTAAACCCTAAACCCTAAACCCTAAACCCTAAACCCTAAACCCTAAACCCTAAACCCTAAACCCTAAACCCTAAACCCTAAACCCTAAACCCTAAACCCTAAACCCTAAACCCTAAACCCTAAACCCTAAACCCTAAACCCTAAACCCTAAACCCTAAACCCTAAACCCTAAACCCTAAACCCTAAACCCTAAACCCTAAACCCTAAACCCTAAACCCTAAACCCTAAACCCTAAACCCTAAACCCTAAACCCTAAACCCTAAACCCTAAACCCTAAACCCTAAACCCTAAACCCTAAACCCTAAACCCTAAACCCTAAACCCTAAACCCTAAACCCTAAACCCTAAACCCTAAACCCTAAACCCTAAACCCTAAACCCTAAACCCTAAACCCTAAACCCTAAACCCTAAACCCTAAACCCTAAACCCTAAACCCTAAACCCTAAACCCTAAACCCTAAACCCTAAACCCTAAACCCTAAACCCTAAACCCTAAACCCTAAACCCTAAACCCTAAACCCTAAACCCTAAACCCTAAACCCTAAACCCTAAACCCTAAACCCTAAACCCTAAACCCTAAACCCTAAACCCTAAACCCTAAACCCTAAACCCTAAACCCTAAACCCTAAACCCTAAACCCTAAACCCTAAACCCTAAACCCTAAACCCTAAACCCTAAACCCTAAACCCTAAACCCTAAACCCTAAACCCTAAACCCTAAACCCTAAACCCTAAACCCTAAACCCTAAACCCTAAACCCTAAACCCTAAACCCTAAACCCTAAACCCTAAACCCTAAACCCTAAACCCTAAACCCTAAACCCTAAACCCTAAACCCTAAACCCTAAACCCTAAACCCTAAACCCTAAACCCTAAACCCTAAACCCTAAACCCTAAACCCTAAACCCTAAACCCTAAACCCTAAACCCTAAACCCTAAACCCTAAACCCTAAACCCTAAACCCTAAACCCTAAACCCTAAACCCTAAACCCTAAACCCTAAACCCTAAACCCTAAACCCTAAACCCTAAACCCTAAACCCTAAACCCTAAACCCTAAACCCTAAACCCTAAACCCTAAACCCTAAACCCTAAACCCTAAACCCTAAACCCTAAACCCTAAACCCTAAACCCTAAACCCTAAACCCTAAACCCTAAACCCTAAACCCTAAACCCTAAACCCTAAACCCTAAACCCTAAACCCTAAACCCTAAACCCTAAACCCTAAACCCTAAACCCTAAACCCTAAACCCTAAACCCTAAACCCTAAACCCTAAACCCTAAACCCTAAACCCTAAACCCTAAACCCTAAACCCTAAACCCTAAACCCTAAACCCTAAACCCTAAACCCTAAACCCTAAACCCTAAACCCTAAACCCTAAACCCTAAACCCTAAACCCTAAACCCTAAACCCTAAACCCTAAACCCTAAACCCTAAACCCTAAACCCTAAACCCTAAACCCTAAACCCTAAACCCTAAACCCTAAACCCTAAACCCTAAACCCTAAACCCTAAACCCTAAACCCTAAACCCTAAACCCTAAACCCTAAACCCTAAACCCTAAACCCTAAACCCTAAACCCTAAACCCTAAACCCTAAACCCTAAACCCTAAACCCTAAACCCTAAACCCTAAACCCTAAACCCTAAACCCTAAACCCTAAACCCTAAACCCTAAACCCTAAACCCTAAACCCTAAACCCTAAACCCTAAACCCTAAACCCTAAACCCTAAACCCTAAACCCTAAACCCTAAACCCTAAACCCTAAACCCTAAACCCTAAACCCTAAACCCTAAACCCTAAACCCTAAACCCTAAACCCTAAACCCTAAACCCTAAACCCTAAACCCTAAACCCTAAACCCTAAACCCTAAACCCTAAACCCTAAACCCTAAACCCTAAACCCTAAACCCTAAACCCTAAACCCTAAACCCTAAACCCTAAACCCTAAACCCTAAACCCTAAACCCTAAACCCTAAACCCTAAACCCTAAACCCTAAACCCTAAACCCTAAACCCTAAACCCTAAACCCTAAACCCTAAACCCTAAACCCTAAACCCTAAACCCTAAACCCTAAACCCTAAACCCTAAACCCTAAACCCTAAACCCTAAACCCTAAACCCTAAACCCTAAACCCTAAACCCTAAACCCTAAACCCTAAACCCTAAACCCTAAACCCTAAACCCTAAACCCTAAACCCTAAACCCTAAACCCTAAACCCTAAACCCTAAACCCTAAACCCTAAACCCTAAACCCTAAACCCTAAACCCTAAACCCTAAACCCTAAACCCTAAACCCTAAACCCTAAACCCTAAACCCTAAACCCTAAACCCTAAACCCTAAACCCTAAACCCTAAACCCTAAACCCTAAACCCTAAACCCTAAACCCTAAACCCTAAACCCTAAACCCTAAACCCTAAACCCTAAACCCTAAACCCTAAACCCTAAACCCTAAACCCTAAACCCTAAACCCTAAACCCTAAACCCTAAACCCTAAACCCTAAACCCTAAACCCTAAACCCTAAACCCTAAACCCTAAACCCTAAACCCTAAACCCTAAACCCTAAACCCTAAACCCTAAACCCTAAACCCTAAACCCTAAACCCTAAACCCTAAACCCTAAACCCTAAACCCTAAACCCTAAACCCTAAACCCTAAACCCTAAACCCTAAACCCTAAACCCTAAACCCTAAACCCTAAACCCTAAACCCTAAACCCTAAACCCTAAACCCTAAACCCTAAACCCTAAACCCTAAACCCTAAACCCTAAACCCTAAACCCTAAACCCTAAACCCTAAACCCTAAACCCTAAACCCTAAACCCTAAACCCTAAACCCTAAACCCTAAACCCTAAACCCTAAACCCTAAACCCTAAACCCTAAACCCTAAACCCTAAACCCTAAACCCTAAACCCTAAACCCTAAACCCTAAACCCTAAACCCTAAACCCTAAACCCTAAACCCTAAACCCTAAACCCTAAACCCTAAACCCTAAACCCTAAACCCTAAACCCTAAACCCTAAACCCTAAACCCTAAACCCTAAACCCTAAACCCTAAACCCTAAACCCTAAACCCTAAACCCTAAACCCTAAACCCTAAACCCTAAACCCTAAACCCTAAACCCTAAACCCTAAACCCTAAACCCTAAACCCTAAACCCTAAACCCTAAACCCTAAACCCTAAACCCTAAACCCTAAACCCTAAACCCTAAACCCTAAACCCTAAACCCTAAACCCTAAACCCTAAACCCTAAACCCTAAACCCTAAACCCTAAACCCTAAACCCTAAACCCTAAACCCTAAACCCTAAACCCTAAACCCTAAACCCTAAACCCTAAACCCTAAACCCTAAACCCTAAACCCTAAACCCTAAACCCTAAACCCTAAACCCTAAACCCTAAACCCTAAACCCTAAACCCTAAACCCTAAACCCTAAACCCTAAACCCTAAACCCTAAACCCTAAACCCTAAACCCTAAACCCTAAACCCTAAACCCTAAACCCTAAACCCTAAACCCTAAACCCTAAACCCTAAACCCTAAACCCTAAACCCTAAACCCTAAACCCTAAACCCTAAACCCTAAACCCTAAACCCTAAACCCTAAACCCTAAACCCTAAACCCTAAACCCTAAACCCTAAACCCTAAACCCTAAACCCTAAACCCTAAACCCTAAACCCTAAACCCTAAACCCTAAACCCTAAACCCTAAACCCTAAACCCTAAACCCTAAACCCTAAACCCTAAACCCTAAACCCTAAACCCTAAACCCTAAACCCTAAACCCTAAACCCTAAACCCTAAACCCTAAACCCTAAACCCTAAACCCTAAACCCTAAACCCTAAACCCTAAACCCTAAACCCTAAACCCTAAACCCTAAACCCTAAACCCTAAACCCTAAACCCTAAACCCTAAACCCTAAACCCTAAACCCTAAACCCTAAACCCTAAACCCTAAACCCTAAACCCTAAACCCTAAACCCTAAACCCTAAACCCTAAACCCTAAACCCTAAACCCTAAACCCTAAACCCTAAACCCTAAACCCTAAACCCTAAACCCTAAACCCTAAACCCTAAACCCTAAACCCTAAACCCTAAACCCTAAACCCTAAACCCTAAACCCTAAACCCTAAACCCTAAACCCTAAACCCTAAACCCTAAACCCTAAACCCTAAACCCTAAACCCTAAACCCTAAACCCTAAACCCTAAACCCTAAACCCTAAACCCTAAACCCTAAACCCTAAACCCTAAACCCTAAACCCTAAACCCTAAACCCTAAACCCTAAACCCTAAACCCTAAACCCTAAACCCTAAACCCTAAACCCTAAACCCTAAACCCTAAACCCTAAACCCTAAACCCTAAACCCTAAACCCTAAACCCTAAACCCTAAACCCTAAACCCTAAACCCTAAACCCTAAACCCTAAACCCTAAACCCTAAACCCTAAACCCTAAACCCTAAACCCTAAACCCTAAACCCTAAACCCTAAACCCTAAACCCTAAACCCTAAACCCTAAACCCTAAACCCTAAACCCTAAACCCTAAACCCTAAACCCTAAACCCTAAACCCTAAACCCTAAACCCTAAACCCTAAACCCTAAACCCTAAACCCTAAACCCTAAACCCTAAACCCTAAACCCTAAACCCTAAACCCTAAACCCTAAACCCTAAACCCTAAACCCTAAACCCTAAACCCTAAACCCTAAACCCTAAACCCTAAACCCTAAACCCTAAACCCTAAACCCTAAACCCTAAACCCTAAACCCTAAACCCTAAACCCTAAACCCTAAACCCTAAACCCTAAACCCTAAACCCTAAACCCTAAACCCTAAACCCTAAACCCTAAACCCTAAACCCTAAACCCTAAACCCTAAACCCTAAACCCTAAACCCTAAACCCTAAACCCTAAACCCTAAACCCTAAACCCTAAACCCTAAACCCTAAACCCTAAACCCTAAACCCTAAACCCTAAACCCTAAACCCTAAACCCTAAACCCTAAACCCTAAACCCTAAACCCTAAACCCTAAACCCTAAACCCTAAACCCTAAACCCTAAACCCTAAACCCTAAACCCTAAACCCTAAACCCTAAACCCTAAACCCTAAACCCTAAACCCTAAACCCTAAACCCTAAACCCTAAACCCTAAACCCTAAACCCTAAACCCTAAACCCTAAACCCTAAACCCTAAACCCTAAACCCTAAACCCTAAACCCTAAACCCTAAACCCTAAACCCTAAACCCTAAACCCTAAACCCTAAACCCTAAACCCTAAACCCTAAACCCTAAACCCTAAACCCTAAACCCTAAACCCTAAACCCTAAACCCTAAACCCTAAACCCTAAACCCTAAACCCTAAACCCTAAACCCTAAACCCTAAACCCTAAACCCTAAACCCTAAACCCTAAACCCTAAACCCTAAACCCTAAACCCTAAACCCTAAACCCTAAACCCTAAACCCTAAACCCTAAACCCTAAACCCTAAACCCTAAACCCTAAACCCTAAACCCTAAACCCTAAACCCTAAACCCTAAACCCTAAACCCTAAACCCTAAACCCTAAACCCTAAACCCTAAACCCTAAACCCTAAACCCTAAACCCTAAACCCTAAACCCTAAACCCTAAACCCTAAACCCTAAACCCTAAACCCTAAACCCTAAACCCTAAACCCTAAACCCTAAACCCTAAACCCTAAACCCTAAACCCTAAACCCTAAACCCTAAACCCTAAACCCTAAACCCTAAACCCTAAACCCTAAACCCTAAACCCTAAACCCTAAACCCTAAACCCTAAACCCTAAACCCTAAACCCTAAACCCTAAACCCTAAACCCTAAACCCTAAACCCTAAACCCTAAACCCTAAACCCTAAACCCTAAACCCTAAACCCTAAACCCTAAACCCTAAACCCTAAACCCTAAACCCTAAACCCTAAACCCTAAACCCTAAACCCTAAACCCTAAACCCTAAACCCTAAACCCTAAACCCTAAACCCTAAACCCTAAACCCTAAACCCTAAACCCTAAACCCTAAACCCTAAACCCTAAACCCTAAACCCTAAACCCTAAACCCTAAACCCTAAACCCTAAACCCTAAACCCTAAACCCTAAACCCTAAACCCTAAACCCTAAACCCTAAACCCTAAACCCTAAACCCTAAACCCTAAACCCTAAACCCTAAACCCTAAACCCTAAACCCTAAACCCTAAACCCTAAACCCTAAACCCTAAACCCTAAACCCTAAACCCTAAACCCTAAACCCTAAACCCTAAACCCTAAACCCTAAACCCTAAACCCTAAACCCTAAACCCTAAACCCTAAACCCTAAACCCTAAACCCTAAACCCTAAACCCTAAACCCTAAACCCTAAACCCTAAACCCTAAACCCTAAACCCTAAACCCTAAACCCTAAACCCTAAACCCTAAACCCTAAACCCTAAACCCTAAACCCTAAACCCTAAACCCTAAACCCTAAACCCTAAACCCTAAACCCTAAACCCTAAACCCTAAACCCTAAACCCTAAACCCTAAACCCTAAACCCTAAACCCTAAACCCTAAACCCTAAACCCTAAACCCTAAACCCTAAACCCTAAACCCTAAACCCTAAACCCTAAACCCTAAACCCTAAACCCTAAACCCTAAACCCTAAACCCTAAACCCTAAACCCTAAACCCTAAACCCTAAACCCTAAACCCTAAACCCTAAACCCTAAACCCTAAACCCTAAACCCTAAACCCTAAACCCTAAACCCTAAACCCTAAACCCTAAACCCTAAACCCTAAACCCTAAACCCTAAACCCTAAACCCTAAACCCTAAACCCTAAACCCTAAACCCTAAACCCTAAACCCTAAACCCTAAACCCTAAACCCTAAACCCTAAACCCTAAACCCTAAACCCTAAACCCTAAACCCTAAACCCTAAACCCTAAACCCTAAACCCTAAACCCTAAACCCTAAACCCTAAACCCTAAACCCTAAACCCTAAACCCTAAACCCTAAACCCTAAACCCTAAACCCTAAACCCTAAACCCTAAACCCTAAACCCTAAACCCTAAACCCTAAACCCTAAACCCTAAACCCTAAACCCTAAACCCTAAACCCTAAACCCTAAACCCTAAACCCTAAACCCTAAACCCTAAACCCTAAACCCTAAACCCTAAACCCTAAACCCTAAACCCTAAACCCTAAACCCTAAACCCTAAACCCTAAACCCTAAACCCTAAACCCTAAACCCTAAACCCTAAACCCTAAACCCTAAACCCTAAACCCTAAACCCTAAACCCTAAACCCTAAACCCTAAACCCTAAACCCTAAACCCTAAACCCTAAACCCTAAACCCTAAACCCTAAACCCTAAACCCTAAACCCTAAACCCTAAACCCTAAACCCTAAACCCTGAACCGTGAACCCTGAACCCTGAACCGTGAACCCTGAACCCTGAACCGTGAACCATGAACCCTGAACCCTGAACCCTGAACCCAGAACCCTAAACCCAGAACCCTGAACCCAGAACCCTGAACCCTGAACCCTGAACCCTGAACCCAGAACCCTGAACCCAGAACCCTGAACCCAGAACCCTGAACCCTGAACCCTGAACCCTGAACCCTAAACCCTGAACCCTGAACCCTAAACCCTGAACCCTAAACCCTGAACCCTGAACCCTGAACCCTGAACCCTGAACCCTGAACCCTGAACCCTGAACCCTGAACCCTAAACCCTGAACCCTAAACCCTGAACCCTAAACCCTAAACCCTGAACCCTGAACCCTAAACCCTGAACCCTGAACCCTGAACCCTAAACCCTGAACCCTAAACCCTAAACCCTGAACCCTGAACCCTGAACCCTGAACCCTAAACCCTAAACCCTAGACCCTTAACCCTAAACCCTAAACCCTGAACCCTTAACCCTAAACCCTAAACCCTGAACCGTGAACCCTGAACCCTGAACCCTAAACCCTGAACCCTAAACCCTGAACCCTGAACCGTGAACTCTAAACCCTAAACCCTTAACCCTAAACCCTATTAATGATGAATTGGGTAGAGGTGAATTTCAAGTCTTAATGATGATGGTAGTTTAGTTTATTCAACAAGTTTAAAAGTGAATATGTAAATCATAAGGATAAAAATTACAGTATAATAGAGATTACTTGTAACTGTAATGTTTGCATGTATGTGGTATGGTGAGTATATATTGAGTTTAACTAGTAAATCACATAAAGAGAAAGAGGATAAGCAATAAAGTTTTGGCTAGTACATGTTTAGAGTATTGATAATTAGAGGTTGAAGCTTCACGGGTAGACATGGCCATGGAACCGGTCCGGGCTAGCCACTAGGCCGGTTTTGGAAATTCGGGACCGGGGATCGAACTAGTCCTTGGGGTGGGTTGGTTCGTACTAAATCGAACCGAATCGAAAATCGAATAACGAACCAAATCGAAAACCGAATAAAGAACCAAATCTAACCGAATCACGAACCGAATTAACGAATTGAATCGAACCGAATTCACGAACTGAATCAAACCGAATCAAACCAAAGTGAACCGAATCAAACCGAATTCACGAGCCGAATCAAACCAAATTTCACATAACGCCATTAGAAATTAAAAGAAATGAATTGTTTCGAAAGTAATTAAATGTTTACATTCACGAATCACATAATGACATTCGTTATAAACTTTTATATTCGACTAATCACATTCATTTTTCATTTCTTTTGTCGATATTTTTCATTTTTCATTACATATTTACATAAATTACATATATTACATATAATCACAAAAAGACATAATTATATTTGATTCATATAAACTAAGTTATATTCAGCTAAACTAACTTTCATTGTTCATATAAATTAAACTATATTCAACTAAACTTACATTAGTCATATAATCTAAATTGTATTCAACTAAATTAGTATTTATTGATTTATATAATGATTAAACTAAATTCTATTCAATTAAACTAACATTCATTGGTTTTTATAAACCAAATTATGTTCAACTAAACTAACACTCATATAAACTAAACTAAAATTTAGTGATTTATCTAAATTAATCTATATTCAACTAAACTAACATTCATATAAATTAAATTATGTTCAACTAACTTTATTAAACTAAATAACATTCACTAATTCATATAAACTAAACTATATTCAACGAAACTAACATTAATTGATTCATATAAACTAAACTATATACAATTCTACTAAACTAACATTTATTGATTCATATAAACTAAATTATATTCAACTAAATTAACATTAATGTAAACTAAACTATATATAACTAAATTAACATTTATTAGTTTATATAAACTAAACTATATTCAACTAAACTAACATTAATTAATTAATATAAACGAAACTATATATAATTCAACTAAACTGTCATTCATTGATTCATATAAACTAAACTAACATTCTTATAAACTTAACTATATTCAGCTAAACTAACATTCATTCAAATAAACTAACATTCATATAAATTAAACTATATGCAAATCAACTATTATACTTATTCTTATTTAATTATTATTTCAACTATTATACTTTGTAATATGTTTGTACTCAGCTTGCTGATTATGTATTTTGTGTGCTTTTTGTCATGGTTTTTGCCTATAAATGACATTGTTATAATCTAATACTTACATTTATATTATTGGGGAGCAAATTATTGACTGGTATCCAATCGAGCATTCATGCATGGGTGCGTTGAGATGACTGTTGTTTTAATTTAGATTTCTGAATAAGTTTAATGATATATAGCCTTAACATTTGAATACGTGGTGGTAGCACACCTGTAGTTTCCTAAAAGTTTTATTTTCCGAAAATGGGAATAACCGAGGTGTTACAATAATTAGCTGAATTGCATGCTTTATTTTATTTCGAAAGATTTTGAATTGTAGGTTTGGATTTAAGTTTGATGATATATTTTGGTACTTTAAGGGCCTTCGGTAGTTCTCTCAAGATTTTGGTAGTTCTTTCAAGATTTTAGTATGAAGAATTATTAGATATGATATACAATTATCGTAGTTTTCTTAAAGTAGAGTATTATTTGATTCCATTCAATATATATTTGTTAAAATTTGACTTTTATGTAATTTACTTAATGAATTAATTTATTTTACAAAAATAGGTAATGATCAAACTTACAAAAATGGGCTCAAATGAATTAAAGGTGGAGAGATAATTGAGAAAGGTGATGAGAAGGTGGTAAGGCTTGTAGAGTTGTAGGAGTTTGATTTGAGGGAAATAACTCGACTCAGTAGCTTTCAGAAAGGTCGAGTAATTAAGCTTTACTAATACGGTGATTAGCAAAAATTAGCAAAAGTAACTTAGGGATGGCAATTCAATCCGAGTCCGAACCGAGTCCGATCCGATTCGAAGGAAAAAGTCCGATCCAAACCCGTTTGAAAAAACTCCGACTCCGAATCCAATAAAAAAAAACTCCGACTCCGAATAGAAGATGGATTGGATTCGGATATTGTATTACATCCGACCCAATTGTGATCCGAGTCCGATTGTCCGATCCGAATAAGTAGTATTAAGGATAGTATTAAAAAAAAAGACCAAATATAATAACCCAAAAATTAAAAAATTAAATAATAAATAAATAAATCATGGTATTTGATTGTATTGTATAAATTTTTTTAATTTACAATATATGTTATAAAGGAATTATAGTATTAGTAATGAAATTAACAAAAAAATAGGTAAGAAAATATTAATATTTGGATTGGATTCGAAGGTCCGACGGATCGGATTCGGAGGTCCGACAGATCGAATCGGATTCGGAGGTCCGACGGATTCAGAATTTGCGGATTCAGAGTCGAATTCGGATCCAAAATTAAAGTTCGCAAACTTGTCTGAATAGATTCGAATTTTGTTGGATTCGCTCCGACTCTGATTCATTGTAATTCCTAAAGTAATTAGAGGCGTTGTCATTGTCCACTCCTATTTGGTAAAATAAAATAATAAACAAGAAAAAGTCGTGAAGGGTTCACTCTTCCCTCCTACAGTCCTACCGACTCTATTTGTATCCAATTTCAATTTTGAACAAAAATCTCTCTCCTCCCCGGTCCTCATTTCCCCAACCTAAAGCTCTGGCATTACCTGGCCGATTATTCCGTTGTGAATGCGCAACACGCCGGCGTTGTAAGCCCACGAATCCACCTTCTAGCAACTCAAACTCTCTCCCCATTGACCTTTGTCAGTTCAAGTTACACTATTTTATCCCCGAAATTCTCACTCTAATAAGTTTCCGCTGAAATCATTCGGATCATTTGTTGAGCAAGAAGAGGACTGGGCATTTTCTTGGCTCATTTCTGTGAATTGGCCAGTATTATGAAATCTAAAGGGTATGTCTCTCTCTATTTTTTATTTTTTTCATAAAAAATTTGGAGTGAGGTGTAAGCAATAATAGTTTCGAAATTAGAATGAATGTTATGGAAATTGATTGCTGAAGTATATAGTTGGATCAGGGATTGTTGCTGATTAGGGGAGATCTGGATGGGTGGGTCTGTAAAATGAACAAACAAAGACGGAGCTTCAAGGTTGGAGTTTTTCATTCTTGCTGAGCCTATATGACGACTAAACGTGCTTATAAGCTACGTATCCTTTCGTTCTCTGTTCAGATTTATCTTAGAATTGAGAGGGTTACCCGGTTATATTGTTGTTTAATTTATCTGTGACCTAAATGTTCTTATTTTGCTTTATATATGTATATTTATTTTTATATCTAAATTGAAAAAAGACAAAAAAAAAAAAAAGAAAACTGATTTGGGTGTTGAGTATGTTGTATCTTTGGATTTCTTGGAAGTTGCCTTAACAGACAGGGTTACAGAGGAATTTGTAGCGCATACGTCCACTGTCAATTGCCTTAAAATTGGGAGGAAGTCGTCAAGGGTTCTAGTCACGGGTGGGGAAGACCACAAAGTCAATCTTTGGGCCATTGGCAAACCCAATGCTATATTGGTTTGTTCACTTTGCTTTTACTTCTACCATTTTCATTCAAATATTATTTTGAGATTATAATGGTTTATGCTCTGTATACTGACTTTAAAGTACATTCCTAGTCCTTGACAGAGTCCTTACCTTAAGGGCAAGATAGAGGAAAATAAGGGGAAAAGAGCATGTGGCATGGTTATGGTGCCTACTACATTTTGGACAGTTATGTAGGGGAATTTTGAGGCTTCATGGAGCTGCTAAACATATTTCAGAATACTGAAAGCAAAAATTCGATGGGGAAGAACCATAAGAGAGTGTATAGATTAGTGAGTGGAATGCCGCTATGGTTTTTTTTACTTCACATTGAAAAATAAGTCAGGGTAGAGCCTATAAGTGAACAGGCCAAGTTCAAATTAACAGCTACAATTAAAGTTTCTCCTAAGTTAAGATAAGGCCTAATATAGATAAGGTTTAAATTCAGACTATGTCAAAGTTTTGGTGAATTTGAAGAAGCCTACATCTGGCTCATTCTATGTTGACCTGTGTAGAGGCCTAGAGGAGTAGAGGGATGTTATTGTTATCCTTATGGTCACAATTTCTTAGTTGTTGTCTAGATAATGTAGCCTTCACATAGTCAAGGAACTTAAAATAAAGTTAAGGTACTTATTTGGGTTTGTTAGGGAAGGACATTGAGATGTAATTGGGATCTAGAGTTTCTAGACCTAAGAGATATTGATGGAAATTAAACTGATTGATTGAGCTTTCTCACTTTATACCTAAATAATAAGCCACCTTTAATGGGAGTTGTTTTCAAGGAAATGACTTTAAATGATCATAATCTTACTTCATTATTCATAATGTATATACCCACCATAGCAATGTTGTTTTTCATTGATATTCTTAGGTATATGAGAAATAAATAAATTTTACTCCCTGTGTCCTCTAAATATTGCTCAATTTCTATTTATAAAGTTAAAGTTTGAAAAGTTTAACACAAATTCTCATCATGTTATAAGAAATAATATATTTAAGTGGGATTTTGTTAGATGCATATTAATGTAAATTTTTAGAATATCAAGTTTTTATATTTTTTTTGCCTTATGGGTTTGGAGATTAAAACGTCTAAATTCATGTTTTGAAGTCCGCGAAAAGTCAAATGTGACAATCTTTGGAGGACAGAGGGAGTATCTTCTAAATTTAGAGTTATTGTTAATTTTGGAATGGCGTAGATGTAGCCAATTATTCACAAACAATTTTTTTCCCCTTGTGTAAATGCAACAAATTTTGGAGGAATCTTGGAAATTTGATGTTCATTAGTATCTAAGGTTGTAGGCTAGGGAATATGTCTTGGGTTAAAGGCGCTTACACCATAAGCTTTAGTTATCTTAGGTATTAAGAAGCAGATGACTTGATTAAGCTCTTTGCCCAATGGATTTCGTGCTAGTTGTATCAAGGAAATAATTTGTTTCTTGCCATCGGTGGCGGTGCCATAAATTTTGCCTTATGGGTTTGTAATCTACTAAATCAAGTAATATATAAAATAGTGTAAATTTTCAAATTACGTGGTAACACGTGGCGATAATACCCCTAAGTTACTAAAATTACTATTATTATTATTATGTTAGTAATTTGGGGGTGTTACATTACGAATAACAATTCGGGTGTTCAAATGTACAATTACAATAATGAAAACAAATTACTATTGAACATGACAAATTTTCATGTTTTGAAAATGATCTCTTATATCCTCGTCCTCGACTACTAAACACCGAGATATGTTTGCTGCAAATACATACTAACCTAAACTTTTACTAACATAACACCACATGGTCAACAACACTCAAATGGTCGTTTCTTTTCTAAACAATAAAGCTCAAACCACAAAAAATAAAGCTCAAACCCAACATGATAATCTGGAAAAATTAAAGTAGTAAAAAAGAGTAACGGAATGAGACAATCACCACTCTCACCAACATAGATGTTATGGAAAAGCTTATACACCTTGATTTCCCTTATTGTGCTTGACAACTTCTTCTCAAGTGCTTGCGTTTCAATACAATACACAATCAAAACCCTTGATAGATTCCATCAAATCAAACCTTGGAAAATCCATCAAAATCAAAGCTTTAGAACCCTAAAGTCTATCAAACCAAAAACCCAATCAATATCAAAGCTTGAAACATTAAAATCTGGTATAAAAAGATGATTTAAAACTTATTCATAGGAAAAAATATTAAAATCGCACCCTAGATTGGAATAAAAACAAAGGAGGAGAGAGACTGAGAGATTGTGCACGGGGTAGAGAGTGACTGAGAGAGAAATCGAGTGAGCATCTTAGCGAGAGTGTGCCTAGTGCCCACAACCTATGCCTTGGAAATCGGAATTGAAGACTGAAAAGGGGTTAAAGGGAGAATCGAACTAGGCTTCCTTGTTTGAGATTCATGTGCTTTACCACTGCTTGCCATTAAGTTGATTTGTGACAAAAAGGTAAAACCATGATTTAGATAATTTGAAATGTGCCACTTATTGAAATTGGATTGGGATAAATTATCTCTAGCACTTGTTTCATCAATTTTTTTTTTTAGTTTTGTCCTTCTTTAAGATATCAAGTCCCTCCTTGGTAATGTTGAACATCTTTTCTCGCTTATAAAAACCTTCATCTCGTGTATAAAAGAAAACATGGTGTTAAATTCACATAAACTTCTCTGAACACGATCCTGGTATTGCTTATTATATTCTCTAATTCCAACGTTATTTATACACAATACATCACACTATCCCAGTAACCTTAATATGTAGGAAAACTAAACTTTGTTAAACAAGGAAAACCACACGGCACAGAGACATATTACCACAATATTCCTTATTGTATCTATGTAAGATTCCTAAGGTAAGTTCCCTTATATTAGGCACCTAGGTCTCTAATATTACATTTACACAATATCTTCCTATATTACATCAATATTATATTCTCATATCTCAATACATTTTGATGCAAAGTGGTTTTTGGTGTATCTCATTTCATTGTTTCTAAACCTCGAATTTGTAAAAAGATGGAGTCAATGGGTGCCTATGAATCTACCCGAGCATTGATTAATTATAGCCTTAATACCATTACTTTCTTTCTGACTAAAAGCAAGGCTTCTCGGACATGTATGTTGTATCTTGAATGTAATACTTTTTCCTCAACATGTGTGCTTCACAATTTTTTGAGTGTTTCTTCCTTCTAACTATGAGTTCTCATGCAGAGTTTGTCGGGTCACTCAAGTG
Source organism: Dysphania ambrosioides (assembly GCA_026401315.1). Lineage (NCBI taxonomy): Eukaryota > Viridiplantae > Streptophyta > Magnoliopsida > Caryophyllales > Amaranthaceae > Dysphania > Dysphania ambrosioides. The sequence continues at coordinate 19,798 of CM048672.1, forward strand.
GGATTGACTCAGTAGGTTTTGATTCTTCAGAAGTTCTAGTTGCTGCTGGAGCAGCGAGTGGAACAATCAAGCTTTGGGACCTAGAAGAGGCAAAGAGTATGTATACTAGTTATAATTGGGCTTGTTATGTTTGCAATGTCTATGTATTTATTTTGAGAACTGCTCTAATATCTATGGAATATGCATTGTTTTAGTTGTTCGAACACTTACGGGCCATCGATCCAACTGTATATCCGTGGACTTCCATCCATTTGGGGAGTTCTTTGCATCTGGATCTTTGGATACAAATTTAAAGATATGGGATATTAGAAGGAAGGGCTGCATTCACACTTACAAAGGCCACACTCGAGGGGTCAATGCCATAAGATTTACTCCGGATGGGCGTTGGGTTGTATCTGGAGGCGAGGACAACACTGTCAAGGTTAGACTTAACTTCTTTGAATTTTATGCTGTAGTGTGCAGTACAAACACAATGAGATTGCTCCTTTCACTTCATACTTGCTACTGGTGACATCTAATTTTTTTTCCTGTGGTTTTTGTTGCCACCTGTAGAGCAAATTCTCAACATTTTTTGGTTGTTATTTATGTAAACAATGACGGATGAAGAAACTTTAAGATGGGGATATCAAGTTGACAATTTTTAATCTCTTAAAATTTCACCTTTTCCTTTTAGCATCCTTTCTTTTATTGTTGTTGCTTGCAAATGTAGAAGTAAATGGACATTTTCTCCTTTAAATGGTTACCCGGATTTAGCTGTTTTTCTTAAAATGGGGATGCAGTTTATCACATTTTGGCATTGTAGCAAAAGCCTAATCTTTAAACACATTAACAAAGCCTAATCTAGGCAAATGTAGCAAAAGACAATATGGTAAAACTGTCAACTGTTTTTGCCTGCATCTCAGTGTTTGTTCCAGGAATGAACTTACTCGGTTACTCCTTTTTGATGCATAAATCTGAACATAAATCTTTTCCCTGAACACTTATTGATAATAATGTATTCTTTACTAGTTCTCTAAAATACTTAGGCTTGGGAGTTTATATAGTATTGGAGTTCTAGCCATGGTTTGTTATGGAGTGAAGCTTCTAGCTTTCCCAATTTAAATTGATTGTTACCATAATAGAATCATATCACCAAAAAAATAAACAAATGCTTCGACAATGAATATTTGTATTTGAGAATAATACCTCTAATTAATTAATCTCGGAGCTAGGAATTCTTTGTCAGGATGGAAAATCTATTTCTAATGCTTTGAAGAGAGGGATATAGGTATTGAAGCATTTTAAACTTGGGTCTTGATGTAATTTCCTCCATATGCCAGGAAAACATATGTCAGGGTGCCTATGTTGGACCTTTTTTTCAATGTGATTTTCGAAGTTCTAAGAAATTTTGGTAAGAAAAAGAAAGAACAATAAGTTGAGGAGATTTGATGTTGACGATGCTGAAGTTTATTTTGAAAATGAAATTGGGGATTGGGAGAAAGGGGAGGTACAAACATAATGCTAGTCAAAGCATTGGACATGTATCCCATCGGAATGTAGTTAGTCCCATTGGCTTTCCTTGACTATTTCCTGGTATTACCTTTGTTCGTTCGTATTCGTGTGATCGATTGATGGATGAGGAAATTACTTGTTAAATTTCAATGAACGAGCATTTTTTGGGGACTAGCCCGCTTACCATTACTCACGAAGCGGTCTTTGATCAATCAAAGAGGCCAGATCCTCCTTAAACAACTACTTCTCATTTGCATGGTTACGAAGAAGTTGCATCTAGATCTGCTGTTTTTTGGGAGGGAACAAGAGAATGAGGTTGCCCCCATCTAGATTAGAATAGTTACATTTTGAAAACAAGAGCTTAGCATTGTTGTCAAACTTAAACGCGCTCTCTATTAGTTAAGGGAAACATTCCACTATTTGATCGAACAACCAAAAATTCTGTTATTTCAACTACATCAAAATGATGGTTCTAATCGGTCAAGACTCTAAGTTTATGGCTGATACTTGACCAGTTGTTGCTTCATTAATAGGCTCGGGATTCGACCTTGATCGTTATGATTGTACTGAGATCGAGCCCATCATAACAATCTATCCACCCCTCCTAGCACTAAACAAAATAGTAAATTCCATCATGTAGTGCTTGAAAGGTTCAAGCACTTGATATTCAGTTGGTTTTGAAGTTATCTTGGCAGCTATTTTTAGGTTGCTGAGCCTTTTTTTTCTATTGAAGTTACGGGCAGTTGATCTTGGTAGTTCCAAAGGTAATATGATTACAATCGGTAGTTTTCCATGTTCTTTGTTAGCTTTGGGCCTTAGTTTGTGTATGACTTGATGGATTTTCTATTCCATTTTCTTTTGCTTAAAATGACATTCTCCTCCATTTGTTACATCTTATACTTCCTCCTTTTTTATTTAACTTGCTCCATATTGACTTTAAGCATTGTTCATCTTTTTCAATTTTTCCATCATTGATCATTTACCTATAAGAACTAATCTAGTCATGTGGGATCTTGTTAAGTTCCTCTAAATATCAACTTTTAATTTTTTTTTACTTATAGATACTTGTACAAAGTAGTTATTTAAGATCAAAGATGTACATTGGCAAATTTGCCAAAGTTGAAAGTAACAACTAAAAAATAAATTGAGGAAGTACATTTACTGTTTTTTTATGTGATGTTTTTCCTATCTCGACTATCCAATATGAAATTGTACAATCCGTTCTCAAATGAAGGCAAGGTTTGTTAATCATCGTTACTCTTTGTCCTTAAGTTCTTTCTTTTATAATACTCAGCCTTGTTCAAGATGAGTTGTTTGAAAGTGTGAAACCTTACTGAAGATGTTCTTGTGGCTTGGATAAGGATTAAGAATAGTTAGCTGGCTGAAGTATGGAGGTCGTTGTTAGCATTGTGGTGGGGCTCTTGGAGAGAAAGAAAGCATTAGATTTGAGGATAGAGTTTGTGAGTATCAAGAATTCAAGTTCTTATTTTTGAGTCTTTTGTATAGCTAGAATTGAGTTCTAAGGGAAACAAGACATGATTTTATAGATGAATTGTTAACATGATAGCTTAAGGGCATACAATTTTTGGATTGAATCCATTTTATATAGGTGAACCAATACCACAAAAAACTTGTACTTCTATATGCCATGCAATTTAGGGGAAGAAAGAGCCTTTCTGGAACCGTGGCATGATGAAAGTTCAGATCGTAATTTTATTCTGCTGGAACATTAAAATTAATTGGTATCCATGAATAAAGGAAAAAGATGTATTTATTTTTGGTGGTGAAAGTAGAATTGTTTACCTCTTTTTGCTTCTTCCCATAGTTGTGTTACAATGTAAACACTTTGAAAAGGTGCATTTACCTCTTAAATTTTACTTTAATGTTTATTAATGTGGTAAAATTTTTTAAGAAGCAGAATACATGGTCCTTATTATCATTCCATTTTTACAGCTGTGGGACCTGACAGCTGGAAAATTATTGCACGATTTCAAGTCTCATGAGGGACAGATTCAGTGCATAGATTTCCATCCACATGAGTTTCTTTTGGCTACAGGTTCATCTTGCTTCCTTCTACTGAATTATGTCTTCCTTGTCTTGCATTTGATCCATGTTGATTTTTGTTGGTAGCATAATGACTTTGGTGGTTTGAGGACATTGGACTTGCTTTGTATCTTTAGTTGGCCTACTTGGCTATGTGAAGGGTATTAATCATTGTATTGGGCCATGAGTGTATTTGCTACTAGCAGTTTCTGCTAATTTACTGAAAGTTATTTCTGAACAAGAGGTGTAATCCATTTCTTATTATACTGATCTTTGATGAGTTTTGGGGCTGAGTAACCTCGGAAACTTGTATACATATATCTGGAAGGTTTTTCAACCCATATAATAGTGTTTGGTGTGAACTGATAAATTCAACTGGCTTGTATCACACTGGTCTGAGCAAGAGTGTGCATCTCGATTCCGTATGAGAATTATAGTTCATTGAGTTGTCCTTTTCATTGTGTGTGCATTTGCTTCAATGTCTCTGTAAATTATCATCACTGGGCTTTTTGCCCACACAGCTAGATCGCAAGCTGTTATGTTTCTTAAAATCTTTTTAAGATTGGTACTCATTTTCTCAGCCTTTTGTGTTCTTTGTGCTGTGCTTAGGTTCTTCTGACAAAACAGTGAAATTCTGGGACCTTGAGACTTTTGAGCTAATTGGTTCTGCAGGACCTGAGGTAAATAATTTGAATAAGCAATGCTTAATCAGGCTTTGGGTTTCATCCATCTTTAGGTTTGTAGGTATCTTTTCATATTTCTCAGTTTTGATCTCAAGTCACTCATTAGTTGATTTAACTTGTGTCCATAAGACATCTGGAGTGCGTTGTATGGCCTTTAACCCTGATGGGAGGACCCTATTATGTGGATTGCATGAGAGCCTAAAGGTATTTCTGCATTCCTGATCCCCTACATCAGTTGGTTGGATTAATAGAACTTGAAGGTTTTTGTTTTCTATAATTCCTGCAAAGTTGACTTATCTTTCAATCCCTACATATAAGGTCTATACTTGGGAACCTATCTATAGCCACGACACTGTGGATGTCGGATGGTCTAGGTTGTCAGATCTGAGTGTGCATGAGGGAAAGCTTCTTGCCTGTTCTTATAATCAGAGCTGTGTTGGAGTTTGGGTGGTGGACATCTCGGTAAGTGAAGTCATAATTTAACCCAATGTGTCTCACAAACTCTTTGCTCATTTCATCTTAATTTATTATCTTATGGAGCTTGTCTTCTACTTTTGACTTGAAGCTAATTGATTACTTTGTTTTCAGCGGATAGAGCCGTATTCAGTTCGTACACGCTCCAATGGGCATTCTGATACGAAGTCTGCTTCAACTGGAAATTTGTCAGTGCAAAATGAAAACACTGCTAAGGTTGGATCAGGCCGGCTATCAACATCACAGAGTTCAGACTTAGAAGAAAAAGAAACAAAACCTTCCGGAAGGCCTTTGGTGCCAACAAACTCAAATCCAGCAAATAAATATTCTAGAGTCTCTCCAAGTATGTCAATAGCTCCACTGAACTGTCCTCGTTATTTCCTTCTGTTACCTTAGTAGCTATAATGTGCTCTCAACTGCTGTTCAGAGATCTGATGTCTACTTGTTTCCTTACTGGCTTGTTTGCTGTTAGGTCCTGGTGGTATACCTGGCACCCCTCAGCGCGTCAATCTGAGCACTAGTCCGAGGAACACCCTGCCGTCTACAGCGGTAGTTCAGAAAAGAAATTCCTCCAAAGCTCAATCAACTCCAAATGCTTCTATTAACAGCCAACCTGATGTTGTGCCCATAATTGTCCCACGAGATGATGTAAGACTAGAACAGGCTGAATTCAAAAGAGAAGTTTTCTCCAGAAGAGCTATTCCTCATCCTTCACAATCAAAGCCTTCTGAACCAAGAAGGTTTTCAAGTGCAAGTGAAGAATTTGATGAACCAACTATTTCCATCCATCCTGAAATTACTATTGTTAAGGCACCCGAAATGAGGGGAATTTTAAATAAGAGTATATTACCTGCCGTCAGAAACCTTAGTATAGGTCTTCCTGTTGCAGAGAGGAACCTGAAAGAGGATAGATGTGTTGGTTCAATGAAGGTTGAATCTAATTCCTCATTGCAGCCTCTTGCAAGCTCTCCGCTTGACAATTGTATGTCCTCTGACATCTTGTTTTTATACCCTTAATATAATGCATGGATCTACCTCATCTTTTATATTTGGACAACCTTGACTTGAATTGACCTAGTCATCTATTTATGGGTTAGGGAGATGAAAGTTTGGTCTATTGAAGGAAATAGGGTTAGATTCAAAGCGGTCTAACTACAAGAAAGTGAGATTTACATCTGCCAAATTTTTTTAGAGTTAAAGTTCATAGAGTTATCTTTTTTTTTTTTTTGACATGATCTTGTATACAAAAATCTGAGCACTTTAGTGAGGAAATCAATAGTGTTTTTTAGATCTTGAATTTGTTTTATTTGAAAAAGCTCACCTTTTTTAGGAGAAGAATTAACTGGTAAAGAGTAAGACTGAACCTTGGGGCTATTTGGCACTGAAGGGAGTTAAATATGCCATTGTTTTCTCAGCTGCCGGGTGCATCCAAGGGTCTTTTCTGCTCATTTGCTAAATTTCTACTAAATTAAGTTTAAAATGTGCAAAAAATTACCCTTGGATCCTCCTAAAGCTAGGTGCACTCAGGTGCATGTTAGATATTCGACTCAGCTTCTCATTGGTTTAGTAATGGATGAGGATTTATGAATTTGTTTTAGTTTTTTCTTTTCCTTTTGAAAATTTTCTTTCTATCATGATAGTACCAAGCATGCAAATGATGCTGTGATCAGGATACAAGCCTTTACAATTGGGTAGTTATTCATGGATATATACTTGCTAATGCAACCTCGCAGAGAAGCACCAAAATGTTCTCAAGTTAGTCAATTCCTTTGTAGCTTCCTATTTGAATAGTTCTCAAAGCCCTAGCTGCCCTTTCCCTGTAGGATACTCACAAAGTAACTTTAACCCATTATAATATATCACATAATACAGTAACTTTGGAAAAAGACAGGCATTTCCTTTTAGTCAAATGGTAGATGTCCATCAGTTAAAGAAGCATTAAAAAGTTTTTTTCTTGTGAAAAGAGTGATAAAATCATTGATAGACTACCTGAGCATTCTTTATGTTGAATTGTTGCACTCATTATTTATGAAGAATTAGTATATTAGATGTTTGCTCCAACTCTTGGTATCCGTTTGATCATTATGACTTGTCAAATAATATTACAATCGAGGGTCTTGTATCTAGACAATTGAATATTTAACCACCTCTAATTCTTATTTCACGAGTCCACGATACATGTTAAACAAAGACTAAAGAAACGTGGTGCTACACTGCTACTGGTCCAGAAATAAGATTGTGAGTGATGAGAGAAAGGAATTTGTACTCTAAAAAGTTTGTATTGGTGATACTATTATTCCTTTCTCTTGTGTCTGAACTGTGTTTGTGTCATGGTGATGCTGATTGCGAGTCCATAGGAAACCATCTGGTATTGCTATATGACTTAGGTTCCTGCTTAGTATTCATGTGGGTAAATCTCACTGGAAACCTTTTTGTACACACTGACGTCATTGTTCATCAAGGTTTTCTCTCAACTCTACATGAGATTGAAAATTCATTAAAATATGTTGTCTATATCCTGAGATGCCCATGCAATGTTGCATTGGGCCTGAAGAGCCTATTTAGGTGTCACTTCGGGACTCTTAATGCTCTATTGCCTTTTGAGGTATATCTAGGATCCTTTGCTCAACTTTTCCCATCATTTAGGAGGGTAAATTTTTTTCACTTATTTCATCCAAGGCAAGTTTGGGCTTATTTTCTTTCTGCGCAGGGACTTGATTAACCTTTGAAATATTTCACATAGGGATCATATTCCTTGATCTGCCTGACCTGAAGGATTAGGAATCATAAGAAGTACCCCCCATGGGCATGTCTGAACCTTTCTGGTTTTAATCATCTGCATACATGTGTTTGTTTGTATCTGTTTCAGGCTTGAGTATGGAAAGATAAATGAAAGAGTTGGTGTAACAAGGTTGCTAATTAATAGTGTTAGTAAAAGATTTAAAGGGCTTTGAAGCAAGATAAAAACATTGAGCAATACTAAATGCTTATGCAGGATCTCAAGATTGACTCTTAAATTGCAGAAACTGATGGAGCTAACACTTTTTTAGAACTTGATTGATTTGCATGAAATCAGAAGATCAAAAGAAGTGATTGTCTGCTGTATATATTCTTTTCAGATGAAATTCGGGTACCTAAAACAAGTAAAGATGTCAGTTCCACCGAGAATGAACGTGCTGGTATTGTTTAATTCCTTGCTAATGCCTTCTTATCTGGTGTTTCGAATTAGCCTCACTTTAGGGTATTTGTATGTCTGAAAGCCTTGTTTTTTTTCAATAAATACTAGGAAGGACCCGCTCATTGGTTGCAAACTGGGAAAATAGAGAAAGATCTCCCCCTTTAGAAAGTCCTACTACCAACAGTACTTCTGTTGCAATTAGTGTTGTTGATTCATGCCCTATCAGGATGGTATGCTTTCTGTCTCCGCTCTCCTTTCTTGTGCGGTTCACCTTTTCTTTCTTATGCATTTTAGGGCTGCCATATGATATTTTAAGTTGCGACATTAGTCTGATAATTTCCTGGCTAGTTGAGACAATGTTCTCTTGTTATGGACTAAATTTTCCTAGAGAATATTTCATGGGGTATGTATGATTAGGCATATTTCTATTCTATTCTGAGCTGATCTGATCTCTATAGATCTAATATGAACTTAAGTTGTCATAATTTAGACCAGTTGTTTTAAAAGTATCTGCCCATTTTGTTTTGTTTTTGTATTGGATTGAAAATAAATTTTGATACTGTATTCACAATGTATTCATATTTGTTTGATTTTATGGAAGAGTAGAAGTAGGATTGTAAGTTCTGTGTAATTTGTTTTTTGTGCTGTGAAATATCCAAGCAAAAGAAAGTATGAATATATCTTGGAACAACTTTATTTGTTGGCCACTTCTGGTTGGTTTAGCAGATAGCATACTGTATTTGAAGATTGACTGCTACTTTAGGGTAAGGTTCTGAGATATTAAAGAACAAAAGTTTTCCTATTTCAAGCCATCCTGTGAAGAGAACAACTTTTTTATGTTTGACATCCTGATGAGTTCATGACTTTCTCCTGCAGATTCTAATTGTTTCTTCCGAGGTCTCTTTCTTTTTCTTTTGTGGAGAAACTTTCTTTTGAAACAAATGAGAGTGCCAATTTTGAACTCTATAATAGATAATTAACCTTTGATGTTAAATATTTATTTATGCTATTTCTTCAACTTTTCTCTGGTTATGTTGGGTTTTCTACAAATTTGGTAATCATGGTTATTTGTGCTGATCCTTAGAAATCAAAGACACGGGGAAACTCTCCATCTACTGAAAAAGATATGCCTTTAGTTACAGATGATGATATTACTGCCCAGATTTTTGGAAGACATGATCAATTTCTTGGATCTATGTACTCGCGTTTGGGTAAATTACAGGTATCTGTCAAATTTCCCTGTCTCCCTATGGCCTACTGTTGGTTTTTTGGAAATTTGGTTTGTTGGGGTTTTGGAAATTTTTTTTATGTCAAGGATAAGATGGAATTATCCAACTTTTTCTTATAGATTTTCTTCTATGTTTACATGTCTTCTTATAATTATGTATGTGGAAAGATCCAACTTATTTTATTTATATATTTTCTCACAGAAATCTTTTTTTTTTTTTTTTGGTCTCCCCTCAAAAAAAAAAAAGGTGTATTCTGTTTCATCTAACCTCTTTCCCTTAGTTTGACCTTCATTTTATACTAGTCATTGTTTCTTCCTTTTCTCCCCGTTCAACCTATCTTTCAAGATTTGTGTCCTGACGGCCTCAAGGTAAAGCCCATAGGTAGTTCATCTCCAACTGTACTTGAAGGTAGTTGATCCACCCCGTTTATGTAATAATTAGTAAATATCGCAATGTATTAAAAAAATGATCCTATCTTTTCTCCCTGTCATTAATTTTATTCAGCTAGATCGTTGCTGAAATTATGCTCGTGATTAGTGTCTCATAGTATCCAACTTTCTTTTATTAGAAGGTGAAAGGAAATTAATACTTACTGAAGTGCACCCCTTAGAACTACTCTAAAGCTACCTCAATATTTTGTATTTATGCCTCTTACATTGCTCCCTATCTAATAGATATACTTGTTAGCATTGAATTAACAGCTTTTTGATAAGCTTTCTCTAAAAATCACTTCATGCTTGACTAACCAACAGGTCTTTACTGGATAATCACTAAAAAATATCCTAGTAGAAAGATGGTGGAAGCCAGAGAGTTGACCTCTAATATATGATGGATCAAAAACAGAAAATTTGTCAATTTGTCGTTTGGAGATCACCAACTAGAATTTTGGCACATAACTAGCAAGGCATCTCTGCTAACAGTTGTTTTTGTTGACATGGTCAGCTTCACCTTTGTTTCTGGTGCTTTTCAGGCGGTGCATAGATTTTGGGATCGCAATGATATTAAAGGGGCAATAGGTGCTATGGAAAAGATGGCTGATCATAGTGTAAACTTTCTGTTTCTTTTGTTTTTGCCCATTTTTCTTTCCCTTTTAATCCCCCAAAATCATATCTTTTATCTTTTTTAGAACAATACCTTTAACTCAAAGCAGATTCACTTTACAACCACAATTTAATGCAGGTAATAGCTGATGTAGTAAGCCTTTTGACAGAGAAAACAGACGTTGTTACACTAGAGATTTGTACATTCCTCTTGCCACTACTTGCAATCCTTCTTGAAAGTGACATGGATAGGTACATGCTTGCTCCAATTCCTTTTTATGATTTCAAGCTAGTCTTCTTGGCATTAAAATGCATGTAAACTGAAGAGGTTAATGGTAGCTTTCCACCTTCTCAACTAATGGTTAAGTTTCAGAATGCTTACAAGTGTTTTGATGGGTCGCACAAATGAGGCTGATGGAGGTTTTCCACCTGGGTTTTAGAGCAGTTGACCTTGTCTAAAGGTTGAGGTTATGGACTTAAAATCTCCCTTAGGAACCAGGAATCGATGCTTTGATTATGGACTTCATCCTGCATTCTTCCCCCTCTCCTTTTCTCTTGATTGTATGTTGTAACCTTTTCTGCAGTGTTAAAATATTTAGGGTTGAATATTGTATGAGTTCATCTTTCGTGACGACTCCTTGGGTTTTTTTGTAGTGTTTTCTGTAAGAACGAAAGAATGCCTAAAGATTGCACATAATACATTCATGTCATCCTCTAAACCCCGTATCTGTAGTTTGTTGATTGTTCATCTTTATTGAAGGAATATTCTGAAAATTGTGTTCTTCCTTGTCTCTGGAATAAATTGGTAATATGTTTTTTTTTGCCGTACGTACCCGTATCTAGAAATTTTGATTTTGCCGTTGTACCCGAATTCGTATTCGGATTTGTATTGGTGCAACATAGCCCATTATGACCACTTTTACTCTCCTCGAACAAAACTCTTGTACTGGATACGTATCCAACCCGCCCAGCCATACCTATAGTCAAACACCCGTATCCCATACCCTACCCAGGGTCTTCGGGACGTACCCGTGCCGTACCCGTGCCGTACCCGGTACATACCCGTATCGGGTACGGGGTACGGCTGTGTTTCGGCATACCCGTGCATCATAGATAATGGGGCACTAAAAATAACTCTATTTTTTAAAGTGGGATAAGTTTCCTAAAATGACTAGTTGAGTTAAATGAACGATTGAGTATGGGGTTGGTTTGGTATTTGAACCATGTTTTGAATTTTGATATGTGATTTGCAAACGCTGAATATTTATTGTTAAGTTTTGAAATTTCTTAAATTTCATTTTATTACAAGCCAAATAAGATCACTCAATAAAGGTGAGAATAATAGATCATAAACACAAGAACCCTAAGTTGGAAGACAAATATCATAAGTGTTTGTAAATCATGTATATCTCGTCACATACTCTCACACATCCATACATATTCCTGCATGAAAATTTCCCTGTTACTGAAGTTTTTCATCCGAAGAATTTCTCTGATGTGTGTTGATTTGTATTGTTGAGTTGGATTCACTTTTGAGAAAGGAAATTTGTTTTAGAAGGATGTTAGTGAGAAAAGTTCTGCATTTTGTGTGGGGGTGGTTAGTTGTAGGACCTCTAGTGATCTACTGGCCTGGTTAAACAAAGCTTTTAGTCTGTTACAAGTACCCGTACCTTTTTGACATAGCCATGTGGGTATTTGTGCTACTTACCTTGGTAATGTTGCTCGAGATTTGTTGCATAGAGAGCGCCATAACCTGACTAGATAATATTCTGTTAAGTGGCTGTTGTATTTTAACTGTATAACATCTGTAACCCCTATGGTGGAAGTTGAATTCAAGGCTTTGGTAATGTGTTCAGAACTGAAGGAACTAAACAGAGCAAACCTGTGGTAGTTTTTTTGGATTTTCTTCATTTATAAGCATTTTATTAAAAAGGGGTCTTTAGAACAATTGTCAATTACAAATGCCCTTTTTCCTTGTGTTTTTATATTATTATGCATGATTGTCTTAGATCAAGGTCCCTCGATTAACCGCTTGTTCATACTCAGGCATTTAGGTGTTTCACTTGATATGCTGGTAAAGCTGGTGAGAGTATTTGGTTCAGTCATCTATTCAGCAATCTCTGCATCATATTCTGTGGGTGTAGATATTGAGGCAGAGCAAAGGTGTGTTTTCTTTCCTTGAATTACAGTTTTGTCTTAGCATCTATCCTGATTTAATTGTGTTCAAAGAGTGAAAGGGGTAAATACATCTTGTTCGTCATATCACTCATCTGCAAACATTCTATACTGTTTTTGGCTTTTGAAATGTGTACCATTCAAAAATGTCCTTGACATTGATGTGAACCAGTGGAGCCGAACATTGACATGATCAAGCTAAGCTAGATAGCAAGCACCCAAGCTTGACTTGAGCCAGGCCAAGTTTTTTTATTACTTGTTTGAGCTGGGCTAGTTGATATTTGAAGTTATTTGAGCTTGATTTTAGCCTTCTCGTTTAAAAGTTGTTCTTGAACTCAAGATACTCAAAGCAAGATTAAATTTTGACGGAACCATGTAGGCTATTATAAGTACTCAAAGGTCTTCAAGCGTTGTTATAATGGATTTTTGGAATGGAAGTTTCTTTCATTTACTTTTGTACGTGAGAATTATATTGCAAAATCACTATCACAGCCTAAGGAACAAACCTCCTTATATAACCAAACCAACTACAGCCAGAGGCTTAACAAGGAATAACAGACAAGCACTATAGGGTGTCTAACCACTCTCTGTCTATAAAGGACACTTCCCCATTACACTTCTGACTCTACTCTTTACTAATATGCTGTTAGTGAAAAATTACAGAAGTAGTCGAGTCCACTTTCATATTCCAAAATCCCCTATTTCGGATATCCACACTTTTTTTCCTGAACTTGGATTTCTTGGCTCTATTTATCCATCTAAAAATCCCAGCCACCTCAGAATTTCTTCTATGCATTTCTTGCTGATGACACAACCAAAGAATGAGAATGGAACTCACATGAGGTGTCACATATGGCACAATTCTCAGTGCTGCAAATCTGCCATTTGAAAAGTTTTTGTTTGAAGTCTCTGCAACATAACAACCCACGTGATAAAAATGATGTTTAGGTATAGTCAGCCTATTCCACACATTCGGGGACCAGTAACTTTTGAGACATTCTAGAAATAGTATAATATCCAGGATCCCTTAACCATTGGTCTCTATTTGTAATGAACCCACTACTGCTCCACTTGGCACTCTTCACTCGCAGCACACTCCAAGAATCACAGGCACTAGAGGAGAATAGCAAGGAGACTGTAAAATGACAGGAAGGGTTGAATATGCGTGGAAGGAAGCATAATTTTATGAAGATAAACAAGCAAGATAGCCGCTGACTTTCTAGAGGCCAGGATTCTCCCAATGTATCAACTTACACAATCCTTCCACACCCCAACAGTACATTTTCATCTCTATTAAAGTTACCGCCACCCACATGGAATATTCTGACAGATCAACACACACATTCATGCATCCTCAAATAACAGAAAGTGTATATGCATGCACCAATAATAGAAAATTCTCCCAAATAACAGAAGTTTATAAGCATGCACCAATAACAGAAATTTATTCTAACAGGTTTTCCTAGTTTGCCCATGCCTTACCATGCCTGTTGTAAGTATGCAGGATAGTTTGTGCCTTAGGAAGGTTCATTACATATTGATGGCTTACCCCAAATCATTTTTGAATTTACAGATACATCTCCAACCCCTGGGAGCTTGGTTCCCCCACTCAATCTTGCATTCATTTTGTTAAAACATATATCATATTCTGTCTCCATTTTTCTGATTTCTACTCATCCTTCCAGTTGCAACCATTTATTTTATTTTATTTTCATTAACTAGTCACATTTACTTTATTCATCCCATACCCACCTTCTAGGTCCCTTTTATTTTGATAAACCCCCTTACAGTATCCTTTATCCCTCATGGTGGTTCCCCTTTGAGATCCTCCTGGTTTTTGTTACTACAGTAACTCAAACTCAAGAAATATTTTGAAGACTTGAAATATCTTTTAAAAGGCCATCATTTATTAGTCAAAATCAAGTTCTTGAAGTTTAAACAAGTGATGGATGACCATGAACTAGCTTTTGAATGTAAATAGATGAGTTGTTCACGAGCTTTCATGAGTCGAACACCTAATTGTTAGAATGAGGTTTGTTTATTAAACAAACCTTAATTTTGGACTGTTAGTAACAAACGACATTTGACTGAGATTTTTAGCTTGTTCGCAAGTGTATCAGCTCATCAAACTTCCCTAGGAGTAGATATGGAAAATATAATTTGGGGTTGAGGAGTTGACTAGGGTTATCTGACTTGGTGATTATAATGATTCTGTTGAAATATGTAGGTTGGAGCGTTGCAACCTTTGTTACGTTGAACTTGAAAGGGTGAAGCTATGCCTGCCAGTGCTTATGAGGTTTGAATTTGTTCTCGGTGTGTTTTTACTCTTCATTTTAAGTTGACTTTTGAATAACCAACACCATTTGCTTTCTGCAGAAGAGGGGGCTCAGTTGCTAAATCTGCACAGGAGCTAAATTTAGCTCTAAGTGCTGCTTGTGAATGATGAGAAATTCCATTTTCTGATTAAAGTTAAAGATCTGACCCGTCTGACTATTTTAATTGATGTGATGAGATTGCTGCACCTAATCCATTGTAACCGTACAAGTCAGATACATTAGCAGCATGCAATTTCATGCTGTCTGGGGTTGTGTATCTATCACATGCTAACTTGAAGCATTAACCTAAACTGTGTATACTTCATGGCAACTGAAGCTGCAAGGTCAATTAGTGGAAAATGCCTGCTCGGTTAGCTTCACCTTAAAGTCACAAGGCAGTGCAGGAAGCCACTCTGCTCCATTATGCCGAATGGAGCAAAAGCTGTAGGTTTTTTCACCACCCTCTAATCGAGTTGTATGTTATATTCTGTAGGTTCTTGTTCGACCTAAGTTTAAGGACTTCATGGAGACTGCTATGTGCCTTTATCTGTGATGATGCTGCTTAGTATTTCTTCAGTAGTATCACAATGTATTTGGGAAATCGACAAGGCTTCCTATTAGTTGTAGATTTACTCTTTCCTAAGAGTTGTGGTTGAAGAATTCATAACCTTAGTATGAGGTTTCTTCTAGTGGGCTTCATAAGAGTTTTGCATTTTTCAATATTTTTATATAATTTCCAATATTCCCTCAAAAGTGTATAGATTGGATAGGTATACAATTTTCACAAGGAACCTCATATTTTCTCCAAAATTACGCTCAGCACCAACACATCTTTTTGGTTTCCATCTTGAGCCATTGTTTTTAAAGGTTTTAAATATAAATAGGTAAAAAAAAAAAAAAAAAAAAACACCTAGAATATAGACCACCAAACAAACACAGCAATGTCGGTCAGTGTAGCAATGAGTTTTTGGGTTTCAGTTTGTTTTGTAATAACTAATGGACATCATCATAGAAACAAATTACTCGATATGACCTGAGACGAATACACTAAAATAGTTTAATATTGAGTCATAAATCGATAATTACATATTATTAATAACACGATCCGAAATCAAGATTTCAACTGAAATTGAGGCGACTCATTACTATAATTGACTTGACTTGAAATATAGCTTGTTTAGGAACTAACTTGAATTGATCTAAGCCAATCTTACCCGATACGCCAAATTAACTCAATTTAACCCGAATTGATAAGTACCTCGTGGACCCGAACCGACACTCTTTTTCAATCGACTTTGGCCTTTACTTTGGAGAAGAGGCATGCTAATTTAGAACACCAACTCCCTATCTTCAAGAAAAAAAAAAAGGAACAGACGACAACAAAAGGAGAGAGAACCAAAGGTATGCACTTGGCATATCCAATGTAAACTTACCAGTATCTTATTTTCTTCCGCCTTGGCACAATACGCGTGGCCTATTACACGCTCAACCAGCCTCAGAGAGAAGACGCCACTACCAATTACATGGTCCCCTAAGCTCTAAATAAGTCCCATTCACCTTCATCCACCACGACAAAGAGAAATTCACCTAATACCCATCATTCTGCTTCAGTCTGTTTATCCAACAAATGGTGTAAAACATTTAGTTATGCAACACATTTCTGAGCAAATGAACAATAGAACACATCATATTTACAGAGCCTTTGACCTGCAAAATAGATAAGGGAATATAACTGGAGAAAATTTTTGGCAGGAAACCTGAACGAAGAAATCCAAGAAAAATACAGGTGCCTGTGATATGACGATATCTGTTTTGGTTTATTTCTAGTTTAAGAGATGCAATAAAACCATAATCACAAAGCTAAGAAAAGTACAAAAATCATTCAGCCGTGTTCTTACAAAGCATAAAGGCATTATCAAAATATGGAGACCCACCACCATTGCGCACATTCTTCCCGGCAACTTCAAGTACGTCTCACCCCAATCACTTCACAATGCAAATCTTGATGACTGAAGCAGCTCCAATACGATGAAGTGCTACGATAGCATCACTGGGCTGACACAAGCCTCTTTCTGTTGCTTTCTTCAGCGCAGCCTCCAGAATCACCTCCGTAGACTCTGAGTCAGTGGCCTTGGCAGAACCCTCAGCTAATAGAGGAATCAAACCTCTGTACACAAGACTATGCCGAGCTGGGGTCTCATCACTGCAGGTCCAGTCAAAAGAGTCGGTTGTCAAAACAGGGACAACAACTGAAAGGATTGGAACAGCTGGCCTATACTTGGCAACTAATTTAGCTGTTGTACCACCACGTGTCATCACAACAATCAGTTTGGCCTTGGCTTTGTTAGCGGTACGGACAGCGGAAGATGCAAGACTCTCCAGAGGGCTCATTGGCAGAGGAGTGGCCCTAATCATCTCCTTGAAGATAGCTGCATAGTCTAGAGAAGATTCTGCCTCAATACAAATACGAGCCATGATCTTCACAGCAAGCTCAGGGTAAGCCCCAGCAGCACTCTCACCACTAAGCATCACACAGTCAGTTCCATCAAGGACAGCATTGGCAACATCAGTGGCTTCGGCACGTGTAGGCCTAGGAGATTTGATCATCGATTCAAGCATCTGAGTAGCAGTCACCACTGGCTTCCCAGCAAGATTACACTTATAAATCATCATCTTCTGTGCCAGAAAAATTTTCTCAACTGGAATCTCCATTCCAAGATCACCACGGGCAACCATAAAAGAATCAGTCTCCCTTAAAATCTCATCGAAGTTAATCACTCCCTCCTGGTTCTCAACCTGAACAAATCCCACATTAATCAAAGGATTTTAATTAGTCAAAAAGGTCAAGTGGACGCTTGTATGCTTTCACCAAAACCGAAATCAACGTAATCCAAATTCTTCTAAAGCCCGCTTAAAGCAGATTTTATCAGGGACAGGGGGGTTGGTGGACATGTAAACAGTTTTGACTCATGGTAATGAGAGAATTCAAATCAAATTTTAGGTCAAAAACTGGACTCTGAACCAGAATTACAGTAAAGGCTTTTCACTTACCTTTGACATCAACTGAATGTGCTTGGCATGGGGACCAAGGACCTTCCGGACATGAACAAGATCAGAGCCCTTCCGGACAAAAGATAGAGCAATCATATCAATGTTGTTGGGCACACCCCACTCCAATATGTCTTCTGTATCCTTTTCTGTCAAGGTAGGCAGATCAACAACAACACCAGGAAGGTTCACATTCTTCCTCTCACCCAACACGGCAGTGTTTTCACATCGACACCTAACTGTCCCCGCCGCTGGATCAACGGACAGAACAGTAAACGTAATAGTACCATCAGCACACAAGATGATATTTCCTGGTTTAAGATCAACAGCCAGCTTATTGTAGCTCATACAAATCATCTCTGTGTCTCCCTTGATGGAGTAATCAGTGGAAACAGTGATTTCCTGTCCCTCTGTCAATTGGATGGGCTTCCCATCCTTCAGAAATCCAGTACGAATTTCAGGTCCCTGCATATCAGATACTCCAACAGATTATTTTTAGGTAACAAACATCAATATAATGATAACGAAAAATTCAAATAAAGAAAATCCATGGATCCATCAAGCTAGACATATCATGTAAATATACAAAAGATTCGAGCCAAAAGGACGTATCTGGATTCCAGAAGGTCTCAAAATGAAGTATAATTATTGTTAGTACAAAGACTAGAACACTGCATGTAGCATTTAAATAAACGTCATATACAGGTTTCTTAGTAACATTACAAGGTCCAAGTAGCACATACAGGCTACCGTTTGTAGAGACGAATGAGATACCATATGTGATAACAAGCAGAAGTTGGTATAGCTGTCCTCAAGGAAACTCCACAGACTACTGCATAAGGGAAGTTAGCAGTTTTCCAAACGAACCAAGGATACCACTGAAGGCAAGGTCTAAGTTTGACATTGATCCACAGAATAAAACAGGGGTTTAACAAGTAAAAAGTTATGGAGTGCTTTGTGACTATTCTTTATTTGATGATTTGGCTGTCATAACTTGATCTTCAGCCCAAGCTTGCAGTAGGAAAAGCTAACCTAGACAGTCTTGTTGCTATGAGGCCTGAATAATGAGAGATTGGTAAACATCAAGTTTTGGGAAGAGGTTCAAGAAAAAAGGGCAGAAACCTCATAATTCAAAGAGAATTATCCAGTAAAAGGCAAGTGGGCATACATATTAGCTAATCTGATATATTACATAACAAAATAAACAGAGAAACTCATAATATCTTAGGTGAAAGACAGGATAATTAACAGTAACATTATTCTGAACTACTAATAGCTTTAATAAGCTCAGACTTAATTCCATATACACTAATCTAACTATGAGCAAACAGTAATTTATAAAAAGTGTTCCTTTTAAGAGAGAGTGTTAATTTTTTATTAGGGTAAAGAAAACCATACAACACATAAACCTAAGATATGAGCACTAAGAATGCAGTCAAAAGATGGTATATGGCATGAGGGGGCCTACTAACATGATTTTCAAGCAGAATACATTGCTGACATTCTAAATTATACAGCTTCATCATGA
Source organism: Dysphania ambrosioides (assembly GCA_026401315.1). Taxonomy (NCBI): domain Eukaryota; kingdom Viridiplantae; phylum Streptophyta; class Magnoliopsida; order Caryophyllales; family Amaranthaceae; genus Dysphania; species Dysphania ambrosioides. Next base: position 39,002 of record CM048672.1, read on the forward strand.
CTCATTTTATAAATAAGATGTAGAAAAGGTTTCACAAATATTGATAATGATTTTAGAAATCTCACAAAATTTGACTGATTTAATAAAATAAAAAAGAAGAAGATGAAAAATTATGGATGCTAGAGTATGGATGGAAATGAAGGTGTGCTTCTGGTATGCTTGCTGCGCGTTTAATGAGGATTAAGAGTGAAGATTACATACAACAAACACCTTCAAATACAAGTATGGAGTCATAAGTTTTGAACAGCAACAGATTAATCTTTTCTTAACAATTAAAAGTGAAACTGAATAACGCAGTTTGAAATCTATAAAGCTAGATCACTAGTTATAAAAGCCTCAAAGTAATTTTCATAAACTAGAGCTACCTTGTAGGATACACCAGCATATCATAGTTAGTAATACACTTATAAATAATTTCCACCCAAAACAAAGCCTATAAAATAATAATATTGAGAAATATCATTGCTATAACTCAAACAAGCATGATACATATGATTACAGTATAATCCATAGGTCGAATCGAACTGGAAACTGATTGCGAAAAAGAATCGGAGACAGAACCACAAATCTCTAAATCAACGATCAGTATAATTAGAGATGGAAGCACGAGTCAACTTTTCACACAATTCGAACAGTTCCAGGCAATCTCAGAGCAAAAAGATAACATGTTGAGTAAGAAAATGTAAAGAGAAAAACAAAACAAAACAAAAAATATAAATTCGCAATAAGAGGTAAGAGAGAGAGGCGACCTTGGTGTCGAGCATGAGAGCACACAAGATCTGAGTGTTCTGCATGGCAATCTTGAGATTCTCAAGAGTCTCCTGATGATACTCATGAGTACCATGGGAGAAGTTGAATCGGGCGACGTTCATACCAGCTCTGAGAAGCTTCTCAAGCATCGGCACAGACCTCGAAGCAGGACCAAGCGTACACACGATCTTCGTCTTTGGTACTCTTCCATCCTCGGGAATCTCCTTGAGTATTCCTTCAATGTCAATGTTCGCCATTCCTACGAAATCTTGAAATCAATCGAACAAAATGAAACCAGAATCTGCGATGTAAAGGTATTCAATAAATAGTATGCTTTGATCAAATCAGTTAAATAAATAGAAAGAAGAGAGAGAGAAAGGACACAAATCGAGTACCAAAAAGTGAGAATCGAGAAACCCTAGAAAAGGCGCAGCTGGGAATTGGGGAGAAGTCAGTGGGCTGGGAAAAGAGGGAGGACGAGGAACAGAGGAACACCACCGTGGTTTTAATTTTTTAGGTGGATTAACAATTTTGACCACTTTTTTTTTAAAAAAAAAAAGTTTTAACTTTTAACTTGTAATTGTGGAGTGTAAGATTTTCCTTTTTGTTTCCCCTTCCCCAAGTCTCTGTTTTTTTTAAATCTTTTCAAACCAATAGATTATAAATTTTTCCTACCCCCAAGAAAATGACAAGATTGAATCCTAAAAATATCCTCAATAAAATATTATGTATATTTCTAACTTATTTAGAAATATCTTTTTACAAAAAATACACCATATATAATTGTCAATAATTTAAAGCAAGTGTTTTAAGGAAAGGTAAGTTTAAAAATATTGTATTTCACTTTTCGTGCAAAGGTTAAACATTGTAATATATTGAACTACATTATTAAATTTATGTTCATATGGCTTTGTAATATATTGACCAATTAATAAAACAATCATAATAGTTTTATCTTTCTAAAATTAACAAACATTAACTTTGATTTAGCCCATTTATTATTTGAATTATTCCTCAAAATATGAATATAAGATTAATCATAGCATTCGTGGAGTATAATCTTAATCTCGAACTTGGCTCATCAAAAAACTATACAAGCATGCCTCATATCTAAATCAAACCTTTTTCTATGGTAGTTCACAAGCACTTTTGTAGGTGTTCTCCCCCAAGAACACCAATAAAGGTACCAAAGAGAGAATTTGCTAAAGGATGACACCTAAAATAAATAAATAAATATTTTAAAAAAAATAAACTCCATATTTGTTACGGTTGACATTTTTTGAAGGACAATGTTGTTCTACCAGCTTGGATATGCAAATGAAATTCTCAGTTGAATGAGCTATGCAAGTTGGTGAAACTGTGAAAGTAGCATAATAGTTTGTTGGCCTTGTGCTCAACGTGCACAGTGCACCCCCTCCCTGATCCTAGAGCATCTATACGACTATAACTCTAGCAATCTAGCATACTCCGTACCGGCCTTTCCATTCACAAACTTCAAATATCTCTTCCATACACCAAATGTGCTGAAAGCAACTGTCAAGTTAACAACTACTATTATATGGACCAGAATAGACAACATTGATATTTCCATGTTGCCTTGTTTCCATGTTGATCATTAATATCCTTTATTTTCTTTATTTTTCCTTATTTTTCCTATATTGTGTCTCACATGAGATATTCAAATTACGTTATCACCAGACTTGATATTGCTGAGGGAGGCAAGATCAGATTATGGCAACATTGGCAAGCAAATATTACACAGCAAATAAAGCATGATTAAGCCCCCTATTCTCATATGTTTATACCGTTTAGGATTAGACTTTTGGAAAAAGAAAAAAAAAGAAGATTTTGAAAGCCCCCACTGTCTAGAAAACTTCAAAGACTTCGGCTTCACAACGCCTCGTCCAAATAAGAGTTGTAAAAAACTAAACATTTTAATTAAAACGTTATGCGCCTTGTCTCCCCCAAACATCAATTTAACGATCAAGTCTTTAATCTAATGTAAGCTTGTGTACAGACGTCCTTCCGCCATTATCATTGCCACATCAACAAACCTTTAAGCTACTACTTCTGCTTTGGAGGAATATACTGAACACGCTCATCCTCACAAATAGCCTGCAAAAGAGAGAAGAAACCCACAATCATTAGTATGGCCCTTGAACAAATTACTGGCAGTTGCAGGAGGAATGACAGAAGGGCTTGGAATGCACATTCCTTAGATCAACGGAAGGTTATGCATAACTCAAAATTTACATTTGTTGCTTGGTCACATAAGAAATCTCAGCAGCAAAAATGTAACTCAACTCTACAACAATACAAACAGAAAACTGGAAAGGAAAAGCAGATAGACACAACAAGCAAATGCAATGTCAGACAGGAAGCGACCAAAGGCATCCCAGATGAGTAAGCGTGCTGTTTCAGTCTTTGGCTTCAAGAAATATTACAACGAAGACTTTCAGCATATCTCGAAAAAGCCACAGGTCCCTTTTGAAACAAACGACTCGTTTAATAAGTAGTTTTATTCCTAACTATGATGTTTCCCTAACAATTGTAATGGGCAAAGTAAAACAATGAAGCTAATCCTGATGCATTTGTACAGTCAAAACATGCACAAGTTGAATTAGCTCACTCCAATACATCTCATACTTCATGACTAGTCCAAAAGTATGGCTTATAAAAGACCATTTAATCAAAGCTAGTAGTCAAACAAGCAGAAATACATAGCCTGGCCTTGCATTGGTAGAGAGGATATATCCAACACAAATTTCCATGTCTTATACACAGAATAATGAAGGCAGTCGAAAAGATGATGAAGGGAGTCAAAGAGCAATCAATCTGGAAGAATCACAAATGTGGAAGGCAGTAAACAGAAACTAATGTGGACAGAATTGAAAATGTACAAGGAAGTCAAACAGGAATCAATATGGAATTGTGGACAATTAAGAGCATTGGGCTGAAGGTGTCACATTCGAACCATCAAGGAGGGGAGCTAGGTTGCACACAAAGGAATTGTTTAATGAGTCAGACAGCAGATAAAACCCAGCATAACACAATTTTTATGGAAAGGAAAACTAAGAGATGTGACTGGTACTCAATTCATATTTTACAAGATAGAATCCTGATGGCCTACTTGGTAGATGGTAATCAATGGTAGTAATGACAATGGTTTTATAGGCAATGTTGTGAGGGTTTAATGCCAAAATTCAGGGTGATAAAATTCCATACCCAAAACCTTGTTTTCTTCATAAATTTTCATTACCTCCACTACCACTTTAAAGGTGGTATTGAGTAGTAATGGAAATGAATGAAGAGAATCACATGTTTGGGGATGGGGTTCTGTTACCAGGGTAATGAATATGGGTTCCTAACAAAATTAAACACAAAATTCAATACATGACTACTAACCAAACCGGCCATAAAAGATCAAAGCCTAGACATGCACTTACATTTATGGGCTGGAAATGAATGAAGAGAATCCCATGTTTGGGGATGGAGTTCTATTACCATAGTAATGAAAATATGGTTTTCCTAACAAACACAAAATTCAATACCTGATCACTAATCAAATGGGCCATAAAAGATCAAAGCTTAAACATGCACTTTGTAAAAGATCTTCAAAAAAAACGAAAAGAAAAGCTTATCGATTTCAATCATCTCACAAACATTTGCAACTGTTTCAAATTGTCACCTTCCCTAGCCGTCTAGGAACAAAAAGGACAAGCATGCACGGATTGTTTGACATTCAAAAATTATTATAATTGCATACTCCCAATTAAAACACCGTAGATCACAGAATGGGTTGTCTGTAAAGACCAAATCCATGAGAGAGTACATCAACGAAAAAGCAGCATGACAGCATCCCAGGTGACAAACATATGCAAGTAACCATCAAAATGCACCTGAAACTCTTCTGGAAGTGCCTCGGAAACAGCAAGAGTGTAGCATCCAGGAACAAATCTTCCTGAAAAACGGGAAACACACTGTCATATCTTAAACCTTTAGATTATACTAGGATAGGAGATTGGTAGTGGAAGGGAGGGAATGGAATGTGAGGGGTTCAATACTGGCTCACTTCTTTCCTACCCCTTCCCTCTCATTCCCTTTCTACATATGATTACTATACAAACAAATTGTCAGTCCAGAAACCTTCTGGAAAAAAAAACTAAAAAACATAAAAATATCATGCACGAACAATCATCATACAATGTCAAACATTAGGGCATAAAAGGCTAAGTTACCCTAATGTGGGTATTAAAGCTTCAAGATTTTGACTTTTGTACATTCATATTTACTCTATTGTGAGTTAGCATTGTACGCCAGCTATAATATCACTTATTCTGTTATATTACTTTATACCGCATATTTTAAGCACAAAAGTTACAAACCCAGCTACCTAAAGATAGTTTCCCAACTACAATTTGCACTGATAATATGTCTCTAGGTACCGAGTACATGTCAAAAATCAACAATAGATCCTGTTTGGTATCAGATGAATTGGAAGCAAGTACAAAACAACATAGACAATCCTGAACTGCATAGTTTAACACAATAATGGCATTCAGTTCAGAATTAAAGATATGCAAGACATTGGGTAAATATTTCAACTACCTAAACATAATCACCTGAATGCATAATAATAATGGGATACATAAAGAGATTTCATAATATGCCACAATCTGACCCAAATAAAGACATCTGATACTGCATACATTTTCCCTTCAAAGCAAATAGGAGTGTTTGTTGATTCTATGTAAGAGACAATAGATAATTCCTGCTATTGGTTCCGGGTTTTCTAAAACAAAAAACTTGTGGGAATCATCTTGCACCATTTACTCCATTTAGGTGAGCAATTTATTGCCTCAAAGCATTTGTTTTTCCAGAAAACTTTGCAGAGTAATTTGTTTGATTTGTGCTTCCACATGATTTTGAAAACAGTGAAAGGCAGGCTGCTACCTTGCTCATAGCCACGTAAATGAAACAATAAAACACAAAAGCACAAACCCGACAGATTTCGGAGGAGGTAGTACAGAAAGTATGACGCTTCTGAGGAAATTCAAAGCCATTCCACACATTCATTTCAATAAGTCACAAGATCATTTCAAAAACAAATGTGTTGCTCTAAATGTGGCGCATATGCTATTAAATATTGATTTGACACTTTGGTCCAACATTACCACTCGTTGACATTTGAATGTGAAAAATAGGAAAGATGTGACATACCAATTCGAAGCCAGCGGGCAGCCCAACTTCGGGTTGGATCCATAACAGAAATTATCCTACAAAAAGGAAATAATATTAATGGAAGTCGAAAAGTGCATGATGGAAACTGAAACCCAGAAACCCGCTCATGGGTTCAACATAAGTAAAAAGAGAAAGATACGGACCCAGTGAAATTGGGAGTAGTACACTCAACAACTCGCTCATGGTCTTTGTCCAACCCAAAGAAGGGGCAATTTTCGCATCCTGATTCCCTGAACTGCACACATTACAAAGAGAGACAACCCCTAACAATCGAATCGATTAAACAAACACAAAAACGAACCCTAGATATTCAAAACAACCTGATCGTAGGTCTTGACAAGCCGGCAACGAAGGCAAGCTCTGAGCTCATGCCCGAAGCTGGTAGGTATCTGCGCCACCACACTTCCCATTCTCCACACTTTACTAGAGACACTTCTCAATATCACTGAATTTATGATTTTACATTAGAATGGGCCAAACAGGAGTACTAATTATGAGTTGCACTTGCATCCCCTATTCCTGTTCACAATTTATATCACTTTTAATTACAATTTTGTCATTTTTACTCGTTTCCCTTATTTCACTCACGATCTTTTACCAATATTTTCATAAAGCAATCTCAAACGTGTCGACACCTTCAATTAACATACAATCGCAATCATTGGATGAGGTCAAATTTTTTTACGGTGAAAATTGTCAAAACAACCGGAATAGGCGTTTTTTACCTCGTTATATACATCCGATAACTGGTATTGCATGTTAATCGAAGACGTTGATATGTTTGAGATTGAATTTAGAGAGTGAAAGTTATGGAGAGAAGAGAAAAATTAGAAAAATGACAAAATTGTAAATAAAAGTGCGAGCGTTAAGAAGCATTTTGTCGGCGTCGAATAACAACCTCGTATCAAAACTTCCGTTTGGTTTTTCATTTACTTTAAGCTATTTAGCTATAAATCTACAATTAATCGAAATATATCACAATTATTCTTCAATATAATTTACAACAATATCATTTTTCCCTTTGTCCTTCATATTTAGCTATCAATTTCAATTGCCCTACATATAAGATAATTCAGTTGCAATACGAACACTTTTGAGCTTGTTTAGAAGGTTTACTTTGTTATTATCAAAAACTGAAACATATCTTTGCATAATGTATCTGTATAATTGCATAAAGACCCACCTCTTGTGCATTTATAGCTATTGACAATTTTGCAATGTCCAAGATTGTGCACGAATATATCAAAAAACAAAAAAAAAAAGATAGTGCACGTTGATAGAAATAATTAAATTGGAAAGTGGCATCTAGTAAATAAAAGGATCAGCTTGTCAACATTTGCAATGATACAAGTATCAAGTTGCATCTGAATAATTGCACTGTTCACAATTCTAAATAGCACCTTGGCAGAAGCGAAGCCGCAAGGCTTTCTTGCTACTACCAGTGCCAAAAACAGAATATGTACACAAGCACATGGAAATATGATCTTCTTAAAAGGGCATATCTTCAAGAAATGCATTGCCCTATCTTTTTCCATTCGCTTGATGGATGAAACCATTGCTCTCAACACCCTTGCACTTCATGTTCATAAGACCTAAACCCCATATTCTAATTGTTCTGTCATCACTAGCTGATGCCATCATATGAGGGTTGCAAGGATTCCAACTCACACAATTGACAGCCCCTGAATGCCCAGGCAATGCCAAGAGAAGTTCTCCTGAACCCCGGTGCCATACGTAAACCTGCAATGGCACAGAAAGGAACGTCATTCAAGTATCCTAGTCTGGAGCATGCAACTATTTGGGGTAGAGCCAAACAATATAAGCACAGAAAGGAGGCAATTGGCACTAAATACCAAAACTTTCTTTGCCAAATTTACAGAAACCACAAAAATCGTTTGATGCCAGAGTGTAACCCCATATGGTGCTTAGACAACTCATGGTTTGAACTTCTGAATAAGAGATGAGCATCAAAAAGTAATTACAGCCAGTGTCAACCAAGTACTGAAACCCACTACCCAATATATCCTATCAGGTTCATTCCAATGAGTCATCATAGAATAAGGATAGTACTCTGGTGGAGCTGGTCAACTTATTTGAAAATAATTGGTTAATAATTCATTTTTTATTTCTTTTAAAAGTAAAGTAATTGGTTATTCCCTCTATCCCTCAAAGATTGCCTTATTTCTATTTATATAGTCAAAGTTCAAAAAGTTTGATAACAAATTCTCATTATGTTATAAGAAATAATATATTCAAATGGAATCTTGTTGGATGCATCTCTATGTAAATTTTTGGAATATCAAGTTTTCATAATTTTTTGCTTTGAATTTAGAGATAAAAACGTTTAAAATCATGTCTTGAATACCGCAAAAGTCAAATGGGGCAATTCTTTGGGAGACAGAGGGAGTAATAATTAAGTATTCAATCCAATCTAGTGACCAATGGAACAGGTATCATTGCATAATTTTTTTGAGACAATGGTATTTTCTAAATTTGATACGAGGTACATCAACTCTCCTGGTAAAACTATAACCCAAAGTCCCAAAAAAAGAAAAAACCAAAGTGAACTCTAGTAACCCAAAGGCAAGATTCCTCTGGAGAGTTGTTTTAATCTTCAACTTTCTCCTAATTCTTTATTTTTTTATTTTTGGTGTTGTGTGTGTGTGTGTGTGGGTGTGGGGGGGGGGGGGGGGGGGGTGACAGTGAGTCTAATTGCTACCTGACTACTACACATGAACAGAAAAAGAAGCAAATTAGCTAAGAGGCAAATATGTTCACATCCTAATTACCTGTGAATCCTCACTGCCACTGGCAATAAAGGCTTCCTCAATGCCCCCAAAACATGAACGAATCATAAAACGGGAGCGTTTGTGGCCCTTGTACTTGGAGACAACTTTGAAATCACCTTCTAAGCTCCATAGGTGTATATCTTGGTTAATAAGATTTACAAGCAAGAACTTGTTGTCCTTTGATATGGAGAATGATGTTATAACTTGGTCTTCTTCTATCAATCTCTCAATCTTTGCTTCCCTGTCAAGCAACAATATAGCACTTTCCCGACAAATGCTCATAATCCTTTTTCCATTATTGGTTATAGCCAAGTCTGCAGTCCTTAATGTCCTCTGACCTTTCCAACATTCCACTTCCTTTCCATCAAGATCCCACATGCAGATGCTTCTATCAGTGACACCAGAGAATACTCTTTTTCCATCCGGAAACCAACCACATGAAACCAAACCAACTCCAGATTTTTCATAAATGTGGAGACATTCACCAGACTGGACATTCCAACGTCTAACAACTTCCTCCATTCCACATGTGAGGAGTTGGCTATCATCAGTACTCCAAGAAACAGTGCAGACAGGCTTCTGGTGACCAATAAGCATATGCTTTAGGCTCAACTGGCTATTATCATGAACCTGAGGGAGAAGGATAGGTGCCACAGAACTTTAGAAACAGCAAAAAGGAAAAAAATTATATATTACGAAATTGTTTCTCCCTTTGCTAAACAAATATTATGTTAACACTTATCTTCCCCCCCACCCCCCAAAAAAAAGAAAAAGAATGAAATAAAAAATAAAGAAGGCCGTATATGTAATTTCTGCATGGCCATACATGTAAGCAACTATGGAACCACGGGTAACAAACCCCTACTGGGAAAAAAGAAAAGAAAGATAACTTCAAAATTTCGTCTTGTTTTCTAGATGGCTACATATTTTTAAGTCCCAAACCAACTGAAATGGGGTTTGTGGCTCCAGATAACTTCAACCATCAGGGATACCTTTATCTGAAACCACAAGGAAGACAGATCCATTGCACAAAACTTCAGCATTCCAATACAAAAAACCATGCTTCAGGCAAGGAATCTTTGACAGGTAATTGAGCATCATATAAAAGAGATAACATAAAAATTCACATGACCTGCCTCTTGAACTATTACAAATAAATGATCAACTGCAAAAGCAACATGCAAACCAAAAGAATAAAACGAAAAAAATTGTACCTCCCAAATAATTCCTAACTGATCTTTAGATGCAGATGCTAGGTACTTTCCATTGTGCGAAAACTGCAAATGCCAAACTTCATTCTTGTGTACTTGGAGTACCTGATCAATTAGGAGAAACAGTATAATAAAATAATTAGCTCAAACAAATTCATTAGATCAAGCAACACATACAACAGATCATAATTAATGTTCATCAATGGATGTCAACTAGCTTAGTTGGTTAAAGTCTTAGAAGGTGGTACCCAGATAAAAAATCCCGTCTATATTAGTTGTTGTCTTGCCACTTACACCTCTCTTTATATCAAAAAAAAAAAAAAAAATCATGTTCATCATACAAACAAAAGATTTGTATGTCCTTATTTCCATAGAGATTCTAGTCTTTGAAAGTACATTCAAAATTATCACAATGGACACAATCAATAAAACTATAATAGTTCCATGAGTTTTGTTTCCCATCCCATGCCCATTATACATCTGTATTCATTAAAAGGAAAGCATAAGATTAGGGGGGGGGGGGGGGGTGACAACATAACAAACCACTCTCAGACAGCACTGAATCCAATGAGAAATATTTTAACACCAGATAGCACTAGTGAAACCACTATGCTTCCAAGCAAATAATACATAATAGATTCAAGAGCAATGCTTCTAACTCTAGGTTGTCCATAAAACCCATCAACTCTCTAAAATTGTAAGCTGACTATAGACTCCGTCCTTGAATATCTTTCAAAGACAGAAAGTCCATCAATCTGTAATCTTATGCAAACTCAAGAACTTTAAGTACAGATCTGTAATTATAAAAGTCCTTCCATCAACCTCTTGAATAAGATGATATTCTAATAGAAGGTATTGAGTATTGACCACACAAGGTCCAACCTAAAAAATAAAACCTACACACTTATTACTCTTTAAATGCAGAACATGCTAAGTGTACAAGGTTTCCCCCCACCAAACATCTTCCAGAAGTCGACTCTATTTTCCTCAACAAATCAAAAAAGATTCATTCATTTGCATGCAATAGGGACATTGGAAAATTGTCAGGATTCTTTTTCAGAACTAAAACAACAGTTATCTTATTAATAAAACATCCCAAACATGATCAATAGTTCACTGACAAATGGGCAAGGATCAAGGAAGAAAAACAATTCCTTGAAGGTTTCAAGAAAATGAGTTTAGAAGTAACAAAAAGCACTCATTGGATTCTCAATCGCATTTAGAGCATATGCAACCAAAAATACCACCAAAGTCATTGTTTTTTAAAAAGGATACAACAATATCCCAAAGTGATGATATCACCCAAGACTAAGCCTCATTCATAAGCTTCAATAGTCTTCATTCATAGGCTTCTATAATCCTCAACCCTAACAGTATCACCCCATCACTATCAACAAAAAGTAACCAAGTTTAACTTCTACTAACTAGAAGAGACAAGACGTCCTGAAACTTGAATAGGATCTTCTAATAGGTCTTCAATATGATAGTTTGCAGCAACTCGTGATTGATGAAGTTCAGTTAAGACATGATTACCAAATGACTTTATACAAACTTGATGTGATCACAGAGGAAATTCTTTCTGACTTAAAGCTCTCTGCATGCAATTTGGTAATCCACAATAATAACCCTAGAAGTCACTGCCGTGGAAAAAGCAAGTTCTTTTTACTTTTCACTGCCCTAATAAAAAATCTCCATACAATTACTCCTTACAGGAAATCACAATGCAAAATGTTGTCTAAGACAACAAGTCTTCCAACTAATTGACTGGGCAGATCAATTATTGTGTTAAGAAAAATAAGCAAGAGAAGCTGGTGTTCAACCAACCCAGCATTCCCACACACTTAAAGTGGAAATAGATTTTCCACAAGTAATTAACCAGCCTCTTCTCATTAACATATATATCATGTTGTTTTGGGTGTTGCATAATGCTCAATATATTTATTATTTCGGAACAAATGTTATCATGCTTATCATGAGATTATAAACTTGTGTTGTTTCTGTTATAGTTCAAAGCCTGTCTCACAACTAATTACACCACAAGGCCTTGAATAATCTATGACAACTTAAAAAAACAAAAGAAAAAATATCCAGCACATACCGATTCTGACCTGTACAGTTTGGGAAGGAATCTGGGTTCTTCCACATTGATGGTCGATAAACAAGGATAGTTCAGTATCTAGTGAGTTGTGGAACACACAGGAATCCCGTTGCAAATCAAGAGCTTGCTCCACTAAATGCTCTAACCGTTTTTCAGGAACAACCATTGCAGCAGGAAGTAATTTCTGCAATTTGTCCAGAATGTCCGGGCGCGAATTGGCATAGAGAGTTTCAGTAGTAGGATTAGTGGTTTGTGAATGAGAGATAAGGCAGACAGCAAGCTGATGAACCCTGTTCAAGTTTATGCGAAGAGGGGTAATCTCATTTCTAAGCGTGAAAAGTGCATCCTTAGTATTTCCACTCTGAAGAAGCTCCAGAAACTTTTGTTCGAAAATGATAAATGAAGCAGATTTCTGAGTTTCAGAAGAGACACCAAGAGCATCCAAAATGATAATACTGTCATCCCATTTGCCTTGCAAGACAAGGTGAGTAAAGGAAGCAATGGAAGGAGGATGCAAAGCTATTCCTGATTCTTCCTGTAATAGGGCCCCAGCCTTGTCATAACCAAGAGAATACAAAGCCCTGGTGATAATTTTGACAAATTCATCTTTCCTTATTATCCCCTTTGGTCCAAGCATATCGGGTGAAGGCTTCGCCATTGAATCGCACAAATAGTTGTCCATACTACTTTTAAAAGGCGGCTCAGTGTCCTCTACACCTCCCATAATATGCAATAATCAGGCCATAGATGTCGTCCTAAAGAAGCATACCAAAATTCATATCAAGAAATTATAACACACAACAAAGGATGCAGTATTATCTCAGTCTCAAACAGTCTTGGTAAATTCAACAACAACGAGTGATAATCATCAATCATCAAACACAATGCCCAGAATCAATAAATGTCAATTCAAAAATCTAAATCATCACAGTAGCAACATTAAATACTTGATTTAAAATAACAAGAATAAGCATTAACAATAACAGTCATTAGATAAAAATAATATATCTCAAAAAGGGGGAAAAGGCAATATAACTCAGAACCTGAAATCGTGAGCATGAGATGATGGGATGAGAGTGATAGATAGGTTTGATTCCAAAGATTGAAAAGAGAGAGAGAGAGAGAGAGAGAGAGAGAGAGAGAGAGAAGACCCACAAGAGAAGGGAAGGAATGCGTAAAGAGAAAGGAAACTGACAAATGATACGATTACTAAACGTATTTTAGGGAGGACCGGAGGATACGGGTTTTTGCATTGGGCCTGGGCATGTAAAAAATATATGAGAAAGAGCACTTGGAAATTAGATACATTTAAGTGTTTTTTCCATTCTCATACTAACTTTATTAATAATTATAAAATAATCCATTACTAGGGAACGACCCCATTTTTAGTGATTAAAAATGTAACATCAACACTATTGAAAGATATTCAACAATATAAATTAATTACTAAAGTTTATTAATACCTCCGATTATCAAAAGTTGCAACATTTACCATTTTTGGATGCTCAATATAAGATACTATATTTTTACTTTTTTTATCCCTTTTAGTAACTTTTTGGGAAAAATGTCCACCACCACTTTTAATTATTTTTATTCTCTCTCTACTTTATCACATGCATATTTCCTAAACTCTATTATCAAATTTCGCCTAAAAATCTGTATTTTATGTGTTTGTTGCAACTTATACTAATCGGGAGATAGTAAATGAAAAAGATTATCAAGATAATTAGATAAAAACACAAGAAGAATATACATACTCAACTTGTGTATCTATTCCAAAAATTCAAAGAGAGCATTTTACTTTGAATCTTTTCGAAGAGGAGACCAAAATGAACCAGCACTTGAACTTTATTAAATATTTATATTATGTAGTTGGGACAAACCTCAATATATTAATATACTTGTATGTGAAGCAAGTAGTAATGAGGGAAACTCTTGGTTGGGTCGATTAGTGTGTGAAGTGGTATGTAGTAGCAATCCTAGACTTATTAGTGTTATGTTTAACTTACCTTATTAATTAAGGACTTATAGATAGTGGGATTATTTTATAATGTTATTGTCAATTGACTAGTGTATTTGTGATGTTACTTATTTTAAAACTAAAACTTTTTTGAGCTAAAATTAATTTTTATGGTATGAAGTTGGAATTACTCAATTTATCTGGTTTTGGGAGCTTGCCTTTCTTTTCTTATTTTATGTAAATTTTACAAGTTGGTTAAGGGATTTGACAACGAGTAAGGCTACGCAAATCGAAGAGGATCACCTAGTAAGGAACAATTTCATTTTTGTATTTAGTATTAGTGGTTGAGGATTTGATCATTAATGATTTTAGAATTGTAATTTACTAATAATATTTCAATTAGACTACTTACTATGATAATACTCCTCAAGTTTAAATAATATTTTTCTCATGAATTTTGAAATTTTATTATTTTTAAATTTCTTAATTTTGGGGTATTACAATGACCACCTAAAGTGCCTCCACCTTGACGCAACTTCCATCATTATCTCATTCATTATTTGATGGTTGACCTTAACTTAAAATGCCTTCTCTTCTACTGCCTTATCTTTGATATGTCCTTAGGATCTAAAATTATTGTCACAATATGTCTATATATTTAGTATAATCCTTAACACTTTACCTTTAGGTCCTTAGTCTCAAAAATTGTTGTCATCATATGTCTATATATTCAGTATTTAGACTCCTTTACACTTTATCTACAATTGTATCATTTGATATATTATCTACATATATTTTCATTTGACTAATAATTGAAGACATTATACACAAGTACATACTCTTGAACATATTCTTTCTTTATATTACACCAATATGAAAAAAGCATAAAGAAAAGGAGTATCCTCAATGGGTGGAAGCTATGGAAAAGGAGCTACATGCTTCGGATGAAAATCAAACCTGGGATGTAACACCCCTAAATTACTAACATAATAATAATAATAATAATAATAATAATAATTATTATTATTATTATTATTATTTTAGTAATAGTAATTTTAGTAACTTAGGGGTATTACCACCACGTGTTACCACGCTTCAGTTGTGCTAACTAATTACTATATTGCAGCAGAAGAAAAACTCGATTTATTTATAGAAAATAATTTTGATTATCCAAAGGTACAAAAGTTGAATAAGAAAAATTATGAAAACTCCTAACTAGTATGTGTCCCTTGATGTAATGCTCCCATGCACATTTATTCCTACAAACCTACTCACTATAAATGATAAGTAGGGCAAACCAAAAATAAATAGGAAAATACATGTCAGTGTAAAAACACTGTGTATATATATATATATGCTAAAAGAAATACTTTGAATTTTAAATTACTTTATTTCAAACTTTCCTTCTTATAAATTAATAAACTTTAAACCTTTTTTTTATAATAATCCAATACAAATGGAATTATTAAAATACTTAATAAAAATAATTTCCTCTTCTTATATCCCCTTCTTGATCCTAAGTGTGCACACCCCCAAGTTAATTATTCCATCACGGATCTATCCTTGGAGTTTCTTTTTATTTGCCAACAAGTGGACTTTGAAGCATGAACCCTTCTTTATTATGAAATCAAACGGTAATATATAATAATAATAAACATGAACCCTTCTTAATTGTGAAATCAAGAGGTAATGTATAATAATAATAAGCATGAATATTTCTTGATTATGAAATCAAGCGGTAATGTATAATTATAATAAGTATGAATCTTTCTTGATTATGAAATCAAGCGGTAATGTATAATAATAACTCTCCTTTTATAACTCCTTTAAATACAAATACCTTGCTTTAATTATTAAAGCTCATTGAAAATAATTAAATCTCGAATGTCATTTGGCCTTTTTGAAACATGATACATATTAAATAAAATAAGATAAATATATATCATCAAATTTTTTTTAAAAATCGAAATTTTAAATAAATAACCATATATGTACATATATAAAAATGGCGCATGGTAAATATTTCAATTACATTTTATTTAGAAAAATACATAATAAAAATAATTTAATATAATATAACTCAACAAAATATTTAATTGCACTTAAAAAGATTTAACACATATACGTACCTTAAATTCTAATACTTTCTAGCAACTTCCTACTAAACTTCAAGATGATATTCCTATCAATTAACATGAACTAATCAACATAATGCAACACAATAATATGCATAAAATATTGAAACTTTAGTTAAATTTAGAAATAGTTTTAAGAACTAAATAATTTGTAAAATAATTAAAATAGTTAGGGAAAAGAGGAGGCTCACGGTGGTTGGTGGTGCAAGGTGGCTGAAGGGATGGAGAGAGAGACTACAGAGAGAGGAAGAAAGTTTGAGAAAAGTAGAAAGGATTTAATGATTTTTGTGTTAAAAAATATGTGAGGTTTAAGGGTCTATTTATTGTAGAAATTAGGATAAATTTTAGGATTTAAAAATACTAGAAGATAAGTATATATTTAAAATAATAATTATCCTCTAAATTTTCAAAAAAATATTTTATTTTTAAAATAATTTAATTATTAAATAGTTTGACCAATGAAAATCATTTAATTGAAAACAAACCAAAAAGATAAAATTTTATAATAATAATATTTTTTTTTGAAATATCAATCAAAGAAAAAGGATATGATAAGGTTAGAATTTTTTTTTGGAAAATCTATTAATTTTAAATTAAAATCTTTCCAACTAAAATTATCCTTCAAATTAAGAAAAAATAAATATAATAATAATTTTAATTTTTTTAAATACTAATCATGATAGCTGGCCATGACTAGATATGACCAAATTTTTTGTTTTAATTTTTTTTGGCAAATATATATGATTATTAACATAATAAGTTTTAAATTAAAAACAATCTTTATAAATATATTAAATTGATTTTTTTTCTAAGAATAATATTTTAAAGGCTTCTAAAATATTCTAGAATAAAAGTGGATACTTAAGATATTTTTTTGGGATATTTTGGAGGGCTTTTTTGGAATTTAATAGAATAATTAAGAAATTAAATATTTATTTATGAAATTAAATAATTTTATTAATAAAATTATAAAATATAATATATATATGGCGGTCCATAATTATAATTGGACCAAAATACTTTTTAAATTATTTAATTGTACAAAAACATTTTTAAAATAATTTTATTTAAAATACTAATATATAATGTACATTTAATTTTAAATATAACTCAACATATAAAAGTTTTTAGTATAATGTCTAAAATACGGGGTATTACAGTCTAACCCCCTTAAAAAAAGTTTTGTCCTCAAAACTTGAAAACATTTAATGAATTTTTTGAATACAATGCACGTGATATATGCAAGTAATTCATGTAACTTATATAATTGACTCTTGTATGTCCTGAAAATGGCAAAGCGCGAAATTATATCACATTCTACCCCCCTTAAAAGGAAATCACGCCTCTGTGACTCGACTACTTACTTTAGAAAATAAGTCCGTATATTTCTTCGTCATTTCATCCATTGCCTCTCAAGTTGCCTCTTCGATCTCATGATATGACCATAACACTTTTACTATTTTTACAACTCTATTTCTGGTGCTTCTTACCTTGCTATCCAAGGTTCGAATTGGTCTATCTTTATAAGTCAATTTTTCTTCCATTTCTATTGATTTAAGACATAACACATGACTCAGATCTTGTACATATTTTCTCAATTGAGATATGTGAAATACGTTGTGCACTCTCTGTAGTTCATTAGGCAGGTCCAAATCCTACACTTTCTTTCATAAAGTATTACAGTTTCACTTATATCATTATAACACACCAGACTCCTACACTTTTTTTCATAAAGTAATATATAAATGGTGGTCCATAATTTTAATTGGGCTAAAAAACTTTTAAAATTATTTAATTGTACTAAAACGTTTTTAAAATAATTTTATTTAAAATGCTAATGTACATTTAATCTTAAATATAACGTAACATATAATTTTTTTTAATATCATGTCTAAAATACGGGGTATTACATTGGAGCTCACTCAACTTCTTCCTAGCAAAAAAGTTATAGGTTGTAAATGGGTTTACAAGACAAAATTTAAGCGATGGGGAGATAGAAAGGTGCAAGGGAAGACTGGCTCGTGGAGATAAACAAATATCAGGGAAAGATCGGACATCAATAATGCCTTCCTACATGGTTTATAAAGCTTACTACTATAAGAGTGGTGTTAGCAATGGCTGCTATAAAGCACTGGGATATACAACAATTGGACATCAATAATGCCTTCTTACATGGTTTTATTGATGAAGAAGTGTACATGACACCTCCTTTAGGATATCATAAGGCAAAATATGGACAAGTTTGTAAATTAAAAAGGTCCTTATATGGACTTAAACAAGCCTCAAGATGATGGAATGCAGGGAGCTGTCCACGACCATTGATACTCCATCACACATGCCCTTAACATATCTTCCAAGATTTATGATACTTTACCACAAATTTCATATAAGCTTTTCCTAATTGGTTCATAGTCCAGGTGCTCTTCATGAGTATGAAAATGACAGTCTTTGTGAGTCTATCCATAACCACCCAAATAGTATTATTATCGGCCTTTCTTCTAGGAAGAGTTTCTACAAAATCCATCGATATCGAATCCCATTTCCAACTAAAAACTTTCAATGGTTGAACCTTACCTTGCGAACGCTTATGTTTAATCTTTACCTTCTAACAAGTAAGGCATCCATCCATAAATTCGGCTGCTTCCTTTTTCATATTTGGCCACCAAAATGTTTTCTTCATGTCCTTGTACAACTTATCTCCTTCAAGATGTATAGAGTAAGGTGAACTATGAGTTTCTTCCACCAATCTATTGTTCATAGTTATACTGGCATATGTAAATGACCTTTTTAGTGGCTGGAAATGACAGTGAATTGATTGATTCCTTGAAAAGAGACTTACATATTTCTTTCACCATCTAGGATCCAGGAAATTTGAAGTATTTCTTAGGCATTGAAGTCACTCATTTTGATTCAATGATCTAATTGAATTAGAGAAAATATATCCTAGATTTACTAAGGGATAAAAAAAAAAAGAATTGCACAACAACTACATTTCCTATGGCAAAAGGATTGAAGTTATGCAAAGATGATGGATATTTATCAGCTGATCCCAAGATTTATAGAAGACTCATTGGAAAGCTATTGTATCTAAATATGATAAGACCTAACATAAGCTATGTTGTCAGCATCTCAATCAGTTCTTAGCAGCCACTCGTTATCCTGACATTTCTCCTATTCTTCACATTGTCAGATATCTCAAAGGAATCTTTTCAGTTATGGCCTGTTTTATCTAGCCAATTTGAATCTCACAATGATAGTATATAGTGATGATGATTAGAGCAATTGTTTTGATACTAGAAGATCACTTACTAGTTATTGTGTTTTTATTGGAAATTTTTTGATATCGGAGAACCAAGAAGTAGAGTGTTGTATCCAAAAGCTCAACTGAAGAAGAATATAGAAGCATGAGTCAGACTATTGTTAAGTTGGTTTGGCTCAAAAGATTGTTAACTGAGATGGACTTTATGATTCCTGCTATACTCCAATAATAACTCTCTATTGTGACAATGTGTATGCTCAAAACATTGCTGAGAATCCTTGTTTCCATGAGAAGACAAAACACATGAGAACAAAGAGCCAAAAGATTGATGTTCACTACATTAGAGAGAATTTAATATATAATTACTTTTTAAATTTTTTATATAAATTGATTATGCATAAGTGGTCATCATAATTTAACTTTTTTATATTAACTAAAAAGCACAGTGTCATAATTTGAGTCGATTTTTTTTCAAAAATACAAGAAAACTCATCATCAATCCAGAGTATATCTCTAACTTTTATGGGTTTTACAAAGTCATCATAATATTTATAGTATCTTGTGTGCTCACTTCTCTTTTAAAACTACTCTTAATCTAACAAGCACCAAGTAATCCCCTGCAAAATCCATAGTAGATATACTTGGCATCAACAAGGGATGTCTCTTGGAAAAATCCATAGTAGATACACTTTGTCATGTTAATGTCATACCTACAAAGAATAACATCATTTCAAGGAGATATTTGAATGGAAGGCAATTATTACTTCCAATGGAAACTATAACTTCTAGGACTTGTATTGGTATGGTACACTACCAAAGACGTTTGAATGGAAGGCCAAATTGAAAAATAAATTGCCAAATACCTTATAATAACAAGCGTCAAATTCTGAACTGGGAGCCGTAAGACATGTTTGCCATTACCTCTACCATACTCATATAAAGTTTCTGCTAGCTGAGCAAATAGTTATGGAAAAAAAAACCAATCATAAATACATGTCTATAACTTTGTAGGATATGTAAACTATGACACAACCCTAAACTAGCAATGGACTACAAAGAGTCCCCTTTGTAACTGCTTCTGCTTCTTATTATTCAGACTTGACACCCTATATGAAGAAATAATGTGACAAAATCAATTCATAATTCAAATCTTATAATTAAAAAAATATTAGAGTAATGGCAGTTTCTTGAATCTGTCCTTGATAGAATAATGTACTAATATTGAGTCCCACAAATGATAGAATAAGAAGTCTCACTAAGTCAATAACTACATAACTTCAGGTTTCATAAAGACATGTTAATCGATTTTATTTTCTCCCAATGTAGCAAGCAATACCATTGAGCAATCTACTTTCCCATGAGCTACAAATCTCACCCAAAGAAAGGAAAATGGTAATCAGAGCTTCCAGTCTGAGAGTAAAGGCCAAAAACTAGTGATTGATGATTTTTAAATACTTCATAAAAGACAAAGGTGGATAAATAATACCAAGTAGAAATATCTAGGACCATATTATGATAATTTAATAATATTCATGTGCATGTCAATCATAGAACAGAGTACTTTGAGGGATGCATTACTAACATAAGATGGTAGCAAAAGGATAGGTTATACCACTAATGGGAACTCATAAACCAAAATCTTTTCATTGTCTTTAGTGGTCTAACAAAAAAGAGACACTAAGTGACGATGCTTGACCTGTAACAAGACTGTAATTTTAGCTTAAAATTCATTCAACTGTTTTTAATTGATCACCCCATACTCCATTCTCTTGACAGCTATTGTAGTCCCGTCTTCAAGTCCTCCCTTGTAAACAACTCCGAATCCACCACGGCCAAGACTGATATAAATAAGTTTACAACAAGTAGACAATCTTTTATTTTATCAAGCACAATATAGAGATCATAACAATAGAGGCACTATGGAGAAGACAGAGAAAGTGAGCCATGAATCAGGATGAATAAGAAGTTGCATATAAGAAGTTATAGCTTTCTTTTGTCCTACATTGAACTAGTAGTGGATAGTTGAAGATTGATGAGTCTATAAATATGCAAATGTCTTCTTGAATCTTAGAATAAGAGTAGCCCACAACTTTAATCTGTGGTTAGACTTGCCAAAATTATGGGCTTAGTTCATATTGGGATAGTTGGGCTTTAGCTTGTCCAATTTTAAAACATAATTAGTTTAAAATTAATATTGTGATTTTGCTCTAGTGATGTGGATTTTGAGCCCTATAGAACTATTGAGCTGAATTCCGAGACTTTGTGAGCCGAGTCTTTATCCAAATAACGAGCTTGAGCTTGGCTTTAAAAGCTTGTCGAGCTTGGCTTTAAAAGCTTGTCGAGCTTCAAGCTCGAGACGAGCTGAATCGACGAGCTAAATAAAAGTTAAACAAGCTCGAGCCGAGTCCACTACTACTCGGGCTCGACTAGCTAATTAAGCACCCCTAGTCTAGCCACAAAAGCTCTTATTTTATTTTTCTTTTTCAAAACGATGGCAGCTCATAACATCCTAATTACTTATATAGCTATTATCGCTTTTGCTTCCTTTGTTGTCTACACTATTGATCCTACCCTGCTCCAAGATTTCTGCGTTGGAATGAATGACCCAAATGTTGCAAGTAAGACTCTAGATAACTTTCCTAAAGTCTATAGCATATCTTTTTTTCCGTTCATATGTTGTTTGGTTTAACATAAGAGATATCACTTCAAACAACGTTGTATTGTCCACATATTTTAACCATTAAGTGGAAAGTAGAACTTCAAACAAAGTTGCATTTATTATGTTATTGTCGACCAAACAACTACATATCGAATCACTTCTAAATTTTTCTACTTACTCCATACTAATCCACCACTTAACTTTCATAAGCATAAATTAACATTAATGTTTAGTGTGATTGTTGTTGCATGGCGTGTGTGCAGTATTTATTAATGAACTATTTTGTAAGAATCATATGCAAGCAAAAGTAGAGGATTTCTTTCATTCAGGTCTGGACAAGCCTGGGTTCAGTGGAAATAGACTAGGCATTAATGTGAGCTTAGTTAGTGCATTATAGTTGGATGGACTTAACAATCTTGGAATATCAATAGCCAGGATTTACTACGCACCTTACAGCCTCAATCCTCTCCACACACACCCTCGCTCTACTAAGGCCCTTACTATTTTGGAAGGAGCTCACTACGTTGGTTTCGTGACTTCTAACCTCGCAAACGGTGATAAACTGTTTTTCTCCAAGGTGCTTAACAAAGGAGATGTTTTTGTATTTCCTTAAGGCCTCATCTATATCTAATTCAACATTGGTAAAACTCTAGCTGTGGCATTTGCTGGTTTGATAAGTCAAAACCCTGACACTGTCACCATTGGTAATAATGTATTTAGGGCCGACTTTCCTATCTCAATTAATGTTATAGCCAAGTCCTTTCAACTTGATGACAATGTGGTTAAGCGCTTGCATGGTCTGTTTGAGATCAGCAACTAATTGTAGTATTTGATATGAGCCAAAGTCTATGAATGTGATTTAATCATTATTCGTATGAAGCTAATGTGCTATCATGGCTTTCAGTTTATGTATTTTTGAAAAACTTAATGTATGCGTAATACATACTTTATTGATAAATTAATAAGATAAATCAACTTTTACTTACATATATTAGTATTATTACTTCACTCTTTAATCACTCCTATTGCTTAAGCTTTGGCAATGAAGTTACAGCTAAAAAGTTCTACAAAATAATTTTCATGATAAGTTACAACATATAACAAAACATAATATGTTTCTTTGATAGAGGATGAACATCTCACAAAGATGAGGTTACAAAAAATGTTTAAATACGAATTTGGGCCATATCCAGAGTTCAGTTTGTAAGAATAAGAGAGTTTTACCTTAAAATAATATGACAATAAGAGGATTAGTCCCTAAATAATCTTATATATTAGACAATTCTCTATTAACATATTAACATGGGATACTCATATGTAATGTTATATGGATTTAACGCTTTAATACAAAGAAACAACCCTTTAATGATGATCATGATTTTTCTTTATTTGACTTTAGTTTTAAATTGAGTGAATAGCAAGAAATAGTAGTGATGGAGGATTAATTATTTTATGTATGCATTTTGTATTGAAAAATCACCAATATTATATGGAGTATACCATTTAAGAAGGTAAAATCCAATGAATAGGATTATCTTCTATCAAGAAAATTTGAAAGATCTAGGAGGGGATTAAGATTAATGGATAAGTCTATGATTATCGTTAATAATACTAAAGATCTCATTCTTTATTCATAAATAAGAGCATTTGAATAACTACTACTATTACAAGAAGAAAGGTTAATGGAAGCTTGTCTATCTGCAAAATAAGGTATTATAATTATATGTCATTGCTTTAATGGAAAGGCTAATTATTAAAAGAACAAAAATGTAGAAAGCCAGTTCATTGCCTTGTGCAAGAATGCAAGCCAGATTGAATAAGGAGAAGGAGAAGACAGTTGAGTGTGATGTTGTGCCATCCACTGATAATTTGTTTAATGCCAAGAATTACCTTGACCAACTATGTGTGGATTTAGGGTCTATGACTTGCTCTTGCAGGAAGTGGGACATGCTAGGGATACCTTTTTGCCATGCTATAGCTCGTATTTACTTCCAAAACAAAGAAGATGACTCATTTGTAGATTATTATTATAAAAGGGATTTGTATTTTAAGGTGTATGCTAGTTCCATACCACCAATCAAGGAAGAAAGGCATTAGATTAGGGTAGAATGTGTTCTTAATCCTCCACCAATTAATATTGGTCCTGAGGAAGAATAGGATTAAGGATCGCACTAAGAATCCCAAAAAACCTAGCACTTTTCTTAAGACGGGAATGGAGATGACTTGTCGCAGTTGTATGACAAAAGGTTATAATAAGAGAACTTTTCCAAACAAAAATAATGTTGTTCAAAGAGAGTAAGAGGCTAAGAGGGAAAGAGGAAGGCTTAAAAAGACTCTCACCCCCTCAAGTTCCACATCAAATCAGACCTAGACAAATTCCATAATGCCTCAACCAAGTTTGCATCACTCTAAATATCATAACCAACCCAACTTGGTAGAGGTGGGAGGATGATTCTTAGTGGAAGAGGAGCCAAAGGTAGCAGCCAAAGTGCTAGCGGAGGGAGATCTAGAGGGAGAGCAAGAGGAAGAGTAAGGGTATGATAAACTAACAACATTTTCTATATACTTGAGCTTACATATGGTATAACAAACTAACAAAATAGTTCTCTTTTCACAGGTGCCGTTGGGAGTGGGAGTATTGTTTAGTGTTGATGGGACTCTAATGATGAATGTAAATGTTGTTCCCTTACATCTTTATTTGAATGTACATACTAAAAAGAATAGGATGCTAATCCATTTTTGTAAATTGTACGTGCTTGGTGCAACTTTAACACAAACTAGTTCAGCCTTTGTTACTCACCACCAACACCAACAACCACAAACTAGTCAACAACAACAACTTTAATATAATCTTTGTAATTAGATGAAACTTTATCAATGACTAGTTTTAAACATCTTTGTAATTAGTCGGTAGTATGTTACTACTTTTAACCTTGGTACTATTAACATGATTGCGCTAAGGACTGTTGTACTTTTAAACATGATTGTACTAATATTTAAGTATGCTATTGTCATGAAAATAGTGATACATAGTAGTTTTAATGTCATAGGCTATAAAACAGCAAAATACATCCATCTGTTGTGATACATAGCAATATTTTTCATACATAGCAAAATACATCCAAATGTTGTCATACATAGAAAAATACATCAATGTCATACGGTACAATACATTTTTAATACATTCATCCATAGTAGAGACCTATTCTACTTAGGTTATAATACGTCCATCCATAGCAAAATACCTCTTATTATAGCAAAGTACATTAAACCAATCCTACTTAGACTATAATACATCCAACCAACCAACCCTCCTTGTAATAGAATAATATAATCACTACTAACATTCAAGAAAAAAATTAAAGCAACAATCAGATTTTTCTCATTCCTTGAGCTTCTCATCAACTTGATATGCATCTCTATAATTTTATTCTTCATCTCCTAAACATCTTCCTCTAAATTATCCTTCTTCGTAGACACCTTCTTTAATTTGTCTTCCATTGATTTCTTTTCATATTCTAATTTTAATATTCTTATATTCTTCTCCAATAACTGAAGTTGTAAATCTTTCCTATCATCAACCCACCAAAACATGTCACATTTTGTATCCTAATAACAAAATTTAGAAATTTATCAATGCAATTCCACAAAATTCAATAAATGCAATTTAACAAAATTTAGAAATTCAGCAAATATGATATCAATTCCCATAAATTAACTAAGAGAAAATAACTTACAGGCCAGATTGGACATCCATAGAACTTTATCCAACATTTTCCCCATTTTTAATAGTCCTCACCACATCATGCCTCCCACACACACATGGAATCACAGGATAAATTGTCTTTCTTGAATACAAGGGGGATGATGCACATGATGATTTCCCACCAGCCATAGCTAAAGCAAGAATGAAATATAGAGAGAGATTGAGCAATGGGGAAGAGTAACAGGGGATAAGACTGAGCAATGGGCAAGACAAAGAAAGCCTAACACTGACCAATGGTATTTAATAGAAAAATTATTTAAAAAGGCAATTACTTATTCATGATCGTCAATTGCAGGTCATAATTGGGGGTGACTTAGTGAAAGTAAACAATGGCTAAAGGTTGGTTTATTCATAAATAAACAAAATATTAGATTAATATCTGTAAATCGGGCAAATGTTATATTAATGCCATCAATTTTTCCTTTATTCTATTATTCTCAAACATTGATTCCATTGTATACTAGTGTTCTACAGCTAAACATTGATATTCTAAAATATAATACTAATGTTCTAAACCTTAACACATATGTTCTAAAATTATATTCTATTGTTCTAAGGTCTAATACCAGTATACAATGGAATAAATGCTTGTCCCACATCGAAACAATGTCAAGAAATAAAAGATTGACATGGTTATAAAATAGAGCATTGATTTCTTTGAGTCCAAATAAATAATAATCGTCATTAATCCTATATTGAAAGCCTTTCGTAGCTTAGAACTCATAACAATTTAAAAATCTTAATGACTAGAACCTTATATAAAATTGAGCAATATAAAGTACCTAGCAAGAACATTTGAAATTGGTGACATTTGCTAAAATATGTAGCTCACATTTGCTTCAAGTGATGGAGTATAGTGAATTCCTTATTATTAACTGGAATATATTACAATATACCATGAAAATATGAACAAATTTGTGGCAAAAAATCTTCCACAAGGAAATTCAATATTGGACTCTAGTTTTCATTAATCAACCTGACTTCATACCAGGATTACAATATCTTGGTTAACTTCCCTTGCAAAAATTTATCTTCAGTCACTCATTAGCTTGATCAACATGCTTCTTTTAAGATTTGATTCATAATTTTCAAGGTGCAAAGTATGCACATCTTCCTTACACAGCATGTACTCTCTAAGAAAGACTCTATAATAGCATAAGATAGATAATGAAGCAGAACAACCATATATGACCCCCCTATGTATATGTAGTCTTTGAAACATTATTTGGATGTTATGTATTCCCCCTACTTGTAGAACACACTACTGTCATTGTGCTTGGTTACTCATTAACTTGTGCATTCCATAGACTTACCACGTAATTTTAGGGGGCAACATGGTTTGGATTAAAACTTAGCTATGTTATTTGACATAGAAATGAAGTTGGTAGAATATTAAGAGGGATAATAATTTAGGCATGAACCAGGTCGCCTATTTGCAGCCTATCAAAATTCCTCCATTTGTTTGGTCTAACAATGCTTTTGTACTTAGTGAACAAGAAATGAGGTGTCATAAAAAGGGTGGGGAAGAAAGAGGTGGAAATAAGGAAATTTTGAGGATAAGGGGTTTTTTTTATTGAACTTGTATTAATCTAATAAAAGATTCCATACTAATACATTACATGTATATATCTTGTAATTTTCTCAGATTGGAGATGGCAGACTTCAAGGGATTGGTCAATGCCTTGCCCGTGAGTATAGGATGGTTTGGCATGTCTTGCGAGGAAAAGTCAGCAGAGATTTCTTCGAGGTTTCCAAGGACTAATTAGTTGATTTTTTGGTTCATATATTTTCCTTGTGTTTGGTCTGATGTTCTTGCTTCAACTAAAGGGTTGTCGGGCAATCTTGATTGACAAAGACAAAAATCTCAAGATGGAGTTGGAAAAACAAATGCTAGTTTTCTCATTCTGTTTTCTAGAGATCCCACATCGAAAGAAAATGAGAACAAAGGCTACTCTTATACGTTGGCTGAAGCTAACTATTAGACCATGTGTTTGGGATTTTGTTTGGGCCAACATGATTCATGGTCTTTGCCTCTTTGGCATTGTTTTCGAGCTTAAGTCGAGTTCAATTATAACTTTTGAGTTCGAGCCGAGCTTAATTATTTTTTTCGAGCTCGAGTCTAGCTTAATATTTTTTTTCGAGCTCTAGCCGAGCTTAAGTATTACAAGCTTGTCGAGCCTCGAGCTCAAGCTGAACAGATTTAAATTTTGTTGAGCTCGAGCCGAGCTCAAATATTACAAGCTTGTCAAGCCTTGAGGTTGAGCCGAGTAGACTTAAATTTTGTCGACCTCGAGTCGAGCTTAATACTATTCAGGCTCAGCTCGATGATTTAGCACCCCTAGTGTTGGGTCATTTTTTAGGGTTGATTTACTGGGTTTTATTGGGGTGGCTAATTGGCTTTCGTGGCTGGGTGTGTAGTGGTTTAAGGGTCAGTCAGGGTGGTAGTTTGGGCACTTGCAGTGGTCGGTCAAGGAGTGGGAAATGGGGAGGTGGGGGCATAGCGTGCATGCCTTGGGATTGGGTGCCCAATCCCTTGCTAAATCATCGAGAACCCCTTAGTTATATAAGAACTCATCTAATATCGTTTATTTAATGTATTTAGATGGCTGTGATTGAATCTACCTTAATGGAAAAATTATAATTATAATAAATTAAAAAATTAGCGATTGAGAAAGATTGTTTTCCATGATTATTGGATAGTTTCCTAGATATTCATTTATATTCCCTAAAAATCAGTAGTTTTCATATTTTTAATTTTACTTCATATTCAAATTGCAATATTCGAATGCAGCTTTTGCTAGATATCATATTTAAAGGCTACTTTTGTTGTTTTGGAATAAAAAAAAATAAGGTAATGTTTCAATTTTTTCTGCAATTGATTCAATGTTCTAATACATTAAAGATATTGTATAGAGTGTGTGTAATATGATGATAAGTAAATGCATATCTTATTGATTATTCTAATACATCAATATTATGAGTGTTTTTCAAAAAAATCATAATTGTTAACATATCTTATTTGTTTATATATACGAGCATTAGTAGTATAGATTTTTAAAACAATAGTATAGATTTTTAGAACAATAGTATATATTTTTAGAACACTAGAACTAGATTATAGAACAATGGTTATTTTAGATTGTAATTATAGAACAACTATACGTATAGAACATTAGTATAGATTTTTAGAACATTAGAATTAGAATATAGAACAATAGGTATTATACGAGAAAAATTATAGATTTTTAGTATACATTTTAAGAACAATAGTATACATTTTAAGAAAACTAGAATTAGAATATAGTATAATAGTTATTTAGAACAATAGTATAAACTTTAAGAACACTAGAATTACAATATAGAACAATAGTTATTTTAGAATTGTAATTATAGAACAATTATATTTATAGAACATTAGTATAGATTGTTTGAACATTCGAATTAGACTATAAGACAATAGGAATAATACGAGCATTATTATATATTTTTACAACATTAGTATAGATTTGTAGAACAATAGTATACATTTTTAGAACACTAGAATTAGAATATAGAACAATAGTTATTTTAGAATTTTAATTATAGAAAAATTATATTTATAGAACATTAGTATAGAATTTTAGAACATTATAATTAGAATATAGGACAATAGGTGTTATATGAGCAAAACTATAGATTTTTAGAACATTAGTATAGATCTTTAGAACCATAGTATAGATTTCTTGAATATCAGAATTATAATTTAGAACAATAGTTATTTTAGAATTGTAATTATGGATCAATTATATGTATAGAACATTAGTATAGATTTTTAGAAAATTAGAATTAGAATATATGACAATAGGTATAATTCGAGCATTTAATATAGATTTGTAAAACACTATAATTTTGTACATTTTTAGATGTATAGAACATTAGAATTACAATATAGAACAATAAGTATAACATGAACAATAGCATTTGAAATAGTAGGTGAACTTGTTTGAAACTATAGCGAAATGCATAGAACAATAGAACAGATTGTCAGAACATTAGAAATGTAATATAGAACAATAGGTATATACGTAGTACAATAAACTAATGTTTTAGAACAGTAGTTACAATTCATTAGAACACTATGGACATTTTTTAGAACAACATATAGTGCTTAAAACATTGTTCTTGAAAGAAGTTTATAAATTGTTATTTGTATTATTATAGATTTATTATGTATGTTATGGAAGTTTATATTATTGTTTCAAAACTTTATATTATTGTTCGAAAATATTATGTATGTTGTTCTTGAACTTTTATTTTTATTATTATACGTGTTATACTAATTTTTCTAAAATATGGACTTATTATTCTATACTAAAATTCTAATTTTCTAAAATATTGTTCTATTGTTTATAGCCGTGAGCATCAACGAGGACTGTATGTAGTGTTTCTAATTCAAATGAGAGTGTTGATCTTGAAGTAATACCCGTATGTACTCATGGGGGAACAAAATCATGGATATCATGTTGTTCTAGTGAGGTAAAACCATATGTTTGTATGAAGTTCTCAAGTGTCGATGAAGGTATTTCATTCTATAAGTCATATGCAATTTAAGTTGGGTTTAACACTAGGAAATCTACTACCAAAAGAAGGAAGAATGACGCGATTAGTTTTCAATATCTCGTGTGTAATAAAGTTGGATATAGGTGTAAACGAAAATTGGATGTGCAAGATAAGGGAATTATTAATGAAGGTGTAGATTCTGTTCCAATTATTAGGAGAAGATTGATGACTTATATTGGATAGGTTTGTGATGATGGTGCTTATGTTATTACAAATTTCCAAGAGGGAAATTCTCATCCAATTTTTTCTACCAAGTTTCTACATTTTCAAAAATTAAGAAGAAATTTGAGCATTTTGAACAAGAAGATGATTGTTGATAATTCTAAGGTAGATTTTCAAAAGGCACAAATTGTATTGTTATAATTTAAAATTTTTCTTTGGTTTTTCTTTGTTATGATAAATTTTGCTTTGTGTTTTTTAGGTAAATGTGGGTCCTGTAAAAACATATAGATTTATGAAACAATATGTTGGGGTTATGAGAATGTAGGTGTCTCTAAGTGTGATTTCAAAAAAATTCATATGGATTTGAAGGCATATATTGAAGGTTCAGATGCCCAAATGTTTGTGGATAATTTCAAGAGGAAGAAGCTGATGTGATCTACTTTTTTCTTTGACTATCAAATAGATGATGAGGATTGTCTATGTAGAGCATTATGGATTGATCCGATTTGTAGGAATAATTATGGACTCTTTGGCAATAAGGTTTCATTTGGTACCACTTATCAGACTAACAGGCAGGTAGTTCTTACTGGAAAATACTATAGTATACGTTAGAATAATATAATCATAGTTCAGAACAATAGGAATACAATTTATAATAATTGCATTATAGTTTAGAACAATAGTATTATAATGTAGAAACATTATATTATAGCTTAGAGTAATAGGTTTATAGTTCGTTATAATAGAAATATATGTAGGGAGGTTAGAATTAATATTTATAACAATATTTATAGAATTATTACAATGTTTTAAAAATTTATTACATTGTTATAAATAGAATTAATATGGTGTTTGATCCTTTCACCGGAGTTGATCATCATAAGAAATGTGTTACTTTTGTTGCCAATTTTATAGCTAAGGAAGATGTAGTGTCTTTTAAATGGCTATTTAGAACCTTCCATAGAGCAATGGGTCATAATGGGTCTACTTGTTTAACTACAGATCAAGATCCAACAATCTTAGCAATGAAGATTGCTTTGAATAATATCTTTGAGATGTGTAAGCATAGGTTTTGTATCTGGAATATTTTGTACAAGATGCCAGATAAAATAGGAAAAAGTATTACTTAAGAGACTGATTTTTAAGAGAATAAGCGATTGTGTTTGGAATTTAAAGATTAAACCAAAAGAATTTGAAGAGAAATGGAACAAGATGCTTGTTGAATTTCATTTAGAATACCATAAGTGGCTTCGCGTAATGTTTGAAATGAGAAGAATGTGGATTCTAACTTATTTTAGTGATTTATAGGTGGTATTATGAGAGTTACATCAAGATCAGAAAGTGAGAACAATTTCTTCACATCCTTTGTCAATCCTCATGTATCACTTATAGAGTTTTTGATGAGGTTTGAAAGTGCTATGGATGCACAAAGGAACACTCAAGCATAAAATGACAATGACTCTTAACATAAGCATCCTGAATGTATAGGCACCAATAGAGATTGAAAGATATGAGTCTGAGGTATATAATGTTAATGTTTTATATGATTTTCAGGATGAAATGTATAGTGTTTGTTACGAATGTGGGGTGGAAGAGTTAAAGAAAGAAGGTGGGTTGGAGATTGCAAAAGTGAATGAAGGTAACATGAGAAGAAGTTATGAAGTTATGAAGTTATGAAGTTGTTATGAATCCTAGCAATTATGAAACCAGCTGCTCTTGCAAGTTGTTTTGTCGACAAGGAATTCCATGTAGGTATATGATATGGTTATGGAAGACAAGGAACAATGGAAGTATCCCTATGCAATATGTTCATAGGTGGACTACCATGGCAATGAAAAACCAAATGTTTGACCTCAATGGCAAATAGATGGGTAGTTGTTCATTTGGTGTTGAGAGGAGGAGGTTGTTGAATGAGTTGTGGTCTAAGATTCATGATTGTGTGAGTTTTGGCGGAAGTGAGCAATGTGGTGTAGGATCTTCGAAAAGATTTTAAAGGTGAAAAGAGAAATTAGTGGAGCAATCCCAAAAGAAATAAAGGTTATGTAGAGGGTGGGGGAAACTTAGATATCATGATATACGAAACTGTCCAAACAAACTTTTATTCAAAAAAGTAGTTATATATATTTATACAATAATATCATGATTTAGAATAATACGTTTATAGATTCAGAACAATAGTTTTACCATTTTAATATAGATAAGAACAAAAGGTTTATAGTTATGAATAATAGTTTTATAGTTATGAACAACAAGTTTAATAAGAACAATAGTTCACAATATAGAACAATAGTGTTGTAATTCATATCAATTATTTTATAGTTTAGAATAATAATAGTTTTATAATTTAGAAAAATAATTTTATGATTTATAACAATACGTATATAGATTCAAAACAATAATTTTATAGATAAGAATAATAGGTTTATAGTTATGAACAATAGTTTTGTAGTTATGAACAACAGGTTTACAATTTAGCACAATAGTTCACAATTTAGAACAATAGTATTATAATTCAGAACAATTACTTTATAGTTTAGAATAATAGTTTCATAATTTAGAACAATAATTTTATGATTTAGAACAATACGTTTATAGATTCAGATCAATTGTTTTATAGATAAGAATAATTGGTTAATAGTTATGAACAATAGTTTTGTAGTTATGAACAACAAGTTTACAATTAAGAACAATAGTTCACAATTAAGAACAATGTTGTAATTTAGAACAATTATTTTATAGTTTAGAATAATAGTTTCGTAATTCAAAACAATAATTTTATGATTTTAAACAATAGGTTTGCAGTTCAAAACAATGAAATAGTCGTAATTTATTGTTATTATTTGTAACAATAGTTATAGTTTATAATTGAAAAAAATAGTTTTATAACTCAAAATATTAACTTTATAGTTTAGAACAATAGTGTCATAATCCATAACAATAATATAATAAATTAGAACAATAAGTTTATAATTCAGAACAATAATATTATGGTTTTCGAACATTAGAATTGGGTTACAATTAGAATGTAAGTTGTAGCATTTTAGAACACTGATCTTATATGTGGAACAATAGGTACATATTTTAGAACAAATGGAAAAATATCTAGAACAATATTACAATGATTTAGAGAAATCTAATTAATCTATGAACAACTGGCTTAAATTATAGAACAACTTGCTTTTTTTGGCAATGTGTGATCTTGCAGTTATTACGTGGTTTTAGCAACAATATTTAGAAAAATATTATAAAAATTCATAATAATAGTATTATATTGTGATGATAATGCTCCTAAACCGTTGGATTAATAATTTTGATGGATACAGATGGGATCTCATATATAAGGGGTTCTTATATAGAGAGAGAGGATCTTGTATATTATTTTGATTCCATCATTATAAGATAACGTTATATTGTTCTAAAACGTTAATTCGGTTGTTCTAAAGATTAGGGCCATTGTTATAAACATTTAAATTTGATATGACCTTTGTTTAATTCCCCTGTTGAAATTTTGTTACATTGTACTAAACATTAATATAATTGTTAAGATGATTTGTTCTATTATTTTATCTTTATATCAAATATAATATGGTCTTTGGAACTTTCACAGGAGTTGATCACACATAAGAATTGTGTTACTTTTGCTACTAATATTAAAGGTCATAACAATGGTATTAATGTTTTGAACAATATTATTAAACTTCAGAGCAATAGTATTATATTTTTGAATAATAGTATTAACGTTCAAAAAAATATTAATATAGCTTATAATAATAGTATCAAGCTTCAGAACAATAAAAATATAGTTTATAACTATAGTATTACATTTAGATCATTAGTATATCTGCTTTTGATTAATGTTTTATTATTACTTATAATGTGGTCTAATTCTCGAAGCTCTGAACTTACGAAGGGAAGTGATGAAAACAAGCAACTTTAGAAGAGTGTTAAAAATCCTGCACCTTTTCAACACTCTTCTTAAGCTGCTTGTAGTCAGCATTCCCCTCTGTAAGACCACAACTTTGAGTAGTAAAACCACTTATTAGAATCATAAAACAATAATCAAAAGCACTCCCCCTTTTGCCCCTCATTCATATCATTTTTTCTTCACATCATTCCTACAAGTATTTAGAACTTAAATTAAGAATAGAATATATATGTAGAACAATTGAGATACATTAATAATAGACTTAACGATTAGAACAACATATAAAAAAATTTGAACATTAGAACACTAAACACAAACTATGGACCTTATAAATAAAAGTTTAGATCAACTGATCAAATATTTCAAACATTAGTATACACAATTATAATTACAGTTAAGGACGTTAGGATTACAAGTAAAACATAAGGGGTAACAACTAGAACAATGAACGCAAAACATGGACATTAGGTTTTTAATATAGGAATAATACACTTAATATGTTTTCTAACAAGAAGAACTATATATCATAACATTAGACTTAATAAATAAAATAATTTAAATAGAGTTTTGAACATTAGACATGAACTTTAGAACACTGAGAAATAGTATCCAACCTTAGTTTAGAACAATAGTCCAAGGACAACAACTTATATATAGTCTAAATTAGTACAATTGAAAAAAATTAAGAGTATTAATTTTTGGAGCAATAGAAAAAAATATTTGGAATAATATAACAATGATTTATAACAGTAGTTTAATCTTTTAATAAAATACATTAAATTTTAGAACACCTGCATATGATTTTGGAATAACGCGAATTCGTACATCAAAATAAAAATTTAGAACAAATGCCCAAAACAATTTTATAAATAATTTTGAACATAAGGCATGTAAATACATACTTCTCCATAATCAGGGTTGGAGACATGTTTGGGGTAGAGATATGATAAGCAATGTGTCTTCGCTAACCATTTTTCTGTCAAAATTTTAGGGATTTAGAACAACTTTTATACTTATAACGAAATTCATACTTAAAAACCAGAAACACATATAGTAATAATTGAATACTCTTACATGATGGTTTTAGAATTTATTTAGAATCCATTACGAATTGATATAAAATCCACTACGAATTGCAGAATTGTTGATGGAGAATCCATTAGGAATTGTAGAATTGAGACAATTTGTTGCAGAATTGAATCCATTAGTATTGATGCAATGCTCTATGGAATTTGTAAAGTCCGTGAAGAAAATTTGGGAGAATCTAGGGAGAATTTCGGAGAATTTTGGAAAATTTTGTGAATGAAATTTGACAACTTGATAATAATATGGAAGTTAGCTAGATTGACAGAAGTTGGAAAGTTAAGTTTTTATGATGGTGGGGGAGAAAATCAAGGCAATTTTGAATATTAGAGGCAAGTTGCATTTAAAACACTTGTTAGTTTTAAACAGTTTTCCAGGAATTACATAAATGCAACTTGATGATTAACGCTCCTAAACCGTTTGACTTTTGAAATGTAATAAGTTATGAACAATAAACTAAACTATAAGAACAGATGAACAAATGTTTTGAACATTATAATAAAACTTAAGAACAAACAAAGTTAATGCGCTCAGAACAACTTATCAAATATTTTTAACATTGTACTAGTAAACACGAACAACATACATGACCTTAGAACATTAGACCAACATATTCGAATAAATACATAAAATATTAACTAATGAACAAAAGGCTTAAAAGTTAGAACAATTGGATATGATTTTAGAACACCAACGCTAGAAAATGCGAACAACTATACATGACTTTAGAATATTAGACCATCATATTTGAACAAATACATAAATATATTAACCATTGAACAAAAGGCTTCAAAGTTAGAACAACTACGTATAATTTTAGAACAACTTATCAAATATTTTAAACATTAGGCTAGTAAACTCGAACAACCATACATGACTTCAGAACAATAGGTTTATAGTTTAGAACACCACGCCAACAAATTCGAATAACTACAATAAAATATTAACCATCGAACAATAGACTTCAAATTTTGATCAAATGCATATGACTCTAGAACATTAGGCCAACATATACCGTTAAATTTATAAATTATTTATAGCATTTAAAAAAACTTAATTGATAATTGATAGTGGGGGCGAAAATCAAGGTATTTTTAAAAATTAGAGGAAAAGTTGAATTTAATACATATGTTAGTTTTTAATAAGTATCCATGAATTACTTTAATGCCACTTTTATTATCAATGCTCCTGAATTGGTAGATATTAGAATTTTAACGACTAAAGATAGGTTCTCATATATAGAGAGTTCTTATATATTAGGGGGTTCTTACTGTAACTCACCCATATATATATATTTATATATATATTTATATATATATATACAAAAATAAATTTATGTTTTAAATTTTATCGAGCTTGTTATCGAGCTCTTGAGCACCTTACTCGGCTTGGTTTGTTTAAGTCTCGAGCCGAGCCTGAACTCGAGCCGAGCCCTATTTAACCAAGCTTTGACCAAGCCGAACTCGAATAGCTTGATTCATCAAGCACCCCTACCCAATACAACACACACATACACAAGGCAGTTTAAATAATTCATAAAACATTTATAATTTACAAAATCCTAATTTATCAAAACATCATTAAATCATGGTTTTACAAAGTATGAGATTGCATGAACGTACCTTGATTTTCTTATCATAACATGAAAGAACCATCACAAATCTCGTTCAATTACTAATCAAATAATTAAAATATTTAATACTAAACTAAACATGCATACATTTCTTAAGCAATTTAAAATAATTATAAACCAAACCATGGGAAAGTTAAAAAGTTACAGAAAACTAGTTCAAATTAAAGAAAATTATAGCTGTCTTGTTCTAGATATTGTGTCGAGCCATACAACTTATCATTGGAAAGATCTACAAGTTTAATTTACAAAACGGCTAGAATCAAGTCATTCCATGCAGTATAACTCTAGCTATGGTTGAAAGAATGGACACAGGTCCTTTCCAACATTCCGCAAATAATCATTCTTTTGCTTTATTTCTAACTCGAATTCATATATGAAAGGCACATGAAAATATTCAAGGAAGTCATCTTCACATATTAAGCAAACGAAAATTGATCCAAACGTCTGCAAGCATACACCCTCAATTAATAATCGTGTTCCTCCAACTTTTACACCCGATTAACTCCAAATGCTTTGAAAGCAACAAATATATATTAATACTATTTGGAAACACTAAGAAAACACAAATGAGACGCAATAGAGAAAAAATAAAAGAATTATACAAATATGACCCTAAATGCAACTAACAACATCATAAATGACTTAGAATGCAGACTAAAAATAACTCACTAGAAAGCTAGGTTAAGTACTTAAGTATAAAGTTATAAAGAAAGTGGAAAGAGAACACAAAACTTCCAACCGTCAAAAACTATCATGTCACTGACCATCCGATCTATTTTTTCACTTAATTCTAAAATCGACCCCAAAATTTTGCATTTTCAAATAATGATGTAAAGATTGGCTGTATTGGTAGGACAAAGTTACAATAATGTTTTTATTCTACATTATTTTGATAATTTTTTATAATTATTAAAATTAACAAGATGAAAGCAAACAAAGAAATGAGTAATTGACAAACATGATCAAAGTATACATGACGGGTACAATGAACATATGATTTGATGATAGACAAGATTTAGGGTGCAGAGGAGTGCCAAGTGCGTGGTGGTGTTGTGAACTTGTGAAGCTATTTACGGCGTAAGAGTGGCGGCAAAATAATCCCAATTGAAGTAATTGATTTGGTCTGGTTTCACGGTTTCACCCCTCGCACACGCCTTAGACCTTACCCAACAAGATCTCCTTTTGGGTTTCTCTCTCCTCCAATTGGCGATTTCTAGAAAACCCTAATTGATTCAGAAATGGATTTGGACCAATGGATCGCTAAGGTTAAAGAAGGCCAGCATTTAGCCGAAGACGAGCTCCAGCTTCTCTGCGAATATGTATTTTTCTCTTTTTCGCAGATTAATTTCGATTCTGTCGACCACCTTCTGTTGTACTGTGGTTTGTTTTAAGATTATATTGTTTAAGTTCGTTGCTAATCCTTGACTGTAGATGTTTACATCTATGTCTTTCTAATTGAGGTTTGCTTTTATGTTATTGTGAATGTTGTGGGTGTTCGGATCTTCTGCTTCATATCTACCAAATTTCAGATATTATTAATCACATTATGTTTCTTTGTGTCAGTTGTATGTAACTACGGTTGAAGTGATTCAAGTTATCCTATGATTAGATACTACTTCCATTTATGCATACGAGTGGGGTCTTAAATCTGACGATGCTCAGTAGGAAGCTTCATGTTATTCGTAATCACCAACTTTATTTACGAGTTTTGCTTATCCTTTGTTATCATCAAAGGCTTGCATTTGTAGACCAAGCTGCCAAGCAGGCCTATGTAGCTGTATTTGTTTAGATATTTTTAAAAAAAAGTGTGTGCGTAAATGGGTTTTTAAATGGTGGGCGGCAGGATTTTTTTGATTTGCTGCTTTTGGATTTCTTTGCACAATATTTTTTTGAATGAAATCCTTGTGTGGGAAAGAAAAAGGATATGTAAATCTTGGCAATTATTACCTTCATGCTAATTTTTTCCCATACTGAGCATATAGTTGAGTTACTGTATATATTTAGTGACATAGCATTTTAGAATGATGCAATAAGTAAATCTCTTAGAAAACGCTAGGTTATCATTATCATATCGTGTCATATTCTATTTTAACTTTTGGTAGCTGTGGGTCTAGTGCCACATTAGAATTTCTAAGAAAGAAGTATCATTATGGGGGATGTTGGTCCGTGTGGAGAGATGTTGATATCAGACCTAGTTTGTCACACCGCTGCCTGTTGAGGAGTTTTGGTCTGCATTCGAATGTCTGGATTTTGGACATGTTATACAATGCTTAAGAAAGGCATACTGTACTAATGTAGTGTTTGAGCCACATTTAGGTTTTTATGGCTTGCATATTTATGTGGAGTATGAACAACATTTAGTCAGTTAAGAGTGTGCTTATTTTACTGGGCTGCAAATGCCGATTATGGTTGTTTATTTCTTGATTTTTTTAGCAAAGTCATATGACTTTGGAAGATTCTTCATCTCTATTTGCTGCTTTAAGGTTTTTTACATTACCCACACCTATTTCTCATTTATATCAAGATTTCACACTTAATGTTCTCAATTTTCTCTGTGTCTCATCTGAACTGGTCCCTATTCTACCAGAGCTGATAAAATTGTCAATGAATCCTATATCTGTTTTATGCATTATTGGAATGTTGCAGGTGAAAGAGATACTTATTGAGGAGTCGAACGTGCAGCCTGTCAATAGTCCCGTTACTGTCTGTGGTGACATCCATGGCCAATTCCATGATTTGATGAAGCTTTTCCAGACAGGTGGCCATGTTCCAGAGACGAATTACATATTTATGGTAAACACTATTGCTGCTATGCTTACATGGTTATTAACATTTTTTCTTTTTGCATAGCTCTATTGACCTATTATCTCTCAAATCTTTTTGTCAGGGAGACTTTGTTGATCGAGGCTACAATAGTCTTGAAGTCTTCACAATCCTTTTGCTTCTTAAAGCTAGGTATGCCTAATATCTGTTTTTCGTCTTTGTACCTTTTTCTTTTGACATGCAATGTTGATGGTGTTTCTGGGTCCAAGTTTGATAGGCTTTTCACTTTCCTCTTATTACTCTAGTTTAAGGTTGGTAGTAGTTTCCAACAAATTTGAAGAACTTTGATGTTAGCAGTAGTGTCCAACAAATATGATAACGTCATCTTCTTTTAATTCTCATGGTTTCTAATCATTTTTCTTGGTAAATGGGGTAGAATTCTGAAAGTATTGAATTTCATACATGGAATCTTCTTGTTTTTTTTTTTTATTTGTCTCTTGTTAAACAAAAAATAAGGTTTTTGACAACAGGAATCAATGGTCTCTATTTAGAATTTACATAAGCCTCTTAGTATTTGTAGGGTTGAGGATACTGTGCTATGCAGTGTACAAGCAACTAGATGAGCACTTTGTGAGTGGGATGAAGTCATAGTGTATATATTCACAAAGTTGTTTTTTTTTTTTTTGCAAAAGTCTTTGGTCTCTCCACCTTATGGATGGAATTATTCTCTATTTATTGAAGATCTAGCAACAGGCAAGTTATACGGAATCATGGATTGCCCACATTGTTGGATTTTTAGGTAGACTGATGACAATCATACATTCATACTGATAGTGATTGCTGGAACCACTTGTTTCTTGGAACTCTTAATAACTTCAGGTGCTTTGGTGTAGTGTGAGAAGTTTATGTTTGATGGAGATTGTGTATTTGCAGTTGAAGTGTATTATCCTTCATTACTGGAGAAGGCAATTATGAAGACCCTGTGAATGACACTTGATATATTGTCTTCAAGAAGATAAATATCTAGAGAATTGGCATCTTCAGTTAGGCTTTCTTTGAGTGGTGTTCATAACTATATGAATTATAAATTTAGAGAGCTCCCTAGCCAACTTAATTAGCTACATAAAATGCATAGTGGGTCACAAGTCTATTTGCTACTGGTGGACAGCTAACCGCTTTTGAGGATCTGGTTGTATACACATTCTTGGCACTATTGGGACTTACTTTAGTAGCTCATTTAACACTTTATGAGCTTTTTGTTAGGATTGGTTAACTTATTTCTCACATCATAGGGGTCCGCCTTTTTAAAGAATAAGTAGTGCATAATGGATTGAAGGAAATACATATACTTTTTTACTGTAGGATTCATGGACTTTGATGTGCTCTATGACATTAAAACTTATGGTGGCTCTGTATGTCATTGCTTTCTTCACTTGCTCAAAGCGATTAAAATTGAAAGTATTCATTTAATCAGTGCTGTTTCCAGCCTTGATTTTTGGATAAAAGTGATCTAGATTTCTACTTTTCTCTTTCCTTTAGCATGAGGATGTAAAGTTTGCATCTCAAATATTTCATCTTGATGGAATGATGTAATTCATCCTATATTTGGGAGTATATTGTGAATAGCATTGCTATCTTTATCTTATATGTGTTGCTCTCCCTAGTATTCTTGTGCTTATCCAATGATCTGGCATTAGCTGTGATTTATCCACTTGAAAATTTTTTGATTTCTTTTTACCCTACTACCTTTTTCCTGAGTTACTAACATCTGCAGGTCAAAGTCAGTGCAATGTTATGTGCTTATTAATTCTGAAGGATTTTATAAAGGCGTACTTCACTCAAATTTGTTGTAACTGGCCAGGTATCCTGCCAACATTACTCTTTTACGTGGAAATCATGAAAGCAGGCAGCTTACTCAGGTATGTTTCTGGCATGTGGTGCTCTAATCTCCTTGTTCTCCTCTCAATCATTAGGTCTTATGGATTCTTTTTTTTTCATGTTTCTTCATTTGCACATCTCTTCCCTGCCTCCCCTTCCCCTCTCTTGTGATTTGATAAAGATAATATATTTAGGAATCTGTGAAGTTATTTTTTTTGGAGCTTTAGTTCAGAAATATCATATGTTTTTAATGTAAAAGCAATCCTGCCCAATATGATCATTAGCAGAATTTGAGGCCTTTTTTTATTGCTTGAAAAATTATATGTTTAGATGAGGGCTAATAAGCTTGCAAATTGGCTTGTGACTGCAATTCGCAGCTAAGTACGTTCACGATAGGGCTAGTACATTCAGGTAAGTTTTGATCACATAAGTTTTGGAGTTTTAAGGTGAAAGAACATACCCTGAAGTCCTGAACATGGAATCTATTTTTAATAACATATGAAACAATTTTTCTGTTTTCTGAAGAGAATGGATCTTGTGCTTGAGAGGAAGTTAGTCAGAAATGTGGACTCAAATCTTGAGGAAAACAGAGGAAACACGAGAAAACTGTTGATTTCTTTTGTTCCAAAGTATGTATGTCTTCTATGAGGATGAAACTTTGGCAGTATATTGTTGGCTTTCATCATCTGTGCATGATGATGATTGAAAGCATCTTGACCCACATCAATAAAGATTAAGAAGCCCACTTCACTGGAGCTTTTGATCTGTTCCGGTCTTCTCTCTCAGTTTTGGACCTTTCTTTTTTCAAAGGAGTGGCCAGTTTGGTGTGGTGTACTACGAAAGGAAGGGGATAGATGTGGTCATAGGAAGGGAAGATATATGGCAATTTTTAGATCTATGTTAGATTAGGGCTTCTTATTAAATCTTGCTTTGCAGCTACTGACTTGTAATTGTAAAGTTATAATCTTGATTTGTAGTATTTGGGCAAGTTCTTTATTTGAAGATGGATTTATTACTTTCCTAGTGGTTGAAGACTTATCTTATTTTTGGCATCTTCCCTTGCTTGTCCTTGAAATATACAATATGGGTTAATAGCCATGGAACATGCCCTGATACAATGACTTGAGGTTGGAGGCAATTCACCAACAATTTTTTTGACTCATATAGGAGGTAGTTGTAGATTAAGTGAGGTTTCCTTGAAGTGGAAACAGAGATTTGGCCGCCAATAGGTTCCTGTGAGAAGAGGATGTACCACACGGTTTGGGAAGTTTCTTTTACTGGAACAATATTGGAAGTGGGAGCCTCTGTTAAAGTTTCTAATTTTGTATATATGCTCTGGAAAGAAGGAAGTTATAGAAGATTGAATTGTCAGAAGTAATGTTAGCACTAGTTTGATGCTGTTATCTTTTAGTGATGTCAGACTGAAGTTTTATTTGTTGCCTCCAGCTCTATCCTTTTTTTTTCTGGTTTATATACTTCTCTTTAAACTGCATCAGTGCATTTCCTGTGCAGTATGCAACTTGATCATTTTCTTTATTTTGTTTGAAGTTACCTATTGTCACTATCTGTGTACTGGAATGTCCCATAGACAGCCCAATTTCATTGGACCCTAAAATTTGTTAAAATGAGTGAGTGATTTGGACAGGTAACTAGAAAGCTCTCGAATCTGACTAATGCACTATTTTCCAATAATTAGCCTGCTTGTGAACTTGTGGTTAAATATAGTGATCCAAATTAGGATGATATTCCTTACCATGAGTGGCATCTATTGTTGCAGAGCTAGAGATAATTTAGATAACTGACTAGGTGAGGCATATCTACTGCTGCTTTTCTTAGCCTGAACATGTGCTCCTTGTCTTTTATGGAATACCAGGATTAGCATCTATTGTTGTAGAGGTAGAGATAATTTTGGTAACTGACTAGGTGAGGCATATCTACCTCTGCTCTTCATAGCCTGAACACTTGTTACCTAGTCTTTTATGGCATTGGGAGTAAGTTATTATTTTCTGGTGGTGATGGGAAATAATAACATTCTTGTTTGTCTGGTGCTCTCCTTTGGTGTTGTGTAAGGAAAGTGTTGGATGCTTTGTTCTCTGTTAAATTCTCCCTTTAGGTAAAAG
Source organism: Dysphania ambrosioides (assembly GCA_026401315.1). Classification (NCBI taxonomy): domain Eukaryota; kingdom Viridiplantae; phylum Streptophyta; class Magnoliopsida; order Caryophyllales; family Amaranthaceae; genus Dysphania; species Dysphania ambrosioides. The sequence goes on from CM048672.1 coordinate 83,033, forward strand.
GCTTTCTTTTAAAAATTGGTATTCTACCACTTACAGTGCTTGCTCTGGTGGTTAACTGATAGATGTATAATACTTCTGTTTGGGAGAGATGCAGAAGTATTAACATTTTTAATGCTTTCATGTACATACTTTCTCATCTCTTTATTGTGACTTATTTTCCTGAAGTTTAAATGCCAAGTGTACTTTAGTATATATTTAACTGTTTTGAAGTTAGAATGTATCTAATTTTTCAGTTTAAGATGTCATCAAAACTTTGTACTCTGGATTTTATGTATGCTGTCTGTTAGTGCTTGAGTCATCTAGTGTGTTGGTTTGTTTTATTTAATAAATAGTGGCTTTCATTTCTTAGGTATATGGGTTTTATGATGAGTGCCAGAGGAAGTATGGAAATGCTAATGCATGGAGATATTGCACAGATGTTTTTGATTATCTGACTCTCTCAGCAATTATAAATGGAACTGTAAGTTTTTCTTTTTACATCTTACTCTTGGTGTAATGGTATATTGATCCATTTTTTGGCCAGGAGGTCAATGTTCACATTGCAGAAAAATATCTCTTTAGAGACTGTTCATTTGACACCATTTATATCTTTCTTTTGGGTGTAGTTAATGCTCTGTTTTTTCTTAATCTGTGTTACTCTGCATTGGAATCTTTATAGTCAATGGGTTAGAGTATTTGACTCTGTCCATATGCCATATTTGCATTTTTCCCGTCATGTCATTTGACCTTGGAAGTCGATAGTGCTATCATTTGACTCAGAATATTACCCTGAGAACCTGTGTTCCTCCCTTTGGTAATTATTTATGTTTGATCCTGCAGGTGCTATGCGTTCATGGTGGTCTTTCTCCTGATATTCGGACGATTGATCAGGTTCTGTCTGTTAGTTTTATTGTCATTTTTCAAATGCTGGTGTTGTGGGTGTTTTTTTGTTATGCTCCATTGTTTTGATAAGACTGAATAGCTTTTTGTAATATTTGGCTTTTTTGTTTTTGTTTTAACAAGCACAAATTCAAGCTTTGTTTACCCAACAATTTTTCGTTCACCACTAGTTTTAGGGAACGTTAGGCCTTGATTTTGTGAAACTGCTATTGCGCTCCTTTTGTCTATCTTCAGTGTTGTGTAAATGCATGAGAAATGATCCATAATTATGCTTGAGGGAGCTCCTTCTTTATAGTATTTTGTTTCTTCACTTGTCACTAAACAGATAAGAGTTGTTGAACGAAATTGTGAAATTCCTCACGAAGGGCCATTCTGTGACCTTATGTGGAGTGATCCCGAAGATATTGAAACATGGGCTGTCAGTCCTCGTGGTGCTGGGTGGCTTTTTGGATCTAGGGTGACTACTGAGGTGTGTATTTTTATTTTGATTTGAATCAGTTTGTTTGAAGTATGAACTAAGTTCTCTAAGTTTATGTATACAGTTCAACCACATAAACAACCTTGAATTAGTGTGTCGAGCTCATCAGCTCGTGCAAGAAGGTCTCAAGTACATGTTTCAAGATAAAGGCCTTGTGACGGTAAAATTTGCTGCTTGTATTGCCTGCCTTTTTCTTTTAATTGTGAACAACTCCATTGAGTGATTTGGTTTTTGACTTTATAGGTTTGGTCAGCTCCAAATTACTGTTACCGTTGTGGGAATGTCGCTTCTATCTTGAGTTTCAATGACAATATGGTGAGTTAGTACTCATTTGTCTGAATTAACAGAATCACAGTGACTTGCTGTGGTCATTGTTCAGCTCTACATCTATATTCAATCGGTTTTGCTTATGTGGTGAAACAACCTTTCTGCTTGATTGTGTTATCTTGTGGTCATTATTCATCAAATATGTTTCTCTCTACTTTCCCTTATGAACTTGTGGGGGTTCTTCTCTTATTATTTGATTTTTTCCCCTAAAGAAGCTTAGCTGATTTAATTCAAACCTTATAAGAACAACCAACTACAGAACACATACAGGGATGGGCTGTTCATTCACCACCAGCAAAATGCCAAAAGATAAAGTTACTTGACATAGACAAATATCTGCAGCCAGTTTCCAACTTTCCTTACAAAATATTTTTAGTCATTCGATATTGAAAGAGATGGGCCAAATAAAGTATGAAGTATGGACCTCCTTTTAGCTACATAGGAAATAGAACTTACTATTTTCATATGTCTAATCTTTGTAGACTTCTCGAAGAAGCCTCTCCCTTGCATACTAGTGATTTTTTTAGTGGCTCCTTTGGATTAGCACAGTACAGCATCCTCCTGCTGTCTCCAGCTGCCATGTCCATGCTTCATGATGAAGTTCATCTCAATTTGTCCCTTTTATGTGTAGTTTATGTGTCTTCATTATTACTCCGTATAAAGCTTGTCACTTTGTGGGTTTTTACCTATGATGCTTGTGTCATGGGACTATATCTTATGCTTCCTCCATGGGTTTTGAAGTTTTGTCTGTTGTCTCAGTTGAATGGACGGTAAAGCGTTGTTTTGTAATGTGTAACAGGAGAGGGAAGTGAAGTTCTTTACAGAGACTGAAGAGAACAATCAGATGAGGGGGCCAAGAACAGGGGTTCCATATTTCTTATAGGCATGGTCGCTCTGATTTTTAAGACTTGTATAATTATTAATTGATGTGATTTTTCAAATTCATATTTTTAGGGAGGGGGTTGAATTCTTGGTAATGACCTGCTAGCTCATTCTTGTTATTTCTGTCAGTAGCCGACTATGTTACGCCAGAAGAAAAAATGCCCTCCTGTTCAGTCTCGCTTTGTGATAACTCAGATCAGATCATATTGTATTTGGGTTTTTTTTGTTGCTGGAAATATATTTACATCATTTTTCTTATTATCTAATGTACTGCTGGAAATATTTTCTGAAATTTGATTTGCATAGAACTGTAAAGAAATGGTCAAATTTGTGAATTCTGTAATAATGCAGGGAATGTGAATTGTGTTATAATGCAAAGTGTTACCCAAAAAAATTGCAAGAAAAACGGTAATTGTAACATGGTTGATGGTTGCATACGAGTAGAGGTGGCCAATGAGCCGGTTTAGCTGACCTTGTCCTAAATCGGCCCATGTTTAGGCCCGTTTGGCTTGGCCCGCTACCAACCTGACCAAATTTGGTTAAGCTGGCCAACTTAGTGGGCTGAACCCGAATTGGATTTTCAAACTTGAACCTTATTCTATTCGGTTCATAAAAAAAATTTGATTTAGCACTGAACCGATTTGGTTTGGCATGTTGATTCGGCTCGACTAAAACTAGTTGTGAATTTGAATTTGATTGTTGCACTAGTTGTTGCTCATTGCCTATATAAACTTCATTCGTCACTAAACTCACTCTCAATCTCTTAATTATTCTCAAATGTAATTAGTTTAGTAATTAGTACTAATCATATTCCAAATTATTGTCTTAATCTTAATTAGGTTTCTTAATTAGTTGTATTTTCTTTTTTAGTATTAATTTACTACCCAAAAGAAATAGTTTCAAAGAGAAGAGCTAGTAATGTTAGCTACTAATTTGGTGATTTGTTTCAATCACATGAAATGAACACAGATACTTTTGCCCATCAATTTTTTGAGTTTTTACTCCAAGTATTCAAATTCCTTAAACACCAACTTTGGGGATGAGACCTTCTAGTAATGACCAAAGTACGTTCTAAACTTCTAAATTTGTAAAATTATATTTAGTTGAATATAATTTAGTTATATATATATATATATATATATATATATATATATATATATATATATATATATGTTAGATTAGTTGAATATAGTTAAATTTATATGAATATTAGTTGATTTAAATATAGTTTAGTTTAGTTTATATGAATCAATAAATGTTAATTTATTTGAATATAATTTAAATAAATTAACTATATAAACTAAACTAAACTATATTTAAATCAATAAATTATATTCAAATAAATTAACATTTATTGATTCATATAAACTAAACTAAACTATATTTAAATCAACTAATATTCATATAAATTTAACTATATTCAACTAATCTAACATATATATATATATATATATATATATATATATATATATATATATATATATATATATATATATATATATATATATATATATATATATATATATATATATATGTTAGATTAGTTGAATATAGTTAAATTTATATGAATATTAGTTGATTTAAATATAGTTTAGTTTAGTTTATATGAATCAATAAATGTTAATTTATTTGAATATAATTTAATTTATATGAGTTTTAGTTTATTTGAATATAGTTAATTTATATAAATAAATGAATGTTGGTTTAGTGTAATATAAACTTAGTTTATATGAAAGTTCAAGCCCCCCTAATCTTGATTTCTTCCAAATATATATAAGTTTGTATTAAATAGAATAAATTTGATTTCTTCCAAATGTACATAATTTTGTATTGAATTGAATAAGTTTGTGTTAAATCGAATACATTTGATTTCTTCAAAATGTTAAAATGTATATAATTTTCTATTAAATTGAATAAATTTGTATTAAATTGAATAAGTTTGATTTATTCAAATGTAGAAATGCATATAAGTTCTATCAAATCTAATAAATTTGAATTAAATGGAATAAATTTGATTTCTTCCAAATGTATATAACTATATAAGTTTTTTTAAAATCGAAAAAGTTGCAAAATACACAGTTAAATGCACCCATTTGTTACGGGCTGAGCTTCCCAAGCCCAACCCGCGCCCCACACCGAACAAGTCACGAATCACTGGCCCAACCTGTTCGGACTGGCCATATGGCCATCTCTATAAGAGGATTTATGTGGACAGAGAATGGCTTTGTGTATGATTTGAGTAGTATTAACTTCCCTGTCTATTTGGCCGTTGTAGATTGGGATTCAGGAATAAAAGTAAATATAAGTGTTATTCCTCTATTCGGGTTTTTTTGTTCCATTTGCATAAAGGTACTTTTTTAAGAGTAGACCAAAAACTCAAATGATTAGCTTTCTTATTAACTTTATTAATAATACAAAGTTGAGAGAATGTGGGGGTCCAAGAGTTGCCAAGTTAGATTTTCCCCCAAATATAGAATCGGTTCACGCGACAGCCAGTACAAGGAATATGCAAGTGAGCTGCCAATTCAGTTTCCCACCGGATTTTTGAGGGAAATTTGAATACAAAAATTTTACCAAAAAATTTAAAATTCACTCTCTCTTAGAGGGGACTTATAAAAGCTTTTAAAGTTGTGGACCAGAGAAGCCAACAAATTTCATTACGAGAAGAATCTCAACAATACAGTGTAGACCCCTATTCTATTATAACAAGATCATCATTGAGAAATACAAGAGCTGTCATTTACATTAGTTTTTCCCAGTATCAATAGCTTCCAAACATTTTCGCCATAACCAGATATTGAACAATATGGTCATGACTCATGAGCTGTCCATTAGAGGTTTCCTTTAGGTGAGTACCAATGATAGCTCCTCTCAACCAGCAAATACAGAGGCATTACAGGGAGTAGAGGCAGAAGGTGAAGCACAACAAATCAGTAACAATTAAGCATAGGGAGAAGGTGAAGTAGAACCAAAAACAAAACAACCATCACACAGTCAACCAATATTATAAGTCAACCAAGCTTAACTAGGAAATACATGACTTACGAACAAAGATTTTAATGCATTACCAAACTTCTACACAACAACCGAAATTTGAAGTTACCAAGAGGTTATATATCAGATTCATCCAACACATTCAAATGCAACAGATGGACCATTCAAAGGATATGGAGAGAAGTAAAGTAGAATGTGAGGATGCACCAAAGCATGAAGATATCCAAGAACTACCAAGGAAGAGTAGGCAAAAAGGGTATCCAGCTAGTATTGGAAGATCTAATAGCTATTCCACTAAAATATAGAACAAACATCGATTCATTATATTGGCAAAGGCATTCAATGTCAACAAGAGCACATTTCATATGTTCATCAAGAAAGGGATGATAAAGAGACACAACAATGCAATGAAACCCAATTTGACATCCAAGAACAAGCTATAGAGATTAAAATGGTGTATGTCTCACCTCATTAATGTGAATACATTACCCAAGTTTGATGACATGTTTAAATACGTTCATGTTGATGAAAAATGGTTTCTTTATGTCCAAAACAAGCCAAACATACTACTTAGCACCCACTGAATCAGAACCATATAAACATGCAAAGTCTAAGAAGTTCATCACCAAAGTGATGTTTCTCACACCAGTGACAAGACCTAGATTTGCAGAAAATGGGATTTGCCTTTTTGATGGGAAAATAGGTTGCTAGCCTTTCACTCAAGAGTTGCCAGCACAAAGAAGAAGTATTCACAGTGAGGCCAGTACAATGGAAATTAAACCAATCAAGAATATTACAAAAGAAGTCATAAAGGAGATGTTCATAACCAAACTGATTCTAGAAGTTAAGTGCAAATGGTCTCTTGATGCAAGTGGTAACATCAAAATCTAACAAGATAATGCCACACCCCACACACTACAATCTAATTTAAATTTCTAAGAAGTAGCAAACATAGATGGTTTTCATACATAGTTCACAGCCACCAAACAACTCAAACACCAAGTCTTAGACTTAAGTTTCTTTAGAGAAATTCAAGCTAACAACATGAGCAAGTACCAAGGATAACTGAAGACCTAATTGGAGTTGTCAATCATACATATGATGTGTTTGAACCAAGACTCATCAACCATGTTTTTGTAACTCTACATTATGTCATGCTAGGAATAATGAAACAATATGGTGGGAACAACTACAAGATACCACACATAGGCAACCAAAGACTTGAAAGAGAGGGGATTCTGCCAATAGTAGTTGAAGTACCAATGTCATTAATAGAGGAGTCTTATAATCATCAATCCAACAATACTTGAGTATTAATGGACTACCCATGATTGAAGCAACAAATATGGAACACCTCAGTAACTCCCTCTTTCCGAAAACCAAAACCTTGAGAGAACTACCTGTGGTATTGCCACATGTTCAAACGTTAAGGATTTAAAACAAATTTTACAGCGGAAAACATAAAACTTTCAAATAAAAATTTAAAATGTCAAACTCAATCAAACATAAAACCAATAACAATTACAACCCTTATTAAAATATATGAAACACCTATCAAACAAAATCCAAACCAGTTTCTAAATATCAAGAAAATGTTGAGTCAAACAAAGTAAAGAAAATAAATTACTCTCCACTCATCCCCGTGTTTTGCATGCAAATCCCCACGATACATGTTAGAAATCTGCTCCCTAAAATTACAAGTGTAAATATTATATCAATACTGGGTCATTGAAAGGAAAATGCCATAATCAAAAGATCACACACATAGCACATAATCAGCAAAGCTGAGTACATAAAGGTTACAAAAAACAAAATAAACATGATGATTCATAAGTGTAAATGCATGACATTCCTACTCATATAACACAATCATTTACACAAATTAACTCATTGTTTAATTAATTAATAATTTGGATTAAGCAACATACAAGGTTGTCTCCTCATGTCCCAATCAAGAACATCAAAATAAATAAACCCATGCACTCTTGTCAGAGGACATCAAACACAGTATAAATCCAGATGATAAACGGATGCGACTCTGTTACCATAGCAAAATGAGATATCAACTAACCCTGATTTTAATTTAAAACTTTATAAAGAGACTCGTAGATCACACGACCTCCAAGAAAAGCCACGGATAATACCACATGAACCCAATCCCTGATTGTTAATATTCTAGACGTGCACTTGTCTAGAGTTTTATTGCTTAACCAATTTCCACTTTTCGTAATTTATAGTTTAACACTTAAATTCTAATTTATCAAATAACACACATGTAAAACATGACAATTGCACAATCAACCCCTTTTATATTAAAATTTTAACCTTGATTTCCTTTTTAAAATTTAACTTGTTTCCTCGTCATTAAGACTTAAAGATCACCATTAGTCAATTAACACCATTAGTAATGAAGGAGTAATAATAAACAACCTCATGGATTAATTAGCAAATTAATTCCACTTAAATCAATCAAGATTTCTCAACATAATTCTTTCCTGATTAGTATTAACAAATCATAGTTATAACTCACCAACAATACCAAATCATGCCTCTGATATAAAGAACATGAATCCTTTCAAATACATAACCAAATAATCTCACCCAAAAGGTTTCCTAAATATGATACTAATTTTTCATTTTACCCTAAATCATTCTCTTAAAGGCAAGCTAGATTTCTTTAACTTGTACATAACTTGAGTAAAATAAACGGGAGGCCACTTTTTTTTACTATCAAGCACGTTCTACAAAGTGTCTTCCTACACCAAATAATACAACCTAAATCAATACACTAACAACCAAACTTACAACAACCATACTAAATTTTCTAAGACTTTAAAATCATCCTCAGTTTTTTTTTAAAATGTAAGAAAACACAATTGTGCAACAGGATGGCTAATCTATGAGCATTATATTTTGGGAAGCATGTAACTAAACAACTTTTCCAAAGGCGGGTCAAGGATGAGCTAGAAGGCGCTACACCCAATATTTTACTATGCTATTGACATATATTACACTATCGACAGACCCTTACAAAGTACCCCACATACCGCAACATAAAAGCTTACAAAAGGCCACCACATGTGCCCCAGTATTGCACTATGTCACCAAAACATCTTTATGGAATATACAAATGCTGACTAGACTTGGAGAGCTTGATTCCACTGTAGTGCCAAGTTACCAGCTGAAGGCCTAGAGCTCCAAGCTTCATTTATAGAATTACAACAGACTCACTTGTAAAATAGACAACTCTAGAAGCAAAACTACATGATCTTATCCAACAGTTTCAATCAAATCAAATAAATCCACAAATTCTCCTTCAAAATAGTAGGAAAAAAACATCCCTAACTAAACTCACCTAATTAATGAAACAAGTCACTTAACAAAATTATGGGAACAACACGCAAGCATAATGACATGACTTTGGACTTTAAACTATGATTTAGCAACAAGGCCATCACTCCGCAACATCTATACTCCCATATATATCAAAACTACAATGTTGCATCACTTTATTTCTCCCACTTAGATCTTAAGCCCTCATTACAAAGCTCGGCTAAACCGATAATTTCAAGCTTATGCACAATCTGATCAAATAAACCACTTCTCAAATACCAATATTCTAACTCAACTCTTTTAACCCATAAAAGCATATATATATATATATATATATATATATATATATATGCAATAACATACAACTCTCTAAATGCTTGAACAATCATATTAATTCAAAGAATACAACTAAAAAAGAGGAAACTTTGAGTAATCAAATATCATATAAAAATAGAGAGATTGAAAAATATATGCAAATTCATAAAACTCATGATTATAAACACTTAACATCTAATAAGTCATTAGAAACAATCAAAATAATCATTGAAACAACTCCCAAAAATTGTGAAATATAGGCATAAAAATAGGGAAGAAGAGAAGATAAGGAGGAAGAGGGAAGGCTAGCTGACCGACCGGCCGGCGGTGGGGCTCTGCAGGGTGGTGACAAAAGATGGGAGACAACAAGGTTGTTGGCTAGTAGGTTCACGGTGGAAGGGGAAGAGTAAAGTGTATGTGAAGCAAGCAAGGTGTACGTGAGATAAGTTTTTTTGTCCTTTTTGTTTTGATTTAAAGTGTTTAGCTTTAGAATAACTTTGTTTGGGGTTTACGAAGAATTTATATGGTTTACTTAAAAGGTAGTACTAGGATTAATAGAGTTTTGGGCTTGATGGATTTCTTAGCAAAAAATATCTTTCATAAAAATTTAATTTTATGATTAAAATAAATAATTACATACTAAAAAAATATTATATTATTTATATAAAAAGTATTTATATATAGAAAAATTATATGAATTGTAAAATTTATATGCATGTATCGAAAGTATTTTCGATAAAATATAGTCAAAAGTTCGTAAATTTACAGGGATTACAATATACACCTCTTAAAGAAGTTTCATCCTTGAAACTCAACTCAAAATCTGTAATCCCCCACAAATTAGGAGATTTCAATTACATTTTATCGAAAACATTTTTCTATGCACTTGAAGGTTTTAGAGCACTCAAGAGGGGGGGGGGGGGGGGGGGGTGAATTGAGTGTTAAGTAGCCTTGGCCTATTTTTCTTTCTTTTCGATCTATGAGAGGAACCAGTTGGGCTGGTTCCTGTAAGCAGCAAAATCTAAGAAAAGCAATAAAGAAAACACAAGATTTAACGAAGTTCAGCCAACTATGGCCTACGTCCTCCTACCCTATGCTCTTTTATTAATCTACTCCGAAAAATAAAGAACACATACACTCTACTGTCTCCCTACTTTGGGAACCAGTATACCCCACACTCTACTCCGAATGTGCGCTCGACTTACACTAGTAAGCCCCTTGTGTTTGAACTCACAAACACTAACTTAGCCTTTCAACCCCTCTGTTGAAGGCTTTGACAAAATTAAATGTTCTCTTTTAATCTCACTTCTAAAAGCTAATTAAGAGAAAATATTTAAGCTCTAAGAGTGCTCTTGTATATGACTCGATGAATAGGTTTTTGTGCTTAAGTGTATACTCTCAAAAATTACTCCTTTTTTATTCCAAAGAGACTCCCAGGAATATGAGAGACTAGATGAGTTTATATACTTGGATACAAAAACCCTAGTTTCCTTAAATCACATAATCTAGATGAACAAGCAATAATGTGATTTTAAGGAAGTATTTATCTTATTTGATTTAATCATAAAGATAAAATCAATTAAGATAAATACTCCTAGTTTTTAGGTAACCACAATATTCTCATCTAATTTTCAGCTGTTTAGGATATTTTCAAAATAATTCTTTGAAAAATATTTTTACAAAATCTTTTATTTTTCTCAAAACACGCAGCTTGGATATTCCGTACAGTGAACCTGGTTCCCTGAATTGAGTATGTTATGAATTCTGTTCTAGCTTTGTACCAGAAGTCATAATATGACTCAATACACTTATAAGCACTTATTTTACCCAAACATGCAAGTCATACTACGGAGCACATTACATGATAAAATTAGATTAAACATTAAAGTATAAATCTTCTTTTCTTCATGTAATCTTCAAGACTTGAATCTTCCTTGAATACTTCCATTATGAGCAATGTAATCTCTCTTCGAATGTCTTCGAAAGGCCTCCATGCTCCAAGTCTTGGAATCAACTTAACTATTACACATGTAACATGATTAATGTACAATAAAGAGTATGTGACTGCTTTTCAGCATAGCAGTCCAGGAAACAGTTCCTACTGGTTTCCCACCAGTATATGGAATAATTTACATCCAACCATTTCCTACATATAGACAAGTTAGTTAAATGAATAACATAAATTAGTAATAACTTGTCTAAAAAAACAGTGTTCAACTCTATCTGGTTTCCAACCAACTATTTGCAATACTTATTGTAACCTGTTTCCTGTAATTGTTTGTCATCACTCAAAACCTAAGGGACTCAACAACACTAATATAATACATATACTTTACATATATACATATATATACATACATATACTTCACATATATACATATATATATACATACATATATGTACATACATATTTCCAAAATAAATTGCAAAATATTTTATTCTTTTAATTAAATCATAAAATTAAAACTCTTTTCTACAAAATATATATTTTTATTTTCTTAAGAAACCCACTAAGCCTAAACTACCTAAACCAAGTACTACTCTTTTATCAAAACTAAACTATCTAAATCTAGTATTTTCATATTTTAAGAGTTATAAAAATGGAGTTTTATAGCATATATTTTAATGAGTTTTCAAATAATACTTGTAGTATTGTGTTGAAGACACTGGATTATGTTTTGGAAGACTTAAAAAGATGTTTTAGAATTATTTTAAAACCCTAAAAAGGTTAGTAGGATTGCTATAAATTTTGGGTAATGATGTGTTGATTTAGGTTGTATAATTTGGTGTAGGAGAACACTTTGTAAAAGGTGCTAACTAGTAAGGAAATTAGCCACCCGTGTATTTTACTCCAGGTACATACAAATTACGAAGAATGTTACCTTTAGGAGCATGATCTTGGGTGAAATGCAAACTTCGTATCATGTTTAGGAAACCTTTTGGATGAGATTGTTTGGTTATTTATTTGAAAGAATTCATGTTCTTTATAGTAGGGGCATGATTTGGTATTGCTGGTTAGAAATCGTGATTTATTAAATTGGTATTAATTTGTTAATTAATCCATGAGGTTGTTTATTATTACTCCTTTGTTTCTGATAGTATGATTGGAGTAAAGGTGTATTTTTTTAAGTCTTAATGACGAGGGTAGTTGACTTTGTTCAACGGGTTCAACAATTGATATTGAAATTAAAAGGTTAAAAATTACAGTATAACAGAGATTGATTGTGTAACTATAATGTTTGCATGTGTATGTTGTGGTGATTGTGTATACCGAGTTTAAACAGTAAATCACGTAAAGAGAAAGAGGATAATCAATAAAACTCTGGGCTAGTGCACGTCTAGAGTATTGACAATCAGGGGTTGGAGTTTCACGGGGTATTATCCGTGACTTTTATTTGAGGTTGTGTGATCTACTAGTCTCTCTTTTATAAAGTTTTAAACTTAAATTTGGGGTTAGTTGAGATCTCATCTAGCTATGTTGAAGAAGTCGCGCCTGTTTACCAATGGGAATTTTAAGTTGTATTTTGATGCTCTTTGACGGGAGTGCATGAGTTATTTATCTTTTGATGTCCTAATTAGGGCATAGGAGAGACAACCTTGTCTATTGCTTAATCCAAGTAATTAATTAATTTATTATAGCAGTTGAGTAAAATGTTACGTGATACGTTCTTGCATTCTATACTTATTCTTATTTAATTATTATTTCCACTGTTATACTTTGTAATCTATATGTACTTAGCTTGCTGATTACGTGTTTTGTGTGTTTTGGTCATGGCTTTTGCCTATAAATGACACTATGATGATCCAATACTTATATTAGTATTATTGGGGAGCAGATTATTGACAGGTATCCTTATGAGCATACATGCATGGGTGGGTTGAGAGGAGCGTTGTTTTAATTTAGATTTCATAATAGGTTACGTTTGTTTGGTTTGATTTTAAACTGTTGGTTTTGCAATTGAGTTGAAAGTTATTTTGGTACATTGCAGTAAGGGCCGTAGTGGTTCCAATTTGTTATGTTAGGAATTTTTTTTACGTTTAATGTTATTTCAAAAAGTCTTTTGATTTTCGCTGCAAAACTCTGTTTCATAGCCTTAACGTTTGAACACGTGACGGTAGCACACTGATAGTTTCCTAAAGTTTTGGTTTTCAGAAAATGGGAATTACCGGGGTATTACAAAATCGATTATTTTCAACCAAAACTACGGGGGATTACAAAATGCAAATGAAGGGAGCACAAACAACAATACAACATATATAGCAGTTGAAGAGTCCTATGAAATGCATGCACAGGAGTAGAGAATTTGATACTTGACCTCAACTTAAACTAGTATGTAGTCATTATATTATTGTCGACACTTTTGTAAATCATTTCTTCAAACATGAATTTGTCAAATTTTTAAATGGTTTTAGGGTTAGAAAACGTTTTGGAAATCATTTGAAATGTTTGACACTTTTGTAATATGGAAAAAAGTAAATTAATGAAGAATGACAAATGTTGAACACGTGCATCTTAACCTCTCAGGTGAATGCTTCTGTCAACACATAGCACACACATTTTTATGGACAAAAAACCTAGCATAATTGCAACTGCATGATACTGTTGGTGGCATATGGCATCAATAACAACAAAGGCTAACAATACACATGTATATACTCATAGACAACTCTATCATCATGGAGACTATGTCTCTCAGCTTTAAAGCACATTTTATAGCTTTACTGTGTGTTAACCTATACGATTGCCACCCTATTTGCCTCATCAATCAGATATGCACTTATAGAAATGGGCTTATTATCTCAAAAAAAATTAGTGTACATGCTATTCAACTCCTACTCCTTCATCATAGAGGATCTATATGCAACTTAATACAAATTATGATACTCAAACTAATGTAAGAAGCAAAAAAGCATGCTGCAAATAGAATGTACATGCTATTGAACTCAGGTACAACATACCCATCACATTGATATCACCAGGAAGGGAACATGAATCATATAAATTAGGATCACCACATGCAGAGCCAAGAAACAAGAAGCAAAAACCAAAATTATGAGCATGAATAGCAGAGGGATCACCAAAAAACACTAACTCCAGATGTAGAGGCCTATATAAGCAGAGGATCACCAATAAAAAAAACCCAAACCCATATGCACAACACAGAACAACCAAACTTAAATCAGGAATCACATAAATAAGAGGTTTCACAGGGATAATCAGAAACCTAAAAAGGAACCTGAATCACACAGGGATCACACAAAACTTAAATAAAGAACCACAATCACATAGAGGACCACCAAAAAAACACCAAGCCACATACTGAGCCCAAAACCACAAAAGGATCACCAAAAACACCAAAACCACATGCAAAGCCAAAAACAACTAGAGGATCACCAAAAAAAACCAAACCCATATGTAGAGTGGCATAAAAAAAACACCAAACCCATATGTAGAGCCCTGAACAACCAGACATAAATCAGGAAAAACAAGATTCACATGAATCACATATTTCACAAGGATAACCAAAAACTTAAACAAGAGCATGAATCACACAAGGATCATCCAAAACCTAAATCAAGAACTAGAATCACATAGAGGATTAACAGAAAACAACAAACCCACATGTAGAGCCCAAGACAAGCAGAGTATGACCTAAACACACCAAACCCACATACAAAGCCCAAAACAACTAGAGGATCACCAAAAGCACCAAACCCATAACCTAAATAGGAGCATGAAGCACACAGAGATCAACCAAAACATAAATCAAGAACCAAAATCACACAAAGGATCACAAAAAACAAACCCACATGCAAAGCCCAAGACAAGTAGAGGATGACCTAAAAACACCAAACCCACATGTAAAGCCCAAAACCATCAGAGGATCACCAAAAACACTTAACCAAAAACCTAAATAAGAGCATGAATTACATAAAGATCACCCAAAACATAAGGATCGTGAATCACACAGAGGATCACCCAAAATCTGAACAAGAGCATGAATCACATAAAGGTCACCCAAAGACCTAAATCAAGAGCATGAATCACACAAAGGATCATCAAAAACCTAAACATGATGCATACATATATCCCAAAAACCACCAAAACACAACGGATCACCAAAATCATAGGAATCACTAGCATTAAAGGAATCATCAACACACAAAGAATCACTAGCACACAATGTATCACGCATAAATACCAGTACACAAGGATCATCTCATAATCACGACAAATAACAAGGATCATCTGAATAAATAATGAATAAATACCAGCACAAAATAATCATAAAAATAAATAGACCATTAATTCCAAACAGCACACAAGGATCATCAGAAATAACCAAATCCACATGCAGAGTGACAAGCATTTACATCATATACTAGCAAATTAAACAACAAAAGAATAAGGAATAAGTCAAAGAGAACTTCACTTGGGCTTTAGAAGTATAGAGGGACAAACAATTTGAGCATATCATGGCTACGTCCAAGAGGAAGCCCCTTGGGTTCCTCATCTTTCACTCCGACGTGGGTGGCCTCAAGTAGGTTTTTCCCCTCATCAGCCGTTGTACCACCGAAAGTCAGGCCCCTACTCAACACACTCCCATTCAATCCTCCTATTTGCCCTTCTTTGTTGTCATCTTCTGTACTTAAGGGTGGACCACACCTCTTTCAATGTCTCCGGCACCATCAAGTGGGGAGGTGGTCCAAAAGAAGATGGGATTTAGTGAATTGGTAAGGTTAGGAGGAGTACGAGGAAGCGAATAAGGAAGACAATGGGGAGTCATACTAGGACTTTTGGGCAGAGGATCATCAAAACTACACGGTTTTGGAGCAGTTCCGAAATCATTTGAGGAAGGGGGAGTGTCTGGCATGAACTCGGACCATTGTCCACAAGAATCGCTCCAAATCTACAATAAACAAAGGGTGACCAAGGTTTTGGAACCCTAAATTTGCCGAAAATCGCAAGAAATACTCACAGCAAAGAAGTGAGATTTGTGCGCCTATCAACAAAACACACCTTCAAATGGAGAACAAGAGGAGACTTGAATTTTGGTATAATTATTTGCAACAATTGATGACAAATGAGCTATAATTCTAGGATTTACTCATGTGAGAAGTGAAAAGACGGTGGAAAGTTCGAGAGAGAGGAAAACAGAGATAAGGTTAGGGTTAGAACAAGGGAGGAAAAGATTATTAAAAGAGTAAAGTAAGAAGAGCCATCCAACACAACAAAATCAGCTAGATTAATGAGTAACGGTGGGCTTAATATAAGTTCAAACTTTACCAATATATAAAATGGAGCAAACAATTAAATACATCAAAAGAGTAAGCGGAGGAAAAAAAAAAAAACAGGGAGTAATGTAAAAACAAACTACAACGTGATATTGACTTATTGTGATAGTGACTAGTGAGTAATCACGGAATGGCCCACTAGTTGTACTTGTACATTTTCTTTTAGAAAAGAAAAATAATTCGCAATTCGCAATCCATCTGTAGCCTCTCCCGCTAATAATGCGGATGCAGATATTTCAATCCAAATTAAAAAAAGCAGTTTCCGAGTGTTATTCAAATTGTTTAGGTGTATATGTAAAAGTGAAACCCTCGTACTTGCTATTTACCTCCTTTAACTCAATTGTTGTTCACAATAAACCCGACTTGGAAACCATAAAATCCAATTACATCAAGCGCATTTGTTATTGTTCATCAATGGCGCAGCCGCAGCCGCAGCCGCCTCTGCCACCTGTTGCGAAGAAGGAGAATCACGAAATGGAGATGTTCGGTGACATCAGAGTAGACAACTATTACTGGCTCAGGGACGATTCTCGTTCTAATTCCGATATTCTTTCTCATCTTCGTGCCGAAAACTCATACGCCGATCACATCATGTCCGGTAATTCTGCTTAAATGTTTTTATGTTTTGATTTCTGAATATTCAGACTGCTTTATAGTTGCCTTGTTGGCCCATCACTCAGCACATGACATAATGCTGCTACTCCATTCTATTTGTTTGCCATTGTTACCAATTTGGAAAACCCTATATCTAATACTTCCTAATTGATAAGCATTTAACATGTTTTTTTTTTTATTTTTATTTTATGTATTATCCATTTACTTTGATGAATTCGTATATCAAGTTATGGAGTCCAAAATTAGATGACAATTCTTAAACTGAGCCAAACCAAACCAAACCCTAGAATAGTGAAGCTGTTGGGAAATAAATGTACACTATTTTTCATTAATTGCCTCCAAATGTATGAAAACACCATTTTGAGCAATGCTGACTTTTAAAAGTCAATTAAACTATTTGATTGTTATTCTTTTATTTAGGGACCAAGCAATTCGAAGAAAAGCTGTATGCAGAGATTAGAGGTCGTATAAAAGAGGACGATGTGTCCGTACCTTTCCGAAAAGGGAACTACTATTACTATATAAGGACACTCCAAGGGGAGGAGTATGTGAGGCACTGCAGGCGTGCTGCTTCTCACAATGGGGTCCCGCTGTCTGTGCATGATACTATGCCCACTGGGCCCAATGCTCCTCCTGAACATGTTATGCTGGATGAAAATGTTAAGGCTAAGCAGCATCCTTACTACTGTGTTGATGCTTTTAAGGTTAGCTTGCTTCTTATTGCCAACTACTCATCCACTGTTACTTTTGGGTTCTTATTTCCTTGCTCTTATTTCGACAGGTTAGTCCAAACAATAAGCTGGTAGCATATGCAGAAGATACAAAAGGAGATGAAATTTATACTATTCACATCATTGATGCTGAGACTTTAGAACCTGTTGAAAAGCCACTGGTGAATGTGACATGTGATGTTGAATGGGCCGGTGATGGGGCCTTGTTGTACATCACAATGGATGAGATCCTTCGACCAGACAAGGTACCAATTACATAGTTGAACTTGCTTTTCTTTCAAGTGTTTCCAGTATTTTTCAGAGCAGCTTCAACTTCAGTTATGTCAGTCAGTTTAGTTGCTTCAGCTACTGGTTCTGAAGATGGTCACTATTTGTTTTATGGGAGAGAATTGCAGTTTATAGTATCTGAAAACAATTAATGTGTCCGTACTACAGTATCGATAGCATGCATTTCGCAGTTTAATTTAAAGCAAATTAGTTAAGATTGGATTCCCCCTTTCAAAATGTCCTTGTTTCAAGGCATGTGAGATCCAAACAACATAGTCCCATAACCCCCTCTTCCTTTTTTAATCATCTCGTTATTAACGTTTGAAATCAAATGTTTTGATGTCCACTTCCAATTAGAAGGTGGAAAAATCACAATAGACAAAAGTCCTTGTTTGGTTGATTTCTACAAACAAGAGTTGTTTGAATGGTTGCTTGTTGGTTAAAATCCCAGTAAAGCTACATACTTGATTTGTGTGATATTTTTAGATGTAAAAGTTGAAGCAAACCATGGAGACAAGAAATATAATCTTATGGGATGGATATGTTATCCTTGTGATATTATTTAGGTTAGTGAAGTCTTGCTGCTTTTTTTTTTGGTCATGCAGTCCTCTATAATTGACTTCTAGTATGTAATTATTCTACATTGTTCTGTTATAGATTTAACTCTGATTACTCTCCTTTGTGGTATCTGCAAAATATATTGACAGGCATGGCTACATAAGTTGGGAACAGAACAATCAAGTGACTCTTGCCTTTACCATGAGAAAGATGAAAAATTTAATCTTCATCTTTCTAAATCTGAGAGTGAGAAATTTTTGTTTGTTGCATCTGGAAGTAAAACTACAAGGTTTGTCTTCTATCTGGACACATCAAAACCCGAAGATGGCCTCAAGGTCTTGACCCCTCGGACAGAAAGTGTATCCACATATGTCGGTCATCGTGGAAACCATTTCTTTATTAGAAGGAGGACTGATATGTGTTTCAACTCAGAATTGCTAGCTTGTCCACTGGAAAACCTATCTGCAATAACAGTTCTCATCCCGCATAGGGAAAGGCAAGACTTCCTATTTCCCTCTTTTTTTATTAATTTTTATGAGGACTTGTTTTATTTGCTATGCTTGGTTGTAGGCCTGGCTTTCCTAGTTTTACTTGACGTAAGCTTACCACTCTTCTTGTTGTAGCTGGCTTGAGTATTTTTCGTTCTTTGTTCTCTGAATATCTGTCACTCTTTATTTCCTAATAATTTATTTGTGCATTGTTGGTATGACCTTTCTGGGTTGTACGGGCCCATCAGCATCAATTCGTGATATGTGTGATATGGCTAGCTTTATTTAGTTAAATTAGTGAAAGCTTGATTATTATTGATCAATTATAAATGTTGTACATGTTTGATATATATAACTAATATGCCCTAATCCTTTCCTTAATTTCAAGAGTTAGTTATGGAAGATATAGCTAGGATAAATCTATCCTATTTTCTAACACTCCCCCTCAAGTTGGGCTTCAGAGTACCGGCACCCAACTTGCATAATGCATTTTCAAACGTATGAACCCCAACAACCTTAGTTAAAATATCAACCCCTACAACATACTTTATTCGGTCGTGTTGCACTAGATTTTTCTGAAATGCTAATTGCTTCCCCATTATCACAATAAAGTTTACAACCTTTCTCTGGAGAAAAATCTCATCCATTGTGGAGTTTTTTTTAAGCTAAAGCTTCAATTACTCCCTTTGCAATTCCCCGAAATTCAATTTTAGCACTAGACATCGCAACAATCTTCTGCTTCTTACTCTTCCATTTCACCAAGTTCCAACACAGGTAAAATAACTTGAAGTAGACACCTAAAGATCTAAGTGACCATTCTTTTTAAACGCCACTCCTCTTCATAGGGTTCCTGCGAGATATCTTAAGATCCGGCTTCCATATGATGAACTAACTATGCAGGACAAGTGTGTGATATAAATCAGTTTTCCCATTAGTTGTTGATATTAAGCTTCACCCTTTAATAATCTTGAGCCCATGATTCATCATTATTGGGGTTTATGTAGGTTTGCAATTTATCATACTTGTTCCTACTACAAGGTCAAGAATGTATTTCTTTTGGTAAATGAAAATACCCTTTTTGATTTGAGATCTTCAATTCCTAAGAAGTAATTTAGTTCTCCAAGATCCTTCTTTTCAAATTCCTGAAACAATATCTTCCTTAGCGAGCATAAATGACGAGACACGTTGTTAGCTTTCCTCTTTTTTTGATCAGAATTACTTTGCTTGTATCCAAATCCTTTCCTTGCTATTGCAAATCTACCAAACCACACCCTTGGAGATTGCTTTAGCCCATATAAAGCCTTTTGGAACCTGCATCCTTCCCCTTCTGCGAATCCTTTGGAGAACCCTGAAGGAGCTTCCATGTATACTTCTTCTGTTATTTCACCATGCAAAAAAGTATTCTTTACTTCAAATCAATGTAAAGGCTAGTCTTTATTTTCTGCTGATCATGTCTATTTTTGCCACTAGTGAGAAAGAGAGTAGTCAATCCTATAAACGTGTGTATAACCCTTGGCTATAAGTCTTGCCTTGTATTTGATGGTGAATATACATTTACGCCCTTCAACCTTCTTTCCCTTGGGAATAGTACATTCCTCCCAAGTTTCATTTATAGTGAGAGTATCAATTTCCTTCATTGCTTTCTTCTAGTCTTCACTCTTAAGTGCTTCATCTACTTTCGGGATTTTTTCTGAATATATGGCAGTATTGAAGGTTGCAGCTGCGTGGCCTTCATTGGATTTAGAATATATTGTCCTTCGAGGTTCATAGGACAGGTCATATCGTTTCGGTGGAACACCTGTCGTGCTTTTGAGTTTCAATTGATACTTCTTGACAGCCTCCTCGGTAACTACATTCTCCTGCAATGCTTCAACACTATCTATAGAGATCATACTTACATAATGCAACACATTTTTAAGGACCCTTCATGTACCTGATGTTCATACATAGGAACAGATAATATGGGTGATGGCGATGAAATCGTGGATTGTATTACATGGTGGGAGATAGCATCTGCAATATTGTCAACTTGTTTCGGAATAGACCACGTTAGCCAACTTAGATCGTTTCCAGAATTCTCTCTTGATATCTAAGGCCCTGTTTGGATTGCAGGAATGGAATGGAATCAGGAATGATACATAGGAGGAATGGAATCAATTTTAGAGAGTTGTTTGGTTAAATACAGGAATGAGTTTTAAATCCTTTTCATTTTTTTGGTTTAACAGAGGAATGAGATTTAGTTCCTTATTGTTTGGTTCAAACATGAATAACTGTAATCTTGATATTAACAATAAAAATATTTTTATATTTATATATTCACAATATTAAACTAAGGGTGTCAATTCGGGTCCACAAGACAATTTTGGGTTGACCCATCGCTGGTCGATACTTATCGGTTCGGGTTAAATTGGGTCAATTTGGCCTATCGAATCAGGTCAAGTTGGGTCAGGTCAAATAAGTTATTTGCTTGCTCGGGTTCGGGTCAGCTCGTATTTAGTTCGGATTGATGTCGGTTCTGGTTAATCCGGGTCGGTTTCTAGACGGGTTATAGCAGGTTTTGGGCTATCAACTACAAGTTACTTGTCAGGTTCAATCGATTTCGAGTTGTCTTCGGGTTGGGTCTGTAATGGATTGGGTCTATAATAGTTCGGACACATGTCGGGTTTGGGTTTTCAAATATCAGGTCAAATCGGTTTCAGGTTGATTTTAGGTCGCGCTGGATCGATTTGTGGGTTTAACTTTTCTAGTCATAATCAGGTCGGGTCCAAGTCGGTTTCAGGTAAATTATTAGGTGGGGTCAGATTTTAACAGCTTTAATTAAAATACCTATAAAAATAAATATTACAGAAAAAGGTACTTATGATAATAATAATAATAATAATAATAATAATAATAATAATAAAAATTTATAAATATATTAATAATAATGATAATAGTAATCAATTTATAAATAGAATAAAAATAATAATTCCATTAATAATAATAATAGGTATTATGATAACGTGACATTTAAAAGTTGGAGCAGGGCGGCAGGGTTTGAATGAACACTGACCAAAACCAAAGGTATCAAAATGAGGATTTTGGGAGTGTTTGAAACCCATTCCTTTTTTTTTCCAAGCCTAATAGCTTTTAGTTAGGAATGAGTTTTAAACCTCATTCCATTCCATTCCACTTTCTCATACCAAATGGGCCCTAAGTTAGTGTAAAAATTGGCATTCTTCACAAAATCACAATCCATAGTTGTGTATAGATGTTTTGATTCAGGATCAAGACATTTGTAATCCCTATGTTTCACGCCATATCCAATAAAAACACATTTAACTGCTCTAGTTCCCAGTTTATGACGACTTTGTTTTAGGAGATGAACATATACAACGCACCCAAAGACTCGAGGAGGTAAAGAATGGAATAAAGGAACAACTACATGATTGCTCAGAATATCCAAAAGTTTTTTATATTGGAGTTTTTTTGTAGGTAGGCGATTAGTGAGATATTTGCTCTGACAATAGCTACTGGCCAAAAATGGTTAGGGACATAGGATTTAATCATCATGGCACGGGTCATCTCAAGAAGGATTCGATTTTTCCTTTTTGCTACACCATTCTGTTGTGGGGTGTCCGGACAAGTAGTTTGGTGGAGGATACCATGGGTTTGGAAAATGGATTTCATGGCAAGATGTATGTACTCCCCTCCATTGTCAGATCAAAGTATACTAATCTTTGTTTGGAATCAGTGAGGATTATTTGGTAAAAAGCAACAAAGATATCATATACTTTCGACTTTTGTTTCATAAAATAACTCTAACTCATTTTGGTACAATCATCAATAAATAACATATAACAAAAAAAAAAACCATGTTTACCGGGCAATCCCCCACACATCTGAATGAATTAGAAAAAATGGTTTACTAGCATGATTCATACTATTAGGATAATGTTTACGACTTTTTGCAAAGTAGCACGCTTCACAAATTAAGTACTAAATTTGAACCAGTAAGAGAAGAAAAAAGATGTTCTAAATATCCTAATAAAGGATTACCTTAACGACGATGCCACATCAAGCTGATTCACGAACAAACATCACATCACTGGTTTGAGCCATCTCGTCTATGTAATACAATCTGTCTTTTTTGGTACCACGCCTAATGATCTCTTCGGTCCAAGCATCCTGTACAATACAACCTTCAGACCTCATTAGAACAATCAACTTCCATTCTTTTTGTAAGTTTACTATTATACAACAGTTTATACGAAGGTTTTGGAATATAAAAGCAATCATTTAAAGATAGGTGAGTTCCAATTTTTACAAATTCGGCCCCCATAACATCCTTGCATTCTCTATTAGCTCTTTGTATAAGGGTTTTTTTTTCGACTGGAGGGAGGTTAAAAAATACACTTGTCATATGACATAGTGTCGGTGGCCCCACAGTAAAAAAAATCCATCGTTTTTCAAAATTCATATGATACGAGACTCCAATATTGGTATTATGAGCTAATTGTTTCATATGGGTTGAGGAGTGTTTGGGTAGAGAATATGTGGGTGAGTTTGGTAGGGCTGTACTAAGTTGAGAGCATGTGTGTGAATTAGAAAAGTTGTAAGGGTCACGCATATAGCAAAGAGCATGTGACGGTGGGTTAGGTTTAGTTGCTACATTAGAAAACCCCAAACATTCATTACCTCCCTCTTCTTGCGCAGCCGATGTCTCCTTTTCTTCCTCCATTTTCTCCATGCTTCTTGCTACTGGAACATTCCCCTTTTTTCTAGGTTCCTCACTTCTCCCATTTCCACCGCCATTCTCTCCTCTTCTCTTGGTGTCTTGCCACCACTCCGAATACCCTATTAATTGGAAACACCCTTTTTTGGAGTGACGAATCTCGCCGCAATGTGTAAACCTTAGGTGAGACTTGTCATCCTCCCTCCGAGATGATGACTTGTTTGACTGAAGTTTCATAGCTAGCCCACTCCCAATTCTCGAGGCTTGAATCTCCGGTAAAGGTAAGTGTGGTAAGTCCTTCCTCATAATTTCGCTCCTTGCGATCTCCCTCCTAATTGTGCTAATACACGGTTTCTACCAAAGGAAGTGGGTCTTGATTGACAAGATCCTTATGATCTCTGTCAAGATTGTCATTTAATCCAGCTAAGAATTGGTAGAGTCAGTTTTGTTGGATAATTTGGTTGAATGTGATTATGTCTTCCGGACTCTTCATTGGGTTCGGCATACATCTGTCTATTTCTTCCCATAATGATACTAGCTTCCCATAATATGCTTCAATTGTCTCGTGTCTTTGTTTGATGGAGTTTGCTTTTACGGTTAAGTTAAATATTTGTAGGCCATCTCGCCCACTACTGTACATTGCATCAATTCCCTTCCATAGTTCTTTGGCTTTCGGAAAATCCGAAAATTGATTCACCACATCGGACTCGATATTCTCAACTATCCATGAAATTACGACTGAATCTTTCTGGGCCCATGAATTGTACTCTAGGTGGTCTTTGGGAGGAGGGGTTGGTAGTGACATGGTTGAGCCTACCCCTCCCTCCGATTGCCAGATGCATTAATTGGGCCCATTTAGTATAGTTTTGGTTGTTCAGTTTTTTTGAGATATGTATTGAGAAATTGGGGTATTCATGACCCAGTTTGTTGGTGTTTAAGCAACTGAGTCATAGTAACCGGTTGATCTGTTGGATCTTTGGGTGGTGAACTCATGGTTTCAGGTAAGTGTAGGGTATATGATGAAGGCTATGGCTGAAACACCTAATTGGGGTTGCCGGCTCCTGATACCAAGTTAAATTAGCAAAAGCTTTATTGTTATTGATTAATTATAAATGCTGTACATGTTTGATATATATAACTAATATGACCTAATCCTTTCCTTAATTTCAGGAGTTAGTTATGGAAGTTATAGCTAGGATAAATCTATCCTTTTTTCAAACACATTCACCCCAAAAACGCAAAAATAGTGCTCGTTTATTCAGTGTCAATACAAATGCTTCCTTGAGAAACAATTTTCCTCATAGTTAGGGATAAAGCAAATCACTTAGTTGTTTTGTGTCTGCAGTTTGATGGCAGTCATTGGACTCACAAGAAAAATCTTTTCTGATTAAAACTAGAAATCTTTAAATTTTTGTACTTTCTGATTGATTATGGTTTTCCTTAGAAGTAACTTATAAGACGAAAAACTTATGTGATATGTATGTTGTTCTTACATAGATTCAACTACTTCTCAATGTTCATGGAAAATCTATTATTCAGCTTCTAAAGGAATATATGAAATGATTGATTAGATGTCATAAGGTAATACTGTCTGTTACCTTTCCCTCTAGCTCTTTATTTTGGTAGCCGCAGCTTGACAGTTAGTTCCTTTTTATGCAGTGTGAAAATTAGAGACTTCCAGCCTTTCCAGAATCATCTTGTTGTACATGAGCGTGAAAACGGTCTCCTTAAAGTAGTTGTCTATAGTCTTCCTGCCATTGGTTCGCAACTTGGAAAACTTTCTGGGGGACGCTACGTTGACTTCGTTGATCCTGTATATGACGTGCATCCTCTGGAGTCGCAATTTTCTTCCAATGTTCTAAGGTTCTCATACAGCTCCTTGAGGACTCCACCTTCTGTATATGACTATGACATGGACCGTGGGGAGTGTGTCTTGAAGAAAACAGATACAGTATGTTAAACATTTATTTGGTTGTTCTTATCCTTTATCTGTGAGTTATTTTTGGTTTTTGTCTCCATTTCTTCCTCATGTAATAGCTTCTCCTGTGATTGTTTTTTCTAAAATGAGATAGTTATATTTAATATTCCAGTATTTTACTTTTCCTTCAGGTATTAGGTGGTTTTGATGCTTTGAACTATGTGACTGAAAGAAAGTGGGCCACTGCATCAGATGGCACTCATATTCCATTATCAGTTGTCTACAGGAAGGATCTTGTGAAGCTTGATGGTTCTGACCCATTGTTACTATATGGCTATGGATCATATGAGGTGACCCTTATGCTATGTTGCTTTTATATAGCCGTTTTTCATTTCTTTTTTCTTACATTCAATAAACATCTTCTGTGTCGCTGCGGCCTGCTTTAAATCCTCTCTCCTTTCAGACACATTAAATAATGAGATTTTGTTATTGAAATGTTCTTATTTTGTTTTTCTTGTCCTCCAATAATGCACCTTTTATCCTTCATATATTATGTTGAAGACCTTCTGTTGGGAGAATTATTTTTCATTTATTTATGTTGGGAGAGTTTGTTGATGGTTATTAAATATGTTGTATGTCTTGGCAGATATGCATAGATCCTACTTTCAAGGCATCAAGACTTTCTTTGTTGGATCGCGGCTTCATCTTTGTAATAGCTCATATTCGTGGTGGCGGAGAAATGGGTAGGAAATGGTATGAAGATGGAAAATTTTTGAAGAAGATGAACACTTTCACTGATTTTATTGCGAGTGCCGAGTACCTTATAGAAAATAAGTATTGCTCAAAGGAAAAGCTATGCATACATGGAAGAAGTGCCGGAGGATTGCTAATTGGTGGTGTATTGAATATGCGCCCTGATTTATTTAAGGTTGCTGTACTTGGTGTACCTTTTGTTGATGTTGTGACAACAATGCTTGATCCTACAATTCCTCTGACAACTGCAGAATGGGAGGTAACATTTATATTTCTCGCCTTTGATGGCAATTATCATGTTTATGTCCTACACCAACCCCCACCCCGTGCACTCCTTTTCTTAATAAATGCAGGATATGATCAATATGTTGATTGCCTGTGTTTACTTTTTAATTTTACTTCAGAATAACTTAAGAACTAATTACAATTCATCAATATGTTTACCCCTTGCATTTGTGTTTTGCGTCCCTTGTACATTGAGTGGCTAAAGAATCAAGAATCACTTGTTTATCATTTAAGCCTTAGAGTTAGATGGGCCTGCCACTATTTGGGGAAAAGTCAATGCTTAAAAAAACATAATTAATTATATAGTTTGAATTATATCTTGTAAAATGAGCAATGCAATGCCCTGTAGGTCATAATTGATGATCAGCTGTTGCAGAATGACGTTCTATTATAAGAAGTTTGTTCAAATTCTTTATTTTTCTCATACTAGTTCTTCATGAAGTATTTAAGTAACTCCAGCATGCTATATATTACAGGAATGGGGTGATCCTAGGGAAAAGGAGTTTTATTTCTACATGAAATCATATTCCCCGGTAGATAATGTAAGTTTTACAAAAGGTTATTCTCAAACATACCGTCCTATTCAATGACAAGCCTACATCTGATTCAGAAATTTTTCATTTTGATTGATGAAAAATTTATTGAATGTGGACAGGTTAAAGTACAAAACTATCCTCATATACTGGTTACGGCTGGCTTACACGGTGAGTATTGAGACTTTGTTGGGTTGTCATGCGCTTTTTTTTTTATTTTAAAAATGAGCATTTGGGAGGAGTTCATTCCATTATACAAATGTTTACTGGACAACAAAACTTCAAGATCTTCTCTATGGTGTCCTTGACATCTTTTTGAATACGCTTGATCATTTGAAAAGATTCTTGGAAGCTTTCTGGTTTCAATATGTTGGCATGAGCACCTTGGAGAAAGCAGAGGATGGCCTCTTTTTTTAATAAATAGTGACGTCCTTGTAGATTTTCTTTTACCTGTCACTTGTGTAGACAATTAGTCACTTTATCTTAAATGAGATCATTTTTCTGCTTTTGAAGTTTGTTGATAAATACCTTTCCTCTTAGAGATTTATCTTTCCAGGAGTGGCAGGCTTTGTCAATGAAATGTGATTGACAGCAACTGACATCCCATTGTAGCTTATTATCAGCCATGGTTTTCTAACATAAGGGTTCTTGCCCCAACGTAAGGGTTCTGGACAGATTAGATGGTGGAGTTTAAAAGGCTCAACGAAAAGATTGTGGTGGAAAATTAGTTAGACCCTGACTCTACTTGGCTATAAATAAAGATATGTATTTGTAGAATGACAAAGAAGTACGTGAAAGCCAAGTGTAAAACCAATGTTGCTCTAGGACACATCATGGTGCAACAATAATGTTAAAGTGGCAGTTAAGAAGTAGACAGACTGCTACTTGGATATGGGAAAATCTAGAGACGAAGAAACTATTGCATGATATATGGAACATAAAATTAAACTATTGCATGATATAGGGAACATAAAATTAAGGCATTAGAAGTTGTTTGAGAGGCTAAGGTTGGGATATATAAGGATCTTTACAATTAATTGAATATCGAAGAAGGGAAATAGAAAATATATCGATTTGCGAAGAAAAGACAAATGTTCGCATAGGATCTTTGTATGGTAAGTGTGTGAAGATAAAAATCAAAGGATTCTAGTCTTGGATGACGAGATCAAAGGCAAATGAAGGGACTATTTTGACAAGTTGTTCTATGAAAGTCTAACGGGATGTGTAAGTGATACCATTGTTGAAAATAATGAAGTTAACCAGCAATATATGAGGATACAAAAGTGGAAGTATAGGAAACATTGAAGAAGATTAAATCAAGGAAGGTGGCCATATGGTATTCTTATAGAAATTTAGAGACATTTAGCAAAATTGGTATGAATGACTAACAATTTTCTTGAACAAGATTTAGAGAACAAGTAAGATGCCACAAGATTGGAGAAAAACACTTTGTTGTTTATTTATAAGAACAATGGAGATATTCATGAGTGTTAAAACTATTGAGGAATAGAGCTTATAAGTACTATGAAATTATGGGAGATTGAGCAAAGGTTAAGGAAGTATGTTGGTATTTCGGAAAATCAATGTGGGTTTATCCAAGGTCGATGTACCACTAAAGCTATCCTCCTTATATAAGCGAATTATGGAACTCGTGCACGAAAGAAAAATTTACATATAGTTTTCATTGATTTTGAGAGGCCAGTACCAAGAGAAGTACTTTGGTGAGCAATGGTAAAAAAGGGCATACTATGTAAGTACTTCGACTGAGTTAAAGATCTGCATTAGGGTGATAGAGGACTTTCTTATTATAATTGGGTTACACCAAGGGTGTGCCCTAAGTCCATTACTTTTCGTGACAATCTTTTACGAAATAACAAGTTCAATTCAAGTTGAGAATAGGACACTGTGATGTTTAATTTAGACTAACAGGGAGGTGAATGGTAAGTTAGAAAAATGGATATATTGAAGATGTCATCCATATAATAAAATCTGGTGGCTCAATTGGAGAGTGGCAACACCTAGACTGTGGACCTTAAATTTAAAAGGGAAATTTTAGAGGACTGTAATTAGACCGGCATTATTATATGGGTTGGAGTCTTTTAGCAAAATCATGTTAAGTTGGAGGTATGGGAATACTTTGAGGGATAAAATTAGAAATTTGAGTATTGAAGTAGCGAATATTGTAGATAAGGGAGAATCAGTGACTTTGGTTTGGGCATGTTAGATGACGAACAATAATTGTACCCATGAGGAAGGTGCAGGTTCGAGTAATGGAAACCTCAAATGCAATCGAGGTAGGCTAAAGATGATTCGGATGGAGTTACGACAGATGTAGAGAAATGGATTTAGAAGAAGCTGTAGCTCTTAATAGAAAAGAATTAAGTAGGGGCATTTCTATCGGTGAATACGTAATATAGATTTTTGGTTCATGTGGTCACCCCCATCTTTTTGGGATTTAAGGTTTGGCTTTGTTTGTTGTTTTCTTGCCATAACTCTCAAATCTTAACCTTATTGTCTGTGGCAGATCCGCGTGTAATGTATTCAGAACCTGCTAAATTTGTTTCAAAACTGAGGGAGTTAAAGACTGATGATAACACACTGCTGTTCAAATGTGAATTTGGTGCTGGGCACTTTGCTAAATCGGGAAGGTAAACTTCCTTACCTTTTCTAGATTAATGTCTAAAACTGTACTTGGTCTATGTTTAGGTCTATTTTTTTTTTTCTGATACGCTACTGTGCATTTCAGATTTGAGAAGCTCCAAGAAGACGCCTTCACCTTCACATTCCTGTTGAAGATTTTAAATATGATTCCTACTTCTGAAAGAACACAAGGATGACAGTGATGGTAATTGCCAGTTCTGGCTTGCTTTATGAATACTATCTATTGTTTTATCTCTGAAGGTAATGGTGTCTTATTCTGGAAATGAAGGTTGCTGTCCCGACATTATCGATTGAGCAGAATCCTTCTGGAGCCAGGCAAATACTTTAGAACTCAACCTGACCCCAATGGAGGTGCTGGGGTCTGGTTATTTCTTTATGTAGGACCTGTCATATTTTGGTCAATTTATAGTTTTGTTTGATAATTTTGGGTTATTTATTGTTACACTGACTACGTGAAGTTTAAGTTTTATGTTTTTTTACATTGCCATAAAGATCCCTCCGCCTCCCCAGCCCCCTCCATGTTTTACAAGGTTGGCGTGATGCCTTGATTCTTTGTGTTGGTTTTGAAGTTTAACTCTTGCCTTATATTTTTTTCAAATTTCAAAGGAGCCTTAACTAAAGTTATCTATAAAGAAGTGATGACAAAAGTCTATTTTATTTGTAACGTAGTAAGTATTTCACAGTATACTTGCTAACAGAAAATTCAATGATATCCTCAAAAAAGAACTTTCAGTCAATGAGGTTAAACTGTAACGTCTTTATTTTCTAAGAAAGGGATTAATTATCATTATGTTTTTATTTTCGAAGAAAGGGATTAATTGTCATTATGTTTTTATTTTCGAAGAAAGGGATTATCATTATAATAATTGCTTATTGAAAAATACACATGGGTAAGTTTTAACCTGAGGAAAGTGATGCCACGGATGAAGACAGTGATGAGACTTTATTCTTTCGAATGGTATGTGTAACACCCAGTAAATCCCTATTTCCGAAAACCAAAACCTTGAGAGAACTACCATTGTGCTATTGCCACATGTTCAAACGTTAAGGTTTCAAATCCGAATTTTATAGCGAAATACATAAAACTTTCAATTAAAACTTTAAAATGTCAAATTCAATCAAACTTACAATCCGGAATCATTACGATCCTTATTAAAATATATGAAATACTTATCAAACCAAATCCAAACCTACTTCAAAATACCAAGAAAACGTTAAGTCAAACAATGTAAGGAAAATAAATTACTCTCTACTCATCTCAATGATGCATGTAAATCCCTGCAATACCTATTTAAAATCTACTTCCCAAAATTAAAAGTGTAAATATTGGATCATTACAGGGTCATTGAAAGGCAAAATCCATGACCAAAAGATCACACACAGAACACATAATTAGCAAAATTGTATATAAAGGTTACGAAAAATAAAATATATGTGATGATTCATAAAAGTAAATGCATGACATTCCTACTCATATAACATAATCTTATATTCAAATTAAATCATTGTTTAATTAATTAAAAATTTGGATTAAACAACAGACAATGTTGTCTCCCCATGTCCTAATCAAGAACATCAAAATAAATAAATAAACCTATGCACTCTCATTAGAGGGCATAAAAATAGTAGAAATCCATAAGGTAAACGGGCACGACTCCGTCACCATAGCTAAATGAGATATCAACTAACCACGATTTTAAGTTTAAAACATTATAAAAGAGACTCGTAGATCACACAACTTTCAAGAAAAGCCACGGATAATACCCCGTGAAGCTCTAACCCCTGATTGTCAATAACCTAGACGTGCACTAGCCCATGCTTATCCTTCTTTCACTTTACGTTATTTACAATTTAACACTTGGGTTTCAATTTATCAAAGAACATGCATGTAAAACATCACAATTACATAATCAACCTCTTTTATATTGAAAGTTTAACCGTATGATTTCCTTCTCAAATTTTAACTTGTTGAACAAAGTCAAATAACCTCGTCTTTAGGACTTGAATATCACCTTTACTCAATTCATACCATTAGTAATGGAGTAATAATAAACAACCTCATGGATTAATTAGTAAATTAATTCCACTTGAATCAATTGAGATTCTTCAACAAAACATAATCCTTTCCTGATTAGTATTAAAAAATCATAATTCATAACTCACCAACAATACCAAATCATGCTTCTAACTAAAGAACATGAATCGTTTTAAATACGTAACAAAACAATCTCACCCAAAATCCCTAAACATGATACTAAGTTTTCCTTTTACCCTAGATCATGCTCATAAAGGCAAGGTTTTCGTAACTTGTACATACCTTGAATAGAACAATTATATTGCCACTTTACAACTATAAATCATCTCCTACGAATCGTTTTCCTAAACCTAATAACACAACCTTAATCAATACCCTAACAAACAAGTTTATAACAATTATACCCATTTAAATAAAAGCTTCCAAACCTTTGTTTGTAATACTTAAATCCTTGAAATATAATGAACAATTTTATAAATTCTGAAAAATTTTCAAAGTTTGCAAAATGTTGATTATAATGTTCAAAATATATAGTATATTGATTATGATCATATACTACACATAAAATCATAAAATCTTTCAAATTCTCAACATAAAAATCCAAATTTCATATCCCATGAAATCTGAAACTATTTTAAACATAATATAATTATAGTAATCACAGAATACTCTTAGTTTCATGAAATAACCAATAGTATATGATCATAAACCTTAAAATATGAAAACTAGTGCATTTAACCCATAATTTCATGTATAAAGAATATGAAAATATGTAAAACATATACAAATTTAAAAACTAATTATTATAAACACTTTTAATATATAATTAATCGTTGAAAACAATCAAAATAATCATTGAAGTAATTTTCCCAAATCATGAATTATAGGGCATAAAAATAAGGAAGAAAGTAAGGGAAAAGAAGGAAATACCGCCGATGGTTGGTGGTAGGATGGTGACTGGATTGCAGCAAAGAGGATTGACTGCTCCTAGGGTTTCCCTCCTCTCTCTTTTTTTCCTGATTTGTTAGTAAATGATCAATTAGGGTTTTTAGAGGGTTGGTTTATAAAAAAATGGTTTGGATATATATGGGGCTTTTGGATTTATGATGGCTAAATAAAGTATTTTTTATAAAAATTAAATCTCATGATTATTTTAAGTAAACAATTAAACACATATTTTGTAAAATAAATCTTGTTTAGTTTATACTAAAATTATACTTGAAATAAAATGCAATTAAAATCTCGTAAATTTAGGGGGGAATACAATCTATCCCTCATAAAATAAATTTCGTCCCTGAAACTTAACTCAAAATCGGTGACTTTTAAACAAAATTACGGGGGATTACAATGTATAAAATAACGGTTTTGGTTTAGTGAGCAAATTGATAATCTGTTGTACTTGATCCGAAGTTACCCCTACAAGACCTTGTGTAAGATTTCCTTGGACCAAAGAAGTACCACTAGCATCATTATTGACACCACCGCATGGTATTTGCCCGATGTGTGAAGGAAGTGTTCCCACCAGTGACGGACCCAAGATTTTCCGCCTGGTGAGTCACAATCGATAATCAAATATGTAATAAATTTTTTATTACCAAACAACCAAATAATAATACTAAAAAATGCATCCAAATGTTCAAATAGTACAAAATACAACCAAATGTTCAAAGAGTACAAAATACAAACAAATGTTTAAATAATACTACAAAATACAACTAAATAGTAATACAAACTTATTACAATAGTTCTCGACAAGTTTTCATGTTTTGATATCGATTTATGATATCTTTCACACTAACAATCAATGGTATGTAGATGCTTCATAAGATTATTTGTTCACTTTATTAATCAATAATTCTATTGTGTGCCCCCGAATATGTGACAATTGCAATTCTCAAATCTCAATCATAATTACGTAGTTAATAGTAGTGCAATGACATAAACCTAAAACACAAACTCTATAGAGATTAAGTACACTAGCTTAGCTAGCTAGATACCCATTCTTACTCTTATTTATTTATTGCTTAATTGCTAACTTATTCATAACTATGATGTCCATGATTCTATGAGCAACAAGTCAACAACCTACTACACACCCAAATAATCAAATTAGATCAATCGTGGAGAAGGAAAGGAGGAACCAAATGAAAAACCTCTTTTCCCAACTCAAATCCATTACTCCAATGAAATAATTAGTAAATAATTATTATACAAATAATTGAAATATTTAAATTAAACCTATAAATAACTCAATTACTCAAATAAGAAATTACCTTGTGACTTTGTGGGGTGACTGAGGAAGGCCGGTCGGTGTCACAGTGTAGAGGATTAGAGCCAGTGTGGTTGTGTGGAGCCATGGAGGACTGGAGCCAAGAGGACCGTGCCAACTTGTGGTGAGGCCGGTGATGCGGTGACTCGACTGAGCTACTGAGGTAAGGGAGTGCGGTGAGCTGGCCACTCGGGTCTGTGTTTGCCGGCGAGATTCAGGAAGGAAGTCGGGTGGGGTGAAGAGGGCAGAGGTAATTAGGCAAAGAGCAGAGGCAGAGAGGCTAGAGCAAGAAGTTGGGATTCTCGGGAAGGAAATCACTGAAGTTTGAAATGAATTTTTTTTAATAAAATTTTTAATTTTTTGGGCCCTGGTGAGTCATTTGACTCACCAAGCTAGTCTAAAGCGCAGTCCGCCCCTAGTTCCCATACCCCTCACTAGAACCATGACCGCCTCTTCCACCACGAGAGTTTGAGCCACCACTTCCACGACCCCTTTCTCCCTTCCCGTTTTCATCCCACCACTAGGGAAATCCCTTCAACTGATAACAGTCATCCTTGGTATGACCAAGCCTATTGTAGTGAGTAAAAAAAGTCGTTCTCCATCTCTCAAGTCCGATTTTCCATGTGCATCTACCTTAAACATCTTCACATTCTTCTTCATTTGTCCTTCTTTGGAACGAAGTCTTTCGATGTTGATCACTGTTTGATAGGCGCTATCCACCAAAGGAAGTAGAGATTGTGCTAATAATTAAGCATGAATGGCCTCGTATGGATCATCAAGACCAATAAAAAAATAATGTAAGTAATCCTCCTCACGAATAGTACCCCACTTGTTTTGCAATATTATACTTACACATTCCACAAGAGCACTGAGGAACACGGCAATATTGTACCAATTCACCCCAAATCTTAGACAATCTACTGAAGTATTCCGTCGCCGACTCGGATGATCCTTGCTTGCACGTTCTTAAGGATTGTCTTTAAGTGACACACCCGAGTCCCACTAACGACACAATACCGCTACTTGAGATGTATCCACTGATCACACACCACATAGTAATCCTCGATAGTATAGCGTAATCCATCATCAAGAGCATTAGTTGTCCATGATACTAACATTGAATTCAAAGCAACCCAATGTTTGTGCTTCGTAGAACCCGCAGAAGGTTCCTTAATGAAGCCATCGACGAACCCAAATTTCCACTTTGCAATCAAGGCCCTATGTACACTTTCTCCCATTCGTCATAATTCGGATCTTTTAATTTCACGGGGATAATCACGATTCCGAGGTGATCACTTAAGCTGAGATGATACTCAAGCTCAACAGCCAGCGGTGGTGGGGGACTCTCATCATCCTTGCCCATCACTAAAAACGACAATGGAGAAAAGAAAATAATTGATTTTCACCCTAACCTAAGCTATTGTTACCATGTTAAATTCAATGAAACTGCTCAACCATTATCATTCATCTTCTCTAATATCTACATCGTACAAGAAACGTAAAAGATATATTTAAGCTAACTAAAAGATACTATAAGATATACATAATATTTGCTAAATATATCTATTTCCTAAATATATCCCTAATACATTCACTAAGCTAGAATCTTACTCAAGAGTAACTTCTTACCACTTAACCTATGTTGATTGTATTATTCACATTTAGGGGCTTTGCAACCTACGTAGCATGGGTACGCGTTAAAGTTAGCTAAGAACACGAACAAACACAAATCACAAAACACAAATAAAACAAAAAGATCAGACAAAGTATAAGAATTGCTCTCTTATTGATGTTTAGAAAATCTTCTCAAAAAACTAAACACCTCTTTATAATACCTTTGATACATCTCATCAAAGTCTATTTATATGGTTGGTATAACTCAATATGATCTTATATTTTAGGATCAAGATATCTCCTAGTATTAGATTCTAAATAAAACTCTTACTAACAATCTTATCTTACTCTAAAGATAGAGTCATAAATTATCATGAAGTGTTTATTCAATATTGGGATTAACCAACATTCCTGGAAGACACTGTTTCCCATACTAGGTACGAGTACGGCCGAGTACGGATACGCATTGGATACGCATCCAAATCGTCCCTAAAAGTGAGTCCGGCTAGGCTATAATGGTTACAGCTAGGGACAGAAAAAGATCCGTCTTGGGTACGGCTGAGACTAAATATGACTGAATCCCTTCACAGCCTAGAACCATCTTTGTTGCCGCCATTGTCGATTGCAAGGCCAAGCTTGTGTGAGGCTGAAAGAGGTAGATGAAGAATTCCAGCCTAAATCGAAAGATGGAGAAGGCGAAGTGGATGATTGGATGCGAGGCTGAAAGAGGACCGGAAGTTCAAATCGAAGGATGGAGAAGAAGCTAAAATGGAGGAGCGGGATTTTAAGGACGGAGAAGAAGTGGAGGGGCGACAGGAGAGCATATCGTATCTATTTTGTATGGGTGCAAAATAGTTCGCAACAAGGTATGAAAATTCATGGTCCTGCCATTAAGACGTTGCTTCACTTGGATACATATCCAACATTATCCTTGTTCTACGAGGCTCCAAGGATGAGCTCTGTGCCTTGGAATGCTATTATATCCTACCACGGAATCCATAGGGATGGTGAGTTCTATCTAAATCTCTTTGAAGAAATGTTGCGTAAAGGAGTGGATCCCGATCATGTAACTTTTCTCTCACTGTTGTCCACTTGTAGGCATTCAGGACTTGTCGATAAGGGTCAATGGTGCTTCCGTAAAATGCAAGAAAAATTTGGAACCAAACCTCGTTTGAGGCACATTGGCTGAATGGTAGATTTACTAGGCAGAGCTGAGATAAGATCATCAGCTTTAGGCAGAGGATTGAAGAAGACTCCGGCTTGGAGTTAACCGCAGTTCTATTGAAATGGACAACAAGATTGATGTTTATTATACAGAGAAGGTATATAATTTCATCGAGGATATGACTATGCATCCATTCTTCTGTTTAGGGTGTTCTTCTTGTTGCTTGTTGAACACATGGAAACGTTGAATTCACTAATTTTGCTTCTGATAAGTTGTTTGCCATAGATTCAGAGAATGTAGGATATTACGTTTTGATGTCAAAAAAATATGTATGCAAATATGGGAAAGTGAGAAGAGGTCAATGAGATAAGATCATCAGCTTTAGGCAGAGGATTGAAGAAGACTCCAGGTCAAAGTTCTGTTGAAGTGGACCACAAGATTGATGTTTTTTACATAGGTAACAAGTCTTACCCTGAGTATGATCAAATATACTATGGATTACACATTCTAACTGAAGAAGTAAAGAGGCTGGGGTATGTTTCAGACTATAGTTTGTGCTACAGGATGTTGAGAAGGACGAGAAGGAACATATTCTTTCAAGTCATAGTGAAAGATTGGCCATTGCTTTTTCGCTAATTAGCACTCCTCCAAAAAGTGCAGTTAGGATTTTCAAAAATTTAAGGGTTTGTTGGATTACTACAATTGGACCAAGTTTGTTTCTAAGATTGCGAAGAGGGAAACAATTTGGGCTTGTTTCATAGGGAGATTATTGGTGAAAGTAATGAACATCACTTGTTTATGTCAATTTCTACCGCCTTGTATGCTGGTTGGTATTCAAATTTTCCTTGCTATCTCTCGAAGCCTCTTCTCAGAAAAATGTCAAACTTTGAATCTTCTAATAATTTAATACTATGCCACCCATTTCTTGGCGCCTTTGTCAAAAGACCTTAAAGCTTGAGGAGAGAGGTTTATGATCATGCTGCTGGTTGTCGTCATAAGGTAATCTCCTTCATGTTAGTGTTTGTCAATCATGATTACATACTTCTTGCCATGGTCCTGTTGTGAGTCTTGGTATGGCAATTATCCAGTTGCGATTGATCTGGTTTGATCGTATATATAAGCTTTGTATTGTGCTTATTTTGTTAGTTGATGATTATTGTAACTTAATTTTCGGGGTGATTGTGTTTACCAGGAGCAACTACTGTGGAAACACTAGCTAAGGTTAAGAAGCCAGCTGCAAGGTTCAATTTACGTCATTTAAAAGTTTAATAGTACTTGATGTGTTGTATGTAAAAAGTCTCTCTGCGCTTGTTTTCAGGAAGAAACATGTGAAACTGGGCTTAAGTGATGCAATATTTTATTGTTGATAGGAAGGATTTTTGAAAGTTTACAAGGAAGAGCATCGTGATTCCAATGGTCTGAAGGAGGTGTCATTTGTTTCCTTACCATTTTCTCATTTGTGGACTCAAATATTTGTTGCAGTTGCAGTTTCTTACAGTTTAGCTTGCCAAGGAAACTAGAGCGAGATGGAGGTTCCTGACTGATGAGGTATAGTTGGGTGAATTAATTCAAAGATTGACCGGTGCAATATTATTTTACCTTTCTTGTATTGATGGAACAAGATTAATGTGATTTGGTGGTGATGCAGAGAAGTCAAATCTGGATAAAGCAGCAGAGCTCAAGGTTCAGTATGAGAAGCTCATGAAAGTTTACAATTCTGACAATGGGAAAATAAAATAAAAAATAAAAGAATTATTTTGTGTCTGTTAATGTTATCACTTGGTCTTTCACTCATTTAGGATCAGGAACCTGAGGAGCTTTGAAGATGCATAAGCGTTTGGGTTCCTTGAAGCTTTATGAAATCAGATTTAGTACTATTAGTTACTTGTTAAGACTTACAGAAGTAAGCTTTGGTGAAAGTTTGATAGGTTTCCTGCTTCCCTATCAAGAATTCCTCTAATTTGGAAACTTCCCTATGCAGAAAGAATTTCAAATCTAAAACATTCGAAGTACATGTAGTGATTACGGTTGTATGTGCAAATTTTGAATGGGTTGAAGTTGTGAAGTTCTTATTCACATAGTCGTTTTTGGTCACTCCACCCTTTTGGAGGGAGTTATACTCTATTTATAGAAGGCTGGGCAACTGGATATCGTGATTGCGGAACCACCTGTTTCTTGTAATTTATATAACGCAAGGTGCTTTGGTGTAGTGTTAGAAGTTTACGTTTGATGAGGATGGTTTAGTTGCATCTTAATTTTAGTTGCCGCAAACAACTGTTCATCCTTTATTGCTGAGAAGACAATACTTTTAGTTGCCCTTCTTTGGGTGGTGTTTGAAGCTATATTAGTTATGTATCTAGAGAACCCCTAAAACAACTTAGCTGGATCAATGCATATTGATCACAACAGTTACTTGGCTTCATGAAAGCTCACTCCACATTATAAGTTTTTTTTTAGATCAATCTTCAACATGCAGGGGAAAATATGTTTTCCACTATAACCTTTTACAAGTTCATGACTATGAATACTATTATCAAAAATCATTCTACCTTTTAGCATATTAACAGTCACTAACTAGCAAAAACATAATGGTTTGGAATCTATTGATTAAACACTTTAAAACTAATTTTAAAAAGAACAAGATACGATAAGATTGTTATGTAGCCAATAAAAGTCAGGTGTATTCTGGCTTTACTCAAGATTTTGTACAACTTAAAACATAATACAACGTCGTCAACTGTAAGCTGTAACGAGTAGGTTAGGAGTCTTAGGACTTAAGGGGGCCAATCCTGCAACGAGTTCTTTGTATATCATGTCGTGCACTTGAGATTTCCGGTTTTGAACACGCCACACCCATTGCGGTTTTCTAAAAACCCAACATCAGGAACTTTGGAAGTGAGAGACAGAAACAGAGAAGTGAAGAATAAGTCACTCTGCAATCTGCAATCTGCACGCTGCTCCACTCTCTCTCTCTCTCCTTTGTCTCCTCCTTCCTCTTTTGCAATCCCTAATTACGTATTTTGCAAATCCCCCATTTTCTCACTTCAATTTGGTCAACCGCCTTTTCCATCTCCTTCCAAAACCCTTCAATTTGCAGCCATTTCTAAAAACCAGATTTTTTGGGTAAGCCGTGTTATTTATTCGTAATTTCCTTCATTTTACGTCCGTTCCTTATTATAATTGCTACATTTTCTCCCCAGTTATGTTGATTTCTACTTTTTGATTCATGCAATGAAGTCCCTTGTTTTTATTTTACCATTTAAACATGAATAATTTGTAAATGTTGATTCGTAGAATTTGGGTAGGGTTTATTTGTTTTAAATTATGTAATTGTGCGGTTTGATAGTAAATTACTGGTCAAAGTTTTGATCTTTTAGCTTTTTGCAGTGATATATTAAATGGGCAATGTTCAGTCAGGGCATGCAAGAATATTTGAGGGGTTTTATTGGATTAGTTAAGGGATCTTATATAATTATCAATTATTATGACCTAATTTTAATGCTAATTTGGTCTGATCTGCTTGATATTGTTTCTATTGGAGCTAATTCCCTTTTTCTGGCCTTTTTTTTTTAAAATTAAGGAAATCTTATGTTTTATTGCAGAACGTTGCTGTGTCAAATGAGATTATTAGATGCCTGATCATGAGGACTATCCAAGTGGAGTTGTAGAATCTACTAGGCGGTTTTATTCTCTCTTTAGTGGATGGATTTACAGCTTAACTTTTAGGCAGCTTGCTAGTCAGGTGAGTTTGGATCATTGATGAACTTTCTGGTATTTCATTCCCAATTCTCAATATTATGTTCTGTAAACTGTATGATATATCAGGTTAATTCTTCTTCAAGCCCGCGGAATAGTATGGAGACCATTGAGATTTTGTCATCAGAAAGCGACTTTAACCTCACGTCAGATGACGATGATGATACAATGGAAGTACCTCAACCAGAATTCTCGGCTATGGAAGTACCTCAATCCGAGTTCTCGAATTTAACTTCTTCAAAGAGGGTTCTGCCCAGTTGGACCAGACAAAAGGGTCAGAATTCAACTCTCTAGACCTCAATGTTCAATTTGCTTGTCAGTTTTTTGGGTTATTTCTCAACGTAACTTTATCTTGTAGGTCCTCCGATGATGTCTTCTAGCAGAGGAACATATTCACGAGCTCAGGCAGAATCCATTCCTAGCACTAGTGGCACCAGCTATGGCACTAGCAGCCAGGCGCCTCATTTACGTTCTGCTGTAGGAAATGGAGGTAGCTATTGGTCAAGGCAGAACAACGAAAACTTTAATAGGAATAATTCCTCACATGCTCGTGATGCAGATAATGAGCAACACTCAAATAAGAGGGCCCTCCCATCTTCCCTCCAGTCTTCTGGGATTCGGACAAATCAAAGCAATTCCTGGGATAATTTAGGTAGCAATCGGGGGTATTTTAGTATGGGTAGTGCTGACAATGCTTTAATTATTGACAATAATCATCCTTGCATTCTACCTGTTACTTTGGGACGTGGTAAGCCTGGTTCCTCTGCAGATTATGCTAGTACAAGTGACCCATACCAAAATATGGGGTTTGGCGAAGAGAGGGTTTTAGAAGATGAAAGGTTGATCTTTCAAGCAGCACTACAGGTATCTGTCCTTATTCCTTGTCATTTCTACAAGGTATTTCACTTTTTAACTACTCATGCTTTAGGTCAAAAGAAGGGCCTTTCAAGACAGTGCTATTGATACTCTTTAGGGGTACTTTACACTTGTTATGAAATTATTGGTAGTCTAGTATAAGGGACAAAAACTGCTGAGTTGGGATTACTTCATGAGCTTTGACCTATGTTGAATAAGTCATTCCTTTACCTAAGAAAATATTTGAGTTTATTGCATATTGCCTCTTTGTTTTCCCAAGGGTAAGTTTATGCAATTTTCTCATGCCTTTTTCAGCAGAATCATAACAATATTGCTGGGTATTTACAGTTATCCATCTTTTGATTGTTGGGGGATCTGAAGTTTATCCCTCTAAGCATAAATTTATGGTCTTGACAAGATTTGAATTTTTTCCCCAGAACTTGTTCTTAATCCATTTATACTGATTTTGTGCATGACCTTTCTCTATCACTTAACTGTTTTGCATCATTCTGAATTTTGCAATTTTATTGCTATGTATCTTGGATTCCATCCCCCCTCCCAACCAAAACACACGCACAATCTCTATACACTTTTGTATCATTATGTATTTTGCAACTTTATTACTATGTACCTGAGATTGACACTTTTTGAGTTGGGTCTCTTGCTCAAGGTTTTAAAAGATTGATGTTTGTTTTCAATAACAATTTTCCTCAAACTATTTCCTGAGAGATTATGAGTATTTGGCCTCCCATTTTAAGAGCACTTCTAAGAAACAAATTTTTTCTTTTCTTGGCAATCTTATCAAACTAGAATGATCTTAGAAAAATATATTTAAATAACTCTGTCATTTAGTAGTTTCTATTGACTGATTGGCTTCCTTCAAATTGTTAGATTTGTGGAACATTTACTGTAGAAGAGAAAATTACATTTCCTTTAATGTGGAAAAAATGTTTCCCTGCCTCACCAACACCTGCTGACTATTTCAATACTAATTTTTGACAATGTTCTTTTGCTTTTCTATTATGTCTTGATGAGGAGAGATTGGACTAAGTTTAGGTTTAGATTGTGAATGGCTTTTTGAGGCTTGTATGCCATAACCTTTGCATATAGTTAGGGAGTGATTATTGAATGTTTAGTGCACAGGCTCTAAATTTTTCTATTGGGGCTTGTGTTTTGAATTTTTGTCCATCTTATGGAGGCTTTCAAGTTTATCAAAGTGTTCTTGAAACATGTGTAATCTTCACTTTTATATTTAGATGTTTTGCTTTATAGTGTCATGTTTCTCATAGGAAAGATCTATTTGTGAGTGATTTTTTTTGAATCAGTTTAATAGTTAACTCTACTTGGTTGTTTATGAAGATGTTTTTGTGGATCATAAAAGTTGGAATATTACTGGTTTATTCCGTCGTAAACTAATCTAGATGTGACTGAGTTTGTTTTTTAAAGCTATCTTTGTATCTGCTGGATTGCTCTCTTTGATATTTACTTTAGATGAGTAACATATAGCTCTTTAATAAGTTTGAACCCTTGGTTGTGCATTATCTTCTTGTTTCATTTATGCCTATTCATCTGTTCTTGGGCCTTGGAAGGAGTGAAGTTGGTTAGTGTGCTTACTCTTTTGCCGTGTTATACCGCAGATATGATCTGTTGTTTTAGATCTTAGTAGGTCATCATAGACTTGTAACAAAATAGCATCTGTTATAATGGCTCTGTACTTGCATCATTTTTTGTATTCAATTTTAGTAATACGTGCATATTTGTTAAATCTGTATTTTATTGTTGTTTGTATGATATGTAGGATCTTAGCCAGCCATCAGCAGAATTTGATATTCCTTCAGGGCTCTTGACTGTCCCACTGTTGAGACACCAGGTTTGAATCTCTTCTTCATCTTATAGCCAAAAGCCAGAAATATTTTTGATTATAAGCTGTTACTTTTGCAGAGCTCTGAATCTAACAAACTTAAGTAATATTTTCAATTCTGGTTCTTGGCTTTCTCTGATGTAATTAATTGCACAAATAAACATGCTATCTGGCTAATGGATCTTTAATGTTTTGATAAGAAAATAGCACTGGCATGGATGGTTGACAAGGAGTCAAGAACAATGCATTGCTTGGGTGGAATTCTTGCAGACGATCAGGTCTGTCTGATCTCTTCTCCCTTCCCATGTTTTTATGTTTTTATGTGCCTGATATGCTTGTTTATAAACATTTGATATCCTATGTTTTTGTGTACCTACTTTTTATCCGTATTTTTGCTAGCATGTCTTTTTAACATTTCATTTGTGTGATTTGAATTGCACTTTGAGGTATGTGCAGTCTATTCTCATTAAGAGTACTTTGGTTTGTAATTATCTCTG
Organism: Dysphania ambrosioides; assembly: GCA_026401315.1. NCBI lineage: Eukaryota > Viridiplantae > Streptophyta > Magnoliopsida > Caryophyllales > Amaranthaceae > Dysphania > Dysphania ambrosioides. The sequence goes on from CM048672.1 coordinate 127,112, forward strand.
TCCAATTTTAGGTCTAATATAATTGTTTATGAGATTTTCAGGGATTGGGTAAGACTATTTCAACTATTGCCCTGATTTTGAAGCAGTGGCCTGCTCAAATAAAGTTTCAAAAAGAGAAGCATAACAATCATAGTGCTGAAGCTTTAAACTTGGATGATGATGACGACGACAACATAGGAAATAAAGAAGAAGATCCTAATGTTGGGAAGTGCAAATCAGTGGAAGTTTCTAATAACAAACTTGTTAATTTGGATGAAGACGATGATAATGGAAGTGCCACTACCGAAACTGTCCATAAAATGGAGGATGTGGTTGTTTCAAAATCCAATTCAGGTTCAAGTTCTTCACAGAAGTTTCCTAAGATGAGACCATCTGCTGGTACATTAATAGTGTGTCCAGCGACTGTCTTGAGGCAGTGGGCTAGAGAGTTGCATGATAAAGTTGGTAAGAAAGCTAATCTTTCTATTTTGGTGTATCATGGGGGCACTAGGACCAAGGAACCTTCTGAGCTGGCCAAGTATGATGTGGTGCTTACCACTTATGCTATAGTTAGTAATGAGGCTCCTAAACAACCTGTAGTCGACGAGGATGACGTAGAGCAAAAACCTGGGGAGAGATACGGGCTATCATCTGATTTTTCTGGCAATAAGAAGAGGAAACATCCATCAACCACTGGTAAAAAAGGGAAGAAAGGAAAGAAAGTAGCTGATAGCTCATTATATGGTGGGTCTGGTGCACTTGCCAGAGTGAGTTGGTTTAGGGTGGTGTTAGACGAAGCGCAAACCATAAAAAATCATAGAACACAAACTGCTAGAGCCTGCTGTGGATTGAGAGCAAAGAGAAGGTGGTGTTTATCTGGAACCCCTATACAAAATTCAATTGATGAAATGTACAGTTACTTCAGGTTTCTTCGACATCACTTTTATTCTAGCTACAAAAATTTTTATGGTGGAATAAAAAACCCAATTTCTAGAGATCCAAATATGGGCTACAAGAAGCTTCAAGCAGTACTGAGGACTTTATTGCTGCGGCGTACAAAAGGTGATCTGTATTCCATGCTTACCATCTCTTGTTTAGCATATTTGTCTCTTAGCTGCTTGATTATTGAAAAGTACTCCTTTTATTGACCTCTGACTTGCTTGTTCCTGTGCATTTATATGTGCTTATATATTACTTTCATATTGTGTGCAAGATGGATGATCTTTATATTTTGGATGATAATTCTATTTTTTTTTATTTAAAGATGCAAAGAATAGAAGGTATGATATCAATTCCTTATTGGAGAATAATTTCTCAAGTAGAATTAATCTTAATCAGAAGAATATATGAATCAAACCAATTTTTTAAAATTGTAGAATCAAAAAATTATGGGGCTTCAAGGAAGTTGTATATATATCTTTATCTTCTTAGTATTGCATGTAATCTATATTTCTGTAAATGCAAAATTTTTTTGATGTGGTGGAAACAGGAAATTGTTTCACCAGACAATTATTTTCACATTCAAATCTGTTGTCTTTGAAGCTGTATTGCATAATGGAGTTTGTGAATTGTGTCTTTTTTTTTAGTTTAATTTGATTTATTATTGTTTTGCATTTATGATGGACAATGCTTAGTGAATATGGTACTTATTTAATGCAGATACATTACTTGATGGAGAGCCTATCGTAAGCTTACCTCCAAAATTCATTAAGATGAAGACTGTGAACTTCACTGTTGAGGAGCGGGCCTTCTATGCTCAGTTGGAAGCTGAATCTCGTTCACAATTCAAGGTGTTATCCCTTTCTTAAATCTTAGGATTCCTTGCTTTCTAGTTGTAACTTCTATATGTAGGGGCTTTTAATCTTTGTAATGAGTTGCTAGCCTGAATAATCCATTTTGTTTTAATTAAGGGTGTGGGAAAGCTATGTCGGGGCTACTTTTACTCTCAAACTGCCAAGTTTTATTTTTTAAAAGATTAATCTCAAATACTTTATAACATGTAATGCGGCATTACCCGGTTCAATAACTATTTTTATTGGAAAAGTGGATGCAAAAGGGGATGGTAGGATATTATTTCACTTAGAAAGTATTTGTGGTAGGTGGTAAGGTTTTTTTTTTTTTTTCTTTTTTTAATTCCTCAAAATTGAAAGAGTTTGATACAACTTTTTGATTGTGAGAAGAGAAATAATTTAAAGTAATTGTGGGGGTCGCTCCCTAAGTGAAAATGTAAAAAATCTGGGTCAGAGTGATTAGCTATTGTGCTGGTGGCAAATGTAATCTTTCTCATTCTTGCATGGGATTGGTATCTTGGAAAATCCTTTAAAATGGGTTTGAAAAACCTATAAAGCTTATCTTCCCACTCTGGATTTAGGGTCAATTAAGAAAAAACTTAGTGTGTTACGGCATTTTTTTAAATGAAACATTTCGATAGCACATGTATATTAATACAAATAAGTAGTTGTACATTCAGTTCTAAAAAGTTGCCTCCAAGCTCTCTCCAACATAGTTTCTAAAGTAGCAGTACTATAAGGATCTAGTAATACTTTCATCAATTTCACCCCTTTTTTCACGTAAATGGTGGAGATATTCAATCTGTTTGATATGTAATAAAAAGATGGTACGAGAGAGATGCTCAAGGGTTAAGCAAATCTAAACTCAAAAAAAGGCTTGGGAATACTTCTGCCCTGAAACTTTCACAAGACACCACCAAAAATCTTTAAACAAGAATTAAAAGATACTCCAACCCTTTATCTATAGAATCACATGATCGTATTTGTGGTCTCTGAATTGCTCGTTTGTCTTGTAGGCTTACGCTGCTGCTGGCACAGTCAATCAGAACTACGCCAACATTCTGCTTATGATTTTGCGCCTCCGTCAGGCTTGTGATCACCCTCTTCTTGTCAAAGGATTTAGTTCAGATTCTGCAAGAATTACAAATCTGGAGAAGGCTAGGAATCTCTCTAGGCATGTGTTAATGGGATTATTGGATCATTTGGAAGCATCTTCATCAATCTGTCTCATTTGCAGTGTATGTTCTCCTTGGAATCATTTGAATTCCTTTACTTTTTTTGCTTTTGAACTTGATGCATCTTGTCCTCATTGTATTCATTCTTGAATCTTATTACCCTGTCACTCAATGTATATTCTATGCTATCTTTTTTTGACATCATTGCGAGCCATGCTTGTGACCTAGGACTATGTTTTAGTTTCCTACTCCATCTTATCGGTTGTAGGTCTTAGTCTAAATTTCTTTGTTTGAATGTTTTAGAGTTTATTTTTTCCGTACAAAGCAGTTTGGGCATTTATTTTCGAAAAAGTGTTTGAATTTATATTTTTTTAAATAATATTTTTGATAATTTTTATGGTAATATGTCCTAACATTTCTAAAAAAGCTTGTGAAGGTACATGTTTGTGATTTCTCTCGCTTAATTTGGTTTTATTTGATTTGTTGATCTTTGTTCGGCTTAGGTTCGTTTTACGCTTAAATAAACACCCCTTGTTTTGTGAACTCCATTTGGATCTCTCAGAATTAAATAATTAGGGTAATTGAAGAATCATAGAATTTGGTCTTCTCTCAAAAAAAAAAAAAAAAAAAAGAATTTGGTCTTCTTACTAAGCTGTAAAAGAAGCTTCAAATGTAAATGGAACTGAAACATTAGTTAGTTACTTAGACCTTGTTTGGATTGCAGGAATGGAATGGAATCAGGAATGATACCTGGTAGGAATGGAATCAATTTAAGAGAGTTGTTTGGTTAAATACAAGAATGAGTTTTAAACCCATTCCAGTTGTTTGGTTTAACAGAGGAATGTGATTTAGTTCCTTGTTGTTTGGTTCACACATGAATAACTGTAATCTTGATATTAACAATAATTTTTTTTTATTTTTATATATTCACAATATTAAAACTAAGGGTGTCAAATCGGGTCCACAGGATAGTTTTGGGTTGACCCATTCGGTTCGGTTAAATCGGGTCAATTTAGCCTATCGGATCGGGTTGGGTCAGGTCGTATCAGTTATTTGCTTGCTCAGGTTTGGGTCAACTTGTAATTGGTTCGGGTTAATGTCGGTTCAGGTTAATCCGGGTCGATTCCTAGACGGGTTATAGTAGGTTTTGGGTTAAGTCAAATACGGGCTATTTGTCGGGTTCAATCGATTTGTCTTCGGGTCGGGTCTGTAATGGGTTGAGTCTATAACAGTTCGGACACATGTCGGGTTTGGGTCTTCGAATATCGAGTCAAATCGGTTTCGGGTTGATTTCAGGTTGGGTTGGGTCGGTTTATGGGTCTAACTTTTCGAGTCATAATCAGGTCAGGTACAAGTCGGTTTCAAGTAATTTATTGGGTCAGGTTAGATTTTAACAGCTCTAATTAAAATAACTATAAAAATAAATATTATAGAAAAAAGTATTAACGATAATAATAATAATAATAATAATAATAATAACTATAATAATAATAATAATAATAATAATAATAAGTATTATAATAACGCGACATTTTAAAAGTTGGAGCAAGGCGGCGGGGTTTAAATGAACACTGACTAAAACCAAAGGAATCAATAAGGGGATTTTGGGAGTGTTTGAAACCCCAAAGGGTTTGAAACCCATTCCTTTTTTTTCCAAACCAAACAACTTTTAGTCAGGAATGAGTTCTAAACCCCATTCCATTCCAGTTTCTCATAACAAACAGCCCCTTAGATTTGCATCCTAACAATCATTTATATGCACTCAAATTTTCTCATCCTAATCCTCTGATTCAAGCATTAAATAAGTGAATTCAAGCATTTGAAAATTTGCACTGTATAAATTTGATATATTTGTGAAAATCATGATATACTTTGTTCATGATCGACCTAACTTAAATCTACACAAGGAAAGATAATAAAACACTGACTATTAAACAAACACATTGAGTTCCAGATCTAGAAATATTTTACCTAACCAATAAAATAGTGAAGTGAGGGACTAAATTTAAATATTACCAACATTACATGTTTGGAGCTTGTATTATGTTGTCGTTTAGTTTTGCCCGGTGTAAATGTTGATTCTTATGCTTGTTGAGTGGTGGGACGTTATTTAAATTATATGGAGCAAGATGGAGAGGTTGATGAATTGAAAAATTGGGGGAAAGGTTGTTCTGGATTTTTTAAATTGGTGACAGATTTTGTAATTCAAATGGGTTTGGGCAGAGATGAACAAAGAAGAGAGTTAGCAGTGGTGAGAAGAGGAAAGTAGAATGAGAAGCGTTAGGGAAGAATTGATGAAAATAGGGTTGGGTTCATAACTTTATACCATTACCAATTACAAAATAATCGAAAAATGGAGAAAGCAGGCTAGAAGAGTTTGTGGGTTTGACTTGGGTCGGATGCCATGTTAGGATCTGAATTTGACCGACTTATATCAAGACTTTGACATGGTTTTTTCCGTATTTTACTATCTCTAGCCCCACTTGGTGAAATCCATTGATTATATATTTGTCTTTCTCTCTCCAAAATTTGAAAATACCTTACATGGATGATCCCACTTCCCTCTTCTCCTTGCTGTTTGGCTCTACCGTCAATGGGTAGCATATTCAGAAACTAAGAGATTATATCATTATGAGTTAAATATAATGCATAATATGTATTATACTTTCTCTTTTTGATGATATATACTACATAGTGAAGTGGCAAACTACTTGAGTTAGGGAGGTAAAGCTAATGACCTCCTCTTGGCGTATTCATTCCCCTTTTTACACTTGAAAATTTGGTCATCATCTTGTAGTATGAGGGCATGTCTATATGTTTAGGCGTGAAAGCTTTCCAAATGTAGTATGGGAAGAGTAGCAAGTATTATGAAATGTGTTGGTAAGTATTGTGGCCTTTCCATGTAGGTGTAGCAAGTAGGATGTATGAGTTTAGTACTTGAATAATAATATGAATTTGATGATATATCTTATTCCTCCTCCAATCTTTTTCTATTGCGACATTTGGGTTTTAACATTATTCACGCACTACCCTTTGATTATCTATTGTGGTTTTTATGTAAGGAATTATATAAATATGGGGGGTCTTGTTGGAATACTTCTGATATATACTTTCAAATTATCGACTTTTTATAATTTTACTAAAAGATTATTAAACTATTCGTTGCCTATATGGCTATATTTTTTATTTACATGTGTGAAGCTTCAAATATTGCAGTAGATCAAGAATGAAGTAAATGTTAAAGTAGTTATTTATTTGTAAGTTTTATCCTGCGATATTCCACTTGTCTTTATTGGATATCTAACTGTTGTCGGATACAATTGAGACATTAGTTTTATAATTCTTTTACTTTCTGCATGCTGAGGTTTTTATCTTTTATGTCCTGTGATGGTTAGAAGCAAATAAGGGATTTGATCAAAGAAAAGAAGGAGAAACATATATGTTCTTAGCACTTTTTTTGATGTTCTTGTAGATGTACATACAATGAGTAACTGTTTATCATCATTGATGCCATTACAGGACCCAGCTGAAGATGCTGTTGTGACCATCTGTGGTCATGTTTTCTGCCACCAATGTGTGGCGGACTATCTCAACGGTGATGATACTGTGTGCCCTGCTAGCAGATGCAAGGAACAATTAAGTAATGACGTTTTGTTTACTGAGGCTACTCTTATAAATTGCATCGCTGGTGATGTTGATGGCAATATTTTGAATGACAATGTTGGTTCCAAGAGTTCATCAATCCTCAGCACAGATTATACCTCCTCTAAAATTAACGCTGCACTAGAGATACTGTTTTCTCATTGTAAATTAAACAGTCAATGCATAGAGGTCGATAAGTTAGAGAATGCAAGTAAAGTGAATCATATGTCTGTACATGTGACAACTGAGAAAATGGAGAATTCATCCTTGAGAGGACCAATAAAAACCATTGTTTTCTCTCAGTGGACGCGTATGCTGGATTTGTTCGAGCATTCTTTGAATCTGTATTGCATTCCATATCGGAGGCTTGATGGTAGTATGTCACTGGCCGCTAGAGATCGGGCTGTCAGAGAGTTCAACACCGATCCTGAGGTTTGCTTTTCTCTATTTTGCGATCCATGAATAATTTTTGGTTTCTCTCATTGAGTAATTTTGTATCCTACGATGTCAGTTAATATCTTAGTTCCTTTTTGCATGTGGAGTATTGTTTATTTTGTTTGAATTTGCTTGCCTTTCCTCCACATCCATCTTAAATAGGTCTTGTTTTGAGATGATGCTTCTATGCTTATGAGTTAAGTTGAAATGGTGTTGGGTATCTGATGTGAAAATGAATTGGTTTTGTGGGTACATTTATGGGCAAGAGCTACAGGATTCCAGTTCCCAAGTTGAACTGATGTGATACAAGAGCCTCTATCTTTGTTTCCTATAACTTTGCTTATATATTTCGGAGATAGATTTACTGGGTATTTGTGAGTCAAGCTTTAACGAGGAAATATGTAAAAGTGTGTAAGTACAAGAAATCTGTAGGTCTACAATGTTTAGTTGCTGTAAAGGAAAGTTATTGAAAAGTAAAACTAAGCTATGGGTAAATCTCCTAGATATACTTTCCTGTTATGTTTTCCAAAGTTTTTCCTTCAAAAGTGATGGAAAATTGTAAATTTCATAGCAAATCAATTTATTAGTTGAACAGGACCCTATTTTCCACAATTTTCTATACTAAAAAACCAAACAAGTGAGCATTTAAGATTTTCATGTTTTTCTATGGCTGAAAGTTGTTCTTCTTGTCAATAAGCAATTTAGTTTTTGTTAAAAATGTAAATGAGTGTGGTGTGTTTGGTATCTTCAATAAGAAATTTGAAGAGATGAGCATATACCCCTCCATTTACCCTATTTCAATTGAAGTTTTTGTCAAAGTGACTGAGAAGAGCCAAATTTGTCATTTGTCCCAATTGAAGTTTTGCCTTTCACTTTTGTGAAGTAATTGAGTATTTTTTTTTTCCGTAAGTTTAACAATGACCATTGCTGGATAGGCTGCAGCTGAAGTTTCCCAATGACATTTTATGCATATCATATACATATACAGCAATACAAGTATAAGACTGCATTTAGCATCTGAATTGTACGAAAAGTGTATTATTGATAATTCCCCTACAAATTTTTTTGGTGTGTTTACTATTTTGCGTCACAAGCTGTGCTGTTTTGTGCTGGCAATGAGATATAGGCATTCTGTAGATGCCAACTGTCTTTATACTTGGCTAGTTCTTTGTTGCTGCTCTTGATGTGTTGTCCTTGGCATGCTCTTGTGATATGACATGACCATAAATTTGATTCTGTGCTTCCTTGTAGGTCACTGTCATGCTGATGTCTCTTAAAGCTGGAAATCTTGGTTTGAACATGGTTGCAGCTTGCCATGTTATTCTTTTGGATCTTTGGTGGAACCCTTCTACAGAAGATCAAGCAATAGATCGGGCACATCGTATTGGCCAAACTCGACCTGTTACTGTTTCAAGGATTACAATCAAGGACACCGTTGAAGATCGTATTTTGGCTCTTCAGGTACCGGCATGCCACATCCAATTTTCTTTTCTTTGTTTCATTTGGTGCGGTTACTGCTGTTTTAGTATCTAGGTTGGATTGTATGGTATTGTTTCTTGTAGCAAGGATTCAGAATTGGACATTGAAGTGAAAATTTCTCAAAAAGTTGAATGTGGGATACTTCTATGCTATGTACTCCCCGGTACCATGATGTTTTTCCCACATTTTTGTTTCATCTGTTGCATCATGTTATTCCCTATTCCTTGTTTGCTGATTTTCCCCCCTTCAATCCCCTGCCCCACTTTGTTGGACCTGCTCTCTTTTCACCTACTCAAAAAATTAACGCTATGTTCTCTTCACTTGATTTGATCTAGTGATCTGACCAAACTTTATGGAAATATGAAAGTCCGGTTTGCTTAATAAGAATAGGTAATAAGTTCCTGAAAATAAGGTGAAGAGAACATAACATTAAGTACCTATTTTGTTGCTTTATCACTCTCTCACCGCCCTTGTTTGGACCCTGTTCGTACAGTGGCTCACTTGCAAGTATATAGCATCCTGTTGGTACAGTAACTCATTTGTAAGTATGTGCCGGAATGGGCTTGTGCAATTATGCTTCCCTTGTCTGACAAAATGCTGTGCTGCAGGATGAGAAGAGGAAGATTGTGGCATCTGCATTTGGTGAAGACCATGTTGCTGGTTCTGGAGCTCGTCTTACCATTGAAGATCTCCAATATATATTTCTCGGCAGTCGACCTATATAGCATATTTCTGTGGCTTCAAATCCCCCTCCATGTTTTGTTTATTGCATGTGTGAATAGTTAGGCTCTTGGCCTTGCATGCCTTTGGTGGTTCCCAGCAATGTTCTTAGGTGTTCGGTGGCTTTTTTATTTTTTTTTTAGGTTGTCTTTTTCAATCATCGTTTTAAAATTAAATTTTGTTGGTAGCCACCAATTGTTTTAGGGGTGGGAAGGCTAACAGACTTATTTGTAAATATTGAAATTTATTTCTATGTAATGTTAGAGTAGTAATTTAGCATTCCGGTTTCAGTTTTTTCATCTGCTTAGTTTGATGAGAAAAAAAGATTTGATCCTTAAAGCACGTTATAGATATCATCAAACATACGTTCTCCAAAGAAGTTCTTGACATGTAAAATTGGCTAGCTCAATTATAGGCTTATAGTGGTGTCGTAAGGCTTCCTTGAGGATTTAGGCATGTTCTGTTTTCATTACTGGTCATTTTGGAAGAGGGTCCTGCTTTCAAGATAAAGGTGATTTGATGAGTTTATCTTGTGTTTTGCTATGTCTAACGTAGGAGCCAGACTCTGAAGACTTTGCAGTTCCCTGGTCAATGACCTCCAAAGAGCCCAACAGGTATATGTCCACCTCTCTTTTTTGAAGCATTGGATTTGCCATTTGGTATGCGTGATAAAAGGTAGTCGAAATACTATTTAAATGTAAATGTTAAGGGAATCATGGCCGTCATGCTCCTTTAGAATTTTGTTAACATGAGTGTTGACTTTAATTATAGCAATAACTCTTTTAATGACACAGGATTCAGGTCCTCTTGCATTAAGCATCGACACAAAGGCCCGCCAAGCTAATGATGGCATTTCTTTTGGATCGAACATAATATCTCCTCATTTTGCTGCTGCTGACTATTCTTTGAGGATTCATCTTATCTCTTTCCTCTTCCAAACTTGTAATCAAATTTCATTTGCCTGATTTTCTTTCTTTTCCTGTCAAACATAATTTTGTGTGCCTAGACCATGCACTCAAGTCCAATCAGTTCCAAGTCATAATTATCTCTACGGCTCTACCCGAAATAACTGTCATTTTCATAGTAGTTGCCACAACATCATCAATTCCGGCATTCCGCAAATAGTACTCCTACCTTATAATACCTGTGGCATGTATTTTTGCAAATTTTCCCACCATATCGCTAGACGTGTTTCCTAGCCATTTTCCTAGGTATGTGGTGTCCGGTGGGAAGTACATAAAGTGAAAGAACTAGTAGTAAGCTGAAAATAAATGGCTAATATTGTACAGGCAAGTGACATGAAAAGCAGAAAGGAGGGGATTGGAGTTAGGTCATTTAGTGTAAAATCATGGAAATGAGGGGCAAATGGCAAATGCACAGTCAGTAGAACCTTTGCTGAAAACAATGTATGGATAGTGCACTTGAGTGAACCATTCTCATGGCGCACCTTGATCAAAATGCATGCAGTCTAGAATGAAATGCAGGCAGAAATGTACATCATGTGGCTGGATACTGTACACGGGAAATAAGCGGTTATTACACGCAACAATCGTCATTTTTAATTTTGGGGAAGCAAACTATCTTTTCACTACCCCAAATGTAGAGCAATAATTACGGAAAATTTGGGAAGAGTATTGTATCTTTAAAGTTTTTCATTGTTTCCAAAGTTTTTTTTTTTAAAAAAACATCCTCTTCTCCATTGAAACGTTGAGTTCAAACTCAAAACAAAAATTAAAAAATAAAACATTTTTCAGCTCTTCACAGTTTACGAAGTGAAATTTTTTTTATATGTACACTAAATTCGATTGTTATGAATATTAGAAATCTAAATAAAGTAAACTAAAGTTGAATAATATATACATTAAATATTTTATATAATAGGTACTTTAACCATTTAATATAAGTTTTGGATAAAGAAAGTTATGTTAATTGAGATTACATACGATGTATATCGAACCCGAGGCAGTGTTTTTAATCCGAAGCTAAATCAGCTTATTTTTTAAATTAGTTTCTAAGTTAGATTATTTTTCAAATTTTTTTTTTAAAAAACGCTTAAAAATAAAAAAGCTCCCTACTCCCAGTCTTATGAAATACTCTCCACTCCCTTGATCCATACCCGACACCACGTCCGACCCGAATGACTCCATCAGCTTGTAATCATTCAAACCATTGATACTAGTGTTGGAGAGGCGGTGAACAAGGCCAGCAACTCGCTTAATATCGCGCTAAATTCTAAGAGTGAGAAGATGGATGTGATCATGGTTGTGCTGATTGGTAGATGCTAATAGTTTACTGGCAAGCTTATCCCTGTGGAAGAGATTGAAACTAAGGCTAAAAGTTGAGGAGTTTAGTAGCTTTTTGTTGTTGCTGGTATTGGATAATGTAATAGTCTTTTGCTCATTAAATTTGGGAAGATGTTGGTCATGATGATCAGACTCCAATTTGGTAGGATGAGAATGTTTAATATTGCGGAGCTTAATTGAGGATATGGCTTTGGGACATTCAAATGTTGGATAGGACGTTACATGGTTGGTGGTTGTGTGGGTGGCAGCGACACGTGAAAGGTGGAGAAACACTAGCAATGTGTGGCGGTGGCCTCCACTTGGAGAGTGATAGGGTTGAGAGGTACACGCAGACTACTTGCAAATATCCTCCTCTTGTGTTTGGTTTTGTGTGTGTGTGGGTGGGCAATGGGTGGACAGTGCACCCGCTCCAGAAAAAAATGTACATCACGTACATGGAAAATGTACATTACGCACATGAAAAATGTACATAGTACACATGCGAGTTATGTACATTCCACATAATTCACATGTGTACTATGTACATTTTTTATGTATGTAATGTACATTTTTCATGTACGTGATGTACATTTTTCTTATATGTGATGTACATTTTCCTTGTATGTGATGTACATTTTCCATATACGTGATGTACATTCCACATAACTCACATGTGTACAATGTACATTTTTCATATACGTAATGTACAAGGTCAGTCATTGGTACAAAGTGGGTCTTCAGAAACAAATTGGATGACCTAGGTACAATATTCAGAAATAAAGCAAGGCTAGTGGTGCAAGGTTACAATCAACAAGAAGGAATTGACTATGATGAAACTTTTGCACCTGTAGCTAGACTAGAGGCCGTTAGAATATTGATTGCTTATGCTACTCACATAAATATAAAATTATTTCAGATGGATGTAAAGACTTCCTTCCTGAATGGCTACTTGAAGGAAGAGTATATGTAGAGCAGCCACCTGGTTTTGAGGACAAGTTGTTCCCCCATCATGTATACAAGTTGGACAAAGCGTTATATGGATTGAAACAAGCTCCAAGAGCTTGGTATGAAAGGTTGTCTATATTTTTGATGGAGAATGACTATAAGAGGGGAACAGTGGATAAGACATTGTTCATCAAAACCAGAGGGAACCACTTGGTTATAGTACAAATTTATGTTGATGATATTTTATTTGGTGCTACTAATCAGGTACTATGTGATGAGTTTGCTAATCTTATGCAGAGTGAGTTTGAGATGAGCATGATGGGAGAATTAGGATTCTTCCTAGGATTGCAGATTAAGCAAATGGAAAATGGAATCATGATTCATCAGCAAAAGTACTTGAAAGAGTTGCTGAAGAATTTTGGCATGGAGAACAGCAAGGCTTATGATACATCTGTTCTCACATCCACTAAATTAGATTCTGATCTAAAGGGAAAAGATGTTATAGTCTCACTATATAGAGGGATGATAGGCTCCCTCCTTTATCTAACAGCAAGTAGGCCTAACATTGTGTTCTCTGTTGGATTATGTGCCAGGTTTCAAAGTAATCCAAAAGAGTCTCATTTGAAGGCTGTTAGAAGGATACTTAGATATCTTGTGGGAACAAGAGATCTGTGCTTGTGGTACCCCAAAGGTAGTTCAATTGATCTTATTGGGTACACGGATGCAGATTATGCTGGCTTTCTTGTTGATAGGAAGAGCACTTTAGGTATGGCACACTTTCTTGGCTCTTGCCTAATTTCTTGGGGTTCTAAAAAGAAAAATTCAGTGGCTTTATCCACAGCAAAGTCAGAGTATATTGTTGTAGCTTCATGCTGTTCCCAGTTACTGTGGATAAGGAACCAGCTGAAGGATTTTGGTGTTGTTTATGATAGTGTTCCTATCTATTGTGACAACACTAGTGCTATTAATATTTCAAAGAATCCTGTCTAACATTCCAAAACCAAACACATTGAGATAAGACATCACTTCTTAAGAGACAATGTGGAGAAAGGTTTGGTTGAGTTGTTGTTTTGTAAAAGTGAAGATCAGATCGCTGATATCTTTACAAAACCGTTGTGTCGAGAGTCTTTTTGCAAGTTAAGAGTCTTATTAGGTCTAGTTAAATTTTAGGTCTTTGACTTCAATTACTTCCCTCAATGATTGGCTAGAATGGTATTCTTTTGTGTAGTATGTGTATATACCTATGTCAAAATCCTTCAAGTTTTGTGTAAATGGTTCAAGATCCCAAAGAAGAGAATTACATCATGACATAAAATGATAAAAATAATATCTTGCATAATCATCAGAAAACTTCAAGAAAACGGGAAACAACAACACCAAAAACTCTCTTGGTTGTCAACACGACAAACAATTGTACAATAGACAAAAAAACCTGTGTCATTATTGTACTTTTAAATTTACTGAAAGTGATAGTGGGTCCTTATAATACTCCGAATTGGTTTGCTGTTTTTAAAATTGATAGAAGATAGATGATTGTTGTCAATTCTCCAATACATGGCAATTCAAGAGTGGATCCAATACCTATATGGACATTTATATTTTGTCTTGAAGAAAACCTATGTTTCACGTGGATACATATCATATAATAAACTAGAAATAAAAACTCATAATTATTTTCTTACTTCGATCTATAAATAGTGTAAATCTTAAATATTGCCATTAAATAATGGATGAAATACTCCTCTTATAATTGAAACTTTGTCGTCATTATATTTTTCAACGAATATTAAAGCCGTAAAACTACTAAGCAAAAGTCCACGACTACAGCAACATCTTATAAGCCTCTCTTTAAACATATAAAAATTATACAGTTATTAGATCCAATGATCAATGTTCAATATTATTAGGTACGAATGTACGATGTCCAACATCGTTAGGCCTCGTCAATAAAAAGAAGAAAAGAAATTGTTAGGTGCAATTATTGATGATAGAAAGCCAATGAAACCTCTTAAGAAAATGCCAATTTGCTTATTTTAGATTTTTGTCCTGATTTGTTTGATACAATGTATACCAATTTTGTGGATAATAATATGGACCACTCTCAAGTCTAAACTTATAAATAATTAAAATACTCTTAACAAAAAATAAATATTAATAAATTAAGGGATATTAAATATATTTATCAAACTCACAATAAAATATTTATTGGTATATATCCGTTCTATTACACAGGTTTCTTACAATATTAGACAACTAATAAACGGTACATGAAATTATATAATTGTGATAATGAAGGTAATAATATAAGTTGGAGATGTATAAGATATTAATACCTCATCTCTCATTGTAATCATATATTTGTGGACAATTTTATGTTCTCAATTTGCTTAATTATGATCTTCTCGGAATTTTTCTAACTCTCAAGAGACTATTTAACTACTTATATCAATGTTTATGGTGACTAAAAGACCGAATAGTAGTTCATATTAATTTATTCATTATTTCTTTTGAAAGAAGTGGTTCATATTTATTTCTTCAACTACATCTTTATATACATTATAGAAATTATATAAGACTAGATAGAAAAATTTATTTGATTTTTACTATTTGGATATTATGTAGGAAATAATTATGAATTAATTATATGGGTTTAAAATTTCTTATTAGTAATCAAGTATCAAATTTACCTTAAAGTCTTACAGTAAGACTAACATTGACAATAATTCTAAAAATAGAAATAAAAAAATTCAGAACATTAAATACTAAATTTAAAACATACATGTATTACAACATCAAATTCCTTAAAATTATAAACCATTATAAATTAAATTAATTATATCGAATGCATTGTCACATACCAGCAAATTCTAAGATCCGGTTGAAATTTAAACAAAACTAAATGTCATCATTATAATGTGAATAAATGCCATTGAAAAAATTCAGAAATTTTTCGATTAGCTTCTTAAGGGAATGCCAATTTGCTTACTTTAGGATTTTGTCTTGATTTTGTTTGATGCAAATATATATCAATTTTGTCAATAATAGTATGGGCTTTGGACCACTCTCAAGTCTAAATTTATGAATAACTACAAAATTTTAAACATCAAATCAATATTAATAAACTAAGTGATATCTTATATTATTATTTAAGAGTAAAGTATGTGGAGTCTCCCAATCTTAAATATAATCGAGCATTTTGGTAACTCTTATTTATTTATTTATTTATTTTTGATTATTTTCTTAAAAAAAACACCCTTTCATCAATTTTTTTCCATATGTTTCTACATACAAAATTTTAAAAAATTGATAAGAAAATAAAATAATTGTCACCTATAACTTTTGTATCTACAAATTTTTTCTTTTCTAAGTTAGATTAAATTGTCTTTTTCATAATTTATATTAATAATTCGTACTTCAACTCACCAAATCCCCGTATTTTCAAAAACAAAAACCCTAGCCTCAAGCCGTCAAGAATTCTGTAAAATCACAAATTTCATCATGCAAGAGTGAGGGTAAGTATCTAAAAAATATATGCGATTGTCCTATGAAATATCTTAAAATATATTAATACTATGAAATAGTTAGCTTTTATTCAGAATGCATATATATACGTGATACATAGTAGTATAGTACATACACCATAAACGACAGACCAAATGGAGGTTGCACACACCCCTCATTATTGTCATTAAACAGGCAACAGTAGTATAGTACTATATAGTCTGGAGTCTCTGGACTGTACTGTTGCATTACGTAGTACTCCGTAGTTGGCTACACATGATGTAGTTACCAGCTGCATTCAGGATTTCTCAGATTATGTATACCGGCATTGCCATAATAACCATTGATCCCGAAAAGCCTGATGAAGGGTAGCTCAGTAGAAAGAAGATGTTGTCGATCAGGTCTGAACAGAAGAATCCCCATATGGTTAGCTATGTAGTCGACATTGGAAACGTTACAAGCATCACCGTCAGCATCCTCTAATTGTAGCTCCGGTGAGATTACCCCATTGTTAGAAGTCTTAATACCTTTACTGATTTTCTGCCAACTTTTTTCGAGTTCGATGGTTATTTTGTCGGGGAAGTTATTAAAGGAATCAAAATCAGCCAGAATCAAGTTCTCGATATATTTGAATCGCGCTGCCTCTGCAATGGATTGGATAACAATAAGCATCAACTGAGCTTCTTCTTTAACATTCAGCGGTTTCCCGTAAACAAGTTTTACAAACTTGTTTAGTTGTTTAACTCCCAAGCCTATTGTGGTTCTGTCTCCAGCCTTGTTCTCAATATCTAGATATGAATTTTTGTATTTCATGTCTGGACGATTTGCAGCACCTTTTGCCTCAGGGAACAAATTCGTTTTTGCATAAGGAGGAGCATCAGAAAAGAAATGTGCTCTGAAATTGCCATTTAATTTGTCAAGATAGCCATCCAGGTATAAGTTTTCTTTTCTTAGAGCGATTGTGATTACCCCTCCATTTGATGCCTTAAGATCAACCAATAGATGCTTGATTGGATTTGTTGGTGCTGCTGTCACTGGTACATTGGTGCCTCCATATTTTAGTTTCGGATCCTTCACTTTGTCGCGCACATCCTTCAACAGATTGGAATAGCTCTCCTCGGTAGCAGTACCAAGGTCCAAACTTAGATCTGCCGCCAAAGATGGTTCAAGGATCATCCAAATTGATATAGCTACCGCAAGATAGCTCTTCATATTTCCCTATGTTCTACAGATGAGTATGATTTTCACCTGCCAATACATTTTTTTTGTTTATAAGATAGAACGGGGATACTATTTATGATTACAATCATCGTCGATAAACTTGACAATCATTAGGTAAACTAAGGAGTACTCATATTTTCCCTTTTTCAATTTTTACGGAAGGACTGCTACTCAGTAAATCTACATGTCATGCAATTCACTACAATAAGTTTAGTAAAAATATTTTGAAACAAGTAAATATCTGTAAAATAAGTTCGTATTTATGGACTATAGGTTTAACTCCGTCTAAAAATTGAACTCATGCAATCTAAGACATGTACAAAATAACTACTCCCTAAGCGGGAGCTGCCGGGGGTACTTCGTGGGCTATCAATCATGTGGAATGGCAGACATAGAAAAATTCAAGTTACAGTTGATTCGGAGATTGTGATGAAGTTGTTACAAGTAGATCAGATTATCAGACCCCCTTTCGCCGTGCACTTTCATATCATTAATAAGCGTAGTGCTCTAATTGGTTGACAAGGATGGGAAGACAACCTTAATATTATTATACCTAGGACTTAATTAGTTGTAGTTTATATTCCATCCGTTCTCTTTAATTTGTTAGTCATATTTTTTTTTTCACAGTTTTCAAATCATATATTATAACTTTAATATCTATAAATACGTAATATATAAAAAGTAAAAAATTTGCTTATTGAAAAATTATATCTGGAAGAAATCTAACAAGATCCAATATGTATTATTTCAACTTAAATAAATCAACGAAAAACCATATTTAAGTTTCTCACTCATAGAATTGTATATTCTAAATGGCACAAACAAAAAGAAACGGAGAGATTGTTGTGTTTTAGGGTCTATGTGCGCACACTTTCTTTTGTTTAGTTGCTTCGAGTCTGTGTTTGCCTTTTCTTTTGTAGTATTTTGCTTTATGTGCGGGTAGCAAACCTCTCATTCAACAAAATATAAAAAAAATGCATAGTCTATCTAGAACCTTAGTTAACTAAGCTATTGACGGCATGTTATTCAAACCATTAAGTATTTTTGAAAATACAAAAGAATAATTAATAGAAGTATATAAAATGCAAAAAATAATAATTAATAAAATTCCATGCATAACAATATAATATTGTTAAGGCAAAGCAAGTTGTATAAAAAAGAAATGACAAAACGAAGTAACGAAGAAGCAGAGACATAATTACCGGTTTCTTGCTATAACGAACTTGTTGAATTGGGTTGAAAGACACTTATACTTTGAAGTGAATACGGCATATCCCGCATATGCTGGGTTTTTAAAGGCAGGCTCGGCTCCACTGATCTGTACTCTGTCCCAACGTAACACATGGCATCATATCCTTCATAAAGAGAACGACAGGAAATGAAACGAAAATTGATAGTTTTTATTTTTATTTTTAGAAACAACTTTAATTTGGCATTTCTAGTCTTAATTGCCATACATTATTTAACGCACAAAGAAAATATTGGTAGTAGAAACAGGGAAATTGCCAATATTCATCATTTAAGTTCATAAAATAAAATAAAATCACACCATATACATACCATCTTACAAATTATTAGGGGTATTATTAAGCACATTAATTAGTTCCACAACTAATATTCCAATGAAAAAAATTCTAATGATATATAATAAACTTGAGTTGTGCCATATACACTTGAGAAAATATGATAATTAATTATAAAAATTAAATTGTTTTAGTTATTCTAATTCAATTTGTAAATTGGGATTTCAAACACTAATTTTATACATCCCATAACTAACAATTTAAAATATGATGGAATAAAAGTTTAAAGGAAATACTTTATAAAAAAGAAGAGGAAATATATAATAAAAGAAATAAGAAATTAAAATGTAAGAATGTAAAAGGAACGATATTTTCCTAAAGAATTGAAAGATAATTAGCATATATGATACTTTCTATATTGAAATGTAAATATAGGACTATTTTTTAGTATATATGAAAAAGTATTGTAGACAGAAAAAATTTCATATCTTGTATTATCTTTTATAACTTTGTATATGCGAAGTATATAAGTACATCCAATTAAGTTAGTACACCTTGTATAAACGTTATAATGTCAAGAAATGTCATTGAAAAAACACGTTTTTTGTT
This sequence comes from Dysphania ambrosioides, assembly GCA_026401315.1. Lineage (NCBI taxonomy): Eukaryota > Viridiplantae > Streptophyta > Magnoliopsida > Caryophyllales > Amaranthaceae > Dysphania > Dysphania ambrosioides. The sequence goes on from CM048672.1 coordinate 146,413, forward strand.
AATTTGCTTCTTAAGGGAATGCCAACATGCTTACTTTAAGGTTTTTGTCTTGATTTGTTTGATGCAATGTATATAAATTTTGTAGATAATAGAATGGACTTTGGACCACTCTCCATTCTAAACTTATGAATAACTACAAAACTGTGAAATTGAAATAAATATTAATAAATTAAATGATATTAAATATATTATTTAATAAACTTATTATATAATATTTAATAGTATGCGTCCGTACTATTGCATGATTTTACTTACAATATTAGAGAGCTAACAAATGGTGCATGAAACTATATAATTATTATAATAAAGTTAATAAAATAAATGAGGTAGATGTATAAGATATTAATAGCCTATCACTTATTTGTAACCAAATACTTGTGGATAATATTGTAATATCATTTTGCTTTATTATGATCTCCTAGAAATTTCTCTATCACTCAAGAGACTATTTAACTACTTATATTTATGTTAATTTTAAAGAAAGACCTAGGTAATGGTTTATAACATTTCGTCAACTCCACCATAATTCACATACCATAAAATTCTAAATCCGAAAAAAAATTCAAACAAAACTTAATATCAACATTATAATGTCAAGAAATGCCATTGAAAATATCATGTTTTTGTCAATTTGCCTCTTGATCAGGGAATGCCAACATGCTTACTTAGCTTTAAGGTTTTTGTCTTGAATTGTTTGATGCAATTTATATCAATTTTGTGAATAAAAGTATGGACTTTGGACCACTCTCAATTCTGAACATATGAATAACTGTAGAACTGTGAACATCATATCAAATACATAAAATTAAATGATATTTAATATATTATTTAATAAATTTATAATATAATGCGTCCGTGCTAGTGCACGATTTTTCTTACAAAATTAGAGAGCTAACAAATGGTGCATGAAACTATATAATTGTTATAATGAAGGTAATAAAATAAATTAGGTACATGTATAAGATATTAATAGCCTATCCCTTATTTGTAGACATACACTTGTGGATAATATTGTAATATCATTTTGCTTAATTATGGTCTCCTTATAATTTCTCTATCACTCAAGACACTATTTAACTACTTATATTGATGTTTATTTTGAAGAAAGACCTAGTAATGATTTATAATATTTCGCAAACTACATCCTAATTAGCATACCATAAAATCATAAAACACGAACGAAATTCAAATAAAACTTAATATCATCATTATAATGTCAAGAAATGCCATTAGAAAAAAAAATGTTTTTGTCCATTTGCCTCTTGATCAGGGATTGCCAACATGCTTACGTAGCTTTAAGGTTTTTGTACTTCTTGATTTTTTTTATGTAATGTATATCAATTGTGTGGATAATAATATGGGCTTTGGACTACTCTTGATTCTAAACTTATAAATAACTACAAAAATATGAAAATCAACTAAATATTAAAAAATTAAATGATATTTAATATATTATTTAATAAACTCATAATATAATATTTACTCGTATGTGTCCATGCTATTATAGAGTTTCTTACAATATTAGAGAGCTAACAAATGGTGTATAAAACTATATAATTTTTATAATGAAGGTAACAATAAAAAGTAGATAGATGTATAAGATATTAATAGTCTATCCCTTATTTGTAACCATACACTTTTGGATAATATTACAATATCAATTTTCTTAATTATGATCTTCTCGGAATTTCTCTATAACTCAAGAGACTATGTAACTACTTATATTCATATTTATTTTAAAGAAAGGCCTAGTAATGATTTATAAAATTTCGTCAATTATATCCTAATTCACATAACATAAAATTCTAAAATACGAACAAAATTCAAACAAAGCTTAATATCATCATTATGATGTCATGAAATGCCATTTAAAAAACGTGTTTTTGTCAATTTGCTTCTTGAGGAAATGCCAACATGCTTACTTTAAGGTTTTTGTCTTGATTTGTTTGATGCAATGCATATTAATTTTATGGATAATAGTATGGGCATTGGACCACTCTCAATTCTAAACTTATGAATAACTACAAAACTATGAACATCAAATAAATATTAATATATTAAATGATATTAAATATTTAATAAACTCATAATATAATATTTACTAGTATGTGTCCATGATATTGAATGGATTTTTTTACAATGTTAGAGAGCAAACAAATGGTGCATAAAAGTATATAATTGTTATAATAAAGGTAATAACATAAATTAGATAAATGTCTAAGATACTAATGCCCTATCCCCTATATTTATAACCATAGACTTGTGGATAAAACTATATATTTTCTTACTTAGCTTTAAAGTTATTGTCTTGATTTATTTGATGCAATGTATATCAATTTTGTGGATAAAAGTATGGACTTTGGACCACTCTCAATTCTAAACTTATGAATAACTACAAGACTGTGAACATCATATCAAATATATAAAATTAAATGATATTAAATATATTATTTAAAAAACTCACAATATAATATTTACTATTATGCGTCCATGCTATTGCACGAATTTTTTTACAATATTAGAGAGCTAACAAATGGTGCATCTGAGTATATAATTGTTATAATGAAGGTAGTAAAATAAATTAGGTACATGTATAATATATTAATATCCTATCCCTTATTTGTAAACATACACTTGTGGATATTATTGTACTATCATTTTACTTACTTATGGTCTCCTCATAATTTCTCTATCCATCAAGAGACTAATTAACTACTTATATTGATGTTTATTTTGAAGAAAGACCTAGTAATGGTTTATAATATTTCGCCAATTTCATTCTAATTCGCATACCATAAAATCATAAAACACGAACGAAATTCAAATAAAACTTAATATCATCATTATAATGTCAAGAAATGCCATTAGAAAAAAAAACATGTTTTTGTCCATTTGCCTCTTGATCAGGGAATGCCAACATGCTTACTTAGCTTTAAGGTTTTTGTACATCTTGATTTTTTTGATGCAATGGATATCAATTGTGTGGATAATAGTATGTGCTTTGGACTACTCTCGATTCTAAAATTATGAATAACTACAAAACTTTGAAAATCAACTAAATATTAATAAATTAAATGATATTTAATATATTATTTAATAAACTCATAATATAATATTTACTCGTATGTGTCCGTGCTATTACACGATTTTCTTACAATATTAGAGAGCTAACAAATGGTGCTTAAAACTATATAATTGTTATAATGAAGGTAACAACATAAATTAGCTACATGCATAAGATATTAATAGTCTATCCGTTATTTGTAACCATACACTTATGGATAATATTGCAATCTCAATTTGCTTAATTATGATCTCCTTGTAATTTCTCTATAACTCAAGTGATTATGTAACTACTTATATTGATATTTATTTTAATGTAAGGCCTAGTAATGGTTTATAAAATTTTGCTAACTACATCCTAATTCACATACCATAAAATTCTAAAACACGAACGAAATTCAAACAAAGCTTAATATCTTCATTATAATGTCAAGAAATTCCATAGAAAAAACATGTTTTTGTCAATTTGCTTCTTGAGGGAATGCAAACATGCTTACTTTAAGGATTTTGACTTGATTTGTTTGATGCAATGCATATCAATTTTATGGATAATAGTATGGGCATTGGACCACTCTCAATTCTAAACTTATGAATAACTACAAAACTGTGAACATCAAATAAATATTAATATATTAAATTATATTAAATATTTAATAAACTCATAATATAATATTTACTAGTATGTGTTTGTGCTATTGCACCACTAGTGGAAAAAACCTTATATGCTCCAGTTTTTTGAGGGCTTTATGCTTCGGTTTTGACTCGAAGTAGATATAACCGGAGCATATTAAAAATGATCTTATGCTCCGTTTTGAACCGGAGCATAAAATATACTTTATGCTCCGGTCTACTGAAAACCGGAGCATATAATGGGGTTTTATGCTCCGGTTTTCAGTGGACCAGAGCATAAAGTATATATTTTTAAAATACACTTTATGCTCTGATCAACTGAAAACCGGAGCATAAAGTCTATATATATATATTTTTTAAAAAAGATGATATTGTTATTGGAACTATATATTATTCGATGCAAGTATTAGAACAATACAATACATTGATAGTTTAATACAAAACAATGATATATACACAATTCAAGCATGACAAATAAATGTCTTTTACATCAGTAGTGAAACACTGAAACATGCATGAGTTGGAATTACTGGCCATCATGACAAATAAATTTCATTGTCCTCTAAGAATCTTATATCTGTACATATATAGGACAGTCAATACATGACTGTAGGAGGACAGTCCTATAGATATGCAAGAACAAAAGAAATTTACAAGTTTCACAAACAGCCATTTCTCAAGATTTTTCAGAGCATCGAAAACACAGATTCTTGAGGCCAGAAGATACAGTGGTTTTGGTTTTGACAATCTCTTCAAAAAAAGAAAAAAAAATTGAAAATTTCCCCAAGAAAAAGTATAGCTCCATTAACTGCATATAGATAGAGAAGAATCTCAAATTTTACACTTTCTAGCAACAAGTATCTTCAGCAATTTGCAGAGGCCATCTTATAATTCATCCAAGTCTTAGAACCTTCAGGGCAATCTAACATTTATATCTATATATTGATTCAACCTTCCACTCTGTATAACTACCTAAATGATAATTCATTCCCTTCCTCTACCATCCTCATAAATATCAAAACCCATAAAGATGATTCTGATCAATGAGTAGTGATCCAAACATGGCCATATGGGTCAAGAAACTGTTAGATTTATTCCCACTCCGCCAGCCTTTAACGACATAAGCAAAACCTATTTACCATATGCAAGTTTAATGAGGAGCAGCATATAAAAGGCCAACCATGACAGGCATATAGCATCTAAAGTACACAATATAAAAATTCAAAAGTCAATCTAACAAACCATGACATCACTATCTTCAGAAAACTTTTTTAACACTTTCTCATGTTGCTGTTGATTAAGTGTTCCATTAAGGCGAAGAAAAGATATGTTATTCCTGTATTAAAAAAACAAAAGCCAAAGTAACTCCCGTGTGCAGCAGAATACACATTCTTTCAGTTTTGAGAGATAGTATATAACAAGTACATACAACTTCATATACACAAGAACAATCAAGCAAATTATATTAAATATGATGGAATGGTGATTTGACACTAAGAGCACCTTTGTATCAGATGTTTGTGGCAAAGTCAAAGCAATAAGGTTTTTCAGCAATCTGTTCATTTAAATACTAGGAAGAGAATCAGAGAAGTGTACCACTGGTACACAATCCCTAGATCTTTATAGTTTAGTAAAGACAATGCAAGAGCTGCACAAGTGACACAAATATGAAAGCAATCTTATTAACAATAAAATTGATTATGTATATTATCCTACAATTCTACAATTTATTTTCATGAATACTTAAATTTGAGAAAAATTTCATGTTGAAAAGGGAATCAATAACATACACAATAAGACAAATTGGTTATAGGCTTTGCTATAAGTCCCGACACCAAGTAAAAGATTTCTTCCAAAAAATATAAGCACAACCTAACATCAACAAGAAACAATAGACTCAAAATCACAAAAGTTCCACCAAATGCAAGAAATGTACCGAGTTAGAGGAATCTCCAACAGGTCAAGAAAGGGAGTCCACTGACTGAAGACAATGCTTTTGGATCCTGAAGATTGCAGATGTTCCAATTCACACAACAATAATGAAACCTTTATAGATTCAACCCAGTTTCTTGTTGATGTTAGGTTGTGCTTTAACTTCAAAGATACCCTCCTCAATGGTGAGGAGAGAGACATCAAAAGTCCCACCTCCAAGATCAAAGATGAGCACATTCTACTCACCAACATTGGTGGACTTCTTGTCAAGACCATAGGCAATAGCAGCAGCAGTTGGCTCATTAATAATATGCATCACATTCATTCCAGAAATGACACCAGCATCCTTGGTAGCCTGACGCTGAGAGTCATTGAAGTAGGCAGGAACGGTAATGACAACATTCTTCACAGTTGACCCGAGGTAAGCCTCAGCAATCTCCTTCATCTTGGTAAGGACCATGGAGGAAATTTCCTCAGTAGCAAACTACTTATCCTCACCCTTGTAGCTAACAACAATCATGGGCTTCTCTCCTAGTCCGGGAACAACCTTGAATGGCTAGAGCTTCATGTCAGCCTGAACTGATGCATCGCTAAATCTCCTACCAATCAACCTCTTTGCGTCTGCAATATCATCATAACATATTTCACCATCAGTAAATGCAAAAAAAAAAAAAAAATTATTGAACACATCAGATTTTTCTACTATTTCCAACTAAATTAGAGGGGTTAACATAATCATCAGATCAAATCGAAGAAACTTACTTAACTAAAAAATAATTAAACAAACAAATTTTTTAAAACAAATTGAATCAAAAGATTGTACATGTTCTACCCTCTAATCACATTATCATTAAGACAGTAAATAACATAACAAATGGGCACCAGTATCAACAAACTTCACATGTTCTAATTAGAATCTAATAAGCTTAATTGATATCAAAGTCTAATTGAGCATATAAATTAAGATAATTAAGTTTATAATATAGTTTAACAACTAAGCGTAACGTAGAACCATAATATAGCACAAAATTAGCACATGTAATCAAATAACATCATATACTATACATTTCACATCAAATAAACTTCAATTAATCATATTCTGAAATTACGTAAACTTGAATGCTTATAAATGGAACAAAAGAGAGAGAAACAAATATGGTCAACAATTCCAACATATACAAAAATCAAAATAAATCTGAAGCTAGGTTAACTTCATGCATAAGCTTAATTAGCATAACCCTTCATATCCAACATATAATTATATATAACTATAAATCATTAAGCTCTAAACTTCATATTCCAAATATCAAAATAAATCTGGAAAAATTAAAGTAATTAAAGTTTTAGATCTGGAGAAGAGAGAAAGAGGACTGACCAAAGACGGTGTTAATAGGGTTCATGGCGACCTAATTCTTAGTAGCATCACCAATCAATCGTTCAGAATCAGTGAAAGCAACATAAGACGGCGTCGTTCTATTACCTTGATCATTAGCAATGATTTCAACTCGGTCGTGCTTCCATACTCCGACGCACGATTAGGTCGTGCCAAGGTCGATACCGATAGCAGGTCCTTCTCCTTTGTCGGCCATTGTAAATGTAGCGCCCTACTGCACTCGAACGCGGCAGAAGTGTAAAAATGGGGGATGTGGAAAGAGAAAGTGAAGGGTATGAATATAGCAGCTGCGGAGAGAGAGGAGGGGGAGTTAGGATTGGATGGTATATAGTGGGAGCGTGAGTGAGGGGGGAGAGCGGCTGCTTATGTCATGTGACTCTGTGCATATGGAAGTTGCGTTTCTAGTGGCAGCTATATGCTCCGGTTCCTATTGAACCGGAGCCTAAAACATTTATATGCTCCGGTCCTTCACTAACCGGAGCATAAACCCTAAATTTACCCAAAAAAAAAATACATTAAAATAAGTCATAAGCATATACTCCGGTTGTATATAGAACCGGAGCATATATTGAGTAGTATTTGGCATTTTTTCCACTAGTGCACGGGTTTTTTTTACAATGTTAGATAGCTAACAAATGGTGCATAAAACTATATAATTGTTATACTAAAGGTAATATCATAAATTTGATAGATGTATAAGATATTAATAGCCTATCTCTTATATTTATAATCATAGACTTGTGGATAATATTGTATTCTCAATTTGCTTATTATATTCTCCTCAAAATTTCTTAATCACTCGAGAGACTATTTAACTACTTATATTGATGTTTATTTAAAGAAAGACCAAATAATGATTTATAATATTTCGTCAACTACATCGTAATTCACATACCATAAAATTCTAAATCATGAACGAAATTCAAACAAAACTTAGTATTACCAGTTTTAATGCAAGAAATGCCATTGAAAAAAACATATTTTTGTCAATTTGCTTCTTGAGGGAATGTCACCATGCTTATTTTAAGGGGTTTGTCTTAATTTATTTGATGCAATGTATTTCAATTTTGTGCATAATAGTATGGGCTTTGGACCACTCTTAATTCTAAACTTATAAATAACTGCAAAATAGTTATTAATTAATTAAATGATATTAAATATATTATTTAATAAAATCATAATATAATACTTACTAGAATATGTCCATGCTACTGCACGGGTTTCTTACAATATTAGAGAGCTAAAAATTGGTGCATGAAACTATATAATTGTTATAAGAAGGTCATTATATAATTATGAAACTATATAATTTTTATAAGAAGGTCATTACATAATTAGGTTGATGTATAAGATATTAATAGCTTATCCCTTTTTGGAACCATAGACTTGTGGATAATATTTTATTCTTAGTTTGCTTAATTAATTACTTATATTTATGTTTAATTTGAAGAAAGACCTAGTAATAGTTTATATTTATTTCTTCAACTAAATTCTAATTCACATACCATAAAATTCTAAAATACAAATCAAATTAAAAAAAATGAATATCATCATTATAATGTCAAGAAATGCCATAAACAAAACCAACGCCTCGACTATGCAGGCAGGTGCATAGTGAGGACTGTGCACCTGGATTAAAATGCAACCCATTAAATATAAAATGCGTGCAACATTTACTGTGTGAAAAACGTATTGTACATGCGAGTCAAATGCAATTAACATTACCCATTTAAAGTTTTCCCAAAAACATAAATCATTACTATGGGAACCGAACTATCACTTATCTAATATTAACTGCCAACATATCTTTAGTATTTTGTAATAAAAATTATAAATATATAAAATGTTCATTAGTATTGAGTATATTGTTCATTATGCATATTAGTGCACATGCTCAAAAGTGCAGCGCTAACATATGATATTTTTTGTACATATACAATTAATTCGATAATAATGAACAATAAAAATACGAAAAATATACATTAGTGTTGACTATTATGTACATTCAACATCTTGGTACTTATGCTCACCAAAATTGCTGGCATATGAAATTAAGATCAAATATTCTACATGTACATTTAATTCGTAGGTAATGATCATTAGCAATGTGAATAATGTATATTATATCTAAATAGTTTGTACATTAAACACTGGTTGCACAATGTGAAACTACTGCTTATAAAATTTTACATGTAAAAACATTAGAAATATGAATAATGTATATTAACCATGCTATTGCACATGCTTAATGGAAAACTTCTTGCAACTGAACTGTACATTAGAAAAAATGGTAGTGAAATGTACATTAGAAAAACTGGTAGTGAAATGTACATTTGATCGAATGTTGTGTGCATTAGAATTGTGAGTAATATACATTAGAAATATAAATAGTGTACATTTAAGTTGAGGATGTTGTACATTAACATCTTATTGCACATTTTAGTTGAATAATGTAAATAAGAAATGCACATGGATTTGTATATGTATATTTGAAATATAAATAATGTGCATTAGAAATGTAAATAATATACATATAAGTTGAGTATATTGTACATTAACATCTTGTTGTACATAGTGAAAAAATTGCTAGGCACATGGATTTGTACATGTACATTTCAAATGTGAACAATGTACATTAGAAATGTAAATAATGTACATTTAAGTTGAGTATGTTGTAAATAACATATTATTGTACATTTCTAAGAATGATATGTACATTTAAATTTTAAGTTTGCATATTGTAATCATAATGATATGGATATAGATTGTATGACTTCGTAATGAAAAAGTTCCTTATAAGTGATGTACATTTATATATCAAGTAATGAACACAATATTTTTGACAATGGTGTACGTATATTGAATATATTGAGAAGAAAAATTCGTCATATTTTAAAATGTAATGCAAATTAAATAAAATAAAAAGAATCCCAATAGTTTTGTTATTATTATATTTTTAACGTAAAAATAATATAATCTCAATGTTTCATCATGTAAATTACAAAGCATTAATGATGATTTTTGTTGGGAAATAATGAATTGCACACGTTCATTGCATTTGCTTTCCATAATCATTGCATAATACTTCATTTTTAATCTAATTCAACGGTAAATTCTGTTGTATTAGGTGTCAAAAAAAGTTGTATTAGACTTAATCCAACCCCTTTGTAAAATCATATATGCTGGCTTTGTATTAGGCCTAATATAACGGCACAAGGCATCTAATATAACAACATCAATAAAGTCATTGGATTAGGTACAACTCAATCCAACGACAGCTAGTTTGTATTAGGTAGTACCTACTACAACGTCATTATTAATGTTGTTGTATTAGATGCCTTGTGCCATTGGATTAGGTTGTACCTAATGCCGTGGCAACCATTGTATTAGTTTACTTTTTTTTATAATAAATATTGAATGTAGCATTATTGTATATAAAATATAATATAGCATTATATATATAAAATAAATATAGAATGTAGCGTTATTGTATATAATTATTTTTAATAAAGGTAACAATAAATGTACAATGAAGCATTATATTTATTTAATAAAGTATATTACACACACACACACACACAAATATATCTATATCTATATATATACATTATAACTCTATTATTCTTAAATTACAAATCAATAGAGTGGATGAGGACGTATAGTATTATGATTTTTGACTAGGTGAAACCTGTCAAATGAGGTTTGATTTGGGGAGTACCTTTGAAAGGCCCTTGCATTTCTCACTAAGAAAGAACAATCAAGGAAAGTACTTAAGTCGTCTGTGAGAAATGCAAGGGAAGATCAAGAACAAATAAAATACAAGAAAATTAATAATGTTCTTGATCTGGCTACAAACTGCATACAAGCAACAATAACAAGTACAGGCAAAAGCAAGAAAAAGTATAATGTTTACCTAATTAATTGATGCACTAGATTTGAAAGATTGCCCACATTGGTTATTGAAAGATTTGAAAGGTTGAATCTTAGTTTTCTAAGTAATACTTTATTTAATATGAAGCACAACCTAAGGCATTAGGTTGTAATGCATGCTATTAGTAGATGTATACCTAAGGTTGTTGTTGTCTGCAGTGATTATATATTGCCCTTAATTGTAAGAGGATTGGTCTATGAAGAATCAAAAGGAGACAAATATGATCAATATACTCTAGAGAGAGGATGGGGGAGGTGAATAGAGTATGGTCATTTTTCGCAATTAGGTCTTAGAGCTTTGAAGTGACTTTCAAATGCAAAAGTAATTTTGAACTTATCTCAAGGGTTTTGAAATAGGTTTAAGAAATTGAAAATAGGCTTTGACTAAATTAAACCTTTGAAACAAAAACAAAGTAAGCAAGAAAACAAATACGAAAGTGCAAATGTAAAGGGGATGAATATTTGTTACGAAGTTCGGTAATGTTCCTATGTCTCCGCCTAGGGTGTCCTACACTTAGGATCTAAATACTTTTATTTCTTCCCTTAGAGATCTAAAGCACCTTAGAAGATCTCACCCTATCTTCTACAACATAGCTTCCCTAGTTACATTTTAGCATCTCAAATACTAAAAATGAAAGACACCTCACTTTTTCTAAACTTTTGAGTATTATAAGTTCTACTCAAATTATATCACTCTTTTCTTTTGATATTTATTTTTTACACTCAAAATATACTTGATTTTCTTTTCTCTCAAACTAATTACAATGAAGTGAGTAAGTGCTAGGGAGAAAATTTGTGATGTTGTAGCTTTAAAATTAATTCACGTTGAAGGCTTGTTCTTTTCTTCAGACTTTAGCAAACTCTTTATACACCCATCAGAGTAACTATCGGTCTTCAACAAATCTTCAAGTGAACGTTTCCTTTGAAAAAATCAAATGTTTGTTGAGAAAACTTGTTGACCACTTCAAAACTTTGCAACAGAAAATATCTTCTCTTTTGAATTGTTGTTGCTAATGAATAAAGAGGAAATTCAAATGCTTCTTTAAGGATTCAACAACATCCTTATAAAGTGGGATAAGGAAGACTTTGACTTGTTATCCTACCCATGAAATTAGGAAGTTGATGAAGCTTTAAATTCTCAGACAATTTTATAGCCACAAAAAATCAGGAACCAACACATGATATTATTCATTTGAGTCAACATGAGTTCCAAACATATTCTTTCATTCGTGCATGTGCATGGAAGACCTGTTCTTTTTACTTCCATCATTCAAACAACGTTAGAAAGTATAGATCTCATCAAGTTGGAGACTTCAATCTCCCCCATGATGGAAGTCAAAATAATAAAATAATAGGAAAGTATATATATAAAAATAAACATGCACTCAAGCAAGTTAAATGCATAAAATTGAAACGATAAGATATATGGACCGTTCTCCTCCTTTTTGACTTGTAGTCAAGGAGAGAGGCCCAAAAAGTAATGTTGGATCAATGAAAGTGCAAAAAATGAAAAATATTTAAGTTACAACCTAATCGAAAAGAATTCAACGATTAAATAAAGATGAAAATAATTATTTGTGTAAAAGTAATGTAAATTCAAAGCATGAAATCAACTTTAGGCAGACGAGTCTTTGAAAGACGTTTGAATAGCAACAACGAGCTTGTTAAAACACTCATCCATCTTGGCACTCAATTCGGCAAGATCAAGTCGTATACCATCAAATTCAAACTCCAACTTAGCAAGCCTAGAGCTGATCTTAGACAATGTTGATGTAGCTTGATCTTTGGTAGCGACCTTCAAAGATGGGAGCTTAGCCTTGTCTTTTGAGGATAAGTCTTCTTGCAATTACCAAGAGCCATTAGAAGAAACAATAACCCCAATGTGGTTAAAAGTTTCCATTGTAATCCGAGAAGAGGCACAACTTTCAAATTCCTCAGAAGATACATCAATCTTAAAATACTTAAAGATATGAGGAAGAAGATAGGCATATGGTAGGGGATTGGTTTGGGAAGAGGAAATTTTATGATACATATGGGTAAGGATAAGGTTAAATAGATTGACATCAAAACCACTCATAATAAGAAAATAAGGGCTAGGTTTTGGTCTGTTAAAAGTTCACGGGAGTTAGTCCTTAGCACCACACAATGGGCTAACAGAGAATGGACAACCTTCACATCAACCTTTAAAACGTTGTGGGTTAACTGACAAGAAGAAGGAAGATTTGGAAGGAAATAAATAGACTTAACTTGAGTAACACACTCTGTATAGGAAGGAGAGGAATCATGAGGAAGATTTTTAGAAAGAACCTCATGATTCAAAGTCACAAGAGTACCTTTGACATTCGTACTCAAAGAGATAATGCCATTTTCACATTTTGATGTCATGTAAATAGAACATATAGGCTAGTCTAGGGTAAAAAAAACTTCACCAATATCAATCATACGCAATAAAGAAGAGGTTTTAAACATTACAACACCCTTTAGCTTAGAAGATTCAAGAAGCTCTCTAGAGACTGACTCACTAACACAAAATTTACAAGACTTAAACCTATCTTCCCATAACCTTGCTAACTAAAAATTTCTATACCAAAGCAAAGGAAGGGAACCAAAAGATAGATAGATAAAACTGGGTACCTCTTAAATCGGAGGAGAAGGCACCTTGGAACTTTCTGAAATATCAACTGGGGGTATACAAGGAGGTGAAGGAAGCACATTTTCTATAACGGGAAAACTGAGAAGAGGAGGAAGAACATCTTCAACAATGGGTAGAGTATTTGAGGTATGAGGCTTGAAGGAATTAGGTTGAGGAGATGAGGATGGGGAAGGAGAAGCAGATGGAATAAAGTAGTCCACAAATGGAATAGTAGTTTTAGCTTTTTGTGAAGGTAGAGTTCTAGTTTTGCTCTTGAGAGCCATTGAGAAGATTTGAAATAAGGTTAGATGAAATAATGGAGAAAAAGTACAAGAGATGGATTACAGCTTTGGTGAATTGAAAAAGGGTATAAGGTAAAGTTATTTAAAGGAATTGAAAAGATATGGGGAAGAGCAAAAGATATGGAAGTATTTAATTTACTGACGGTTGAGAGGGAAGCTTGAGGTGACGGTTCAAGAGGGTTTAAAAGACTTGGGAAGAGCAACAATGAAAACTCAATAAGAAACTTAAAAAGCACACAAAACTTAACATATACAATTCCCAAAAATGTAATAAAAAAGAAAACTGAAAAAGAAAAAAAATTAAAAAAATAATTAATACTAATCTATAGGATAAGCACCTATTATCATGATCCAATTTAATATAAGGCACATTTATAAAAGGATATAGAATACACGTGACACTCTTGATGTTTACGTGAAAACACAATTGTGCAGTATTTAATTCAAGCAACAAATTAGTTATGTATCATTGCTCTCCCTAAGTTAATGCTTCCTTGTTCAACATGCCAAGCTCATGCCATATAAAATTAAATTGTTCTTCGCTTAAGGGCTTAGTAAAAATGTCAGCTAGTTGGAAATCAGTAGAAATAAATGATATAGTAATATCGCCTTTCTCCACATGATCACGAATAAAATGATGTTGATCATCTATATGCTTAGTACGAGAGTGCTCCATATGATTCTTAGTTACGGAAATAACACTCATGTTATCATATTTGATAGGTATGCCTTTGAAGTCTAATCAAAGATCTCAAAGTTGTTGTCACATCCATAATATTTGAGAACAACAAGCATCGACTGCAATGTATTCGGATTCAGCTGTAGCAAGAGCTATTGATTTTCCTTTCTTTGAATGCCAACTAATGAGAGATGATCCCAAAAACTAGAAAGAATTTAAATTAATTTTTCTATCATTTTTATAACCTTCAAAGTCATCATCTGAATATCCAACAAACTCAAAGTTATTATTTTTAGGATACCATAGACCGACATCCTTAGTCCCATTGAGATAACATTATATCTTATTGACTACACTCAAGTGAGATTCTTTAGGGTTAGCATGAAAATGAGCACACATACAAACACTAAACATAATATCTGGTCGACTTGCTATAAGGTAGAGAAGTGATCCAATCATACCTTTATTTTCCTTTTGATTTACCAATGTACCATATTCATCTTGTTCTAGTAGTAATGTTGAACTCATAAGAGTTTTAGCTTCTTTGGATTGAATCATGTTGTACTTCTTTAGGAGGTCTCTAATATAAATATTCCTCTTTGTAAGAGGACGAGTATTTTTTTATGAAGTTTGGTTATGTGTCTATGTCTTCGCCTAGAGTGTCCTACCCTTAGGATTTAAATACTTTTATTTCTTCCCCTAGAGATCTAAAGCACCTTAAATAATAGAAATAAAATACACCCACTTTTTATAAACTTTTGAGTATTATAAGTTTACTTAAAGTATATCACTCTTTTCTTTTGATCTTTCTTTTCTACACTCAAGTTATACTTGATTTTCTTTTCTCTTAAACTAATTACAATGAGTAAGTGCTAGAAAGAAAATTAGTAATGCTGTAGCTTTAAAATTATTTCACGTTGAAGGCTTGTTCATTTCTTTAGACTTCAGCAAACTCTTTATATACCCATCAGAGTAATGGTCGGTCTTGAACAGATCTTCAAGATACTATTGCCTTTGAAAAATCCAAATGTTTGTTGAGAAAAACTTGTTGACCACTTTAAAACTTTGCAACAGAAAATATCTTCTCTTTTGAATTGTTGTTGCTAACGAATAAAGAGGAAATTCAAATGCTTCTTTAAGGATTCAACAACATCCTTATAAATTGGGATAAAGAAGACTTTGACTTGTTATCCTAGCCATGAAATTAGGAAGTTGATGAAGCTTCAAATTCTCAAACAATTTTATAGCCACGAAAAAACAGAAACCAACATAAGATATTATTCATTTGAGTCAACATGAGTTTCAAACGTATTCTTTCATTCTTGCATGTGCATGGGAGACCTATTTTTTTAACTTCCATCATTCAAACAATGTTAGAAAGCATAGACCATATCAAGGTGAAGACTTCAGTATGAGACATCTAGCTTTTACTGCTAATATCCTTTTTTATAATGAATTAAGGAATGTAAAACTGCTATATTCTACCAAGACTCTTGGGCATACCCCTACAAATCCTGTATTTACATTTGAGGGAATAATAATGACATGCAAAGGCTTTTTCTGAGATTTTCCTTGTACTAGGTTTTCTTCTAGCCTCATACTTACCAAGTGGGTGACTTTTACTAACTGCATCCCTTTCGAGACAAGGTCACAACAAATTACTTTTGACTTGCAGCTATAATTGGGGTGTATAATTTTGAAGTTTGAGTTTTCATTTTCTCTATAGAATATTTTATGGCTATAATTCTTCGTACTTCCCAAAATGGTTCTGGTTAGTTAGAATAAACTATGGTGGCCAAGTCGAGTTAGGGACTCAAGGTCTTGGATTGGAACAAAGTTGAGTAGATTGAGACTTGCAAGGTACACCTCCAATAGGTCTTGTCATGAGTTAACATGCCTTACCTTATCTACGTATTTAAGGCTACCAAGATGTATCTTTGCTGCTATTAACATGGTTTCGAAGGAGGATAATTTGCTTAAAATTTAAGGAAAACATCTCTCCATGAATAATTATTTGTAAATAATCTCGCGCCGGAGGTCCAGTGGCAAGTAGCTTTGAGTATAAATCTTAAGTTTGATTATGATATTGTACCGTCCTTGGAAAAATTTTGATTGTGTTCTATTTTATTATTTGGGTGAAGTAATGTAATTTTGTATGTTTTGAGATTGCAAGGAAATGATAGCCGACTGGTTAATTGCATTGGTTTTGGGATAGTACATTTTGCAGGTATGTCTTTTTGTTTTTTTTGCTTAATAAATCTGTAGATATTAAATTGAAGATATTGTTTATTAATGAATTTATAAAGATTTTCTTAGGCATCATGAATTTCTTGTAAATAATTTCATTGATTTTGATGGCACAACATATGAAACTCTACTGCTTTTTTCCAACATATTAGTTCTCGAGATGGTGGTGTAGAGTAGAAGGGGAAAGTTATCAACTAGGGCATGGACTCTAATTTGGAAGTTTATCATTCTCTAGTTCCCCATTTTCTTTTTACCTGTTCAACTAAAATAGATGCTTCAGACATTTTCTTCAGAAAGTTTGATATTCATAGAACAATGCTTTATGATTATAGATGATTGAAAATTTAAATAATTATGGCTTTATTCTAGGTATATTAAATATCATTTGCTGATATTATTACTCAGGAAGTTTGATAAAATCAGTTATTATGGAGCGAGGATAAAAGTGGTGAGTAGCCATTGTCATGGTTTTGTGGATGGTTATGGTATTGATGTTGATGGTGGAAGCTTAGGAGAGAAAGAGAAATAAGAGAAAGATGTATTTGTATTGAATGCTTGTCAAATACAATGTTTGGGTGTGGGTATTTTATACAATATACCCACACCATATACTTCAACAAATTTAGATGTGTATCTGTTCATGTTCATGTACATATCTGCTTTGTGTGATGTTTATTAAGGCTTTAATGTATCTTTTATTTTCATTTCTATTGGGTGATTTTATGTTAAATAGACTCCTCTTTTGGCCCCTTAAATACTTGTGTTAATCCTTGACACTTTGGCTAGCTTCACACTAAATTTTGGATCAAAATCATAGTTAGTAACCAAGTAATATTAGAAGTTATAACAATCCTATATATATTGGCTAAGATGGTCACTTAAGTATGAGTAACGCTGTGAAAACTGGCATATCATGGTCTTTAAGAACAACCCAAACCCAATTGCCTTGTACTTGTACATCTTCATCTATTATCTTCCATCCTGTTGTATTTTGGTAGGGATTATATTTATCTACTACTTTATATTAATCTAACCCCCTTTATACTGATTCATTCTAGGTAGTTTAACATTATAGCATGAACCAAAAATCAAAATCAGTTCATGCCCACCCTCTCACTTCTTCCTTTTTCAGAATTTTACCACCCTTTATACTTACTGCAACTGTAATTAACTAGGAAGCCTTTTTTATCTTGTGCAAATTCTACGCTAAACATTTGCATACTTATTACAAGTTCTACGCTTAACTAGAAAGCCATTTTCAACATTTACCTGCTTATTGCAAGTTCTACGGTTAACAGGGAAAATTAACAATTAATTGTGCCAGTCTTAGAATGGGTGAGTGAAAAATGGGAAAATTAACAAAATTAACCATCTAATTGTGCCACCGCCACCGCCTTAACCACCTTCATTTACTTACTCGAGCAAGAAGAATCATGAATTGGGAAAAAGGGGGAGTTTATGAACAAATCTTGGTAAGAACGTGTATGGGAAGCAGTTGAATTGGGCAAGAACGTGTGTGGGAAGAACGAAGATGGGATTCTAAGAAGTAGGAGAACTTAAATTGGTGAAGAATGAAGCTCAAGTATTATGAAATGAAGATGTATGGATAGTTGTATTGGGGGAAAATTGGCTGGGGAGGGAAGTAAAAAATGAAAATTTCATTTTTGCGCTGATGAAACACAATTTTATAGAGTTTTTAGGCATTTTAAGTTACAATATTAGAGCATATTAGTTCATTTAGTTGCATTTTAAGTATTATTTTCATAGATTATCCATTTTGTGCTCTATTATGCTTTATTTGTGGTTGTCTTAATATTTCAGGTTTAGGTAGTTTTATAGCTATTTGAATGCTTTCGAAATGATTTTGGATGAGTTGCATAATTGTTGCAAATGTAACTGACAAATTAAGGATTTTGATTGATGGATTCATGCTCGTGGATAATTTTATTGATGATCATTTTCATATAAAGTTATTTTGGTTTCCACAAGGATCGAAAAGTAGATAACAAGGTCAATTTGAGTTGAAAACAAGGAGATATAGAAGTTGAAGAAGAACAAATTTGACACAAGTTCACTCTTTTGATCATAACTGTTCTACAGATTTTATTGATGAGATTATAATTGTTTTGAAAAGTAGACTTGGAGAGCTTCACAACAGCACGTCACACCCCCTGTGGAAGTTTCTAGAACAAAAGTTACATCCTTGCAAAATTGACCCTGAAAACCTGACCAAGGGAGAGCAACGAATCCGTGTTATAATCGAATTAAACCTCTAATTCGGCCCTAATACCTAGTTTAGTAATCTTATCCGTCTGTTTAAAAAGAGTTTCGTAAAAAATAAATACAATAGGGACTTATTATTTTATTTTAAAGCATTATTATTTTCCTTAGGTTTGATTATTCTAGGTTTTCTCTTCTCTACAACATAGCAGTATTTTTTCCTTTCTCTCTTCCATGGTGAAAACCCTAGTTTTATTTTCCAATTAATTAAGACTTATAGAAGTACTTTTATTACTTTCTTCTCTATTTTATTTTATTTATTGTTTTTATTTCTATTATCGTTGTTTATTAGTATTTCTTTCTTTCTTTCTCATTCATTAATTTCATGTTTATGGTTGTTATTGTTTTCATCAATTTAGTCATGAATTGTGAGTAGATTTCTTTTTAGGGTTTTAAGGGTCCATGAATACTTCAATGAAATAATTTTATGCTAATTAATTGATTTCAAGTTTACAATTGAATTTCTATTATTGGTTTATCATTGCTTACAATTAGATTATGGCCAAGTTTAATTATATGTTGGGTAATTATTAGATTTGATGTCAAGAGGTAAAAATACCATAATAAGACCATAGAATAATAGGTTTGACAAATCTAGGCAAGAGCGAGAGCCACTAGAAGAGTCTTAAGGGAGTCTAAGTTCGAGAGAATTAGTGAGCCCTAGTTCGTTGAATTCATGAAACCCGTTAGTTATCAATTCTCAATTGATTTGTTTATTCATGGTGAACCATTTCCTTAGGCTTTAGCTAATTTGCATCAAGTCTTCACTTAATTTTCATCATTATTTTCTTGGTTATCTACACTTCCAACCAAGGCCCTTTATACAATTTAAACTTTTAAGAGCTAATAGAATTGCATCGCTTCCCTAAGGATACGATCCCTACTTCCCTAGCTATATTAGTTAGTGTTGTCAATTTATTTTTTTGAGGTATACGACAGCCTCTTCAAGCGCCAGTGTCGTTAGATTAGATTAGTTGTCCATTGGAATAGACTATTGCCATTGGATTAGACAATTTTTCCATTGGATTAGAACGTATGTGACGTCGGATTAGCATGCCTAATGCAACGGGTTTTTAAAACCATTGTATTACCCCACTTTTTGATATAATGAACATGATGGTGTCGTTGTATTAACTTTGTCTAATACAACGGTAATAGAATAGTCATTGTATTAGCTCATTTTTTACCGTTGTATTAGATTAAAAAAATATAGTATTACTTTAACTTATGCTTTCTGCGTTTTATATTAATCTTCCTTGCATTTTGAACTGGGTGCATAGTGAGCACTAGTAGGGGTGTGCATAAATGGTTAACCGTATCGTTAAGCCTTAACGGTATGGTTAATTGTTATAACGGTTACTGGAAAAGGGTAACCGTAACCATACCGTTAAGTAACAGTATCGGTGTTTAACGGTACGGTTAACCGTTAACCATTATTTTCTATTTCTATGCACTTGTACACCTAATATTGTGAAATTATTTGTATGATTTCTTAGCTCATTTAGGTCTTCTACAATAGTAATAACACATATTTTTACAAGGTTTGATCATGCATAAAAAAATTATGATATTCATTCATGTTATACCCTTTTAAGTTTATTTTTTTAAAAATAATAATAAAAATTGTTAACCGTTACAAAAATTTCATTACCGTAACCGTAACTGTTTACCGTTAAGGTTAACGGTTCGGTAACCGTAACCGTTAATTCATAACGGTTCGGTAAAATAACTGGTAATTTGAACCGATTATACACGATTAACGGTTACGGTTATTTTGCACACCCTTAAGCATGCACTAGGTACCCGCTTGTAGGATCTTATTTGCATGTTTTTGTCAACTTGTTTCTTGAGGGAATGCCAACATGGTTACTTTAAAGTTTTTGTCTTGATTTTGTTTGATGCAATGTATACTAATTTTGTGGATAATAGTATAAGCTTTGGACCACTCTCAATACTAAACTTATGAATAACTACAAAACTATAAACATCAAATAAATATTAATAAA
Organism: Dysphania ambrosioides; assembly: GCA_026401315.1. Lineage (NCBI taxonomy): Eukaryota > Viridiplantae > Streptophyta > Magnoliopsida > Caryophyllales > Amaranthaceae > Dysphania > Dysphania ambrosioides. The sequence continues at coordinate 167,507 of CM048672.1, forward strand.
TTAAATAATATTTAATATATTATATAATAAACTTTTAATATAATATTTACTAGAATGTGTATGTGTTATTGCATGAGTTTCTAACAACATTAGAGAGCTAATAAATGGTGCATGAAACTATATAATTGTTATAATCTAGGTAATAACATAACTTAGGTTGATGTATAAGATATTAATAGACTATCCCTTATATGTAACCATACACTTGTGGAAAATATTGCATTCTTAATTTGCTTAATTATGATCTCCTTATAATTTCTTAATCACTCAAGAGACGTATTTAACTACTTATATTAATGTTTATTTTAAAGAAATATATATTATTGGTTTGTATTTATTTCTTCAACTACATCCTAGTTCACATAGCATAAAATTCTAAAATATGAATGAAATTCAAACAAAACTTAATATCATTATTATAATGCCAAGAAATGTCATTAACAAAAACATATTTTTGTCAATTTGCTTCTTGAGGGAATGCCAACATGCTTACTTTATGGTTTTGTCTCGATTTGTTTGATGGAATATATCTATGGATAATAGTATGGGCTTTGGACCACTCTTAATTCTAAGCTCATGAATAACTAGACAACTGTGAACATCAAATAAATATTAATAAATTAAAAAATATTGATTATATTATTAAACCAAGTCATGATATAGTATTAACTAGTATGTGTCCATGCTATTGCCCAGGTTTCTTAATAAAACAAAATGTATCTCTCAATACACAAAAGTTACCCCTATAACAAAATATATCACGATTTTAATTGATAAATACTTAGACATGTTCGAAAAAGAAATGTTGGAAATATTATGCAAAAGTTACTCCTTACTAAAACATGAAGTCACCTCTTAACTTAATAATCATATTTATAAAGGTCTGGCATTCAATATGATTTATATTCCGCTGCTTCACTCAAGTTTTTGTGATAATTCAATTAGATTTTTTTTATTAATTTCTCTATTTTCTTCAACTTGATTTATTAGTACTGTTGGTTTATCAAGACACAATATAGGTCAAAGTACTACTTTCATATCAATTACTAGCTTTTCGACGCCACGCCCCCTGGAAACATATTCAAATAGGTTTGATATTACTAATTATGTGTGATTTTAAAAAGCAAGTAGTGATTCGCTTAATCTTAAAAAACATTATAATAAAGTAATATTGAGCTTAACACTTTTGATTAATTGTTGGATTTTAACTCTAGTGCTTATTTGTTTTCCAGTGACTGAACTAAAGGTTGTTTTGCAAGTATTTCAACAATACAAATTGTGTGCTTTAGAAAGGATTGATTAATTTCTCTCATTTGACATAATCATGCAAGTTATGTTTATTTATAACACTTAGTCGATAAATAATTCTAAGGTCTAAAATGCGAACATACGTTCAATTATAAAACACGTGAATAATAAGCACATATAAATAAAAATATGTTAAGAACCTATTTTGGACCCAAGATCCATCAGGTGAATTTGGGTAAGGGTTAGAAATTTTATGATCTAGTGGGTCGAGGCAAATATGGGTCTAATTTGAAAAAAAATGGGTATGGGTATGAGCACCTAACAAACACAACCTACGTTTTATAGAATATGGGTCTAATCTTTTTATAACTTACGAAGATAACCTAACAAACACACCTACCCAAATACACACCTATGTTTTACAGATATGGATCTAATCTTTTGTTCATAACTTATAAGTGGCAAGGAACCTAAATATCAAGATGTATGTAGGTGTGTTGTTTGGATGAGCACTTATAAGAAGGGGGGTTGAATTGGAAGTGAAATTTAGGGCCTTATTTACGGAAATTAAAAACTAGAACACAAAAAGTGAAAGGAACAAGTAGAAAGGAACTCAGAGATTTTTTTAGTGTGAAAACCTTTGTTCCCATCTCAAAGAAAAACCACGATCCTTTTTCGAGATTTTGCTACTATTCACTAAAGGGAAAGTCCTAATACACTCTATTAGGAACACACACTCTCTTCTCTCTACTCGTGTTCCACTTAGAACACTATATGCTCCTTGGCACTCACTGCCTTCTTCCTCTTTTCACTTTTCCTTCCCTATACTTAACTCAAAGCCCTTATATATAGACTTAACAAGGGGTGGAAAAAACTAACACAACCTGCCACCCAACTCGAACCCAACCCGTTTATAAAGGGTTGGGTTGAAATTTTTAACCCGATTAATTAAATGGGTCTACTCAACCCGATTAATAAACAGGTTGGGTTGGGTTGAAATTTCCAACCCGATTTTAACTCGACCTGAACTGTTCATTATTGGGTTTGATTTTTATATATGGGTCAGTTTTAATTAATGCGGATTATAAATTCAAGTCATAATTACTACCAATCAACCCTAGTTTCTACTTTTTATTTGCATTTTGTCACTCTGTCTTTTCACTCTTAGTCTTTAAATTTTCATTTTTTCATCTCTTCGTGCTTTCTTCTTCACTTCTAAGTGCTCTCTACCTTTTCTTAGCATATTATCAAACTTTTCAATTTGGCTATATTAAGACTATGTTAAGATTTGAGATTTTTATTTTGCATTGCTTAGAATTTGGAAAATTAAAAAGTCAAATGACTTTTACTTATTAAACAGGTTGGGTTGGGTCAACTCGAACCCATAACGGGTTGGGTTGGGTTGAAAATTTCATCCTATTTAATAAACGGATTGGGTTTGGGTTAACATATTTCAACCGAAATCCAAATGGGTTGAACTTGAACCCAACCCAACCCGACCCATTGCCACCCCTACACTCAACCCTTTCCCTTAGTACAACTTAGTACTAAACAATTGAAGATTACAGCTCAAGGTGGTGTACAAAGAGAATTACACGTTGATACAAGGCCTTAGCATAAGTTAGAGGGACAACTGACTTGAAAGTTTGTTTCTTAGAGAAATCTTTGAAGTGCTTGGTCAGTGTATCTCATTTAAGTGTTAAGTAAATACTTTTATATTAGTTTATGGCATTTGCTTTCTGTATTAGAGAAGCTCAAGGTAGCTAGCCTAGTACTTTGTACTCAAGTACCTGTTGCAACTTAGTACTGTTTATGTATACCATCAACCAAGTCAAAACTTTTGCTGCTAAAACACTTTTTCAAAGGCATGCTTGTACAGGAGATTTGTCGTGGGAAGATTAAAAGCAAGCCGTCTCTTTGGAAGATTATATATACTGTAAAAGCAGATTTTAGAAGAGATTTTCTACCCAAAGATGAAATCATTAGGCAAACCCATTTCATTTTATCTAGTGGTTTTTATCAGTAAATCAATTTTCCAATTAAAACACCTAAGCAACTACTAGTTAATAACCGATTGCCTTTTTAATCATTTTTATGACTCAATTGTATCAACCACGTAGACCCACTTTGTACTCACACAATGCCTAAAGAACACGCACTCATTCTAAGGCATGCACAACGTTCCATTCAGAAGCTTCAAGGAGAATTCCCACTCAGGAACTCGACATCGCTATAACTGGAAATCAATACTGTAACTATTGGAACTTTGACCTCTCTAAGTTCCAATGACAACTTGATTTGAACTTTGCTTAGCTTTATATTTTTGTTACGCTTGACATCTTCATAACTAAGTGTGATTTTCTCTAGGACACCCTTGCTCCTACTCTGGAGCTTGTTCATAAGCCTTCACACAATTTAGGACAACAAGTACATCAAACGAGTTTCCAATGTTATCACCAAATCATTAAGTGATACAACAAGGTGTACAAAGGTTAATTATGAAATTATATTTAGGCTAATTGGTATGCTACAATAAGCTTCTCATAGTCTCTTCTAGCTCATAGCTTGGATCTCCTTTAATACTAGTGCTTCTCCATTTGCAACGGCTTTTTAGGATAAGAATTTGTTTTTCTCAAGTCTAGGGAGGTCTTCCAGTTTCTTTGCATTTGACTTAACTTGTTCAATATCTTATCTTGGTGCAACTGCTCTTCGGATTTTTAGCTTCACGTGTATATTAACCTAGTCTTCTCTGGCTAACCGTTGTGATATTGTATTGATATTCTTTGCTAGTCGTAAACAATGTATTGGAAGTTTGCCAGATACTAATATTCCTTGGGATTGATCATCAAACATTTAGTAGCAACTGCTATTCTTCCCATCGCTTAGGTGTTTGTCGACTAGATTCGTGCTGTCGGGTCGCCTGACGTTTGGACACCGTGTCAAATCGGGCACGCTTAGTTTTTTACCCCAACAGGAAAGACATAATCCAACAGCCAAGTCTTACACTCTTACGTCAGTAGTGTTCACTTCCTCCGAAGTGAGTGCTGGGAGTTCAAATAAAGGTCAAGGTCTTAATTAGAAGAAAGGCGAGCTATGAAGGAGATGTATCTATGACCAACATTCGGAGTATAGTGAAAACGGAAGGAGTGGGAGGATCATACCCCACCGTACAATTCGGACATTGTCAGAAAGGACCCATTGACGGGTCAACTAATCCCACTCAATAACACTGCTATCCTCATCCTACCATATTCCTTCATTGAATATAGTGAGAATTAATGGAAAACTCCAGGAACACAATGCCTAACTTAAAGTATATTAATACTACGAAATAGTTTGCTTTTATTCAGAATGCATATATATATATGGTACATAGTACATACACCAGAAATTACAGAGCAAATGGAGGTTGCACACACCCCTTATTAAACACGCAACAGTACGTATTACTATAGTCTGGAGTCTCTGGACTGTACTGTTGCATTGTGTAGTACTCTTTAGTTGGCTACATATGATGTAGTTACCAGGTGCATTCAGCAGTTCTTAGATTATGTATACCGTCATTGTCATAATAACCATTGAACCCGAAAAGCCTGATGAAGGGTAGCTCAGTAGAAAGAAGAGACTGTAGAGGTTCGAACAGGGTCTTACCTTCGTACTTAAGAATCCCCATATGTTTAGCTATGTAGTCGACTTGGGAAACTTCACAAACATTATCGTTAGCATCCCTTAATTCTAGCTTCGGTGAGATTACCCCATTCTTAGAAGTCTTAATACCTTTAGTGATTTTCTGCCAACTTTTTTCGAGTTCGATGGTTATTTTGTCGGGGAAGTTATTAAAGGAATCAAAATCAGCCAGAATCAAGTTCTCGATATATTTGAATCGCGCTGCCTCTGCAATGGATTGGATAACAATAAGCATCAACTGAGCTTCTTCTTTAACATTCAGCGGTTTCCCGTAAACAAGTTTTACAAACTTGTTTAGTTGTTTAACTCCCAAGCCTATTTTGGTTCTGTCTCCAGCCTTTTTCTCAATATCTAGATATGAATTTTTGTATTTCATGTCTGGACGATTTGCAGCACCTTTAGCCTCAGGGAACAAATTCGTTTTTGCGTAAGGAGGAGCATCAGAAAAGAAATGTGCTCTGAAATTGCCATTTAATTTGTCAAGATAGCCATCCAGGTACAAGTTTTCTTTTCTTAGAGCGATTGTGATTACCCCTCCATCTGATGCCTTAAGATCGACCAATAGATGCTTGATTGGATTTGTTGGTGCTGCTATCACTGGTAAATTGGTGCCTCCATATTTTATAGTCGAATCCTTCACTTTGTCGCGAACATCCTTCAACAGATTGGAATAGCTAGCCTCGGTAGCAGTTCCAAGGTCCAAGCTTAGATCTGCCGCCAAAGATGGTTCAAGGATGACCCAAATTGATATAGCTACCGCAAGATAGCTCTTCATGTTTCCCTTTGTTCTACAGAAGAGTATGATTTTCACCTGCAAATACATAATTTTTTGTTTATAAGAACTGGGATACTATCTAATATTATAATCATCGTCGATAAACTTGATAATCAATAGGAAAACTTGGGTTTTTAATTTTTACGGAAGGACTACTCATTTAATTAACATGTCATGCAATTCACTACAATAAGTCGAGTAAAAATATTTTGACACAAGTAGATTATTTCAGAAAAATAAGTTAATAGTTATGGACTATAGGTTTAACTCCGTGTAAAAATTGTAGTCATGCAATCTAAGACATGCATGTACAAAATAACTAGTTGCTACGGGAGCTGCCGGGTGTGCGCGCTTTGTTTTGTTTAGTTGCTTCGAGTCTGTGTTTGCCTTTTGTTTTGTAGTATCTTGCTTTCTGTGCGGGTACGACCCTCTCATTCAACAAATTAACTAAAATTGTGAAGGCACTCATAAATTGCATGCATTATAAAGGCAAAGCAACTAGCAAGTAGTATAAAAAAGAAATGACAAAACGAATTGAACCAGCCAAGTAGAGACATGTTACCGGTTTCTTGCTAGCTATATCGAACTTGTCGAATAATTATATTGGGTTTCAAGACACACAATGTAATACTACTACTTATATTATACTTTGAAGTGAATGTTGTATGGCAATATGGCATAAGCTGAGTTTTTAAAGGCAGGCTTAGCTCGGCTCCACTGGTCTGTCCCAACGTAACACATCATATTATCATGTCCTTTATATAGAGAAGGAGAGGAAATGAAAACAAAACAATAATAGACACTGCCAGCTTTAAGTATATTCGTAATTGATAGAGTTGTTTCTTTTGCTTAGAAATAACTTTAATTTGGTATTTCATTCTAGTCTAAATTGTCATACATTATTTTAATGCACAAACAAAATATTCGTAGAAGATACAGGGAAATCGCCAATATTCATCTTTTAAGTTCATAAAATAAAAATAAAATAAAACCACACCATATACCATCTTACAAATTATTAGGTCCTATGCAACATGCATATGCAAACGGCGCAATATAGGGGTATTATTGAGCACATTATTAGTTCAACAATTAATTTTCTAACGAAAATTTTCCTCTCTTGAACAGCCAAATTAAGACTTTTGAATAATTCCACTATTTCCATTTTGTTGTCCTTATTCTGTTGTTTACCTTTGATGGCCAATGGGATTGTATTGTGCTAATTGACCTGTAATAAAACCAAGTCCCCCAAATTCTCTAACAATTGAAATCATACGCAAAAAATTGACTGAATGCAATCCAGTCATATTGGCCGATGTAATATGGTGTTATGTTAACAAAAGAAAGAAATTAAAATTTAAGGTAGGTGATTTATTTTGGATTCCACAAACATAAAAGGTTATTGTAGCCGAATTAGATAGTCAAAACCAAAAAAAAAAAAGTAGTTATATTAATGCATGTATGTACCACTAATTAAGTGATAGAGACAGCTTTGTGTTTATGAATAATTAATTTATAAGTTAATCATGGCTAATTAAGTCATGGCATGAAATCATTAAAGGATATTGAAAGTCCTAGTGGCCAAGTGGCCAAGTGGCAACTGGCAAGAAGAGAATTAAATCATGACAGGACTAATAGAAAACAATATCTTGCAGAAACACATGAAACATTAAATTGTTGGTTGTCAATACGATCCCACTACAGTTGACAAACTACCTCGATCTGTCATTATTATCTTTATAAATTTTCGTGATATTTTTATTTTCTGATCTTATAATATTCCCAAGTGGTAGCTGTTTTTAGAGTTGATAAAATGTGGTCTAAGGGTTGATGATTGTTGGCAGTACGTTATTCCAAGCAAAACAGGTAGATCAGAGCAATTAAGTTGCATTTGGGTTGGGAGTAAATTGCATGTACGGAGTGAGTATATTCTCAAGAGTGGATGCAATAGTCAACATTATTAAGCACGATGTTCAACATTGTTAGGCCTCCTCAAAAAAAAAAAAAAAAAAAAAAGGAATTGCTAGGTACAATTATTGATGATAGAACCCCAATGAAGCTTCTTGCTTAACTCGGGAGTTTAGGGTTTTGTCGTATTTGTTTGATACAATGTACATCAATTTTGTGGATAATAATAGTACGTATGGGGCCTATAGGCGGCTTTGAACCACTTCAATTCTAATCTTATGACTAACTAAAAAATGTACGTCAACATCAAATAGATATTTATAAATTAAATGATATTAAATATAATATTTTACAAACTAATAATAAGCTAAGATATTTACTAGTATATATATATTTGCCCTATTGTATAGGATTTTTTTAATATACTATTAGAGAACTAACAAATGGTGCATAAAATTACATAATTTATATAATGAAGGTAATAACATTAATTCGGTAGATGTATAAGATATTAATACCCTATCACTTATTTGTAACCATATATCTATAGATAATTTTGTGTTCTCAATTTGCTTAATTATGATCTCAGAGAATTTCTCTATTTTTCAAGAGACTATTTAACTACTTATATAGATGTTAATTCTAAAGAATGACCTAGTAGTGGTCTATATTTTTATTTAACTACATCTTAAATTACATTAGAAGTTTGTTATATCAAACTATTGAAAAACTCTATTTTAAAATAGTTAAGAATTATATCAAACTAATTTATTCTCTACTCTTTTGATATTATGCAGGACATAGTTAAGAATTATATGGAATTTAGATCCCATATTAGTAATGAAGTAGTATCAAATGTACCTTATGTCTTATAATAAGACCAAAATTGTCAATAATTTCACAAATAACACTAAATATTCATATCATACAATACTAATTTTAGAACATACATGTAGGACAACATCAGATTCCTAATCAAATTATAAATCACTATAAATTCAATTAAAAATATAGAATGTATCATCGCATATACCAGAATTATAAGACATGAATAAAATTCAAACAAAATCAAATATCACCATCATAACGTCAATAAATGCCACAGAAAAAAAAAAATCAGGGTTTTGTCTATTTGATTCTTAAGAGATTGCCAATTTGCTTGCTTTAGTGTTTTGCCTTAATTTGTTTGATGTAATGTATATTAATTTTGTGGATAATAGTATGGTTTTGGACCACTCTCAATTCTAAACTTGTAAAATACTACAAAACTATGAATATCAAATACATAATAATAAATTAAATGATATTGAATATATTATTTAACAAACTCGTAATACAATATTTACTAGTATTTGTTTGCGTTATTGCATGGGTTCCTACAACATTAATTAGAGAGCTGACAAAGGGTGCATGAAATTACATTATTTTTGTAATGTAGGTAATACCATAAATTGGGTAGATGTATAATATATTAATACCCTATCTCTTATTTGTAACCAACACTGTGTGGATAATTTTGTTTTCTCTATTTGCTTAATTATGATTTCATTATTAGAATTTATCTATCTCTCAATATAATATTTAACTACTTATATCGATGTTAATTTTAAAGAATAACCTAGTAGTGATTTATATTTATTTCTTCAACTACATCTTAAATTACATAGAAACTTTATCAAACTATCTATAGAAAAAATCTTTAAAAAAATCTATATGTTTCTCTACTATTTGGATAGTGTGCAAGACATAATTAGGAATTATATGTCGTTGACATTCCATCTTAGTAATCAAGTTGTATCAAATTTACCTTATAAGTAAAAGTGTCAAATCGGGTTAACAGGTCGATTCTAGATTGACCCATCGCGTATCGGTTTTTATTGATTCGGGTTAAATCGAGTCAATTTGGCTTGTCGGGTCGGGTCGGGTTAAGTCAGGTCATTACGGGGTCAAGTCAAATCTGTTATTTGCTTGCTCGGGTATGGTTTGGGTTCTGTTCAAGTTGTATTCGGTTCAGATCAAGGTCGATTCAGGTAAACTCGGGTCGATTCGGGTAAAATCGGGTTGATTTCTAAACGGGTTATAGTTGGTTATTTCGAGTTCGGGTAGATTTTGGGTCAAGTCAATTATGGTAATGAGTCTCCTCGATTTCGGTTGAAATATGATTTGGGCTTTATCGGGTTCGCATTGAGTCATTAATGAAAAATGTTTGGTTTCAAAATTATTGGTTTCAAGGTTATTAGAAGTTTGGTAAAAAAAAAATATAGGTAGGACAAGTTAGGTCACATTCACATACATTTAGATTTATTAACATTTCAAGTGAATTCGGATCACGAGTTGTTATAAATCGGGTCATATCGATTTTGTGTCGAATTCAATCGGTTTCGAGGACTCTTGGGGTCGGCTCTGTAATGGGTAGGACACGGATCGGGTTCAAGTCTTTGAATATTGGGTCAAATCGGTTTTGGGTTGACTTCAGGTCGGGTTGGGTCGATTTTCGGGTCTCAGTTTTTGGGTCAATATTAGGTCGGGTCCGGATCAATTTCGGGTAACTTATTGGGTCGGGTATGATTTTGTCAACTCTAGTTATAAGCCTTTAATAAGATCAAGAATCAAGATTGACAATAATTCCACAAATAACAGTAAATACTCAGAAAATAAAAAACTAAATTTTGAACATACATGTAGTACAACATCATATTTCAAATCGATGAAATAAGAGCCCCATCATAATATTCAATTTGCTTCTTAAGGGAATGCCAACTTGCTTACTTTATGGTTTTGTCTTTGTGGATAATAGTATGTGCTTTGGACCACTCTCAATTCTTAACTTTTGAACAACTACAAAACTGTGAACATCAAATACATATTAATAAATTAAATGATATTAAATATAATATTCAACAAATTCATAATAAAATATTTATAATATTGGTTCGGTTAAAACATCCTAGTACAAATTGAGAATCCTAATCGTAATTTCTAAAGTATTTGAAGTAAGTGTGTACAAGATAAAGATATACTCCAAGAAAAACCAATCATTAAACACATGAAAACAGTGTACTGCAGCGAGAAGCAGATGACTACCAACAATTAATTTTTTTTTTGTAAGAAAAACCACTAGAGTTGTGGGAAATGACATCATTCAATTATTACACACCAGACAGTTTGTGAACTCGAACATACAAAATAAAGATCAGTAGAAGAAGCTTCTTGGAGTTGCTACATTTTACCAATAGATGAAAGTGGACATGCCAAATTAACAGCTAGAACTCATGGAAGTTAGCTAGACATAAGTCATGTTACCACTGAATGTAGTCAGTATCACCTAAATTGACCTCACTTCATGGTAGGCAATGTTTTGTATGCCCTGAGAAACGTGAACAGACAACATTCTGCGTTGGTGGTGGACAGCTGAGTACAACCTTTTGAGCATCTGACGAACATCCTAGCTTTTCAGATACAAATAGTAGGTTGCTTACACAATGAGCGTTATATCTGCATTTGGATTACAAAAGAAGATGGGGCTCTTATTTCATCGATTGGAATACGAAAACAAACTACAAATTATACCAAATAGCAAAGTATCTTTAATTATACAAGAAATTCCTCCATAGGCCAATGGCGTATTCTATAGAGTACATCCAACTGGAGTCTCTGAATTGCAGCAAACTTAAAAGTATCCTTTTGGCCTCTGTTTGCTTCACTCACACCAAAGATCTCAACAAATATAGGCCGGTTTTATTCCTCTTGAAACACAAATACACAGCACATAACAACACTTCCGCACTGGGAAGCCGTTGGTGAGAATGCTGAACTACTAGGCTTGGTTACTTTCTGCATCGACTTCCTCAGGCTGCTGCCCTGCCTCATTCTTACCTTTGATTGAAACCAGGCTTTCCATGTATGCAAAAACTCCTTCACACCATGTCCCTTTCTGAAATGCAAGATCCTTCAGTTCTTGTGTATCAGGATCCAATAAGACTAGCTTATTATCCTCGTTGTCTAGCAAGAGCCTGTTATCCTTCCAATGACCAACAGGACTCCGGACATCAGAAAACGGCCCTACAGTAAATTTCTTAGTCCAACACCCTTCACTCCAAGTAAATATTTCAAAGTTCTTCTCTGCGTCATGGAGAGACAGAAACGCAAGAGAGTCATCATATACTCCTAGACACTTTGAGCTAGGCTGTGCGTAGTCTGGAACATCAATCTCTTTAAATGCATCAGTAGCAAAGTCAAAAGAAATTATCACTTCAGAGCTATATTCGAATGATCCAAGCCAATAACAACATCCATTCACATAGATGTAGCACTTATTACTCTCCAAATCATAAGCTTTAGCCAGATCTCCACAATATCTCCACGAATCAGTCCTTAACGAGTAAACAAGAACCGACACAGGATGCTTGAGATCACTGCCATCATCATTATCATTCCAATAACCTTTCAAAACAACCACCTTATAGTCTCCAGTAGTAGGATCCACCCCAAAACCATAAACTTCACTAGAAGCATAAGTAAAACCAGAAGGCAGATCAGGCTTACAGATTATATCAGGTAAGCGTTTGAACTCATTAATAGCCGGATTCCACAAAGCACGATCCCTAGAATCGTACTGATACAAATAATACAATCCATGACACGGACCACAAACATAAGAGCTATACATCGGCATGCCATACAAGACTTGCTCAGCTAAAACTCGAGCGGTTTCATCAAGCAACAGTTCATACAATTGAAGTTCAGCATGGCTAACATAACACTGAACAAGGAGACAGCCGCGCCAAGTATCATTGTTGCTATTATAGTAGTTTATCAGATGTTTGGATACGAATTCGGGACTGGAAATAATAGCGTACCATGATTTGCACACAATCTTGAATTGCAATAAATCTTTGACTGGCAGCCTTGAGAGAATCTCAACAATCAGATTTTCGGGTAAATGGTCAATTTTGTCGATCTTAATCAACACTGACCTCTCTTTTTCTTTACTAATTCTGTAAAATTACAACCCCAGAATTTAATCAACACCCATTGAAAAAAAGTAAGAATAAAGGAAGATATATAAAGATCAGACCTTTGTTTGAGGATTTGATGAAAAGGGTCGTTGTCATCGGACCAAGTGTAGCGTTGCAAGGAGAGAGCCATTGCTACAACTGCCAACATAAACAACAACAATTATTGAGTCACATTAGTAATCAGCCACACCGCCGATTGATCGATGGAATAACAAAATGATCAGGAAAACAATACCTAAAATGATCAGGGAATAAGAGCTTTGAAACCAAATAGGACCACTCTAGAATGAGAGAGAGAGAGAGAGAGAGAGAGAGAGAGAGAGAGTGTTCGTACGACTGATGGGTTAGAAAATGCTTTTGGTAATGCATATGTAATGGAACTTGTCTACTTTGATAATACTTTTGTTGGTATATTGTGTGGATTAGTTGTCTTTTGTAAGGGGAATGGGTGTCAATTTGGGTCCATGGTTTGGTTTTTGATTGATTTATTGCAAGTTAGGTTTTATAGAGTCTGGTTGAAATGACTAAATTTGACTTTTCGGGTTGGATTGGGTTATTTTGGGCATGTCAAGTCGTTTATTTTCTTTCTCGAGTTCAGGTCAGGTTGTATTCAATTTGGGTCAATTCAGATCAATTTCTAAACGGACTACATTGGACTATTTTGGGTTCTGAAGAGAAGATGCCTTGAGTCGTGGGGTGCCAGAGCCGGAGGGAATGTGTGGCCGCCGGCAAGAGTGGATGAGTGAGGGAAGGTGGGAGATTCATGAGTGAAGGAAGCTAGAGAGAGAAGAAGTGAAATTCGAATTTTGTTTCGGGGTTGTTGGGTTAAGTTTACAGCCCAGTCTGGACAGCGACTTTCAGCTTTAATGAAAGTCGCTTCTCTGGACAACGACTTTGACTAGGCTGTGAACTTGACCCACAACCTTGGTTCCTAGCCCTACCCACCCCAAAGTCGCTGTCGTGAACAACATTTACCCGAGTCTAACCCTAGGGTCAGTTTTTGAAATATTTTCTAGTCGGTCATTTCTCGAATTATTTTGAAATAAAGGCTTAAAAAAAAAATCTATATATTGATTTTTGCCTCCTACTTGGTCTGGGGACTGAGTAGCTGGCAGTGAAAGGAAAAGGCTCGGATGGGGTAGGTTGGGGGGTTGGAATAGTTTGCATCTGAAACTTATTATGTGTTTTGTCAACATATACCCCCTTTTCTGAATAGGATGTTCTTATTATTGAGTGGTCCTTAGCACTGTTATTTTGAGCGTGTTTCATTTTGACACGAACCCATGATAAAGCAATATCACATTGCATTTATCTGACATCTACAAATAAGTGACTGAGTGGGGAGAGAAACAAAGACCCAATTTTCCAACAATTCTGCAGGATATCTGGAACAAAGGACGATGAAAAAACAGAACTAACGCAGCATGGATCACACGACGGGTTTCTTCAGCCAAGAATTAGACTATGAATAGAAATCTACTCACCAGAACTCATATAGATGTGTTTGCAATGAATTAAGGAGTATAAAGAAAGTTACAACTGTGACATTTATGAAGAGATGAACTGGATACATACCGGCTAACTTAGCTTCTTCAATAAATCGTTGAGCAATAATCGTGTGTTTGGCTTGTAAATTCAGCAAGAAGCTAGAAATAGAACCCCTGCAAGCCGTTAATTCTTCAGAAATGGCAGCTCAGATTTACAAACTTTGCAGGTCTTCGTTTTGCATTGTAGGTTTCCTTGGAAATACGGAATGAAGTGGGAGAAGAAGAAAGTAAACGGGACACTGTTCTTTGGGAAATTGAGCAAGAGTGTTTGGAGGTATCCAATGCTTGAAAATGGTTATCTAGCTTTTAGCCCACTGCCAATTGCCAAACAAGATTGTCAACAGAAACTATCTATCTACTCCAAAGTTACTTGAAATCGCTTTGAATCCATATTATCCTATATTATGTCCTTTAAGATTATCCTAAGAAACTCGTTGTATGATTCAAACCTATAGCAACAGACCTACAGTCAAGGTTACTATCAAACTAGCAAAAGTAGATCGATTCAACTATATAGATCTTCTGGGGTGATGCGTATATCCTTCGCACAATTTATTATAAACTATCAATTGTCAAGAATTGTTGCTTTATGAACATCTACGAACGTAAACTGAACCAACATCTACGCCCACATGATTGATGAATGATGAGCGGCCATAGCAAAAGCAAACACATAGTTTCATAATTTAAACATGGTTTCTCGTAAAATAACCTAAGTTTTGCTATCTATTTAAAAAATCCTTAAATTACAAGAACAATAGCTTGAAAACATCTTGGGTGAGAGAGGCCCATTTCCCTAAATTTCACTATCTCTTTTCTTTTCTACATTCTTCCAAGTTTCATGCAATAATTATCATAACATGACAATGTATGAATGTAGATACATAAAGCGGAATTTCAAGAAACATTTTCTTGCATCTACAACAGGATCTCATGCACATTTCAATACGAATTATAGGATTAGAATCTCATACTCTTGAAGCGTGTTTTCCACAAAGCGAAGAACGATCACACTTCTATATGGAGATCCTTAGAACACCAAATGTTGCTCCTCTAGTGTTGGTCCACAAGCAACGATTGAAACACCACGTATGCTAGTCAAAATAAGGAACAATTCCTTATTGCTTTTGTTGGTGATGGCAAAGAGAGGGGAAGAGAGCTTTTGGAGTATATGGCTAAGTATGAATGTTGAAGTGGTACATACATGTCTCATACTTATTCATATTTATAAGTAACATCTATATGTTACAAATAACCTCTTTAGTCCATACTTCACATAAGCATGACCATTTAACTTCTTAACCTCTTTTGCATTTTAATTCAATCATATACTTATATGTGTGACCTCATAGGACCGGTTTATTATTAGCCGTGCACTAATCAAATTAGTTCACAAATCATAGTCGGTTTCTAGCAAAACACTATGATCACCTAAAATAACCGATTATATATATCTTCATAAATTTGTCCATGTTATACTTAATCGTTACACTTGATCAAAGGACATTTTCCTTCAATCTCCCACTTGTCCTAGAGCAAGTGTGTAACTACAAATTCCTTAAGTCTCTTAGTGTCTAATTTGATAATATGATAGCATCCCATGTTATCCATACTAATATTCAAATCATTTCTCGAAATATGGGCTTGAACTGTCGAAACAAATGATTAACTCTTAATCCATTTGAGCACGGCCATGTATTTTCAGTTCTTACTCTTTAAGAGGCCTAAGACACCAATCCTAACATTTATGAGGACTTATTCAATCTTGCACAACCAAAACTCCCACTTAACTTTTAGTAGACCCGAACATTCCCTTTATAACCTCCTTTTACGGCACGGCGTTTGAGAATGTCAAAGGCATACTAATCACAAAATGAGACTAGTGTTGAACTCATGTCAAGGAATCCATTAAATGTAACAAATGAAATTCTAAAAACATTTTGAAGAATATCAAGTAGGTCTATCCAATATGTATCCATATACATATCCATGTAAGTGACTAGACATCTCTATGTCCTCATAGCCCATGAAATTGCGCTATCAATCAACTTACAAACTAGTCTTGGAATGAATCATTTATGTCCATATTAATGATTCGGACCAGGGACTGATAGTATTTATAACTTTGGTTCACTTAATAGGGTTTTATTCATCAAATCACATATTTGACAAACCTATCGAACGTTATACAATACTTTGGACATTTTATTTAACACCAAACCATAGTTAAATAAGAATAATACTTTATTGATAAACATAAACATACATATCTAAGTGTTTTATGTCTGTGACTAATTTTACAATAAAATAGTACACAACTAAAGCCACTCTCCAATATGCTTAAGCCCTAAACCCCTAGTATGACTTTCATGCTTGGGTTTAGCAACGATTTAGTTAACGGATCGGCGATGTTATCGTCCGTATGAATCTTGCAAACTATCACATCCTTCCATTCCACTATTTCACGAATGATGTGAAACTTCCTAAGTACATGTTTGGACTTCTGATGTGATCTTGGTTCCTTGCTCTGAGCAATGGCACCATTATTATCACAATGTAAGACAATACCATTTCCAATACTAGGTACTAATCCTAGTTCAAAAATGAATTTCTTCATCCAAACGGCTTCCTTTGCTGCATCAGCTGCAACAATGTACTCAGCCTCAGTTGTAGAATCAGCTATGGTGCTTTGCTTTGAACTCTTCCAGCTCACTGCCCCTCCATTTAGACGAAAGATGAATCCAGATTGAGATCGGAAATCATCTTTTTCTGTTTGGAAGCTTGCATCCGTGTAACCTTCAACAAACAACTCACTTTCACCTCCATAAACTAAGAAATGATCCTTAGTTCTTCTCAAGTACTTAAGGATATTCTTAGCTGCATTCTAGTGCGCGTCGCCTGGATTCGATTGGTATCTACTACACATACTCAAAGCATATGAGACATCTGGTCGAGTACAAATCATGGCATACATAATGGACCCTATAGCCGAAGCATAAGGTACATTACTCATTCGCCTAATCTCATCAATATTTGAAGGATATTGAGTCTTGCTTAGCGATAAACCATGTTGCATTGGGAGGAAATCTCTCTTAGAGTTTTCCATATTGAACCTAGTAAGAACTTTATCAATATAAGTTCTTTGACTAAGTCCAATTAATCGTTTAGATCTATCTCTATAGATCTTGATCCCCAAAATGTACTCAGCCTCTCCAAGATCTTTCATAGAGAAACAATTCTTTAGCCATTCTTTGACAAAGTCAAACATGAGAATATCGTTTCCTATGAGTAATATGTCATCTACATATAAAACCAAGAAGGCAATGCTACTCCCACTAAACTTCTTGTATACACAAGATTCTTCTTTATTTTTTAGAAAACCAAACTGTTTGATAGCCTCATCAAATCAAAGATTCCAACTCCGAGATGCTTGCTTCAGTCCATAAATGAACTTTTGAAGCTTGCACACCTTCCTAGGATTCTCAAGATCCACAAAACCCTCAGGTTGTGTCATATACACATCCTCTTTCAAGAACCCATTCAAGAAAGCGGTTTTGACATCCATTTGCCAAATTTCATAATCAAAGAAGGCAGCAATCGCTAGGATTATCCGAATGGATTTAAGCATCACAACTGGTGAAAAGGTCTCATCATAGTCAATACCATGAATCTGCCTGAACCCTTTTGCAACCAATCTAGCTTTGAAAACATCAATGTTTCCATCCTTGTCTGTTTTCAATTTGAAAATCCATTTGCAACCAATAGGTGTAACCCCATCAGGCAAATCAACCAAGTCCCATACTTGATTCACAGACATGGATTCTATTTCAGAATTCATGGCTCTAAGCCATTTTTCGGAGTCTTGACTTGCCAAGGCACCTTTGTAGCTAGTAGGTTCCTCATGTTCTAAAATCATTATTTCAGAACTTTCAGTTAACAAGAAGTCCACAAACCTCTTTGGTGGATTTCTTAGTCTACTAGATCTACGAGGGGCAACAACAGGAAAAATATCCTTCTCAACGATTTGAGAATTTTTGCTCGAATTAGATTCGAGTGGAGCACTAGGAGGTTCAACTATTGAATGCTCTTCCTCCAGCACAATGTTATGCATAGGAGAGGGTTCATGCATTGGATGCACTACCTCTATCGCATGTAATGACACAAGTACCTCTGCTTATGATATGGGTTGAACCACATCCGTTTGTTGCGCTTCTCAAACTTCTTCGAGAAATACATTACTCCCACTTACCTTTTTGGAAATGAAATCCTTTTCCAGAAAGGTATCATCCTTAGCAACTAACATTTTTTTTATGACGGTTGTAGAAGTAATAGCCCCTTGTTTCTTTAGGATAACCTATGAAGAAACATTTGTCGGCTTTGGAAGCGAGCTTGTCAGGCTGTAAACGTTTTGCATAAGCCTCGTAACCCCAAATGCGTAAATAAGACAGGCTAGGAACTCTTCCTCTCCATAACTCATATGGTGTCTTATCGACTGCCTTCGACGGAGTCCTGTTTAGCCTAAAAGCAGCAGTTTCGAGAGCATGTCCCCAAAAGGATACTGGAAGGTCAGCAAGACTCATCATAGATCGAACCATATCCAATAGAGTTTGATTTCTCTTCTCAGACACACCATTCATTTGAGGTGTTCCAGGTGGAGTTCGTTGTGAAAGAATCCCACAACTCTTCAAATGATCACTGAACTCTTGGCTCAAATATTCTCCACCACGATCTGATCATAGTGCTTTTATTGTCTTACCAAGTTGGTTCTCTACTTCATTTTGAAACTCTTTGAACTTTTCAAAGGATTCTGATTTATGTTTCATTAAGTAAATATACCCATATCTACTTAAATCATCAGTAAAAGTTATGAAGTAGCTATAACCTCCCCTAACTTTTGTACTCATTGGTCCACATACATCTGTATGTATTAAGCCCAATAGTTCAGTGGCTCTTTCAACTTTTCCAAGAAAAAGGTGATCTTGTCATTTTGCCCATCAAACATGACTCGCATACATCAAATGATTCAAAATCAAAAGATGTTAGAAGCCCATCTTTATGTAACTTCTGAACGCGATTTTGGTTTATATGACCCAAGCGACAATGCCATAGATAGGTGAGGTTTATATCATTTGATTTATGTTTCTTGCTTTCTATGTTAATTATGGGTTTATCTTGGTTAAGTAGATACAACCCATTAGTATTGTTAGCACTGGCATAAAACATATCATCCTTATAGATAGAGAAACAACCTTTCTTTATCGTAAAAGAGTACCCTTCATGATCTAATACATGAATTGAAATAATGTTTTTTATCAATATTAGGAAGAAAATAACAATTATTTAGTTCTAATACTAATCCAGAAGGTAGAGGTAGATAATAAATTCCAACTGCTGTGGCAGCAATCTTTGCTCCATTAGCTACACACATTTCTACCTCTCCTTTTGCTAGTTTTCTACTCCTTTTAAGTCCCTGCACATTTGAACAAATGTGAGAAACACAACCGGTATCAAATACCCAAGAAGAAGTAGAAGTTGCTAAATTAACTTCTATAACATAGATACCTGAAGTACAAGCACCAGACTTCTTGTCCTTCAAGTACTTGGGGCAATTCCTCTTCCAATGACCAATCATGTCACAGTAGAAGCATTTGCTTTCAGCAGCCACCCTTGGCTTAGCTATAGCCTTTGGCTTTACTGAAGCTTTGGCAACAACTCCTTGTTTTCCCTTCTTTTTGCCGGCCCCAACCTTCTTAAACCCTTTCCCTTTTTGAATCATAAGAACATCCTTCTTAGGTTCAAAGTGGATGTTTTTCTCAACAGTAATGAGCATCCCATGTAACTGAGCAAGGATTTTCTCCACTCCATTCATATGGAAATTCAACCTAAAGTTTTTAAATCCATCATGAAGTGAGTAGAGCACAATGTCAGTAGCCAACTCTTGGCTATAAGGAAAGCCCAGTCTTTCTATGTTTTCAAAATGACCTATCATCTTGAAGACATGTTCTCCCACTGGCTTGCCCATCTCAAGCTGACACTCAAGGATAGCCTTGTGAGTCTCATATCTCTCAACTCTAGCTTGCAGTCGAAATATAGTTTTTAACTGCTGGATGATGCTATATGCATCCATTTTCTCAAACCTCTTTTGGAGGGAAGAGTCCATGGAGGCTAGCATGAGGCAAGTAACAATTACCGACCTCTCTAAGATAGCCTTGTAAGAAGCTATCTCAGCCTCCGTAGGCTCCGTAGGAGTTGAGCTAAGCATTGGGATAGGGGTTTCAAGAACATCCTCTCTTCCTTCGGACCTTAAAACGATTCTAAGGTTCCGTTCTCAATCAAGGAAGTTTTTGCCGTTCAATTTATCCTTCTCAAGGATCGAACGTAAGTTGAAAAGTAATGCACTGTTGTTGTTGTTACTAGACATGATATCTACAATATAAAATGCAAAATTCAATATGTTTATCATAATAAGCTTTAAGTATTTAAACAATTTAAATAATAAAAGTCATGCACACTTAATTCAAGTTAAAAATTATCCCTGTTGAATTAAGTGATTCCAAGATCCCTTTAAAAATAATTCTAAGCGGACTTGGGCCCTACTCTTAAAATTGTTTTATCGGGGTAAGTAAACTCTTTTACTAATTACAACTTTTGTAATTCTTGGTCGATAGGTAGTAACTCCTTGCCCAATACCCATCTCTATGCTTCAAAATCCAAAACCCTTTTGATGATTTTGTTGAGTATAACCAATCAAACATGTAAATTTCCCAAATTTATCCTATTTATTCCTATATCATTTAGTGACACCCTGCTTAGGCAGAACCTACCACTAATGATTAAGGCTTCCATTGGTGTTTGTATTGGAAAAGCAAATTAACTCAATATTATATAGGGACCTAAGTTCTATGTTGGTTTATTTAAAAGTGAACACATGCAATAAATAAACAACATAAACTTAATAAAGCATATTAAAGCAATAAAAGGCTAAAATATAAATGTGATCCTAGTATGGCCCCTAAAACCCTAAGACTACTCTTCATGGGCTTCATCCTTGAACCATCATGGATCTCCATCCTTGATTATTATTGGCTCTTCACTCCATGGATATCCATCCATAGAGAATACATAATATTTTTGAAAAATTAAAATAACAAAATAAATTAAATTACAAAAATACAACCGATACGCAGATCGTATTTAGGATACAAAAATACTTTAACGATTTGAAGATCATATTTTCTATCCTAATTTGGGCCATACTAGTCACCTCATGCAATCACAATATCAAATATTATAAATTGCATAAAACAATAATAATATCACATATTATTAGCCATAATGTATAATAACAATTATTAAACATTAAAGAATTTAGCATGTCATAAAATTATTAAAAGAACATATTAATTCTAATTTAATTAACCAAATTAATTAAATTAAGCATTAACAAAACAATTATTAATAATGTCATTATTTAAATTTATTAATCATATTAATAAAATAAAATAAAGACAATATTAAATACATAATATTAGCTACCCAAAATATTAATCACATTAAAAAGGTAATTAAAAGGCAACATAATTACTGCCTATTTTATTAATCAAATTAATAAAATTCTAATAGTAATTATCATCATTAAAACAAAAAACTTAAATTCTTGTTTCATTAATTAAAGAATAAAACCGAGAAATAATGGCCATCAATTCAAAAAACAGTCAAAGAAGGTTAATTAACTCTTAATTAACTAGAAATTAATTACCTTGATTCAATTATAGGTTAAAAGTGGTATTAAGTCAATTAATTAAGAAAATTAAAAGGCATAACAGACCAAAAGGAACCGCACGGGCTCTCAGCCCGTCGTGGCCCATCGTGGCTCGCGAGTAAGCTGCCAGCAGCTTCACTCCTGTGCGCAGCCCGCTCTCCTAAAACCCCTCGCCGGCGATAATTCCCGGCAACCCAGGCCAAGAACGCCCCCCTTTGTGACCCCCGGTTACCGGCGAACCTCTCAGTCCCAGAGAATTCGTCGTTCCTCCACCGGAGCTCCGCCATGGCAGCCACAAAGAGCCGATGGAAAAACGGAATTTTGGAGTGAAAATGGAGCAACTCTTGCTCAATTTGAGTCCAAAAATAAGGGGAAAACATTTGATTATCATATAACCATAGTTTGGGATTGATGAATTATGGAAATTCATAATTTCCATGAGATTCATCAAATTGGGGAAGATTTTTAGGGTTCTTGATTTTCGAATGCCAATGGTCATGAATTGGTCGAATTTTAACATAAAAATTCAATCAAATTGTGAATTCATACAATTCAATACATTCATGAAGCATAAATCGAGCCAATTAACATGCAATAATCAAATTATCAAGGCTAGGCAATTCGAATATGGGCATGATAAGAACAACGAATTTACAAAACTAATTTTCAATAAAATTCGTGCTAATCTTGATTAATCATAGCATCAAAATGCCTTAAACTAATCATTACCAATTGTTCAAAAAACAATTTTATTCATGCATTTTAATACCACATCAAACCTCCCCCTAATTGAATCAAAATAATCAATTATAATCATATCAAAATATGCAAGAGGCTAATTGATACCACTATAGGAATGTAGATACGTAAAGCGGAATTTCAAGAAACATTTTCTTGCATCTACAACAAGATCTCATGCACATTTCAATACGAATTATAGGATTAGAATCTCATACCCTTGAAGCGTGTTTTCCACAAAGCGAAGAACGATTCACACTTCTATATGGAAATCCTTAGAACACCAAATGTTGCTCCTCTAGTGTTGGTCCACAAGCAACGATTGAAACACCACGTATGCTAGTACGGAATAAGGAACAATTCCTTATTTCTTTTGTTGGTGATGGCAAAGAGAGGGGAAGAGAGCTTTTGGAGTATATGGCTAAGTATGAATGTTGAAGTGGTACATACATGTCTCATACTTATTCATATTTATAAGTAACAACTATATGTTACAAATAACCTCTTTAATCCATACTTCACATAAGCATGACCATTTAGCTTCTTAACCTCTTTTGCATTTTAATTCAATCATATACTTATATGTGTGACCTCATAGGACAGGTTTATTATTAGCCGTGTACTAATCAAATTAGTTCACAAATCATAGTCAGTTTCTAGCAAAACACTATGATCACCTAAAATAACCGATTATATATATCTCCATAAATTTGTCCATGTTATACTTAATCATTACACTTGATCAAAGGACATTTTCCTTCAGACAACAAATCTCCTTCGTACAATTTACAAGCAAATGGTAATAGACTAATGGAGGATAGGTAGTAAAACCCTAATCATTCCCACAAAATAATTGGACATGTATGTTGTATTACATATTTACACATTCAAAAATACTCACCTTTAATTCATAAAAGATCCTTTCTTAGCCCGGTATATGCGTGATTCTTCCCTTTAAGATCGAGTACATGATTATTCCCTTCAAGATCGAGTGTGTGATTAATTGTTCTTAGTTTAATAGGTATTATTTGTGATAAATTAAGATAACAGAGAAGCAAATTGAAGCAAGATTTGGGATGAATAGAGAGGATGAGGAAACTTCTTCATGTGTGCTATGTTGTTGCAGTTTAAATTCGCTAGAGTATATGAAGAGGCATGACTTTTATGATCCCAAATTTTTTTAAAATAAATACTTCGCTTTACAAAAAACCGAAGCATTTAAGGTTTCAATACTTCCGTTTTTCAGTGAACCGAAGCTAACCATTATTCGGTTTTTGGTGAACTGAAGCATCTAAGTATAAATTAAATATCATGGCGCATCTTATTAAGTACGTATAATCTAAGGATAAATCCGTGACATTTTGAAGACAAGATTTCTTCAGAGCTTTAATATACCTTCCTACCTTCAAGTAATGCTCCTTCATTGATCATGGAGCAGCTTATGAGCATGGTATTTCACTTTGTAAGCAAATTCCTTCTTTACCAATGCCTTATACTCCCTTTTCACAGTATCTCTAATGTCCTTAGCTGGTCAATAAGGCCTTGCTTTGAATACATCTAACATCTTCCTTGTAACCCATGATGACTTCAATTTCCTATTTCTCTTCATGTTCTTGTGGCAAGTGTGCTCCCCCTTAACCTTCTTCACTATGAAAGTGGTATGGCTTGGATGCCAAGAAGAATACAAGTAAAAGGGACACCCACTCACACACCTAACTCTTAACCTTTATTGCCTTCTACTGTCACTAACTACAAAACTAAGATGTCACCCTTGCATGACTGCATATTTCGAAACAACATCTTTAAAACCCTTCCTATTTGAGAATCTATGACCTACTTTCCACTTGAATTAACTAAAATCAATGTCTGATTTCACTAACATCTCCCTCTTAGACAAACTCCCTTCTCCAAACTCGTCTCTACTTCCTTCAAGAGTGTGAATCTCATCCTCACTTGCTTCATACTCACTCTCATTCTCATTATCATCATCCTCAACATCCCTCTCAGTTTTTCTACTTCCTAAAGACTGTTCAATCTATTGACCTAGTAGTTTTCTCTCACTAGCCTCACTTTGAAGTTGATTGGCTAAATCAGCCAAATTGATATTAATAGATCTAACTCTATCCAATCCTGTTCTAATCTCATAATCACTACCACCTAAAAAGACTCTGGTCCTTCCTCTTTAGTATTTACAATAACTTCACTAACACTTTCATCATTCTTTCCCTTTTCAGCAGAATAATCTGAGTCATCCTCATTAGAAAATGCATCATGCTCAGCAATATCTCTTTCACCCTCAGGCTTATATAGTGGATCATGAATATCTTCACTGCTCTTAGTGAACAACTCACTGTACTTCAGTGGGCTTTCAGGTCTATTATCCTCCCAATCATAGTCAGCTTCAGCTTTAGTTTCTCTTTTAAGGTTTAGTGCCTTCCTTTTATTCTTAGATGGGGAAGCAATGACTGGAGAAGCACTCTTTGATGTGGCGGCCACTTCTTTAAAAGAAGGTGTATGTATTTTTTGTGGAAGGGGGAGTGGAGACAGTGTTTTGGGGGGCCTCAGAAGATTCTTGTAATTGTCTCCTTGAACTATCCTAGTAGGTAATTACTTTCTTAAATGGGCCCTTTTTGGGAGTTAACTTTTTTGGTCATTTAGTGGGAGGTAGCTGTGAGGAGGATGCATCAATATTTTCTTTATATCCTTCAATGTTGACATTTTCTAAAGCTGGCACAGAAGCATTTACTGGTTCTTCATCAAGGGCACTGGGTATAGCAGCTTCTACTATTTCGTTATTAAGGGCATTAGGCACATTAGTATCTAATGTTTCTTCATTTAGGGCACCACTAACATCAGCATCCGCTATTTCTTCATTAAGGACATTCGAGGAAGATGGCACATCAGCATCTCTTATATCTTCACTAGGGAAAGTTTCTTTAGTAGGGCCACTTTCTGTAGAAGACACGTCAGGCTCTGCATCTTCATGCGCTACATACACATTAAGTTCTCTATGCTGCACCACTAACTTCCCTATTTCTAACACTTCACTATCACCCAAGATCTTTCTTAGCCTATTCACCAATTTTTGCTTTGGAACTAAGTAAAAAAGACCATGAATGACATTGTAATTACCACACTTCTTAGCAAACTCAAGAAGATCCCAATAATAGAGCTCATCAGGATCCACATATTTTAACTAACCATTATTAATACTCTTGAATTCTCCACCATGCCAAAATCTCAATTTTACAAAATCAAACCCACTTCCCATTGTAACTCTAAGACCAACAACGATAATCATCAAGTTTTGGTTAGTTTTCAACATCAATTTCAACATGAAAACAATAATTGAACATATTCACACACATAATAACCTCAATTTCGACAAAAAAAGCATGAATTAAACATATTCACACACATGGCAACCAAAATTTTTGACAACATAACATCAATTGAACATATTTAGACATCAATTCATCGATTTTGTCATATTTAGACAACATCATGTTTACACACATCAATTTTGACACCCAGACAGACGAGAAGATAGTAAAATTCAAATTCTTCAACATTAAGTTTTCCATGAATTTTGACATACCTTCAGTTAACACCAAACCTAGAAATCCCATGCACCGGCTATTCTAAACTGGAAATCATACAATGTATGCAATCCCATGCATGCCAAACCCAACAATCCCATGTACACCAGTAATCCCACAAATTGGAAGATGTTAGGTTAAAATTTGGAGGAGTTGAAGTTTGGTTGGGGTTCGAATGAAATTGGAATTAATTAAAGTTTGGTTGGGGTGTAAGAGAGGGGAATTAATGGAATTATATTTTCTGAGCATACTTTAGGAACATTAGGACAGCACGACCAAATTTTGCATGGAAAATGAAACTGCCTCTGCCACGTCAGGTAATTTCTACTTGATGTTCAAGTCACTTGTAAAAAGATTTAGTGCAAACAAAAGTTGGCTAAAGATAGGTGCAATCAGAAATAAACAAAAGATTAGCTTAATATCCACAAAATGGGTAAAGGTTAGATTATTCTCATCACTTAATTCTAATATTATATTTTAAATTTACACAGTTATGATCTCCTAGGAATTTCTCTATCACTCAAGAGAATATTTAATTACTTATATCGATGTTTATTTTGAATAAAGACATAGTAATGAATCATATTTATTTTGTTAACTTCATCTTAAATTTCAATAGAAATAATATAAAAAAATCTTTGAAAAAATTCTATAAGATTCTCTTCTATTTGGATATTATATGTAGCATATAATTAGGAATTATATGTCTTAGATATTCTATATTAGTAATCAAGTTGTATCAAATGTACCATATAAGCCTTATAATAAAATCAAAATTAAAGGATGCCAATAATTCCACAAATAACAGGAAACATTTAGAAAATAAAATACTAATTTTTAAATATACATGCAGTACAACGTCCAATTGCAAATCAAATCAAAATTTTTTATAAATTAAATTAAAAATATAAAATGCATCATTACATTGATGAAACACAATTCTAGAGAGTTTTTAGGTATTTTTAGGTTAAATTATTAGAGCATATTAGTTCATTTAGTTATATTTTAGATATCACTTGCATAGATTATCCATTTTATACTCTATTACAATTTTGAATGATTTTCCTAATATTTTAGGTAGTTTTATAACTATTTGAATGCTTTTGAAGAGATTTTGGAAGAGTTGGATAATTGTTGCAAATGTATTCAATGAATTGAGGATTTTGATTGATAGATTTATGCTCGTTGATGGTTTTATTGATGACCATATTCATATGATGTTATTTTGGTTTTCATAAGGTCGAAAAATAGCTAACAAGGTCAATTTGAGTTGAAAACAAGGAAACATAGAAGTTGAAGAAGAACAAATCTAACCCATGTTCACTCTTTTGATCATAACTCAAATTATATAGAGTGTATTAATGAAATTATAATTAGGTTTAAAATTAGACTTGAAGATCTTTGCAATGGTAGGTCACACACTCCTTGGAAGTTTCTAGAACAAAAGTCACAACCTTGCAAAGTTGACCCTGGAAACCTAACCGTGAGAAAGCAGCAAATCCGAGTTATAATCAGATTAAATCTCTAATTCGGCCCTAATACCTAGTTTAGTCATCTTATCTTGATGTTTAAAAATATTTTAGTAAAACATAAATACATTACAGACTTATTTTTTTTATTTTGATGCATTATTTTCCTTAGGATTTATTATTTTAGATTTTTTCTTCTATACAACATAGTAATTTTTTTCCTTTCTCTCTTCCATGGATGAAAAATCCTAGTTTATATTTCCCCCGTTAATCAAGACTTATGGAGTTATTTTTCATTTCTTTCTTCTTTATTTTTTTTGTTTATTACTTTGTCTTCTATTATTTTTGTTTATTATTGCTTCTTTATTTCTCAATCATGAATTTCATGTTTATGATTAGTTAGGAATTGTGAGTAGATCTCTTTCTAGGGTTTTGGGGATCCATGACCACTTCAATGAAATAGTTTTATGTGAATTAATTGGATTCAAGTTTATAATTGAATTCCTATTATTGGTTTATCGTTGCTTACAATTAGATTATGGCCATGTTTAATTGTATGTTGGGTAATTGTTGAATTTGATGTTGAGAGGTAAAAATAACACAATAAGACCAAGGAATAATAGGGTTGACAAATATAGGAAAAAGCAAGAGCCGCTAGAATAGTCTTAAGGGAGTCTAAGTTCGAGAGAATTAGTGAGCCCTAGTTCACTGAATTCAGGAAACCCGTTAGTTGTCATTTCTCAATCAATTTGTTTGTTCATGGAGAACCAATGCCCTAGGCTTTAGCATATTTGTATTAAGTCTTTACTAAAGTTTTTATCATTAATTTCTTAGTTAGCCACCCTTCTAGCCAAGGCCCTTTATATAATTTAATTTTTTAAGAGCTAATAGAATTACAACGCTTCACTGAGGATATGATCCCTACTTCCCTAACTATATTAGTTGGTGTTGTTGGTTTATTTTTGAGAGGTGGATGACAGCCTGCTCAAATTTTGGCGCTGTTGCTAGGGAAGAAATTATTAATTCTAGTAGTAGGGTTTAGATTGTTCCATGTATATTTTGTTTTGTTGGTCTCAAATAATCTCTTTGCTTCTTTGAAACTTTGCAGTTTCTGCTTTGTTTTCTTTTCAGCTTTGAGTTCATTTGTAATTTTGGTACAACCCAGAACCTGAAATGAGACTTAGAATAAGTTAAAAACATTTGAGTGAAAAAGAGCATATTATTTGTTAAGGAGAACTCACTATATTAGATATGTCAGCTTTCTTTGAGCGCAATACTTCATTGTACGAAGAGATGGTAGGACAACAACGTTCCTTGAAGGATTATTCCCAACCCTAATCCAACATAGTTACCATAAGGTTTTCCTATGCCTGAGATGGATGCACCAAATTTTGAGCTAAAATCAGCTTTGGTGAACATGGTTGAAAGAAATTAATTTGCAGGAACTCCAATGGAAGACCCTAATCTTCATGTTTCTAACTTCCTACAATATTGTAACACTATAAAGCAATATGGTGTTATTCAAGATTACATTTGGCAGATGATGTTTCCATTCTCATTGAAAGACAAAGAAAGACAGTGGTTGAATAGTTTTAACAAGAGTACAATCAATAGTTGGGATGATTTAGCTCTTGCATTCTATAAGAAGTTCTATCGCCCTGAGAGAATTGCTTCACTTTGGAGCCAAATCACCAATTTCAACCTGGAATTTGATGAATCCCTATATGATTCTTGGGAATTATTTAAGGAGTTGTAGAGAATTTACCTTCATCATAGTCTTGAGAAGTGGTTGCTAGTCCAGTCATTCTATAATGGTTTGGGTAACGAGTTTAGAATGATTTTAGGTTCCGCTGTAAATGGTAAATTCATGAACCAATAAGTGAATTTTGCATATGACCTTATTAAGGAGATTTCCATCCATAATTCACAATATGGAAATCCAAGGGGAAATGCAAAGGAAGGAGGCAAACATGTATTTGATCATAAATAAGAGAGTCTAGCTGCATAAATGAATGCCATTAGTCAAAAGCTAGATAAGCTACAATTGTATGCCTCTCAAACAATGTCTGTTAATGTAGTGGGTGCCTCATCAGGATGTCATGATTACTTTTGTGATTCATATGGTTCATTTGATCATGATTCTCAGTCTTATCATGGTTCTGCAGAGCGAGTATGTGTCTTTTAAGCCTACAAGAACAACCCATTCTCTAACTTATATGACTTAGGCTATAAGGATCCCCATACCTCTCCTACAGAAACAACAATATACAAAACCCTTAGCCATTTGTACCACTACACTAGCAACAACCACGACCACAACAACAACATAACAAAAAGTTTCAACCTTAAGGACATATGAAAAACCTGGGTTCAATAGACCACTATTCAACCCAAAACCATCACAAGCACCATGAGCTAATAATTATATCTCAGAGCTAAAAAATATGATGATGCAAATACAGAAGAACATGAAGGAAAATCAAGCTCATAACAAGCAACTTGAGACCCAAATAACACAGCCAATCAACAACTTAAAGGCAATCAGGCCACCTTCCATCGCAACCATCACAGTCAAATCCTTCAAGAGACACAGTCAATGTTATAGTCTTATGGAGTGGTTCCACTTATGATGGCCCACATATTCCTACTAATGATGCTACAGTTGAAGGTAGTAAGAGCAATGATATGGTGTTAGAGAACAGCAATTCAGAGTCGATTCTTGAAAAGAAAAAGGAAGATCCATAAAAAAAGGCCACTATAGCTGACAAGCCCTTAGACACACTACCAACTCCCAAGGTTCCATTATCCTTTCCTAACAGGGTAAATAGGAGTAAGAATGACTCCTATTTTAGTAAGTTTCTTCAGATTGTTAAAAACTTACAAGTTACTGTGCCATTTACTGAACTAGTTCCTACTTATATAAAGTTCTTGAAAGACATTATTAGCAGGAACGTGAGCTTAGTTCGGTGGAGACCGTGGCATTAACTAAGAAATATAGTGCTGTATTGCAAAATAAGTCTCCACCAAAACTCAAGGACCTTAGAAGTTTTTCCCTTCCCTATAATATTGGTTCCCTATACATTAATAAGGCTTTGTGTGACTTAGAGGCTAGAATTAGTGTCATGCCATTGTCTGTTTGCAAGAAAGTGAATATGTTTTCTTTAAAGTTTACTAACATTACCTTACAGATGGTTAACAGAACTATTAAATACCCTAAGGATATTTTGGAAGATGTTCCAGTGAGAGTTGGGAAGTTTTTTATTCATGTAAATTTTGTTGTGTTAGATATGGAGGAGGATGCTCACAGTTCTATTATACTTGGTAGACCATTCTTATGTACTGCAGGTTTAGGGAAAAAGGTCAATGGTTTTCCAACACTCAATTGAATTTAGGGAAAAAGGTAAAATTCTGATTGGTCAGATGGTTTTCCATTGCCCGATGGATTGAATTTTGGATGAAAAGGTGAAATTCTTGCTGGGCCGATGGTTTTCCATTAACCGATGGATTGAATTTCGGATGAAAAGGTGAAATTTTGGTTGGCTCAATGGTTTTCCATCGCCCGATGGGTTTAATTTTGGATGAAAATGGTGAAATTATGATCATCTCGATGGATTTTCATTGCCCGATGGATTGATTTTCGGATAAAAGGGCAATATTATGGTTAGCTCGATGGTTTTCTATCGCCCGATGGATTGGTTTTTAGATAAATAGTAGAAATTTGATTGGCCTGATGGTTTTCCATCGCCCGATGGATTGGTCTTCTAATAAATAGTGGAAATTTAATTGGCCCGCCGGTTTTCCATCGCCCGATGGATTATTTTTCGGATGTGTGTGTAAAAATCTGATCAGTCTAATGGATTTCCATCGCCTGATGGATTGACCTTCTTATATATGGTGAGAATCTGATTGGCCCGATGGATTTCCATCGCCCAATGGGTTTTTTTAAAAAAAATTAAAGTTGAAAATCCGAAAAGGGAGGCAAAAAAGGTGAAAGACTCACACATACTCGCGCACTCAAGCAACCCTGCAACACACCTATACCCCCAGCCACCTCTTCAAAGGATGACGCTTCTACTAAGTAAGCTTTCTCTTTTCTTTTCTCATAGTTTTATGCATTTTCATAGTGAGGACATTGTGTTTCATCTAGCTTGGGAGAGGGATACTTATCTTTAATGCTTTTTTAAAAAAATTAGCCATTAGTGTTTTTCTTATTCTCCCTTGATGTTACTACTAGATTCCTTGTCTAAGTATGTTTCCCTGTGCCTTATGGTTAAATTTTTTTTTGAAACTTGTGATTGCGGAAACTAGTCATTGTAAACTTTCATTTTCTTTTCTAATTTCTTGGCATAACTGGAACTTGAGTTTCTAAGCCTTATTATCTATTGTTTGGAATAGGAAAGAGTTTAACTTATAAGGATTTTAGCCTTAATTTCAATCTTATTTATTTCCTTCTTGTGTGATTAGTTCCTAGTGCGACACTGATCTTGATCTTGGCTTGATATAATTGGTCTGGCTAACTATATAATTGCGTGATGAGCATGATAGAAGGCATTTTTTTTTGTTAGGATCCATGGTACATTGATTTTAGAAGACAAAATTTTCCATTTGAGCCCCTAGGTTGAGCCTTTATCCTTTCTTTCATGATTAAGCACATTACAAACCTTTTTCCTTAATTGATTAATCCAAGTCTAGCTTGGGGAACATTTTAGTTTATTGGTGAGTGATGTCTATTATTAACATCTTGGCTCGTTGTGGGAGTTTGATGGAGAGTTTTTCTTTTATTAGAGTTTACTTTATTGGGTTGTTGTATCACCATCATCTTTTTCAAATAAAAATTTATATGCATGACAAAGAAAAAAAAAAGAAAAAAAAGAAAGAAAGAAAAATGTTTCAATCCTTTTACTTAGTGGTATTTGTTTGCTTTACAAGATGTAAATCTATCCTATTTTGATGATAATATAATGATGCTTCTTGATTTGTTAGTGTTGATCTTGGAGTTGGTTGGAGTTGTTTTGAGTCTAATTTTTTAAGCTATATTTCATATCGGATTTTACTCCCCTAAAATGGACTTTTTAAGCTCACATATTCCCAGATATTATCCTACCCTTGACCTAAGTCCCATTATAAGCCTAATAAAGACCTTCTTCTTGATAATCATGTTTTTATATATGTCTTGTAGATTTAATGCTTGCCAAGGTTTTAGAGTACGTGTATACATTTCGAGTCAACTTTTCTTCGATGAGTGCTATTATTTTCCCTTTCAAACACATGAATGTTGGTAAGATGGGAGGGTGCCTTTTTAGTATCCTAGGATACAAAAATTGATTCATATGCACATCTTTTGCATATTTATGGGCGAAGAGCAATCAAGTTTATCTTATACTAGCCATAAAGAGTGGAGTGTCATCGGTGATAACACTTTCCTTGGTTCCTAGTCCTTTTTATTCAATAAGGCTTGGTTTCTCTTGAACGATTTTCACTCTTGGATAAGCATTGGACCATTTGAATGCTTTGACTTAAAGGATGTGATCACAAGTGCTTTGCAGTGTTGCTTTTATAAGGTGAAACCTACTTATGTTTTGAGAATCTCGTCTTTTGGGGATAAGCAAGAGTCTAGCTTGGGGGAGTTTGATGAAACACAATTCTATAGAGGTTTTTAGGCATTTTTAGGTTGCATTATTAGAGCATATTAGTTCATTTAGTTACATTTTAAATATCATTTGCATAGATTATCCATTTTGTACTCTATTATGCTTTGTTTGTGGTTTTCCTAACATTTCAGATAGTTTTATAGCTATTTGAATGCTTTTGAATCGGTTTTGGATGAGTTGGATAATTGTTACAAATGTAATCGATGAATTAAGGATTTTTATTGATGGACTCATGCTCGTGGATGATTTTATTGATGATTATATTCTCATATGAAGTTATTTTGGTTTTTAAAAGGGTCGAAAAATACTAACAAGGTCAATTTGAGTTGAAAACAAGGAGATATAGAAGTTAAAGAAGAACAAATCTGACACAAATTCACAATTTTAATCTTAATTAAAATTATAAAGATTGTGTTGATAAAATTCTAATTGGTTTGAAAAGAAGACTTGAAGAGCTTTACAACAATAGGTCACACGCTCTATGGAAGTTTCTAGAACAAAAGTTACAATCTTACAAAATTGACCCTAGAAACCTGACCGCGGGAGAGCAGCGAATCCGAGTTATAATCGGATTAAACATCTAATTCGGTCCTAATACCTAATTTAGTCATCTTATCTTTCTATTTAAAAATATTTTAGTAAAAACTAAATACAACAGGGATTTATTATTTTATTTTAATGCATTATTATTTTCTAGAGGTTTTATTATGCTAGGTTTTTCTCTTCTCGACAACATAGCTGTTTTTTCCTTTCTATCTTCCATGGATGAAAAAACCCTAGTTTATATTTTCCCCATTAATCAAGACTTATAAAGATACTTTTAATTTTTTTCTTCTCTATTTTATTTTGTTTATTACTCTGTCTTCTATTATTATTGTTTATTAGTATTACTTCTTTATTTCTCATTCATGAATTTCATGTTTATGATTGTTATTCTTTTAGTCATGAATTGTGAGTAGATATCTTTCTAGGGTTTTGGGGATCCATGACCACTTCAATGAAATAGTTTTATGTGAATTAATTGGTTTCAAGTTTATAATTGAATTCCTATTATTGGTTTATTTGCTTACAATTAGATTATGGCCATGTTTAATTGTATGTTGGGTAATTGTTGAATTTGATGTCGAGAGGTAAAAATAACACAATAAGACCAAGGAATAATAGGCTTGACAAATATAGGCAAAAGTGAGAGCCGCTAGAATAGTCTTAAGGGAGTCTAAGTTCGAGAGAATTAGTGAGCCCTAGTTCACTGAATTCAGGAAACCCGTTAGTTGTCATTTCTCAATTGATTTGTTCGTTCATGGTGAACCATTACCTTAGGCTTTAGCTATTTTGTATCAAGTCTTCACTAAATTTTTCATCATTATTTTCTTAGTTAGCTACCCTTTAAACCAAGACCCTTTATACAATTTAAATTTTTAAGAGCTAATAGAATTACAACGCTTCCCTTAGGATACGATCTCTACTTTTCTTGCTATATTAGTTGGTATTGTGGGTTTATTTTTGAGAGGTGTACGACAGCCTGTTTACACATACCATAAAATTCTAAAACACGAATGAAATTCAATCAAAACTAAAAATCATCATTATAATGTCAAGAAATGCCAATAAAAAAGATGTTTTTGTCAATATGCTTCTTGAGGGAATGCCAACAGGCTTACTTTAAGGTTTTGTCTTGATTTGTTTGATGTTATCAATTTTGTGGGTAATTGTATGGGCTCTAGACCACTCTCAATTCTAAACTTATTAATCACTACAAAACTGTGAATATCAAATAAATATTAATAAAATTAAATGCTACTAAATTTTTTATTTAATTAACTCATAATATAATATTTACTAGTATGTATCCGTGCTATTGCACTATTTTCTTACAATATTAGGGAGCTAATAATTGGTGCATGAAATTACACAATTGTCATAATGAAGGTAATAACATAAGTTAGGTAGATGTATAAGATATTAATACCCTATCCCTTATTTGTAACCATACATTTGTGGAAAATATTGTGTTTTCAATTTGCTTAATTAGGATCCCCACATAATTTCTATGTTTTCAATTTCCTTAATCACGATCACTTCATAATTTCTCTATCTCTCAAGACACTATTTAACTACTTATATTGATTTTTATTTTGAAGAAAGACCTTTATATTTATTTTTTCAACTACGTCTTAAATTACATTAGAAATAATAGAAAACTATGTATATTGGAAAAATCTTTGGAGAAGTCTATATGATTCTCTACTATCTGGATATTACGGAGAACATAATAAGGAATAATATGTATTTTACATTCCATATTAGTATTCAAGTTGTATCTAATGCACCTTATAAGCCTTATGATAAGATCAAGATTAAAGATTGCTAGTAATTCCACAAATAATAGTAAATATTTAGAAAATAAAATACTATTTTTTGAACATACGTGTAGTACAACATCCAATTCCAAATCCAATGCTTGGATATATATAGTGCACTAGGTTGCACAATGTTCATCACGCACCCAAACCTAGATGTAGGCTAAGAGTATTTAACCTATGTTATACGGAATGTACATGATGTTGTTGGGTAATATATACGAGAAAAATTAATATACTCACCAAAAAGAAGAGGTATTCATCAACTGCGACAATTAATTTTTAATTTTGAAATGAACTGTCATTTCACAAATCTCTCTCCATACAGGACTGTGACTTTTTAGTTTTTTCTCTTTCTCCATACAATACGTTATGCTCATTGAAATTATATATGACGTACATTAAACTTATATAAGATGTATATTGAAATTATATCAGAATTAATGTTAGTAAACAGTAACTTTTTCAGTTTGACATTGTACAAAATTTACATTTAAATATTTATGCACATTTAGTTCTTTTGTGTAATGTAAAATATATATGTACTTTTCTAATGATGATGACGATGATATATATATATATATATATATATATATATATATATATTTATTTATATTTATATATATATATAAATTATGAGTAATATACATTATGAGTAATATTGGAAACATTATAGAATTGTCAGTATTGTGCTTTTACTTACTAAATTCATTACAAACACAATATACATCGCATATGTATGTACTATGCATACTCTTGGTGGATATGTACATAGTAATATCATATAATGTTCATAATAAAATGAACACAAGAACCATTATTTTTTAGGCATATTGAGGTTACAATGTACACGGTGTATTTTTATAATGTAAAAAACAAAATGAATATCAATAAGAAAATTAAAATGAATTCAAATAGGCTTGACATAATGACATTTCAAATCCAAAAAGGGAGGCACTAAAATAAAATAAATAGAATGCCAAAGGTCTTTGATTCTTATTTTGTCAACGAAAATAGACACTTGTAATTTACTTTTGCATATTGTTGGTTAGATCTATATTTAAAAGGTTATTGCATGATGTCATCTATACCGAGGTGAACCATGAGCATGGTGTACTAAGGTGTATAATCTAAGTTGCGTTCCAAAACAAATCACAAATTATTATAAATTAAATTAAAAATATAAAATGCATCATTACATACCATAAAATTCTAAAACACAATTGAAATTCAAACAAAAATAAATATCATCATTATAATGTCAAGAAATGCCAATGAAAAAAACATGTTTTTTGTCAATTTGTTTCTTAAGGGAATGCCAACTTGCTTACTTTAAGGGTGTATCATGATTTGTTTCATGCAATGTATATCAATTTTGGGATAATAGTATGGGCTTTAGATCACTCTTAATTCTAAACTTATGAATAAAAACTATAAAATTTTGAACATTAAACAAATATTAATAAATTAAATGATATTGAATATATTATTTAACCAAGTCATAATATAATATTTACTAGAATGTTTCCGTGCTATTACAGGGGTTTTAATATTAGAGAGCTAACACAAGGTGCATGAAATTACATAATTGTTATAATAAAGGTAATAACATAAATTAGGTAGATGTACAAGATATTAATGTCCTATCCCTTATTTGTAACCATACACTTGTAGATAATATTGTGTTCTCAATTTGCTTAAATATGATCTCCTCTCAAAATTTCACTATTTCTCAAGAGACTATTTAACTACTTATATCGATATTTATTTTGAAGAAAGACCTAGTAATGATTTATATTTATTTCTTCAACAATATCTTAAATTAAATTAGAAATTATATCAAAAAATTATCTTAGTTTCTAGTACGTATTTGGATATTCTAAGGGACATGAATTATAGTCATCTTTGATATTCCATAATAGTAATCAAGTCATATCAAGTGTACCTTGTAAGCCTTATAATAAGATCAAAAATCAAGACTAGCAATAATTTCACAAAAAAAATATATATTTAGAAAATAAAATATTAACTTTAGAACATATATACATGTAGTACAACATCAAATTCTAAATATAAATTAATATAAAATAAATTAAAAATCTAAAATATATCATCACATAGAAGAAAATTCTAAATCACGAACGAAATTCATACAAAACCAAATATCATTATTATAATGTTAATAAATTCCATTGAATAAATCAGATTTTTGTTAATTTGCTTCTTAAGTGAATGCCAAATTGCTTACTTTAATGTTTTGTTTTGATTTAATTTGTCTAATGTAAGATATATTAATTTTGTGGATAATAATATGAGGTTTGAACCATTCTCAATTCTAAACTTATGAATAACTACAAAATTATGAACATCAAATAAATATTAATAAATTAAATAATATATTGAATATATTATATTATCAAGTCATAATATAATATTTACTAGTATGTGTCTGTGGTATTACATGAGTTTATTACAATATTAGAGAGCTAACACAGTGTGCATGAAACTACATACATAATTATTATAATGACGGTAATTGCATAAATTTGTCATATATTAATACTCTATCCCTTATTTATAACCATAAAATTGTGAATAATATTGTATTATCAATTTTTTTAATTATGATCTTCTCATAATTACTCTATCTCTCAAGACACTGTTTAACTACTTAGATCGAGGTTTATTTTGAAGAAAGACCTAAAAATGGTTTATTTTTATTTCTTCAACTACATCTTAATTATATAAATTACATAAAATTATATATATATATATATATATAATCTTTACAAAAATCTATATGATCATACTCTACTATTTGGATATTATGCAAGAAATTATGTCTTTGACATTCCATATTACTAATCATGTTGTGTCAAATGTATCTTATAAGCCTCACAATAAGTTCAAGAATAAAGATTGGCCATAATTCCACAAATAATAGTAAATAATAAGAAAATAAAATAGTAATTTTTGAACATACATGTAATACAACATTTAATTCCAAATCAAGTCATAAACTATTATAAACTAAATCAAAAGTATAAAATACATTATCACATACCATAAAATTCTAAAACGAAACTCAAACAAAACTTAATATCATCATTATAATGTCAAGAAATGTCATTGAAAAAAAACGTAATTTGCTTCTTGAAGGAATGCCAACATGCTTTATTTAAGGTCTTGTCTTAATTTATTTACTATAATATATCAATTTTGTGGATAATATTATGGGCTTTGGAACACTCTCAAATGTAAAGTTATGAATAACTACAAAACTGTCAACATTAAATAAATATTAATAAATTAACTAATATTGATTATATAATTTGACCAAGTCATAATATAATATTTACTAGTATGTGTCCATGCTATTGAACGTGTTTCTTAATACAATAAAACTTATCCTTCAATACAACAAAAGTTACTCCTATAACAAAAGATATCACAATTTCAATTGATAAAGACCGAGACATGTTTGAAAAAGAAATATTGGGTATATTATAAAAAATTTACTCCTTATTAAAATATAAAGTTGTCTCTTTATACAATAAAAGTCACCTCTTAACTTAAAAAAAGTATGTTTGTAAATGTCTGTCATTCAATATGATTTATATTTCCCTACTTTTATGAAGTTTTTGTGATAATTCAAATTAGATTTTTTTTATTATTTGTTATATTTTTCAACTTTCTTTTTTAGCTTAGTATTGTAGGCTTGTTCAAGACACAATATAAGTCAAAATATTACGTTAATGTCAATTATCTAATGTAATCCCCCGAAAAATAGGAGATTTTGATTATATTTTATCGAAAATATTTTCTATGCATTAATATAATCCATATACTTTATATATAAATATATATATATAATATATATAATATATACGTACATATATGTACATATATATACATACATATATATATACATATATATATATGTACATACATATTTCCAAAAAGAAATTGCAAAATATTTTATTCTTTTTAATTAAATCATAAACTTAAAACTCTTTTCTACAAATTATTTTCCTAAGAAACCCACTAAGCCTAAAATACCTAAACCTAGTACTACTCTTTTATTAAAACTAAAATACCTTAAACCTAGTACTACACTTTTACTAATCCTATACTTCCTAAACCTAATAATTTTACCTAAGTTTAAACTCTTCAAAATAAAAAAAAAAGAAATAAAAAAAGGCACATACACGCCATAAACCCCCACCCCTTTATTCACACAAAAATTCTAAACCCCCACCCATCATTCACGTATAAAAAAAGGGAAAGCACAAAAATCCTCCTCCTTGTCGTGAACCCCAAGCACGCCGCTGTCCATCGGTCGCCGCCATCATCGTCAATCTCTTCTTTTTCCCTTATTTTCCATTATTTTCCCCTTAATTATTATGCTTAGTATGCATGTTTTATAAATTATTATATGATACCTATGTGATTTTACTATGGGTTGAATTTATATTGAAAGTATATAAATTTATATGTTTTATAAATTATTTTTATACTTCCTACAAGTTTTCATGCATAAATAATAGGGCTAGGTATGCTAGTATCACGAATTAGGATTTTTGATACTAGGCTTTTGATTTTTACTTAAAATCTTAATTATCTTGTGAATCATCTATGTTAAATTTTATGGGGTTGTTATTTAAATCAATTTTCAGATTTTATGATCATATATTTTGGTATTAAAATATTAGTTTTTATGATTTAAAGCTTAGATTCTTATACTAGTATTTGTTTCATGAAATTTTGACTATAGTATGATGTATTTTGATAAAAACATAATATTAAGGTATTTGAAATAAATTTTTAGAATATTATACATAATAGATCATGGTTTAATTGTTAAAGATTTCATGATTTAAAGTTTAAAAGTGTATACTATTAGTATACACATTAGATTAAGATTATTCTAGGATATAATTGGGATTAATTTGAGTACACTACATAAAATACAAATTTTCAGATTTTAATAGTTATAAAAATAGAGTTTTATAATATATATTTTAATGAGTTTTCAAATAATACTTGTAGTATTATGTTGGAGATATTAGATTATGTTTTGGGAGACTTAAAAAGATGTTTTGGAATTATTTTAAAACCTTAGAAATGATGTAAATTTTGGGTATTGGTGTATTGATCTAAATTGTATAATTTGGTGTAGGAGAACACTTTGTAGAAGGTGCTATCTAGTAAGGAAAGTGGCCATCTGTGTATTTTACTCCAGGTAAGTACAAATTACGAATAACGTTACCTTTAATTAGGAACATGATTTAGGGTGAAATATAAACTTAGTATCATATTTATGGAACCCTTGGAATGAGATTGTTTGGTTATCCATTTGAAAGAATTCATGTTCTTTATATTAGGGGCATGTTTTGGTATTATTTGTGAGAAACCGGAATTTGTTAAATTGGTATTAATTGTTAATTAATCCATGAGGTTGTTTATTATTACTCCTTCATTACTGATAGTATGATTGGAGTAAATGTGTATTTTATAAGTCTTAATGACGACGGTAGTTGACTTGGTTCAATAGCTTTAACAGTTGATATTCGAATTAGAAGCTTAGAAATTAAAGTATAATAGAGATTGATTGTATAACCGTAATGTTTACATGTGTGTGCTGCGGTGATTGTGTATATTAAATTTAAACAGTAAATCACGTAAAGAGAAAGAGGATAAGCAATAAAACTCTGGGCTAGTGCACGTCTAGAGTATTGACAATCAGGGGTTGGAGTTCACGGAGCATTATCCGTGGCTTTTATTAGAGGTCGTGTGATCTACAAGTCTCTTTTTTATAAAGTTTTAAACTTAAAATTAGGGTTAGTTGAGATCTCATCTAGCTATGGTGACGGAGTCACTCCCATTTACCATCTGGATTTTTATACTGTATTTTGATGCTCTCCGACGGGAGTGTATTTGTTATTTAATTATTTGATATCCTAATTAGGACATGGGGGAGACAACCTAGTCTATTTCTTAATCCAAGTCATTAAACAATTTATCGTGTCAGTTGAGTAAAATGTTGTGTGATACGTTTTTACATTTCATAATTATTCTTATTTATTTATCAGTTCAACTATTATACTTTGTAATTTGTACGTACTCAGCTTGCTGTTACGTACCTTGTGTATTTTGGCCATGGATTTTGCCTATAAATGACACTTTGATGATCCAATACTTACATTTGTATTATTGGGGAGCAGATTATTAGAAGGTATCTAAACGAGCATTCATGCATGGACGGGTTTGAGAGGAACGTTATTTTAATTTAGATTTTAGAATAAATTATGTTTGTTTGATTTGGTTTTAAACTGTTGGATTTGGATTAGAGGTAAACGTTATTTGGTACATTGCAGTAAGGGCTGTAGAGGTTCCAGTTTGTTATATTAGGAGTTGATTTACGTTTAATGTTATTTCAAAAGTCTTTTGGTCTTCCGCTGCAAAACTTTGTTTTATAGCCTTAACGTTTGAATACGTGGCGGTAGCACACCAGTAGTTTCCTAAATGTTTGGTTTTTGGAAAATGGGAATTACCGGGGTGTTACATCTAACTTTTTACCAAAGTAGTTATTAAAAATATATTAAATTCATATTTTTACAAGTATCTAGTACATTGACACGAGCAGATAATAGTTTGATATAATACTTAATAAACTCATAATAAATTATTAATAGTATGTGCTCGTGCTACTAAATGGATTTCTTACAATATTAGCTAGCTAACAATTTAAACAGTACATGAATTTACATAATATATATAGTGAAGGTATTAACATAAATTTGGTAGTTGTATATATAAGATATTAATAAACTATCCCTTGTTTGTGATCATACATTTTTGGACAATTTTGTGTTTTAAATTTGCTTAATGTAGTTATGATCTTCTCAAAATTTCTCTATCTCTCAAGAGACTACTGAACTACATATATCGGTGTTTGTTCTGAATAAA
Source organism: Dysphania ambrosioides (assembly GCA_026401315.1). Taxonomy (NCBI): domain Eukaryota; kingdom Viridiplantae; phylum Streptophyta; class Magnoliopsida; order Caryophyllales; family Amaranthaceae; genus Dysphania; species Dysphania ambrosioides. The sequence goes on from CM048672.1 coordinate 210,238, forward strand.
AACCTAGTAGTGGTTCATAATTATTATTTTAACTATATCATAAATCACATTAGAAATTATATAAAAACTATAGAAAAAATTCTTATCTGATTATTTACTATTTGGATATTGTCTAGGACATAATTATGAATTATATGGGTTTAAACTTCCATATTAGGAATAAAAAATTATCAATTGTACCGTATTAGCCTTGTAGTAAGACTAAGATTAAAAACAATTCAACAAATATCAATACATATTCTAAAGAAAGTCCTATTAGTGGTTTATATTTATTTCTTCAACTACATCTTAAATCACATTTGAAATTATATAAATCGGTAGAATTTTTTTTTTTAAAAAAGCTACCTAATTCTTATACTATTTTGATATTATTATGACATAATTATAAATAATAGTATCAAATGTACCTTATAAGCCTTATGATAAGACTAAATTCAACAAATAACAGTATATATTAACATAATTAAAATTCTAATTTTAGAGCATACATGTATTACAATATTAAATTCCTAATTAAATCATATATCATTATAAATTCAATTAAAAAATAGAATTCACCATCACATGTCAGTAAATTCTAAAACACGAACGAAAAATCATCATTATAATGGGACAATAAAGGTCATAAAAAATTTTGGGATTTTTTCAATTTGCTTCTAAAGCAAATGCCAATTTGCTTACTTCAGGGTTTTGTCTTGATTTTTTTGATGCAATATATAAGCTTTCAACTCAAAAAAAGGAGATTCAACCTTCCCCAAACTTAGACCAACTCCACCAAACTAACCATAGGACCCGACCTAAACACTAACACCAAACTCTCCAATTGTCCAACACCCCACCCCCTTCCTCTTCTGCCAACCTATCCTTTTCTAATAACATTCTCCAAATCTCTATATCCAAGGGTACAATGAATAATTTTAATTTAATTGTTCGTGAACGTGTACTATTAAGAATAAAAATTACACTATTTAAAAATAAAGTTATACTAATTAAAAAAATATACAATTAAAAAATAAATTGTACAAATTCTTACCATATTAATTATATAGTTGGTGGGGCTATTTTTACTATGTTTTAGATTTCCCTTTTTTTACATTTCGCAATACTAGGATTAAGCGTTCAACCCTTCCATTGTTTCCCAAGCTTCCATTCTAACGCTCAATTATTCCTTGGATCTAAAGTTGGCCACTTGGCTGGTTCAACCCGGCCCAGCCCCAAATGTATGGGTCGAATCCGAATCCAAATTTCTCAACCCTAAACCTATTTAATTTGGTTCGAGAAAAAATTCTACTCAGTCTACGATTCAAACCAGACCTGCCCACCAATTCGGCCCCGCTCGGACCGTATAAATTCGGCTAAAACTAGCCGTTAATAATGTTGTTAAGTTAATCGTTGCATTTCCCTTATATAAACCCTGAATTCAATTCATTCCTCCTCACACAATCTCTCATTCTCAATCTCTTATTCTCAATCTCTCAATTACTACTAAATACAATTAGCTTACTTATTAGTACTAATCTTCTTCTTAATTGCACGATTAATCTTTATTAGTTATCTTAATTAGTTGGTTTATTATTATTAATTTACTTGTTTACTACTACATTTTATAAAAGAAATGGCTTCAAGAAGTAGACTTAACATTAGTAGCTTGTTGAAAATACCACAGATTTTGCTCAATACCGCAGATTTTGCTCAATACTTGGAGGAACAACTTTTCGGTACTCCTACTGGTCAAGTTCCTCAAACTCCAACTTTGGAGATGCATCTGCCTCCTTCTACTGGTTAAGGTAACACTTAAACTTATAATTAATTAATGTTAATATGAAAACTAGTTAATTAGATAGCTTAATTAAATTTATAATGTTTAATTAGTTGATAATAATGTGTAGATTAAGTTGATATGTTGATTATGTAATTATGGTTAATTAGTGATGATGTTTAATTAAGTAGATTATGTTAATGATAATAATTAAGTATATTAAGTTAGATTAGTTTAATTAATTTAATTAAATTGATTATCTTAAATAGTTTAATTAGTTGATTATGCTAATTAAGTAGATTATGTTGATAATCTTGAATAAGTTGATGATGATAGATTAAGTTGATGATAATATGTTGAATTAGTTTAACTAGTTGATAATGTTAGATTAAGTTGATGATGTTTAATTAATTGAAGATAATATGTTGATTATGGTAATATGTTGATGATGTTTAATTAAGTACATTAGGTTGATGATGATAATTAAGTTTATTAATTTATATTAGTTTAATTATTTAAGTAAATTGATTTTAGTTGATTATGTTAATTAAGTAGATTATGTTGAAAATATTTAAATAGTTGATGATGTTAGATTAAGTTGATGATGTTTAATTTGTTGGAGATAATATATTGATTATGGCATTATGTTGATGATGTTTAATTAAGTACATTAGGTTGATGATGATAAATAAGTTGATTAATTTAGATTAGTTTAATTATTTTAAGTAAATAGGTAAGTTGATTAAATTAGATTAGTTTATTAGTTTAAATAAATTGATTAGTTTAGTTAGATTATTTTAATTAGTTTAAGTAAATTGATTAATTAAGTTAGATTAGTTTAAGTAAATTGATTCAAGTAAATTAATTAGTTTAGTTAGATTAGTTTAATTAGTTTAAGTACATTGATTATGTTATATTCAGTTGATGTTATTTAATTATGTTTAAATAGTTGATAATGTTTAACTAGATTAATGATGTTAATTAGTTAGTTAAGTTAGTTAATGAACTAATAATGTTAGTTTATGACTTAATGTTCATAACTTGATATGAAATGAAGGTAAAGGTGATGGTGAAGATGGAGTACCCGATTAAACTCACTGTAGAAATAAATCTTCATGGCATGGCCATATTACGAGAAGGTTCCAATGACCGTCTCTTCTTCCAAAGGGAAGAAGTTCATGTGCTATTGCTTGATATGCAAGCAATAAGGGAAGAAGCCGATAGCAGCGTATGCATGGAAGACCGATTATGGGACAGGGGCATTATCCCGTCACTTAATCGGAATACACATAATCAATCTAGAAGCAGTTGAATCCGCAGTTGTAGCAGAACTATCAAGTCAAACGCAACTACACGGGTATAGGGGTACAATGCCAAGAGGAGATATGCCTTTTATGTATAATAGAGAGAATGATTGATGAATTAGCTAACTTTGTAATTCTCGATGAATTACCATTTAGCCATGGTGAGAGCCCAAACTTCAAACATTTTGGTAGAACCTCCTTACAACCCGCTTATAGACATGTCACTAGGAACACACTTAAGCGTCATACCCAAAGTGCTTATTACAAATATAAAAGTAGTTTAATAAAATATTTCTCACTTTTAACGTCGTATTAGCCTTACTAGTGATACATGGACCTCTACATTTGACGAACCTTTTCTTTGTATAACTTCCCATTAGATACATGATGAGTGGCATATTCAAAATCATGTCATTTTCTTTGATGATATGGAAGAGAGACATATCAGTTACAACCTTAAGGTAAGGATAATAGAATGTCTTAAGATCTTTCACTTGCTTGATAAAGTGTTTTCCCTTTCCTTAGATAATGCTTCAGCAAACACAAAATGTATAGATTATTTAATAACAGAACCTAACTTAAAATTGTTGAACACTGGAGAGCTTTTACATGTACATTGTTGTGCTCATATTATGAACCTCTTGGTTCAAAAAGGTTTAGCTGAGTTAAGTGACTTGCTTAACCCCATTAGGAGTGTAATTAAATGGATTAGAATTATGCCCTTAGTTAGAAGGAAGTATATGGCCTTATGTAAGGAAAGAGGCCTTAAGAAAAGGCAATGATGTCTCAAAACACCAACCCATTGGAACTCAACATATATGTTGTTAAATGATTCCATTAAATACCGTGAGGTTTTTACCATTCTATATAACGAAACTCGCGTTACTCCTAATGAACTTATTACTGATTTCTAGTGGACTACCGCTATTTTCATTTGTGATATTTTAGTAGCATTTGACCATGCAATCAAAATTTTCTGATACATTTACGACCCTAACATTCATTTTTATTATATAAGAGTGTGTTAGCGTTGTTAACACTCTTAGCGAGCATTTCAATGTCACCCAAATTAGTGACATACTTACTAGTATGCTCATAAGTGGTACACTTACTTTAGTGAATTCCTCATCATATATGGTATAACGGCTATTCTTGATCCCGGGTTTAAGGCTTAGGGTTTAGAAAACGTGTTAGAATGTTACTATTACACTCTATGTCTACAATATGATGTCAATGCCTTCATAGAAAAATGTGAAAATGTTTTATCTTGTTTATATGATAATTATGCTTCTATTTATGCACCTTCCTAACATATATCGTCGTCTAGTGGAAGTTTCGATAAGCGATTTGTGTCAGCACTTAGTAGAATTTGTAAAAAGTATAAACATCAGCTTCTTCTTCTTCATCTTCTTCACTTTATGTTATTAACGAATATCTTTCTTAGCAACATGAAACCGATGAAAAATTTTCAATTATTAAGTGGTGGCACGATCATAAATGGAAATTTCCTATTCTGGCGAAAATAGCAAAGGATATCCTTGCAGTTCCCGCCTTCTCTATTGCTTCCGAGTCTGCTTTTAGTGCAGGTAGAAGAATACTCAATAAGAAGAGATCCCTCTTATCCCTCGCGAGCATAGAAATATGCGTCTGTAAGAATGTTTGGGATTAAGTGGAGCATAGGATCCAAGGATTAAGGAAGGACATCAATGACGAAGACGATCCTTGGATGATGATGGACACGAGCGAAGGAAGCGACAACCCAGTAGGTGAAGGAGATTTGGGGACTGCCCTGACTAGGAACCCCTCGAGGTACGTATAGACTTTGATTCCTTTGGGAAATGTAGGCAACTTAATTTTGGAAATCAATATTTAATTATTTAATTAAATTTTGATTTCCAAAATTAAGTGCAAACCCTTTCTTTTCTCCCCAGCCCCTAAAACTAATTTAATTAAAATTAGCTAGTTATGTTAATTAGTTTAATAATATATAACTAGTTTATTTAGTTTAATAATATATGAAATTAGGTGAATATAAAACTATAAAAGATAAGCTTAATTAGTTTAATAATACATAATTATCAAGAAAATAAATAAAAATTTAATGTGATTTAAAAGTTTACAACAAATGTCATTATGAGTGTGAATATAAACGTTTAATTACATTCGAAATAGTTTATTTATTCTAATTTGTAAATGTCATTGTATGTAATTCGTTTCGTGAATTCGTTTTGATTTGATATAAAATTTGTTCTGATTCAAATTGTGAATTCGATTCTCTATTTCGGTTTGTGATTCAATTTGATTTAGTTTTTTATTCGACTCGATTTGGTAAAAATCATAAATCCCGACCCCAACCCCATCCTAGACCGGCCCGCCCTTGGACCAGTCCGGTCCTGGTCCATAAACTCCAAGACCAGCCCGGTGCCGAGCCCGAACCATCCCGATCGGCCCCGTATCATGGCCATGTCTTCTTGGACCTAACTCTCATACTAATGAGACCCCTCAACCACTCAACCACTCAACCCGGCCTCCATTCTAGCCATCATCGCTTATGAACCTCCCACCTTTGATCTATGTGTTCAATTTTAATTTCCAAACATCACCTTTAACCTTGAACCTATTTCCAACTACTGCAACCACGAGTCTAAGGCCACTGATGGCCAAGAGACCTCTGTTAAGGGAGAGAGAGTCAATTTATTCTAACAAGAATTGAAAGTCTTGATAACCTCTACGACAAGGAAAAGTTGTTCTTTGAGGGATTATTCACTGTCCATGCACACAGCCAATTAGGGATGACAATAAATCCAAAACCCGATCCAGACTCGATCAAATCTGACCCATTTTCTAGTTTCTAGCTGGGTCTAATTTTTAGACCCATTGGATCCTAGTCAAATATGGATCTAAATGTTATTTGGTCTAACATGGGTCTGGGTCAAAAAATTTAGACTCAAATCCGAACCATGGACCCTCATATTTAAAAAAAAGAAAACTAAAACCTAATTTTCATTTAGAACTAAAACTAAAAGTTTCATTTTCATTGCCACGTCGTCTTCCTCTTCTACGCTTCTGTTCTCTATTCTCCATTTTCCCCTCTCAATCTACTGCAATCCTCCAACTCTTTCTTGTCGCCACTGGCTGGGTAACATATTCATATAATTTTGATATATACTTGTGATAATTCGTGCTTTGTGATTACTAGCTTTTGTCGCCACGCTCCTCAAACATATTCAAATGGGTTTAAGATTTCTAGCTTCTATGCGATGTTAAAATTAGCTAGTGAGTAGCAATTCACTTAATCTTAAAAACATTATAATAAAGTAATATTGAGTTTAGGACTTTTGATTCATTGTTGGATTTTAACTATAGTTCTTACTTGTTTTCCACTTACTGAAGTAAATATTGTTTTGCAAGTATTTCAACAATACAAATTGTGTATTTAAGACAGGATTGATTAATTTCTCTCATTTAACATTATAATGCAATTTATGTTTATTTATAAAACTTAGTTAGTAAATAATTCTAAGGTCTAAAATGCAAAAATACATTCATTTATAAAACTTGTGAATAATAAGCACATAAAAATAAAAATATGTTAAGGATCCATTTTAGATCCGAGACTTATCGGATCCAGTGGATTTGGGTAAGGGTCTGAAATTTTAAGACCCAGTGGATTCAGGGTAGATATGGGTCTAATTTAAAAAAAAAGGGTATGGCTTTGGGTCTAATCAGGCCTGATCTATTGTCATCCCTACAACCAGCACAAAACCCCTCTATTTTCAATGCACCGTTAGAAAATATTTGCGTAGCGAGTTGTTTCAGTAAAAAGTTATCGCCTAGTGACAATTTAAGGATATAGATGTTTTACAGGTAATCGAGTTAGCATAGACTATAATACGTGAAACGAAATAAATCAATCAATGCAACTGACACGACAAATAGGTGATGTGGAAAACCTAAACTAGGGAAAACTCAAGGGGCTTATATGGCCACCGTTTCCCCTATATCATGGGATAAATTTTTTGTTTAGAACTTACAAGTAGCAAGGAAAATAAATATCAAGATGTATGTAGGTGTACAAGGGTTAATTATGCGATTATATTTAGGCTAGTTGGTTTGCTACAATAAGCTTCTCATACTCTCTTCTAGCTCATAGCTTGGGTCTCCTTTTATACTAGTGCTTCTCCGTTTACAACGGCTTCTTAGGATAAGAATTTGTTTTTCTCACATATAGGGAGGTCTTCTAGTTTTTTTGCATTTGACTTGTTCAATATCTTATCCTGCTGCAACTGCTCTCCCTATTTTTAGCTTCATGTGTATATTGACCCGACCTTCTCTGACTAACCACTAGTAGAAAATCAGTTAGTTGCTTTGGTATAAATATTACAGTTATATACAATTCGAAGCATTTAATAATTTGAAATATACCTTAATACCAAGTGCTGCAGTTTTTTAAATAACTGCAGCACTTGAAACAACAAATGCTGCAGTTATTTGAAAAATCGCAACATTAGTACCAAATGCTGCGGTTTTTTTAATAACCCCAACATTTGTGGTTTCAAGTGCTATGGTTATTTAAAAAATCGTAGCACTTGTGACTCATTGTATATGTTGTTTTTCAAGCGCTTTCAGTATCATTTCAAACGCGAAAAAAATGCGCATTTCCCTCTTCTCTAACCCTCAACTTATCTAACCCTAAATACATAAAACACTTAGATTTCCCACTTCTAATCCCTCTTATTTCCTACCTATGACCCTAACTTCTTTCTAAAGTCCCTATCTATTCTTCCTCATGCAATTTGAAGCCTACTTCTCTCTCCTACTCGTGCCTCCATGGATATGGCGTAGTGAAGCGTATTGAAACTTACTCATCTCTCCCATTTTCAAGAAGTTTACACACTTTAAAGTTAAAAATCTAAAGGTTCATATATGCCTTGAACCCTAGTATATATTTTTTAAATTTTTTTCATAATTTGTTAAAATATTAATGTAAAGATGAAAAACTCTTGTGTGTTCAAATCTAAATGTTATATGTTGTGTTTATGAAGGATTAACCTTTAAAAATCAAATTTCATTGATTAGATGGTGTTAGAGGCATTTTTTGGGGAAAATAAGTGGACAAATCTCCCATTTGGATATTTGCGGTCTGTAAATCTCAAAAAATACCGAGTTTGGACATATTATAAGCTCCATACGGAGTCCTGTAGCCAATTTTATGGCTTCTCAAAGATTTTTTTTCAATATCTTAAATAAGACATCACTGAGGCCACTAAAGGGAAACATGATTGTGTGGTACCTCTAAAAATAGAGGTTTTTAAAAAAGAATTACGCCATTCTAACTACCGGGCTAAGAGATTTGCCTCTTCGAAGTTTTCAAAATCTCGGAATACACCCAAAATCTATGAAGAATAAATTGGTTTTTTTATTTGAGTGTAAAATCTTGTAGATCGCAATTTTGCATGCCAAAACGAGTGGTCATAATGATTTATATGCTTTACGGTTGATCATTTCTTAACTTTTCTTATCTTTTATGACATATTATTTCTAACACAATATGCATGATATTCTTAGCTTAGATTAGATTATGTTCTTGATTGAATGTGGTGTTATAGTATATAACAATTAGATTTGCAAATATAACAATTTTGAGAGATATTAATTATTAATAATATACTTTTATATGTAATTAGCACCTAAAATGACCTATTATTTTTTTTTATCTGAAAACCATCAATTGTTGTGGTTTTCTAATATAACCGCATCATTTAGTTTATATGTGTTGCGGTTATACTAGAAAACTGCAGTACATATAAATTTTAGAATTAAAAAAAACCATTATATGATGCGGTTTTTTGGAAAATCGCAAAAAAACCGCAGCATATATAGCTAATAATTGTTGCAGTTTTTTCAAAAAATCGCAGCAAATAATGTAAAAAAATTATTTTTTTTAATTTTAAAAAAAAATATATGCTGCAGTTTTATTGGGAAAATTGCAGCATTTATTAGCTATATATGCTGCGGTTTTTCAAAAAACTACAGCAATTGTTGTTTTATTGCTGCGTCTATAAAACCGCAACATTTCTTGTTTTTCCATGTGCTTCACCTATATGTGTTTCGTATCAATAACCGCAACATTTAAAGTTAGAAAATCGCAGCATCTAGACATCTCTCTACTAGTGAATTGTCGTGATCTTGTATTGATATTCTTTGCTTACCGTAAACAATGTATTGGGAGTCTGCCTGATACTATTATTCCTTGGGATTGATCATCAAACGTTTAGTTACAACTGCTATTCTTCCAATTTCTTAGGTGTTTGTCGCCTAAATTCGTGTGGTAGGGTCGCCTGATGCTTTGATTTTTTTACCCTTACAGGAAAGACATAATCCAGCAACCCAGTCTTACACTTGTACGTTAGTGTTCAATTCCTCCAAAGTGAGTGCTGGGAGTTCAAATAAAGGTCAAGGTCTTAATTAGAAGAAAGGCGAGCTATGACGAAGATGTATCTATGACCAACATTTGGAGGTTAATTAGAGAGAATGGAAGGAGTGTGAAGATCATATCCTACACTCGTACAATTCGGACATTGTCAGAAAGGACCCACTAACTGGTCAACTAATCCCACGCAATAAACTCAATAACTGTGCTATCCTTATCCTACCATATTCCTTCATTGAATATAGTGAGAATAAAAGGAAAACTCCATGAACACTGTAGATAATACAGTATAGTACAAATAGTGGTATAAAAGGAGTAGAATACAATAAATACAAAACCAAAAGAGTAGAGTTATAATAGGAATAGAAGTCTTTGACCAAATAAGTCGGTTAGATAATAGTATAAAAACATTAATTTGTAAACTGATCAAATATATGAAAAACTAATTCAAGAAGCTTTCCAAACTTATATGGTATCAGGAGCCAAGGTGTTTTAACATAAATCACCCAAATCAAGCCCATCATCATTTACCATACACATTACCTGAACAATGTCGAATAATGACGATGAAATCAAGAAGGAAGAGACCAATCTACCAGTCACAGCAAACCAACTATGGCAATTGCTTCAACAATTAAAACCCACCTAGATTGGTTCAGAGACGAGTGGCCAATCAATGGTGACATTGAGTGAAAAACTTAACCATCATAATCATATCTGGTGGTCCAAACTCATGTATCTGGCTATCCGCAGGTGGGGGAAGCTCAACCATATCATTGCCCTGTCACCTACGCCTGATAGCCCAAAATACCCAAGATGGACTCAACAAGATGCTACTGTGATTTCTTGGATCATAGAAAACATCTCATCAGAATTAATCAATCAATTCTTGGACTACCCAACAACAAGAGATCTATGGAGTGAAATCGAATTACTATACACTAGTGGAATTGATGAATTGCACATATACGATCTCACGATAAAAGCTAACACCGTAAAATAAGGTAATGACTCAATTGAAAGTTTTTTACAACAATTTGGTCACAATCTGGAAAGAAATTGACAGGCAAGTCCCAAACTCGATGAAGCACACAGAGGACATAAACATATACAAACAAATAATCCAGACAAACAGACTATACCAATTCTTGTTTGGGATATACAACACCTTTGATGCAGATCAAAGGGAAATACTAAACAAGAAACCCATACCTACTATTAAAGAGGCCTATGCATTCATAAGGAGAGAAATACCCAAGAGGGGTATCCTTAGGAAGGAAGGTGCATCAGACGCGCTAGGGGTGGGTAGTGGGTTGGCCTCGAGGTCAAGATCTAGAAAGACCCAGACTTGAAAGAAAGAAGATGATAAGTCGAAATTACAGTGCACTCACTGTGGGGGCAAGAGACATACCAAGAATGGTTTTTTCAAGCTTATTGGATACCCGAAATGGTGGGCCGAGTTACAAGCACGCAAAATACAGGAAGAAACCCATTCGATAAAAAAGCTCAAGAAGAAGTGAAGAAGGGGAATGCTTCGTACGTAAGGGGAATAAACTTACTAACTAGAAAAATGGAGCTCAGAGAAGTAGAGCCAGAAGGGACAGAGGAGGACCTGCCAGTGAAGGAAGACACCAAGTCAGAGGAAACCAAGCAAAGTAAGGGAAATTTATTAAGGAAAAGGGGATAGGAGAGTGAGACGTGTGAAGAAGACAAGCCATGGGAAAATGGTGAGAAATGGGGAAACATACTGGGGGAAAGTAATGAGGGAAAGCAGAGTGAGGCGAGGGAAAAAAGGAGGCAGAGTAGAGCTTGGGGAAGTGGTGCCTCAAGATATGGCATCTCAAGATGCCCACCATCACAAAACCCCAAAGAAACTGGCACACCTCGGGCAAATAATAAGGGAGAGTAGAGTGAGGCATGGGAAACCCTAACATCAACAAATTAAAGAAAGCTCATTTTCCCAACATTGGCCAATATAAACATTAGGCTAGGGGTTGTGTATAAAGTCTAGAAAACCAATGATACAAAGCACTCAGGTTAGATTTTTGACTGCGGGGCAATGGACACCATGACCTATGACCCGACATATTTTGTTACCATTACAAGACCTCATAAAATGATAATCCAAACTGCCAACGAGGAATATGTACCGGTAGAGGGTGCAGGAATTGTGAAACTACAGTCGAACCTTATCTTTGAAAATTGTCTTCTTGTGCCAAGTCCATCTCATAAATTAGTGACAATTAGCCACATGACAAAAGAACTTGACTGTATGGTACTAATAAAACCAAACTCTTGTGTTATGCAGGATCATCGGACCAGGATGACTATTAGGCATGGTACTGAGGACAATAGTTTATACTATGTGGATAGGATATTTCAACAAGGTGATGCAGTGCTTGCTCATGGATCTATAAACCAAAAACTCTGGAAATGGCATTGCCGACTTAGACATCCATCATTAGGTTACTTAGAGTATCAATTCCCTTCTCTTAAAGGAAAAAAAGTTAGAATGTGAATCGTGTGTATTAGCAAAAAGCCATAAACAAACGTACTTTGCTAATATGAGTCATTCTATAGAACCATTTATGCTGATACACTCTGATGTTTGGGGCCTTGCACCTACCTCCAATTCTCATGGATTGGCGTACTATGTCCTGTTCATAGTCGATTGCACTATGATGAGTTAGGTGTATTTTGATACATAAGGGTGAAGTATACAAAGTTTTCTTAAAATTTTACAAAATGATTAGCACCTAATTTCAGACCCAAATTCGTACCCTCCGAACTGATAATGGAAGAGAATATGTTAATAGTACCATGAAAGAATTTTCTGATACACAAGGACTTATTCATCAAACCATGTGCCCCGACACCCCACACCAAAATGGGATAGCTTAGAGAAAAAACTAGACTTTACTTGAAATGTCGAGAGCAATTATGCTTGACTCGTGTGTCCCAACCCATTTTTGGCCTGAGGCGATTGCTACAGTAAATTACTAAACTAACCATCTTCCTTCAAAGAGCCTTCAATACAAAACACCACTTGACACCCTTCACTTACATATGCCTATACAATCTACCCACTTCCTGCAACCCCGAGTCTTTGGATGTACTGTTTATGTCCATCTCCCAAAATGAAATCAAAATAAATTTCAATCTCGAGCTGTCAAGTGTGTTTTTTTAGGATACAAGGTATATCAAAAAGGATATAGGTGCTATGATCCTACCATAAACCATATATACACTACAATGGATTGTGACTTCTTTAAAGATACCTCCTACTATCACCATCTTAGACGTCAGGGGGAGAATCGGGATAATAGTCTAAGTTGGCTAATTCATTCAGGGGGAGTTGGTACATATCAACAAGAGCAGGTAGGAAAAGCTATCGAGACAGCCTCCACTAGTGTACAACCAGTCTCACAGCGAGGCCCAATATTCCGGTCCGAAGATTCCAGCGGACAGACCTCTTGACTCTGTTGATTGTGTTTTTCCTAACCATGAAATAAATGAGGTTAAGTTAGAAGCAGACAAAGTCCAAGAGGACAGATACAAATTGCCCCCCAAAAGTATAAGGGGAATACGTCCCAGAAGATATGATCCGGAATTTGAGGCTCAAAGATCGAGGTACTCAGTCCTTACTCAAGAATCCAGCAGAATGTCAGAAACTGCTCTGGCATTTAAGGCCAAACTGTACTCTATGAACATCCCAAGAATTGCACAAGAGGCACTAAAGAATGAAGAATGGAAATAAGCCATGCAAAATGAAATTAGTGCTCTTAAGAAAAACAAAACATGGGATAAGTGCACTATTCCTAAAGGAATTGAAAGAAGAATGTGGTGTGCAAGTGGGTGTTTACAGTTAAATACAAGGAGGATGGAAGTATCGAGAGGTACAAGGTGAGACTTGTGGCCAAAGATTACACTCAAGTCTATGGAATAGATTATTCTGAAACCTTCTCACCTATAGCAAAGATTTATACAATAAGGGTACTCTTCTCAGTAGCAGCAAATGAAGGATGGACATTACATCAATTTGATGTAAAAAAATGCTTTCCTACATGGTGAAATAACCGAAGAAGTTTACATGGAACCACCGCCAGGTTTCTCTCAAGAATTCTCAGAAGGAGAAGGTTGTAGGCTGAAGAAAGCTTCGTATGGACTAAAGCAATCTTCCAAAGCATGGTTTGGAAGATTTACAATAGCCATGAAGAATTTTGGGTATAAGCAGAGTGAATCTAATCATACTTTGTTCTTAAAACGAAAGGGAGAAATGATCATTTGTCTCATTATTTATGTAGATGATATGGCCATCACAGGGAATGATAAGGATGAGATAAGCTCATTAAGGGAGAGGTTGTTCCGTGAGTATGAAATGAAAGATCTAGGAAGTCTGAAGTATTTTCTTGGAATTGAAGTTCTTAGGTCACGGCTTGACATATTTATCTCTCAAAAGAAGTATGTTTTAGATCTGTTAATAGAAACAAGGATGATCGGCTGCAAGCCAGCTGATACTCTGATGGTAATTAATCATGGATTACAGATAACTGAGGGAGATGAGGTGATAGATCAGGGTCAATACCAGAGACTTGTAGGGAAGCTCATATATTTATCTCATACTCGACTAGATATTGCTTATGCTGTTGGGGTAGTGAGCAGATTTATGCATAAGTCACAAGTGGTCCATATGAAAGCAGTATATAGGATCCTTAGATATCTCAAGAAAACTCCTGGCAGAGGAGTTATGTTTAAGAAAAACGGTCACCTACGTCTTCAAGCCTATACAGATGGAGATTGGGCTGGAGATCGAGATAGTCAAAGGTCTACATCATGATATTTTACCCTGGTGAGGAAATCTTGTAACATGGAGAAGCAAGAAACAAAAGGTGGTTGCGATGTCGAGTGCCGAAGCAGAGTTTTGGGGAATCGCAAAAGGAATTGTTGAAGTTCTCTGGCTAAGAAAACTTCTGTTTGAGCTCGGATTTCCTCCAGAGTCCAGCTGTGAATTGTTTTGTGACAATAAAGCTGCTATTAGCATCTCCGAAAATCTTGTGCAATATGATCGAACAAAGCATGTAGAAGTGGATAAACATTTTATCAAAGATAACGTAGAAGTTGGAGTGGTGAGTCTACCATATGTGCGATCAAGGGATCAAATGGCATATATCTTAACTAAAGCAGTTGGGTCACATGCGTTTGAAGATATTTTAAACAAGTTGGGTGTTGATGACCCCACAACCAACTTGAGGGGGAGTGTAATAATACACTATAGTACAAATAGGGGTATAAAAGGAGTAGAATACAATAAATACAAAACCAAAAGAGTAGAGTTATAATAGGAATAGAAGTCTTTGACCAAATAGGTCGGTTAGACAGTAGTATAAAAACATTAATTTGTAAACTGATCAAATATATGAAAAACTATTTCAAGAAGCTTTCCAAACTTATAAACACAATGCCTCACTTTAATTATGGTACATAGTACATACACCAGAAGTTACAGAGCAAATGGAGGTTGCACGCACCCTTATTAAACAGGCAACAGTAGTATAGTACTATATAGTCTGGAGTCTCTGGACTGTACTGTTGCATTACGTAGTACTCCATAGTTGGCTACACATGATGTTGTTACCAGCTGCATTCAGAATTTCTCAGATTATGTATACCGGCATTGCCATAATAACCATTGATCCCGAAAAGCCTGATGAAGGGTAGCTCAGTAGAAAGAAGATGTTGTCGATCAGGTATGAACAGAAGAATCCCCATATGGTTAGCTATGTAGTCGACATTGGAAACGTTACAAACATTACCGTAAGCATCAAATAATTGTAGGTCCGGTGAGATTACCCCATTCTGAGAAGCCTTAATACCTTTACTGATTTTCTTCCAACTTGTTTCCAGCTTGATGGTTATCGGGTCGGGGAGGTTATAAAAGGAATCAAAATCAGCCAGAATAAAGTTCTCGATATATTTGAATCGCGCTGCCTCTGCAATGGTTTGGATAATAATAAGCATCAACTGAGCTTCTTCTTTAATATTCCGCGGTTTCCCGTAAACAAGTTTTATAAACCTGTCTAGTTGTTTAACTCCCAAACCTATTTTGGTTCTGTTTCCAGCATTTCGCTCAATTTCTAAATATTGACCTTTGTATCTCATGTCTAGACGATTTGCAGCACCTTTAGCCTCAGGGAACAAATTCGTTTTTGCATAAAGAGGAGCATCAGAAAAGAAATGTGCTCTGAACTTTCCATTAAATTTGTCAAGATAACCATCCAGGTATAAGTTTTCTTTTTTTAGAGCGATTGTGATTACCTCTCCATCAGATGCCGTAAGATTAACCAATAGATACCTGACTGGATTTGTTGGTGCTGCTGTCACTGGTACATTGGTACCTCCATATTCTATCCTCGAATCCCTCACTTCGCCACGCACATCCTCCAACAGATCGGAATAGGTAGTCTCACTAGCAGTTCCGAGGTCAAAACTTAGACCTGCTGCCAAAGATGGTTCAAGGATGACCCAAATTGATATGGCTACCGCAAGATAGCTCTTCATATTTCCCTTTGTTCTACAGAGGAGTATGATTTTCACCTGCAAATACATATTTTTTGTTTATAAGAACTTGACAATCAATAGGAAAACTTAGGAGTACTCAAGTTAGTTTCCCCTTTTTAATTTTTACGGAAGGACTACTCAGTTAATCAACATGTCATGCAATTCACGTACTACTATAAGTTTAGTAAAAATATATTGATACAAGTAGATTTATGAAAAATAAGTTCACAGTTATGGACTATAGGTTTAAATCCGTGGAAAAATTGTAGTCATGCAATCTAAGACATGTACAAAATAACTACTTCGAGTCTGTGTTTGCCTATCTTAAATATTCTCTTCCTCCCCCAAAAATTGTCCCAAGTACGAATTTTAACTTTTTAAAATACAATGGAAAATGTTTGTCACGACAACCCAAAATGAAAAATCCTTAAGAGAATAGAGCAATCTTTGAGAGACAGATCACAATGAAAAATAGGGCAATTTTTAAGAGATGGAGGGAGTAGTATCTTGCTTTATGTGCGGGTACGACCCTCTCATTCAACAAATTAACTAAAATTGTGAAGGCACGCATAAATTGCATGCATTATAAAGGCAAAGCAACTAGCAAGTAGTATAAAAAAGAAATGACAAAACGAATTGAACCAGCCAAGTAGAGACATGTTACCGGTTTCTTGCTAGCTATATCGAACTTGTCGAATAATTATATTGGGTTGCAAGACACACAATGTAATACTACTACTTATATTATACTTTGAATTGATATGGCAATATGGCTTTATATAGAGAAGGAGAGGAAATGAAAAGAAAACAATAATAGACACTGCCAGCTATAAGTATATTCGTAATTGACAAAGTTGTTTCTTTTGCTTAGAAATAAATTTAATTTGGTATTTCATTCTAGTCTAAATTGTCATACATTATTTTAATGCACAAACAAAATATTCGTAGAAGAAACATGGAAATCGCCAATATTCATCTTTTAAGTTCATAAAATAAAATAAAACCACACCATATACCATTTTACAATTATTAGGAAATCAATTTGTAACTTGGGATTTTGAACACTAATACGTCCCATAACCAACAATTGAAAATTTGATGAAATAAAAGGTTGAAGGAAATAATTTATAGAAAAAAAAATATATAATAAAAAGAAATAAGAAATTAAAATGTAATAATGAAGAAGGAACAATATTTTCCTGAAAAAATTGAAAGATAATGAGCACATATAATACTTTCTATATTGTAATGAAAATAGAGAACTGTTTTTAGTATCGAAAAAAATTTTCCCTCTTCAGTTATCTTTTATTACCTTTTATATATTAGTACAGAGTAATATATAGATAAAAAAAATCCGGTTAAATTAGTGCATCTTGTATAATATTTGGGCCAAATTAATACTTTTGAATTCCACTATTTCCATTTTCCTGTCCTTTTTTCTGTTGTTTACCTTTTATGGCAAGTTGGATTGTATTGTGCTAATTGACCCGTAATAAAACCAACTCCCCCAAATTCTATAACAATTGAAATCATCCCTGAATGTAATCCACTTATATTGGCCGATGTAATATGGTGTTATTTAACAAAAGTAAGAAATTGTGATTAAGGTGGATGGACTCATGTAGACCAAAAATAAATAAATAAATGAAAATACTAGGCCAGATGATTTATTTTCGATTCCACAAACTTAAAGGGTTCTTTTTTTTTTTTTATGGTAATGCATAAAAGGTTCTTGTAGCTGAATTAGATAATCAGAACTCTAAAAAGTAGTTCTATTAATGCATGTATGTACCACTATTTTGCAGAATCCAAAGAAGCTTGTCGAATGTCCTAGTGGCCTAGTGGGAAGCAGGGTGTGCGTTCAGATGATCATTACGAGTTCTGTTCGATACCAATGGATTGGTACTATTAGGGGTTGTTAATTATTAATCATTTATTTATTTAATTGGTTTGGTTCGAATTTGATTCGGGTTTGATCGGGTTAAGACGATTTATTTCCGGTTTTGCTCGACTTTGAGCCGAGTCCAATTTGGACGGGTTAAGACTATTTATTTCAGGCCATTTCGAGATAATTTGGTTCGATTCATAATTATTTTACAATTATAGCTGAAATTCATGATTATTTAGTTTCTATTATGCACTTGTTAATTCTTTGACGATAAATAGTGTTGTAAGACCATGCTTTTATTTTGATATGATGGGATTGGTAGGATCTGATCGAATCGTAGAATCGTGCGATCCTACATAATAATTAACGTACTTACACTTATAACTCTCAACCTTTATCGACAATATTCCTAATTTTTTTATTGTTTTGAAGAAAAAAAGGACAATTAATAAAATTAGAAATTGTTAAAAAATCATAATCATTAACTTATTGAAAACCAATACAAATAAAGTATAAAGGTATGTATGTGTTATTTCGATAGAAAAATCAATCATCATATCCAAAAATCATAATCTTATTCAGATCAAGATCATTAAACTAGGGGTGTACAAAATAATCGTAACCATTAACCGTGTATAATTGACTCATATTAATGGTTATTTTACCGAACCATTAAGAATTAGTACGTGGTTACAGTTACGGTAATAAAAATTTTGTAATGGTTAACCAATATTATTATTTTTAAAAAAACTAAACCTGAAAGGCTAAAAGATGAGTGATTATCACAAGTTTTTTTTATGCATGATCAAAACTTGTGTAAATATTTATTATTATTGTTGTAGAAGATCCAAATGAGCTAAGGAATACAAGTAGTTTCACAATATTAGTTGTACAAGTGCATAAAAATGGAATAAAATGGTTAGCGGTTAACCGTTAACCTTATGGTTAAATATCGATTAATTGTTTATCGGTTACGGTTACTTAACGGTACTGTTACGGTTAACCTTTTGTAATCTGTCAGTACTGTTAAGCACGGTGCGGTTAACAGTTTATAAACACCCCTTGTTAAAATCAACTAATTATGCTCCATTAACAATTCAATCAAGTATGAAGCCCTAAAAATCAACTAGTATACCAAACGTTTCAAATTAAATGATAAAAATTAACTAACTATAGATCTATAAGTGATATATAATTGACTAAGATTTTGCATCTTGGTAGAGTATCATAGTAAAATACCAATAAATTATGAGAATATGAATTATATGATTCTATCTACTTATAATTTAAATAATTTAATCAACAACACTATTAGATTTGAGCATTTTTAGTTGTTTTTGTGTCCGAAAAGATAAAGTGGATATCAATTAATGACGAATGAAAGTCTATTTTATTTGATAGTCTTTAGACTTCTATTGCCGTTTTGCGCAATTAATAGTTTTTAAAGTTTTCACAAATTAGTTTAAATAAAATAGTTCTAAATTCATAATTAAAATTTTTATGTGCTTATCATTGATTTTGTAGAAATTTCTTGTTTTTTTTTATTAAAATGTAACATACGTATTTCAGTATTTCACGTATATTGAAATATGCTTCTAAGTAATTGGAATTTTGCGAAATAATAAGTCGTTTGTTAAAAATCCTAATAATTTGCAAGAAAATGTGATTGGAGTATGATAACTTTACTCTTGGGTTTCTAATAGGTTAATTTTGAACATGTCGTCTTAAATTGGGTGAAAGACTATCAATTATGCCTTATCGATTTCTTGTCTGGTTGAATCGGATTCAGGTTGTTACTATTCAGTTTGCAATCAAGTTTGGTTGATAAAGGGTTGGGTCATTTAGGAATCGGGTTATATTCGGGTTGGAGTCGATGGGATTCGAGTCGGGTTATATTTCGGGTTAAATTAGTTTCCAGGTTGGATTTGGGTCAGGACGGTATAGGTTACGGGTTACACCTTTCGGGTTGTAAATAAGTTAGAGTTAAAACAGATCGGGTCGGTACAGTTAGGTTTTGTTGAAAATCGACGGCCGCTTTAGAGGAAAGAAGAGAATTAAAACGTGACATGACTAATAGAAAACAATATCTTGCATAATCATGACAAAACTATCTCGATCTCGATCTATCACTATTATATTTATAAATTTTCGTGATATTTTTATTTACTGAAAGTGATAGTGGTCCTTATAGTATACCTATGTGTTTGCTGTTTTTAAAGTTGATCGAATGTAGATGATTGTTGTCAATTATTCCAAGCAAATCAGGTAGATCAGAGCAATTAAGTTGCATGTACGGAGTGAGTATATTTTCAAGAGTGGATGCAATGGTCAACTGCTAGTTACAATTATTGATGATAGAACCCAATGAAGCTTCTTGCTTACTTCAGGAGTTTTGGTTTTGTCTTATTTGTTTGATGCAATGTATATCAATTTTGTGGATAATAGTATGGGGCCTATGTTTGGACCACTTCAATTCTAATCTTATACTTTACCTTAACATCAAATAGATATTTATAAATTAAATGATATTGAATATAATGTTTTACAAACTCATAATAAGATATTTACTATTTGAGAACTAACAAATGGTACTTGAAATTACATTACTATTATAAGGGAATAACATTAATTAGGTAGATGTATAAGATATTAATACCCTATCACTTATTTGTAATCATATACTTATAGAAGATTTTGTGCTCTTAATTTGCTTAATTATAATCATTTTGTGCTCTTAATTTGCTTAATTATAATCTCAGAGAATTTCTCTATCTATCAAAAGACTATTTCAAGAGACTATATAGATGTTAATTCTAAAGAATGACTTAGTAGTGATTCATATTTATTTCTTCAGTTACATCTTAAATTACATTAGAAACTTTATCAAACTATATGCAGAAAAAATCTTTGAAAAAATCTGTATGATTCTCTACTAATTGGATATTATGCAAGACATCATTAGGAATTATATATCTTTGACATTCCATATTAGTAATTGTATCAAATGTACTTTATAAGCCTTTACTAAGATCAAGAATAAAGATTGGCAATAATTTCACAAATAACAGAAGTATTCAGAAAATAAAATACTAATTTTAGAACATACATGTAGTACAACATTAAATTCCAAATCAAATCATATATCATTATAAATTAAATTAAAAATATAAAATACATCATCACATACAATGAATTCTAAAATATAAACAAATTTCAAACATAACCAAATATCACTGTTATAATGTAAATAAATGCCATTGAAAAAAAAAATTAGGGTTTTGTCAATTTGCTTCTTAAGAGGATGCAAACTTGCATAATGGTTTTGTCTTGATTTTGCATTTGTTTGATGCAATGTGTATCAATTTTGTGGATAATAATATGGGCTTTGGATCACTCTCAATTCTAAATTTATAATGAATAACCACAAAACTGTGAACTCCACGTAAAACCAATCATTGATGCACCGCACACAATTTTAAACACATGAAAACAGTGCGTGAAGCAGATAACTACCAAACAATATAATTTCTCTGGTAAGAAATACTACTAGAGTTGTGAGAAATGACATCATTCAATTATTACACACCATACAGACTGTGGACTAGAGCATACAAAAATAAAGATCGGTAGAAGATTTGAAGCTTCTTGGAGTTGCTACATTTTACCGATCGATGAAAGTGAACATGACATTATCTAGAATTTTAGGGTTAATATTTTTCATTCTATTCTGTTTATGTGTATAAATATATTTATATATACATGTATTTGTATTTTACTCTACTTACAACTCTCCTAGTTACCAAACCTCAGGTTATTTTTGCTCTATCTTTTAGGATTAGCTAATATATTTCTACAAGATAACTCTATCCATACTACCCCTCAAATTGGAGCGTGAAGATCATGAACGTCCAACTTGCGAAGTAAGTACAAAACTGACGCTTGCCCAAAGCCTTAGTGAAAATATCATCCAATTGCTCAGATGTCAAAACATGACCAGGGACAATGATTCCTTCTCGAATAGCATCACAAACATAATGATAGTCAACCTCTATATGCTTCATGCATTTGTGGAACACCGGGTTTTGTGCTATATGGATAGTCGATTGACTGTCACAAAATAATTGTATGGGACGATAATGATCCACGCCTAAGCTATGAAGAAGTGATTTTAGCCATTTCAACTCTGAGATCACAGCTGCCATAGATCTATATTCAGCTTCATCAAAAGAGCGGAAAATAGTGTGTTGTTTCTTAGTGATCCATGACACAGGAGAGTCACCAAGAAAAACTTGCCAACCTGTATTTACTCGGCGAGTTAAGGGACAACTGGCCCAATCGGAGTCACACCAACCGGAAATAGTGAGATCCCCATTAGCTAGTAGCAAGATGCTTTGACCCGGTAAGCCTTTCAAGTTCCGAACAACTCTCAATGCAGCATCCCAATGATCACTTCATGGAGTGTACATGATGGAGCCAACAGATGAACCACATATGCCAAATCTGGTCTGGTGAAGGACAAATAGATTAAGTGACCTACAATTCGCCGATAAGACTCAGCATCGTCCAAAAGTGGGTTGGTCGATGAGGCTAAGTGATGATTCTTCTCAATAGGGAAAGCTACAAGCTTAGAGCCTAAAAGACCAGTCTCACTAAGAATATCGAAAATATACTTCCGCTAACATAGATAAATCCCATTTGTACTCTGTGCGACCTCTATGCAAGAAAGTATTTCAGAGCTCCTGGATCCTTCAAATGAAAGCAAGCACCCAAATACTTCTTAAACGACACAATCGCAGAAGAATCATTGCCCAAAACAATAAGGTCATCAACATATACTAGGACATTAAGCTGCACAGTCCCCCGATGATAAGTAAATAGAGAGTAATCAACATACGACTGTAAAAAGCCTTAAGCCTGTAAGGATGAGGCTAATTTTGTAAACCAACAACAAGGAGCTTATTTGAGTCCATATAATGATTTTCCATACCAGACTTTGAGTCGCCACATCAAAACCAAGAGGCAACTTCATATACACAACTTCAATTGGTGCAATTCCCAATTCTTAGCTGCAGCAGCAACTAGAAAACCACGAACTATAACCATCTTGGCGATAAGGGCAAAGGTTTCATTGTAATCAATGCCCTCTCTTTGATGATTACCGAGGATCACCAAACGAGCTTTAAGCATCTCAGCACTCCCATTAGCATTATATTTGATCTTGTATATTCATTTGCAACCCAAAGCCTTCTTCCTAGAAGGAAGAGGCTCCATCATCCAAGTAGCATTAGACTCAAGTGCACTAATCTCCTGTCATATGGCTTCATGCCAATCTGAATGCCTCATGGCCTTAGTAAATGAATGAGGTTCATGACCATCGGTAATTGCTGCGAGGAAAACACGGCATCGTAGAGAAAACTAATCACATTTAATAAAATGGGCAATAGGAAATGAGTTACCTTAGGAACCAGAAGGCAACAAGGAACTAGAAGGAGGACTTGAAGTGACTATAGTGTGTGCAATGTAGTCTTTTAGCTAATCGAGTTAGGTTTTGTTATGAAACCCGCATCCATAGGTCTTATTGTCAGGCCCATCATCTAATATTGTCAGAGGAGGTGAAATAGACGACCCAAAGGAAGAGGAGAAAGGATTATCGACCTCAGTCCCTGGAACATGTAGATCAGTAGAGTCCATCAAAGATGCAGAAGCATCAACATTATCAATAGAATAGTCATTAAAGTCCTTCAAAACCGAAAGCGGGGCTGCCAAATCGAAAGACGAGGAGGCAACTGGTAGTCCGGCAAATGAGAAAATAGTCTCGTGGAAAAAAACATCCCGTGACACAAAAAACTCACTGTTGTCAAGATCATACAACTTCAATCTCTTCTGACTATATGGATAACCAAGAAAAACACACCGACAACTCTGAAATGAAAACTTGTCACCCTTTGAACGTTGGTTATGAGCAAAGCACGAACATCAAAAAACCCGTAAATGATCATGAAGACTCCACCTTGATTACTAATGTTTTTATGTTTAATGATGGAAGCCAAAATGCAAAGTCAAATAGAGTTGAAAACATGATGGAAACCAAAATGCATAGAGTTGACAATGTGTTGGAAGTAATGGAAGCTATAATGCAAAGCTTTATGCATTTTGTCAAAGGACGAGAATAACTCTTGAGCCACGTCTTCAAAAGCTTGAGCCACGTCTCAAAACAGTTAGCAAAGTTCAAACACTTTGTCAAAGGATAAGAATCTTCTAATTGCCTAATTCTTGTGTTTTATCCTTTCCCTATTTCACTTATTCTATTCTCTAACCTAACTTATTTATACATGATTTTACTGTCAAAGATATCTCTTAATTTCAGCAAATTAGTGATGCTCATATATGTTGAAGATTATTCAAGTTAACTTTGGTAATTACCAAAATTCACGCATTGTGGTTATGGAAAAAGAAATCTGTTTTGAAGCTTCAAGGTGCAGCAAATAAAGTGGAAATATTCTTGATGTAATATATTCAATGATATCAATATTCAACAGCCAAAATGAATTATTCTCTACAGCCATATTGGAGGAAATCTTGCTGAAAGTATTGAAGGCAAATCAGATTTTCAGCAGCCTATTTTGAGCCTCCTTTCAACGGCCTGAAATCAAGTTCAGTATATATTCCAAGCTTTGAAGTTGAAGAAAATCAGAGACAACGTGAGACACAACGAGACAAAAAGTAAAGAGCAGAAGCTTTAATCGTGAATTTCAGTCACAAGCACATCAACAAAGCTTCATTATTTTCTCTCTAGTTCCATAAACTTTACCTTGTGTTTAGATTGAGAGAAAATCAAAGTATAATCTCTTGAGTGTTTAAAAGAATATTTTGAGAGAGTGTTATACTAAGAGTATACCCATAATACTCAAACGTATAGAAAAAGAGAGAGAGCTTTTTATTACTAGGATCTGAGATGCTAAAGTGTAGCTGGGGTGCTATGGAGTAGAAGATGGGGATTAAGATCTTCTAGGGTGCTTTAGGTCTCTAAGGGAAGTAATAAAAGAGCGAGCTAAATCCTAAGGGTTGGACAACCCTAGGCGAAGACGTAGGCAAATTAGTTGCCGAACTTCGTATCAAATCTCTGTGTTTTGTCTCATCTTATTTCTGTCTTCATTGCTTACGTTTTATGTTTGCTTCGCTCATCAATCAAAGCAGCGAACAGTCAAAGCCTGAGCAAAAGCCTTTGAAACCAATTTCAAGGCTTTGACATCCAGTTTCAAAGATAAGCCTTAACGCTTATATTCCGCCTTTGAAAGTCAGTTCAAGACCTTGAGATCCTGAACGCAAAAATCGGTTATACTCTATTCACCCCCCCCCCCCCCCCCCCCCTCTAGAGTATAATTAATCATATTTCATCTCCCTATTGATTCTTCAAATCAAGACGTGGCTTCTTACCACAAAGAACCTGAATTGGGGACTTATTGAGCAAAACAAATGATGGAGTACGATTAATCAAGTAAACATTCCCCAAAACACACTCTTCCCAAAACGAGATAGGCACATGACCTTGAAACATCAAGGCACGTACAATATTAAGAATATGGCGATGTTTACGCTCAACACGGCCCTTTTGCTGCGGAGTACCCACATAAGATGTTTGAAAAACAATATCGTTGGTGTCAAAGTAAGGTAAAATGCATTTAAACTCAGTGCCATTATCACTACGCACAGATTTCACAGTAGATCCAAATTGACGATTAATCATAGCAAAGAAATGACATAAACTTTAATTTTGGAATGCAACAGATACTCCCAAACAGCTCTAGAATAATCATCAACTAAAGTTAGAAAATAACGAGCACTAGTTGTAGAGAGAGTAGAATATGACCCCCACAAGTCACAATGCACAGGCTCAAAGCAGCAACTAGCCCTACTATCACTAATTGGAAAACTTGACCCAGAATGTTTAGCCTAAGGACAGATAAGACAAGGAAGTGGTAATTTATTAGTAGTGGATGAAGAATCTCGAAGAACTGAAATTGTCTAGAGAACTCTATCAGACGGATGACCAAGACGACGATGCCACAATTCGAAAGGAGTCAAACCCGATACTGTAGGAATTTTCCGAAAATAATAGAGTCCTCCTTTTTGTTTACCGGCTCCAATCAGGTGACAATGCAAAGATGGAACAAAGAGCACGGTATCACGAGTAAGTTGAGGAGACAAGACAACTTGACCCATTTTACTAGTTGTGACACTTTGCCAATTAGGTAAATCAACAAGGCAAGAACGAATCACAGTAGCATTAACCAAAGCCACTGCATTTCCAGTCACATGATGTAATGCACCAGAATCTATAATCCAAGTACCTACTCGGCTTGGATGGTTTTGTGATTGTGCCATCCACAAGACAAAGTTACAACGAGATTTCAGTACAAGGGTCGTCATAGCTCGAGCCCATGCAGTGTAATTATCCCCACGTAAACTAACGTGAGTGATGAGACTATCGGGTTGATCACCCGAATTCAGAAAATAAGGAGAAGATGGATCAATCTTACCTCCACCCTCCATGGCAGCAAAGCACAACATAAGAGAATCACGCAAACCCGAAGTTCAATCACTGTGGAGGGGAGAAAACAGCTAGAGGGTGAACCTGACTCTTGATACCATGTAGAGTTTTAGAGTTAATATGTTTCATTCTATTCTGTTCATATGTACAAATATATTTATATATACATGTATTTGTATTTTACTCTATTCAAAACTCTCCTAGTTTATCAAAACTCAGTTTATCTTTGCTCTATCTTTTAGGATTAGTTATTGTATTTCTACAAGATAACTCTATCCACTCATGGAAGTTAGACAAAAGTCATGTCACCACTGAATGTAAGTCAGTATCACGTAAATTGACCTCACTTCATGGTAGGCAATGTTTTGTATACGTGGATAGAGTGAACAGGCAACATTCTGCGTTGGTGGTGGACAGCTGAGTAACGTTCATTTTTTGAGCATCTGATGAACAGCCAAGATTTTCAGATACAAATAGTAGGTTGCTTACACAATGAGCGTTATATCAGCATTTGGAGTACAAAAGAAGATGGGGCTCTTATTTCATCGATTGGAATACGAAAACAAACTACAAATTATACCAAATAGCAAAGCATCTTTAATTATACAAGAAATTCCTCCATAGGCCAATGGCGTATTCTATAGAGTACGTCCAACTGGAGTCTCTGAATTGCAGCAAACTTAAAAGAATCCTTTTGGCCTCTGTTTGCTTCACTCACACCAAAGATCTCAACAAATATAGGCCGGTTTTATTCCTCTTGAAACACAAATACACAGCGCATAACAACACTTCCGCACTGGGAAGCCGTTGGTGAGAATGCTGAACTACTAGGCTTGGTTACTTTCTGCATCGACTTCCTCAGGCTGCTGCCCTGCCTCATTCTTACCTTTGATTGAAACCAGGCTTTCCATGTATGCAAAAACTCCTTCACACCATGTCCCTTTCTGAAATGCAAGATCCTTCAGTTC
The DNA here is from genome assembly GCA_026401315.1 of Dysphania ambrosioides. Classification (NCBI taxonomy): domain Eukaryota; kingdom Viridiplantae; phylum Streptophyta; class Magnoliopsida; order Caryophyllales; family Amaranthaceae; genus Dysphania; species Dysphania ambrosioides. Next base: position 237,699 of record CM048672.1, read on the forward strand.
TTGTGTATCAGGATCCAATAAGACTAGCTTATTATCCTCGTTGTCTAGCAAGAGCCTGTTTTCCTTCCAATGACCAACAGGACTCCGGACATCAGAAAACGGCCCTACAGTACATTTCTTAGTCCAACACCCTTCACTCCAAGTAAATATTTCAAAGTTCTTCTCTGCGTCATGGAGAGACAGAAACGCAAGAGAGTCATCATATACTCCTAGACACTTTGAGCTGGGCTGTGCGTAGTCTGGAACATCAATCTCTTTAAATGCATCAGTAGCAAAGTCAAAAGAAATTATCACTTCAGAACTATATTCGAATGATCCAAGCCAATAACAACATCCATTCACATAGATGTAGCACTTATTACTCTCCAAATCATAAGCTTTAGCCAGATCTCCACAATATCTCCACGAATCAGTCCTTAACGAGTAAACAAGAACCGACACAGGATGCTTGAGATCACTGCCATCATCATTATCATTCCAATAACCTTTCAAAACAACCACCTTATAGTCTCCAGTAGCAGGATCCACCCCAAAACCATAAACTTCACTAGAAGCATATGTAAAACCAGAAGGCAGATCAGGCTTACAGATTATATCAGGTAAGCGTTTGAACTCATTAATAGCCGGATTCCACAAAGCACGATCCCTAGAATCGTACTGATACAAATAATACAATCCATGACACGGACCACAAACATAAGAGCTATACATGGGCATGCCATACAAGACTTGATCAGCTAAAACTCGAGCGGTATCATCATCAAGCAACAGTTCATACAATTGAAGTTCAGCATGGCTAACATAACACTGAACAAGGAGACAGCCGCGCCAAGTATCATTGTTGCTATTATAGTAGTTTATCAGATGTTTGGATACGAATTCGGAACTGGAAATAATAGCGTACCATGATTTGCACACAATCTTGAATTGCAATAAATCTTTGACTGGCAGCCTAGAGAGAATCTCAACAATCAGATTTTCAGGTAAATGGTCAATTTTGTCGATCGTAATCAACACTGACATCTCTTTTTCTTTAGTAATTCTGTAAAATTACAACCCCAGAAATTAATCAACAACACCCATTGAAAAAAAGTAAGAATAAAGGAAGATATATAAAGATCAGACCTTTGTTTGAGGATTTGATGAAAAGGGTCATTGTCGTCGGACCAAGTGTAGCGTTGCAAGGAGAGAGCCATTGCTACAACTGCCAACATAAACAACAACGATTATTGAGTAACATTAGTAAACAGCCTCACCGTCGATTGATTGATGGAATAACAAAATGATCAGGAAAATCATATACCTTAAAGGATCAGGAAATAAGAGCTATGAAACCAAATAGAACAACTCTAGAATGAGAGAGAGAAAGAGAGAGGGTTCGTATGACGGATGGGTTAGAAAATATTTTGTTTTCGTAAATATTTAATAAAAAATTTAGATTCAGATTCGATTCGATTCATGGACCTATATATTAAAAAAAATTAAAATCTAATATTCTTTTAGAACTAAAACTAAGAAATCATTTACATTGTTCTGTCATTTTCAACTATTTCTCATTGTCACTCACCAATTAATATTCATATAATTTTGATGTATACTTTCTGATAACTAGCTTCTCGTCGTCATGCCCTCGCAAATATATTCAACTGGGTTTTAGATTACTAGTTTCCGTACTATTCAGTTTAAGACTTTTGATTTAGTGCACTCTAGTGCTTTCTTGTTTTCCATTCATTGAACTAAATATTGTTTTGCAAGTATGATGTGTGCATCAATGTGAACGACGAGCATGTTGAAGAATTATTCCAAGAAAGTCAAGAAAGCATGAATCTATACTTGGAAGCTTCTTCAATAGGTCAAACTTACTATCGGGGGCATCAAGACAAAGCCACGCTTTGTATGGTGGCGTTCTTGGGAGTTCTTGAAGCTTCTTGATAGTTCTTTAAGGTTTCTTTAAAAGCTTTCTTAGATTTTGGTCTACAAGTTTTTACCTTTCACTTGAAAGGGTTTTTCTTGGTTTAGACCTTAGGTTTCTTTATGTTCTTAATTATTTTTGTACGTGTGCGTAGTTAATTAAGTTGGAGAATCGTGTAACGTTACTTGGCGCACAAGGTTAAGTTAGGTTTCCTATTTCAAGAGGGATTCCTACTCAAAATTGAAAGTGGCGGCTGCTTGGAGATCAAGGCAAAGGGATTCCTACTCAAGCTAGAACTCTAATATGCTTAGAAAAAGTAGGAGTTTTACTCAAGCTAGAACTCTAATGTGTTTAGAAAAAGTAGGAGTTTTACTCAAGTTAGAACTCTAAAATGCTTAGGAAAAGAAGGAGTTGTATTCTAGTTAGAGTTCTAATAGTCTTAGGAAAGGATTGCTATAAATACTCCATGTAATTCACGAATTCATTCATTCATTCACGATTTGAGCAATACAAAACACATATATTTTTGAGTGATATTTTGGTTGGATTGCCTAAATATTTCTTTGGCTAACTTGCGAGTTGGTTGCTGTTTTGGGTGTTTTAGTTAAAACATTCATTGGTTTGATTAATTAGGTGGACTCTTAATTAATTAAACTCAGTTCTTGCCTAGTTCTTGGTGATTTATCTGTATAGGACGAAGCTTAGAACATATCCTTGTGATAACTTGGTTTTCGGATCAAGAATCACATCAAAGTATTTCAACGATACAAATTGTATCCTTAAGAAAGAATTTATTAATTTATCTCATTTGGCAGAATAATGCAATTGATTTTTCTTTATACTTACATGGTAAACAATTCTAAGGTCTAAAATGTGAAAATACATCCAATTATAAAACATGTGAATAATAAGCAAATAAAAATAAAAAAATATGTTAAGAATCCATTTTGGACCCAATTTGGACCCAAGATCCATTAGATCCAGTGGATTTGGGTAAGGATCTGAAATTTTAGAACCCAATAGATCTAGGGATGATATGAGTCTAATATAAAAATAATTGGTATGGGTCCGGATCTAATAAGACAAGACCCAAACCTGACCCATTGCCATCTCTAGCCGCAACCATGTGTCTGTCAACTTTATTACAAAAAAAGGAATGAGAAGGTCTTCACAACTTGAAGAATATCTTCGACAAGGGAGTGTAGTTCCTTCGGGGAAATGACTGGATTTCTTAGCATAGAGATGACTGTCAGGCTATCAGTTCTGAGGACCCAGGCCTTTGCAATTTTCTTCGCAAGTCCCAACGCTTTCTAGATTGCAAGAAGTTCAAAATGATGGGGTGAAGAGGCAAGGACTTTCCGTCCTTCAGAGAAAATTTCTTGGCCTTTTTTATACAGGACCAATCTGATCATAGCTTCAGGGGTCGATGAAAGAGAGGTATTCTTCTTTTACTTCCCAAAAGATACATTTCGCATCTTGAAGAGCTCTATGAGACCAATAATGAGGAATTCTTGGATAAGGTTTATTATTTAGATCAGGGAGATCAATACTTCTAGATACTCTCCTCTGCCACTCTTGGAGAATTAAAAGGATTTTTATCTGGATTTGGAGCAGCATTCTCAAAACACACACTGATTCTATGAATCCATATACTCCAAAGGATAAGTGCAAACTCTACTTCTCTTTGAATCCAACCGTTCGAGTTTTCTTCTTTAAAGAAGAGTTGGAGGTAGTCTGAAATCCAGGTGGATAGATCAGGTTCTAAAAAATTAACTCGAATACCAAACTGACTCGTTGCCCATATTCTTCTTATGATGGCACAATCTCATAAAATATGTGCAAGAGTCTCAGGAGCGGAGTGGCATAAGGGGCAAGAGTCATCTTGGATGATGTTTCTTCTCTTTAGAGCCACTTTCGATGGAATTGCTCCATTCATAAGTTTCCAAATAAACAAAGTAATTTTGTTTGGGCATTTCATTTTCCAGAAGATTTTCTAGAATTGAGGAGACTTCTTGATCAAGATCAGCAAGTCATCTTTTTTCCTTTTGATATAAGAACTTTCATCCTTCTTTTGTTGAGAATCTTCCCGTAATTGAGCTATCCCATTCTCCATTTGCTGGGATCAAATCTTTAACTTTTTTTGGGGTGGAGTTGAGATCAATATTGCTTTTAAATCTTCCTACTCCAGAAGGAAGCCATGCATGGGAGTTGATAACGATGTCTTTTCCATCCCGAGCTTCATTCTAATGTCGTTCTTCAATTCAAGAGCTACCTTGACCATGCTTCTATAACAATAAGAACTTCTCTTGCATATAGAGCTGCCCTTATTCACTCTTTTGATAAGAGAACATTTATACTTACCATTAATAACACGGGCAATTAGGGATTCATGGTTGCTTTCAATTCGCTAAGCTTGCTTCATTAGAAGAGAGAGGTTTAGATGCTCAAGGTTTTGCAGGCCCGCTCCCCCTTCTACCTTGGGAGTTTCAAGAAGACTCCTTTTCTTCTAGTAAATCGGTTTATTCTCCATAAACGAGGCACACCAAATTTTGATAAGGGAGGACGTGATGTTCCTATGGAGTTTTTTGGGGAGGAGATATATAGAAATGATGTGCGTAGCTAATGTAATTAGAATAGCATTAATGAGAACGAGTTTACCAGCTTGATTGAGAGAGGAAAATTTCCACCGAAGAGATCTTCTGCAGGATTCTTTCGTGAATGAATGAGAGTTTTCCCAATGATCGACCATCAATTTCCATTGGAGTGCCGAACCTACCTCCTTTTTTACAAGGATACCTAGAGGCTTCTTCAGGAACTTGCAGAATCTTCTAGGCATGTTCGGGCTGAAGATAACAAATGATTTCTCAGCACTAACAATTTCCCCCGAGATATCACAAAAGGAATCAACAGTCTTCTTGATAAATGAGCACGAGTTAGGAATGTCTTTTAAGAAGAATAGAGCATCATCTGCAAAAAAAAACAAAGATGAGAAATCCTTGGACTCCTTGCACCCATTCGTAGCCCCTAAAGCTTCTTGAGGGATTCCAATTTCATGAGTCTGCGAGAGAGCACCTCCATGCAAATAATAGACATGTAGGGAGAGAGAGGATCCCCCTGTCAAAGGCCTGCTTGGGGAGTAAAGCTCTCAGATGGCTCGCCATTAATCAGAATAGAGTAAAAGACTAAGGAGGTACACTTCATAACCACTTAACCCATTTGCTTGGGAATTTCATAGATTTTAGTGTGAATTCAATGAATTTCCAAATGATGCGATCATAAGCTTTGTTTAAATAAATTTTGAGAATTGCACTGTAGGAGCCTTCTTTTCTCCTCTGCTTGATCTAGTGGATTAATTCATGGGCAATCATGATGTTATCCATCATCAATCAGCCTAGGACGAAAGCATTTTGAAAATTGCTAACAAGAAATGCAAGGACAGGCTTCAGTCTGTTCATAATGCATTTTGATATGATTTTATAGGAGGTGTTGCAAAGCCCTATTAGGCGGAATTGATTTACTAGAAATGCTCTTTCAACTTTAGGAATGAGAACGAGGTGGTTTTGATTCCAAGACTTAGGCAAACATGATTCTCTAAAGAAATGCATAATTATAGCCACCATGTCTTTTCTACAACACTCCCAACTTTGCTGAAAAAACCAGAGTGGAATACCATCTAGACCCGGGGACTTAAGGGGCTTTATGCTGAACACTGCTTGTTCAATTTCCTCTGTTGAAAAGGGGGACTCCAGATGTTAAAGAAGGTGTTGAGGGATGACCGGGACATCACCAAACCAATCATCAATCAAGGAAGGATTCGAAACCCAGTCCAGATTACTTCTTGCATTATCTCCTCTTCTTGCATAAATTTGTTTGAAATAAGTCACAAACTCATTTTTAATGATATTCTCATCAGTGGTCCATGAACCACCCGCAAGCATGAGGGAGGATATTTCATTTCTTATTTTTTGTTCTTTGACTGATTTAAAGAAGAAGCTAGAGGACTGATCCCTAAGCTGATCCCATCGACATTTTTCCCGTTGTCTCCAAAACCACAACTTAACATCCACATCTTCTCGCTCCTTATTAATTATGTCGATGAAAATCGAAGCCTCTTCCATATTAGAAAGTTTGGATTAATCTTCCAAAAGACTCTGATGGATGTTATTCCATTCATTGTCGTGTTTGTGCTTATAATCCAAACACCACTCCTTTAAGGATCTTCTCACTTTGCTACATTTTCTAGAAATGTTGATCATGCAAGGTGTCTCCTAGTGACAACATCGTTCCTGGCATTTTAGAGGCCCTAGGCATAGTAATATTTATAGGCCTCTTATGTTATACGCTTAAAATTTTCTCTTATCTATTTCGGGATGGTAAGCGCATGGTAATATAGAATATATTTATTTTACTTTATATTACTAAAGGTTTTAGAGCACTCAAGAGGGAGGGGGGGGGGGGGGGGGGGGGGGGGGTGAATTGAGTGTTAAGTAGCCTTGGCCTATTTTTCTTTCTTTTCGATCTATGAGAGGAACCAGTTGGGCTAGTTCCTATAGGCAGTGCAATGTACGAAAGGCAATAAAGAAAAACACAAGATTTAACGAGGTTCAGCCAACTATGGCCTACGTCCTCCTACCCTATGCTCTTCTATTAATCTACTCCGAAAAATAAAGAACGCAGACACTCTACTGTTTCCCTACTCCGGGAACCAGTATACCCCACACTCTACTCCGAATGTGCGCTCGACTTACACTAGTAAGCCCCTTGTGTTTGAACTCACAAACACTAACCCAGCCCTTCAACCCCTCTGTTGAAGGCTTTGACAAAATCAAATGTTCTCTTTTAATCTCACTTCTAAAAGCTAATTAAGAGAAAATGTTTAAGCTCTGAGAATGCTCTTGTATATGACTCGATGAATAGGCTTTTGTGCTTAAGTGTATATGGCTCTCAAAATTTACTCCTTTTTAATTCCAGAGAGACTTACATGAATATGAGAGACTAGATGAGTTTATATAATTGGATACAAAAATCCTAGTTTCCTTAAATCACGTAATCTTGATGAATAAGTAATAGCGTGATTTTAGGAAAGTATTTATTTTATTTGATTTAATTATAAAGATAAAATCAAATAAGATAGATACTCCTAGTTTTTAGGTAACCACAATATTATCATCTAATCTCCAACTGCTTAGGATATTCTCAAAATAATTCTTTGAAAAAGTATTTTTACAAGATCTTTTATTTTTCTCAAAACACGCAACTCGGATATTTCGTACAGTGAACCTGGTTCCTCAACCTGGTTCCCTGAATTGAGTATGTTATGAATTATGTTCCAACTTTGTACCAGAATTCATAATATGACTCAATACACTTATAAGCACTTATTTTACCCAAACATGCAAGTCATACTACGGAGCACATTACATGATAAAACTAGATTAAGCATTAAAGTACAAATCTTCTTTTCTTCATGTAATCTTCAAGACTTGAATCTTCCTTGAATACTTCCATTATGAACAATGTATCTTTCTTCGAATGTCTTCAAAAGGTCTTCATGCTCCAAGTCTTGGAATCAACTTAACTACTGCACATGTAACATGGTTAATGTATAATAAAGAGTATGTGACTGCTTTTCAGCATAGCAGTCCAGGAAACAGTTCCTACTGGTTTCCTACCAGTACATGGAACAATTTATATCTAACCATTTCCTACATATAGACAAGTTAGTTAAATGAATAACGTAAATAAGTAATAACTTGTCTAGGAAAACAGTGTTCAGTTCCAGCTAGTTTCCAACCAACTATTCGCAATGCTTATTGTAACTTATTTCCTGTAACCGTTTGTCATCACTCAAAACCTAAGGGACTCAACAATTACTAATATCATCCATAAAATAATTTAACCATAAAAAAAAGGTACACACAAGATCTACTAATGAAGTAATATTTTTTTTAAAAGCAAACTAATCAAGTAGAGTAGAACATTGTTGATATCTTTAAATAATTGTTAATAGAATACTTATAACCTCCAATAGTTGGGTGTGTCCATTGAATATTAAAGGTATATTTAGCAAATAATAAAATTGCAAAACTCGAAAAATCCAATGCCAAAAAGAGTATACATGTAGTACACAATATATATTTTAATACCCAAGATGCTACTATATACAAACCTATCATTATCATTATACCTAATATCCATCAAGATAAATTTTTGATTTTATTTGTGATATATATAATTATATGACACAATTAGCTTGACAAGAGAGTAAATTTATTCATTTATTCAGTGTAAGACTCCATAAACTAAATAATTTATAGAACATAATTTTAGGAATTAAAAAAAATAGAGAACGATAATTAGAACTAGGGATAAAGGTACACATTTTCATCAAAAATTAAAACATTCAATGTTATAAATATTTTAAACTAATTATCATTTAAAATTTAATTAATAAATTTTTAAAAATTAATTAAACACTAGTTTTAAAATTAATTTGTGGGCCCTTCCGAGCCTTGGGCCCTAGGCGGTCGCACTTCCCGCCTAGGCCCAGGGACGGCCCTGCCTAGTGATTAGGCCATTCTTTTTCAGCTGGTTCTCTTGCCTGTTTAAATTGATATGCACGGCTGCCTGAGGAGATGATTGAAAGATCACGGGAGTTTTTCCGGCAAAGAAACAAACCCCCTGCTGAGCCCTCAGCATCAACTCCATGAAAATTGGATATTCCCATTCCCACAAAAGGTCTGATAATTTCTTTAAAATTACATTTAGTTTCACAAAGGAAAACTACATCAACATTAAACATAAAACTACTACTACTTCTGATTGGGAATTGTAGGGCCAAATACTGACTTAGCTCCCCTACAATTCCAGCACCAAGCCCTCAATGGGCTCCCTGTGGCTTTTCCAGGCCAGCCATTTTTGATAGACACTGATCCGCATAACACTTCATGGTCACTGCACTCCCCCAGGCGGGGTTTCATACCATACAGAAAAGACTCGTCATCATCATCAGAAGGGCCATACTTCTGGGCCACACAACCTCTATAAATCTTGGTAACCTTTTGCTTCTTCTTCCACGACACACCATTTTCTAGCCTCTGCTAAATCTCCTGAAGATTTCTGCCTGCATGAGCTAGAGCCTGATTCATCATCCTTCTTAGTGAAGGGAAATGTTGCGGATGGATATGGATTCCTTTTAGCACGTTTCATACCTAATTCTCCGCTGACGGTGGCATACATTCTGATTATGCATGATATTCCGTCCCTTGCCCACGAAGGAACTTTGGGAGCCTTCTTTAACACATGGCCTCTTCATCTTCTTTGAGAATGACTTAATCAGAGCTTCCTTACTTGAGATCTCAAGCTGACCCTTTGGCTCCTCTAAGCTAATAATGACAATTTTTCTCTCCGAGAATCCTGGGGGACAATCTAGAGCATACTCAGGCTCCCATAAACCCTCAGAAACACTTGCACCCTCCGGAGGATTAATTTGAACACTTTGAAATAGATTAACCTTGGACGTCCGAAATCTTTCTACCCTTTTCAGTCCTATGAGTTTATTTGTGAATAAAGGCATGCTACCTTTATTAATTCTCAGGTTACTATGAAGCCCATGGTAAGCTCTAGCATCCCCACTAGAGTGACAGCTTCTGAAGATGACGATTTGCAGAAATCATCTTTATGCCCTATCTGACCATATTTTTTGCAGAATACAAACACCCCTTCATATCAAAAATCCACCCATTGATAAGTGTCCTCCTCCACCTCAAAATAAAACCCTAGGACAAGAGGCATAAACATCTGAATCTTTACTAGAATTCTTAAGAACTCCTTAAAACGCTCTTGCTACAATAGATGGGATATTAAATTGGGTAGGAAGACCCTCCACTTTAATCCACATGAATTGTGAAGAGAAATCCAAAGTGCAAATGGCATGGTGAAATTGGCAATGCTTTAGGATAAGACAGGCCCCTTGGAAGTTCAAAATACGCCTCTCTAACAAGTTGGTGAAATCAGCTTCATTATAACATTGGAATACTCACAAAGATAATCCCTTTTGAATTCCAATTCTAATCTATCCATTCTGAAATATCTTTCACTTAAAAATAATTAAAACGCCAATCCATAAATTTCCCCGCTACGATCCAATTCCTATTCTACATTACTTGATCAACTTCCTCCTTGAATTCTACATAGGCTTACACATCCGCTGATGGCTTCAAACACTGACTTATCCATAACAAAAGAGAAGAGGGAGAAGGGGTATAAGATTGAAGAGGGATTAACAGAGAAGAAAATGAAGGAGGGATTTATGAAAGGGTAGGGAATTCAAGGAGACGCTCTCATATCGAGAGGGAGAACTTTCTCTAGAAAGAGAAGCACTAATCTTTCGTTTATAAAAGGGTAGGCAAAGTTGACTGGTAGAATCTTCCAAAATGCTTTTGTTAATGTATATGTAATGGAACTTGTTTACTTTGATGATACTTTTGTTGGCATATTGTGTCATTGTGTAGATTAGTTATCTTTTGTAAGGGGGATGGGGGTTCAATTTGGGTCACGGTTTTATTTTTGGTTGATTTATTGCTTGTCCATTCTCTTTGTTTTTTTCATGCATTGTTTTCTTTTTTTACTTAATAAGAATATAAGATAGCTGACAAGATTCAATCCCCGAATTTTAAATAAAACATCGTAAGACTCTGTATTCAAAAGCCACAATTAGTAGGCTCTGCAGATATTGATTCGTGAGAGAGATAGTTGAGACGGGACAAGGATATTAAACCAGGTACAGTAATCGATAGTTAACCAGACTAACCACACCAGTACACCACATTTGTGGAGCCAAGGCAGAATAAGAACCACCCAGTAATACACAAACCTTGTATGTACTGTTGATAAATAAGCAGACGTCCAGAGAGAGACTCGAGACAAGTGTAAAATGTGTAATTAGCCTCGTCTACATGCATCACCGCCTTTCGAGATTGCCCAAGTCCCACCCACAAGTCTTGTGTTTATTATAAGAGACACAGAGCCGCAAAAGTCTTGTGCATAAGTCCTTGACCATCATTACTCGTATGGAATTTTCTGCACAAGTATAATTTCCACGACTACATAGTATAGTTCAAATCTGATAGTAATGTTATGACCAGCTGTATCATGGTCTTTTACAATCCAAAAAAATTGGTCTTTTATCTTATTTAAAATCTCAACGACCAATCTAAGAAATTATGATATCTAAACTACACTGAGTCTTCAAGAAATGGATAATCGGTGTAGCCAACAACAGGATCAGAACAAGTGAAGAATGTCATTCTGTACTGATTAAGAGGGGCATTAAGCTCAAACCTTCTTGGCAAATCCGGGTTTGCTAGGAAGAGGCGACCGTAAGCTACAAGATCACAGTTGCCCTCGGCCACAGCCTTATTTCCACTTTCTCTGTCATAACCACCAACAACAACGAAGGTACCGTTGAATGCCTTCCTCATGGAGTGTAGACTATGAGGGCATTCCTTTTCCTCTACTACCATTCCATTCCTAGGTTCCAATGCAAGGCAATAGAGAATTTTATAGCTGCTAAGTGATTTCGCCATATAGAGGCCTAGAGCCTCTGGATTTGAGTCCCCTGCTTCCATGAAATTGGTGAAGGGAGATATATTAAACCCAACTCTGTCCGCCCCAATTTCCTTTACTATTGCTTCAACTACTTCTAGCGCGAACCTACAACGGTTCTCTAGAGATCCACCATAGTCATCTGTTCGGTCATTTACTTGGTCTTTCATAAACTGGTCAATGAGGTAGCCATTAGCTCCGTGGACTTCAACACCATCAAAGCCTGGATAATCAAGTTTTTACCTCAACAATATCAGATCAATAGGTGTTTTGTGGGATCAGGAGGTAGTTTATCAACAAACGTTTCTAAACTTGTAGTCAAATTCCATAAGTTTTGTCCAAACAGCCCCCCAAACGTTTACACAAGTACGTGAAAGGTTACTTTCTTAGGAATTTATGTAAGTTACCTCAATAAATACTATAAGTAACGTAAAATCTATGTTATACATCAATATAGAAGAATAGCAAAAAGATTTCAGCTACCATCCAGTTAAAATTTACCAGCGTCTATGGCATTCCTAGCAGCAAGTCTGAAATCATTGATAACTGAAGGTATCTCATCAACTCTTAGCTGTCTCGGGGTTGTAAACTGTGAAGCGTCATTACCAGCACCCCAAAGTTGAGGTCTTAGAGGCTTGTCAGTGCACGAGATAGGGGCTTGCCCGTTTGGCTGAAAATCTTTTAAAACAAGAAAATTTGGTTAGCACAGTCAGGGGAAACAAAGAAATATGCATGAAGGGTATCATGCACCTGTTCAAGACAAAATTTATTTGCAAAATGCAATTTAAACATGATTATCCTATATTAACCAATATGCCAACACTTTGATAAATATGCAGTATTGGGATAATCAAAAGTCCGTAGGAACAAAATATTATATTCCAAGTTCGTTACCTTGATTAGAAACCCTTCCAACATGCCAGAGTTGACAGAAAAATATACCACCTTTAGCATGCACAGCATCAACAATAGGTTTCCACGCTTCAACTTGTTCCTTCGTCCATATACCAGGGGTGTCTGGATACCTGCAAAATTAGAGCATTTTCAACCTTGCAGAAGACTATCTCAACAACGCTAGGCCGTCCAATAGTGTTCAAAGTGATCCATAGCACAGAGCCGTTTAAAAGAATTTCATGTTATATAAAATATTGTATCTGATAAGTTTTCAAATCATGTCAGCGGTCTACACAGGATGAAGGTAATCTAAGGCTAGCTTCAAACATACCCTTGAGCAGTTTCAGACACTCCAGTTGCTTCAGCTACGAGCAAACCTCCATCGGTAGCCCGCTGAGAGTAGTATAAAATTGCATGGGGTTGAGCAATGTTTCCATAAGACCTTGATCTCGTCATTGGTGCTAAAACAACCCTATAATTAAGGCAAAGTTATTTTAGGAGTAACTGAATCACATTTCGGACGGGAAGTAAATCAGAAACATGGCAATAGATTAAGTAGAGAAGCACTATCAATAGTACCTATTCCTCTTTCTGTTTCATGGAAGTTAATGATTAATAATCGGTTGGTATGGTAACAAGTGACATTTTCTTAAGTTTCGTTAACAATTTGTTTGGCAGGCATAGGTCAATAACAAATTACGCTATTGCGGCAATGGTTATCAATATACAAGTAATTCTGTAAGGAAATATTTCAAGTCATTCACCATGTTTATGTAAATCTATCCCTTGGTATCAAATGAGCTTTAAATATATTAAAAGGTACTTCAATCTAAAAGTGCCTAGTTAGTATGATGACATATAAATCTCACCTGTGAGAAAGAGGGAACCTGCCCATCTGGTAAGGGGTCAAGAGAGGCATGGTTGTTGAGTCTGCTGACATTTTCTGGACCAAAACTTCAGTCTGTATCGCTTCGTTAAATTCTTTCAAACTACTAAAGTATCTTCTTAACAAAGAGAAATTCACTCTCTACTACTAAGGCAGGCAGGTATGTATGAGGATCACTGCGCCAAAGTAACGTGGCTAAAACTTTCCACAATTGAGCTCACCGAGTTTGACCATGACCAGAATCGGTCAATTGGTTAAGGTATTTGAGTAAAATGGATGACTGAGGCCAACAATGTTAATATGTACGGCCTAGTAGTCACATTTTTGTTTTGACTAATTCAGAACCCTCAAGTTTATGTACGTCGTTGTCTGGACTTGGATTCAGTCTAAAGATTATACATTTGGCACATGGCATTCATTGTGCTGATGAAATAATAGTTTTAGCTTGATTCAAGTTTCTGTTTCTATATTGCACCCAGTTCTACTCTTAACTTAATTTAACTGTTTTTCTTCTCAAAGCAACCCATTCTGAACTGCCAATAAGTTCATCTGCCTTCATCGAAATATAAAAATGCATTGCCTGATCTCTTTGTGTCAGCCCCTCAAGTAGAAGCTCTGACCACCACGATCTGTAGCAATCTCTTAGTAAGTACAAATTGTTTGCTCAATATTAAGAGGTAACACAAAAGGCCCTAGAGAGTGCTTGGAGTACTCTTAAAGTCAATTTTATTCTTTAGAGTAATCACTTGCTTGGTCCAAGGACATACAGAATAAAATTATGATGGTTTGCAATAACAATAAAGTTGTTACCAAACGGACTAATGCTGCCTGGTATACATCATGAGTTTGCTCCTACATACAATCAAGTCAATCCTTGCAAAGAATACAGAAGAGAAAATTTCAAATAAAGAGCGCACATGCAGTAAACCAGGAAATTCCATTTCGAACAATTGCTCTAGTGTCAGTCAGCCGATATATGTTTCAACACAGCATCTGTAGACTTCTTTGCAAAGTACTTCTGCCTAAGGAGAACATAAGGATAACCCATAAAGGAGAGAAAATGTGCAGGCTTTGAAATTGAAAGTATTTCATACCACACTTGATTGTTGTCATCCAGCTCTACAGAAAAGCGTTCTTCCCCAGCCTACTTGAGCAAATATCAAGAACTCAGGTAAGATGGACTACTTCAAAACCCCTCCTGTATGCATCATGACTCATCTAATCTTTGTAAAAAATAGTTCAATTGGAAGGTTCATTTATGAAGAAATTAAGCACGGGAAAGTCAGAATAACAAAGACAAGAGCACGGGCAACATTTTGAATTAATAAAGGCCTCAGCCAGTAGATAAATTAAATATAAAGTACTGTGCAATTTTCAGACCTCAAGAAATGAAGACCAGTTATAAAACGAATTTCCCATTAGAAGCTGCAGAAAGAAGAGAAAACAGCCAACCTTGCATATGGCAAAGTAACTGTGTACCTAAGATATGCCAGCAGCAAGCTTCAATATGCCCGCAGAAAGAAACCAATAAAGTTTAACTTGATCCCTAAAACCTATGTTATTGCCTTTCTGAATCATCAATGATAGACCAAGCAAGCAGTTCTACTACAAACAATTATTGATAACACGATTTTATTCTTGGTTTTAATGCCTTAGATGATCACTTTTTATCATCTTTCCTCCATATTTTTCTCCTTTATGAGCTTTAATTTCGTATATTTCGATATTACTTTCTCGGGTATGTTTTGTTTTGTTTTGAAGGTTTTGACGTAATGAGAGCTCCCATGATATAGTAAGCTTGTCGTTCGACTCATGTTCGGAGTTTACGCGTCGTTTAATAGCTTTGTTTTGGGACTTTTGAAGACCTATTGCAACGTGGCTAGTAACAAGTCATCGATTGTTCCAAACTAAGTGCGGCAAGTGAAATCTACACTCAAATGATGATTATCTCGCAGCGAACACCGCACCTCGTTGGCGGTCCTTAACCTTGCGCCGCAACACCTTGGCCGCCATTTTAAAAGAATATTTTTTTAGCCCTAAAACCTAGGCATTAGGCACTAGCTAGGTGAGGGGAATTTTAGAAGTTTTGGACTTCTTTTGGGAGATTTTTCACACACCACTTTTGAGGAGTTAGGGGAATTTTCTGATTTTGGCTCTTCTTAGTTTTCATATTTCATTGTTTTGCTTTAGGGTTTTCATAGCGGGATTTTGGTTCTCTCTTTGGCACTCATTGAAGAAGGCTTTGTGTTCAACATTAAATTGATATTTTCAATTAATCTCAAGTATCATTTTCTCTTCTCTCTTCTCTTATTGTTATTGTTAATCATGTTTTCAATTTATAATGCTTTTGTTATTTTATTCAATATGCTAGAGTAGTTTTCTTATTCTAGGGTTAGGTTGAACCCTAACATGGAATGATGTGTTATTGATTCTCAATTCCCGATTTGACCAGTTTACAATTCATTTATCTTAGGGTTGGTTTTATTATCAATGAATAACTAGAAATAGTATTGGTTGAATGTGGTTAGGTTACAACGAAAGTTGATCCTTAAACAAATCTAGAACCCTAATTTATGATAAAGGAAATCACTACGAAAGTATCGATGGAATTTGTTAGGATGTTAAGATGTTATGCTTAAAGTCTTTGAATTGCATAAGTCCATGAAAATAGGTATGATTGCATGTTGAAAAAGTCATTGATTCATCGGAAGAAATCATTGGTATTGATTAGGCGTATCTATCATGTGAATTGTTAGTAATTGAATTAGGGAAGGAGGAATCGTTGTTGTATTAATTCATGCTAGAGGGGACACTTAACTCTAGAAGCCTTTAAACCTTGATTATTTCATATAAATCTTGCTCATTTTAGTCTTTAGATTAGATTATCATTATTCACTTTGATTACTAGCTTAGCTTAGTTCAAATCATTAGTCTCTTGGGATTCGACTTTTACTTTCTCTGCTACATAATTAGGAGGTACAGTTAAGATTATTTTTGTTAGGTGTTCGACACGCTTATCAATTATAATACCAAGTGAGGGATTCTAGAGATACTTTTCTCATAAATTTGTAGGTCACTCCAATCTTGCTTTCGGAGAACGTAAAAACGCAATAATTAATTTCTATTGTAACCTGGGACGTGGGAGTGGGGGTGGTTGTTGAAGGAAAGAGGATGACAATAGTATATACATCGATCAAAGACCTCAAATTAAAAATATAGATGTGCAGCTGAGAAGGAAAGGATACTGACCAACAGGTGACCTTGAAGGGTGCCACTACCAAAGCTGAAGGAGGCTTTCATTTTCCCAGACCTCTTCTTTTGAATCTTTTCATTCACATACACCACCTGAAGGGGCATCATCAACCAAGGTAGGAACTCGTTGACGCAAACACAAAATTTTACCCCAGTTTTGATAGGAGTAGTAGGTTCAACAAACGTCCAGTTCATTTGGAAATGCCTACATATATATGACGATCAGAAAGCAAGAAAATCAATCAACGAAAGATAGGATTTTGAAAGTGCCTTGAGTTACAGAAATGAACCTACCTCCAATTCTGAAGTGCATTCTTTCCTTTCTCATAAGCCTCATGACCAGAACCAACTTGAACACGAGCATGATTGAGTAAAAAACCCTCTTCTGATAGCTGCTCATCTTTCTGAAGTGAAGCTACTGACCTATCAGTAGCTCCTTGATACTTATTATCATAATTGAAGGAATCAGTCCTGCAAAGAAACGAGCACAGCCGAAACGAAAAGAATCTCCTTGATACACAAAAGAAAGAGAACGCATTAATAAAGCCACAAGAAAGAATTCACAAGTTTGATTTACTTCTCCAAACAAGCTTTTTGATCTTTCAGGGTTGGGCGACTCCAACTTAGGAAAACCATTATTCCTGTTCAACAATGACAACTCTTAGATTAGGTAACCAACTTAAAAGCCATAGCAGCTCTCATTGAAAGTCTCCCATTCTAATGTACATCCATCTAACAGCATAACTAGTCAAACCAGTAAACAAGCTAATTGAACAATCTTTAAGTATCCGAACACAGTGAAACCCCAACACTTGGTTATGAAGCATACTCTTTACATAGTTGATGAAACCACTTTAAACACACAAAAACAAATGTCAATTGAATTTAGTCACTTGTCTACAAAATGTCAAAATGACATCATATATACTGTTTCTTCTATTTTCAACTCTATAAGAATTTAAAAATGACATTTCTAAGAGAGACACACACCATCGACCTATGAACCTAATATAATTCTCATATCAAACAATTCCCACATTTGAAATTCATCAACACCCACCAAAAAAAATGCAAATCAACAAGCAGCTAAGTCTAGTTACAAATCTTCATACTCGATTGCATAATTATTCGGTAAATTCGCATGATTAATCAATGAACAAATTCACATAATTATTTACATTGGAAGATTACATTCGATTTCTTGTCCTGCTAATCTAAGAAAAGGAAAAAAAAAATACCCAGAAAATTTTTAGTGTAGTGATGTGAAGATTTATCCAATCGAATTCAACAAATCAAAATTCAAGAAATGCAGAAAAGACTTACCTTTTAAAGTGAAGAGTACTTTGACGGAGCACTTAGCAAATAAGGTGTCCCCATTTAGGAGATAGATAAGTGTATAAAAACTACGGAGTATAAAAGATGAGCATGGAAGTAAAAAGATAGGCAGTGCGGAGTATATACATTGCAGAAGTGAATTACAGGATTTTTCATGCCGAAGTATTTATCTAATCCAACTGCTACTCCGTAAAGGATACATAGGTTACTTTAGTAACTTTTTATTCTTAATAGTTGACAACTAGTTTATTGGGTGGTATTTAAAATTTGGGATCAAATTTTGTCTATATCTTACTGCTTATAGTTAGGGGTGGTAAAAACTGACTCGATCTGAAAACCCAACCTGAAAATAGCGAGTTAGAGTTGAGATTTTCGACACGAAAACTTAAATGGGTTGATATGAATCCAATCCAAAATTAAATGGGTTAGGTTAAGGTTGAAAATTCCAACCCAAAAATAACCCACATAACCCGAAATTATTTTCGGATTAAAATCAGGTGGGGTCAACCCGAACCCGACCTTATAACCAAATTATATTAAGTAGATTAAAAATATTACTTGGTCAGTCACCCACTCAGTTCAAACCCCAAGTCCAAAAAAAACCCTAAAAGACAATTAAACTACTATTGTCAACTTGTCATCGTTTCATCTCAAGCCTAATAGTTGACAAAGTCTTTGAAGAAAAAAAAAGGAATAGTTGACAAATTCTTGTAGGAATTGTTAATCAACCATTTTTCATTTGTATTGACTTGCAATTCTTGGTAGTTAAAACAAGTAACTGGACCCATTTATAATTTGTTCCAACTTGTTAAGTTTTATGCCTTGCATATTTAGCTTAGTTACATTAATTACTCAGTAACAATCTATCTCAGACATTTAAAAAATATCGTAAGTGACTGTTGAACATTACTAAGATGAGTTGAACATGCAATGTTTAGCAAAAACAAAAGGAGGGGACGAACCTTGAGCGGGGTGCGAAAGTTCCTGTTGGCTTAGTTCCTATGACCCCTAGGGATAGGACGCATAGAATACAAAAATGCAGTAGTTGGACTTAGTCAGAGGATACCAACCATGTATTAGGAGATTTTACAAGCTTGGGAGCTTGGGGTAGGTTTGACTTACTTGTTCTGGAACTCTAGGTAATGTGCAAGTGGTGCTAACTACGAAAGTGCTCACTGCACACGCCATTGAAGCGATACTTGGCTCCATACTCATATCCATAGTTCTTTTTCATATCTCTCTTTAAAGTAGACTGAATTAGAATAAATTATGCCACTGGCTTTTAATGGGTCAAGCCTCTAACAAAATATATAGGACAAAATGGGCCCTTAACAAGGTTAGTCAATTTAAACGGGTGTTTTTAATGAGCCTATTATTAACAAAGTGATACAAGCTCAGCTCAATTCGACTCATTTCATTCATGACTCATCTTGTCTCAAACACGGCCCATTAAGAGGTGCCTAATTCTTGAAAATAGTTTTAAACTCTCGAACATTGTTAAAAAATGTGAAATTTTACGCGTCTATGAAGTGATTTATATTATTATATATTCTAAAATTAGTGATTTATTAGATACTAATTAGCATTCAAATGATAATGATAAAGACAAATAACATTGAAATTTTGATTAAAGGGTAGCTAGAATGATTGGTAAAAATTACCAATTAAAATTGTGCGCCAAAACATCGTTTGCAGCAATTGCACCATTTCACATGAACTTGATGTCTTTGCGGGTTTCTCCCTCAAACTGTACTCTCCAATTCTAGGGGCAACTTCCATCTATAATCAAAGAGAAACCCTAAATTTTGTTATTTTCAGAAAATACAGAGTACCTAGAATCTTGTTTGTTGGTTGCCCCTTTTTATTTTCTAAGAATAATCTCTCTATGAGGCATATCCCGGTAAGACTCACCTGACTAATTTTTTGTGGAAAATAGCTTATGAGGCTCTTCTGGTCATGTTACAACTTTTCAAACGTAGTTTGGATGATGTCTAATTGGCTTGCGCTGAGTGTGGCTTGGATCATGAAAGTGTAGACCATGTCTTTCGTTTGTGCCCTTCGCAATTCATGTTTGGCAAAGCAGTTCTTTAGTAATTCCTTCAGATCTTCAAAGACATCAATCCATTAGGGAATGGTTGTCTACTAATATCCGGCTTTTCTATAGCATGGATGGTTTAGGTGGTCCAAAGATGTTACGGTTCATTGCTACTCTCTGGACATTATGGAACAAAATAAATGACTTAGTTTTTAACAATATCAGAAACAACCTCTCCTCCTGTTTGGCATCAATTGAAGAATATCTATTTGATCACTCTGTTTTCCTTGAAGGTCATCATCAAAGTTTACGGTTTCTGCATCCTCCAGAACTAGTTGATCATCTACCGCCTGGTTTCAACTTAGTATCTTTGGGTAAGTATTCTAGTTTTCGCGCACCAATAACGACACAAGTTGATGGCACTTGGAAGCGGAAATTATGAAAGTCGGCAGGTGGTTAAGAGATATGCATTTCAAATTTAGATCATCATAGTGGATCTTTGAGTGGAACAAGGGGATCAAATGTGTGTTTTGCCTACTCAGCTCTCCATGCAGAATCCTTGGCATGCTTGAATGCTTTTCAATGGTGTTTAGCTAAGGGTTTATTATCTTGTCATATTCTGACAGACTCGTCGACTCTGGTATCTTCCATCCGAGGTGGTGGTTTGGACATTTTGGAAAAATCAAATACGAGACATCGTATTAAGTCAGTTGCAGCACAATTCAAGGTGTGCCTCATCCATCAAGTGGAGCGCTTTGAAGTTGGCACCTCACATATAAGGGCAACCTCTACCCTCACCTCCATTTTGTCTTGAGTTTTCTTTTGTTTGTTTTTATTTCTCGTTAATTTCAGGGATGTCAAAAAAAAAAAAGAATAATCTCTCTATATTGGAACGTAACATAAATCTCAGGATTGTATGATAACAAAAGTCAAAGAAAGATATGCTTAATGAATTACATAAATCCATCTGTAGTAAGTATGAAGAAAAGAAAAGCATGTGCTTGGAGAAGTAAATTGATTACCATAAACAATCAGAAGGGTTTTCCATCACCTTAGTGTGTAGTCTTTAACCCAGATGACAACAACGTTCATCCGGACGTCACAATATGCAAGTAAATTTACTTAATTGGCTGCACAGATATGAATCCAAATGGTAAAACCCTTCCATTTTCATTTTCATTTTCATCGTGTGGTGTGCTAATGAACAACACCGATGTCTTCTGTTAAAACTATATGGCCTGTTTATAGGAGGCCGTGATCAATATGTCCTACCCAGCTATCAAAAAATCAAACAGACGTGAATGAACTGTGTGAAAGTTTTAAAAAGGGTTCCAAATAATATGTCATCACTTCAAAGCCAAATTCTTGATGTCACCGAAGTTAAGCAGCCTGAGATTCACAATCTGCAAAATAAATGCATATCATCAGAGAAAATGTCAAGCCGTCTTACACTCATCAAGACAGTATAAGAGCAACCGAAGCGCACCAAAATTATTGGAAGTAAGACTCTAATCACATTAAAATCTTTTTATATCCAACTCTACAACTTGGGAATGTTGAAATTTTGAGAAAGAAGTTTCCTGTTCTGTAAGCGGAGAAATAAAAATATATTAGTTGAAAGAACAAACATGCTATAAAAGCTCTAGTTGCAAATGTTAGTCTATGGATACATACTGTATAACTAACGAAGCTCGTCGTGGTAGTCGTAGTCATCTTCGTCACTGAAAATAGTACTATAGAAAACATACGGATTGTTAATCATCTCTGCCAAGGAAAGACGACCGTCTTTATCTGTATCAGCCTGAAAATCAAAAGAGCATGTAGAAGTCAGCAGAGCCCCAACTCATGATAAAAAGAAATGTATATGTAATGATATAGACAACTTTTTAATACGTCCGTGTTTTAACAGCAACATTTATGATGTATTGTAACTGAATAAAGAAAAGGCTAAACAAAGAAGCTTCACATCAGTGCATGATGTATCCAGAAAAATTGTTCGAAACAGGATGAGGTACAATAGATAATCAATAACTGCATAGAGAAGATAAAAGCTTGACACTGAAACGGCAGCAAACATAGATATGAACCTGCATACTTGAGTCCACAATATTCCAAAATACACAAGTTGTACACGGAATTATAATATAGATTTGAGTACCAACAGCTTTAGAATCAGCTTCCAAAAAGACGAAAACCACAGGTCTACCTGCAAATCCAGCAACAAGTACGTGATATGTGTTCTACACATCTACTTTTTTCTGTAGTCTACAGACTCTGAGGAAAGAAAATGCATTAACATTAACCCCTTACTCCTGTTTCCTTCCCCCATGAATTCAAAGGAAAAGCAATATGATATGATCATGGAACAACAGGGGAAGGGGAGCAACCTTATAAAAATCAAAGTTTTAATATGAATTCAATTCATTCTAGAATAATCAGAGCAAGAAGAATGCAAGCCTCAAGCACGCCTGAGCACTGCTCCATGGACTGTAGCCTTGTTGCCCGATGGACGGTAGGAGAGGAGGGATAGTGGAAAAGGCGAAATTGAATCTTACAACTGAGAAGACTGACATAGCTATACGAATCACTGGTGACCAGATCTCCAAGTTCAGACATGAAGCTCTGGTTTTATCTTTTAATTACTAGCTCTACCTCTAAACTGTCAAAACCCTGACTTACTTTTTTATTAAGGATACAAAATAAATCTTAAAGCTGAACCAGCAAAATAGAAAATCCATAGTCCAACAATATCCTTGATAGCATGGAGATAATTTCTAATTTCTGCCTACAGTTTGTTCAAGAAAGTCTATAGCTCATTTAACAAACAGGACTATTCTCAGCTCTTCAATCCTCCTTTCGCTTATTTTCCATTATCTCCTGCTCTTTATTTTCTCTATCCTTTTTTCTCCCCCTCCTCAGTTGCTTTAATAACTGATAATAATGACTGATACAACTACAACAACAACAAAATCCACCTTAATCCTAAGAAGATGGGTCAGCTACATGAATCGAGAATCTATCTCATGCGGACATTCACAAAGAATTCCTTCTCCATTTACTCTTATTTAATGCCCCATTCACTTGCAAGCCACTTTCTCCAAGTCCTTTTGAACTAAATCCGCCAACTCATCTTTGACCTTCCTTAACTATGATTGAGATCTCCATTACTCCAACTATCCACCTTCCTACCTGGCGCATAATCAGGTCTATGTCTACAAGCCCAAAAACACCATAACTGATTATCTCTTTTTATCCTCCAATAACCACAACTCCTTTCTTCCAAATATCTACATTCCTAATATTATCCCTCGAGGTGTTCCCACATCCATCTCAACATATGCATTCCTGCAATACTCTCTTTCTAATATGCTCCTTCCTCATTTCCCAGCATTCTGACCCATATGTGGACTGATGTGATAGATAGCATAAACACCTATTATATAAGTCAGAGTGTGAATTTATATACATGTTATGGAACATCTGTTTGTTCAATGGAATTGCAATTTATTCAAAATGGTATTAACATAAGGGAACAGGCTTAATTTAATTCACAATAGTCTCAGTAAGCTCCCTTGAATCCTACTCATGAGGAGCCTTTCTAAAATAAGAATTTCAAGAAGCATCAACAACATTCCCCAACAAAGATGAAGAAAAAGGAGCAAAATGAGAAATAGTTACTATTAAATTTTAGAACGAACAAATTTAGAAAAGTTTGAACAAAGTTCAGAAGTATTTTCGAAAAGTTCTAGAGCAAAACAATTCCAAAAAAAAAAGTAGAATAAGTTGAAGAGAATAAAACTTATTTTTAATGTTGAAAGTTGAGAGGTAATTATAAATTGATGGGAAGTTGCAGCAACTAAATGCCATGATGGCTATCTTCAGAACCATTTGGAAGGAACTGAATGACTGTATTTTTAATGAAGTTGCATCTTCTCATGATGGTATATGGGATAAGGTTACTTTGCTAGCGTCATAACTAACTAAGACAGCTGGGGCTTTCAGTTGGAGATACAAAGGAATTCAGCTAATTCACATATACAGTACTTATATTTCTTCATGAGGCCATATTATGAATCTTATCCTCTTGCTGGATGGCAATTTTTGAGTTCCAAAGAAAAAAAATGATGAGAGCCCTAAATTTTAGGCCAAAGCTCCTTCTTCTCACCGTAACTCCTACTCTAAATATCTACATTGATTGTAAAACATTATATGTCAGGTAATTTCAGAACAATAGGACAGACCATAACATCATCCCTTTAGATATACTTATGCAGGTAGCAAAAATATGATCTTCTAAAAAGCCAACTTTAACAGCGGGAGAACTGGTGATGACTTGACTTTTGAACTATGCATTTAAAAGAGCAAATCCCCAATTCCGACATAGATAAGGATACGATTAAATATTCAAGCACACCAAAATCACAATCATTTGGTCAAAACTTAATCATCTATTAACACCCTACCATAAAAGTAGCTTAATATGATAAAGAATGGTTCTTTAGTAGCAAATATACAAGCGTAAGGATCAGAAATCTCATCCGAATAAAAATCAGAGTAACATAATGTTCTCTCAAAGTAAAACTATGTTTCAGATACAAGACGTAAAACCAAAAGAATATAACACATCACTGATTTAGCCAAAGGAATACCTGCGATATGATGTAATCTGCCTGTTGTTTGGCATAGTAGCGCTCTGAAGGATGAAGCTTATCGATAATAAGCAGCAACTCTGAATCCGTCAATACCCTGTAAGCAAAATAAATAATATCATGCTTTATCCTATAGATCATCACAAACAAATAAAGAATTCAAAGAACTTTGAGATATACCCATCACCATCTTTATCAAGCTCATTAAACAATTTCCTAGAAGCAGGAGTTTCAGTGGAATCGTCTGAATGGTATGTAGAATTGTGCTCATTCCCTTCTTCATCATAGTTCCTCACCAAATCAAATAGCCCATGGAAAAATTCATTGAAGTTGACCTTGCCATCTTTATCTGTGTCTCTTTCCCTAAGAGAGGGAGTACATTAAAAAGGGGGCAAAACAAGATAAGAAAGATTAATAAGCATCAAGCCACAAAAATCAGTATGTTGAGCCAATATAACCAGTTAAAATATGGTTTTTTCTATATCAACAAACTAGACAACAACAAATATGCCACCAAGGACACAGAAAACATTTTAGAAACACAACTCAACCTCTTATCAGCATCTTAAATTAACATCACATCATTTTTATTAGTAGTGTCAAGAAAATATCATACTATCATCTTTGCATAAAATTTGTCCATAAAATCAATGGTGTTCAATTACTTAAAATACGTAGGAGTCCAAGTTATTTCTGATTTCCTTGTACTTTTCCCTGGAGTAAATAGACACATAGTTAAAAAGATGGAAATAACATCCACATAAAATAACACAATCAGAATGAGTCAATTTATTCACATGCAGTCTTAATAAACCAGTATGTGAAATTAGCAATGGCACTTAATGTCTAGCCACAAACCAAACAATTAACACACATGGGTGGTAGAAGTACTCTACCAAAACTGGAACAATTAGGTCAGATCCCCTTATTCCTCCAGTTGGTATTGAGTTGATTTGATAAATAATATTACTTGCTTAACCTAAAATAAAGGCTGGATCCACATTATGGCATGTCAGCTCAAACCCCATGTGCCGTACTCATCTTTTATGTCACCAGCGTCAGTCTCCTTCCTAGTTACTACTAAGGCAGCCGGAATGTGCTTGCAGGTTACAATGTTCATCATCATATTAAAAAAACAAATTCATGTTCAAAAGTTCACCATCATATTAAAAGAATTTTTCAAGATCAAAGTTCGTCATTATATTAAAAGAATCAAAAAGAATGTCACAATGTCGACAGACTGAAAGATTTAATGACACATTCTTGGACTAATAGTAAATCATATTCATTGCACCAAAATTGTAAGACAAAAAGAAACTTTTCTTTTCACTTTTCATTAAATGAAAAGAACTCAATTAAATTACTTGCATATCAATTTCATCAAATTAGACAACCAAGTAAAAAAGATTGTAAATAGAAAGAAGAGAGGAAAAAATCACAAAAAAAAAACCTCCTTAGCTATTAGATGCACCCAGATTTTTCAACAGATAGCCTTCCCCCATGTCTAATATCTTATATGATCACATCTCCCTCTGGCGGCTACCAGGTACTGAAATTGCCATGGTACTCAATTCTATAATAATCAACTAATCAAGACCCGTAAGTTCTTGTCCATACTTACTATAAGTAGATGCCATAAGATATAAATCTACTGTTTTCAGAAGTATATGGTAAATCTAAAAGAAATATTTTGTAGAGGAGTATTCAGGGAAGCAGCAATGGGTATTGCCCAATAACAATGATTTTTTTTTAATTTATTCAAAAGGAAAAAATAAAATTCAACTAAAAATTTCCTAAAGTAACCCACAAAGTTTTTTTTGCTAAAAATGATGCATATTTCCATGTTAATAATATTAAAGATAAAGCTACCAAATTCCAACAATCACAAAAGTTACCAGAAACAACAGTCAGCATGAACCTTGTAGAAACATTTCACAGTTTATTCCTTTCTCTCTAACTCTTACTCATGCTGAGAGTAACTTCAGCAGATCTTATTGTGTCAGTCATGTGGGAGGTTTTAAATTTTCTTGTTAGACTCTCGGGTATATTCAACTAATTCAAGTTTACCAGAAAAAAATATATGGTGTATGCTCAACTATATATACGAAAAAGTACTTCATGGACTGTAGCCTTGTTGCCCGATGGACGGTAGGAGAGGAGGGATAGTGGAAAAGGCGAAATTGAATCTTACAACTGAGAAGACTGACATAGCTATACGAATCACTGGTGACCAGATCTCCAAGTTCAGACATGAAGCTCTGGTTTTATCTTTTCATTACTAGCTCTACCTCTAAACTATAAAAAGTACTTCGTAAGTTTGCAGTATCATAACTTCCCTACACAAATATGACTCATAGTAGGCAATATAGGATTCATTAGTAAAGTAATACTGTTAATAAAAAATACTAATGGTAACAAATCCAGAGAAACATCAACCAGAATTAACACTTGTTGTCAAACTCAAATTGTTCAATAATTTATTCCTAGAATTTGAGCTACATGGAAAAAAGAATTAGCTTCAATTTATATACACATAAGGAAGGGGAAGATGACCACGGCATCACATTACACATAACATGCAACAACAAGTGCAGTTTCTCATATAGCTTAGGAACTTGAGCATCATAATTCAACAACCATTACACAATATATTCTTGCAGACAAGGGAAGAACAGAATAGTGTCTTACTGAAAAAATTCATCTAAAATATGCCAAACAAAAAGATGATATTGTAAGAAGGTCCCCCAGAAGTAAACATCATGGAAAGAGTGCACTCCATTGTAGCACAGACTAAGAAAATAGACAAGCAAGAAAGGAAAGAAGAAATCAACTAAATTCAAAACATACAGACAAGACAAGAAAAAAAATGCATGTAAGTTTTTTATTGTTTTTTTTTTTCAGGAATAGAAGAAATACAAGGGAAGTTTGCAACATTAAATAGGGAGAATCATTTAGCATACCGTATTTCCTCTTTGCACAGCCACTGAAGTAACTTGGGGTTCTTTGTATCAGCAGGATGTAAGAAGCTATTAATTACACAATTGATTAATTAGGGAAGTTATCAAAAAACAGAGGCACTCAAGGAAAAGTTTCTGACAGATAGCAGCTTACTCTTTGAACTCTGTAAGATTCAGAAGACCATCTCCATTCACGTCAGAAGCATTGAAGTGCTCCTCTCTCCACCAACCCATTTCATATCCAAAGGTATCATTATCTGCAAATTTTGTAATTCAGTAATTAAGGCAAGCTCATAATAGACATTGGAGCACTAGCATCTGGATATATGGAAAAAGATAAGATGGAAAGTCTAATAGAAAATGATTTAGAGATTCAGAAAATGGAAAAACACCTATTTTAGAAATGGATAAGATGGAACCAAATATTCATTGAAATTCAGTACTAATCCCTTTCTAAAGGAAATGTAACTCAGTGACATCAAGCAACAACGTAATACGAGAATTTAGAAGGCAAGCACAGGGAAACATCCATACCCCAAGGCATGACTGGGTCCAGAACCAAAAATACATGCATATCAATCAACTGATTCAGTGGGTTATTAAAGCTCCTTAGTCCCTGAAACCTATTCTTACTCATGACAGCGCTTACTCAGTTACATTAAGGAAAGGCCTATAACAATTGAATTATATAGCTAATTACACATATGCGGTAATACTAAGCACTTGGACAGACATGACTACAGGGAAGAGCAAAAGGAAAAAAAAAAAAAAAAAACCAGGTATGAAGATCTGCAGTATTGACAACTGAGAGAAAAGACTACCAAGGATCACAAAAAATAAATCCTCTTTGCTTGAGTTATTAGAAACACCAATCAGAGAGATCCAATGGTTAGATGTATACAACCTTCATCAAAGTATTCAGTTCATACAAATCTGGCATAAACAAAGCACTTTATCAAACATGCCTACGCTTATCAAACATCAACTAGAAAAAAGATACTTGCTCAGGCCCATTATCCTAGCAGTGACCTGAGATATGATGGCTAGTGTCAATGACAATGCATTGAAGGCACGCCTTCAAAACCTTCAAAATGTGTGAAAGCAGATTCAACATAATCCAACAATATATACCTCTCTAATTTTTCCAAAAGGAACCATTCACAATAGAGAAGCCTACTGATTAGTGTCTACCAAATTAGGAAGAAAATGAGAGAAACAGAGAGAGCACCAATTTCAAACCCTTTGAAGATTTATTTCTGTAATAAGCATTGCATTTAGTTAGAGACTCGACAATGGTGGGGGGTTACCCAACAGCATAACTACCAAACTCCCTAAATCCTACCTTATTACACCTTTATCGAGCACTTAAAAATCTTATCTTGATTCAAAACACAGTATAACACTTCCCAGTCCATCAAGTTACTCAGAAACAATATAACTAAATCATATAAACAAACCCAAAGATTCTCCCAAATCCACCAATACATTTAACAGATTTAGTTGGCAAAAAGCAACTGACCAAACTTCTGAAGCTAACATTTTGGAATCACCTTAAAACTGCATTCAGCAAGGGATTTTGATCTTAGTTCCTAAATCAGCAAAACAACGAAACTCTAACCTCAAATCTCAGTCCACAGCTCCAAAATCGCTACTTTGTCAAATCTATTACATTATTCAGCCTGAATAGACTGCAAAATCATAATTGTCGTAACTTCCACAATCAGAATTTGCTACCCAAAACCCTAAGTAAGTCCCCCACTTGAAGAAACATCCCAAAATCCACATTCCACAAAACTCCCAAAACCTTAACCCAATTTCACTAGAATAGCAACAAACGGAGATCATCCCCATCCCAACCCCCGCCTCATTTTAAAGTCATTGCCTAACCAGAAACAGATTTTTCAGTCAATCAAAAACAATCAAAATTTCAAACACAACACAAACTAGCAAAAATATAAAAAACCAAATAAAACTAAAATCTTTTGAATTAACCTGCAGATTTAACCCAGCTAGGAGGCTCATACTCAGAGAAGGACACAAACCCATCATGGTTCTTATCATGAAGCTCCATCTCCCTCTGAGTCCTATGATAAACCTCTCTCTCCGCCTGCTGCACGTTCCACTCAGTCAGCTCGCTCTCCGATGCAAACCCATCAGCGGGGTCCACATCAATCTTGGGGAACAGCAACAGCAGCCTTGTGGTGATGTTGAACTTCTCTTCATCATTTAAGTACTCCTCGGCGTCCATGAAATCCTCCCACTCCGGCTGCTGCTCATGCCCCGGGGCAGAATCGTGACGATAATGGTGTTGCTCTCTTTCTCTCTCCTCCTGGGCGGCGTGTCGGGCTAGGCCGGCGATCTCCTGGTGGTGTTCCTCGAAGTACACGCGTTCCCACTCCTTGTCCTCGCGATGGCGCTCCATCTCCGCCACGACCGGATCGAACGCGACGGGATCATGGTGTCGGTGGCGGAACTCGTAGTGCGGGTCGGGATGATCGAGGTGGTCTTGTGAAGTGAAGGTGAAGTTAGAGCGGAGTTTGAGGCGGCGGTGGTTGTTGCTTCTCAAACGGCGGTGGGAGTGGTGATTTCCAGGGTCGTTGGGATGGAGTTGGGAATCGTCGAAGTTGGGAGAGCGGGAGAGGAAGAGGAGGAGGCATACTCCAATTGCAATGTACAAAATTACAGAGAGTTTCACCATTCTTCAGATTTGGAATTTCAAAGAGAGTAAGAGAACGTGCAGAGGTGAAGACTAACACTGGGTGTCCGTGCAGTGCTTGTTGACGAATGAGAAGCTAAACAGAAGAGAGACGAGGAAGGAGCTGCATTCCTGATTCCTACCTTACAACCTATTTCAAACCTGTTTCAACTTATGCTTAGATTAACTCCAAGATTTTTAAAATGGATCACTTAACCCTTTCTTGAAAAGTTAAACTCTTTAAACAATCTCTCAAACTCTACTTATTGATAACTTTAGTAATTTGATTTTTATCCTATACACTAAGCAATAGAATCGTCAAATAGGTTTGCTTGTCATCGCCAAAACTCATGAAGTCAACAAAAAATATTATCTTTTAAGGAGAAGAATAAACGTTAAGGACAACAATGATAACTTTGAAATTATCAACTTTAATATCAGTGTGATAGAACTCTTTCTAGAGAGTATTAAGGATGTCGTTCAGATAACCCTGTGACCTTATCAATAAGATCAGTAGATTGTCCAAGGTTGAAAGTAACAACTTTAATGAAATCCATGTGGTAATTAATCACGAATTATAATTCTTGCAGTGTTTCAGAAAAAAGTAGTAGATTCGTTAAAATTAAGTTTGACGGCATGGTGAACATGTGGTTTCTAAGATATCAAAAATGAGGATGGTGCTTTTAGAACCATGAGGGTGGTAACTATATGAATATGTCACTATCTGAATCTACATGGAAACCATATGGTAATAAATGGCTTTGTACATGATAGTAAGGTCATTAAAGGGATGATATTTAAACGCAACAACATGGTAATACTTCGTACTTTTACATAATTATAAATATTATTTTTATAAAAGAAAATGTACTTTATTTAGTAGTAAATACATTTAATTATTTAATTAAATATTATTTATTTATTTAGTTTATTAATTTATTCATTTTTAAGGAGAGAGTTTCCAAAATTTATGAGCAAAAAATTTTTAATTAACTATTATTATGTCAACTATTGTTGCACGGTACATGTATTATTTCATGTTGGCATCCATATTTTTATATTTTTATATTTTTATCATATTTTATTTGTTTTATTGTATTTTATTATTTATTCAAGTGTTATCTTTCTTTATTGCACTAATCAAGACTTGTATTTATTATCACAACTAAATAAGATAATGCAAAACTTGTTTAAGGACCTCGTAACATGACTTTCTAAAAAAGTAGTCATCGAATATTCAATCTTTTTATGCTCATTAAATTAGGCACACCTTTGATAAACTTTAGTTATGTGTACAATTATGGTTTTAATATATATGGTTCCTTGTAAGTCAAGCTATAATTAATAATTAATAATGTAACATATGATTAAATAAGAGTAATGATGCTTAAGAGTGGCTCGTGGCTCATGGCCTAATTCTTATCTCATCCTCGAATCTAACTCTATGGTTCAAAACCGTCAATGGAGTTATGTCTTTCAAGAGTTTATAGCAAAGAAATTTCCATTTCAAGAGTCAATCACAAAATTCTCATGAGACACACATGTGCAATTATAACCTATAGGTGAATTGATGACTACAATAAATTTCAAGGTTTGAATTTTGCATGTGAAGTTCATGAAATCTTTTCCATGTATGGAAGAATGTGTGGAGTGTTTCTTCTAGCTGCTTTGGATTTTGTTTTTGCTAAACTATTTTGGATTTCTTTATTGATGGTTTTATAGAACTTTGTTTAATTATGTTAGTTTGATCTTTTAAAGACCTTTGAGGAAAAATTTTATAGTTTGAATAGTTACTTTTTCGCTGCAAAATTAAGAAGAGTCAACTGAACCGTTATAACGGTGTGCTAATATTCGTATAATTCTCGTTAATAGTTTTTAATATTTGGAAAAATGATTTATAAAAATAGAAAATTATGAGGGTGGTATAATCGCGACAAAGAAAAGTTATACCCTATTATGATAATACAAGTGGTCATCTATGGTGTACGCACTTCTGGGTGATTAAAGATCAACTGCATGCTAGCTAGGACATCGAATGAAAAGATGATTGACGCTTTCGTATTCTGATTTACACAAGGTGCATAGAGGAGCACAAGGTGTCACATAGGGCCATATGGGAATCCCCTTATAGAGGAGCTGCCCAAGAGAGGACCGTAATTTTGGCTGGATATCATCATGCCAAATCCATTTGAAAGGCCTTTTTAGAGGCTGAAAGATTGTTGGCCAATCAAGTGGCTCCTTTCACTATGGATTCTACTAGACTAAGCTAGTCAGTAAGCAAACCGTGGAATCAATCATAGGGAGGAATTTAAGGTATTGGAGTACCACAAATATTCTTGACAAGGAAGGCGCCGCAAACGTTTAAAATGTTCCATGTTTTATCGTTGTTAATAAAAGCGATAATGACTTTGAGGGAGGTGTCAAAAATCTATATAAAAATTTACTTCTTCGACCAAACTATGTTGGAAAGCCAAGTAAGTTATCGAGCCAGAAACAAATATAGATTCGCCATCTCCAAGCTTAGCTTCCAACATATGCTTTCGTAAAATTTTCCATTGCATCAAAATTTGTTTCCCCATAAATGAATCTGAAGCTTCAGGTTGCAACTCCATAAGAGACGAAGTATGCTTGAGATGCTTTTCTTTTAGAAGCTTTACCTAATAATTGTCTAGTTAAGAAAGATCTTCTAACTAAGTTAGTTTAGCCAAAAAAGCATGGCTGGTAGGCTCCGTTCGCCGCAGGCCTAGACCCACAAAAAAGAATATGGACCAGGTGCACAGTGAGCATCGTGCACCCGAGTCAAAACGCATGTATATTACATATAAAACGCATGCAAAGTCACATAAAATGAAATGAATGAACATTCTTTTATCAGCTAATAAACATTGAAATGTGTGATTCATTATCCCCCATGTAAATGACTTCGTAATTGGGAAAAACAGAATTATTTTTGTAGTGGGTGTAGAACATAACCTAAGGTTCTTTAAAATTTTGATTTTTTTTTTTTTGCATTGGGAATAGTTCGCGTACTGTACACAAACAATGAAATGAACATTATATATTATACTACTAACATCGTATATTACTTCACACATTGTATATTATAACAATGAACATGTTATATCAAGTTAGATACATATTTATTAAAATGAATATTGAACATTACGTTCAAACGCAATGAACATTACGTTCAAAGGCAATGAACATCACGTTCAAAGGCAATGGAATTTACATTCACATGTACATCATGTTCAAAGGCACTGAACATTACGTTCAAAGGTACTGAACATGCACTTCAAAGGTAAAAAAAAATTATTAATGAGTACTGGGGAATGTGTTGCATGAGAAATTGAAATAATCATATTCAGTGCTTCGTAATTTGTGTATTGGTAAAAGAAGCACATATATAACTTTATAATATTATTTTTATTAAAATGAACATTGAACATTACGTTCAAAGGCAATGGAATATATGTTCACATGCAATGAACATCATGTTCAAAGACACTGAACATTACGTTCAAAGGCACTGAACATACACTTCAAAGGCAAAAAAAAATTTATTACCAAGTACTGGGAAATGTGTTTCATGGGAAATCGAAATAGTCATGTTCAGTGCTTCGTAATTTGCAAATTGGGAAAAGAAACGGATATATAACTTTGTAATATTATTTTTATTAAAATTAACATTGAACATTATGTTCAAAGCCAATGAACATTACGTTCATAGGCTATGAACATTACGTTCAAAGGTAATGAAATTTACGTTCACATGCAATGAACATCATGTTCAAAGGCAATGAACATTACATTCAAAGGCAATGACCATTACGTTCAAATGCAATGAACATACACTTCAAAGGCAAAACAAAAATATTATTGAGCACTAAACGTGTTGCAAGGAAAATCGAAATAGTCATGTTCAGTGCTTCGTATTTTGCACATTGGGAAAAGAAACGCACAGATAACTTTATAATATAATTGTTAAATATGAACTTTTGCATTGGGAATGTACACGCACTAGACACATATTTATTAAAATAAATATTGAACATTACGTTCAAAGGCAATGAACATTACGTTCAAAGGTAATAAACATTACGTTCAAATGCAATGAATATCACGTTCAAAGGCAATGGAATATACGTTCACATGCAATGAACATCATATTCAAAGGCAATGAACATTACGTTCAAAGGCACTGAACATACACTTCAAAGGCAAAAAAAATTATTATTGAGTACTAAGGAACGTGTTGCATTGGAAATTGAAATAGTCATATTCAGTACTTCATAATTTGCGCATTGGGAAAAGAAACGCATAGATAACTTTATAATATTATTTTTAAATCTGAACTTTTGCATTGAGAATATACATGCACTGTACACATATTTATTAAAATGAACATTTAACATTATGTTCAAAGGCAATGAACATTACGTTCAAAGGCAATGAACATCACGTTCAAAGGCAATGGAATTTAAGTTCACATGTAATGAACATCATGTTCAAAGGCCTTGAATATTATGTTCAAAGACAATGAACATTATGTTCAAAGACACTGAACATACACTTCAAAGGTAAAAAAGTTATTATTGAGTATTGGGAAACGTATTGCATGGAAAATCAAAATAATCATGTTGCGTGGGAAATCCAATTGTAATCATTGCCCTTAGTAGGGAAATTTTTTTGAAACTACCAATGTTTATTCCTTACACCCCGGATGTTCATTGCCTATGTTGACATGTCAATTTGCCTGCGTTTTATATGTAATGTCCGTACGTTTTGAACCGGGTGCATGATGCTCACTATGCATCCGGGTTTAGGGTCCAATTACTGGGCCTAGACCACCCGACCCATAGGTTTAGTTAGACAAATCTTATTCCATGAGATGTGGGAAAGTCCATTTATATCCTTATGCTGCTTCCAAAAGAACTTTCTATCAACTGTATCTAATGGAAAATAAATTAAAGAAGGCATATGCCTAGGAAAGATGAAATTAGTTTTAGGTTACTTCATATGAACGATATATTAAGAGATAAAAACCCACAGATGAGTTGGGATAAATTGTCTCATGCATATTGATAAAATGAGTAAGAGTTAAACACTTTATAAAGGTAAGGGGAAACTCCAGCCTCCTATTGCCATATGATTTTAGGATGAAACGCTCTTGGACCTTATAAGTGGACTCTCTCTCTCTTGGTGATGGGTGCGGCCCGACCCGTATTTAGCATGGTATCCAATAAAAATCCGTCTACCTTTGAATTGGGAACCATTTTCGAAAAAACACATGAGTCATATTACGATTGTCATTTTGTTATCTTTGTTGTTTGGGAAGCAATAGTTAAAGAAATTTTGGTATAGGTGAAAAGTGTGGTACACAACTTCATTAAGAGCATAACTTGATTAAGACTTTAAGAGCATACAAAAATATTAGACAATCTTACAGTATGCAAGAAGTATAATATTATGTATGGAATACAAGCCATGCCTTGCCAATATAACTTTTTATTTGTGTATCAAATTGGATTTGGTCTAGTAGTAGGGCTGGAGCTTATGACATTAAGGCTTTATTGTATGTATATTTGACTTCCCATTCCTTCTCCTTCCCTCTCCCAAAGAGTCATATATAGGATTTTACAAGTTTATGGCGTCCCTTAGCTTGTGACATATCCGTGACCTACGCGCGCTCGTTTGTGAAAACAAATGAAATCATACTCATATGCTGAGTTTTAGTGATCGGATCGAAGAACAGAAGCAACATAAAACATTTTTAGATTGATAGAACGAGTACGTGTTAATTGGAATTCAGATGCAGCTCACACCAAGTAACAAAGGCTAGTGTATAAATTTATATTTATATATATATGCATTGATTCATCATCTCAATCTTAGGATTCAATCACCCTTCCCAAGCAGAGGAAAGCGAGATCTGAAACCAGTTAATACATGAATTATATTACTTAGGAGTGGGATTTGCACGAGTGGAAAGGAACAAGTTGTTAATTTTGATAGTGGTAAAGACCATCAAACAAAGGGAAACAATCATCGAAGTAACTGATAAGACGAGCGCTAGTGTTTGTGCTGCGCCAGTCTTCACTTGTTGAGCGTAGCCGATGGAAGCCAAAGCCAAAATGGTCAGAGGGAATGAGAAGGACCACCATGCTACATTGAACTTTCTTAGTGATTTCTGGAATAGGGTTGGCCTACATACCTGCCAAATTCGTACCTCCAAAGATTAGCAAGCTAGATCCGTATATAGTTTAGTTTGCACCACTGTGAGTTGAAATAAGTAGGTAATTAAGAGCAGTTTCTGTAGTAAAAAAGAAAACAAAACCATGTAGTGTTCACTCACCAGGGACATGAAGAGGAACAAGGAGAGAAAGAAAAACATCTTTGATGCAGTATCAAAAGTCCCGATTATTGAGCTCCAAGCTAAGCTAGCCATGCTTGGAGTCGCGATAAACAAGAAGAAAATCGGCCTCAGCTTAGGCGACTCATCATTATTGCTCCCCGGATGTCTCTGGTAAAGGGTGACAAACAACACCAAGTAGTGAGCCATGCTCATTGCAAAGAAGCCTAACGCAATCTCCGGCCATCCCATGAACATAGCGTCCTTGGCAGCAACCAAGTTCGCTGTGACAGATAGCTGGCAGGCTGGGTTGGCCACCTTTGCCAAAACCCGCCTTTTTCCTTTGAAGAACCATTGCCCATATAACTTGATATCGAGCATAACTATGGGCACTATGATCATCCACCAAGTTACTTGTTGGTAAATACTACCATCAGGAACGACAAGGATTGGCGAAGTTTGGAGCAATAACAGGCATGACATCCAAGGAGAATAGAAGAAGTTAACCCCCACATGGTGCAAGAACTCATGCTTCACCTTGTCATAGTGATGTAAGCACCTCAGGGCATAGAGAATAGATAACGTGATCAAGACGACCAAGGCCAACGACCAAAGTAGAGTGGAGGCCGTTGACGGAAGGTTTAGGAGCACAGGGTGCGAATGAGGATCATGGTTATCTTTGGTGAATTGAACCAGGGTTTTCCACAGCAACACTTGAGCACACAAGGCCTGGCTTATTCTAAAGTAGCCTGCATGGAAATTTGCTAATATGGTCGACACAAAATGATTGTAAAGACCCACATTGTGGTCATTAGTATGACTCACTGATGGTGCAACATCAATAGCAACTTGTATACCTGCGGTATTGTTATCACCTGATTTGCAAACCATTTTAATTGCTGCAGATCGAGTATAGATCAGATGAATGGAGCTAGCTTAGCTAGCTAGCTATGAGTTTATGATATACTGATTTTGATGGAGTTTATGGGGGGGCATACATGCATAGGAGTGCTAGCTTATGATATGCAAGTTAAAGCAAACTACATGTGATTTCCTTATATAGATTATTAAAAGTGCTTCAATTCTGTGCATGACCGTACCAAATAACACTATCTAGAAGTGCATGGTAAATATATATGTCGCCCTACATCCAAGATAAGGTTAATACTTAATCCTAAACTGTTAGGTCCACTAGCCATAATGTTTATTATGACAAGGATTCAATTTTAATTATCAGTTCCTAATTTTTATATCATAATTTTACTTTGATTTAAAATGAGATGAGGCATTTTCCAATATTTCATAACTAAAGTAAGTGCAAGTTGATAAAATTTTTTTTGACTGATTTCGATCCCTTGCCTATATTAGGATATACTTTCTTTGCATTACTTTAGTTTGAGATATGATGATCTGGTTCTTAAACATTTCAGTCTGACCTCGAAAGTTTGGTTGTAATCAAATTGTAATACTTTAATTTAGTGCACAAAATCGAGATAGAGGGACACTAGTAGGACTTGTGTGACGAGGAAAACATAGAGCGAAAGAATTAATGTACAAATAATTAAGGAACCATTATAATTTTTGTTAAACTTTCTATAGATCATATAAACATTACAATATATTTATGAAAACTCGAACAATTCAACTACTTATTCTATTAGTAAGAGTCAAATTAATCTTGACAAGAGAAATATACTTTGAATTAGGTGTGATAGTCGTCAACTAGTTTAGTTGATTAAACTGAAAGCGGTATCCTAAAATCAAATTTTATCTACATAATTTTATCTACATAGTCTCAATTCAATAACAAGGTTGCATGCCCTGAACACGAAAAATAAAATACACTCTCTAGCTTATATTGTCGATATACGTCTAAAATACTAGTATGATAGCATCAATATAGGATTATTTATTCTAATTTAGGTTTTCTAATCATGACCTGTTTTATAAGAACTTTACACCTAAGTCTCCATTTAGCTAACTAGTAAAGTCGTATCACAGCATTTGCTAACCGAATGGCCGGAAGCTCCAATCAAATTTCCTGTCCCTAATTATGTTTGTTATCTTTGGAGATTTAGATAAAACCTATCAACTATACCAATTAGGTTCTCCGTCACCAACAACTAGCTAATGTAGAGATGTGCTGTTTTTTTTTTCCTTTAACTTTTTTTCTAAAAAAAATTCTAAAACTAATCTTATGGGAGATACATGTGATGGAAGTTGCTGCCTTCGCTTTGAAGTTTAACTTAAATTATTGTGTCAACTCGACTTCCTTATATAATAGAAAGAGAGAGGGAGGTAAAAGTTAAGATAAAAAGGTACTTAAAATAATAAGATGAGAAAACATTTTGGTTCATCTCTTAAATCCAACAGATAATATTAAACGTAGTCATTGTGATTCTTTTTTAACTCATAGTGACCAAATATTTTTTTCACTTATAATGGTTCTTTTTATTATTATAGTAACCATTTTTTGGTGTTATAGTGACCATTTTTTTACGTGAAATATCTTGCGTTGGTTCTTATCATTTGAATGACCAAGATCTCTTCTTATTCTTCTTATTTTAAGCAATCTTCTCATTGGAACTATATATATATATATATATATATATATATATATATATATATATATATATATATATATATATATATATATATATAAGATTCCGATCAACATTATTCTTTTGAAACCCCTTATTTTGTACGACACCACACTACTGTATTGCCTCCTAAGTCCCTCGATTCACATATATATAGAGAGATTTTGGAAAAACTCTTTAATAAGGTGTATCTTTGTTTGCAGGAATCCAAACGGGGTGAATGTTTTTAAAGTCTATATTTTTTCGAGACCCGCATTTATTTTGAGTATTTGAATCCATGCACTTCTTTAAAAATTCACACATATGCTCTATTGGCTACCCTTGTCAATGATTTTACTTAAAGTAAAGTCATTTTCTAACCTATGTCAGCAATTTCCACCCAAACCTCATAGAAGGTTATTTTTTAAATTTGTTTTAACGGGAGGTTAGTTTTCAAATTTATTAAAAATAAAATCGTGATGTACGTACTACCTCTATTTGGGACTTGGTGTTACTTTATGTCCTTTTAAAATGTGTCAAAGCTAAATTATTTTCTTTGGTATGGTATTCAAGGAGAAATCTATTGGCGTTTATCTCATAAGTGCCAGCTAGGCTAGGATGTCCCGAGGGTAACTAACTCGTAAAGTTCCTTGAGTCATGTTCGGGTGTGTAGAAGGCAACTGCGTTAGAGCATATGCAAGACTATACATTGACCCAAACCTTGGACCAATTTGCAGGCGTTGCAGTCTTGACATTTTACTCTACAATCGTAGCTTGTAGATGGTGCTATTGTAGACTTATCAAATAGAGTCAATTTTGAATCAGTTAAGGTCAGGTTGCGTAGATTTCGTTTAAAGTTAAGTTAATTCGGAGTCAGTTTTGTGTCGGGTCACTTTCGATGCAGATCGATATTGATTTGGTTTGGATCAAACCAATTCTAGAGCGGGTTTGAACCAATTAATTTCACATTTTGGTCATGTTCAAATGAGTGGTTCAAGTCATGTTAGAATGAGTGGTTCAAGTCATGTTCGAATTGGGTGAGTATTGGGTTTGGGTCATGTTCGCATCAGATATATTTTGGGTACAGTTACGATTTGAGATCAAGTTCATATAAGATAAATCTCGAGGTATGAGTCAAGATCCAATAAATATTATATTTCTAATTTTTTTTATACTTTTTCACCACCATCCCCCCTACTTACCCATGCAAAAGTTTTGACTTTAATATACTCCGTACCTAAAGTTCTAGGAAATGCAAGATGACCAAAAGAATGAAATGAAGTAAGATAATGTATAGGAGCAACCACAACGGAGACATCAAACTATCAAAGTTTGCAGATGTTGTATATGAGTATGCATAGCATACGTCATACCTTGGAACAAACAGGTGTTAGGGGCTTAGGGCAAGAGTTAGGCAACTTTATAGAAAGTGAGATGGATCATGGAATGGCCGGGGCACGAGAAAAAAGTGTAGTATTACCACTTGAACCAAAACGAGTTCCTCAAAGAACACTACACAATATAATGCGAGCATTGTATACCAACATATTTTCTTTCTTCTTAAAACATGTTTTCAAGAAAATATTTATTTTTGAAAGGGTATCATATAAAATCACAAAAGGCCAACATAACACTTAAAGAGCCAAATATCAAGCTCTCCTACGCCGTCCGTCATTTGACTCTCAAGTCATGAGTCATTAGTCACTGAGGATGATATGGGTCGAATCTAGGTCAGGTCTTATTAGACCCAAACTCGTACCTATTTTTTTAAAATTAGATCCATATCCACTCCATACCCGATGGATTCTAAAATTTTAAATCCTTATCCAAATACACTGGATCTGATAGGTAAGGTCTAAAATGAATACATCAACACAACATCAAAGGGAAGGCAAACAACAAACAGTATACATCCCAAATGCAACTTATAATCAACCGCAAATTTAAAGTCAAAAAGAACCATACACGAGCAATTTTGATGTGGAAAACATGCTACTTTTGAAGTGTGAAGATTAAGTCCTCCGGATTCACTAGTTCATCCACCAAAATCGACTCTGTATTATATTCAATTTGAGGTTACCAACTCCAACTCCAACTCCAAGGTCAACAAAAGTTAGAGCTCACTAACACAACTCAAATTATTAAAAGATTTCCAAGAATAAAAAGAAGTTTAAAGATATCAACAAAACAAAGGATTCTGTTCAAAATCAAATACTCTCAAACTACAGCACTAAGCACAAAAGCACCATCCAGAGTGAAGGTATAGATGCCCGTTATGAAGTGCTTCAAAATAAACATATGCGAACCATATGTGAGTGTTTTGACCATCTAACCAAAGAAAGTTGTCATGACTGCGGACAATAAAAAAAGAAAGAAGAGGCAGTTAAGTATACTCCCAAGAGTCCAGACTCTCTCGTTCAGCCATTTGATGATTCCAGCAATGCTTGCTAATGAGGGCACTTGTGGAAGCTACAATCTGAGCTCTAAAGTAGGCTTATACCAATATCATAAGAATGAGTCTGCTCCATAAGACCAAATATAATACTCCCCTGCCCCCTTCATAATACAAAAGGCCACATTTAATAAGAGTTGCCATATTTTCTAAGGAATTGAACTATTCTTCACCATCAAAATTCTTACATCTCCAACATGTTCATAAGCAACAGTGCTTTGAAATTCTTTGTTTAAGGTATCATCACCAGCAATATGGAAAACTTCTTAATTTATCTAAGTTTACTAATTTAGAAAGGACAACCTAAAATAGAAATAAAATGCAGGGTTAGGAATGAAGTTTTGTGAAATAAATAAATAGCAAAATCCTATCATAAAGAGAATAAATAAAGGAACAATTAATTCCAATAAACAGGACCT
This sequence comes from Dysphania ambrosioides, assembly GCA_026401315.1. Taxonomy (NCBI): domain Eukaryota; kingdom Viridiplantae; phylum Streptophyta; class Magnoliopsida; order Caryophyllales; family Amaranthaceae; genus Dysphania; species Dysphania ambrosioides. The sequence continues at coordinate 279,722 of CM048672.1, forward strand.
GCAATGTCTCTCATTCCCAAGATAAGAGTATAGAGTTTGCTTAACATTTCAATTCAATTTTGCAGTGGCATGAGCAACAAAACTAGGGGGAAAAGGAAGGTGGTAAGGTAGCTTAATTAGTATAGGTTGAATGAGAGATGAGAAGAAAGAGGATCGTGAGCTCAAAGGTAAGTAATTAGCAGCAGTGTAACCCAAAGGAAGGTATATCAGACAGCATGGCCACAAGTGCGTAAAAAATGCTTGCACATACCACGCCCTGCCGGCCAAATGGGTATATGCACACCATGGGGTATATAATAGATGCGTAGAAGGGGAATGACAATCAAGATGAAAAGAATAAAAGGATTGCACATTACAAATTATCAGATAGTATCAACAGAGTTGGTGGTCTGTGATGGCAGTGTTGCATTTGAGAAAGTGACGCTACAATACTGTAATGCGAATTGGAAGCTTCACGGTGGCAATGATGGTGATGGACTAATGATAGCAAAGTGGTGGACAAAGTTTGACATTAGAGAGTTAGGATAGAATGACAGTAGGAAAAGCTAATAGAGAGGGCTGAATTATCATATTAGGATGAATAAAGAACCAGGGAACACCAACTTGATTGAAGGTATCTAACTAATTTCTCCTTTTTCACTCTTGCACCAACTTGTGCTTCATCTGTCTAAAACCTTTTTCCTTATATTTTCTCCAGGTCAATGGATGAAACCAAGTGAATGAGGGATTCAGATACAAAATTAAGGGCCACTTGATCATTTAAAGGGATGAATTCCCAACAAAACAAAAGGAAGTTTTTAATTGAAAGATCTATTAGCTATGGGAGAGAATTCAAGGAAATGAAGAAGAGATGTGGGAAAACAAGCGATTATTTGTAATTCCTTGGACTAGAAGTCGCTATGAATGAAACAGGTCGGGTACCATACTAACTCCTAATTTGTTTGACCTAGCATACTAGTTTTGGTTGATCAATAATAATCTCTCCCATGTATGATGCACATACCTATCTCATCAATAGTGAACCACGTAAGTAAATTAGTGTGAGCATTATATATTACTTTCCTTTGACATATGCCCTCCTTTCCTTAGATATATGATGTCATTATAAATTTAAACGCCCACCAGAGTCAAGGAGAAACAATAAAAAGGGGGAGAACGATCAGACATTGTTCCTTTGTTCATCAGCTCATCTTATCTGCAAAATCTCAACTCCGAAATAGTACAGCTGTCCATGATGACATGAAGTATTCCGAATCTCACATAGTCACATGTATATCAGATATTTGAGGAAACACTTTATAGGTATTGAAAGCTACCTGATGAGCTACAGACTCCAAAAGATTTTGCAGAGTATACTCAATTATGTATCCAAGTATACTACAATTCAAGCAAGACTAACATGTCAACAGGCAGCCTGACAGAGAGAAAAAAGGCTTTATAGTCAAGGCACAAGAACACAACAGAACATACTAAACATTGTTGAATCAGGAGAGAACAAAGTTGCAGTATTCCTTTAATTGCCTTTCTCGTTACTGCGGTTGAAAAGTGGTGAATCATCATATTGTAAATTTTGGTTAGCAGGATCTAAACTCGAGAACAATCTGTACTATACTACAGTTGACAAGAAAACGATGACAAAATGCAGGTTTATGGAAGCCTTTCAATATTTTCATTTTGTTAACTTATAGGATATCCTATGTTAACAAAAACTTTGATTTAAGTACCTGTATCCAACACTCATGAAGACTCCACCTTGATGTATCTAGTCTTAATCATTCTTATTTTTATATGTATGTATGATGGAAGTCAAAAACCCTATCAAACAAGCCTACGTGAACAAATGTATAAATATGTGTATGTATGTAGTTGATGTTGCAACTCTATACACGTTCCTATACTTATGTTTTCTAACGTTGTTATCTAATAAGTTTGTTGTTAGTAGATTATGTTTAAATACTTTTCAGGTATAACAATTCAAATTCAAATTGGTTCCTTAAATAAAGGAGTTTGTTATACTATGAACTTCAAAGCATTTGAATAAGATTCAAAACTCTATCAAGATAAGTTTGAATAAAGTGGTCTTCCTAAGTTTATGGAGTTGAATGGAAGACATGCTGAGTTGAACAAGTTGTTGGACGTGCCTATATAGAAGAACTTCAGTCAACAAGAACATCTCAACAACAATTCAAATCTGTAACAGCTAAAGTATCGGTCAAGACCTTTGAAGCTGACCTCGGTAACTGCCCGAGAATCATGGAACAAACATTGAAGCAGTCAGTCAAAGGCCTAATACCCGATTCAAGAGCAACGACATTTCTGAAGAAGTTGAAGACTATCCGTTGCAAGAATAACTCTATAAAAAGAGTGAGCTGAAGCTTGAAGATCAACAAGGCCTTCCAACGAGATACACAATTAAAAGCTACAGCAAATCTTTCTCTCTAGTACTTACTCTTTTAATGTAATTTAGAATTGAGAGAAAAGAATACAAAATATCTCTTGATTGTGAAAAAGAAAGATCATAAGAAAAGGAGAGATATTTGAGTAGAAACTATAATACTCAAAGGTTCAGAAAAAGAAAGGAGATTTTTATTTCTAGGAATTGAGACGCTAGAGTGTAGCTAGGGAAAGCTACGGTATAGAAGATTGGGTGATAATCTTCGAAGGTGGCTTTAGGTCTCTAAAGGAGGAAATAAAGATCGGTTAAATCCTACGGGTAGGAAACCCTAGGCGGAGACGTAGGCACATTGCCGAACTTCGTAACAAATACTCGTCTACTTTATAATTGCATTTATTTAATTCATTCATCTCGTAATAGCCTATTCAGGTCAAAATCCTGAAACCCGCTTCAAAGCCCTTGAAACCAGTTCTATTATACTTCCGCATCTAAAAGCCGTTTCAAAGCCTTTGAAAGCCTAAATTTGAAAAACGACCATACTCTATTCACCCCCTTTAGAGTATATTGATCCTATCCCATCTCCTATTGATTCTTCAACTCAAGATTCTCTCAGAGGTATGAATGAAATCTTTAACCAGCATTTTCATTTCAATGAAATACCTCATCATATTAAACCACAAATTGAAGGCGCCAATAACACGAGGAGAGGAATGGAGACAGAGTGTGAGATATGCTAACATTAGGGTTAAAAACAAAACGTTTAACAACTAGCAAACAAATCAACTTAAAATATGTGTTTATGTAGTTTCCACTGAATGAACATGAAAGGCTCAAGAAAATAAAAATTTAGAATGAGGAATGCATGCAACAAGTGTATCTTAACCCCACATCCCTGTCCAAATTTGAGAAAAGATCCAGTCTCCAAATTTTGAGCCATAGTGTGTTATCTTGTGCTCATTCCTTGTCCAGGTAACATAAAAAAACAGTAAGCAAGCGATCATTTTACATAATACTTCCATTTTAAAATGTGTTTATCAAAAACTCATACCCATTTCCTCTAAGTAGAGGAGTAGACATTAGATAATAACCTGCACAGTGGAAAACTTAAATATTTAATCAGAACAAGATTAAGAGCAGCATGTTGCAGGCTTAATAAGGATGAGTCACCTAGACAAACCTATTTTTAACAGTGGAAAGAAGGAATTGAGAATTAAAATGACAAAAAGTAAGGAAAACGACCTTAGGAAATGCCATAAATGTCACTCATCAACAACCCTATTGTTAACAGTGGTTCTATATAAATTACTCCATATTACCATCAGACTAGTCATGACTTCCATTGTGTTGCGAAAGAAAGAAAAAAAAACCTGCTTAATGATATTCTTGATTCGTATGATTATTATCAGCTGAGATGGAGCATAGAGTAAATGTTAAGAAAGAATTTGCCAATCTCTTTAGACAGAACAACCCTAAATCATACAGATGATATGACAGCACTATTTTATGCTATGAAGCAGTGGAGAAGGAAACAGCATCTCTGCTTTTGCAGGGAAATCCAAACCTTTGTTACCCACTCAAAGCGGATCCTCTTTAGAAGCATTAGGGTCATTCATGTTGTATGACAGTCTGAGACAGCATATCTAGAGACTAGAGAACTAGTGAACCATAACCAGAAAGAGTTTCTATAGGTTGCTACATACAAAAAAAGGCAGGATATCCTCATTATACAAGCCAAATGCACTACTTGACAGAACACTAAAAGCACTCAGCAAAGAATGAAATGGAACAAACCCGACACAGAGAGTAAATGTGATGGACTTGGAAAACGATCAGCTGTTGGAGCGTGATTGACAAATAGAAAATCGTTGGTTTTTAAACTGCCAGAAGTACATATGGTGTTAAAGGAGGGTTAAGGTTTTATAATGGAAAGCTTCTACTGAGTGTGGCCAAGTGGGCCCTTAGGCTTTGTGTTGGAGGTTCAGTCGCTGTAAATGACACTAAATCAGCATAGATTTTGTGTTTGTATATACAAATATGTCAGGTTTTAGCCTTTAGGGTTTTACTTTATTTTTTTTCCGCAAGGGAAGAGGTATGCTTCCTCTTAAAATAACACTAAATCAGCATAAAAGCCAAGAACTTCTAAATCATACGCTCAGTTTAAAGTCTTTAAACTTAACTTTTGTCAGCCCCCTGGCTCATCCCTGAATATTGAAAATACTTGCAACATTATCTACCTGTATGTAACAAGATGAATAAAATCCAACAAATCACTCAATGGTAAATTACATATTAGCTGACAATGCCAGATCAGTCCAATATATCCACCGAGAATTAATAACCTAGATATTTCTCTTCAGGTTACCACTACAAAATACATGAAAAATCAACCCACTTTAATATATGTTTATTTATTCTCAACTTGCTCATTGTTCATTCTCCTACCTAGATATTACTTCTTCCATTTTCATGAGTTTTACCCACTTTTTGTTTTCATCCATTTTTCCAAATTCTACTCACTTTTGCTCTATTCCTTTTGTGGCAACATTTACATTAGTTTTTCAGTATCTAATAACCCCAATGTAAGGGATCCTATTATATTTAGTTTTCTTACCCTCCGTCCTCCCCTCTAGTCCATTTTTCTTACCCTCCATTTTTCTTTAGAGCAAAACTGCTGGACTCCCCTTTGCACTTTTGCTTGGTATAGAAAATGGAGGGAGTCCAGCAGTTTTGCTCTAAAGAAAAATGTGAACTGATCAAAATAAGATGATCAGAAAGAGCCATTTTTACTAAAAGGTCAGTTAGCTTTGGAAAATGCCCCATAACAGCAGATTTAGATCGATTTAACATATACAGAGAGTTTGCACTGCACCAGATATGTTGGGCATCTTGGATGGATAAACAATTACGGTTGTCAATTACATGCTCAAGTTGATAAAGTTTGAAAGGTTATATCTACTTACGTCTTACTTGCATTTTCTACAGAAAATAAAACTCCCATCAAATTTGTTTACAACAAATCAAAAACAACCCTGATCACTATATCTCTAAACACAACAGCTAGCCAAGTAATGCATCCTCGAAATCAGACGGTGGCATCAAAATTCTTGTACATTTAAAAAGGTAAGACACTGAATCCTCTAACAAGGGATAATAGTGACATAGTCTTAATCCTTAATTATTAAGAATATGACAAGTTTTACAAAAACACTCTTTATAACAACTGGCTAATTTCTTTTCCCTGCTCGTCACAAAATTTATTGGGTGACAATGGAAAAATTCAGCATAAACAGTCACTGTATTGGAAAGGTGACTCCTTTTATCTGACAAATACAATAGTATATGAGACAACTAATTCGAGATGAACATTCGAACAGGTCTAAAGTTCTACATGTTAGAACTGGTATAAACTGGCCTAATCCGATATCACTAAAGCACAGAAGTCCTCAAATTGGAGCACTACATGATTGAAGTTGGGTCAAGACTGATGATAAGATTCGAGTTCAGTTCAACAACAACAGCAACACAGCAAATCTAAGCCTTATTCCCAAAAATATGGAGTCGGTTGCATGAACCGAGAGTCTATTTCACGTAATCACAAACGACATAATATCCATAAAAAACAAACATTGCATAGCATGCACTTAATCAAGAGATACAGTGGGAATTAAAGACTGACCGAGTGCTCATTTTCTGGAATGAATGCTGAGCTGCAGATCATTAGCCAGCTGTGAGATCCGTTAGGGACTGACGGCCGCCTAATGCAGAACTGGATCATTTCCGCGGACGGCGACAAGACCATATATGTTGGACGTAGAGCTACACATTTTGTTTCAGACTCGGAGATGATGTCAAGTATTCTGAGACGTGATAATCCGGGTTAACGGGTTGGGTTTAGTATATGGTAAATATGCCGTCATCTTATACCTTATATATTTTATTCATATTTTTATTTTTAAATTTATAATACATATTTCATAGAATATGACGAGAATTTGTAGTCAAATTTTTCGAATTTTGACTATATAAATAAAAATGAGTAAATTTTTGAGGGGCGAAAAGTGTATATAAAACGAAGTAAAAGGTATCTATTATCTTGGGTCCAATTTGGATCGTTGGACTAAATATATATGAAGGGTTTTTTTTAGTGAACACTCTACCTTGATAATATTACTAATTTACATTACTTAAAGTAAAAAAAAAGAGCAAAAATCAAAGCATTTCCAAAAAGATTCAAAGTTATTTTCAAAGCATTGGACTAATCCTTTGAGTCTAAAATGATTTTGGCTTATTCTTGTTCTTATTTTTATATTAACCCATTTGTGTTGTAAAAAATGTTCAATTATATTTTGGTACATTGGTATTAAGCCCTAGTGTGGTCAATCTACTGTTTTCTATTGGATTAACGTGTTGCAAGTTTATAGATTTGTCTAATTTTTGTTGTAGCATTTTCTTTAACAACACTTACGATTTTGAAATAGGATGAGTTTTCCCCTTAACTTTATCCTCACTTAATCTTATACCTTGTATATTTTACCTCTATCTTTATCTCTTATTTGAATTGTGCTTACCTATTTATATGTTAAGTGTGCCTAACTACTTTTGATTATTTTTGTAAACTTCAGCAAACCAACAGGAAAGTTTTCTTGCTGAAATTCAAATTTGTAACAAACAATACGACTATTACATAACACAATAAGAGGGTGAAAAAAATATATATATATAGTAAATGATACTCCCTTTATACCTAAAAATTGCCCTAATTTGACTTTTGCAATTTTTAATATATGATTTTAAACTTTTTTATCTCTAAATTTGTAAGATAAAAAATTATGAAAATTGATATGCATCTAACAAAATCCCACTTGAATATATTATTTTTTATAACATAATGAAAATTCATGATCAAAATTTTTAAACTTTAACTTCAAATAGTGGACTGGAGCAATTTTGTAGGAAATGAGAAAGAAGTGAAAGACCAAGTGAAAATATAATATATAAAAAATACTGATATAACATGTTCAACACTATATGATACAAATGCAGGTAAAATGAATTCAATCATTTATACGGAGTACTTGAAAACAATTTAATCAAAAGGAAAGTATACAAAAAATTGATTAAGTGGGGTCTTATGATTATTTAGTTAGCAAAGGTATTAGCCTACAATGAGTGATGATTTGGATAAGAAAAATATCTTCTTTTAAACGATAATACTTATTTAGTCCTCTAACGAAACTAAATGATTGGGTAAAACACAGATTAAAGTTGGATCATCAGCCAATTAGTCAAAGAACAATACTTCCTCTTTAAGGAGAGATTTGGAACTCTTGAAAGTTGAAGACTTGAACTTTGAACTTAAAGCTCTGTTGCTCGCTCCTCCAGTTGAAAGTTGAAACTGTTCTATGGGAGTTATAGGTTCTATTGATTAGTTTTTGAGTGAGAATAATGAATGATTGAAGGAGATTTACACCCTTCAAGGTAACACCCTGAATCCAATCATTCATATCCTAATCTTTTTTAATAAGTCGCATTTCTTTGTAATTTAATCAATTATAGTAGGGATTGATCTTGTTTGATGCCGCAATTATTTTCTGCTATTGAATGCTTGATTATCTTGAAGTTCTCATTTTTAATTCTCCTGTTGAAATGGGTATTTTGCTTTTGGAGTTATGGGTAGAGGAATGGAAAGAATAGAAATCACCGTTGCGTAAATCTTTATTTGAATTCAGATTAGTCGGAGTCCATTAGGCTCTAGATTACTGGGTAGCGGAGCGGTGTCCTTAATTGATTTAGGGCGCGGTTGTAGATTGTGGGTCACTCTGTTCATGTTGGTGGTGGTGTGAAATATTGAATTAATGGGGGAAGAGTGAAAGATGCTAGTGATTGTCCCTCCTCTTTAGGCAACTTGGAGACCCCTTTTAATTAATTTTGATTTTTCTGGGTGCAAAGAATCAACAAAAGTCCTCTTTATGTATCAGCTGTCTTTTTCCTGAGGCTGGTTGAGGTACAATGAGCAAATGCAAGTAGGGTCCTGCAATGCTGCTGCTGGGACCAGCTTAGCTGACCCCATTTTCTGCAGTTTGGATAAATCCATCCACACCATTCATGATTCTATTATTTGCTCGCTTCCTTGTAAATTCCTGTTTTGAATTTTTTTTTTTTGGGTTAATACCTACTAAATCTGTGTATCTTTTAACTGGGAGTAAAATTTTTGTTTTAAATTTTCCTTTTTTTTTGTATTTTTATTGTTTGGGGTGGGGGGATTTTGTCATCTAGATACTTTCCCAACTTGGTCAAATTGTTAGGGGTGGAAAAATATCTAAACATTTATTGCTATTTTAATATGCACTTTTCCTGCCAACTGTTGCTGTAATCTATGTAGTAATTATCTTTATTTGGTATTAAAACCAACATTTTCTGTCAAGTGCTTGTATTGAGTTTTTTTTGGTCTAAGCACTCGATTGGTCTTAATTATTTGGAGTTTCTCATGAAGGACATTTTTTTTGTGCACATTGAATAATGGAAAAGAATAATAAAGGTTATTGGTTGAAGTGTCATGTTCTATGATACAGATTTCTTTGTTTTGGTGTTTCAACATTAATTGTTGCAATAGAAAGCTGAATAAGAAGTGGAAATAAAAGCTGTGGATTGGTGTCCTTTGCTTAATGGTAGATTTAGACTTTGGAAAAGAGCAAAGTTTGCAACACTTTTGGGTTTTGAATTTTGCTCCCCTTTAGTCTTGAACCAAGGTAAGTAAACATTAAAAAAAAAAGTTACTGAAAGAAAGATAGTGAAACCATTAAAATCATTTGAAAGAGTGAAAAACTAGCAAGTTTGCGGTGGGCCTGTGACTGATAGTGCTGTCCTTATCTGGTAAGAATGATTTCTGTATACAGAATTGGCAATTTGGGTGATATTTTTTGAATATATCAATCACCAATTAGGCTATTGGCTTCCCTGTTTTGTATGTTTTGTTTCTCTACAGGTAGCAGTCCTTTACCCTAATTGTGTATTATTTCATTCATGTTTCTGTTTCATATGAGTGAGTTTGACACCATCTATTGCTCATTTCTACTAGTAAATATTAAAAACATGATTTCATTAGTAATACTCATTAAGATATTTTCCCGAGTCGTAACGGAATTCTGTTTATGTTTTCAATTATTAGGTCTGCAGTTCACATGACTCCAGTTTATGAGTTGTAGTATCAGTCACCATTCAATCCACCCACTCTTTGTTCTTGAATTTCGTGAATCTGATTGGAGTTAGTCGCTAGTCATAGGTCAGCTCTAATTCCTTTGTTTGTTCCTTGTTTAAGCATCTTGTCTGAAACATCTGTTTCTCATCACCCTATATCCTAGTTAATTATTCGTTATTGGTTCAGCTAAAGTAAGTTTCTGGACTCTGTACTTTTGAAGACCACATCAGCCTAAGTGGTTCTGCAATAGGCTTATCAAACTACACTGGCTTAATGTTTGAGAGTAGATTCAAGGAAGATTAGATGACTGTAGACGAAAAGGTTGATAGCACTTTTTGGAGTAGAGAGCAGGATAAGGCATTTGAGAATGCGATTGCTACTCATGCTGAGGATTTGGAAGAGAATTGGGAAAAAATTGCTGCATATGTGCCAGAGAAGACCTTAGAAGAGGTCAAGCATCACTATGAGCTATTATTTGAGGACGTAAAGGAGATCGAGGCTGGTCGTGTTCCGTTGCCTTCATATAGTTGTTCTTCAGATGGTACTTCAGGTCTTGTTACAGAAGAAGGTAATGGGGGGAAAAAGGGTCACTTTTTGAATGCAGGTAGTGAATCCAATCATGGTAGCAAGGCATCAAAGGCGGATCAGGAACGCCGGAAGGGGATAGCTTGGACGGAGGATGAGCACAGGCAAGTTTGCTACCTGTTTTTGGTTTTGTTACTAGAACGCCGAGGCCTTCTAGCTGCTTAGCATAAGAATATGCGTGCCTGCTTCTTTTTTGTTGTATGCTTTCTGATTATTGGTTCTACTTCAGCAATAATGTGTCACTATTGTCACCTTTCTTGTGATTTATATGAGTGTGATGTGACGAGGTAAAAGTTAAGAAAATGGAATTGGTATATTAGTCATATATTTGGCACAACTATGACCTAGCAGTATTTAATTACATAATATTAGAAATGGCAGTGTCTCACACTCTCACCTATATTTCCCATGTGCAAAAGAAAGAAGCTCATTCATTTATCCTGTATCTAAATCCTTTGCATCGTTTCTCATAATTCATGCTTACCTAATAGTTGACACAATGACTCGGTCCAGATACTGTTGCAGAATGCTATTCCATGTACTTATCTCTGACACCAGTATCCATATAGAGTTCTCTAACTCCAATTTCTATTACTTTCATCAACTGGAAGCTGGTGTCCTAAAGAATTCGCATAGAGTGTGGACGTATTCTTGCACTTATTTGTACCTATTTAAGGGAGCAAGAGTAAGGAAGGATAGTCTGAGGAAGTTTCCCACAGCCCGTCTTCTATCTCCAGAGAAAGGGGCAGGGGGGGATTTGGGTGATGCGAGCAATTTCAAGGGAAAGAGTCTATGTTTGTATCATAAAGTAGTAATTTCCATGCCTTTAGCCTATTGCTGTCACCTGCAGTTCTTAAATGAACAACTGATACATCCTATTAGATGTTCTGTAACAATAATACCTTCTCATTGATTAGAATAAAGGGGTTACATCTAGACTTCTACAAAGTTTCATGTAGTGGGATTTATACTAATTACTATGTGTAAATTTGGGAATAAAAATATCAAACTGGCCAAGGTGTAGCCATTGATGGTTGCCCAACTTGAAAGGCTCAATGGATTCTTCATTGTCATTTTGTGTTTGAGAATTGTTTATTGACGGGAGTAGATAAAATAAGGTTGAGGTTGACCTTATTGAAGAAGATGGATGGGGTTAAGGTGGTGAACAAAAATCTATGTTGGATTTTATTGCTGTGAAGGACATTGCATATTGATAAAATTTTTGGAAGTATGTGGTTTTGTTTTGGTTGGGTTGTGTCATGTTTGTATTGACTAAATGGTAAAAGGTACTATCTGAGTTTATTGATTTGTTTTGCCTTTTTGACCCTTCACTGTGGATTAAGGAAAGGGGGAATCTGAAAGAAGTCAGTTCAAGTAGAAGGAATCATTATTCACATAGAGAGATTTTGAAAACTAAGATAAACATTTTAAAATTGGAAAACAGGAAGCTAGAAAATCATTTTGAGTTAGAGGGAGTGTATAAAGGCTGTGACTGTGGCAGAGCCAATATGTCAGAGATAGGTAATGAAAAGGATATGTGGTAGATTTGAGACCAGAAAGAGGAAGGAGGTCTAAATATGAGAGAGTTATAGCTGAGAGATTTTTACCTCACCTACAACACCTAACCCGACTGCTTAATTTGCCAAATTCATATTTGAGCATCTTGGAAGTGGGATATATGACAAGGATATTGTTGATGAATGTCAATTCTCTTAATAACTACATTAAGTAGGAAAGATGTCTAGGCACCAGATGTTGCAAAAGAAAGCAGATGAAAACTAAACAGGGTCTATTCTTACGAAGCAATTGTTTTCAGAAATAAAGAGAAACATGCTAGCCTGCTAGGCATCATGCATCTTTGCTAATACCTCTTGTAATGTTTGTAGTCATGATTTCCCTATGGATAGTAATTAGTTTATCAGTGATGGGACCAGGATGGTTTATTACTGAGAAAATTCAATTATGGCTCAGTCAACACACATATGAGAGTTACCATAGTGATATATTTATTGTGTAAATCTTAATTCCTTGTATAGTGCTCACAATATTTTATGTCAGCTGTCTTATCTCCCTTGTATATTTGCCTGGTCATGTGTATCAGTGATATCAGTTTATGGCAAGAATCTAAGTCCTTTAGAACAAGGAACTGTTTCATCTCCTTTTTAGTTAAAAGTTGTGCTAAAACTTGAGATTTTCAGGAAAAAGGCTCCTTCATTTAACTCACGAGTTACTTGCTTTGTTTGAAAATATGGTGGGGAGCTGAAGCTTACTGTTCAAGAAATCTCTTGTGAAACGGTATTCCTTTGTACAAGAGAGCCTTTGAACATCAAGCTTGGTCCTAAATGAACGTTGACATCAATCAAATGGATCCCGATCACCTTTTTTCGTTCTTTCCCAACTTTAGTTTACTGTTTATGATAAACCTATTTCCATGAGAGTTTTGCTTGTGACCATACAACAAACCCTGATGCTTCTGAACCAACTTATTAGTGTTCTTATCTGCAGAACCTCAGCCAGATCTTGGTAATTCTAGTACAGACATGTTCTGTGCGGTGTAGGAAGTGTTCAATTAACCTGCAAAACAAAGTTGGTCACATTGTACTCTGATTTGAACACCAGGATTGTTTAGTGACGACTGATTTGGTTGTGATGTATTGCTCTTTACCTCCACTACTACAAATCAGATTTTCACCCAGTTTCTATTAGGGCTTACATGTCTGAGTTTCTGCTTCATTTTCCTTCATCAAATGAGTTTGTTCTGAGCTTCTTTAATGATTACGGTTGATTTTCTAATTTTTTGATAAAAAAGGTTGACTTTCTTAATAAAATGATTATCTTTGTTTCTTGCATTAATTTTAAATTTAATAGTTAAATTTTGTAGTAGTAATTTTTTATGTGCAGTTACAGCTGCTAAAGACAAGCAACAAAATTTAACTATTAAATTTAACTATTAAACTTCCCATTGCTAACGGTTCTTTCTGCTGTTATTTCAAACTACTGGAAGTTTGCTAAAAAATGAATACGTACTTCTTAGTGCAGCAGTGCAATTGAGATAGAAAGTGAACTCAAGAAAGAGTTTTATTATGCTCTTAACTGTAGATTCAAGAAACACATGCATTACTCACACCCATGCACTTGCACGTTTGCAACTGTGTGCGTGATTGTATTATATTATACTCCAATTATTTTGTTTCATAGATTGTTCAAAGGGATGAGATGGGAATTGAAGGGACTTAGGATATTTAAATGCTCCAGACTACTTCAGAGATATGATGGAGTTGCTATCTTGTTTGTTGAAGATGTTTGGTTATGTTTCTGCTTTTAACCATGTACTTAGTGTTTGATATGAGTAGTCTCCTTTCTTAGTAGAAAATAAAGAAGTGATATATTGCAAAAATTGCGACCAAGTAGACATGCTAAGATATTGAGTTAATAGGTGTGCCATTTCACTTGCTTAGTGCAACTGATCTAGAGTTGATTTAAATGTGGCTATATGATTCCTGTTTAGCATGTAATTTAGCTGCTAGAAACTAAATTTCAGGAACCCTTTAACATTTTACATGTTACCTATGTTTCCATGTTGATAATTTGGTATTTAGAAGAACAGTGCTTGAGATTGCAATATGTTTATGCTACATTTTACTGTTGGGTATGTCTCAGTAATGTATGCTGGTCTCGTAAGTTCCATTGTGTTATGGTTGTCCCATATGAATGTTATTTGTATGGTTTATTGTTTGTGTGGCGTTCATTTTGGAGTGTATCTTGTGTGAATAGGCTATTTCTTCTTGGGTTGGAAAAATATGGTAAAGGAGATTGGCGGAGTATATCCCGGAACTTTGTGGTGACAAGAACACCAACTCAAGTAGCAAGCCATGCGCAAAAGTATTTTATTAGGTTGAACTCTATGAATAAAGATAGGAGAAGATCGAGCATCCACGATATCACCAATGTGAACTCTGGGGACCTCTCAGCATTCCAGGCACCAATTACTGGTCAGAATGCACCTGCTTCTGGGGCTCCATCAGGAAAAACTGAAAAACAGACTACTCATCCCCCTACTGTGCCTTCGGGAGGGGGTGTGTATGGCACTCCAACTATTGGTCAGCCAATTGGCGGACCATTGGTTTCTGCTGTTGGAACTCCAGTGAATCTTCCTGCTCCTCCTCACATGGCATATGGTGTGCGGGTACCTGCACCCGGGTCAGTGGTTCCTGGTGCCCCAATGGGCATGGCTCCTTTGACGTATCCGATGCCGCACTCCTCTGCTCATAGATAACAAATGACTAGCAATTTTAGATGTACAAAAGGAAAGAAAAGTTTGCTCATAATCCCCTTGTTTGGGGGTAATGGTTTTCATATTCCAAAATGCATTAGAATATGGTTGCCTTGCCTGGGAATTACCAGTTGTACTGGGGGACCTTTGTCTTTTACTTATCATTCTTATACAAACCTAAAATAACTCATTGGAAGATGAACCTATTTAGTCTTCTTTTTTTCTTTTTTTTTTGCTTTTTTTTTTTTGTTTTATCTATAATTTGTACAGGCAGCTGTGATAGGTTATTGCTGCTTTTTGGGGGAACGACATCTGTGTTCCCTACTTTATTACCGAGATTGTCATGCTAATGTAGCATAGGAGCTTCTTTTGGCCAATATTTTGTTCTGTAGACTTTTTTTTATCCTGTGATATGTTTTCGTTTAAGGCGTCATTCAGTTGCAATTGGACTTTTAATGTCAAGCACTAGTTATGGTATGCCTTCTATGCGTCTATGTGTGCTGCTGCCGCATAGCAAATGAAGATGAAGAAAATGGCCCAGTCTTGCCAAACAATTGCAATTACGTCTAAAAACCAAGTGTAGTAATTGTCAGCCAACTCATTCTAACTAGTATCTGCAAATCTTTTTTTGCCTTGGCTATTACAACGCAAAGACATTTTGCATGTGTGTTAATGTGCAGCGCTTACTTCAGTTGGACACATAATAAGGGTACAAAAACAGATGCGTGCCATGACAAAACTCCAGGGAAAAGTTTCTTTCTATCCTACAGAAGCTAAATTTACAGAGGTACAGCATTACACTACACTACACCTGTAGCTACAGAGAAGTCCTCGTTAGGGGTGTTTCCAGCAAATCAAGCTAGGATTTGGGACACAGCTTGCTGTAGGCATGTCAAAGTTTTCTTGTAGTTGACAAATTCCATTTACCAGAATTCAAAGTCATCTGCAGTAACTACTTGCAGATACTTCTGTGATAGCCATTTCATGTTCTCGGTTTGATTCAATTTTTCGATCTTCGTTAATGGTAGCACAATCTGCATATACACGAATTTTCGCATATTATACTTAATTTGTTGGACACTAACAAATTAGTAATCATTAGTCAGGAGAAGGGAATTATTCAAGTATTATTAGTCACAATACCTTACAGGTGGAACATAAGAGATTCGCAGACTTTTGCTATTGGGGTCATTTTTACTGGGTACATAATTTTATTGTGTTTCGTGTGTATACAATACTTTTTGTTTTGCTATTGATCTGTCGCAGCAGAAGGCAAGTCTCTCTGTGGAGATGAAGAGGCGGCCTGCTATGGGACCTGACATGGTGTACAAGCAGCAGTGAGAAGCCCTCAACAACTGTTCTCCTTCTCCAACAAAGACTCGTCTGAACACTTTGCCAACCCATTCTACTAAGCTGAGTTTACCTTTCACTACATAGTTTCATTGAAGTAGCACACCGAAAAGTCAATCCTAGTCCTTATTTTGCAAAACCACGATGAAAAATGAAACAAAATAATCAAAGTACTATAAATGGAAGTGAAGGCGATCAATTGTGCACTTAGATACGTAGCAAGCTTGTTCATTGTGGTAAAAACTGATCCCACTTTACGATGTTTCAAAGTGACCAACGATCCACCCACTTGGCAATAGTTTGACAGTGGGTGTTTTTCTAGTTTGATCACAAGTTTCTAGTCTAAGCATACTCTTTAAGTCTTTACACTCGTCGATTTAAACGCCTTTGAAACATTCATTTAGCTTAAGATGATAACTAACTTCTCTTAATGTATATCTTTGTGACCAAAGGGAGTTTGTGGAGGAGGGATTTCATATACTTATAGGAGTCGTGCAGAATATTTTGGTACAACTTTTTACAACTAGAATTAAGTGGAATAAGTCATCCTTGACTCAGCTAAAGAAAAGCGAGGGGCACCTCAAATGACTCCTTGCTAAGTAAGTTGATGGTTCAACTGCCATGCATATATCATTCATGTGTAAGCATTGATGCCTTTTCGTTGGCACTGCAACTTTCTGATGCAACCTAATTTCACGACACAATGAGGCCAGGTTTAATCTTCTCAAGGTCAATAGCTAGGAATGGACATATAGCTAGGCCTTAGCATACCAAATTTCTTTTCTTAATTAAAGCACTATGTATATTTCTACTTATTAATATGGACCAGCTCCCTTAAGATCGATAATGTTTTTATGGCTACTTTCAGCTAGAAAAACATCATCATTTGCGTGCATGCCTAGGGCCCTAAGCATGCATGCCATAAAAATCAGTTGATCAAGATATATATTCTTAAAAAAGTAAGTTACATGCATATCTTATACCATGTCTTTGGTTAAAGAAGGCAATTAAGTGACATAAGAGAGTTTCATTCATTTCCACCACAAAAGTTTCAGTGCTAATGCTACAAAATTATATTTAAGACTTACCCAACAAACAACCTCAAATTTTCTATTGACTGCTTTTACAAATTGTTGTTGCAAAATAGGGAAATACTGAAGTGGATATCAAGTATCAGGGGCAATGACAAACTGGCAAAGCCACCAAAACCAAAAGGCAGAAAGGGGTTGAGAATATATGTCATTCCTTTTGTTAAGTTCTGCAGCAACTACATATATTTTTCTGTCTGCAGACATACCCAAAATAGTGAGATTATTACACACTGATTTATCAGACTTTGTTGCATTATTTTTATATGAGTATCCTAAGAGTTTGGGAGAGAAACCTTTACCTTCACAATTCTAATCATCCTAAACTTAAGGAAAAGTAATTTACCTATGTTATCTAACTAAAGTTATTATGCATTACAATATTCCTTATTCAAATATCCATTTACTTTGTTATTGTTTATGATTAAAAGCGGATGCCAACATGCGCTTCTTTATCAATGTCAAGACTCAAGACCCATACTTTATCCGCCCAAGTTGTGATACTACATAAAAAGATGAAAGGGAGGAACTATATACAATCTTCCTAATTGTAGTAATAAACATATAATGTGTTGGGAGAGAGCTAGTAAAACTCTAAACCTTTTTAAAGCTAAACATCTCACACATGTATATGATAGCTCATACTGGAATCATATCATACCACATACTTGTAAGAATGTCAAAGATTATAATAACTCAAATATGGAAAGATCATATTACAAGGCAAAGAATTAGAAAGAAATAATAACAAGACCAATAAAAAGGTCAGGAACATAATCAAGGCATAAATTAAGGGATTTACCTTTTGTTCTGTAGTTTGTAACATTAGGCAACACTTATAATATTTAACTTGTCTGTTCATTTAAGCAATACATACGAAAATATTCACAAACACAATTTGTCAGTTTCTTGCATGGTATCAGAGCAATCGAACCAATATCAGGTTTTGCCATAAATTGCTTCATCATCTACCACAAAACTTACGAAAAATGGAGAAGGATGCAATCTCTACTAATACAAGCCAGCCTGAACAACCAAGTACCCTGGAGGTTGTTGGAACTCCTTACGGAGTTAAAAACAAATAAACCACCTCTAGGTGACTCGTCCAATTCGGCAATTTGTATTTCAGAGAAGTTGAATCAACAAAATCATACGAGATGGAGCAAGTTTATGCATATAACAATTAGTAGTAGGGGCACAAAGGGATTCCATGGTTGTATCCTGGATTTTGGAGAACATCAAAACTGACATGGTCAATTTATACCTTGACTACCCTACAACGTATGATCTCTGGAAGGGAATCGAGGCAATGTTCTGTAGTGGGAGAGACGGACTTCAGGTATATGATCTAACCGTCAAATCCAACAACATCAAACAAGGTGATGGCCCGATCGAGACCTACTACTGCAGGTTACTAGCCATTTGGAAGGAAATAGACCGTTGGCAAAAAAATCCAATGTAGCATCCACAAGACATCACAAGGTTCAATGATTTCATTTAAATCAACAGACTTTATCAGTTTCTTGCATGTATTGGTGATAGTCTAAACAAAGATAGAAGATATTTTCTAAATCAAGAGCCATTACCCACAACCAATCAAGCTTACGCCACAATTAGGCATAAGATAGCCAGGAGGAGTATCATGAGAGGAGACTTACCTTCAGCAGAGAACCAAACAACTATACAAAGTGGACTAGCAACAAACAGACCCCGACCCGAACGATCAAACAAGGCATCATCTCGTCGGAAAGGATTCAAAGCTCACCTAAAGTGCACATTTGCGGAGGTATAAGACACACAAGGGATGGGTGCTTCAAACTTGGGGGCTATTTGGATTGGTGGCTCGATTCAAGAAAAAGAGGGACAAAACCCACCGGGGAGAAAGAGTTGTTGGTGGAGCAACTATGCTCCACCTTACCAACACCCGAGAGTAGCAATGAAGGTGGCGAAAACTCAACCTCAGCGAAGGCACTGGAGAAGAAGGCAGCCATAGCTCACAGAAAAGTCACAAGTAAAGGGAAATGTGACATGGGGAGTGAAAAACTAGAGAGAGTGAGGATGGGGGTAGATGTTTTTAGGGAAAAGGAAAGGGCTTTTAAAACCCTAGAAGTGAATACCCGAGGCCCACAAAAAGACCCAATTGCCACATGTGTTATTACTTCCATCAAAACCCAAACCTAAACCCAAACCCGAAATACAAAAAAAAGCCTCCGCCTCCTATGCATGTCTAAACCCGAGCATTAGCCTCACAACTATCATAAAAAACTCAAATTGAATTTTTTACTCTGGGGCAACGGATACTATGACATTTGACAGAGCAAATTTTGAAAACATAGGAAAAAAAGTTAAATCCCATATTCAGACTGCCAATGGAGATTTATCGTCAATTGATGGAACAGAAAAAATCCATTTTTCATCTAATATGTCATTTTCTAACTGTCTCTATGTTTCAAATCTTTCTCATAAATTTTTGTCCATAAGTCATATGGTAAAAGAGCTTAATTGTTGATTACTAATTTATCCAACATTTTGCCTTGTACAGGATATTCTAATAGGGAAGATGATTGGGCGTGGCATTGAACGTGATGGGTTGTATTATGTAGATGAGAGGCTCACCGGGACAAAGCAATGCTTGCTCGCGAAATGAGGGATCATCAAGTCTGGTTGTGGCACCGATGTTTAGGGAATCCTTTCCCCAGGTTTCTAGATCGTTTATTTCCTTTATTATCTAAGCATAATAAAGACTTTGTCTATAGAACTAGTATTCGAGCTAAAAGTCATAAAGAACACTAAAAATCCAATTTTTCTAAATCTAATGTACCTTTTCAGTTGATTCATTCTGATTTATGGGGTCCTGCTCCCGAAACTAGTAAACATGGGTTTTTATACTTTGTTTTGTTTATTGATTATTGTACCCATATGACATGGATTCACTTTATTAAAAAGAAATCTAAAGTAAAGTTTCTTTAGTTTTACAATATGGTCAAAACACAATATAATAAACACATACAGACCCTTATGACTAATAATGGAGGAGAGTATATGAGCCTTAATATGAAAAACTTCATTTCTTCCCAAGGTATGATTCACCAAACCACTTGCCCATATACACCTCAACAAAATGGAGGTTCTGAAAGAAGAAATAAAACCCTACTCAACATAACCAGAGCAATCATGCTTGAATCTAATGTTCCAAAGTACCTTTGGCCAGAAGGAGTAGCTACAGTGACATACCTAGTAAACAGACGTCCAACAAAAGGCCCTGAATTACCGAACCCCTTTTGACACATTTTCCAGTCATCTTGAGGTACCTTCACATCACTCCCTTTCTCCTAAAATGTTTTGACGTACTATTTATGTTCATATTCCAAAACATCAACACACCAAACTTGACCCCTGTGCCATAAAATGTGTTTTTGTTGGGTATGGTGGAACTTAGAAAGGATATAGATGTTTTGATCCTTCCACATCAAGTTTTGACCACAATGGACTGTGATATTTGTGGAGACTGAGTATTTTTTCTCAGAATTGTGTAGTCATTATGGGGAGATTCTACAAAAAGACTGAAACTTCCTAAGTTGCTGCTTACTCCAAGCTTGATTGATCATGTGCCACAAGAACAAGTAGACAGAGTCAACGAGCCATCTAATATCAGTAAACATCCTATCATTATTTTAGAGTCACCTCAACCATCTCCATCATCGGATATTCCCAAGGTAAATAATACTCCTTTCATTCAGTCAATTGAGCTTAAGAATGAAGAAACTAACCTTGTAGATCATGAAGTCCCAACAGAGAGATATCAACTCCCTCCCAAGAGTACAAGGGGAGTACCACCAAAACAGTACAAACCAGAAAATGAGCTTTGGAGGCCGAAGTATCCGATAACAAACCTGGTACAAGCTGGGAAGATGTCTAAGGGTGATAAAGCCTACAATACCTCCCTTTACTCTGATAAATTTCCAAGAAGAAATCCTAGCTTTGAAAAAGAACAAAACTTGGAAAAAGTGAAGCCTTTCCCAAGGAAAAAGACTAGTTGGTTGTAAATGGGTCTTCACCATAGAACGTCGAGCTGATGGATCCATAGAAAGGCACAAAGAAAGACTTGTAGCAAAAGGGTATACTCAAACATATGGTATCGACTACACTGAAACTTCTCTTCAGTAACCAAGATCGGTACCATAAGAGTCTTATTCTCTATAGCTGCAAATGAAGAGTGGCCCCTACATTAGTTTGACGTAAAAAAAGCTTTCCTACATGGAGAACTACAAGAAGAGGTTTACATGGAAACACCTCCTAGTTTTTTAGAAGAGTTTGGACCCAATGAAGGATGCAGGCTGAAAAAGGCATTATATAGACTCAAGCAATCTCCAAGAGCATAGTTTGGGAGATTCTCTCTGGCTGTGAAGAGATATGGGTATCACCAAAGTAATTCATATCATACTCTCTTCTTGAAGAAAAAAGAGAATCTCATAGCATGTCTTATAATTTATGTGGTTGACATGATTCTGACAAGGAATGATACATAAGAGATTTCCGAAGTACGAAGAAATTGTTCAAAGAGTTTGAGATGGAAATCTAAAATATTTCCTAGGAATTGAAGTCATGAGATCTAGAATAGGAATATTTATATCACATAAGAAATATATCCTAGATCTCCTTGCTGAAGTAGGTATGATAGACTGCAAGCCAACAAAAACTCCTTTGGTGGTGAACCACGGTCTTCAAATAACTGAGGGGCAGAAAAAGCAGACCAAGGTCAGTATTAGAGATTAGTTGGAAAACTTATATACCTCTCTCGTACAAGACCTGATATAGCCTATGCAGTGGGCCTAGTAAGTCAGTTCATGCATAGACCCCGAGAAGAGCATATGGAGGTAGTACTAAGGATCATAAGATATCTTAAAGAAATAATTGGAAAAGGTATCTTATTCTAGAAAAACGGGCACCGGAACATGGAAGCATACACTGATGCTGATTAGAGAGGAAACATAATTGATAAAAAGACTACCTCAGAATACTTTACTTTGATAGGTGGGAATCTTGTAACTTGGAGGAGTAAAAAACAAAAGGTAATTGCTCTTTCGAGTGCTGAATCTGAATTTAGAGGAATTACCTAGGGAATCACTGAGGTATCATGTTTAAGAAAACTGCTGATTGAATTTAGTTTTTCACCCAGTGGAAGCTGCAAGCTTATGTGTGACAACAAAGCAGCAATCAGAATTTCGGAGAATCTAGTTCAACATGATAAGTAAACATGTGGAGATCGATAGACATTTCATTAAATAAAAATCGTAACTCTCCCATATGTAAGATCAGAAGAACAATTAGTTGATATCTTAACCAAAGCAGTTCCTGCAAAGTAATTTTCCGAAGTCTTGAGCAAGTTAGGCATCAGAGACCCCACTGCCGAACTTGAGAGGGAGTGTAAGAATGTCAAAGATTACAATCACACAAATATGGCAAGATCAAATTACAAGGCAAAGAATCAGGAAAAAATAATAACAAGATCAATAAAAGGGGCAGGAACATAGTCAAGGCATAAATCAAGGGATTTACCTTCTGCTTTGTAGTTTGTAATATTAGGCAATACTTGTAATATTTAACCAGTCTTTTCATTCAAGCAATACATAAGAAAATATTCACAAACACAAACTGTCAATTTCTTGCGATACTCATGCAAAGAATATTGAAGTAAATCTATAATGTTTGGATCATTTGAACATCTGTATAAGACTGAGATTTATTGATTATACACTGAATTCTCATAGGTCTTGGTAGAGCTTGCTAAATTTTTTTTATAAACTACCAACAACATCCAGAGGATAATTAAACCAAAGAAATTAATTAGATGAAAATCATAAAAGAGAAAACAAAAACGAAAATAGGGAGACAACTTTATTAAAGGAGACTTTGGATCTACATGTTCCTTCTTTATGAAAAAGCAACCAAACACGGTATCAACTTCGTTAATAAGATTCCATATTTGCTGATCCACAGATGACTCATTTGCTACTAAAAGTTTCAAGATTTTGTTTCAATACTTTGGTATATATAAGGTTGTAACACGCTTAATTCCATTCACATATCACCATAGTCCACAAGCATCCTATTCATTCTCGAGTTACAGATTAATATTTAGAAACTTATAGAAGGAAATCA
The DNA here is from genome assembly GCA_026401315.1 of Dysphania ambrosioides. Classification (NCBI taxonomy): domain Eukaryota; kingdom Viridiplantae; phylum Streptophyta; class Magnoliopsida; order Caryophyllales; family Amaranthaceae; genus Dysphania; species Dysphania ambrosioides. The sequence continues at coordinate 302,773 of CM048672.1, forward strand.
AAGAAATGGATGCTGCAGTTGCATTCCAATCGGCTAAATACATGCTTGGGGATCTTGTTCTCAGAAACAGGCTGTCAATTAATACAACTAATGATCAAAACAAACCTATGAAGTTACTACAGGCACCATCTAGCAACTGTGCTCATGTATGTAACTCAAAAAATGTCAAGGGTAAAAAGGAATCAGTAATCAGCACAATAAACAAGCTTGGTATGTTACTGAACATCATTTAGATTGTGCGGTTTATTCGAATTCTGAGAAGGATTCTGTTTTCCAGAGACTAATATTTTGTGTTCCACTACAGCAAAAGAGAAGCTGAGTTTAGGAGCAAAGATTCTGAAAGTAGGTGGGGTTGTAAGAGTATTCAGGCAAATATTTGACATCAGTGAAGGTGAACAGCTTCTGAAGGCTTCTCAATGTTCCTTGTTCACCACAGCAGGGCCGCTCACAGGCCGTCTCTTCATCTCCACGGAAAAGATAGCGTTTTGCAGCGATAAAGCCATTGCCAAGTATTCTTCTCCTTCAGGGGAAACTCTTGGATACCATTACAAGGTAGATTAAGTTTAGCAACTTCATACAGTACAGTCTGTAAAGTATTTGTTCACTGCTTTTTATATACTGTTTAGTATGTCCTGTTCTGTTGCCTTAACTGAAGCGCATGCTATATAGGTTGTGATCCCTTTAAGGAAGATCAAGAAAGCCAGCCAAAGTGAAAATGTGAAAAAGCCTTCAAAAAAGTACCTGCAAGTAATGACCGATGATGATTATGAGTTCTGGTTCGCGGGATTTCTGAAGTACAAGAAGACTTTCAGAATTCTACTGCAAGCACTCTCCTGTGAGCCTTTGTTGCATCATATCAAATGAACAACGTAACTACGAGAAAAAAGGAAAATAGTTTGTTTTCCCCATGTAGTTAGGCCTTGTATAGATAGAAATTCATGACTTGATAGCTCTAACCTGTAAATGTATTGGTTGTGAGTCTTGGGACTAAGTTCAATGATGGAAGGAAGAGATAGAGAGATAAAGATCCATACAACTATAGAAATTAAAGGACAGCTATATTTCCATCCAGCTGAATGCATAGTGTACCTGAGTATACGCACTTCTAATGAAATTTCAATATATTTGCAATTGCATGCAGCAGCGACAAAACTAACTTTAGTCTTTACATGTGCATCCACATTGGAGCATTGAAATATGGTTTTCTTACAAGGCTGGAGATTGAATAGGCCCAACACAAATGCAGAATGCAGAAACATCATGGTAATTTATCAGGATATGTGTACTTCCATTGTATATAACTTAGATGAAACATGCGTAGCGCAGCTAAGGTTCGTTAGATCTTCCATTTTGGCAGCTTGTAATAATGAATTGGTTTATGGTTTGAGCTGACACGCATACGTTAATTATACATAGAAAATTATTTGAACTTTACATCGCCGTAGATAGTTATTGATTTGGGTATCAATTCAACAACTAATTGCCTACAAAAATTTGACTCTTTCCTGACAAACTGGCCCAAAGACACACTGTTTAGATAATCTGATTTTGACACTAACTATCATGACGCTAACAACATAAACTAATAACCAGGTTCTGTCTGTCCTTAGTTTCTGGCTTTCCATTTTCTCTCTACTTCAGCACCGGCCTCCATCACATATTCACATGCATATGAATTTTCTGAGTTGCTATCATCAATTCCAAGACTGATAATGATCTGAAAGACAACAGAATATAGCTAAGGAATCAAATCAAACCACTTCAGGACCTTTAGCCTTAACCATTAGCTGATTACTATATATGTCAAATATGTAGTAAAATAATTACTATGCAGCTTTATGCCGTTTTTGATCAAGCTGGATTCATCTGATCATCTTCTTTTTGTATCTTTGAAACTAATTTACTAGACCACCCACTTAATTTCTTGGCAGATTCTCACTCTGAATTCCCCACCTCATAAAAGTGATTCAGTTTTGACATAAACCCCCCTAAGAAGGAAAAGCATTCATGTCATTCGAAGATAAGGAAGGAGTACACTCATATGTTTCTCGAGTCTTGACAGGATGAATTTTTCCATGAAGTTTAATTTGTTCAAGTCCAGAGTATCCGAGTTTTAGAAATGGGAACGGTGTAAATGTATTGTCTCTATGATGCTGATATATTGTTGAATATGTATAACTTTTGGAATAGTGCACTAAAAACGTGTATGTACACACTTTAATAATTCATGCAATCTCCACTGCTTTACCGCTCAAAAGCCTTGTTGATCGAATGTCTTTTTCTCAGTATTGGAAAGGATAAAGCATACCAAAAATTGATGATTGAAGTGGAAAAGAATGGTTTCCGTTTACTTCTATCATTTAGGGAAGATTTTCCAACAGAAAGGCAAAAAAAGGAAAAAAAAAAAAACTGATTCTGTTTGACCAAATAATGAAGCTGTTTCATTGACCAATGATTGGTCACTTTAAAGTTGGCATCTCTTCTTGCTCCAAAATAAAGGTAGGCTTTTCTTCATGTGTAGTTATATATTGCAGCTCTTCAATGGAGAATGAGTACTTTATAGCTACAAGAATGATATTCAGTACAGTTTTTGCTCCTAAACTGTATCAAACTTAAAGTAAAAGGTTACCTGTAATCAAGTCCTGATGTAAATGAACACTTCCCTAAGCTTAATAAACATCAAATCAAATATAAAAATTACCAGATGGATCTGAGGTACAACAAACCTATCAACCAAATTAAGCTAAATCATCTTCTAGTAATTAACATGTTGGAGAGTGATGTATTTGTAGACATTCATGTAAACCAATCCTACCAAAATGACAATCAATTAATTTAGCAAACACAAATAATTATCTTATATACATGCGCCAAGGATAAAAACAAGTTGCACAAAGTTTAACGAGTCCAGTCATATTTTGACATCCTGATCCATCAGTTTTGACTATTCAAAGATATTGAGTGCACTTATGTTCTCAGCTTGTTTGTTGTTTAGTCTCTTGACTAGATGAATTATTCCTACAAGTTTTGGTCAAGTCCAGAGTTTCCAAGTTTCGTAAAGGGGAACTGTGGACATGCATTATCTCTATGAATCTGTACAACTTTTGGAATAATGCACCAAAAACATGTACGTGTAAGGATACATGCAATCTCTATCTGATGCCCACGCCTACTATCACTGTTTTACAGCTGAAAAGCCTTGTTGATCAATTGTCTTTTTCCTTATTTGGGAAAGGATGAAGCATACCTATAATTGATGATTGAATTGGAAAGGAACGATTTCCATATATTTGCAGCATTTAAGGAAGATTTTCTTTTCCAACAGAAAGAAAATAACCTGATTCTATTTGACCAAATAATTAAGCTGCATGTTTCATTGACCCATGAATGGTCACTTTTAGAGTTGCCATCTCTTTTTGTTTTTAATACTAACACTCTTTTAAAACGTCATGTTCCATAAATAAATGAAGGCTTTTCCTCCTGTGCAAATCTAGCTCTTCAATGGAGAATCCTATCCTGATTCTTTTTACTAATGACTACTTCATAGCTGTAACAATGATATTCAGAGCACCTTTTAAGCTTACCTGAAATCAATTAGTGCTAAACTCTAAATGGAACAAGTCACTTAATAATATAGTAAACATCAAAAGCAAATCAAATCAAATCAACGAAGACGAGTACTCAAATGTGACACCAACAGAATTGATCAGTACAGTGAAACTAACAACTAAATTACCAGCCCATTTACAAATTTACTGATTCTTGGAGGGGTACGATGCTTTTAAGGATGTTGATGATGAGGAAGAGTACGATGCTTTCGAGGACTCCCCACATTTTACTAATCCAAAATCCGGCGTGGAAGACGATGGAGATGCTGACATAAGTTACATGCGTGTAGATCACACAGAAGGAATACATTTGAATTTTGACAAGTAATGTACAATGTATGATAAACTTGGTTTTTGTCAAAATAGGCTTGGGTTTAGACTTATTGTGTCTAGTAATACTTGTTTATACTTGTTTTTGTGATTATTTTATTTGTTTGGATATACAATTTCTGAATTTTCCAGCATTAGAGGATTGAACATATGTATGATGTTGTTTTTCTTTCAGGTGTTAAGCAGTCCTGAACTTTTGAAGTGGACGAAAACCATACTTAAAGAAGTTGTTCTTTGCAGAAAAGAGAGACTTTCCTGAGAAAGACTGGATTAATTAAGAAAGGTAAAGTATTTTTATGTTAAATGTCTAGGGTTTTAAGGTCTAGAGTTTTACGATCTAGTGTGTTATTAAAGGTCTAGAGTTGGTTGTTATTAATCCTCCTATGGTACTTAGCACTCACAGATAAACATAAATTATCCTCCTTTATAATTAATTGATGCATTGAACATAAATTATACAAATAAAAATATGGGACAGTAAAAATGATTGTTGGTACTCACACTAGGATTAACTTGCTGCAATTTTTTTTTTTTGCTATTACTCACACTGAGATTCCATTGTCCATTTTTGCTATAGTTTCTTTGCTGTCACTCAAATTAAGATCTTTTGTACGATGAATCTCTTTAGAGATGGCATACTTCTTGAGGAGGAAGATGTTGAGGATGGGCAATCCCATGATGATAAGGGCTATGATGTAGAGCTAGAGGAGGATAAAGGAGACTCGGAAGATAAGGCGTATGATGAGGTTTCTTCTAGGTGGGATTAGCATGAGTTGATGGCAGACCAAGCCCCACCAATTGATGGTATGCTTGACACAACCACAACGGAACATGATTTGATGGTGACACCTCAATAAACACAAGTTTTCCATCAAGTTGCCACCACTAGTAAAGAGGGTTTTAAGAAGAGAAAAGGGAAAAGTCCAACAAAGAATCTAAAAGTGACAGAACCAATGCACCTTGAGTACAATGGCTTGGGTCAACCATGTGGAAAGTGGCGTAGATAGTATGGAACACAACTTGACAATTGTATGCGCAAAATTTCCATCTTGTAAACATGGAGTGAGGTGCCAGAGGGTTTAAAGAAATAAATATGGGAAGATACAGTGGTAAGCAAGTACTTAATGTTAACCTATGCATTGTTGCTAGATTAATTGAATTCAATTTTTTTGAGACCATCATTCCTATACTAACTATCCAAATTTTCCTTTTTTGTAGAATTTATTTCATATTCAACCCGATCAAAGAAAGAAGGATATTTTCCTTTTAGCTGGTGCAGAGAGATTTAGAGATTTCAAGTCCAAGTTAGTGAGTTGATGGATTCCTAAGAAGAGAGCTAGATCTCAGTCATGTAAGAAGATTAAGACATGAATGGAAAATGAAGAAGGAGATCAGAGTAGTAAGAAAGCACCTAAGAAATATGGGGTCACATCACTAAGGATGAATGGGAAGCATTTGTTGCAAAAAAAAAAAACAATTTTGAAAGAAGTTGTAAGTCAGTCAAAGTAATAGCATTTAAAATGGAATTTACTCACTAAAAATTCATTAAATTAGCATTTAATTTTAATTATTTTGATTTCTATTGATTCATTAGGAAAAGCATAGTAAAGCTTCCCAATATTCGAGCCAAAAGAAGTTTTATAATCACATGGGTCGTAGAACATATGATATAATGAGCCCCGAAAGGAGTGGATTGATACTGGGTTTACCATACTCTAAGCTCATCCTCATCAGTGACAATTAGTTCTATAGTTATGAATAAGGGAGATCAAGTTCTTGATCGGTATTGTTTGTTTCATGTTCGAGATTCAAGCAGTAGAAGAACCATTTCCAAGTCGGGAATAAAGAAGATAGTTGATGCAGTGGTGAGTTTTTAACATTGTGACCTATTTTAAAGACACTTTATTATAATGTTAACTAAAAAATTTCACATTTTCTTTGAGCACTTGGGATGGAAGGACAAGGAGGCTACAAGCAAGTTCACTCCTAAAAGCAATGTTGATGCCTTAGACATGGTGCTAGGAAAAGACCATAACAAACGCGTGAAAGGCAAAGGAGGCGTGGGTTTAGGGGTGAAAAAGGCCTTTGGAATAGAGTGTGTTGCATCACAATAAAGTACAAACATAATGACACCACAAGATTTGGAGGCCAATACTTCTAAGATAGAAGAGCAAGTTATGGAGAAGATGAACAAGAAATTTGCTACCATCTTGGAGAGAATGGGATTACACGTTGTTGACTTCTTAGATGTTATTCATGGGGACAAATCAAGCCAACAAGACCCAGAAACTCTAGTCGAGAGAGTTGAAGACCAACTAAGACCCCTTATAGATCCACCAATGCCTGTTTTAGAGGTAAATAATTTAAATATATCTAATAAACTAGCTAGTTAAATTGGACAACGCCTCCTTGTGATGCTAATTATGTTCAACATTGTTTTTAGGAAGAGACCCCTTGTTGTCTTTTACCACCTCAATTAGGTATGGCCAATGGTGATGAGTTAATTGAGGTTGCATATGGGCGGGCACAACCACCAATAATTAGACAAAAGGTGCATTTGTTGCCTGTTACTGGTGGTCAATTAAGTGTGTCCATAGACACTATTGTTAATGGATTTGAAGATTTCTCACTCCCGATTCCAAGGCCAAAATGGAACCTCAATAAAATGTCAGATGCGCAAGGTAGTTTCGTAACATGGTCATGTGCTTGGGTTCGATTTTCAGAGGAGGTAATAATTATGTGATTTCTTTTTCATTTTAGTATTCCATGTATTATCTTTTTTGCAATTAATCAAAGATTTTAAATTTCTATTTAGGTTTTGCAGAAAATAAATAAGACTTTAAAAATGAAAAGAGATGAGGCAAACAAAGAGGGGTCTCAAGTAAAAGAAAAGGAATCGGAGGGAAAAAAAAGTAAGAACAAGAGAGTGGTTCCATCAAAGAGGTCAACTCCGCTTCAAAAAACAAAGGAAGATTCACTTCTGAGTATTCTAGTGCTTGAAACTCTAAGCATAGATTGTTTATGGCTACATACATGTGTTAGCAATGTGCCTAATGACAAGTCAATTCAAGTTGATTTGGCAAAAGAATAGTTCCACTAGATGGAGGACAAACCAACATGGGTATACAAAGTGGATGTTCGTGAATTTCTATCAGGAGAGATGTTGAATGTATCCATAATATAAGTCTTCATGAGGTAAAATACACTTACACTACTATATTTAATTTTGTGCACTTCATAGTTGGGTGGTTATGAACAAGTCTAACATATATCTTATTTGGTATGAGTTTAGTGCACTTCACGAGGATTTGAGTGAATGCGAGTCTATTTTGAAAATTGGGTGGTTATGTCCACAACAGATTTGTGACACACACTGTATGACAATCCAACCTAAGGTGATGGAATACATTGAACAAAGTTTGATAAAATCATTTAGAGATGGGGACAAATTTATTTTGGCTCCAATATTGAAGAGTATGTTTTAGTCCTAAAGTGCTATGTCTTTTGTTACCATTATCTAAGTTATCCTATTCTTTGTTATTGACTTAAAATTCGTGTTTGTAGTAAGCATTGGTTGCTCCTAGTCACATGTCCTTTGACTCACACGGTATATCAATTCGATTATGCGTGTCTACAACCTCCTCGACATCTACGTATCAAATCTTCATTGAATAGGTATCTTTAAGTTGACCAATTACATTTTAGTTTTATTCTTAGCTTTAATATTACATTAATATGGCCTATATTTTTCTTATTAGGTGCAGTACAATGAAGAAATTGCGTGGAAGTATTGGATTACATTCAAGAGCCACATTTCCTAAATGGAAAATCAGTGAAGGTACACGTTTTTGGAATTTAAATGTTTTTTGGTAGCCCAACCTTTGATTTACTTTGATTTTGAAATGAATGTTCATTTCATTCCCATTTAGTGCACCCAACAACAAAATGGGGTAGATTGTGGCTATTATGTGATGAGATTCATGTATGACTTAGTCTCTTCTACCACGAAAGTTGATGATGTAGAAAAGGTATATATAATTCCTTTATTTACATTTGTTTATATATACATATTAGACAAGTCGTCCAATGAAATATAAGTAGATGTGTATGCTCATGAAGGATGGGATTATATGGCCGACATCAATCGAAAGATTGATGTGCTAAGGCATTGTATTGTTTTGTGTGTTGAATTGTGGAATTAATGAATTGTATTGAGAGGTTTTTTGGATAAAAAATTGGGAAAATGTTCATTTTACAGAGGAAACTCTGCCGAATTTTTTGGAAAACTTTTATAATTAATTAGAAATTGTTCAAGACTTTGATGAAAAGTTCATGACTATGCTTCAAGCCATACATACGAATTTCACTTGATTGGTAAGATATATTCAAGCAGAAGTAATAGAGATAAATGAGTTTCACAATGATATAACTTTTAAAACAAGCTTGCATGCTTTTACTTTTATCCTTCATGTATGCTAAGCACATGTAATAGATCGAGATTGGTAATCTAATTTTATTTTATTATGTTTATGGTGGCTACATTTAGGTTTTCGACACATCAAGAGAGGAGCCTTTCACCATTGATAAAATCAAATAATTAAGAGACAAGTTTGCATGATTTCTTGCCAATAACTGCATTTAGTAGTTAGATTTTGATATACAATCCTTATATATATTTTTCATACATTGTAGCAAATTTCTGTATATATGTAGTTAATTATTATGTTTAATTTAGTTTGTAACTCAAATCATGCACAATTATATATATTTGAAATTTTTTACGTATAAAACTTAGTTTATATGTATTGAAAGCCTTTGAGCTTGCATTGTTCTAATATTTGCATTTAATAATATTTCTAATACCAATAATTAGCATTTTTTAAAAAAATTATAGACTTTATGCTCCGGTTCACTGAAAACCGAAGCATATAATGGGTATTTTATGCTCCGGTTTAAACTGAAGCATAAAGTCATTTGGAATATGCTCCAGTTAGATCTACTTCGGGTCAAAATCGGAGCATAAAGCCTTAAAAAAAACAGAGCATATAAATTTTTTCCACTATTGTGTTCTTACTTCTTAGTAAACATTCATGTAACTACTAATCTATACACTATGCCATTTTGTGGAATGTACGAGTTAAATGAGATAAGAACGTCAATGCATCTTTCTACATGCAAATTTTTGTCGTGATTGGCATTCCTAATGTATGGTCAATGCATAAAAATTCCGTCAAATATTTTTGAAGAATATCGTATCAAATAAAACATATTCACGAAGAGAGTAGTGAATAGGTCCCTTTACAATAGCCCAATATGATACTCCACAAATCTTTTATGCTCTAAAGTAATCAAAAGAAAGGAAAGTAAAGTGGTCGGCTGGCTTCAGAAAGATGGAGTGCCAGCACAAAAGCTTAAATGGTGATGTTAGAATAGCACACACTTGTCCCTACTAATTAAGGGGCGATGATTCGCATCGGCTCACCCGATACAAGTTCGTGCTTCAGTTGCCTACCTGAACACATACTAACAACTCCAAAGTAAACATATGGACTTGCTAATTGCATGCAAAAAGGAGGGGATCGGAATCTAAGTTATTGAGCGTGTTATGAAACTAGTAAAAACTTTTAAAGGGATTCTTTTCATTTCTACGTAATGCGAGAATATCATATTTTTACATCATATGTAATCCGATTAATGCTCTTTCAAATATTATATATATATATATATATATATATAATCATTTGACAAAATAATTTATTTGGGACTTTATTGATTTTGAATTAAGCGTGTGATGATTTAGCAATATAATAGTGTTAGCTGTGTAAATCCATGATTATCAACAATTGCATGTGTCATATAGTCAGCAATGAGTCATTTGTTGTGGTACGTACACTTTCAAAACCCACGTCGCAATAAATCTCCCTAGCTGGTCGGCTGAAATTGTGTAGGATTTTCAACTACTCCCCATCATCACTCATCACCATCCACTTTCACATGTGACACAAACATATTAATAAGATAAGTACCGAATATATAATAAGAGCAAAGAAAAAAGTATGGTCGATGTTCATATGTTAGCAACAACAAACAAACTAATCAAGCTAGCCCTAGATATTAATTGCCACGTAATTGGGCAACCTTGACTCATGATCGAAAATTTCGATCAAGTTTTCTTACATATACTGATTTGGATATTTTATCGTAGTCATATATCATTCTATCCTCATTAAAGGAAGCTCTTGTATTTCATATCTTATTCTTACTGAACAATATTCCCTAAGCTACTATTAATTATATTACTATATAGTTTTAATTATCAAGTAGATAAGATAAACTAAGCTAGCTAGTATATCAAATAGAAATGCAATGACCTATAGAAACGTCTCTATTCTTTGTGCTAGAAGAGTGGAAGGATAAGTCGCGGATGGCATCAGAAAGTTGTACTTCCAACTCAGAAGCTTCAATGCTTAGACATGCATGATACACTCACACCACACTTCCCCACCTTACCCATCCCACTTTCTATTTCTTACACTAAAGTACGTCCTTAACTTCTTTTTTTTGTCTTTTTGTTGAGCCATGCATGACTCATTTATCCAAATTCTATGAAGTTCCACAAAATTTATACTTCCTGCAATCTATAAATATATACCTACCATGGATGGCATTCCATTCCACCACCAACCCCCAAGTCAGGTACCAATCACTAGCATCTCCTCTATCTTAAGAGAAACATCTAGAGAGTTGCATTATAATTAAGAAAAAATGAATGTATCAGAGGCATTCAAATCAAGGAGTATGAAGAGTATGTTAGGAGATCATCTCCTTTAAAATGGGTTGACAAGAATAACTTACGATCGATCAAAAAGGCATTGACCATCAATTTATTGCCTGGACCTTCTTCAGGCCAAGGCCAAGTAGATGGGTCTTTGATCACTTCAAAATCATGTAAAGTGCAATCAATTTTTACAATAATGAACAAGCTTGGTACATACAACCAAAGAAACCTTCATATAGTATGACCTTAACCCGTTTCTCTAACTTATACCCGGCATAAATTAGGAATTAGTTCATTTTCAAATTGAATGTTAATATATATAATGCATGCAGTGAAAGCGAAATTGAGCTTGGTTGGAGGGCTTGACAAAGTGTTTAGACGAATCTTTAGTGTTCGGGAAGGAGAGCAACTATTGAAGGCTTCTCCTTGCTGCTTGTTCACCACAGCAAGTCCCATTGCAAGCCGCCTTTTCATCTCCTCAGAAAAAACCGCTTTTTGCGGCGATAAGCCCATCACAAAAGGTTTCTCCCCCGCCGGAGAACCCCTTAGGTTTCACTACAAGGTTGAATTCTGCACTTTGTACACTAATATCATATTAAAATTAGTAACTAGTACTTACATATATGTTGGTATATAATTATATTCGAGGACCTTAATTTTAACACACACACACACACACATACACACACACACACACACACACACACACATACACACACATATATATATATGTTCATGTGTATGAAGATTCTGATCCCATTAAGGAAGGTTGAAAGATTGAATCAAAATGAGAACCTGAAAAGGCCATCCCAAAAATATCTAGAGATAGTGACTGTGGATGGATTCAAGTTTTGGTTCATGGGATTCCTCAACTACAACAAAACTTTGAAATTCTTACAACAAGTTGTCTCCCAAAGCTTAGCTAGCTGATTGCAACATACGGGATGTTCATTCTATTGATCGATTAAGAAGGATTTTAGAATTGTGTTGTACTAGTTTATATGGCTAGCTATATCTCTATATGGAAATTATTAGTTATGGAGAGTATCTCTAGGATGGGAAGCAGTTTTTCTCCTAGAGTTATAGATAGTAAATGAGCTAGCTTGTACTTACCGATTATTCGTCCTACACAAACTGCTGTTTTTCAACAATCGGTGTCTGTTGAAACCTTTTTTACAATTATAATAATTACACTTTTATTTTAGTACATACTCCAAGTAGACTCCACTTAAGATCAAAAGCCCGTATAAGGAACAATCCTCAACGGTTGGCAAATCGAGAATCTCATAATACAACTCTTCACTTACTTTTTCTCCATGTCTTTTCTATGTTTAGAAAATATTGATTGAGACAGGCCCACCAAATTCTTGGTGAGATTGTCCATCCTCCCCCTTACCCTTTACTAACGTATTCTTCCTTTCGCTCACATCTATAACTCTAACCTCACAAAGGACTCGAAATTTTATCTTGCCTCACCTCCTCACTGCCAACAATGACTTATTATCTCCTCATCGAAAACTTGTTCATCACCAATACCTCCACCAATTCAACTCTCATCACTGCTATATTATGTCGAAACTCTCCTCAACTATTGTCGTATCTGTGATCTCAAATGATATCATTCAAGTCTTCTCCCAACGACATTAAGGTCTAAGAACGACAACGCTTTTGATTAAATATTGTGTCATCCGAGTAAGACATAGAACTGATGAAAATTCTTAGGGTTTGCACCTAGAAAAGGCAAGGAAAAAAAGGTATAACATTATTAAAATTGTATATATCAATTTTTGATATGTACTAATATATATTAATGTATATGCAAGATATAGATATAAAGATCACATGTATAAAAATAAATACCTCAGATATGGTAGTTTAATATAATGAATAAAATTATTTTCTCAGTTGTAGCAATAAAGATCCTAGGTATAGGAATTAACTTTTCAGCTATATTCATTTCTATATGAGGATTAAAAGTTATCATCTCAGTTTGTAAAAATTATGTTCAGATCCTTCGTATATAAGTTATGGTTTCAGTTATAGAATTAAAGGTCTCAGGTATTAAATTTATTATCTCAGATATACAAATAAAGATCTTAAGTATTAAATTTATTATCTCTGATATACCAATAAAGGTCTTAGGTATTGAATTTATTATCTAAGATATACAAATAAAAATCTAAGGTATTGAATTTATTATCTCCGGTATATAATTTAATATGTCTATCTCAGATTAAAATTTAATACAAGCTATTATCTCAGTATAGAAATTATAATCTAAGATATAAATATTTTAATATCAGGCAAAAAAATTCTAATATCATATTTACAAAAATAACCCTTAGGTATATTAATGTATATTTAAGATATACAAAATATATAGAATCATTTACAGGTTTTTGTCAGCGGGTTTATGTTTGTTTAAATTAGGTTTGTCATAGCAATAAAATGGTGTAACTTGTTACAACCAGTACCATCTAGTCTATTTTCTTATTCTAATCACTAATGATTATTCATTCAAGTGGTTAAACTTAAGACTATTTTAGTGAAGGATTGTTTAAGGATGCAGTCGTCCCTTCATATGCGATATCTCTCTCCTTTTCTTTAGAAGTTTATGATCACTGAAAGAAGCATCACATTTGATATTCATTTGTTGATCAACTACACATTTTATTTTATGTCCACACAATTTTATTATGCTTAATCAATGATATACTAGTAAAGGAGCAACTTCTTTTTAATACTATAGTAAAACTTCAAGATTCTAACTTTGAGTACAAAATCTCTACGAATCATCCATTTACGATGATTTTCTCTTAATCAAGTTTTAAGACCCTTTTCCTTGCATTTTATTCATGCCTTGCATATTTATGTATGTACCTTTTTCTTCTTATTTTCCTTTAACTATAGTCTATGGTGTGGAAGGTGAATATCTTCACTTGCATTAGACTCTACCAAGCTAAGTTACCAACTTTTATTATAAAGAAATCTTGTTTAATCATCGCCTTGAATGATTTATTTAAGAGTTGTCATAAAGACTATTTTTACATATACGTCATAATTTATACTTTGATATCTTCTTTATTATTCACGATCAGTGATATTAAAAGTTAATCCAAATGTGTCCTTCAAACTAAATTATTTAGACTACGTAGCCAAAATTGGAGTATTAATGGACAGAAACTTCTTTAAACCGTCTTTTCATTTAATTAGTAAATCTATAATTTTACTTGTATAAAACGTACATAACATATTTCAATATCACGCCTTTAAATAACACACAAAACACTACCCGAAGGATTTAAGCGTGGCTCTTGCAGAAGTTTGGAGCGTGCAAAAGTAGGTAGTCCACCAATGGAGGCCGCGAGTATAGAAGACCTTAAACACTTCATCAATGAATGCAAATCGGACCCTTCAATCCTGCATACCCCTTCTCTAGGATTCTTCCGGAGCTACATTGAGAGGTATGCAATTGTCTTCAAACTTTTCCTTCTTTATGTTTTCTGAATTTCTGAGTGTTGTTTCCGCTTCTTGTTCCTGACGATTCCTACCAGCCTTGGCGCTCGGCTTCCTCCTGCTGCCAAATCAGTAAGACCCTTTATCTTACTTCTCTTATTTTGCTCAACTATTGATTTACTCCCGCCGTTTTCTTAGGTTTTGTGAGTGCATTGTTGATTCAATGTTACTGTTTTCGGCAACACTTTGTTGTTGATGGACTTTTTTCTGTGTCACGATGTACTCCCTCCGCCCCATAATTACTTGCCCAATTTGTCTTTCTGTACTATCCATGAACTTATTTTGATGGTTGATTTTGTATTTACTTGTAAATAGTACTAATTAACTATGGAATATAATACTGTTATTAGATATGGATGATCTAAAATAGAATTGGTTACAGTTGTGTCTTGGCCATTGTGTTTGCTCCAAAACTGGTGAAGTATTATGGGACAGGATGGAGGGAGTAAATGGTTGTGTTCTGAGATTATTTAGCCATGCCAAATGTGATGGATTGTATTTTCTGGCAGTGAGGTATTTGGATAATGTTTCATTGCCTAAGTTTGGGGCTCAATTGGGCACCATATATTTTATGCACTGTGATGCTTCCTTCATTCCTTAATACACGCAACATTTTAATTTTCATGTTTGTTAAGGCACAAAATTTCACACTGTGGGAAGAACAATGGCCATTTTCTGGAGTGACCTATGGTTTGATCTGTGTTACTAGCGCAAGTATATTTTTGCAACTTCTAAATTATTGTTGGGATGCCAAATCCTCTTGTCTGTTTATAATTCTCTAGTACATAAATTTTATGTTGAGATCTCCAAAAAATGATGGATTGTGCGAGAATTTACTCTCAAGTTTACAGTATGATGCAGGGAAGGACTCAACTGTTATTTTTTATCTTTTTTTTTTATTGTAAATACATGATAGTTTGGAACAATTGGACAACTTTTTTTGAATTGAGGGATTTTAAGAAGAAAGGACAAAGGGGGTGGTGTTGGTACTACTCTGTACTTTCATTCCTTAGTATCGGTGATTTCACAAGTTGGGATTAGATCTTCAACTGCTAGTTTCTGTCATAACATATTTTTTTATTTGATGAAAAAAAGGAAGTAAAGTAGAAAAAATTAAATATGTATGGCTTTTTGAAAAAATGTTTGCCAATATTTCTAAGAGAAATTGTTAATCATAATTTTACCTTGGGATGCAAAAGCATCTTGGCTTGTGGAATGGAGGAACTAAGAAGTAGCAGACATGGCGACAATCAGAGTTTGAGGCGGGATCATGTGAAACCTATAGGAACTACTAATACCCCATAAATATGCACCTAGAAACTTGATCCAATTTAAAGTAATGAACATAATAGTAAACTAGGAGATCTTGCAATAAGGAGAGAGCACCTATGGGGGTTTGCTCCTATAATTGAGAAATTATATTTGTTGAAAAAAATATCTCTTGGGCTTTTTCTATTATAATTATACTTTCATCCATATTTTGAGGGGAGTGTTCTTGTTCAATAAGTGAAAGGATACTTCTATCTTCTTTGAGGTTCTCAGCAGGATTGGTACTAACAACCTGATTTTTACGAAGAGCTAGGAATCTCTCTTACCAGATTTCCCATGTGTGAACAATTAGATTGATTACAAGTCTTTTTGAGGTGTTAACTCATTTCGAGAGATCAAGAGAGATCGAGAGAGAGAGAGAGAGAGAGAGAGAGAGAGAGAGAGAGAGAGAGAGAGAGAGAGAGAGAGAGCGAAAGGACAATTGTAGCCATGTGGAGTTGTTTATCGAAGCTTTAGATGAAGTAATTAATAACTATGAAACTAGATCCAATGGTATATAACTATATATACTATACATTTCTCATGGAGTGTGCAACAAAATGCTCCAGGATCATGAACTAATTAGAATCACCTATGCCCAGTCCCATGATCAGTCTTGCCGTTTGAGGTGCCAATCTTTTGAACTGACTCCTGTTGAACCACAAGTCAATAACCTTTTCTCCTATATGTGTTTATGATAGGGAGATATCTTTTTCGCGTGCCTTCCAAATTGCCTATCAGCAACCTTTATATAGGATGGGAATAGTAGAGACCCAAAGTATCTGTTTGTTAGAACAAACTAGTCAAAGGTATATAGTCAAATGATTTTCCCTTTAAACTCTTCATGGGTTTCAAACTAAATCCAACTTCCAATTGTATCAATAATAAACTAATAATATGCAACTTCGCAAAATGAAATTCATCTTTATATCATGATGTGAATTGGAAACCTTATTCTACATTTACGTCGTCTTGGCCTCCAAAATCACCAACCTCAAAGTTCTAGTCCTTGCTTGTTCATAAGCTTATTTTAAGGTTCATATGCAAACCATGTCATAATCACAAATCTCAAAGTTCTAGTCATAACTTTTTCATTAGCTTGAAATTTTAATGTTTTTTATCTGCTTTAGTGATATAAAGCTTATGTTATAGTAGAGTCTCAGCGCATGTAAACGTTGGTTGCTATCATGCACTAACACCATTGTTATGGCCTTGAGAAGTTGACCTCGGAAGAATCCAATCCAGCAAATAGTACAGAAAAAGATGCTAGCATCTTCTTCCCCCAAATCTAGTGTTTTGGAAAAGCATACTCTCATAGCTGCCACTATCCCTCAAGTCATCAACAGTGTATATAAGGCGTCCCTAGGTGATGAGACTTAAGGGGTCAAGCGCCTTTTTTTCTTCAAGCCAAGGTGACTTCAATGAGGCACACTTAGGTTCACCTTAGGCGCACATTAGTAAATTTTTATATAGTGCTCCTCACTTTGGCTCCTAGACACAGTAGGGACCCTATCACCTTGGTGTGCCTTGCCCTTTGGTCTTCAACAGAACAGTAATTAGGGATTCAACTGGACAAAATCTGTTAATATGGTGATTGAGGATAGGGAAGGGGGTTGGGAGGGGAGTTGAGGAAGAGCTTCTAGAATCGGGAAGGAAAAGGAAAGGGGCGTCTAAGGAGTGGTTGCCGGATTAAGTGAAGATGGAGGGCTGGTGCAGCGGTGCTGCCCAAAAATATTCAGGGAAGACGTGGCCGGGTAGGCTGTGTATATCGTTAACAAATCAGGAGAGAAAAGAGCTAACCAAGAAAGAAAAAGAAATCCATTCATACTTCAACATCTCAACAAATTAACAAAAATCCGAGGCTACAATGACTCTGTGAGGATGGTGACCTCTAAATACTATCGTTTTGAGAAAGCCTTCAAATTTGGAATTGATGGTGGTAGTTTTCCTGAATTTTTCTTGGGTTTTAAATCTTCATTAGGCAAACTACCAGTGACCATTACATACCGAAGAAGGAAGGGCAAGGCAGCAGAGCAACGAGATGCAACAAGAGGCTCAAAAGACTTAAGGAAGAGCATGCCCAACCATACTTAAGCAGTTATGCAACAGAATAAGGCTGTAACAGTAAAATATAAGGCTGTAATGAATATAACAGTAAAATAGAATCTTTTACAGAGTTTGTTATGGTTGTTACAGACATAGCTTAAATAGAGGATACATAGTAAGAAGGGGCACCAGAAAATATATACAAAAAGTTTGTGCACGGGAGACCCCCTACTTCTCGAGGTGTAGGAATTCTGTCATTTTTTCCTTTCTCTCTTGCATCTTCTTTTCTTCCTTGCAAAGCTCCGATAGGCCATCTGTACAGCAAAACACGTAGATCCTATCAAATTGGTATCAAAGCAGGTTGACTGCTGGTACCTATCGTTGCTACTCTGATTATTATTTTTTTTTTAAAAAAAGGCGTGAAAAATGGCACCAACTCACTCACAGAGAATGGACTTACTAGAGGTGGAGATGGAGGCAATGAAGTTGAAGTTTACAGAGCAGTTAGCTAAGGTGGTTGAAGGGTTGGAAAGGATGGAAGGTAGGTTGGAACGGAGTAGGGTGGATTAGGAAGCTATATTCAATCAAATACGGGTGGAACAGAAGGAATTATGGGCTAAGTTGGGATCCACACCACCACCTATGTCGGAGCCAGAGAACGCAAGGGTGCATTGATCACCGCAACAGGGCAGCCAAACCGGACTAGAAGACATAGGAGGGACAGGAGGAAAATGGAGGTTCAAGAAACTGGAACTTCCGTTGTTCGAAGGTACCAACCCAGATGGTTGGATTCTTCGAGCGGAGAGATATTTTGACTTCTACAAGATGACGGACGAAGAGAAATTAGAGGCCGCGGTGGTTTCCCTAGAAGGAGATGCTCTTCTTTGGTACCAATGGACACACAAACGACGGAGGCTAGGGTCATGGGAGGAATTGAGGGCCATGCTGTTGAGACAGTTTCGAGGGGCGTCGACGGGATCCTTATATGAGCAATGGATGGATCATCATCAGGTGGGAACCGTGAGTGAGTACACTCGACGATTCATTGAGCTGGTGGCTCCATTAGAAGGCATGACAGAGGAGGTCTCTATGGGAAGGTTCATCACGGGGTTGAAGGAGGAAGTGAAGGCTGAGTTGAGGGTATTAGGGCCTTAGAACCTTGACCAAGCAATGGAGCTTTCGCTGAAAATATAAAAGGAAAGGTTAGAATGGGATGGGGACAGGGCCCAACTGGAAAGTGGGTTACAAGGAAATGCTCCTATGGGCCAAGGGCCGACCTCCAGCATAACTAATAGAGGCTCCAACTCCCCTCTATTATACCAGCGTAACAACTCGAATCAAATGATGGGAAACTACTCAGGTAATTCTCAAACATCCTCAGCTAATAATTACAAAAATGTTGGTGTTGGGGGAAATTAGAAGGTTGAGCGAGAAAGAAATACAGGACAAGAGAGCAAAGGGTCTGTGTTTTCGCTGTGATGGGAAGTGGAGTTTGAACCACCGATGTAGTAGAAAGTAGTTGAGTGTGTTAATGGCTCAAGGGGAGGAAGCACAGGAATGGGAAAAGGGCGAGCTAGATGAGGATATGGAGGGAAATAGGGGTGAGGCTGGCTAGGGGGCTTCCAATCTGGTCATTTCATTGAACTCCGTAATGGGTATAACGAACCCAAAAACTCTCAAACTTTGGGGTTGGGTGGGTGATCAGGCGGTGGTGGTAATGGTGGATCAGGGAGCTACGCATAATTTTATTTCAGAGGAGGCAGTGAAAAGACTGGGAATAGATGTCTCGGATATACAGTCCTTTGGTGTATCGTTGGGTACCGGGGAGGCCGTACAAGGGAGAGGTATTTGCAGGTCGGTCACCCTCGTGTTGCCTACCATCACAATAATTGAGGATTTCTTACCATTGGCTTTGGGAAATTCGGATTTGATCTTGGGAATACAATGGTTGGAGAAATTAGGTACGATGACTAATAACTGGAAGACATAAACACTGCGATTTCAGGTGGTAGGGAGAACCATAACCTTACAAGGGGACCCTGCTCTGGGTCGGTCACTAATTTCTTTGAAGGCCATGGTGCGTATGCTGAGAAAAGAGGGTCAAGGGTTCCTAATCGAGTTCAATCAAATCAGCAATGAGATGGGAACAGTAGGGGAAGAGGTCCCAATATTTCTGGAGGACATCCTAGAGAGACAGAAGGGGGTTTTTGAAATGCCATGCGGCCTACCCCCTCAAAGGGACCGTGAGCATTCCATAATTCTTAAAGATGGCACAGATCCCATAAGCGTAAGGCCGTATAAATATCCCCATGCCCAGAAGGATGAGATTGAAAGGTTAGTGCATGATATGTTGAAGGCCGGAATCATTCAGCTCTCTTCCAGTCCATTTTCAAGCCCTGTGTTGCTAGTTTGTAAGAAGGATGGGTCGTGGCGATTTTGCATTGACTATCGAGCCTTGGATAAGGTGACAGTTCCAGACAAGTTCCCTATTCCACTCATAGAAGAGTTATTAGATGAGCTATGGGGAACAACCATATTTTCAAAACTCGATTTAAAATCGGGGTATCATCAAATAAGGATCCGAACCGAGGATGTTCCAAAGACAACCTTTCGAACTCACGAAGGACACTATGAGTTCCTCGTTATGCCATTCGGCCTCATGAATGCTCCGGCTACGTTCCAGGCTTTGATGAACGCCATTTTCAAACCCTTCCTAAGGCGGTTTGTTTTGGTCTTTTTTGACGACATTTTGATCTATAGCACCGGGATCAAGGAACACAAGCAACATGTGGCCACAGTTCTGGACATCTTGGCTCAGCATTCGTTGTATGCCAATAGAAACAAATGTGAGTTTGGCAAGAAGGAGATCACTTACTTGGGCCATATAATCTCTCACGTGGGGTTTGCTTTTGATCAGACCAAAATCGAAGCCATGACTTCTTGGCCGGTCCCCAAGACACTCAAAAGTCTCAGGGGCTTTCTAGGCCTGACAGGGTATTACAGGAAATTCATTGCGGGGTATGCCACAGTTGCAGGGTTACTTACATCCCAATTAAAGAAAGATAGCTTCTGTTGGACACCGGAAGCAACAACGGCTTTTGAAAGGCTCAAGGAGGCTATGACCAAGGCCCCCATTTTAGCCTTGCCAGACTTCCACGAGAAGTTTGTTGTCTAAACAGATGCCAATGGTTTTGGGGTGGGCGTAGTGCTATTGCAACGGGAGCATCCTATGGCTTATTTCAGCAGTGTACTAGGTCTGAGAGCAAGAGGCAGATCAATCTATGAGAAAGAACTTATGGCAATTGTGATGGCAGTACAAAAATGGAGACACTATCTATTGGGGAGGAGATTCACCATTAGGACTGACCAACAGAGTCTACGGTACCTAATGGAGCAGAGAGAGGTGGGCTTTGAGTACCAGAGATAGATGAGCAAGTTATTGGGCTACAACTTTGAAATATGTTATAGAACAGGAGCTTCTAACAAGGTAGTTGATGCTCTATCGGGAATTTGTCGATCACGCTGAGCTAGGGGCGTTAATCAGCAATAGGAGTATAGCCTGGGACAAACTTCAAACCCACGTCAATCATGACCCTTTCATTTCAGGGTTGAAGACATCTGCAGAACAAGGCAAGCCCCTGCCTAAAGGGTTCATGTTGGAGAATGGAGTCCTCAGGTATAAAGGTCGTATAGTTATACCTTCGTCTTCCCCGATTGTCACCACTTTGTTACAGTTGTATCATGACTCCCCTATCGGGGGGCATCTTGGGGATTTCAAAACCTATAAGCGATTAGCGATGGAGTGGTTTTGGCCGGGTATGAGAATGGCTATACGAAGATATGTTCAGAACTGCGAGGTTTGCCAGCAACAAGCTCAAATATGGGAGGATGTTTCTTTAGATTTCATTGAGGGTTTGCCCAGATCCAAGGGGTGGGATGTGGTGCTAGTAGTGGTTGACAGATTCTCCAAATATGCTCATTTTGTGGGCCTAAGTCACCCTTACACAGCTAAGACAGTCGCCCATTCATTTATTAAAGAGGTTGTCTGACTCCATGGGTTTCCTTGACGATTGTGTCAGACAGAGATAGGGTATTCATGAGTATATTTTGGTCCGAGCTCTTTCGGTTGCATGACACGAAGCTCCATAAAAGTACAGCATATCACCCCCAGTCGGATGGACAGACTGAGGTAGTCAATCGAAGCTTGGAAATGTATCTCAGGTGCTTTATTAATGGGGCTCCTCGCACCTGGGCTCAGTGGCTCTCCTGGGCAGAATTATGTTACAACACTGCTTCACATACATCACTTGGGTGTACTCCGTTTCAGGCGGTGTATGGTAGGAAACCACCAACTTTACTGAGATACGAACCAGGAAGCACCAATGTTCAGACACTTGAGGAACAATTAATCGAGAGAGATGCTATGTGGGATGACTTGAAGGCTCATCTTTTGAAGGCTCATCTTTTGAAGGCTCAACAGAGGATGACTGTACAAGCTAACAAACACCGAAGGGAAGTTAATTTTTCAGTAGGGGATCATGTGTATTTGAAGCTTCAGCCTTACAGACAGTTGTCTTTGGCTAAGAGACCCTGTGAGAAACTTTCCCCGAGATATTATGGGCCTTTTCAGATTTTAGAAAGGATTGGCACAGTTGCATACAAGCTGGACCTTCCCTCTTCTGCTTGTATTCACCCGGTGTTCCATGTCTCACAATTGAAGGCAGCTCTAGGAAATATACCGGCTAATCCTCGCTTACCTGATGTCATCAGTCCGGATTTGATCCTGGAAGTGGAGCCTGATTACATTCTGTCAGCTAAGTGTAGGTCTGGGGAGGATATGTCGGGGCTGGAAGTGTTAGTGAAGTGGAAAGGCTTGCATGAGTTTGAGACCACTTGGGAGGATTTTACAGCCTTGGACTTGAGGTTTCCCTCTTTCCACCTTGAGGACAAGGTGAGACTTTCGGCGGGGGGTAATGATAGGAACAACAGCAAACTACCAGTGACCATTACATACCGAGAAGGAAGGGCAAGGCTGCAGAGCAACCAGATGCAACAAGAGGCACAGAAGAAATAAGGAAGAGCATGCCCAACCATACTTAAGCAGTTATGCAACAGAATAAGGCTGTAACAGTGAAATATAAGGCTGTAATGAATATAACAGTGAAATAGAATCTTTTACAGAGTTTGTTATGGTTGTTACAGACATAGCTTAAATAGAGGATACATTGTAAGCAGGGGCACCAGAAAATATATACAAAAAGTTTGTGCACGGGAGACCCCCTACCTCTCGAAGTGTAGGAATTCTGTCATTTTTTCCTTTCTCTCTTGCATCTTCTTTTCTTCCTTGCAAAGCTCCGATAGGCCATCTGTACAGCAAAACACACAGATCCTATCATAAAACCACAAACTAAAATGTTAGCTGCTTGGGGCCATGGGCCTTACTGAGTTACAGCGCCTTACAGGGTTAAATACTTAAATGTGCCACTGTGGAAGACCTTGAATGTAATAAGAATGTACAGAACCATTTTAAATATCTGTTACTTTGTAACTTGAAACCATGCAAAGTTGCAATGCCCTAAAATGTAATAGACTGCGACAATGTGGATAGAGGGAGTTAACTGTAAAGTTTCTAACCTGAAATTTTTCACTGAAAATAATCCTTGGCATATTTACCCCTTCTTTTTATCAGGAATTGGTTAGGAAGCTGGTTCTTCAATATAGGGCCTTTGATTAGTCAACCTGAAGGTTAGAAATCTTTTTCTTTTTGTACTCCAATCAATTATTAGTGAAGGTCTGACAACATATACAGTAGTTAGTTTCTTAGTGACCTATTGTAATATCCATCAGACCAACAGATACACCATCATTAAAAAATGGAGCCTTCAAATCTCAAAGAAATTCAACAAACAAATCTATATTTTAAGAAAACTTAAATTCGCAAAAGCTTTACTAAAAGGCTATTCAAAATCCATATTGGATAGTTGAGTGTAGAATGTTTAATTCTACATTTCCTGGATATGTAAGGTTTGAATTGGCCCTAGCAAGTATGTGAGTTAAATGGCCGGCATCTTGTACTTAGTGAATTATCTTTGGGTTTTCTGTTCTATCTCACAATTCATAGGTGAATATTTGTACTTCTCAGGCCCATTTAACGAGCTGTATAGATTTGTTTCTAGCTGGCTCTACTATAATTAGGGTTTTTTTTGTTTTTGTTTTCTATCATAATCTGTTCTTAGATTGCAATAGTTTGATTTTTGCTCTATTCCCATACTGTACTATGACCATCTTTGGTGATTTGTGTGGGATTTAGTTAGATTCGTCCCAATACATGCTTTCAAAGTATCAACTTGATTTTACTTAAATATAACTGAAGATAATATATGCGCAAACTTGTGGTTGAAAACCTTGAAAATCACTATTCAAAAAAAAAAGGTTGAAGTCAACTGTTGCAACTAAAAAAGAACATAGGGTATGTTTTCTCAGTAGTTATCATGTTTCTCTGACTGGGTATTTTGCCACTCCTTGATCTGCAGAGTACACATACAAATATTGTTGATGATGAGTTTGAGGATCCAATTATTGAGTCTGATGTAGAATTGGACGTGACTGATGTTGTGGAACCTGATAATTTTCCTCCACAAGTGGTAGGCTGTGTATTGTATGAAAATTATATTGCTTTTGTGGTTGGTCCTAAAATTTTGACCAGTGCTTTGTGTTTTAGATGGGTGATCCTTCTACTGAAAATTCTGAAGAAAATCGAGATGCAGCGCAAATTTTGAAATCAAAAGCTGTGGTTGCACTGAGTGAAGGTATGGCTATCATCATGTTCTTTATATTGGATAACTTTTCCATTAAAAATAAAATCTTTAAATTGAACAGGTCAAATGGACGAAGCTAGAAGTCATCTGACAGAAGCTGTGATATTGAATCCACATTCAGCTATACTATATGCAACTAGAGGTACATTCTTACCCTGTGAGATATTTATCATGTTTTCATGCTTTAATATTGAGGATTTAAATGTTGTAGCTTTCACCGTCATGCTCAAGTATTTCAGGTGAAGTCTTTCTCAAACTTAAGAAACCCAATGCTGCCATCCGAGATGCTGATGCAGCTTTGCAGGTTGGTCCTTACTTTGTCAAATATTTTTTTTATAAGGAAAGAATTGGTTCCATTGGCTTCTTGCTGTGAAACAACCTGAATAATGCAAGGGATTTATGTAGATCAATCCTGACTCTGCAAAAGCATACAAAGTACGAGGTATGGCAAGGGCCATTTTGGGTCAGTGGGAGGAAGCTGCAAAAGATTTGCATGTTGCGTCAAAGTTGGATTATGATCAGGAGATTGATTCCATCCTGAGAAAGGTAGTTTAAGGATGCTTTCTTATTCTACAATTTCTATGAAGTTTACTGGAGAATGCTTTAGATTGAGATAGTGTGAGGCTGGACATGCAGGTTGAATCAAATGTCCATAAAATTGCTTCACATCGTAAAAAATATGAAAACTTACGGAAGGAAAGGGAGTTCAAAAAGATTGAACTTGAGAAGCAACGACTTGCTGAAGCCCAGGTGAGCATTAAGAATACTGGATCATTATTGTGGGATCAATTTGTTTGCCTTGATTAATTTCCTGCCTACCTAGAAATTTTTTTGTGGATAGTGATGGCCACAGGGCCGGCCCGGGCTGGGAGAGGAAGCATCAGGACCAAACCGGTCCAGGCAAGGGTTGGGTTCAGGAAATTGGATTCGTACCGATTCGAACCGAATTGAAAACCAAATCACAAAACGAATCGAATCGAATCACGAACCGAATTCACGAATCAAATTCACGTATCGAATCGAATAGAACCGAATTCACGAACAGAATCGAACCGAATTCACGAACAGAATCAAAATGAATTCACAAAGTGACATTTAGAAATTAGAAGAAATGAATTTTTTCGAAAGTAATTAATGTTTATATTCACGAATCACATAATGACATTCGTTGTAAACTTTTATATTCGACTAATCACATTCATTTTTCATTTCTTTTGTCGATTTTTTTCATTTTTCACTACATATTTACATAAATTACATAAATTACATATAATCACAAAAAGACATAATCATATTCGATTCATATAAACTAAATTATATTCAACTAAACTAACATTCATTGATTCATATAACTAAACTATATTCAACTAAACTTACATTATTTATATAAACTAAATTATATTCAACTAAATTAACATTTAATGATTTATATGATGAATAAACTAAATTATATTCAAGTAAAATAACATTCATTGATTTTTATAAATCAAACTATGTTCGACTAAACTAACATTTATATAAACTAAACTAAGATTCAACTAAACTAAAATTTATTGATTCATCTAAATTAAACTACATTCAACTAAACTAGCATGCATATAAACTAAAATTCACTAATTCATATAAACTAAACTATATTTAACGAAACTAACATTCATTGATTCATATAAACTAAACTATATACATTTCAACTAAATTAACATTTATTGATTCATATAAACTAAATTATATTCAATTAAATTAATATTAAGTTAAACTAAACTATATTTATCTAAATTAACATTCATTAATTCATATAAATTAAACTATATTCAACTAAACTAACATTCATTGATTCATATAAACTAAACTATATATAATTCAACTAAACTGATATTCATTGATTCATATAAACTAAACTTTATTCAATAAAACTAATATTTATATAAACTAAACTATACTCAATTAAACTAACATTCATATATAACTAAACTACTATTCATTGAGTTATATAAACTAAACTAAACTAAATTTAACTATACTAATATTCATTGATTCATATAAACTAAACTAACATTCTTATAAATTAAACAATATTCAACTAAACTAACATTTATTGATTCATAGGAATTAAACTAAAGTATATATTCAAATAAATTAACATTTATATAAATTAAACTATGTGCAAATCAACTAACATTTGTATACATTAATTTATGTTCAACTTAACTAACATTTATATAAATTAAAATGAATTTAAATAAACTAAATATTAAAAAACTAGAAGATTTAGGCGTGCTGAATAGGATTAGGCCAGTCGGTTAAACGGGCCAAACCAGGCTGGTTCAGTGGGCTGGTCTGATTCGAATCATGGGCGAGTCGAATTTTTTCTTGAACCGAATTGAATAGAGTCAGGGTTGGAGATTTTGGATTTAGCCAATATATTTTGACGGGCCGAACCGGGCTTGGCCCGGTTCGTATGCGCGCCGTGCCGGGCTGAACCGGCCTAGTGGCCACCTCTATTTGTGGATTGGGTTTGGGAAGGCATTGTAAATTTTATTGCCAGATCAAAAGAAAATTATTTGGGATTAAGATATTTTTTTTCAATTTTTGGTGATAGGCACAGAAGAAATTAGAAGGATGCTAATATGATACTAAAGTAATTTCTTAGGAAGTCTATATATTAATATCAATTTCTCCTTCAATATTGACTAGTATTTGGTTCTTGCAAATAGGCTGTGTCAATTGCTCTAGGGCGAGATGAAAGAGAGGACCATGCTACTAGTTCTGGCGTGCACCGAAGCCAAGGGAAATCATTTGAATGAATGGAACATAACTAAATTTTTGATTCTCCATCCTAAAAAACCCCATCACATAGTTCCATGACAAAAATCACTTCTTTCACCTCGCGTCCTCCATCATGTATGGTGACTCACGATAATATAACTTATTTTAGTTTGTTACATCCCTTCTTATCAAAATCAAATCTATTATGTAGCTTATAATTTTTAGTTTATTAGCTCACAAAATATATAAGCCACTCATGTAATGATTAATTTGTTTATATTTTGTTACAAAAACTTCTAAAATTGAATATATATATATATATAGGAGGGATCCAATGAGAAGGGTGCTTAAAATAAGAAGAATAAGAAGAGATCTTAGCCATTTAAATGGTAAGATCTAACGCTTGAGATTTCACGTAAAAAAAATGGTTACTATAATAATAAAAAGAGAACTATATTAAAAAAAAAAAGTCATTATAAGTTAAAAAAATTATTTAGTCACTATGAGTGGGCGTGCGTGTGTGTGTGATCTAATGAGAAGAGTGCTTAAAATAAGAAAAATTAGAAGAAATCTTGGCCATTCAAATGGTAAGATCCATCGCTAGAGATTTCAAGTTAAAAGATGGTTACTATAACAATAAAAAACGGTCACTATAATAATAAAAAAAAAGTCATTATTAGTGAAAAAAATTATTTGGTCACTATGAATTAAAAAAGGGAATCATTATGCATACGTAAAATATCATTCGTTGGATTTAGGAGATGAAGAGTTAAGATGTCTTAACATTTTAAGTACCCTTCTTATTTTAACTTATATATATAAAGGAGTCTTAAATCCCATTAATGTGATTTTTTGGAAAAAAATTTACATCTTGTTGGCGAGATCCATTTTACTCATCCGTCACAAACCTCCTTTGCTATAACGCGACCACATCCACGAATTTTTTATGTGGGCTTGATTCTCTCTCAACTAATATTTATGGCTTCAACAAATGTTCATTAACATTCATCCTACCCTCTTCTCTAAATGGTCTCACCTGTATATAGCTCACTAGCTCCCCCTTCCTCAAGGTACTCTGATGAACTATTTAACATTACCTAATGTACCCCTCCCTTGTACTTGATTCATTATAGGATATTTACTATATTTTTAGTGGTCATACATATCAACATAACTTCATTTGTTGGGTTAAGATAGTAATGTGGTTAGTATATTGCAAGTTTTGGACTCATGTTTGACATCCTATTCTGTACCCTTACTGTCTTCTTGTTGTTATTCTACAGGCAGCCCTTCTCAAGTCTTCCTTGAAAGATGGTATGTCAAGGATCTTTTTTTATTTTAGAATTTTAATCAACTAAAAAGGGTTAAATTATTTATTTTACCATGCATTTTTGCATCTATAACTCCTACTTTAGTGAAATAATTTTGCTTATCCTTGAGATTGTTGCTATGACATTTCTTGCATATGCAAGAGACTCTGGGTACCATGAAAGTCCCCACTATGATGGTCTGGTAACATCATCAAGGTTGTCTTTGTGAGTTGATTAGTTATGGGTCCTGGATGTAATGGGTTTGTTTTGAATGTCTCATATTGTGAGGTGACTCATGTTAGTCATTTTAGCTACTTCTAGGATGGGTTAAATTTGTGGATTCCGATAACAGTTTAAACTGTAAACACTGAATCTGGTTAAATCCATCTGTCACAGTGTGTCCTATTGTGGCAGCTTAGGAGGTTTGAATTTATGCAGCCTTATTCAACAAAAAGGACAGTTTCTAATTTGATGTGTAAGAATTGCTTCATACTTTAAAATATGTAAGAGGGAGGGAGAATATGATCAGCATTTTCAAGTTAGTCCTTTACAGAGATGAAGATTGGTAAATCATACTCCATAAAAAATATACAATGCTTTTTAATATAAAAGGAACTTATCTAGCAAAGCAAAGTAGCAAACTAATGATTACGGAAATGCTGGAGAGAAACTTTGTAGAGATAGCAACAATCAATCACTTAGCATGGTTGTCTAGTCTAAAAAGTTCTCGAAGTACAGTGCAATAATTGGGTGGGGTGGATCAACAGTGAGTAGAATATATGGGTATGGGCAAGCTTGTAATACTAGTCTTTATTTCTTATGAAATTAAGTGAGTCTTCTGTTATCTATTCTTCTTTTGCTTTGTAGTCCCTTCACCAAAAAAATTTACTAATTTTGATCACTATGCAGGACAAGTGATACCAATTCACTCAAAAAATGAAATCGAGTCCAAGATAAATTCTGCTACAAAACTGAAACGTCTTGCGATTATATACTTCACTGCAGCATGGTGTGGTCCATGCCGTACCATTTCACCTGTCTATGTTAGTTTGGCTGCAAAATATCCGCAAGCTGTCTTCTTAAAAGTGGACATTGATGAAGCCAGAGAAGTGGCTTCTAACTGGAACGTCAGTAGTGTTCCTATGTTCTTTTTCGTCAAGGATGGGAAGGAAAAGGACAAAGTGGTTGGTGCTGATAAAAGATCACTTGAGAGCAAGGTTGCTCAATATTGCTGAATACTGTGTAGAACTATTATCACCACGACAGCCTTAATGTGATTGTTTGATTAAACAGCGCTTGGGAAGTACATTGCACAATTTTGCTCATAGCAGTGAGCAAATATGATCTTCAACATTTTGTTAGATGCGTGTTGTTTGCACTATGCACATTTTTGCATGCTTAGCATGCCTGCTAATAATATGCATCTCTGAGTTCGCCTGATGTTGAAGTGATGCTCAAACGATCATCAAATTCACTTGAGAAAGAGCATAATATCTTAATCAACAGGCTGTTGCAGTATCTTAAATTTTGCAGGCGCTCTTTTATATATATAATTGCCGAGGTGTCACCTTTCAAAAAATGAGGCGCCCAAAAAATTTTCACAGATGCCCATCAAGATAATATTAAATTTATCTTGTATTCCCCCTTTGTAAGAAGTATATGGTTGGCTATCAGCTGAATTTCAAATGGATTTGCTACAAGCTTCAAGCTGGATTTACTTGTACAAAAGGGTGCATTACTCTCTATCAAAGTGTCTGCACTTTACATCCGCTTTTCAGCAAGATGCCAAGTAGATGCAGGAGATTTGTAAATCCTGTCTTTCTTCTTTCTAGTGATTGTTAATTGTTTATTCTTTGACGTATTGTTTGTTAGAACATATGTGTATGGAACAATGTTCGTTAGAAAAAATACATGTGACAGAGTAAAAGAATACTTGGATAGTGTTTTTTTTGCTGCATTTGTCAATCCTGGCTTGTTTCATCAAATCTTAAGTAGTATTTAACATTTATTTACCAAGCAGGATTTTAACCTTGTCATCTTAACCCTCTTTCTCCCAATTACTTTCTATCCCTACTTATACAAGTTGCATGATTCTTCACCCCCACTAAATTGGTTAATTAGTGAACCTAAGTGAATGGAAATAATTTGACGAGGAACATTAGTAGGATGGCTTTCTTTAGATGTCTGATTCATACTAACTCCTGAAGCCGGACGCCTGGTGTCTTGCTAGAGACGTCGAGTGGTGTTGTGGTGGTGAGAGTGAGGGTGATAAGTGAGAGTGTGAGACACATACCAAAGGAGAGAGGCGGAGGCCGAGTGCGTGAGAAAGGGTTACTGAGTTTTTTTTTTTTTTTAATAAATTATTGAAATTTTTTTTAGGCCATTAATGAGTCATTTGACTCTCTAGGACAAGTTCAAGTCTGTTACTTACCATACTTGACTGTCAGGTAAATTTATTAGAACCATATAATTTGACTTGAAACATCAATTACAAATATTTCTACTATATACATACAATTGGATTATAAATATGTTTTTGAAACCTTTGGAGGTGTAGAATAAATTAATTTTTGTTCAAAACCATTTTAAATGACCACATGAGACTCCTACTGAAATTATTTAATTTTTTAAAATGTACCAGACCTTTTAAACTCGGTCTTAGAACTTCTTTAAATTTTTACCCTGGCTTTAATATGATCAAATTAGGCTACATGAGTCATATGAACCATCTAATTTGAGTTAAAATATCTATTACAACAATTTATAATTTACGTATAATTGGATCCACTAGAATTTTTTAAATTTTAAAATTTTTAAATTACTAGAAATCGATGTATTAATCTTCAAAATTACTTCATTGAAGATGTTTTGAACTTAGTCACGAAATACCTTTAACTTTTTACCCAAGTTTTAAGAGGTGATATTACCCTGCAGGAGTCATTGTAACCATTTAATTTGATTTGAAACATCAAATACAACTGTTTGTAATACACCTACAGGAGGATTCTAGATACTTTTTTGAAGCATTTGGAGGTCTAGGATAAATAAATTATTTGTTCTAAACCTACTTAAATGACCACAGGAAACACCACCTGAAATTATTTCAAATTTTGAAAACCCATTGAAATTACCCGAAATTGTTAAACCTTCAAAATTTTGTCATTTTAGACGTTTTTAAACTCGGTTATTGAACTCTTTTAAATTTTATCTAACTTTAACAGGATCAAATTAGGCCATATGAGTCATTAGAACATCTAATTTGATTTGAAACATCTAATACAACAATTTATAATTTATGTACAATTGAATCCAATATAGGTGTTTGGGGCCTTTGGAAGTCCAATATAAATAAAAATTTTGAGCGAAACTTCTTTATATGACTCTAGGGGACTCCTACTGAAATTATTTTATTTTTGAAAATTTTCAAGAATTAATAGAAATCGGTATATTATACTCTTCAAAATTACGTCATTTTAGATATTTTTAAAGTCGATTGCGAAATTTCTTTAAATTTTAACCTAAGTTGGTGATATTAGACTGGAGGAGTCATCAGAACTACCTAATTTGATTTGAAATATCAATTACGATAATTTTTTAATATACCTGAAATTAGATTCTAAATACGTCTTTGAATCATTTGGAGTTCTCGGACACATAAATTGTTGTTTATTCTAAACATCTTTAAATGACAATAGGGGACTCCCACTGAAATTTTAAAGAATTACCAAAATTTTGTGTATTATACTTATCAAAATGACGTCATTTCATATGTTTTCGAAGTCCGTCTCGGAATTCTTTTAAATTATTACCCAAGTTTTAACAGGTTGTTATTAGGCCATAGGAATCATTAGAGCCATCTAATTTGATTTGAAATATCAATTAAAATCATTTTTAATATCAATTAACCGTTATACTGGTTATTGGAAAAAGCTAGCCGTAACCGTACCGTTAAGTTATGGTAACCAATAAATGATTAACCGGTATTTAATGATACGATTAATGGTTAACTACTAATCGTTTTATTTCATTTTAATACACTTGTACACCTAATATTGTGAAACTACTTGTATGATTCCTTAGCTCATTTTGGTCTTTTATAATAGTAATAACACATATTTGTATAAGGTTTGGTCATGCATAAAAAAAACTTGTGTTCATTCATGTTTTAGCATTATATTTTAGGTTTAATTTTTGTAAAATATAATAATAATGGTTAACTGACTGTTAATTGTTATAAAAAAATTTTACATAACTGTAACCGTTAATTTTTAACGATTCGGTAAAATAACCATCAATATAAACATCTTATGCGGTTATACACGATTACCAATTACGGTTATTTTGTACCCCTAATTCCAACAATCCCATACTCGAGCCCTCCCATTAATCCGAACTTTAGCTCATACCCAACTACCCAAGTGCATCACACGTAATATCAAATTCCAGCTCAAGTAATACGTGTCCCATTTTTTCAGCCCAGCATTAAATTTAACCCAAAACCAAACGCTAGTCCGAACTAAGTGTACATGTCTTTCGTGTCATGCAAGCCCCAAAAATCAAAGCATTTTTATTGTGGCGCGATGACAAACATGATTTCTTGAAACCTGTTAAACCAGACAAAACCCTCACACCGATAGTCAATGGGGAAGGCATTGCTGTGATTGACGCTGGAATTGTGAAAATTGGAACTCACCTAGCCTGAATAAGTGTCTTTACATTCCAAGTATAAATTATATATTGTCAATTAGTCATCTTACAAAAAAGTTGAATCGTAAAATCCTAATGAATTTCAATGGTTGTACTATGCAGGATGTTCATTGGAAAGATCATTGGGCTTGTTATGAAGAAGAATGGATTGTACTATGTGGATGAGTTGACTCAATCAGGAAGTGCAGCACTCGTTGGTGAATCAAGCTCAACACCGAATTTGGCATTGTCGTTGGGGTCATCCTTCATTAAGTTACTTGGAATGTCTTTTTCCTTCTCTTGCTGAATCAAAAGTAGCCTTTAATTGTGAAGCATGCTACCTTTCTAAAAGTCATAAACATAGCTATCCCAGTAATATGAGTCATGCTAATAAACCTTTTAACTAATTCATTCTGATGTATAGGGACCTGCCCCCAGAGCTTGGTAAATATGATTTTTATGTTATTTCTTGTATATTGATGACTTTACCAAAATGAGGTGGATTTATTTTATGAAGCAGAAATCTAAAGTAAATGATATTTTGTTTGTTTTTATCAAATGATCCTAACCCAATTTCAAACAAAAATTAGTATACTTTGATTTGATAATCGAGGAGAATATGTAAATTCCAATATACTCCACATAATCACGACCTTCTCCATCAAACTAATGTCCGGATACTCCACGTCAAAAGGGGTAGCACAAAGAAAAAATCGTACCCACCATGATATGACCCGTGTTATGATGTTTGAATCATGTTTTCTAACCTTTTTTGGCCTGAAGCTATAGCTACCGCAAGTTATCTTACTAATCGCTTTCCTACAAGCCTACTCAAATTACAGCTTCCTTCAAATGCTAACCATGCAAAGATCTTAGCTTCACCCCGCTTTTGATCTAAACACTCTTTTTTTTTTTTTTTTTTTGTAAATTTCCATAAAAATATATTTGTAAAAAGATCAAAACATTGATTTAGAATGATTATATAAAAAGAACGGATAAAATCTGATCGTCATCGATCACTTTTGGGAAAGCAAATAAAATATGCATAGATTCAGCAACTTAGACACCAAGAAATCTTTTCTGGTGGCCCTTAATTTTACTTTTGATGAGCAATGCATGACTCAAAGACTCATAAATTACAATGATTTCACCGTCTATATATACAGTTCCTTAACGAAGTCTCTTATTTCCACCACCAACGAACCACCAAAACCAATTATATATACTCCATCTTAGTGTAAGGTAGACCTAGCTAGCTAGCTTTGATGATGCAACCAAGCAAAATGGCATTTAAGTGGAGGAGTATGAAGAGTATGCCCGTAGATCATCTCCTTGGAAATGGGTCGTCTAGATTAACTTATGATCAAACTAATAGAAAAACATCCACCATCAAACTTTTGCCTGGGCCTTCTTCCGGCAAAGTGGATGGATCTTTGATCATTTCAAAACAGCGAAAATTTGAATCAGTTTTTACCACCATCAACAAACTCGGTACGTACGTCTATGCTCTGACCAATTTATAAGCGGCTACTTTACATGTTTGTTCTGAAAGCTATGACGAACAACTTGCAAAAGTAGCAGCAATCTAGAAAATTTTACTGGGATTAAAGTTTGGTTTATTCAATACTATGCAGTGAAAAAAAAACTGAGCTTTGCTGGAGGGGTTGACAAAGTGTTCAGACAAATGTTTAGTGTGCGAGAGGGAGAAGAGATGTTGAGGGCTTCTCATTGCTGCTTGTACACCACGGCAGGTCCCATAGTAGGCCGTCTCTTCATCTCCACGGAGAAACTTGCCTTCTGCAGCGACAGGCCTATCGCACAAGTCTCCACTGCTATCGTAGAGCCTCTTAGGTTTCATTACAAGGTAACTTTAATTTAATTTTATTGTCTCCTACTAGTAATACGAAGCAGAGAAATTCTACACATAGACATATAAGCCATACATGTATTTATATTTTACGTATTAATCAAGTACAAACGATTCTGAAGATTGTTTTATCTTAATTATTCATGCAGATTGTGATCCCTCTTATGAAAATCCAAAGATTGAGCCAAAACGACAACATGAAAAACCCGTCGCAGAAGTATCTACAGATTGTGACAGCAGACGATTATGAGTTTTGGTTTATGGGATTCCGATCCTACACTAGAACATTCAAATGCCTACAGAAAGCATGCAGTCTACCAGCAAAGCTTAAATTGTTGACCTCATATTAATTTTGGACATACATACGCTAGTATTCAGCACATATTATTTTATTTTTCACATACCACCATATATACTACTAATCTCTCTTCTATTTATATGCTTTATTCCTTCTTCAGTTCTTCTCTAGGACGAAAAAAAGTTTCCCCCCTCCAATATAATTTAAAGTACCAGATGAGATTGTATTTTAGTTTATCCAATATATGTACTTGGTATTGATCTAGCTAAGCATGGCTAACACTTAAATTTCCTTCATCTTCGAACGGTGGTCTCGGATGTCTGATCTTGCCTTCCTGGCTAGAGTATCCAGCTTCCATTGCAAGCTAAGTGTTTCAAGTTATCCCTCTATATCTTGACTATCAATCGTGGCTGTGTTTTGTGTTCCTTCCTCGTACTGCCACTACAGAATTAAATTATAACCCCAAGTCTTTAAATGTTCCAAGACGAAGTATTGAACCTAGCTTGGTCCTTAGGCCTTGAACATTGGCATGACTGCATTTATAAGACAGTTGTTCAAAACTTACAAATAAACTTATCTATCATCATAACTGTCATTTGTATGTAACGGTTTCTCAAAATGCATGTATAGATCTAAAGTTATTGAACCTGTGACTGAGTGAAATTGAGTCTGAAATTATTCAACAGTGTCTGAAAATGCATTTATAGGCTATTACGACCATCTTAACTCAGCTACGTTGCGCCCAATACATTCGATCACCTCCCCATTTTTCTTGGCAAATATGAACTAAAGTGTTGAAAAAGAAAAAGAATGATATACATTACGCGAGTAAGTTAAGAAAATTTACGTGAAAAGTATGCTTAAAGCAAGAGAAAAAGGACATAGCAACTGCGAATAAGCTGGTAGTCACAACTGATAGTACACTGCATGATTGCAATCACTATTAATCAATTCATTCAACTTAAACGACACCCTCTCTTTCTGTACTGTTGAGGGGCAGCACAACGAAACAAATTCATCTCGGAACCAAGACAAAAAAACGCAACAAGTTCTATCTATTTACAATTATTCTAAAATACATCAAGAGTGCGCTGATTCGTATAATATCATGATTCATGAGAAGCAAATAATTCTCTTTATTTTGACATTTCAGCTTCTTAGATTACCAACAAGAGGTGTTCAAATGGAAGGGGCCCTGTTAAGGGCCCTTGATCGGTCCGTTTGTAAAAAGGGCCTATTTAATAATGAGTCTAGCTAATACGTCGATCTCTTAAAGAGTTATGTTTTATTGGGTCTTTAATGGACTTAGCTAGGTTCAATACTTCGTAATGAATGCATGCAGGGGACCAAAAGTTAAAATATTTTAATGGACCAAAAATTTTCAAAACTTTTAAACACTATCAGGTAATGAATTATTTCCACATACTTACAGATGGTCCACTACCAAAGGTTGGAGATGATACATGTAAACTATCACCTTTATAGATAAAAACTTTACTCTCTTTGGACGGCTCAACTGAACTCGGCATGTTTTTATCTCCTTTGATCCTGTCCGACCAGTCTCGTTTAGCATCTCCTTTGGCTCGGTTTGACCCGACTCGTTTCGTATGTGACCCATCCTGGCCACAGGTCTACCAATAAGCTTTCCCTGTAAGTGCAAATAGAAAATGAATTCATAATTCAGAATTAATCTAACTAAAAAATACGTTAACAAACTAGCTAGCTTCTATGTATTCTCAAGATAGAGAAATATTAGCCTAGCTAAGAAAAAAAAATGAGCCAAGTCTTAGAATTTTTTTTATTTATAAGCTTTTTTAAAAAAAAGTTTTGAAAAATAAGCCACTTTTGAAAGTAATGTAAAAAATAAGCTAATCTTGATTCGGAGTGAAAACGTTGCCTTGGGCAACGTTTTTGGTTAAGCAAAATCGTTGCCTCAGGCAACATTTTGCATGGAGCTGGAATGGGGTGGGTGAAATTGGGGCATTCGAAAACGTTGTCCCGAGGCAATATTTTCGGTTAGTGAAAAAGTTGCCCGATGCAACGTTTTTAGTTAGACCTAAAACGTTCGGCAACGTTTTCCAATAACCTGATTCCCTGCAATATTATTTAACATGGTTGCTGATATGGTAGTGTTTTTCTTCAAAAGCTCTGGCGCCATCACAAGCCCCAGCCTTAGCTCTATCCTTAGTATGATATTCTCATGATCTCCTCATAAGTCATAATTGCTCTTGCATAGTTTGAGGTCATCATCTCATCTCATATCTTCGTTAAACTTATTGTATTTATTTACTTATTGGTTTACATATAGTGATTTTATGTAAACAAATTAAAATCAGAATTTTAACTAGTTCAATCATATGTCAATAACATTTGAACGATCGAGCAAGCACTTATCGTGCTTCTAAAATCATTTACAAAGATTAGATGTTGCTAAAATCTTACTTATATTGATTCCCTGGACGAAAACCTACTGGTAACTGGCTCTGTAATTTTTCAGTGAAGCAAGTTTTTAGCTTAAGGAAGTTATTCAATTGACAAATATTCATATAAATTTCACAACAAATTCGTTACAGATATGGACTAAGCCAAGTTAATCGGGCCTAAACATTGCATGGGCAGGGGCTTTGACATAGGCCTGCGATTTCCTTTTACTCTTTTAGTTCTTCAATTTCTGTTTTTGTTCACTCAGTATTCGAAAATATAAATGATAGCACCATGTACAGGATTTCCATTTTTGGTGCTTGTACAAGTTGTTTGTAATCCAAGAAAATGCGAATGTCAGTGTGATATTGTCATTTGAAAGTGCATGGTGCTAGCCTAATCTCCCTAAAAACTAAAAAGAATGATACTTTATTTCAGAAGAAAAAAAAGTGCCAATGTAAAAGGGAAATTACTACTCTACCTGAACCTGCGACTGAGAGAAATGGTAAGGGGATCGCCACCCCTAGCACCCTGCAATTGGGTGTATTTCACCCCATAACCTTAATGTTACAATATATATGAGAGTAATATTTAAAATTGTTTACGTCAAACTCCCAATTTTCTAGTTCATGATAACGTGTCAATGTATTGAAGAAAAGGTAAAAGCCTTAGATTAATCTCCAATCTAAGTAAGCTTTTGACCTAACAAGCATGAAACCTGTCCTCTTACAATTCAGTATTTCAGATGTGAGTTGTCCCTAATATATTCTAAAAAAATTTCCAAATATGTTCACACTACAACCTTGTATTCAGGCAACTACAAGAATGTCACATAATAAAATAGAAAAGAAGCTCAGTTGCTCAAGGTCAGGTACAGGTGCAGGTACCCCTACACCTAAGAATTAGTAATGACAAAAGAAAACCATGATCAACGCACCCTGTAATATTATACTAGTACTTGAATAAACTTATCATCATAAATTCATATCTTAGGAGTTAGGAGTGGCCCAGAATGTTCATGAAATACGGTAAGCCCATGAGTTAAAAAAAAAATAGCACTGTTCTGATTAAACGAGTGAAGTCCACGTGTGATAAGCAACACGTATTGTTACATGTGTCAGTTGATGGAAACCCAGCAAACTCCCTAGCAAAAGGATTTCAAGTTCTGTGTGAACAGGTCCTGGGCTGATTTTCCAGACAGACTAAAATCTGAAGATGACTAACTACATCTCTTCCTCTTATTTCATCAATCTGTTGAAGAAATCAATCCCACGCTATGGCCCCTCCAAAATGAGCACTACTTGTCAATGTCACCATCCTCACGCCTCTCCAGTTTCGCTTTATACTCACCTCACTTTGATCCCAAGGCCTTTGGCTTCCGCGTCCAGGTTCACATCAACGTTTACGGCACAGCAGGAGTTTCCTCCGCGACGTGGTCAAGAGAACAGTCCAGTCACACCTACAGAGTTGCCTCATATCCCTACTGAACCAGATGAGTTCATTTTTACGCCTGCACCAGAAATTTATCCGCCACAACCACCACCTGACCCCTCACCGAATCCATCAGGACCGGAAATTCCAAACTGGCCCATACCCTCGCCTCCTGGACCTGACATAGTCCCACCGCCTGAGGTCCCACCACGTCAACCGCCTGATGTTATCCCCCCTACCGCACCGGAAATATTTCCACCACCGTCAACGCCCACGCCCGACATATCGCCACCCACGGGTCCTATAATTATCTAGATTTACATGTTTATAGGGCCGTCAGTTTCAAGCTTTCTTTTGTCTTCTTACTCATACATGGATATGCGCCTGTTTTAGTTTGTCACTATGTTTTTGTTCCTATCTTGACCGACAAAGAAAGAAATAAATGTAAAATATCCTCCAGAAACTTTTTTCATTTCGTACTTGTTGCTCTCCGCAGCAGCCAGCCAAATCAGCGAACCCTTGTAAACCAGGCTGTTCATATCATGCTTGGTTGGGCTACAAAAGCAACGTGTTTTACTTCAATTCGGGACTGTCATATTATAAAACATTATGAAATGCCGACTGACATTTGTCTTTATAAGTTGTAGCTGTATCGATCAAGTAGCCTACAAACATTGTTCGCACTTCGCACAGATTTCTGAGGCCTACTTTGACATTGTCAAAACACTGACAGAACAACCTTTTTATCTACACTAAGAGGATAGGTGAATCATCCAATATGAGTAGAGTATAGAAGTATATGGTTTAACACTCCTATCATGCTATCACAAGTAGCAAAGATCAACAATCTCACAACCCTGAAGGGCACTCTCTGAAAACCTAGAGTACCAACTCAAATCAAGTCAACGAGGTATTGACAAACAATTATTAAGCTACAGGGCTGCATGTTCCGCCGAATTGCATGCACAGTATTAATGTTAGTTAAGAGAAAGGAAACCAAAAAAACTAATCCATGTCCAAACATACATAAAAAATCGTTTCTCCTTTTTTTTCCTGTTTATTTGCAACATTTGACTTCTTGTGATTTTTTAAAATTCATAAAATAAAAAATTATAAAAACTTAATATTCTAAAATTTTACGCTACGATATATATCATGATAATGATAACGGCAGCATGAGATCGATCACCAGAACTTAGAACAAAACGAATTGATTCGGATGAAAATCAAGTTTCTTTTCTCCCTGCTTCCCAGTTTATCAACTCAATGTATCATGCTCAGTTTCTCTTCAACATATGCATCTCATATCTAGTCATCTGTAAATTAGTAGCTTTGAACTTATTTAGCTCCAAAACTCAATTCCCAAAAGATGATGATTGTTGATAGTGTCGTGAAGACAGAAATCCCTTTCATCTGATTCTAGGTGGGATATGTGTTGAATCAATGAGCACCCTACACGGCAACTGATTGTCATCATCAACTATAAGGAAACACTAACCATAAAGACCCTCTTTAGGTGGTAGGTTCAATAAACAGGACTTGGGAGCAAAAAGGCGATTTTTAGAGCCAACAAACTCTTCCTTCTTTTCAGCTAAAATGATGAGGCAATGCAGACGACCCAACAGCTCAGGATCATAGCTTATGTCTCCTTTGGCAAGAGCATACCGTACACATGTAGATGAGACTTGCCCTCTTTCCTTTTTATCCGACACAGCTGAATTTAACATGTCTTGGTTTTTGTCCATGACAGAATTTATTATATAAGCCTGTATTCCATACTCATCACATAACCGGGTTGCGTGAAATATGAAGTGCCGATTGACTGTCACAAAAAAGATTCATCGCATGAGGATCACAGCGCTTGGACCCTGCATCCGGGTGCATGATGCGTATCATACACCCAGTGTAAAATGAATACAATTTAGTAGATTTAATTAGATGTTCAGTGAAATTTATCAAATGTTCACTGAGATTTAGTAAATGGTCATTGAAATAAAAGACATGTTCATTTGGCAAATGGTCATTGAAACGAAGGATATGTTCATTGGGCAAATGGTCAGTGAAGTTTTGTAAATGGTCAATGAAATAGGGAAAATGTTCAGTGAGCTTTACTAAATGGTCAGTGAAATCATTCCAGGTGCACGATGTGCATCGTGCACCCGGGTCTAGGATCCTTTTTGCGTGAGGATCGGATCATGTATCCCCAAGCTTTCCAGCAATGCCTTCAACCATTTCAAGTCAGATTTAACTGCTGTCATAGAGCGATACTCAGTCTTTGCAGAAGAACGAAACATAGTGTATTGCTCCTTGGTTTTCCAAGAAATTGGAGAACCACCAAGAAAAAACAACCATCTAGATAAAGAACG
This sequence comes from Dysphania ambrosioides, assembly GCA_026401315.1. Classification (NCBI taxonomy): domain Eukaryota; kingdom Viridiplantae; phylum Streptophyta; class Magnoliopsida; order Caryophyllales; family Amaranthaceae; genus Dysphania; species Dysphania ambrosioides. Next base: position 344,322 of record CM048672.1, read on the forward strand.
TCTCGTTAATGGGCAGCTAGTCCAATCGGAGTCACACCACCCTGTCAACTGAAAGTCAGAGTCCGAATGCAGCAAAATCCCCTGTCTCGCAGAACTCTTTAAGTATCGCACAACACGAATAGTCGCATCATATTCTAATGATCAAGATGAGGCAATTGCATAAATTGGGATAGGATATGAACCAAGTATGCCAAATCTAGGCGAGTGAAGGATAAATAAACTAGACGGCCGACAAGTTGTCTATACATCTCAGGATCATCAAGTTGTTTATACCTTCAACCTGATGATTACTGAGGATGACTAGACGAGCTTTCAATCTTTCGATTGAGTTGTCTGAATTACGCTTGATCTTGTATACCCATTTGCACCCAAGAGCTTTCTTCTTCAGTGGCAAAGGTTCTAACACCCATGTGGCATTATCCTCAAGCACAGAAATCTCCTCCTACATAGCCTCTCTCCAACACTTTTAATCGACTTCTTTGAAATTACGAGGCTCAACCTCCATATCCAAAGCTGCAAGGAAGACACGGTGCGGGATGAAAAACTTATCATAATTTAGATAATGTGCTAAAAGATAGAGAGTACTTAAGGAGCACGAAGGAGATGATGAAGTAGGTGATGGACTCTCGAGGGAAACAATATATGCGACGTAGTCACGTTGCCAACCTAGAGGATGTCGTTGACGTCTTGACGATGTCCTCGACCAACAGCAGCAAAAGGAGAGGTATCACTAACATTAGTAGGCTTAGAGGCAAGCGGTGCAGGAGATTGAAAGGTATTGTCGGCCAGGGTGTGTGGCCCATGGGCCACGTCACCGTCCTCAAAAACTCCCAAAATCATCTACAAATTCCAACGCGACTCCAGCTTTAAAACTAGGCAAGCTATCAGTACCCTAAGGAGAAACAATAAGCTTAGACAAAGAACCCACCGAAGCAAACGGAAACTCATTCTCATGAAAACTTGACATCATGTGATACAAAAATATCACTTGTCGCAACATTATACACCTTCCAACCCTTCTTGCCATAAGGATATCCCACAAAAACACACCTTTGACTTCTCGGGGCAAACTTATCACCCTTGGCATGTTAATCATGAACAAAACAAAGACAACCAAACGCCCTCAAATCAACAAAAATAGGCTCCTTGCCAAACAAAATCTCATACGGTGTTTTATTATCTAGTACACAAGATGGAGTACGGTTCATTAGATAAACATCCCCAAGGACACATTCACCCCAAAAAACCAATCAGCAAGTTCCCTTGAAACGTCAATGCATGACTTATATTTAATATATGTTGATGTTTACGATAAACACAACCGTTTTATTGTGGTGTACCAACACAAGAAGATTGAAAAGTAATGTCATGTTCAATAAAATATGGTTTCAAGTATTTAAATTCCGTACCATTGTCATTGCGCACACGCTTGACTTTTACATCAAACGACACTTAACCATAGCCAAAAAAGATCGAAATGAAGAGTAAACTTCATTTTTGTCATGCAGTGATAAACCCAAACACCACTCGAAAAATCATCATCAAGAATCAAAGAATGGTGTGGACCACAAGTTGAAGGCGTCCTATACGACCCCCACAAATCACAATGAATTATTTCAAAACTACGACTAGCACAATGAACAGTGCTAGGAAAGCTATCTCGTGATTGTTTTGCCTAAGGACAAACATCACATGTCGTATTCAATATCTTTCGGCTAAAACTAGTACAAACAACAGGAACTAACTTGACAACTCTATCTAACAGAAGCCCAAGACGTCGATGCTATAACTCAAAAGTGGAAACTTTCATACCTTCCACTGCACATACTATAGGAAGACGCCAAAAATAATATAGTCCATCTATACGTTCACCTCTGCCAATTAGGCTCCTCGAGTGTCGGTCCTATATAGCACATACAAAATCAGTAAATCAAACATAATAGTGTGAGTCATCAATCATTTTAGACACCGATTTCAAACTGTAAGTTAATTGAGGAACAAATAAGACATGAGCTAGAGTAATGGCATCTGACAATGACACATGACCCATCCTAGTAGCAACAACCTGTGCACCTTTAGGAAGGCCAAGACATGGAAAAATAGAATAGACATCAGATTAATAGGTTTCGTCTCCGGTTACATGATGAGAGGTTCTCGTGTCAATGATCCAAGACCCCAAAGAAGACTCACCCATTTTCGAGTCTTGCTACCGGTGGTTGATTATACTCAATAAAATTTGAACCTGCTTGGGTTTAAGCTTAGATAAACTATTAGGAATACTGTTGGCAGGCTGCGAGACAAACATATCCTCGCCCCTAGGAGCTGCACCCATGGCATTTGTACGCATTGAAGCACCCGAAGCCATGGCACGAGAACGATCATGACCCGAAGCAATGGAATGATCAGCAACAACAGACGTGGCGCTCAAAGAGGACTGAACACGAGAGGAGACACGAGCCTTTCCACCATATTTATCAAGCCACTAATCGAGATACCCGTGTAGAGCAAAATATGCAGCTTGATCATGTCTCGAATGATGACAATGAGAGCACACGAGCCACGACTTATCCCTACGCGCAGATGAAGCCTTTGTTCGGTCATGAGGGAGAGCAAAGATGTGAGCCTCATCTTTCTCCTTATGAAGCTTACCCATAGCAATGCTTTGTGACCTTTCCTCCTACAACAACATTTGATATGTCATATCCAAAGAAGTCAGTGGCTATTGCGAGAGAATATTGCTTCACACAACTGAGAACTTCTCATCATCAATACCATTCAAGAATTGATGCAGAAGTTCTTCCTCCCTATCCGTCGCATACTTCATGACAATATCACAAGTGCAATTGCACATTCACAACTATGAGGTGGCTTGAGTCTATGAAGATCATCAAACAACCCCATAAGCATATTGTAATAATCCTCTATGGACATACCTTTCGATTGTCTATATTTCGTGAAGGTGGCACGTAATCGCTGTAGCCTAGGTCCATTAGTCATGCAAAACCTTCTCTCCAAATATACCCATAGCTTATACACATCCTCAAAGTAAGGAATGGACGTCGCGATTTTCACTTCAATGGACCAAAGAATCCACGAGACCAACATCGAATGTACAGTCTCCCAGTCCACGATCTTCTTACTCTCGGTTGGTTTGGAGATTGATCCATCCAAAAAAAACAAACTTGCGTTGTGAATTTAATGCGAGAGTGAGAGCCCCAGACCAAGGGATTTCAAGATCACGCACCGGCACTAAGGTAGAAGGGTGAAGTATGAGTAAAAAAAACAAATAATGGAATTTATCAATCCTTGGATACTTCATCACCAATCTCCGAATCAAATGCGAATTGCAAAGGTGTATGTTTTGAATAGCAAAAAGCAATAGAGTTTCTTTCATTTGTTGTATTAAGGAAGTCACTATAAATGAAAACACAATAACTTTATTATATCTCGTAATAGATAAATAGTTTGAACACTAGTGTAATGTTTATATGATTCTTCCACGTTGAAAAAAATATGAACAGAGTTTAAAGGTAATCAGAGCTTTTGCTTCTAAAGCATGCTTTTCATTTCTGTGCTTATCAAAAGACAAAGAAGTGTTAGTCAGAAGGTGGCACTGTTTGTGATGTAGCAGTTCCGAACGACTAGCTGCAGTACGTGAGTAGGGTTATGACTTTCACTACACCAAACAGCTATGTGTACATAAGAAAACTAGTTAAATTTTTCGCAAAGAATATATAGGCAGCCCAAACAATCAACTCATTGCTATCAACGTCTGGCTTAAGACGACAACACAAAAACTAGTGTCGTAGCCTTTGACTGTAAGTCCAGGAACCATACAAAGAACAATATCGAATCAGGAGGGGAAAAAAAAAGCCAAAATGATACACATATACGGAGTGCCTTAAATTCTATGCTGCACTTCTTTTTTTTTTTCTTTTGGGCAAGACCTGCGCTGCACTGTGAAGTAACTCAATTTCATAATTACATAGGCTTATGTAACTTCTGGCGTGACAGCCCTGAGCCCTCACAGTTAAGTTCTGTACCAAACTATGATAGTGTAATTCTAGCTCAACCTAGTACTGTTCCTTCTAGTCCACCATTTCTTCTTTAGCTTGTCATTCATTCTTTCTTCACTGTCAAGTTTATGCAAGATAACTTTGGTTTCCCGCAATCTTGCTCCATAATCCTTCTTCCATGATTCAAAAATTTGTTTAAGCCTTCTCAGTTCTCTGTCAGGGTTCAGAGCAGCATCTACCTGACCTGATTTCACCTCCACCAAGAACTTGGCATCATCTCCAAATACTTGTTTCCTCTGCTCAAACTCCTCAGTCAAGCGGCTAATCACACTCAAACTAGCACTCATTGGCCTAACCCCGTTGCTTTCGTGACTTTTGAAGGTGACAATACCGCCAGTATCACCACTATATTCTCTCTCGTCACTCGCATTCACTGATGCGTCGGAATTCCTGGCTGAATCATCGACTGCAAGGCTTTTCTTTGCAATAGAAAGACTTGATTGTAGTGATCTCATCTGTTTCTGCCAAACTTCTTCCATAGACTTCATTTTCAATTCATATTCAGACCAACGGTTTTCATATTGACGGAGCCGCTGATGGAGGATCTCATTCTCTTCTTCTTTTTCCCTAAGGGCAGCCTCAGCCTTTAGGACACGTCGCTGCAACTCTGCAAGGTAAGAGGCCTTCACCGGGACTTCATCTGATTCATTTCCCTGTTTGAGATAAATGAGAAAATGCTTTCATTATTTTCTTTCAAGTAATTATGATCAATAAGTACAAGATGAATCACATCTCAGGAGAGCAAGCTCAAGCAAAACATACACACAAAATGAAAATCCAAATACAAGCTTAAACTTATGAAGTTCTGCTACCCATAATCTTTCAATAAGAACATTGGGAATTAAAATTTAGTAAGTTTCCTTTAAAGTTAAGATTATACAGAAAGTAGAAGACTTTAACTTGCATGGCCACCATTAAGCCCTATACTTCATATGAGTAAAATTTACTGCAGGGGTACCGGTTATTGGACCGTGTAAGTGTACATTTCTACTAAAATATAATAAAGCAAAAGAAAAAGATATTTACTTAAAGAAATCAAAATAGACCAATCACATTGAATGAAGAAGTTTTAGTAATAGCCACAGAATACCGTTTTGTCACCGAAGTTGAGCAAGCCAATATTTCCAGAGCATTTTCTGACTAGCCAGCCACGAATACCTGCAAGAAAGTCAAACCAAAAGCACACATTACTAATAGTTTAGATAAAGTTTCAGACAGTATGACTTGTGAGTAGCAGTTGGCCATTAAGATGAATATCCACATAGGAATCTCAGAAATAAGAGGAACAAAATTATGACAGAGGTCATACGTATCAAAGTCCATGATAGGTTTAAGATACAAAATAACTATTACTTACCATCCTTCAGGGCCGCACACCTCTAGGGAAAGGTAAAGACAAAAAAGCAATTCACCACCACTAGAGAATCAAGAAGATATAAAGGTACCTGACTGTATCACTACTGAAGCATTGGTTGCTTCCAAGAACTGTTTCCTCCTACACTGCCCCTTTATCTGTTTCTGTATAATAATGGCAGCTCTTTGTCTCCTAAGCAAGACTGCAAATTCCTTTCTGGTCTTTTCACCACGGATGACTGAAAAACCCAATTTAATTATTCAATCTTTAAAGGTCATTTAAAGTGTTGAAAATTTGAATATATTCCTAGTGCATTGTTTCATTCTCCTCTGCTTTCAAATTGACTTGTGAACATAAAATGCAAAAGTGATGATTGAACATCTTCAGTTTCATGTTAACACAGATACTTGACAAGGAAGCATGCATTTGAATCACTGTAAATACAAAATCGATGAGAATCATTACACGACTGAAGTGCACAAATTCCTTTGTTAGTTTCTTTCACACAGCACCGAGCTTTGTAGCCTCTGAAGCAGCTTTGAACACGTAGAATGCCATGAAGTGTACGATTTCTTGTGTCCTCAAGCACTCCAATCTGATCATAAACATATCTCTGTCAATGTGGACAGCTACCACATAAAATTTTAAAAACAATAAAATTCAAATCTCAAGTTTTGAAAAAGAGGAGAGCCTTACGCTAATCTATGTAATGTAGGGTCATAAATTTATGAAAAAACCACCAACGAATATTTTTGCAAGAATTCAAAGTGTCTCAAGCTCCAAGTATTAAAATATTTTCCAGCTTGGGGTTATTTCTTTTTTCTCTTTTTAAAATTTTTTAAAGATATTTTTTCTTAGGATAGCAATCCTACAGCTAATAAGATTCTCACAAGCATAAAGCGGTAGCAAGCAAGATCTCCAATAAAGGAAACAATAATTTTGATCCACCTAAAAGTTCAACTAAGTTTAAATAAACGCCAAAAAGTTCAGAAAAGTGATTACAAAAAATTCAGAAGTTAGCCATCAAGCATGACCTAGATCTTACTTAATACTCCCTCCATCCACTATTCATTGCTCATGTTCATTAACTAAATGTAATAAGCAAACATCTTTTATTATGATGCCTCCAACTTTTCCTATGACATTGACACAATCTTTATTTAGATTTGAGAGACATAAATTTTCCTCTGTGTCATAACTGTCATTATAAACTTGACAAACTTTTAGAAACATCCAAACAAGGAAAAAATGTAAAAGAAAATATTGGATGGAGTGGCATTAATAGTTATCAAATAACAAATGAACATACGCAAAAAGGGTGGAGGTCATCTTGCCTGTCCAGTTCGGAAGAATAGTTTTGTGTAACCAACTTGATACATATCAGGTAGAATATGGAACTGATGAAGAATAGCAACTGAAACACTCAAAGGATCTTGAGATGCAACGCTCTCCAAAAGAAGAAAGCCATACCTAATTCAACAAATCAATAGAAAAATGGAAGTTAAAAAATGTTGAGAATTGCAAAAGGACAAGTTATCATAAGACATGAATATGAGGGGAATATATTAGCAAGTAGTCTGGATCACCTTCTGGCAAACTTCTGGTGCGTCATTCTGGTGGGAAAGCCAGACCTTGAGATTCTAACTACTTCAAGGACACCACAGCATCTAAGTTGTTGCAGTACGAGTCCTTGTTCATAAATGCCAGGAGACTGCAAGTTATTTGGCTTAATGCATCGGATGAAATGGGGTGTTGTGCTCTCCAGACGTTGCATTAGCTGGAATAGTTGACTCTGAATACACCATTCATGCAGGTACAATGATTTAGCAATTAAAAGCTCAAACTTGCTATGTAAGAAATGAACATAATTTGAAATGACAATATGAGACTCAAAAGAACTACAAATAAAGTCGGTAACAACCAAATATAAAGGGCAAGCTGAATTCACCAACTTCTTCACCAATATATCAGATTATTAAAAAGTAACAAGGTATTTACCTTAAATTTTGTGGCAACACTCAACTTTTGCGAATCAGCTCCCCCCGACTTAAATAAAGGACCAACAACAGGCTTTTCTGAGTGTACAAGCATGCTTGATGCAAATTTCTGTGGGAGGGAAGTCTTACAAGAAGACAAGAGTTGAACAGAATCCAAGTGCATCAAGTCTCTGTTTTTCTCTAAAAACCCTGTTGTATCATATGAAACCTGCAATGAGTAGTAGCGTCACACAGGACAAAGATATCAGTAGAAGGTTTGGAAGTTACAACCATAGATCCATCTCATAGAATCTTAAGAAAACTTGCAACAATAGGCCTCCAAGACATGAAAGAGAAATAAGTTGAATCATAAAAAACGTGCTAATCAATATCATTAACGGCTAGCATATAGTTGTGAAAAAACACAACATAGCAATAATCAGCATCTCCAAAATAATTTAACATTTTACTCAACAATGCACATGACACTGAAAGGAGAAATACATTCATTACCTCTCCTGCATAATGAGATACAGTAAAAGCTTTCTCACGCTCTCCTTTGAAACATCTGTTGGACGTCAAATGCTGCTTCAGTTTATTCGCAAAACTTAGGTCTGTGCCATTTGGAAAAGTGGACTCCTCATCAAGCAGAGACAGCAACCCAAGAGGTTTCTGCGAAAAGTTAAACAATATAGGGACACTATGCCCGTGAATTATACAAAACATACTAATATATCTTTTAATCCACAAGTGAACATGGTATTCAGCAGAATGTCATTGGAATAATAATTTGCTAACAAGTACCATAAAATGTTTCAGTTTTCAAGTTTTTTGAACCTTAAAATGAATAGATAATACAAATATTACCTTTTCAAAAAGATTAAGACAAGCTTGGTTGTCTTCAAAGTCAACTTTTGTCCAATCAATTCCATCCTGAATGTATTCCTGGACAGAGATATAGAAATTCTCATAAAAATGTTCACAAGTTATGCATGCACATAGAATACAGCAAATTCATTCTCAGTAAAATGATACTGACTTTATTATCAGTCATCACTGAAAACTTTAGGACCAATGACAAGCAAAGAATTCAAAAAATCATAACCAACCAACTTATGGCCCCATTGACTCCACTGTAAGTGGTGTGGCTCATTGATTTTCACAAATAAGCAAGCAGACCATAGAGAAACAAGTACAGTGCACCAAGAAGATACAAATATATTTCTTTTCAAATATCATGAGCACCCCCATCAATACAATGGACATGGTAACAAAAAAAAAAGTAAGACCCTGACTTTCTTTCATAATAGATGTTTTTACCCGATAAGGTAGTCTAGTATATTCAAACTTTTAAAACAAACTTACCTCCTGCTCTAACTTGAATAAATGACGATTGAAGTGCTGCTGCAGCCTCTCATTTGCATAATTAATGCAAAACTGCTCAAAGCTATTTTTCTGAAACACAGGGTGCAGAAAAAGAATTTGAAAAGATAGTTAGGAGGTGAACTAGAAGGCAAAATGAGAGAAAAAGAAACCCGAAAAATAAGAAACACACATCAAATGATTCAAAACCATAAATGTCAAGAATGCTGATGGATTTCCCAGTATGCCTTTTGCCTACACCAAGAGACTTGTTAATTTGTTCTACAAGCCAATCAAACAGGCAAGAATAGATTGATTTCGCCAATGCATCACGAGAATCAGTCGCCTGAAAAACAAAGTACCCTTTGGGTCAGATGAAGCTCATTTAATAATCTTTGACAATAATCATACTACTTAAAATAGGTTATCCACTCAAGTCTAGGTACATGATACCAAAATTCAATAAATATCCAGCAAGAACATAAGAACAGAAAAGGTTTGTAAGCAAATGATATAAGACTGATCCCTAATCTAATCTGTTGAATAAAATACTCAACTAAAGTTTGAGACATCTGATTTTATGTTTATTTCATCATATAGCCCCCATAAATGACACCTTCTTTTGGTATGTGTAGTTTATTTAAACAGCAAATGTCATGTCCAAAACTCCAAACCCTTAGGCAACAACAATAAAAGTAAAGGATAGGGATGTTATTTGTAAAATTTCCTGTTCATTTGATTCAGACCATGGCAACGAAATCAGAAGCTAGTAAATTGAATGCATTTTTTATTTAATGTGAAGTAGTAAACATCCCTTGCAAATTGGATCAAGGGTCAACAGAAGTAACTTCAATCGTATCATAAGGGTTTGACTGTATGCATCCAATTACTAACCCCATACTTGCATCAGCAAGAGCCTTAAGATACATCAGGGCCAAGTGAATGTCAATGTTTTCTAAAAAGAGAATGTTTACCTGAGACAGCTTTAGGTTCTGAACAATTATGTCATTTCTAACTTTCATTTTTCTGGTAGACAAAGCAAGCTGTAATTCCTTAACTTCACATCCAATTAGTTTTGCGACAGTGAGAAGAGCTGTAAATGGAAAGATAAAATAAGTGGACTTAAATAAATAAATAAAACCAAAAAATTTGAAGAAACATAGAAAACAACAATAATTATGAGGTGGGTAAAAAATGTTTCTCTTTTCACAAAGCAAAACAAGTGCTAGCCTAACCCAGAATAGGTACTCTGTACATGGTTACTTTCTTTTCTTTTTTCCTCCATATTGACTTCTGGAAAGTTGTTAATTGGACAATAATGGTTCAGTAGGTGAATGCATTGCCATAATGAAGAAAATACGTGAATAGTTTTCTATTAAAGTACAAATGTACAGAGGACCAAATTCAATTCCAAGCTCTTTATGGCTTAGATTATCATATATGTTCATTAACTAAATGTAATAGTCAGAGTAACAAATATCTGGAAGAAAAAACTCATGAAAGCTATAATTGGAGATACAGAACAAACTCACCTTCATCAGACACAGGTTCAACATGGTTTTCGTTGTCAATGATCGTAAAAGAGACATTCCCTAACCACAAGACAGCAGCAAGCATTGCAAATGCACTCTCTTGGTCATCCTTTGCGACATGAACTACATCCAGAGCTTCCTGAAAATGACAAACATAAGTAACAAGAGCAAAGTCCAGGGGACTATCAACATAAATAAATATCCATGAAGCTTCAGAACCACTTTTTTGGGATCTAATTACATAGATCATTTATTAAGAGAAAAGGACTACCATAACATTGCGAAATTGTTCAGCGTCATCCACACCCATAATGGTGTAATTACTCTGCCTCAAGTATTTGTAATCCTCAACATTCTTCAAATTCAATTTCTCTGCATATTAGGAAAAAATACTGTTAAGTAATAACAAATTGTTCGCTGGAACAGTATGTCAATGCATCTTCCAAAACAGAAAAATTGTCACAAGCAATAAAATTTCAGTGAACAAGGATAACTCAGAAGTTATAATGCATCCAGACTGCAATGAGGCAGCTTGCCGCTCAGAATATCTTAATATAGACTATTGTTAAATACTCTCTCCATTTCACAATACCTTACCTGTTTTTACTAGGTATATTAGCCATAACACAACTTTGACCATCAATATCTAAAACTATCCATTTGTACAAATTATGAAAATTTGATAGTATTGAAATCATAGATTGAAATCAATCTTACAACTTCTGTATAAAAATAATAATCATTTACATATAAATACAAAATTAGGTCATAGTAAGATCATGGATAGTGCAAAAAGTCATACTAGGTAAAGTATTATGGGATAGAGGGAGTACAATAAGGGAATAAGGACTTACAAAAATACCATTAAATATTACATAGTTAAATAGTTGAGGGCCCCAAAGTGAACAGTGTATAATTGCATTAAACCAAACATCTAAATCACATAGAGAAACCCATCATTTTTCACAATATTTACAAAAATTCTACTATTAGAGTTTTTAAAAAGCTAATTCAGTAAGTCAAATGTTAATGATTGCAACTCTTCACACACAGTGACACTTGTCATTTAAGTTCAAGATCCTAAAATGAATATGCAGTAAAAGCGCAAGAGAAGTCAACAGGCTTGATCAGAAGGTTTGCCATTGCAATGGGACACTAATTATAACTGGAGAATAAGAGCTACATTGACATTATAAAAGAAAAATGTAACCATTCTCTACTTTTCTTCTACAGTTGAACTTCACATCTATATAAGAGCTTGTGGCCTCTATCAAAGATCTTCCCTTGATATTGTATGCAAAACTAGAATAATTCACACATAAATGGATTGAAGTTAAGATTTGTAAAAACTTTTAACAGAAAAAAGCTTTGATAGATCAGATATAGGAAATATGTATTATACTAAATGAGGGACACTTCAGGCAATGCAAATAACTTAGATATAATTTCCTTGGAGAGGATAACTAGGAGGTTATATATAGACTATTTTGATTAGGTTTTTAGTGAGTGTCCAGCCACTCTGAATTCTAGGATTGTATGCTCAATTTGATGATTTAATCGCTTTGAATTACAATCTACTATCAAGTTCCCGCAAATCTTCTTCTTCTTCCCCATGTCTAGTTTTCTAATTTTTCTAGTCTGTAACAAAGTTATACAGAGTGCGGAAATAGGGTAAGGATGACAGAGGAACACATACCTCTAAGAACAGCTGGAGCTCCAGCACAAAGTTGATAAAATATATGGTAGGACCGTTCACCTTCAGCACATTGCACCACTCTGGACTGTTCATGAATCAGGTCACATCAGAAACTAGGATATCCTAGCAAACCAAAGCTGTACAGAAGCTGAAGATGAGCTAACCTTTTCAAGTAGGACTGCATCCTCAAGGCAGTTTTATGAGAGACAACAAAGAACAGAGAAGCAAACAGCAAATAATTAGTTGCCTATGAATATGTCCTTTTTACATCATTGAGATTAAACAAAAAAGAGATTTTTGAAAAAAAAAAAAAAATTTTGCAGAGTCAGAGCTATGGATCAAACTTACAAGTTTGGATCTTTGCCCCTGATATTTTCCCAGTCTCACTGAAGAGGATCTCGATCAGCTTCCCCTGATTCATGTTAATTGAAGTTAATATCACATGCCTTCAATGACATGCCTTACTAGAAATTTTGAAGCCAATCAATAAAAAAAGACTTACAAATCGACTTGAGTTATCATTTCTCAAGGTCTTTGCATTGCCAAAAGCTTCCAAGATGGGATTAGTTTTTAAAATTTCATACTCTATTCCACTGCCTCCTCCCAATGCAGCCAAATACTGCATTGCTATCTTAGCTGTTTCAGTTTTTCCTGCTCCACTTTCACCACTGCATAAACACGTGAGAAGGTTCAGTAGCAATTAGTTGAGTGCTTTTTTTGCCCATAATGCTTATTAGTAATTGTCCGAAATTCCAAATGTGTCTTTGTAGTTTCTTGACTGAGAAAGGATCCAAATCTACTGCACTTCTCAAGAAGCAGACAGACAAAAACCTTTAGCAGATGTTGACCAAAATATTTGTAAATGCATAGTCAAATAACTTTAAATGTACTACTCCTTTCATGCAGCCAGAAGAATCATAGACTTCAGTCATGTAAAGAAGTGTGATTTTAGAGAGGGATATGACCAATGGTAAGTTAGATAGTGGGGGAAGATGATATGATAAATTTGCGTCTAACAAAGAAAGAGGAAAATTAAATTGAACAAATGAAACTCTCTAACAATATAATATATGCAGGATCGAGGTTTTACTAGTTATATCACTTGCAAAATAATTCGGTATTTGATAAAGGTGATCAAAATTTGAAAAATGATAGGGAAAAAATTCTAATCATATATCATAAAACAGGTTAACAGGCACACAACGAACCCAGCACTGGTTGATCAGGTGTAGTGTAGAATGTAAAATCCAACGATGATAAAATAAGAGAAAATAAGAAATATTTTATCAAGAAATAACAATTGTACGTGAGCAAAAGCCCAAACAAAACAGAAACTACAAAATGGCATGTTAGATCTACGTATAGTCCCATAAAACCATCCAACCTGCTAGTCTACAAAAAGAAAATCTTTACAAACATCAGGAACATAGACCTCCACATTACAAAACATCCGATAAATGACGGCGAAGGAACAATTGATCAGGCAGTGCAGGAACTAATCTCAGCGAATAAATGTCTAAGATAAACAAGTTTGATGATAACACCCACCTTATAATAATTGACTGATTCACTTCATCTGTCAACCAGAAAAACAAATACATCGTAAGAGTAAAATATAATGAGAGCAAATAGAGTTAAGCTTACATATCTTACTAGACTAGATAGAGGGAGGGAAAAGGACAAAGTCAATCACCTCGTTTCATTTCCCGAAGGGCTGTGTCAGCAATTGCATACACATGCGGGTTCTGAATGGATTTATGTTGATATGCTTCAATATATTCATTCCCATAGAGCTGAACTTTTTTGAAAGGATTGATGGCTACTAACACGGGACCTGCTTTAGTCTAAGATACAATGATATAATGGTTGTGAGAGAAAGGATTACACATACAAAATCTATGCCAACAGCCATAGGGAAAGCACTTACATAAATCATATCTCTGTCATATCTGTATTGAAGGTTGTAAAGAACTGTTGGTTCACTTAGATAACTTAATTGCATTAGATCATCCACGCCATCTAGGATATCAGGGTTTGCTGGTAATAAGCAATCAGTTTGCACCTTTAAAACCTGAAGATGGAGGCTAGTAAGAATAATAATCAATGTGAACAAAGTACTTCGCAAAAAAAGAATTTTCATTTTGAAATTATCAGTTACCTTTCCCTCTGGTAGGGAAATGAAACTTTCGGCCGTCGAAGCAGATATAATCTTTCCAAGTTCCCAGTTACCATCAGGGAGTTGATACCAAGCCTGAACATTCTGAAAGGGCAAAACTCAACAGTGAGCAAAAAGAAACCAATATGATAGTTATTCTAACACAAAATCCTGTGATACCATTCGAAGATAACAAGACATGATATAATAATCAAAGAAACATAATTTCATTGTTCATTAAATTTATCCAACAGCAATAGGTCTCATTATAAGTGCCAATGTTTCCAAAAACTAGTCGGAGAATCACAGTAATGACTGAAATCACACTTCTTGACATACAATGGTAAACAACACGGAGCTGAGCAAAATTTTAAACTGCATCATCCAAAAGATATAAAGAAGCAAAAAAAGCAAGATTTTAACATAGAGGAATCTGCAGATTGAAAAAGAAAATAATTTGACAGAACCAGCATACTAGCAAGTATTGAACCAAACTAATAACCTAGAGAAAAGTTTTATGCCAGTGACTTATTGCCTGAACTACAATATGGTGGCTCAAACTTCATAATTACCAGAGATGTGCTCTATGACAAAATGTTTATTGAAAATCAAAATTGCAAAGAGGTAATTGTGTTGTATGAGCCAGGTTGACTAACTTCTGTTTATAAATGACTAAGTTACCTTTGTGCAATCTGTAACCTATACACATTACACAGCATGTTAAATTACAGATTTTCCTTCAACTGGAAGTCAAAATTACTCATTTTCACAGACAAATTGTCCTTGATCTGAAAGGAAGTTTTTATATCATACTAGTAAATTATAGGTTAGCACATGAATTGACTTAATCCACAGAATTTTCCAAGCTGCATAGTTCTTGTAAAGATGATGCAATGTTAGCAATTTTTTTTTCATCAATAAGATTAAAATTTACCCCACAACATTGACATCAAATTCTAAGAAGAGAGCAAATCTGTACCACACTACTTTGACGTTATACATATCCCTTTCAGACCAAGGAAGATGTCAACGAAATCAGTGAACCAAACATTCAATTAAGGGCAAATCCATTACTTGCACATAGCGGAAGAAGTTTTAGATTGCACAAGGGTAATTTTATCACATAAAAACCAATTTAGTCAAAATAGTTTATAAAACCTCGTCTATTCACGTGATTTCTTAGTCTAACACACCTCTCTATAATTGTAGGCACCAGTGCACCTCTCTATACTTATACACATGTCAAGCCACTGAACTATATACTTGGCAATACAAACAGGCCACAAGAGTAACATATTTCATAATCCAAATAAAATCCTTGATTGTTATTACAATGTTGCTGAAAGGCAACATTACCCTCCATAAATGTTGTATTCAGTTTATCTTCAGGTAAAATATGAAATGACCACAGATTTTAACAAAGATCATCATTCAATCACCGCCCCAAAAGAAAACATTCCAATACCCATATTTTTCATCCATGATCAAGCATAGTGACAACAACATAACATTCACTTCATCAAAAGTAAACGTATGTGATTCGGTCACATGATGTTCAAGGTAGATCAAGATATGAACCTAAGTGGCTACTCTCAAGAGCCACTAATATGCTAGTTGCCAACATGTTGGATGGCAATTTCAACAACCAAGAGTACATGTTCCACACAACTTTTAACTTCCACAAAGCATTGGCATGTTTGAATTAGAACAACAAAACATATGATAAGGGGAAACAATGATGAGCATCTCCAAAAATTCAAGATGATAGCTCAAATCATCATACTGACAATTGTACCCAAAGAGGAAAAGCACCACAAGTGCCATGAAAGACAGGATACCCAGATGTTGATTCTATCATATATACATATAAGAAGTGTTTATAATTAAGATACACCAACAAGGGCAACAACAATGCAAATATGCCGAACTTCCCAGTGGGCGTAGCACCAACAAAGTTAAGAGGGACAAAGAAGGTACAACAAAGAAATATTTTCCAATGACCTGCTATGATAATGTGTAGCTTTCAACATAAAACAATGGACCACAAAAACAATAAATATTATATAAAAATACTAGATTTGACCCATTCAAGTCTCCCCAGAAGAAAGCACCAAATGAAGTTGGGAATTTCATAGACGGTTCAAAAATCTACCTAATAGAAAGGCCAAAACAAATGAGTTCAACTGCAGACGTAGGACAACTAGACAAGATGCTAAATGGGGATTCAGGCTTATCACTTATCTTATACTGACAGTCCCTACTGCAGAACTAGCAAAGACTCTCCATCCGGAAATAATAGCCACATTGAAAGTGTAACTTGAACTTGTTTAGGGACAAGTAAATCTGAACGGAGGGAGTAAACAAAGTGGCTTCTCCATTCACAGCCTAGAAGATATGCTATGATACATAGAAAACAACATAATGCAACAACGAGATGACTTGTAGGACACGGAACTGTACGAACATCCTGATCATAAGTTTATAATGCCGTCACAAACTACAAAGGCCAAGCAAAGCCTTCTAGCATATGCATGAAACAAAATCATCAACAATCACTAAGTTGATCCAGGAAACTTAATATGATTAGATCAAACCAAAAACCCAACAATCACTCTGCATTGACTCATAGAGTCATGCCAGAAAGGAGCAGGCAAGATACCTTCTTCTTTGCATAAGAAGCAGTGTCATTCCATTTTGACTCAGCAATCGATGGAACCGAAGGCAAAGGCGAAGAACCGACTTCAGAATCTTCATCTAACGACACAGGCACAGCCCTCTCCCCATAAGGTGAATCATCAATAACCTGATCCCCTTGTCCAGCAATATATTCAATCCCTTCCAAATTACCATTGTCACTAACACACCCATTTGAATGCCCATCCTTCTCAGATGGCTCCATCAACCTAATCTCAGCCGGCAACGATTTAATAGAGTTAAAAGAAGGTGGTACCCGGGCCTTGGGAGCCTTCTTACCCGACGAATTCCTCGATCCTGAGGACGAATGAGTCCCAGCAGGTGCCATATGCTAAAAGATCAATAATTCCTCAAAAAGGAGCTTCCTTTTTCCAATAAAGGGACTATCAAACTTTATCAAAAGGCCCCCACTTCGATCAATTATCTGTTGAGCACAATATAACGGAGAGGGAAGAGACCTATGTTTCCTCTTCAACCTTTCAGTAGTCTCCTATAATCAATCAAACCCCACATTTATATGTACCCAAATGAATAACTAAGTAAAACTGAACTGAATTGAGTTGTGTAGTATATATAGTTTAACCCCAACTGACCAACTTTATATAATATACTAGTACCACTTGAGCCACCTAGATCAGACGCAGCAGACACAAGCAATGAGGCTTAAACTATACTCCTTCCACTATTTTCCGAATTCCCAGAAAAATTCTTGCAAGTCCCAATTATATTGGATAAGCCCTTGATTTAAAAAGTGATTAAACCCTTACAAAGTTGGAGTCTTGATCAAATACCAACCACTTTTTGATGCAAATAAGGACTGAATCCTTTGAAATAGATCTCAGAATTGACAACCTAACAGTTGAAGATGAACAAAATTGGGTTTTTTCAACGAAGATTACAGCTTTTTTGCTTCAACTAAAATGAGGAAAATTCAGACACCCTGATACCAAAATCGAGCACAAAGCAAGGAACAGTGAAAAGTAAGAGTAGATCGTTGAAAATGTAGGAGTATGAAATTGGGAGAATGAGTATGAACGGAAGGTAGCAGGAGTAGAGTTGAGGAAATCCAAGGCGTGTGGGAGTGGAGCAGCAATTTGGAGAAAATCCAAATACTGTGGAACTACAAATTGAGAAATGGGAAGTTGGTTTGTAAATAAAAATAAAATCCGGTGTACGTTTCAAATCTGGAGATTCTGAGGTGGGTGTAATTATGCCGGCACCTAAATCAAAAATTCAAATTGCTTCTGTAGGAAAGGAGCCAATTTTATATTTTTTGAGTAATATTTTACTATACTCTTTTGTTTCTTTTTAAAATATAATAAATTAATTAGGATATTAGATATGGGGCTCGTTACAACTATTTTAAAATTTGCTATACATGTCATATGGTCCATACCAAACCATTTTCATTTCATATACGATGATAATAATAATAATAATAATAATAATAATAGTAAAAATAATAATAATCTAATAATAATAATAATAATAATAATAATAAGAAGAAGAAGAAAGAAGAATTATTATTATAATCATGAGACCTTCGTCTACCCATTGATACCAAATAACCGATTAACATGATTTTAGTTAAGCTAAGAGTGCCGTAAATGAGTGAAAAATAACAGTTTTGATTTTAAAAGATACAACTAACTCAATTAGATTATACATGTGAGTCTATCCAAATTTACTCGTTATAGTGTATATTTAATTGTTTTCTTATAATATTGAATGGTGTTAATATATATATATATATATATATATATATATATATATATATATATATATATATATATATATATATATATATATATATGGGATGTAGTTACATCGATTGATTAAACAACAATCAACGCTAGATGTAGACTCTCTATCACTAACTATCTCATGTCA
The DNA here is from genome assembly GCA_026401315.1 of Dysphania ambrosioides. Classification (NCBI taxonomy): domain Eukaryota; kingdom Viridiplantae; phylum Streptophyta; class Magnoliopsida; order Caryophyllales; family Amaranthaceae; genus Dysphania; species Dysphania ambrosioides. The sequence continues at coordinate 363,057 of CM048672.1, forward strand.
TTCTATGCAATATTTGTATTAAAATTGTTATAGTAAATCAAATTATCAGTAAATGTGAAAAAAATGTATAAAAAGTTTTTTAAAAAAACGATGAATAAGATTATGGAGGAAAAAAAAATTAATACTGTCCATACTTTTTTTTCCAATTCCTAAGTGATAAAAAAAGTTATGGTTTAAAAATTGTAGGGAATTGGAATGCAACAACAAAATTAGTTAGATAGTGTAGCATCTCAGCTATGACTGAAACAGACATATAGCAGTTTGGTGCGCTGCGGAGTGCGGACGTTCTTTCTGTGGCATGAATATGGCTCTCCAAAAAAAACATAAATACGGATGCATGAAATAAATATGTGGGTGGCTTTTAATTGGTGTTTCATGGTCAAAAATGTAGGACAATTTGGGGTTGAATGGTGCATGAAAACTCCACATATGAAATAAATACGACTGGTTCATGAATATTGAACTGCGTTTGTTTGACATAATCCAATTAATGGGGCGCAACGAGGCAAGAAATTTAATTTCCATGATGTTGATAGCTTATCACTTGCTTTCTTCCCATTCTTATTATTATTAATATATGACTTTCAATACCATCTTCTTATACACTGTACTTTCTGAGTCATACAGAGGGAGTATTTCTTGCTTGCAGTAGTTGAACACACAACACTTTAGGGCTACTACTGTTCTTTGAAATTACTATGTGCAGTGAAGTCTTTATTTCCACTTTAGTATAGTATACTTATACTCCAATAATACAACTATTATTATTTCGTATGTCCTTTTTTGGTTAATATAGAGTACTCCGTTCTAGACCGATTATTAGATAGTCTAATAAAAACAAATGCTACGTAACGTCGTAAACCCTATTCAAAGACCGATTATTAGATATGTTAGAGAGGTCTATTATGCTATGCTTAATCAAACTCGGGTTGTAAGTATATTAATACTAAATAAACATTTCAATTTCTGAAAAAAACTCTATCACCTTTATCCAATTAATTATCGACCCTTAATCTATATGGGATGTGTGAGTGTCTTTGTTTTCAAGTTTTAGGTAGGATTATGGCTAAATCCTCTAAGGTGACCAGTCACATATAATTGCAAACCTTTTTGGACATGTGATGTGGGGTCTTACCGCCCTCACCATATGCCCCCCGACTACACAAAGGCTACCCTAACCATAAAGTTAGGACCAAAATCCTCATCATCCGTATGACTCATCCCAACATGTATAATGTCAAGTAGGGATGATAAAGAAGTTGGGAAGAATTTGTGTTGAGCAACAAGACGTTGCCTCATTACTAGCGCACAAACGCAGGCTTTGGCATAGCCAGCGAACATGATATAGGAGCCGTGGCCTACTGGCCTTCCTTCTAGCGTGAGGTAGTTAACCCTTGCAGGGCAGTACGTGCAGGATGAGGGTGGGGCGTGCTGCCTATAGCGATTGTCTAACCTTGATAAAAGGAACACAAACTAATGTATCAACTATCAAGTCAGACTACTCCATAGTGTTTTCACTTTTGTGAACAATTTTTATATCATAAGGTAGTGTTTCAATTTTTTTTTCTTATGTACTGTGTTTGAGAAATGGCCTTTGATTTTCAGTTCTGATTACTGATTATTTCTTTCATCTAACTTGCATTATGGCTGTTTTTAGACAACTGAGAAACTTTAATGTTCAAGTAATTCCATATAGCTATAGTTTTTCCTTTAGTTTGATTCTCCTATTGTCATATCATGTGAACCATGCTTGTCTCATCTTTTATTATTTGTTTGAGTCGAGACTGCATAATAGATGGCTCAGTTGAACCCTAACACAAGTCAAAAACATGAATTAATCCCCAGGTGTATTGGTATTATTTGGCAAGAAATAACATACACTACTGCTTTAGATACTGCTCCTCTATCCTTCAAAAATTACACCATTTAACTTTTTACGGTTTTTAAGATATAGCTTTAAATGTTTTTACCTCTAAATCTATAAAGCAAAAAATTGTGAAGACTTGATGTTTTAAAATTTTACATTGAAATGCATCCAACAAGATCCTACTTAAATATATTATTCTTATAATATAATGAGAATTTGTGGTCAAACATTTTAAATTTTGACTTAATAAATAGAAATGAGGCAATATTTAAGGGCGGAGGGAGTATAATGTTAATTATGACGATGACAATTTGACAAAGTCTCTCCATGCTATGTCAAAGTGTCTATGACTGACATTTATAAAGTAAAATTAAATCAAGTTATGGCTTTTCAAGTCTAGAAAAATAAACTTGTATTTGCCGTTTCTAGGCGAAAGAGTTGTCTCAGTCACCGCCATTACCATATTAGTGGGACTTTTACAATGTCTTGTAGACTTACCAATGGAAACTGATAAGAAGAAATATATGGGCATATTGGAACATGAAAACCCACAAAGGATGCAAGAAAATCATACTCCGTATGTACATAATCAACATCCCTTTATTCCAAGGCCATGATTTCGTTGAGGATACACCACCTAAACTGAGTACCTCCTAAAGATACTTTTGGTACTGACAAGGCTACCCTACACTACAGGCTGTAAGATCTAGAAGATAGAGTTGTAACTCAGTGAAAAGAAGCTCTCTTCTTCACAGAAGAGCCTGGGCCAAACATTCAACATAACTGTCAAGCACAAGGTGCAGTGGTGCACTTTGCTTGATCAAGACGCAACAGCTTGAAATGACTGCATGTATAGTGTTACTCTATTTGACACTGCAACTCTATTTGACACTGCAACTAATTACATCCCCCAGCGACCACACATAATAAGTTACAGGGAACGGGACAATAAGAAAATACCAATATTTCCATAATACATCAATCTATATCAAGCTTCCAAAGAAAATCAAGGCTAGTAGAGGACAACTACAGCCAAACTTAGTTGTGCTTCCATTGATAATAATGAGGATCCCTCATCATCATGCATGATAATTGATTAGAGGTTAAATTCCATATAAATGCTGAATGGAACGATTGTAATAGTTCCTGCCAAACATACAATTTGACAGAATAATATCCTTAAGACTTATCAAAGAGCGAGATCTGCTATGCCTTTCTAATCACTTAGTTTTAGGAGGTATCTTGACCCAGATTAGCAGACCATGCATACTCTGAAATCCAATCTTCATGTTTTCGTTTGGTTAACATCAAACTTGAAAATCTATTCAAGATAGGAAGTACAACAATCTGGAAACAAAAAGAGGGGAATTGCTTCCCTAGCCCCACCCACCTAGGTAAGTATAACTTCTACAGGAATTCCCACTTCTCGTGGTCAACCAAACGACTTTATTCACTTGTTGTCTGCAACCAAGCAATCACTGTATCTGTACATTCTTCAACACACGAGAAAATAAGTAAAGAGGCTCTATCCATTTGTTTGGCAAGAGGTAAAGAAATAATGACACTTTGCCAGCTAATGAGCACATTAGGCCCTAAGCAGTAAGCACATAAGACCCTTTTCAAACAGTCATAAAAGAGGGAGTCTGCCTATCATTTCAACTCCAATTCAGTATGTATGTGCCATTAAACATAGACTAAGTTTCTTTTAAATAGATTACATATACACTTATTTGATAGTAAAGCAAAGCAAAGACGTAGGTAGGTTAGCCTGTTGTCATGTGGTGCTATTTTAGAATGGACTAAAGAAAAAAAGAATAAACACCAACCACATTATACTGTACTCGATTCTCCATAAATTAACCAGTACTTGTTGGTTGCATATTTTACCTTAGGCAAAAAAAAAAGAGTTAAATTTACACCTGCACAAACAGATTGGGGGCCGAAAGAATCAGAAGAAGTGATGAACAGGGGCTGCCATCAATTTAATATAGAGTAATTTGAAAATTTTGACCATAAACTAACATTACATTATAAGAAATAATATATTCAATTGAAATTTTTGTAGATGTATCTTAATGTAAATTATAAAATTTATTAAAATATTAAATTTTCATAATTTTTTATCTTATTAATTTGTAAATAAAAACGTTTTAAGCCGTATATTAGAGATTGTGAAAAGTCAAATAAGACAAAAACTTAGTGTGAGATGGAGTAGTAAACAAACTTAAAAATGGAGTCGAAAAACTTGTTGGTAGTCTAGAAAATTCCAAGTTGAATCTAAATATGCTAGAAACAGTTTAGCATTACACGAATTCCAGGATGTTTAATCAAATTTAACTAACATGATGTCTCCATTTGAGCAACTAGCCATCTAAGCATTTAAAAACTCAGATTCTGCCATGTTTTATGCAAAGTAGACCCACATTTGCTACACAAGATTTGAAGTAGGTTAACTATGAAACCATTTACATTACTAAGTTGCATGATTTGAAGAAGGGTGTTAACAGTTCAAACCTTACCTTTTTAACGGATAGCTTGCAATATTTGACAACTAAAATGAACTCATCCAAGATTTGCTGTTGGTAAGTATGAAATCAAACTCCATCATATGGACATATGGTGGTGTAGATAAGGAAAAAAAAATTGAAAATGCCCCCTCAAAAAATCGCATTCAAATTTGCATGAAGATCTATATCTAACTAATAGGACATTTAGGAGCATTCTTGTCCTCCAAACAGTATACTTACATGATTATAAGAGGACTAATTTTTCTATTTAAACTTTACCATAACTTTCTCCAACCACTACAGATATGGCAATCCAACCACAACGATGATTGCAAATGATTCGAGGGGATTTCACGTACTCCTTTGGCTTTTGATTGTTTCAATTTGTTCAGTAATAACTAAAAGTGGGGATTAGTACATCTAAGCAACCACATTAACCAATTTGATTACAATCTAATTAATATTATTTGGGTGGTCATGCATGTTGCATATTAAATAAAATAATTTTGTGTTGAAGATTATCAAAAATTTCTCATTCCTCCTACAATTTTAATACTAGTTTTTATTTCTCAAGAAATAATTGTCGTTTGGTTTGTAATATATGGCCCCCAAAGTTGGACCTGACCAATCTATGTAAGGAGTCCAAATGGGTCCTTTTCTAGGACCCTAAAACCCTTTTCACTTCTCTTAGGGTTGACAAACGAGTGTGTTATTATAAAATAACAATCAAATGTTGGAATTTCCTAGAAAATTATTTTTGAGAACCCTATAACAAATTTATATTAGCACCACTTTTGAATCATGTCCAACCCTATAACAAATTGTTGTGTAGGTGAAAAGGTACAATTACTAGAAGTACAAGTGCATCACATAGACTCATAGTTTTTTTTTAACATAAGATAATTCATAGTCATAGTGAGAGTAAGAGATCAACATAGCTATGAATTCAGACTCATTGTTAAAGAGTAAGGGCTTTCTACATGGCCCCACTGAGGTTGAAAAATATTTAGTACAATCTTGGTTGGGAGTGCATTTTAAATTTACTAGTAGTAAATTTCTGGAAAGTTTATCCCATTTGCCGATTCTGTAGTGGAAGTGTGGAACTCAAATTTTAGCATCAATTTAAAATTAGTGCCCCATAGAGTGAGGAGGAGAACATATCGGTAGCACACAAAAGTATGTACTTCAAAGCGCTATAACCACAATTATCCAGGATCCACGGTAATACTTGAACTTTTGTCCATGATTTGTTAGCTAGACTCCAACCACCAGCTAAATCTTTAATGTGTCAACCCATTGTTTCATACTAGTAGGTCAAATTGCCTCCCCTCTAACAACAATAGACCCTGGAAATCACTTTCATATGGATTTATCTGGTAACTGCTCACTCCATGCAGCACCACCCCAATGCCTCCACCCAACAAAGAACAAGAAGGCCAAGATATACTCTTGCATTTATTTCCAGAGAAAAATGAGAGAGGGGGCATTCTATTAAGCAAAAGTTCTCACACAGGGGAAACTAAATGAGCACTGCTTGACTTGGAACTAATATGAGGCTACAGGAGGTGTAAAATTGGTACAACAAAGGGAGAACATGTTATAATGAGAAGCGTGAAGAAGGCATCGTCTTACGATGAGCCACATTGTACAGTTATCAGTGATGTCATTGTATACATATACAAGGTTGGAACTACATATCAATGGTGTACTATAATCAAGGGCACAGAGTAAAACAAAGGGAACTCAGTTCTATGTGCAGTGTTCATGATATTTATTTGCTGAAACTGAAAGATGTTCAGTAAAAATTGTCAGTATGAAGGGCGGATGTCTTTTAAACACAAACCAGTTCACAAGGCCTCAAATCATGCACGGTTCGTACGCCTCCCAACTTCAAGTGCAAGCTCTGTGTCGATTTTAAGGGATATGTCAAGTGCTCTCACTGAATGTGTCAAAGCACCACTGCAAACCAGCAAGAGAATTGAGGAAAACGGTATTAATGGATGATTTAGAATTAGAGCATGCAACTATGCATTAACTACTTGCACAAAATTGTGGCAAACAGGTACACAACATGCAGAAAAGAAGATAAAGGCCAAGAATGTAGCAACAAAACATAATCTGTGATAAAAAAAAAAAAAAAACCAAGTAATCTATATTAAGCCACAATTAAACTTGAAGACATCCCAAGAAAATAGGTCACTTCATATGAAACATTTGAAAGAAAGATAACATTTGTAAGGTGGAGAAGCTCAGCTTTAACTACCACAGTAATTTATGGGTAAGGTATTCAATTATTTTTGACTCAATTCCTTAAAAATGACCCAATATCAACGGTGGACTAGATTCCTTCAATCATTACTTACCATGGCCAATCATTACTTGCCATGGCCAGCATCACTAGTTAGCTCCTAGCATATGACAGCCAATTAAGTGATAAAATCATATTGTTCCTCTAAGCATCCATGTTCTTAGGACCTTATACCTTTTTGGAAATTATAGGTCATTTCATTTAAATCAAAGGTGTAACTCCACATTTCCTAACTAATTCATCATTTCAGCAAACTTTCCACCTAAAACGTTTATTATTTAAAACTAGGATGGGAAGGGTATCCTCAACGGTCCTTGACCTTAGAGATAAGAAGCTAAAACATCTGCATTCTTTATTTGCAAAAAGGGGCAGTTCATTGTTCTCATTACTCAACGATGCACATTAGGATAGTTTATAGGATGACAAGGTTTAGCAACAAAAATAGCAGAATTTTGGATGGTGAATAATGTTACTAAGTCATACTTTTGCAATAATGAACAACCAGAAGGTTTTGCTCTTACCTAGAAATATAAGTCACTCCAGTTTGCCCAATTTGGTGTACAGTATCAAGGGTAACGTTTCCAGAGGCCTGTTACAATGGGAAAAAGAAAATAATACAACTTAACAAAAGCAATTAGACCTCATGAGTTACATTATGCCACTAATCAGGAGTAGAGTGAAATGAGCTAGAACAAGATGCTCTAAAGATAGATACAACCTGTCAACTTGTCAAGAAACAACCAGGTTTTTGTAAAAATGAACAAACTTTCTGGTCCAAAAAAGCCAGAAATCACAAGATAAATAAATACAAAAATTGAAATACCTTTAGAAACATTCAAAGACAGCACATGGACTGATAGTCCAGTTTGCATGTCAGAGAGAACTTGAGATATACACAACATCAGAGATGACAATCACAATAAGCCATGAATAATTCTAGCCAGCCTTCTCTGTTCTTTCACAAATCACAAATCATTCTAGCCAGACTACTACATTGCATCTGATAGGTGTCAAGTTACTCTTTCACATGCATACTTTAAAGAAGAATTTTTATTTTATACATTCCTTCTTTCACTTCTCTAATATTTCTCAAAAAGTTTACGAAGTATCTTATATGGTGCCTTTTATTTGGCGGGGCAGACAACAGGTGGAAGGAGCAAACGAGGGGTGGGGTGGGGTACAGATATAACGTATATATAATGTCACGTCAACAATTTTCATAGTTGTGGATTAGGACGTACCTCAGTCTCAAATCTACCATCAATCATTCTGACAGCTTCTACAAGCATGGAAACATCAATATCTCCATCAGGTCGTACAATAACCATGTTATCCAACATAATCCGTGTCAAGGAAGTCTTATTCTGGGAGGCATACTCCAATACCTCCTTAACTTCCTCCAGAGTTCTGGTCTCTACCTGTTTTAAGCTAAGCAAGATCAGAATGCTGCAAATAATAGTCACAACTGCCATAGTTCAACCTTCAGCCTCATATGCACACCAACTAAAAAAGTATTTTTGTCAACCACAGATAAATAAAGTTGGGCTAACAAAAAACAAGAAGAAGAAGAAGAACAACAACAACAAAATACTACCTCTACCTCCATCTGGAGATTATTCTGCAGCAAATAATGGTCTGCAGACTTCAGGGCTTTTGTGATACCTCCTGCTATTGATATGTGATTATCTTTTATTAACATCATATCAAATAAACCAAGCCTATGATTCTTCCCTCCACCAATCAAAACCTAACAGAAAAAAGAGAACCTTGGTAAGCAACATTACTAGAAACTAGAAACAATTAGCGAGAAAAAGATACATACTGCCCACTTATTCACCAAGCGTAAACCTGGAGCTGTCTTTCTAGTTTCTAAAATAACAGCAAGATGTGCAGCATCAGCCATTGCCTGAAGACAAATAAAAAAAAAAACAGCTATCCTGTCATACACAAGAGCTGAAATTAAAAAAAAATGCTAGAACTATTCCCACACCAGTACCTTCAAAAATGATTTCAAAGCCAGGAAAAATGGATCGCATTTAGTGCCTAATGAAACCCTAAATGCCAATGACATTGGTGGGTAGCATGCTTCTGATACCAAAGTATATTTTAAAGAGATCGGAAGGTAGCATATGTAAGAGGCTAACCGAACAATAATATGCATATGTGAAATTATTTAGATTCTGTAAATTTTCTATCAACTTATTAGTCCTTCTCCTACTAGATATGCTCTCCTAGTGAAGCATGCCTAAAGGGCTCAATTGAATAGTCACTGAAGATCAGGTTTGAACATAAAAGGTGAATTTACTCTATTCAACCAACAAACCATGCATATGAATTTCACTTTACACAACTGGTTCCACACATTTTTTTCGAAAAATCTGGTTAAGATGCTTGATGATGAATAAAACAGTAACAAGTGGAACGCTCATAGAATACACATATTACACATCGAAAACACTCTGTGATATATAAAATCTCATTTTCCACCAAGCTATATGTTGGTGCTAGTTAGGATTGTCCATTAAATAATAATGACTGAAAATATGTTTATATACGAAAATAAGTGAACTGGATTGAACTCTTTCAAGATAGAAAAAGTGAGTAAAATTAAGTCACTACAATACTCCACTTATGCAGAGCAAAAAATGTACATAAAAAGTGAGGATTGAGTGTCAACTATCTTTCTATTCCACCCAGGATTGTTCCCAAATTTGCTGCATTAGCATATACCTTGGTGAGTGTTGCAATTCCACTCATCCTTTGCATAAAGTTTAGAACCACTCTTTCAGCAACTACAATACTATGTGCTCTTCCTGCATGAAACATAGACCGCAGTTATTAGGAAGGAAAGTTCCAGAGTTCTTTCAATGGCAAAGCCTAAAGTCATGATTCACAGATTTAAAATCCAGAGCATTACCATACACTTTTCCTAATTTCAGGCCTTTATGAACACTATCCCCATCCTTCAGGCACCATTCCACCTGATAGAAAATTGTTAATGTTTTAAGGTCCAAAACAAGAAACATGATGTCAAGACAAAGGTAGATGATGCATCAAACCTTTAGGGAAGGATCCACCTCATGGAATATCATTTCTGCAAGGGCAATACCTGCAATAATTCCATCCTCTTTCGCCAAAAATTGGGCTTCCACTTCCATTTGAGCTGGTATTGTGGCCAAAGATGTCACATCCCCTGGAATTGCATTTGATCAGGACAATGCTCAAACATCTATCATTCACTAGTGATGGAGTAATTGTTAACTTGATGTCACTTGAATCAGACAATTCAGTATTCACTTAAAGATACTACCAGATCTATTGACTACTTTTAACGTCATTAAGTTTAGTACCAATTGCACTCTATTATTGTTGAACAGTAGCATGTTGTAACAGACCATTATATTTAATGTAATGACAATGCCCGAACACAGCACACTGATATCTTCTTGTCATTTAGATTCCACCGAGCTGATTGAAAAAAAGGAAATCTTAGAACATAAACTTTTACCTTAGCCCAAATATTCAGGAAAAAAATATTGCATCACCAACCAACCATCAACAATGAAGAATATTCAAAATTCCCAAAAAGACATCTACTCTTCATATCCAACTATTTCACGAGCTGTATCATACAACTTCAAGTGAAATCTCAAACTTCACCAAACTGCACCAATCTTTTGACAATAATTTATTTGAAATGCTACCCATCTATAGTAGATGGGTAAATTGCACCAAACTAGAAATTGGACTTACATACACCTTATCCATCCATCATCCACGCAATCCGTTTCGCATATAGCATCTCTTCCGGGCCAGAAGAAGATGCCATTGATAATGTACCAAAACATATAACAATCAAAATGGCTGTCTAAATTCAATGGAAAAAATAGACTAATTGGCAACCCACCTCCTAATATACTGCACCATTTTGATTTTCAATTTAAATTTAAATCTGAAAAAAAAAATGGTACACCAAATTAGTCACTATACTATGTCCAAAACAATCTCAATTTTGCCACATAAAAAGAATGATTAATGAGTAAGTGCACCCTCTTTTCCAATTCTAAAAATACCCTTTTTCTGAATATTATTTGTCAATCCTAAAACAAAAGAATTAACAGATGGAATTCATGAAATGTCATAATAGCAGCAGAATAAATAAAAGTGGAGACATGCAAAAAAGAGAGGGACCTCGATCAGCAGAGTCTTCAGCAAGAGCAAGCTTGATGACAGCCTTCAAATCATAAGTAGGATGAAAAGGTGCCGCCTTTGACTCCATAAATATTACCAATACCCCAATTCAGACTGCAAAACAATCAAAAAACAAAAAAAAAAAAAAAGAGTACAAACAACAACCGTCAGTATGAATTAGTAATGACATGATTGTTTCATCATCTATTCATCTGATGCAAACTATGGACTGTATGAATATATATACCAAAGTTGTCGCCTTTCAAAATTTGAGAAAACCTGACCGTTTCAATCTGGAAGTGGTAGCAGAAAGTAAGATGGAGATGATGAGAAACTGAGAATGTATGAACAAACAGAAGTGGCATAAAGGCGTTGATGCCCACTTTCTTTTTTGGATTGGAACTTTTTAGGGAAGAGGCACTGCATTGTGGGCTATGTGGGTGGTGTTCACCTTGGGCTTAGACTCTCTTGTATCATTCAGCAGTGTGCGATTACCGGTAATCTGGTATTGTTAGGTAACTCTGGTGGGTGAGAGCTGCTAGACAAGTACACAACGATTGTTTGATTGATACTACGTATGATTTTGTCCAAGGGACTAGTAATATAGTGTACGACTCCCACTAAAACACCTAAGGAAATTAATAATCTTAGCAAGACTACAATTATCTCTAATAGATTGCTCGCTTAGGATTCTAACTCGACCAAATTGCCACCCTCACATCTACATAATATAATCATACAACTAATAAAACATATAGTAAGTTAGTAACATGTAAATAGTTTAATCTTGGCTAGCTAGACTAGTCAACTCGAGAACACTATTAATCATGAACTGACGTGATTTAATAAGATTATGATTTGATGCGTACTCTTTCTTTCAAATTGGATTCTGGTATGAGGACCAACTAAACTCGTAAAAAAAACCAATAGTAAGTGAACTAGAGTACAAAAAACTCTCTTAATGTTTTGTAATTTGTTATTAACATGCAGGGGTATGTACATTGTGCATTTCAAGTACTCCGTCTGAGGATGGAATTCTCAAAATATTATTGGCTACAACATATGCATGCAAAGGTATTGCATTTTAGATTTTTGTGATGAATACAAAAACGATAAACAAAGATAAAGATCACAAAAATACAGAATTTACGTAATTCACCAACAATGTGTTAGCTACAACCATAGGTTGAGGCTAGGAGGACATCTTTTATTGATATGTGAAGAGGAAAGTGAAATACAGAAGTCAGAATACAGTGACTAATTTAACAAGAGTTTAAATAGAAACCCCTAGAAAAACCTAATGAGTCCTGGATTGATTCTTCGCCCCCAAACATCTGCATGAAGATGTAACTAGCTAAACCTATATATATATGGTATGGTAAAACACTAGAACATACCATATATATAAGCTAAAAATCAATCTACCATGAAACTATTTTTGGATTTTTAACAATATATATATATATATATATATATATATATATATATATATATATATATAGGTAAAAGTTAAAATAAGAAGGTACTTAAAATGAGAAGGATAAGAAGATATATTGACTCTTCATCTCTTAAATTCAACGGATGAGATTTTATGTACTAATAGTGACCCTTTTTAACTCATAGTGAACAAATAATTTTTTTTAACTTATAATGATTCTTTTTATTATTATAGTTACACTTTTTATTATTATAGTGACCATTTTTTATTTTTATAGTTACCAATTTTTTTTACGTGAAATTTCTAGCGTTGGATCTTACCATTTAAATGGTCAAGATTTTTTCTTATTTTTCTTATTTTAAGCACCATTCTCATTAGATTTCGGTGTAGCTTTAATTTTTTTGATTCAGTAATTTATTGTCTATGGTTATTAGACACATCTTGTCAAGAGTCTTCTTAGTTTATTGTATTAACAATTTTAGCTTTATATTATCAACAATATGAGTCCTGAAAAAAAAAATCACAAAGCTAAATTTAAATCAATAGAAAAGGTCCTTTTAGAAAAAATTAAAATTTGCGACACTTTTCCATGTCAAATTGATACACATATACCAAATTTACTTCGTCTAAAGTAATTAGGTTGCCCCACATGCATCTCATAGAGGCTCCCTATTCATATGTAATACGAATTCCTATTCGTAGTCAAGAGTAGAATGTAAAATGAGCATTTTAATTCTAATTTTCAAATTTATTTTACGAGATATTATATTACTTAGAACTAATATTGTTGTATTTGTAACTAAAATTGCACCAATAAAATATGAAATTCTAAAACTGTAGCACTTATTAGGTCCAAATTAAAAAAAAAATATTGAAAAAAATAATTCATAAGTGCTGCAATTTTCCTATAAAACCACAACATTTAGACTAGCTAATGCTGCAATTTTCTAGAATAACAGCACCACTTGTATAATTTATTGCTGCGTCAAACAACTGCAACATTTGTACATATCTCATGTGCTTTGTCCATATGTGTTTTTCCTTAATAACTGCAACATTTAAGCCTAAAAAACCAACTCTCTTGTACCAGTGATTTATCCTTCATTTTTTCGAAAAGGCCGACTTGGCCTCGTAGGGTCCAGAAAACTAAAACTTTATGAATGATGGTAGGTGAGAAATTCAGTCTTGTAAGGTCTTACACGGAATCTGTGGCTCTGTGCCCAATAAGTTGACAGTTATATGCTGTGTATTTTGCTGAACTTTGAAGTTAAAAACTCTGAGTTGAAATGTATGCATACCCACGTATTATGATGGCGATAGTACTGCTTTCAAGGGACCAATATAAATATAATTCATCTTGCTAGCAATGAACCTGTCTCACTCTCAAGTTAAGCTAGCCCACCTCCATATAATGCTTGTTATTGGTGGGGTGGGGATGGAGTGCGAGTACTGGTTTCGGGGGGTGGGTGGGACAACCTAAGTATTTAAACTAGAAATAGCTACATTCATGTTAAAAAAAAGAAAAAAAGAAAGGCTCTAAGCATATCTACCTAGGATATTTATTTTTAGCAAGGACTAAATGATGATCCCCACTTGCCAAACAGAACAACTCTATGAACCAACTTGCATATTTACTATCTTTAACTGCTAAATTCTTCCTGTAAATACTTTTTTTAGGGAACAAATATTAATTTTTAGGGGTACTGCATGCAATTATTTATTTGGTAACGAAGTTGGTCGACTTTTATCAGTTATTTTGTAAATGACTAATATCTTAGACTAGACAGGTGAGATAAAAGGCAAGGAAGATCTGTTTTCAAAATCAGTCTATACATGCATATATCAAACATTACCAATAACAGTGAATGTCAATTAGTTCAGTTGGTTAATAGAGGATGGTATTCAAGACTTGAGAATGATCAAATCCCCTCAATTGTTGTCTTGTCGCTTACGGCTTTCTTTCCATCAAAAAACATACCTAATAACCCGTAAACTTATGCTCCATTAATCCACAGAAATTCTTTAAATTGTGATTCAGCTAACCTTGTAAGTGATATCTAACTTGGCTTGGCAATGACCTTGCCAAGCCAACCCTCATGCAGTGACAGCATGCAGCAATCTATGCCCAGGAGGCAGGACCGTGGCACGGCAGACCCACGAGCCGTACAGTTCGTTGCCACCAGCCCACATGACTCTCCAAGTGTTTTTTATAAAATATTTTCTTAATAATAAAGTTTGACAGTGCTGGCCAGCCGCAAATCACCAACCGTGCCCAATTGCCCAAAAGGGTCTTTGCAAAACCGCAGCCTTGGCAGGGTCGTGCGGATTACAGCCAGTTCAAGCAGGGGGCTCATTCATAGCCCACCGGCCACTGCCTAGTCTAACAAAATCCACTCATAGGTAGGAAAGTCAGTGTTGACAGATTTTGCCAAAGATCTTCCCCTAGTGACCAAAAATAAGCAACTGCATTAGTTGGAAAAGTTAATGACTAAGTCAGAATTATGACAGTAGATTAATCAAAATCAAATAGCTGCTCCATCATCATCATCTACAGAAATATGATCGTTTTCTCTCATCTGCAGCATAACCAAACAAACTAATTTATCTTCAAAAACATCATCTCATGATTCTCATCAAATAATTATTGGACATCAATTACTTCAAAGAAAGATAGTGTATTTTTGTGGATGATAGCATCAAGTATATAGATATTTTGTGAAAAAATACCTTATAAAAAAAGACATTGATCATTTATATTTGTCTTTTTTCCTTGCTTTTCTCTGCTCATTCATCAAAAAAAGTTTCAATCATTTACCCCTTTTCATCTTTCCTAATTCTCATGTGAATGGTTTTTCTCTACCATTAACTCTCCCAAAATTAAAGCTAAACACTATTCATCGATTGAATTCATAACATTCAAAGAAGTAATCACGAGATGAATATTTTGGATGAAAATTTGAAGAAAAAAAAATAAAAGATAAAGAGGCAAAACAAAATAAAGATCTACTTTAGAAAGTCAAACTCAAAAAATACTAACATAATTTATCATTTCGCAATTTAAAAAAAAAAGTAGTTTCCCACGACAAGTTTTCCCAAAATAATCATCTATTGCCAACGCAGCATCATCAAGATTCGCATATCTAAAAGCACGCACGAATGAAACGCTGGTGAAGGGAAGGATCCAACGCTCACTCGCTCGATCGCCAGCTAACTGAATGCATATGAATCTTGAAGATGCTGCATAAGCAAGCGACGATTGGTTGGGCAGTCCCTAAGCTCTGAAGGGATGATCTCCGATATTTACAGGCATGATTACTATTACTGGAGGAAGGATCGAAAGAAAAAGAAATGAAGACCACGCATGCTTCTGATTCAACAGGTAAAACAGATAGAATTTAGAAAAGGTTGGTACCGCCTTTTACTTAGGTAATAGATAAGGATAAGATTAGTTAAAAAAAGCTAGCTGATAACACCAAATATAATACATCGAGAAGCATGAAAAAGTCACAAGTACTCTGTACTAAGTAGGGGAGTGGAGATAGCAGACAGGGTTTTAGAGCAGCTTGCAATCTGTGAATTAATTGGATAATGTTTCTTCCATTTATATTTGGTGTGAGTTTTTTTTTTTTTTTTTTTTTTGTGTGTTAAAATGAGACACTAAATTGGGCGAACAATATTAAGACATTAGATTTGACATCCAACGAACCTGAATTAACAATTCGACCAAACAGGCCATACTAAACCAAACTAGATAGAAACACTAAATTGGGCGAACAAGCCTTATATTTCACCAACTCCTATCCTCTTACGTTTTTAACACAAAACTTTAAACTTTATTTCAATAGCAGATGTGTTCTAAAATTAAACACTTAAAGCTCTTTATATAAGGTTAAGATGGGTCACGTACAAAACAGGTCAAGTCAAGTTAGGTCAAAGAAAATGCAAAACAGACCAAGCCAAATATGATACAAAACAGATCGAGTAAGACCATGCCGTCCCAATAAAGTAAATTTTTATCTATAGATGGTAAAAGACTATCAATATCATCTTTAATCTTTGAACAGTAAATCATTGACAAATAAGCACAAAGTATTCATTACCTAATAATATTTAAAAACCTTAAAAACTATTGGTTTATTATTAACAACACTTGACTCATTAAAGAGTAAATGACCCTCTAAAAAACCGTCTCAATTAAGCTCATATTTGATTAAACTCTTTGGTAAATGAATCGATTAAGAACCCTTAATGTGATCCCTCCCATTTAAATGGTCTACATATATGCTACCGTAACCTAGTTGAACGTATATCATCAACATATTTTCTCCGAACTTGTTTAAAAACACTAAAAATTATTATAACAAAATTTATATAAATGCAAAATCCCTATCATAAAACTTATTTTATATAAATATTTAACCTTCAATCATCAAAACTTGTCCAAAAATAATTCATCCAAAATAAGTAGAAATAATTCTTGTAACATTTGGAAATTACTCCCGAAATTGATTACAAATATTTTCAGAACATGTGTTGACGAAGCTGCCAAGCTTGTCATGGTGGAAACTCCATTCAAGATGAGAATGTAAAATTTGGGGGAAACAGAATGCCAAAGCTCACATATTATTGAAAAATTAGGACCCTAAGACAGGAGAAAAACTTTATAGAAGTGCACTTCATACACGAAGGAAGATAATTAGCCAATGCACATATAGCTTTTAGCTAAAGCAAAAGAAAAAAATAGAAAAAAGACAATGTGCCTTCAGTGCTTTACAATGGCTGAACTCTGCTGCATGGAGTTGGTGCACCCTGCCTTGGTTCTGATACTGCTTTTAGATAATTAGATGTAGTACGTTCACACTAAAATTAGCCAAATTTTACACAACTGCGATTCAATGTGATCAAGATTTCTTCACGAGAACAGCATAAAGAAGCGAATGTCAAGAGGATGAAATCTGCCTAATTTTTACTGAAGCGACTAGCAACAATTTAGCCACAATAAACCATATGAATGATATTAGCCGAGAAACTCCAACACAAAAAGACCGATGGTTGGACTATACACCCGGGTGGAGCCTGCTGCAAAACGCAAGAATTGTACACATACACGCAAGAAATGAACATTACATTCAAAGGCAATGAACATTGGAAATTATTCAAATTTAAAAAGAATACAAAAGTTATGTACGTATCTTATTCCCAATGCAAACATAATAGAATCTCAAAAACATTAATGACGCAAATTACAAAGCATTAATGATAGACTCCTGCTAGGAAAAATGAATAAAACTGACGTTAATGTCCATTGCCTGTACATGTAATGTTCATTACATTATACCAAATGTTTTTAACCAGCATTTTATGTATACAATTCTTGCGTTTTGCAATGCACTCGAGTGCATAGTTCTATTTGCGTAAAAAGACAGCAGTTAGCACCATACATACGGCTAAATCATAATAAAAGGCCAATTCAATTTCAAAACCACTGTACAAATACAAGTTAACAAACAACCAAAGTTATAGCCAATTTCAACACCGTAAAGATACTCTTCCTTCTCCAGTAACTTTTTTGTTACAAATCTAACCCAATACGTCAGTGTTTCCAAGATACAAAATCACGAAGCGTAAGAAGATCCGTAAGATATGAGCTCTGGCCAACCTGCATGGAAGTTTAATCTTCACTATCTACAACCATATAAATATATGCGGCAAAAATAAAGAGCACGGACACTGGATGACATGCATGATGGGACAGGAACTGTCCCATCACTCCTCTCCGCCTTATCTACAAAATTAGTATACGCAGCAACAGTGCATGCATGGTGAAGCGAAAGGAATGCAGACAAGGGGATGAGAGCAAGGAGTAAAAGAAAAGACTAGTAAACCTGCTTAGGTCAATTAGGGAAGAGGTAGCAGAATGAGGGACATATAAACAATAGTGAGATAATAGGCAGAGAGTGGAACTTTACAGGCAAGGAGAACCAATACAATAATACATGCAAGGTAAAGAAACAATTCGACTCCTCAAATGACATGGTCACACGAGATAGCTTCAATGTAATCTTTGACCACAATCACCACTACAGATAAAACATTAACATAGGGAAATTAAAAAAATTCACAGGGAAATTCGACAATGCTACATTCATTTTAGCCATAATACTGCAATGTCATGAAAAAAAAAACCCTTATCTTCATTATCATTGCTATAGCCATTACAGTAACTATCAATGGCGAAGTGGCTATAATGCCTACTGTAATTCCATTGTAAAAGCTATCATATTACATGAACCCAAATAACTAAAATGTCACACAATCCAAGAGTAACATCCAAGTATCTAAAAGTACCAAAAGGTCCAAAACATTGCTTCTCACAATCAAGATATAAGCAACAAAAGCTACTATCATCGATTCCATTTTATATCTTGAGCATTCATTTCCATGTTGAGTGTAGTGATCGGGGTGGATACCTTGAAGCTTAGTTGGCAAATTTTTTTTTTTCTCATCTGATGGTGCAGTGGAGAGGTCCTGAGGTGATAGTGGCAAGGGCATTTCCAACTAGCTTTAGAAGCTAAGGGGACCTCAAATATTAGGTAGTTTCATCAATTTGACAAAGCAAATATGGAGGAACCACACAACTTGAGATCCTCCCAAACCATCTAAATATCAGAAAGACCACAAATTCACAACTACATTTAGCGGAATTAGAATGCCACTAAAAAAAACAGCAGTCATAGCATACCCTTGCCTGATACGTTCAGCCTTTAAAGTATCTATCAGAGTCCTACTTTACACATCACTACTGGCAATAAATCATAAAATCTATACGTAATACAACATTCCAAGCACACAAACCATATATAGTACAGCCAATGGTAGTAACTGTCAACTCAAAATTCATAACTTTTACTCAATTAATCAATCTGATTCCCAAAATTCAATCAAAACAACCTATCCATAAAACCAAAGATCAAAGTGCAGGTGAAAGAAAGACAGAAAAAGTAAAAAATATTTTACCTTTCTCAATTAATCCAATCCTTCTTACCCCGACTCAGCACCAGCACCACCAGCGCCTTGCTGAAGCCCAGAACCTGAACCGGTATTGTTACCATCATTACTCCCTCCAGAAGTACCAAATGCTCTAGAAAATGGCCACGGCAACGAAATCCTGAACCTCCTCTCTCCACCACGACTTCCCCCCGATTCACCAGTACCACTCTCCGACGATCCTTCAGAACTCCCACCCGGCCTCCGATTCTCGTAATCCGAGTCATCGGTGGGTAACTCGTACCGGCAAACAGGGCAAGAATTGTGAAGCTGAAGCCACGGAATCAAGCAATCCGAGTGATATAAATGCTTGCAAGGCATCTGCTTAGCGCTTGCATCAACCTCAAACTCGTTCATACATACCGCACACGAGTTCGAGTCCGAATTCATAATCTCAGTAGTGATCATTACATCGGGCAGTCCATCAATCGCCCGTTTCGAAGCCGGGGGAGTACCGTATCGGTTCGGGTCATTTTCAGCGAGCTGCTGAATCAACTGCTCAAGACCCGGGCCCAAGAAGTAGTCCCCAAAATTGTTCGGGAGGCGGAAATTTGGATCACCCTGATTGTTATCGACGACGAATTGGATATTCGCGCCGCCTTCTCGAAGGTTCTGGAGATAATTCTGGAGAAAATCGAAGGGATTGAAAGCGGTCGGAGAAGATGAAAGTGCAGAGAAATTTCTAGGGTTTTGGAGGTCGATAGAGGTCGAGGAGAACACAACGGGCCCACGCGAGACGGTGGCGGTGAAGGATGGCGTAAAAAGTTGATGGGCGAGGAGAGAGAGAGGATCGGGCTGATGGAGTTGATCGAAGTTAGGATATTGAGAAATTTGGGGACTTTGACTGGAATCGTATTCTTCAAGGAAGCCGCCGCTGCAATTAGGGCAAGAGAGGTCGGAATTCGGCGACGGAGCTAGGGATACGGTGCGATTGCATTGGTAGCAGAAGTAATATTGAGGCGGCACAACCGCAACACCAGCGGACGACATGAACGCGGCGAGTTTTTGAGAGAGGAGAGAGAATTCAAAGAGGGGAAAGTAAAGAGCCGAACGGTATAGAAGGAGAGAGATTCCTTGACAGAGTTTGCGAGTTGAGTTTATAATGTTGGGGATCATTCATTAGTGTTGGAAGTCCCACAGAATTCTGGAAGAACCTAGAAGATGACGATGATGATGTATGCAATATTTCACCTATTACTTTATATCATGACTTGGCTACAATGCTCCATCTTCTTTCATTTTCTAACTCTCATGCCTTTCAATGGAGCATAGCCGTTTATTTTGATCTTCTTTCTTCACAGTGGATTATTATTAATATAAATTATACTGCTTTCGTTCTATTTTATTTATTATATTTGATATTTTACGAGTTTTAAAATATGAATTGAAACTTTTTTTATTAATTTTTAATGCAAAAAATTATAATATTTTAAAAATTTAGATTGACATTAATCAAATAAAATATCATTTGAATATATTGTTCGTTATAATATAATTATAGTTAATGATCAAAATTTTTAAACTTTATATCCAAAAATCAAATTTTAGTTATTAAAGTGGAACAAAGTGAATAACAAGAATGTACATACGTTATGTAGTTTTTATGAAACACCAAACCAAAAGCATTAGCTAAAGGATCAACTAGAACCAATTTAAAATAACTTTTTCTTAAAAAAAAACTCCTCATACAAACAAATTGATTAACTTTGAAAAATGAATTGAATCCAACCAATCATAAGCTTTAACTTAAACTTAGACTCTTTGGGTAGCATGGTGAGCAACCAAGTGATCAGGGATGAATTTCTCCCAAAACCAATGCGCCTTCCACACACCGTACATCTCTTCAATCGGCACATTTCTGGTCTCCGGCAAGAAGAAGAAGATGGTGATGGTCATGATGACAACGAAGCCGGCGAAAAAGAAGAAGAGGCCGAACTTCATGGCACACAACATGTGAAGGAAACACTGTGCGATGATGAAGGTGAACAACATGTTCACCGATACGTTGATACTTTGCCCTGCTGATCGAGTCTCCAAAGGGAATATTTCACTAGGAACTAACCATCCCAAGGGACCCCACGACCATGCAAATGCCGCTACATAGATGCATATCAATGCCACTAGAAGATTAGCGTCTGTTTTGCCTATTGATCCTGTCCCTGAGACTCCAAATTTTGCGCCAAGGACAGCTCCAATAATCACCTGCAAATTTGGTTGACAAGATAAGTTATATATACATGCCACTTTTTACTATTATGTAAAAGTTATGCGCACGATTTTGACGACTACTTCTTACTACTGAAACGGCGGATCGAGGTGGTGGTAGGTTTCTCAGATTGTTCCGAGTATGGCATTGGCATTGCGCGTGAATGCAAGCTAAGGTATGAAGAAGCTAAGAATGTACGTAGGATTCTTACCTGAGTGATGATCATCTGAATACCACCTTGAATGAACAAAGCCCTTCGGCCGAAGCGATCAACGCAAATGATGGACACAAAGGTGGCCACAACATTGACAACTCCAGTAATGAGGGATGACATAAGAGAGGCATTACTGCCAAACCCAATAGTCTTAAAGAGGACAGGAGCGTAGAACATGATGACATTAATCCCAGTTATTTGTTGGAAGAAAGGGATAAGAACAGCAAAGGTAAGTTGAGGCCTATTGTGACGTTGTATGATGTTGCTCCATGGCTCGGTTACTTGTTTAGATTTCTCATAAGCCTCAAGAATGTCATCGAACTCCTCCTTAACGTTCTCGGTTCCGCGGATTTTCTTCAACAACTCCCTAGCTTTTTCTTCTTGTCCTCTATCAATGAGAGAGTTCGGGGTGTCTGGTAAGATCAGGGATCCCAAAGCGATGATCAAACCTGGTACACCAGCAAGTCCTAGAGCAATCCTCCACCCTTTCTCACCCAACCCTAATACCAAGTAGTTGATGATATTGGCTGCCAATATTCCAATTGTGATTGCCATTTGAAAACAATTGTTGAGAGCTCCTCTTATTTGTGGAGGAGCCATTTCTGACAGATAGATTGGTATAGACTGCATTTTATGTGAACATATCATAGTGTTATATATTTGATTTCAAGTAAATCTAATGTACACTATACATTATGAATGATTTGGTAGCATACAAGAATCACATATATACCAACACAATGCAATGCATTAAATATAATTATATTGCAGAGTTTGATTAATTACCTGGTTACTAAAACCAACACCTATACCAAGGAGGATACGACCGACGATGAGCATCCCAACATTTTGAGCGAATGCATTAAGGAGTGCACCGGCAAGGAAGACGAGCCCTCCAAAGAGCATAGAGATTTTTCTTCCAAAAGTCTTGGTGACTTTAGAAGCAAAGAAAGAGGCAATGAGGGCTGCCAAGTAAAGAGAGGATGTGAACAACGTTAGCATTTCATTATTGAATTTACAGTATTGGTTTTGGCCAGTTGCTGCCTTTTCTGCAGCGTACACTGTAGGGAAAAACTTGCGCAGGAAACTATCCGTGGACGTCACACCACCGGAAATACCGATGTCATACCCGAAAATAAGGCCTCCGGTGGCAGCCACCAGACACGTAACAATGACGAAGCCGGTGACACGGCCTTCGTATTGTTTCCTACCAACACCATTTACAACCACCCCTACTGCCATAAATTTGAGTCTGAAAGTACTTTAAAAAGAGAACACTCCAGAGATAAAAGCAAACTTTTTATCCAAGTAAATTAGACTAGATATAAGATATAATCGTTCACTTCAATTTTCTCCTCGAGTGTCTCCTAAACTTTGTTTGACCCTTTGGATGTGAATAATGCCCGGAGGTAGCTTAGCTTCCTATCATTTTCAAACAATTTATAATCTTCAAGAAAAGTTCCTAACTTTGTGGAGGATTTTTAGATACTCTGACTCAAAGCATGGTATATAATGTTGGAATCCAACGAATAATGCTATTTATGTTGGTATAATATCTGGACGTAGTTGTCTTATCCTTCTTAGGGTCCAACATAGGAACAAGCTAAGGGTGGACAGATTGATGATTTACAGCTATATTTGGCAGATAACTCGGCTGTAATGGATTTCTGGATCAGAGATGGAGATCAAAAAAACCCCGCAATTTTTGGGATGGGCTGAGCCGGGCCACAATCGATGACACCAAACCAATAACTCCAATCGAAGCCTAATTAGGTAGGTGACTGTAATTTATTGAAGTTGCTCCGAAGCCCCAACTACCCAAAAATATTATGAATTACTCCCTCTGCTTTTGTAATAAAATCTCATTTGACTTTTTACGATTTAAAAAATACGACTATAAAACTTTTTATTTCTAAATACATTTATCAAAAAATTTATAAAAATTTAACATTTTAAAATTTACATTAACAAACATTCAACAAAATTACACTATAGGGTAACGAAATAAAAATGGAGCTTACTTATAACCACAAATTGAGTACACAACAGAAGGGACAGTAGCCCAGTAGGAGGGAGGGGTGTGAGGAAGCTATTGCTGCCTGCTGGTTTTTGTTTAACATAGACAGCGAAAAGGCTCAACCAACTTTTGCGCGGCACTGATTTGAATGCCCCAACAAAGTGCGACGCCGTTGCAATCCTCAAAGCTCTCTAATGGCCGCATTTCGAGCCCTCATCAACTGTCATTCACTCCCACAATCATTGAAACTTATCAGCTATGCTTTCGCTTCTCTTCATTTCTTTCACTTTTCTGCTTCTTATTTCTCCAGAAGTTCGTGTATTACGCCACCCTTTTGCAGAAACTTCAGTTCTAAACCCTACAAAGCCGATCTCTCTCCTGAAAATTCAAGGGTTGTTGATGGGTTGATGTCAGTTTTCACCCAGAGAAATCCCGAGGCCAACAACCAAGAATTGAGTCAACTCGGTAACACACTCACCCCTGAAATCGTCGAGGCAGTGTTGAAAGGGATCAGGAACTGGAAAGTGGCGTTAAAGTTCTTCAATTGGGCGAAAAACCAGAAAGGGTATGTTCACAATTGCTATACTTTTAATGCTATGGCTTCAATCCTATCAGGTGCTCGACGAAATGCCCCAATTAAGAGTTTGGTTTTTGACGTGATTGAGTCTCGTTGTTTTATGACACCTGGGGCATTGGGTTTTTTAGTTAGGTGTTTGGGTAGTGTAGGGTTGGTGGAAGAAGCTAATGTATTGTTTGATCAAGCTAGGGAGATGGGTCTTTGTGTTCCTAATAGTTATAGCTACAATTGTTTGTTAGAGACTATTGCTAAATCGAGCTCGTGCCTTCTAGCTGAGAGGAGATTCAATGAAATGCGTAGGTTTGGATGGATGGTTGATAAGTATACGATGACTCCGCTTTTGCAGGTTTACTGCAATGCCAAGGAGTTTGATAAGGCTCTGATGGTTTTTAACCAAATGCTTGAAAGGGGTTGGGTTGACTCTCATGTATTGTCGATCTTAGTTGTGTCTTTTAGCAAGTGGGGGGAAGCGGATAGGGCTTTTGAGTTGATTGAAAAGATGGAAGGATGCAGTTTGAGATTGAATGAGAAGACATATTATGTGTTAATACATGGATTTGTATCTAATTGCAAAGTAGATAAGGCCCTTCAACTGTACGAAAAAATGTGTGAATCAGGCTTTTTGGCTGACATTGGTGTCTATGATGTGCTGATTGGAGGTCTATGCAAAATTAAAAAGAATCAGAGAGCTCTCCAGTTGTACTCAGAAATGAAAGATTCTGGTATTTCTCCTGATATTGGCATACTCACAAAGCTTCTATCATCTGTCAATGAGGAAGAGATTATGGTACAATTACTTGAGGAAAACAGAGAGACTCTTGATGAGAACATGGTGAAATTGATTTATAATTCTGTTTTGAACGGACTTGTTTGCATTGGGTGCGTTGATAGAGCCCTTGAGTTAGTGAAAATGATGATGGAGGAAGAACCTCAGTGTGGTAGCAGGTTAGAGAAGTTTTTCAAGCTTAAAGGAATTGGTTGCTTGGACTCATCGTCTTTTAATATTATTATAAATGCTCTATGCCAAAGCAGTAGATTGGATGAAGCACTACAGCTCTTTGGAGCTATGGATAAATTTGGCTGTCAAAAGGATACATTATTGTACAACAATTTAATTGATACTTTATGCAATGCTGATAGAATTATTGACAGTCTTCACCTCTTGGGAGAGATGAAGCAGTCAGTAATTGAGCCAACTCAATTCACCTATAACTCCATGTATGGGTATTTTTGTAGAAAAGGGGATGTCGTAGGAGCTGCAAATATACTGAAAGAGATGTGTCTATACCGGCACCAACCATGGATAAAGAATTCTACCACACTTGTTAAACAGCTGTGTCGGCATGGGAGAGCTGTGGAAGCTTCCAACTTTCTTGCTAAAATGGTCGAAGAAGGATTTGTTCCGCATCTGATTCCGTATTCTGCTGCTATTGATGGGTTTTTCAAGCTTCGGGATGTTGATCGTGCTCTGGAGTTGTTTCATAGTATATACTACAGTGGTTACAGACCTGATGTAGTTGCTTACAACATTTTAATTAATGGCCTCTGTAAAGCAAATAGAATGTCAGAAGCTGAGAATATGTTGAAGGGATTGCTGGCTCAAGGGCTAGTCCCATCAACTGTAACGTATAACTCTCTTATTGATGGATGGTGCAAGATCGGTAATATAGATCAAGCTATGGTTTTCTATTCCAAAATGGCTGGGGAAGATAGGGATCCTAGTGTCATAACCTATACAACTTTAATTGATGGGCTATGCAATGCTGGGCGACCCAATGACGCTCTTATTCTTTGGAAACAAATGGAGGTAAAAGCTTGTTGCCCCAATAGAATTGCTTTCATGGCTTTAATCAGTGGCCTCTCCAAGAATGGCATGCCTGATATGGCACTATCTTATCTTCATGAAATGGAGAAAAAGGAAATGAATGCTGACAATTTTGTTTATATAGCTTTGTTGGATTCGTTTTTGTTAAACAAGAACAATGTCATGGCATTGGACATATTGAAGAAGATTGTTGAAAAAAAAATGTTTCCTGACCCTGTAGATAAGAATTATGCAGTTGTAAGAAATGCAATAGTGAAACTGTATGATGATCCTTCTACTACTTGCAATGTCAAAACTCTCCTTACTGAAGGTGGCGTCCCCA
Source organism: Dysphania ambrosioides (assembly GCA_026401315.1). Lineage (NCBI taxonomy): Eukaryota > Viridiplantae > Streptophyta > Magnoliopsida > Caryophyllales > Amaranthaceae > Dysphania > Dysphania ambrosioides. Next base: position 389,576 of record CM048672.1, read on the forward strand.
ATAATTCTGAGATTTGGGGTGAAGAGTAGAGCTGTATAAAGCCCCATTTTTGTTTGGAAGCTGATGCATAATCTCAAACCAATATTTCTTCGAAATTACAGGCCAAGTCCATGAGCATTATTGTCTCTCATGCGGAGAACTTGGTTGAAAGCTTCATGTTACGAGAATAGTGAACTCGTAGCTGAGCATTTCGTCTTATATTCTTATGAAGAGAAGGATGTAAGACTGTAGTCATTACTTGGCAAGTTGTAGTAATGATTTTTGAGTATTGCCTTAAAGCCATCACTATCGACTCTAGTACAGGTACATTTTCTGTTGAAGATGGGATCTACCTTAATCATAATCTGAAAGTGTATGTTCTGCACTCCTAGATATTATAGACATGCTGACCTGTTTCTTCTCTTTGGTCCTTTTTATGTTCATAGTTCACTTGATATAGAAATCTGCAGGTATACTGTCCATAATATCTGTTGCTAGAATACCCAGACTCCCAGAGGGGGCCGATTGAAGTTTTATGAAAGCAAAAAACATGAGTATTAATAGTTCTAATCTACAAACATAAGAAAGTTTGAGTGCCAGTTTACAGAAATTACAAGATATGGCTTCTTGCTAGAATGTGATATTCTGTGGTCGACATCTTTTAAATTTAGTTGCCATAGTGTATCAATTTGTGTGCCTTTGGTTGCCATACTAGTCTTAGCTACTGGTAGAGTACTTGTCTTATCTCCAATAGCCTTTTCATAACTATATTATTTTATTTGAAATGTAAGACACCACTGATTCAGGTGAAACAGAGTTGTTCCCATTACCCCCAACAACTCCTGTTTTTCATTGTAGATTGCATAAAGTTTATATATGCTTTAAGATTGCTCTTCAGATCAGTCAATACTTTGTATATGATTGCAGCATTGCCACAATGAAGCAAAGTTGACATCTTGAATTCTCTGCAGGATTCTCTTACAAGTTACAACTCTGTCAAAAACTAATTTGGTTTTTGTGATTTCTGATGCCACTGCTGCACTAAAATTGATCAGAATTTCTCAAAATCAATGCTTTTAAGAGACTTGATATATCTCGGCATGAGATCAGAAAGGTCTGCCTTCTCTTTTCTTTTGAATGGTGTTACTAAAGATACCTTACCAACTACAATATGAAATTGTAAATCAGTTAAATTACTAGAAATGTTAATTAGTTTATTTGACAGTTAGCTCTTCTTTATTATAGCTGTGAGCTGATGATGGATATTGGTACAGATAGCCAATAGCTCAATGACTGAAATTTAGCAGCAGCTAGCAATGTGAAGAATGCCAGAAGATGAAAGACTTATGAGAGGAGAAAGCCAAAATATGGAGGAGGAACCTGAGTCCCAAACAGCATTGCGAAACGAAGTGTTGGACTGTTGGTACAACATATAGGGATTCTACCATTTAGTAACGCTTTTAGTCCAAAGATACTAAACTCAGAGCGTTGAGACTTGAGAGTGTTCGAGTTAATTTTATGACTATCCTTACTAATTATTACAGGTAATTTTGGGATTATTTAGGAAATGAATTTTTAGAATCGCTTGGTGTATGATTTAGATCTTTGTAGTTGTATATGCTGATACAATTGATTTAGTGAATGACAATTGATGATATTTGGAATATTCAATAAAGATGTAAATTATTTGCATAGTTTACTGTCTACTCCGTATGTTGAACAATCGGCTATATTTAATGCAAATCAGCAACAAATTTTGATAATCGATGATTGACAATTAAGCAGTATAAGTTTATTCTCCATAACCATATGGTGGTCGCTTAATGGTTAGTCTTCAAGGTCACTGTTAACTGGTAGTAAGTTGCCAAATATTGCGACCTTGAAATTGATCGTTGAATCTTGTGAGTAGTCGCAAAGATGGCAGTCGCCAAGTGGTCGCTAAGTAGTCGCTAATATAAATACCAACCAAAAATTGGTCGCAGAAATAAGTCTGCATCCAAGTGTTTAGCGACTGCTGTCAAAACGATAGTTGTAGGTCGCCAATAAATTTTAGCGACTGATTTGGGTTAAATAAAAAAAAAAAAAAAAATCCTTTTCTTTTATGAGCATCAAATTTAGCTTAGTTGGCCATTAAATTGTTTGCACATACCAAGAGTGTATGGGGATGGAAGTCCACATGGACAGCTGGTGAAAGAGACTGTCCATTGCTTCTTGTGAGCTCATGCTAACATCCATGGAATGCATGGCCAAATTTGCTTATGTGGTGCAAACAAGACGATGGCTCCATGGCTTTGGCTACATCACTCCTTACTTTCCTTACTCTTCTTACAGAGTATTACGTCATGTCGTTTATACATGAATTATACGTGTGAGTTGTAGAAAACAACTTTCATAGGCAACACCTCTGACCTATTAGATTATTAAGGGAGCACAGCGCTACCCTTCCTTCACCTGGTGACCGGTTAGTAAGTAGAATGATCTAGAACTATGGGTAATTAGTTTCACTCTCTATTTGCCTTAAGTTTAATTATATTGGATGTTTCTAAGCTCCATGCTATGTTAACTTCAGTATTATATATGGAATAGCACAGTTGTGCCATGCCCAACAACTAAAAAGCAAGTACAGACCTCGTCAAAATCGACTGTAACACCTAAAATTGATAAAATAAAAACAAATCCTCGACATCTGCTTCTTAAGTCAAAAAACTAATGGCTCTGATATTTAACTCTTGTAAGAAAAAAAAAATCTGTGACAAAATTCTAGGATGGGGACTAATTAATCAGGGACATATACAACAAAATGTAACTAATTCGTTCATAACAACAGTATCTATGGCCTATATAGTATCTATAGCCTATCTATGTAAGCATGTAATATACACCAATGTATCATTCATTCCATTTATTATTTTATTAGCTATTCCCAGACGTTGAAACCTCTGTGCTGCAAACAGGACAAGCCTGCATCAAGAAGTACAGTGGATAAGCAAAGAGTAGATCTCCATGCTAGCTACTAGCCATTTGCCCAAGACAATGCGAGCTACTTAGCCACAGGAAAAAAATTCACTACTCCAAAGTGAGCAAACTTGGAATTTCCTGAGCATTATCTCAGAGCATCAAAAGGATGTAAACAGTCCATAAAAAGCAATGCATGCGGGTCAGATATGAAGTTAATTGTATTACTAAACCATCAAGGTTTTAAACAGGAGATGTTAATAGCATTTCCAAGAGTACAACTCATGCATATGATCTACAAAGAATAGAACTGACTATTCTGTCCCCACTCCTCAGGTGACATGATTTACTAATTGGTCAGCTACTTCTCAAATGAAAAGAGCACCTATTTGAGGGTCAGAGACAATTACTTAAGTCTCATTAAAAAATGTTTCACATTGCAAGGGTCTGTGAAAAAATATGTTCCTAGGATTTCAGGACTTTGGCACAAAGTCAACAACCACACAACTCCTTTCAGCTGTTGGCATTTGGAAGGATCAAGGAGGCCCAAAAGCATGCAGGTTTTTGTCACGTATAGTAGCAGAACAGCATGCACAATTGATCAAGACATACAGTTAGGCTTAAGCCCAACTCAGAGCAGATAAACAAGTGAATGTATAATAGAAAAGCGTCATTTCATACTGAAATCAGAGAATAGGTGCACAGAGCTTCCTTACTTTTTTTATTTTCAACCATTTATTTATGCATTCTGAATGGTAGGCGTGCTTGCAAGGAAGAGTGGTCAGATCATCTCCATCCTCATAGTCTAATCGGCAAATGACACAACTGCAACAGCAGCAAAAGAATAACATTCAGCGCATGATCTAAGAGAATCTATGAAAGAAACCTACTAGTGTCCCTCTTACGTTTCTGTCTCTGTTTCTTTATTGTTTTGGGATTTATAATTTGTTGAGGGGAGCAACGCAATAGTATCAACAGATAATCCTCTACTCTCTGTACCAACTACATCACCCAAAGCTAGCAGTTCCTGTGAATAAATAATTAAGCTTCATTATGAGAGATATAAGTACCTCATAGAAAAGCTAGTTGGGAACGACCTCATAGGGAGCTCATCCATGAGCAAAAGATTGACCACGTATTCTGAAAAGACCAAAATTACCTCATAGGAAAGCTCATCGGGATCCACGTCCTCCCACACATCCCGAGAGGATTGGAAAATAAGCTGATCAGAAAAAGAAATGAAGAAAATATTAGCTTCCAAATTAGAAATTTTAGGAATATAAAACAGCAAAAATATTATAATTGACAAAGCAACAGATGAGGGTAACAAACAGAATTCCAATTTTCTAGCACACACATCGAAAAAGTAATTCTCCAATGTACAAGTTCCAACAATTGTTCTATTTCTGTGAGCACAAATCATCAAAATTGCTCAAAATAACAGTGGCTTCAAATAATAGCAGATACTTTATTAGCCAGATCATACACTTCACAAATAAACTGGCAATCATAAAAATCCTTCCCTTGCTTGATGATCAAAAGTTAACACATAGTTAATCCGCAAAAATGACATCATAAGGAAAAGGTGCCCATCTACACCGCAAGAACATATAAATTTTGCTTGTCCAAAAATTTAAAGCAAATTTTTCTAGGGCAACGATTAGACCCAAGAGCAGCACGATAGAAACAAGTGAATATCTCAAATATTCTCCCTTAGCTAAGCAAAAATGGGCATCCTGCCTCAAAGGTTAGGTGTTCAGATACTTTTTATCTTATCAAAAAGTGATGAAGATAGAAAAGGCATGTGCAGTGGGCACATTCAGAAGCCCAAAGAGTTCACTTTAAATGGCGGCACAAAAGTAATAACCAAGTTTTTCAGGACACTATAGGTGTCAAATCACAAGACACCCCACACATGGATGCAGGCCACAATTACAGAGAAACCATTCAGCTTAAGGCTCCAGCTTCCTTATTCTACCAGAGTGCAAAGTTAATCAGTAAACAGCCCATAAAAGATAGGTAATCTCCCAATCCAATTATGTACCATGATTTCCTTTCTTTCATACTGCAGGCAAACGACAAATAGTCACAGATGAGTAAACCATTGCCCTCTTAAGTAGTGATTCACTCCAATGCAGTGACATGACAATGTCAGAACAACATATATAACAAGTGCAATGCTATTATTTATTACTTGCCTGTCAATCAAACAAGCAACAGCAGTATATAATAGTACCGCATTCAACAAGTAAAACCAAGCAATGGCAGTAATAGAATCTAAGTAAAAGTAATAGGATGTCAGGTGAGCTTAAACAAGTGACAGCAGGGAATCAATAGTCATCAGTCATCCGTCATCACTACGTGATTCAAGAGGAAGCATACAGCTCCATTATGATAGCAACTAGCAACAAAATGGCATTGCTTTAGAAACAGGCATTGAAACATGACGAACGAAAATTCCCAAGGAAATCTATTTGATGGCTTTGAGATAAAGAAAACTACTTTATCCTAGGAAAAAAATCCTAAGTCTAAGGAAAAACAAAAGATGCTGTTTCTTCCTCAAAAATCAACACTTTATAAGTCTTTTAACAGAAAAAAATTTCATTTTAGATTACAATAGAAAGAATCGCATATTCCACTAGAATACTAAACCATCCTTGACTTCTTTTATACTTTAAGTAGTGGGCAAGTGAACTGCCTTCCAGGTCCAACAGAGTAAAATAATATATATATATATATATATATATATATATATATATATATATATATATATATATATATATATATATATATATATATATATATATAGCAGAGTTAAGGTGGTTACAATTCAACAACCAAGACTGCATACATTCCATAACTTTTCTCCATGAGAAACTTGCTAAATATAGAAGCCATGCCATGATTTAGAGCAACAAAGAAAGGAAACAAACCATATCAGATCTGCACCTTATCCAATATGAGAGGAGGACTCAATGTAGACAAGAGAAGCAGATGTGACAAAAGGAATCACCGTTATGTTCACAACCTTTTCAATTCAAAAAGACATGAAGATCGCGAGAAGGCAATTAACAAAAGGATCATGGAAAAAAATCAACTTAAGAAGATATTGTGCCAAGACCACAATAAATTGCATTAGTTTTGAAACTCGTTATATGCAAATTATAAATTGTCCCAAGAATTTAGTACAAGTGAATCCGATTATGTTTGTGGCTTGTACAAGTGAATCCGATTATGTTTGTAGCTTTTGATATATTGACCAAATAAAATTAGTACACAAGATAAAGAAAAGAAATTGCAAACCAAACAGCACATAAACACAAAGTAGTCCTAGAAAACAATTATCCAATAATAAGCAAATAAAAATCTAAGCATGATCCACATATTTACACAATCATCAAAAACTAAGTAGATTCTCAAGTTGTATGATCCTTTCAAATCATATTTAAGTTACAAAAGGCATTAATGACAAAATTTCATGTGATTTAAAATTCATAACCATTACATTTTCTTCTCTTTATACCATGAAAAGAGAGATAAAAAGATTTGAGCAGTTTAAGGTGTCTTTTATAGCTATAATAGCTGACAAATAAATTGGAAACAAAACTAACCTTGAAAAGTTGAAAGCAACATTTAAGAGCGTAGCCGTACCTGAGAATTATCCCCATGATCATCCACGTCTACTATTTCTCCTGCAGCCGTAAGATAGTGACAATAATGACGTTACTAATCATACATTATAAATTAGCATGCAAGCTACTAGTCCCAAACTCATATCAGACCACTTACTTTCAGTTATGCCAGCCATAGAGAACAATCTAGCAGCCATTTCCCTCTCTTCAGCATCCTGTAACGCCCTAGCATAAGCCTCATCATCAAGATATGTACTAGGATCAATTTCAACATTAGGCTCCTCGTTATCTCCAGAATCATCATGAGCATGAACATCAAATGCATCCTCATCCTCCTCGTCATAATTTTCAGTATACTCTTCATTCTCCTCATCATCATCTTCACCATTGTCTTCATCTTCCTCATCAAAGTCATCATCCCTGTCATCAGGGATATATATCCCAGTCTCCCACGTACCAAACCCTATTCCTCCCCTACCTCCACCCATACTCAGCATCATGTATGCCCTTTCCTGCTCAACAACAAATCACAAAAATTAAGTAAAAATCATAAAAACTCACTCCAAGTGCATTCATAGTGACTGCATTCTCTTTTCCTGTTCAAAACGATCATTCTTCACTAATCACTATTCAATCACTCACAACTGAGTAAAAGCCACAAACTCGAGAAGGGTGCTTTCACAGGGATTAGAGACTCTAGGTGATCATATTTGCATAAAATTAACCAATGTTGTACCTTTCCGAGCTCAATGTATAGTACAATACAATCATAACAAATGATCACGAATAACACATGACCTAACTCATCAGTCCACGATAAAATCATAATAAACGATCACGAATAATACCTGACCTAATTCATCAGTCCAAAAGCTCAACCAACAAAATGGAAACTTAATCCACATAATTCTGACTTCGTTACAATTTCGACGACGACAACGAAGGAATTTACCTGCTCTTGCAAGGTGCGGGCAAGAGCCAGGTCAGCGTCGACCTGACTGAGTTTAGTGAAGGGAGTTCTTGAAGACTGACGAGCTAGAGCGCCGGCATTCAACCCAGCATCGCCGTTGACAGAGATGACGACTCCGCCATCGACGGCGGAGTTTGAATTGGTGGTAATAGTAGAGACGTCGGAATTAGGGTTAGGGTTTGTAGGAGCAGTGTCCTCGGTTGATATTTTAGCAGCGCAACCATCAACGATATTAGAGTTCTCATTCATGGCGGTGGCGGTGGAAGCAGCGGACTGGAGCCTTACGTTAGAATTTGATTGGATTGATGGAGAGCGAGGAGTGAGGTTGGGTTTGGACAGAAATGGCAGTCGAAAGACGCAAGGATTTTGAATTGAGTATTTGAGTGGGGGGAGAGAATTTGAAAAAAAATTGGGGAACTTAGGAAAAGGGGGAGAGATTGAGCTACACATCATCGTCGACTAGTCGTTATCATTTTTAATAATTCCTTTGTCTGTTTGCCCTATTTTAATTATAAAAAAAAAACTCTTGTAAAAAAGAATTAAATGAGATAAATACTACGAGATAAAGCGAATATTCTATAATTGATTCATATCCTATCCATCATCCATAACAAAACTTGCAATAAACCTTTCAAGTTTTAAAAACTTTCAAATATAATTCCATTATTATCAGAAACTTATCTATAATTTTTGTTAATATATCAATTTAATACTCTGTAGTTTGTATTTTTGTTTCAGAATAAACTAATGGGATTAAGCACATGTCTGAAATCTCAATGCGATAATGTTGGATGAAAGTTTCTCAATCGCCTACAAGCTAAGTGAACCTAATCTCACAGGATATTTTGGCACGATACAAGCGCAATTGTGGCTCGGCCCAATTTGGCATAAGGTACAACCCATAAGCGATGCACGATATAATTTAGTATTACTTAAAACTATTATTATCATTAGTATGAGGCACGACACGACAGGCAAGTGGGTTGTGCCAGGCCATGGGTCGAGTTTCAAGAAATGGTATCACGGCACGACATAATCGTAATTAGGCACGTCACGACAATAGGGATGCATAAGTTGGCACGACCCACGGCGGGCATGACACGACCTATGCTCACCTCTAATTCTAATCTTTTGAGAATGGAATAAAAATACTAGCTACCTAATAATCTTTACTAGTAAAATCACTTGTTTATTTTCTTCATTTGCTTTAGCTTGCTTATTACATGCATTTGTAAATTATAAACTTAATGTCCGTTTGATTTAACCTATTTTGACTTATTTAAGCCAAAACTAAATAAAAATTTAAACAAAATAAATTCGGCAAACATAAGTTTTATATTTTTCTCTCACAATTCCAATTTACTTTATTTTTTTTGAACAATTATATTTTTTAAAAATTATAAAATAAAATAAGTTAAAACAAAATTAGTCGAATAAAACATACCCTTAATCAGCTAACTAAATGAATACGGAATTACGTTGTTGTTGTTGCTGCGGTTGCTGTTGCTATATTGCATGCTCATATGTCTTCATCTTAGAAGTGTTATTGCCTAAGTTTCGAGGTTTGATTTCTTAGTTTTGTTATTTCTAAGGGTATGTTTGTATGTTGAAATAGTAAAGGGGGTTTATAAGAATGAGGAAAGTGAGATGGATAGGATTTTCTTAAATGCATGCATGTATTCGGGAGTATTTGTTGCTTAACTTTTATTTATTGATATTTTAAATGAGCAAAAATAGTATTTTTATTTACATGTAGGTGTCTCCAGCTATTTGTAAGAAATCCTAATGAATGGTAGCTTTATATCTCTGAGGTTTAAAAGTTTCTTTTCTCCTCTTAAGTTGTTTAGTTGGCCGGTTGTTTGTAATTCAGCACATTTAGCTTTGATTGATATAAAAGAATTTTGTATAACTCTATTAGCTCGTAGCTCATTCAATTCAATAGGGTTCAAATTGGATTATACTTGAAACAATACGGTTAAATGCTAGCTTAACTTATGAAAAGTTTTGGATTTGTAGATGGAATTTTGACTAAAGATTTGGGTATTTCAAGTCCAACTTAAATGAAATTTCAATTGACACGGACACTTGAGCCCTTGTGCCCATCCATTATGTCTAGTCCTAAATGAGATTGCTCTTTTAATTACGATGAAATTGATTAGAAAAGTGTAAGAAGCCATTCTAGGTCATTTTTTCCATCTTATTTATGATAAATATAATATATTTAATACACAAATTAGATCATACAGGCGGGTGTACCGAGTCTAGTTGGAGTCAGCATCATTTTAAATATATGAAATGATGAAGTATTGGGATTATATTGTTTTCGCTGGAAAAATAATGATAACGGACATTTGGCATTCTATTTGTTTTATTTTCAACATGTGCATTGAACTTAACTTATATACATATTATAAATATACATAATGTATATTATGAAATTAATATACCTAAACAATATACATCATTTTATTATGTACATTATATGATATGAATATGTATATATCTCATCAAGAGTACGCACATTACATACATATGCGACGATATTATGTTTATTATGAATTCATTATGCAAAAGTACATTACTAACAATTCTACCATATTTTCAATATTACTCATAATTTAAATATATATATCATTCTTAGCTAGAAATGTACATATATATTTTATATTATACAAACGAACTAAATGTACATAAATATATGCCTAAACAATGATCATCATATGTCATTTTTAATATGTACATTGTATGATATGAATTATGTATATACCTCATCATTAGTGTATACATTACATACATATGTGATGTATATCATATTCATTATGAATTAAGTATAAAAAAACACATTTTTAACAATTCTATCATGTTTTCAATATTACTCGCAATTTAAATATACATATCATTCTTAGAAATATATATATATATTTTACATTACACAAACGAACTAAATGTACATAAATATTCAAATGTAAATCTTGTACAATGTCAAACTGAAATATACTATATTCATATTTCTAATATTCAATACAATCGAATTCATTGTACATGTAAAATATTTGATCTTAATATCATATGTCAATAATTTGGAAACAGGAAAAAAAACCCTGAAAAGTCAATATATTATATGAAGAAAGAAAATATATGCTCTGTAATTTGGATTTGTGAAATGATGGTTTATTTTAAATTAAAAATTAATTATTGTAGTTAATGTTTTATGGTGGGAAACATTTATTTTGCTCGCGACATTATCCAACGACGTCATACACATTCCGCATTAAATAATTTTTTGCGTTTAATGCTTTTTGGACTGCGTTTTGGTTCGAGTGTATAATAAGCATCGTGCAAGAGGGTGCACTATCCAAGAGTTGGGTTTAATACGATTATATTAGGAAAATGATTTGGGTATAATCAAGTGGAGAATATATTACAAGCTAATTTTGGTTCCAAATTATTAGGTTCCTTTAATACTTTTATGTTGTTACCCCTGCATTTTCTCTCACCCACCCTATTTCTATGTACAATCCAAATAGTTTGATCATCGAACTTCAAACACTTTTTCTTCTTCTAGTCTCTCATATAGGAGTAAACATTTAATACTTGTCTACTTGATAATGTTGGTAATGTTGGTAATGTTGGTATAAATTATACTCATTAAGAGCTGAATATGCAAGAAAAGTAATTATGCATAGAGTACAACAAGCAAGACTTGACTCGTTTACTAATAAGGTTTTGTGTCCTTTTACCTCAAATGGTAGTGGTAGGATTGGAATCCTCCGAAATAAGGGAGTATTCATAAGATAAATTAGGAGTGATGTTGCATATAATATAATAAGAGAGTATTTATAAAATAAATTGAGAATGATGTTGCATAATTTTATACACCCAAAGGTATATGAGCGAAGTTTAATGAAATAAACAAAATATACCTTTAAATATATTTTTTTCTAAATGTACTATAGTATAATATACTCCAGATGTTACTTTTTAATTGCTACATTTAATCTTTGTCCATAAATTTTAATTTAATTATAATAAATAATATATCTAAATAAAATTTTGGAAAATTCTACATTATGACCCTGTAATATTACGTTTTCTACGGTGTGTCCAATGTTTTTTAAAAGTCTACAATGTAACCCCAAGGTACTTTTAGTAAACACACTGTAGCATTTCTTGGATGACTTAACTGACGGTGTTCAGCTCCGTTAAGTGTCGTTAGTCTTAGTTTGGTTTCCCTCACTGCAGCTGTTATTTATCTCTAAATTAGGGTTCTTGCCTAACCATTTCAATTTCCCCCAAATATCTCTAGTTTAGGGTTCTTCTTCCTCCTCTATTTTTTCGTCCTTGATTTTGGCCCAATGTCGAGCTCCTCATTCAAATCGAATTCTAGTTGTGCTCTGTAATTTGTAGCTCCACGTTGCAATTGTGAGAATCGTAAAGTTGCAAAGATTAAGCTATCAAAAACTACACGTAATCCTAGGAAAGCATTTTTCAAGTGCAATGACTGCGGATTTTTCAAGTTGTTGGATGAAGGTTATATACGAGGGTTGGAAGGGAAGAAGAGTAGCGAGCTTGAATATGTTCAACACCAACTTGCGGATTTCGTATCTTACATGAAGGAAGTTGTGAAAATTGGGGTTTTCATGTATGTTATTTTGTTGGTAGTTATTTTGTTAAAAATGGGGTGAGTTCATGTATAAATTAGTGTGTAGTTGGGGTAGTTTAGTTTCATTACTGAACACTAGTTGTACAATTGGTTGGATGAATTAATGAAGTATATTAAGTTATTTACTCTGTTTTCAATATGATTTGCAAAGTTATTTACCCGAATTATTGGGAATGAATGAAGAAATTCAAGTGTTTTCTAGTGAAGATGCATTATTTTAAGTATTCATAAGCAAAAATTGCAATAAAATACTAGGCATATCCTAAACCTGTGAATTTGCATTTTACTGGTAGTAATGCTTTGTTACAATACTAGGCATATTGTCCAAAATTCGAGTAACATAGTATATAACAATGATTTTATTACAATAATTTCTTACTGGTAGTACTTCTAGGCATATTGTCCAAAATGAATACAAAAGCAGACATCATTCATCATAATAAAGTATTTTCAAAATCAGTCTTGGGGCTAACATAACCATCTGTAGCTGCTTCTGAACTGCTTGGTAGTGGTTTAGTGGAAGCTTCTCCAATGGATACCAGTCTCCTTCTCTTCCTCGTATGCAAGGGTTGTCCTGTGTTGATGCTGACTGACTAATCATCAAATCAATCAGGCTGCCTTCAGTGTTCAACTATGAACTACTTTGCCTTGTATTCACTCTTGTCTTGGTGGCAGGCTGTTTCATCTTTACACCTTGTTGTCTAAGAAGTTCCTTCTTAGTTGCTCCACCCTTACAAGTCTTTGAATTGTGGCCAAATTGTTTACACTTTTCACATTTGACAGTTGTGCTCCTCTTTCCTTTCCTTTGCTCCCTTTCCACACTTCTTTTAATGGATGGTGGGATTAATTTAGAAACATCTAGTTCTGGCCATTGGGTTGGGTCAGGGATAGGTAATATATTACCATTGTAAGCCAACTTGTACCTAGATACAGAATACCATTCACTTACATAGTCTAAAGGATCTTTCCCAGCATGAATTATACCCCTAATTCCATGTTTACATGGAATGCCACTTATTTTCCACCTACCACACACACAAGTTTTGGTATTAAGTGACACAGGGAGCATTACCCTACCATCTGAAATTTCATACTCCCCCCTCCCAGATGAATATGCATGAAATACTCTTGAATCTTTTGTTAAAACTCTAACTCTCTCTCTAATATTAGGATAGATTCCCTCATCAACCCACTGATCAGCAATTCGCTGTCTCGTGGCATGCCTGACCATTGCAATCCTCCTAATTCCTGCAATTGTAAACAAGTAAATGTTTAACATCAATTGTAAGAAGTTGTGAGCAAACAAAAAAATTTCATCAATTTAACTTCATCAATTGGAATTGTACTATTGAAGCTTTCCACAAAATTATTTGTGTTGTCATCACTGGACAACTGATGGTTGAATTTGAATCTTGACCATCTCTCAAATGGTCCAATATCTCTGAACCACTTCACTGCTCCAGGTCCAGCAATCTCTTTAACTTTTTGGAGTGCCTTCTTGAAACTGAAGACTAAGTATGCATTGGTAACACTCCAAAACAGCTTATGCATTAATATTCTAGGGTAGTCTGTTTTGAAATTTTTGCAAAAATGCATAGCGCAATACCTCCTGTCAACTATGGGCCAAACTTGTCCAATGATGGGTCGATGCCCTTGCAAACAATAATAAAAAATAAATGAGCAAGTTAACGTAAATATGTAGATGATAAAAAAAACACACAGTATGAAAAGAGAACAAATCTTTTGTCTATCTGACATAATACACCAGTTACTCCTTCCATTTTTAGTTAGAATACTTCTAAAATTATGGAAAAACCAACACCAACTGGTTTTATTCTCTGAGTCCACTACAACAATTGCAATGGGAAAAATTTCATTATTCCCATCCAATGACACAACATAAAGAAGCACTCCCCCATAATTTCCCTTCAGATGAAACTCATCAACACCAACCAAGCCTCTACATCCATTTATAACACCACTTAACTGGGCAGAGAAGCTGATGAAAATTGAGTTGAACTGTAATGCCCTTTCTAGTTCATGCACCTACTTCCATGTGTAGAAGGCTACTGATCTAGGGTTCTTCTCTTTCAACAACTCACAATAAGTACGTAAATTTGTGTATGAGTCATCATGACCTCCTTGAATCATCTCCACTGCCAAACCCTTCATCTTGTACACAGTGGGTTTGGCCATCCTCACCCCAAACTTTTCAAATAAAATATTGTTTAGAGTTGTCCCTTTAATATCACGGCTAGCACTAATGTCTTCCAATAACCTCTTGGCAGCCCACTTGCAGTTGCACATGGGATTGTATACCATGTTCAAGTCACATGCATGACCATTGTTTATATTTTTTATGGCCCAAGTGCAACCATCATTCAACCTACTTGCATGGATTCTCCAACCACATCTGATGTCAGCACACTCAGCAGTGTATCTCTAATTGGAAGACCTCCTAACCACTAAGGAAAAGCCTTTTTGGATGCAGTAATCCCTTAGGGCTTGTTTGAAGTGCTTCTTGTCAACAAATGATTGCCATGGAATTAAACTAATCCTACCTAATTCACCATCATCATAGAGGTTCCCATTCTTGTACAACTTACTCATATAACTACTGTCATCTTCATAAATGACTTCATTAGATTTAAATGGCTCCTAATCACTATCAACATATTTTTGGTTTAACAACTTAGTGACATCCTCTTCCTCCTCTCCCTCTTCCTCTTCATAGTCACTTAAGTTCTCTTGTGAATCACTAGGCTCATAATCTCCTTCAGAATCACTGCCTAAATCACTCTTTCCATCATCAGTCACAATAGGTGCTGCCCTCTTCCTAAACCTACTACCACTTCTCTCAGCATCTGAAATTTGTTGCCTAGAAGATTGTGAAGATTGACTTCTTGGTATAGAAATACCCTTAAGTTTAGCAGTGGCATGTGGTATTTTTTTTACCATGAGGAAAACTAAGGGCTTTATTAGAAACTCTTATTTTTTTGAAGGTGATGCATATGAATCAAAATTTTGTTATGAAGATTGACTTGTGATAGGTGCAACCCTAAGGTCAGGGCTTGACATACCTTGTAACAACCTAGGACTTCTCCTCACAATAGGTGGTGACAACTGTGAATCATGCATGTGGGAGTCCCCATTATGACTAGAAACTGTGACATGAGGAGGGGAACTAAGGGATATTTCTTCTAACATTTTGGATAGTCTAGACACTTGATTGCTTATATCATGTGTAGGTGACCCCCTTGGGCTTTTTCTCACATTTTGAATTTGGAGTTGTGCTTTTTTAATAGGTAGCTTTTGTCTAGGTAGTTTTGATGGAACAACAACATTTACTTGTGGGACAGGTTGTGGTGGGCTAGGTTGTAGTATGCTAGGTTCTTGTGGGCTAGGTTGTAGTTGGGCATGTTCTTGTGGGCTAGGTCCTTGTGAGGCATGTTCTTGTAGGCTAGGTTGTACTAGGCTAAGTTCTTGTTTGCCACTGCTAGGTTTTTGTGGGAAGGGTTCAACTTGTGATTTTCTCAGAGATTGTGCTAAATTCCATATTAAACTAGGCTTGTGTAAACAACCAACCCACAAATCTATCTCTTTATCCCTTCTTTTCTCAAACATTTTCAGTAAAGAAGCATCATCTACCAAATCTACTGCCTTACCATCAACACAATAGTGTAGAGCAGGGAACCTTGGCAACTCATACTCATTTTTTCCAAACTCCTCAACCATATCATTGAACACATCAATTAATAAACATCTATCTATATCATCTACCTTTATATCTACACAATTGGCACGAAAATGGATTTTTAGAATTCTCATATCCATCTGCAAAGTTAAGAGTGTCAGTATAATAGTATGCCCCTGCATTTGACCTTTAGATTATTTAATATACCAAGTAATTTTGATAAATTAGAATACATGAACTCAACAATCCTACATTCAACCATTTATCATGAATCAAACAATTATCACGAATTCAACAATCCTACACTCAACCGAGCCAATTACGCAATTAAACCCTAAATTCACAAACTTCACTTCATTTAAAACCTAAATCCAACACAATCTCAAAAAAAATCACAACATTTAAACCCTAAATTCACAATCTTTAACAAATTTCCTTAATTATCGACCGTCTTCTTCAGCCTAGGGATTGGAATTACCTTCACTGACGTCGGTAATACACGATCGCCGTTGTAGAGCCTTTAACTTATCGCCGGTGGTTCTTCGTGGTTGTATGGAACTTGTCGCCGATGTTCTTGGTGGTCGTATTGAACTTGTCGCCGCTATCGAAGCCTTTAAGTGTTGGTGGTTGAAACAGAGTGTCAGAGAGGAAGAGAAGTAGGTCGTGTGTTTTAACTGTGAACTAATGAAAGTGAGGGATTTTGGGAACTAAGACTAACGACACTTAACGAAGCTGAACACCGTCAGTTAAGTCATCCAAGAAATGCTACAGTGTGTTTACTAAAAGTACCTTGGGGTTACATTATAGACTTTTAAAAACATTGGACACAGTGTAGAAAATGTAATAGTATAGGGTTATAATGTAGAATTTCCCTAAAATTTTGATAGTAACATACTAATTTAAATTTTTAGACCATAATTTATAGACGGAAAAAAGTATATTAAATAATACAAATGTCGCACCATGCACTAAATACAAAATGGGCCAAAGACGCATCAGTTTTGGAAGAGAAACCGGAAAACCCTACTTCCATCCCACCTCTCGATAGGTTCATTGGCGCCAAAACAGCCATTAACAGAAGCTCCCCACATTCACCCAGCTTTCCAGTTTCCAATATCTGTCCAATTTATTTCAATCTCTGTAATCTTAGGGACTAAAAAAGTTTCATACTTGTCAATCACTCATACTTCTTCCTCAATAAGATACCTAAAACATGGCCTTTTGGGGTCAGTTTTCTCAGTCCTCTCTTGTTATGGAATGGGGGTTTTCTAATAGCCAAACATTTGGGTGTTTTAATTTTTGTTCTTAATAGAATTTGAATAATGTAAATTTACGGGCTTTTCCGTGTTTGCCGGATGATTACAGTAAGATTAAACGCTTTCCATTGTATTGTGATTATTTGCAGGAGTTGAAGTTAAACCAGGAAAGCCATTCACCCTTTCACCTGATAAATCCTTTGGAAGACTCCGGATTTCCCTGGTAAATTTTCCGAATGCCAGAAAAAATTCGGGGTTTTAACAGTGAATTTACTTTGTGCTTGGTATTGTAGGCTACTCTTGGGATTGGCACTTCTAACACCAAGAGTTATGTTCAGTGCAATGTGGGCAAGAAGACTCCTGTGATGTTGTGTGTTTTATTGCCTGATAAAGCTGAGTGCCTTCATTTGGAATCGGAGTTTGATGAAGCTGAGGAAGTCACTTTCTCTGTCGTTGGTCCTCGTAGTGTCTTCCTAACCGGATACTTTCTTGGCAATGCTCGACGGGGTTTGGCTGCTGATGATGAGTCGTATCCTTTCTCAAACTATTGTTTGCAACTCATTGTTTGGCCTTACATTTTAGTTTCATGTTTTTTTTTTGGTGCTATGATTGGTTAGTTTTTGGTTAGCTAGTATGACATAGGGTTATGCTATACTCTGTGGGATTCCTCTATGTGTATGATTTGTGATGCCAAGACATCGCAAGCTTTCTGAAACTATCCTGGTTTTTGCTTTGTTATAAAATTAGTGTTGGATGTAAGTATCTGTGAGCCTTAAGTGATTACTGCTAGCTTTTGACCTTTGTGGCTTGTCATTTGTTCTTATACTCTTTGACTATTATGGGATCATGGGTTAGAAGGCCATATTTAAGTACCTGATAAAAGGTTGGCAATTCTGTATCTAATTCACGATGTTAGAAAGTTTAGTGGTTGTTTTGGCACATTTATTGTGCTTGAAGACATTGCTAAGCTGCCCAAGATGTTGATTCCGATCTTCAAGTTTTCAGTTTATCTCGAATTATAGATTCTGTTCTTTTCTGGTTTTAACAAGATGTTTCACCTTCATCGCATGTTTTGTTTTGTTGTTGGTTGGTTACTTCAATGGTCCATTCCCAAAGAGATTTTGAAGGCTTAGGTTGTTTTTTTCTTTTTCTCCCCACTTGGGGCTTCTTTGGTGATGTTTTAAGAGTCTTGATAATTTTGGTAGTCTCACCCGAAACTTTGTATCTGTTGTAGCTTGAAGAGAAATAAGGCTCTTTGTAATTGTAGGGTAATGCTTGCCCCCCACCCATATGGCAGACATTTTCTTGGAGACATTGGTGTAATGTTGATGTGTGTATTCTAGTTGGACAGTGTTTATGCTTATAAAGTATCGAGTTTGATACTTGTACCAATTAGATGGAGCATCTAGGTCAGTTACTCTACATGTCAATTTTTTTAAATCAAATCTTTTCCATCGATTATTTTTTTTTACCTGCAAGTATTCTAGTACTGATGAAGTGATACTGGTAAAAAGTCATTGCACAATCTATGCTACACATGTACAGATTGAAGGAGGATTTTTATCATGAAGTATGATTTTGTTATCAAATGTAATGACTACCCCATTTTCCATCTACGTAATGCTTCAAGGACTATATCTTTTTGTTTTTTGTTATCGCCTTGACAGTGATGTCAGTGAATCATTCGGAGAAGATATTGGAGAGTCAGACACGGAAGATCGTAGTGATGAAGATGAGTATGAGGAGGATAGCTTCATTGTTGATAGTGATCCAGAAGTATGTGCTTCATCACCTTCAACTAGCGATGAAAGTAAGTCCTTTGGTGTGCTCTCTCTGTTAGGTGTATTGATGCTTCATTCTTATCAATTCACTTTTGTAGATATAATGTCATTTCATCCATGACACCTCTGGAATCTGGATAATATATTACGGGTAATGCTAGAATTATAGTTATATCCATCTAATATAACACACTTGTCACTGCAAACGAACATCCTTTAGAAGCTTGTGTTATCCCCTTCCCTTGAAATGACAAACTTACTGTTCTATCCTGTGTCTTGAAAGAACAATGTTTGGAATTTTCTGTTCAATGTATCTGGTATTTGTTCTTTTGCGCATTCAGTTAGTGTTTGTTGATTTCTACATGCATATAATGCTCTTTGGCCTGTTTTCTGGAACGACTCAAACTATACTCACAATTGGCTTGAATGCCTGCACAAATACCAACATTTTGATCTTTGCACTCTTTTTAATTTTCATCCTCCTATGTTCTTTCTCTCTTTTGATTGTACATGCTTTGATGTGTGATGTTTTACATAAAGGGGATACTTGCTGAGTTTGTTTGTCTTTTTTTTTATTCCAGTTGTAAAAAAGAGGAAAGCTAGCACCAGAAAAAGCGGCCGCAAGCGCCTTAAGAAGACTTATGAATTGAGTGAGTCTGACGATGATGGTGCTGTTTCCCAACAGAATCATACTAGTGATCCCATTGATGCTCAAAGAGTTGAAAGCAAGCAAGAGGATCAAATCACTATCTCTTCCCTCTGTGGGAATGCTAGAATAGGTGACGAAGATTCAGAAAGGTCAATAAGCTTTATTTTCTAGTATTAGAATACGTTAGTCCATTAGTAGGCTCAATGAACTCTTGAGCGCTTGATTTTCTCTGTTGACTACTGCTATTGAGCTTTGCTTTTATTATGGTGTGAGATAGTAATCTAATTACTATGTTACCCTGACTCATCATTTTATCTCAAGTACAAGTGGGTTGTTGGACTCTTGAGAGTCGACATCCCCACATGGATATGGTATTTATAATCTGCGCTTCAATTTTTTATTCGACCCATCATTATGCTGTACATACGATGAGAATTAAGAACTTATGAGAATTATGCTTGTGGATAGACTTGACATCTTTATTTTTGGGCAATTATCTATACAGGTCAATTCAAATGATATAGAGTAGACCTAGGGACATGTAAATTTTGTTTTATACTTTGTATTAGGATATGTTAAGAAAAGCCATGTCCGTACACATATGCTAATTTGAGGACAAAATCCCTGTGCTTGGGAATTCACCCGATAGTCTGTCAAATTCTTGAATATGTGTATATAATGGACACCTTTAACTTTCAGTAGCATAGATCAGAAATTGGTATTGTGCGGTCTATGTTAGCATGCTAATCAGTGATTTTTTGATAAATTTGATTAGAGTTGATAATGGCATGGAGGACTATAGACCTCAAATATTTCCAAATAAGTAATTGAGTTGGCAAGCAGTCCTGAGCCTTTTATGCAGCATGGCTATAGTTTTATGGTTAGACAAGTTTTTACAGATTTTCCAATTTGATTTAAATCATGGAAACTTGAAAATGTGTAAGACATGAAATTGTTATGGTTAGTTGGTTATCAGATGGATGATGTTCGCAATGTGAGTTGTGATATTTTTTTATATGCTCACTGTTTAGTGAATGAATAAGTGCGATGCCTGCCCTCTTGGCTTTGAAATGCTGTCTTGGCCAAAATTCACTTCTTCATTTTAGTACATCTTTGTATCTCCAGTTTAATCTGTCATTGGTAAGGCTGTGTATTTCTGATATTTGTTGTCTTCAACTGTGATATGATATTTCTTATGTGTACTATATTTCTTCTGCTTCCCTGGCTTTTGCATGTTGGATCTTGCAGATACCTCTTAGATAGTGATTTCTGTTATGTTCTCAATGTATTAAAGATTACATTTGTCGCAATGCAGAAAAAAGTCTGATTTTTCTTGGAATATAACTGACTGTCCTCAATCTGAAGACAAAAAAGTTAAGCGGAAGAACAAAAAGTATAAGAATGAGAATGAAACTTCAAACTCTCCCTGCAGAGTAAAAAATGATTCTGGTGGAAAAACAAAGTCCAATACAAGGACATTATCTAGCGGCTTGGTTGTTGAGGAGCTAGAAGCCGGTGAAGAAGATGGAAAAGTAGCATCCTCAGGAAAGAAGGCAAGTCAGATAACCGTTCTCTGCTTTTGTTTTATAAATTTTCCATTGAGTGTGGACATATGGTGTGGTAGCTTTTGGACAAAATACTGACTCACTTCTGATTTTAGGTGACTATTCATTATACTGGTAAACTGAAAAATGGAAACAAGATTTTTGACTCAACTGATGGAAAAGATCCTCTCAAATTTCGACTTGGTATGCTGTTCACGTATGAGCTCATTTCTTAACAATATCTGGTCCTTACACATTTGCTTTTTATGTCTTCCAGGCAAAGGTCGAGTTATGGATGGACTTGAACTTGGAATTGAGGGTAATGCATTCTGTCAACCATTTATTTTCTTAGAAACTACAAGTGTTTGATAGTATTTTGGTATTCAATCTGAATATTCCAAATACGGTGTATTTTTATGCTGTTCCCAACACATGCTTAAAACCGACCCCTAAAATGTCACATAATGTACTTATATTGGATTAAAACTAGTCCCATGACTAAGAAGCAATTGTTATCCCCTTTCCTCCGTTTTATTTGTTTTTATACTGTTGTGGCATAAAAGCCTTTAAAGGATGAGTTCGTAACTTGTTTTTTGTGGTTAGGTATGCGAGTGGGTGGCAAGAGAAGACTTCAAATACCGCCTGCATTGGGGTACAAAATTTTCTTTTCTTGATTTTTTTTTAATTTTTTATTTTCTGTACAAATATGTCAAGTAATAGAACGGGGTAAGAGAGAACAAGTTAGCGTTGTATATTCATTCTTCGGAGTTTTTCACCAAATGTTTTGGCTTGTTATGCTCAATAGAAAATCCGTTTGTGGGATAATTTTACAGATATGGAAGTGAGGGCTCTGGTCTTGTTCCCCCAAACTCATGGTTAATAATGGATGTTGAGATGATTCGAGTACGCTGATATTTTTGGCTATGGTAAATTTGGTCATTATGAGTGTACCTACCTATTTGGCTAATAACCACTAACCTTGTATTACGTAGTAATTAAGGACTTTCTTATGTGCAGGATGGATTGGGCAATTTTTGCTCACTACATGAGAAACTGATGAGAGGATGCATCAGAATCAGTTTTGGGCATCAGAATCAGTTTTGGCCTTTATTTGTTCTGTACATGACTTACAACGAGTGAGATTTTGGAGGCAACAAGATACCTATTATGTCTTTCTGGATTCATGAAGGCGATCCTATTTACGTCTAATTATTGATCAAAATAACATAAGCAGCATTTTTTTCATGTATAAGTGAATGGATTGATTTTCATGTATTGGACCTGCAGAATTCCTGATATTCATATCCGAATTTGTATTAATTTTTTAATGACCTAAACGATTTAAGGGTCGGAAGGTAAGATGTAGAATGTAGAGGAGTGAATCTAGGAAACTTTGCACTAAAGTGTGGCATGGGCGAGGGACTTACTCTAGATGAAGATTTTTCCCTTAAGTTTTTGTACTTGAAATAACTTCTCAATTTTGGACATTACATAGATGAGAAAGCATCTGAATTTGTTTTATTCAGTATGTTGGATGTCATGTCATCCTATAATACTAAATATAAATACAATTAAATACACTGGATGTTGAAGGAAAAGGCAGCTGCATGCATGAATCAACAGGATTTTCTGACAATAGGGATATCCGTCGTCGCAACCTGTCGCATATTATTGTCCTAAGGTTTATCAAGGGCAAAGGGGAAGCTCATTAGAAACAGATGCTGTGTGGCAGTGAACAAGACTTCTGACCCCTACATATTCACCCTATGTAGTACTATTTCCATCTCTTTTTCTTACCCAAGTATAAAAATCCGTGGACAACTTAAAATGAATTTTTTTTTACAGAAATAGGGCAATCGATAGAGGATGGACCAAAATGAAAAATGAAGCAAAAAAAAAAAAGGATATATGGAGTAATTAAAAGAGTGAAATCTCTTTACTATATTGCCAATAGGTAGCAGTGTAGCACTGGCTAATTGCCGCCCCCCTACCCACATTTGGTGTATATAGCCAAGCGGTTGTGTTGGTTGAGTGGTACTCCGGTGCTCCCTTTTTATAGATGTGTACATGACACTTTTATCCTCTCCACACTATTTCTAGATATCGATGGGTCTAGTTTATGTTGTGTATAGGGAATCACAAGGACAGTGATGTAGCAATGATTCGATTCTAGGATTCTAAGATTTGTAACCAACTCTGTTAGTTTAATTTCCCTCGAACATAACCCACCTCTGTTACTTGTGTAAACCTTAACCATTTCTGTTTTTTGCTGCCAAGAGCGAAACCAGGGAGACGTATTCCCAAAAAAATAAAAACAAAATTATGCGGTGAGCGTGGATCGAACACGCGACCTTCAGATCTTCAGTCTGACGCTCTCCCAACTGAGCTATCCCCGCTTCTGATGGAAGGAGTACGGAATTTATTTCCAAGTATCTTTTGCAACTACTCTGACTAAACCACCAATGGTAAAATTGCTTGCCTTTTGCCATTTCTAAGAGGATATATAGTATGCTAGCAAATTTTTTGTTATCGTCTCAAAATAATGTGACTATTTCTTTTGTAAAATTTAAGAAATTATTAGTAACGATAGAGAAGTAAAGCTATGTTTTGTAGTTTGTCATAGATATTTGATCATATAAAGTTTGTAACGCTAAATCATTTAGTTTAGTTTTTGGAGACTGAATATATATAACTAAGAAAACTCAAAGAGCTTCTGAATTTCAGTTTCAGGAGAAGATACGCCATCTCCATTAGACCATTACCTAATCAAACGATCAACAATGATAAATAGATATAACCTTAATGATTTTTAATTTACTAGGACAACATGCACCATACATGATACATCCCAAGGTTTATTGAGTACCATGATCAGTCATATCGGACGCTGAAGAGAAAGCTAAGGGCGTAAGGTACGTGCATGTTGTGTTGCTTGTTTGATTGACTACTGGTCTACTTTGCATACCCCAAGTATAACAGATAGGCGATTGTCACACCGCAACCCATCGCAACATGATGTTGCCAGGTTGCATATTTGGCCTGCATTCTGGCAAGTAGCCGCTCCCTCCTTGGTTTGAACAGCCTCGGCAGCGGCAGCGGCACCAACTCTCTGAAACTCCAAGTTGTGGTTATAATTGCTGTTTGAGAAGGCGGGGATCTCATAAGAAACTGTGGCAGAGAGCGACATTTGAACGTTTTGGGGGAAACCCTTGCGGAGTTGAGGCATAGTTGCCGCATCCACAAGAGTAACAAGCATGATGACCACCAAGCTCACTCTCTTGATCATCCATCTCACGCTCCTCATTTTTGAAATTTTGAATTGGTGGGTACGTGTTGAGCTCATGAATCTGGGTTTAAGTGAGACCAGCCTCCTTTATTTTTATAGAGGTGAGCAGTGAACGTACATTGACATGCATGCATGAATGCATGATAATTTGATGATGTGATTAGAATATACTTCAATTCGTATGATCGATGCATGAAGCTAATATAAATCGTTGGAATTATTTACTACTTACAAATTAGCTGCAACGATTGGGACTAACTATATGTAAGGAAGCTTCCTTTCGTATTTTTATGTGTGGCATGTATTTTTCAAAAAATTTCTTGTTATAAAGCTAGCTAGAGGTCCATGTATATCTTCACATTGTGGATCTAACAAGTCTTACTATGTTCATATTGTATGATACTACGTATTTAGTAAGTAGGTTCTCTGCCCCATCAAATCATACCCAATTCGTTAATGCCAGATCGAGGTGCACATTACTAGTTTCGTTCAAAACTTGGCTTAATTTTGGGGTGTCATATATACTCAATCACTCGTGTAGTTTGTGTTATACGAAATGTATATTAGCTAGCAAACCTTTGGTTTTCACACTTAGTGCACACCTTTCACCCTTTTAATATCTTCATTAATGGAATGTCTAACAAAAATACTTTAAAAATATGACATCATTTTGTATAATAATGTTTGTTCTATGTACATTTTGTATAAAAATGTACATTACGTACATGAAAAATGTACACAGTAAACATGTCAGTTAAGTAGAATGTACATTTTATATTCCACATAATTGACATGTATACTATGTACATTTTTTATGGTGCACCCGAGTGCATTGTCTACTCATTGGTACAGACTTCGGTGTTCATTTCGAGGAAGTTCGTGTTTGAAAGTGAGTTTTGACCGTGATGTCTATGCCAAGCTGTAGTTAGAGAGTCAAGAGATCATAAACTTGATTGAAGAGACACATTTATGCCCCTCATATTGCACCAAATCAATAGCTAGCTTTAATTTGGAATCAAGGAGAGCGAGATACGTCCGTGTCTACTCCATTTTTGGAGGCATGTCCGTGTCTGCTCAATTGTAGACTCGTCCGTGTCTCGTCGAATTAGGGTATGCTTGTTTCATCCTTTTTCTATTTTAGCTTAGATTTCTAGTTTAATATAAACAGTCATAGCATTGTTATTTGGGATTATTATGACTTTTATCATTCTAGACTTCATTGTTTTCGAGGGGCCCTTGTATTCTTCAAGATTCTACTGTAGTCTTTGATCTATAATAATTCTCAATTTGTTATTTCAATTATACTTTTCATTAATATTGGCATTATTTCTATGATTAATATGAGCGAAGAGTTTAATAATTTTGGACTAAGTAAGCCCTAATTATGATCGATATGTGATTCATTCCTTTGACTCTCTCAATTACGATTGGAGTTGGGTTTTGATAGAATTTATTTCTTCCAATTGATGATCGATATGAAGTTATATATCCACGTGAGTAGGTAGAATTGACTATTAGGAAGTTAGGACTTCATGTTTAATGTCTTTAAATTAGAGGAATCCATGGGAATAAATGCATGATAAGAAAGTTTTAGATACTCTGAGAGGACTATAATATTTAATAGGTGCATTTTTCCTCTTGAATATTTGTCGAACTGTTAGTTTGGGATAGGAATGTTTCTTGCGTTGATCGTGATTAATTAGTGGTTATGCTTAATCCTAGTTGTTTCCCTTCATTGATTTATCTCTCTGTTGTGTTTGCTAGTTAGTTAGTCTCAGTGTTAATTATTACATATACTTCAACCCTGTTACTTGTTTAGTAAGAGTTAAAGTCAATTTAATCATTATTTTAATTCATTAGTCTTACTTATCCAACTATGTTGTAATAGATACGACTAGGTATTTTTAACAGACACGTGATAAACTCATTATTCTTATGTAAATATTGAGTAGATGAGGAAATATATGTTCGCAAACAAGCCAATTCCAGCTTTGTCTCCCGTATCTTACAGTAAATATCATACTCCGAATCACCACATAGTTAAAGAAGAAAGAGCAGCAGCAGTAGGACAAAAATGCAACGCTGGAAGTGACAAAAAATGAAGCTTCGTTGGGATTATGGCAAATAAACATTCTTTTGCTTTTACTTTTCCTTTTCCTTTTCCTTTTTCTTTTGGGCTGCACACAATTAATCCGCCCTTAAAAAAAGTGCGGGAGATAAATTATATATTACATTCGTAATTTAATTTTTATCTATTTTTTATTTATAAAGTCAATATTCGAAAAATTTAATCACAAATTTTTATCATGTTATAAGAAATATATATATTAAAGTGAGATTTTGTTAGATATATCTCAATGTAAATTTATACAATATCAAGTTTTTATAATTTCCTTGCCTTACGAATTGAGAGATAAAACGTTTGAAATCATGCCTTAGAAATTGTGAAAAGTGAAATGGGACAAACAATTGGAGATAGAGGTAGTAAAACTTTTCTTAACTACTCTGTGAGCAACTCTTTTTTTAAGGGCAAAGACGAAAGTAGAATATTGTATTGCAAATTAGCAGTTCCACCAAAGAACTTAATAGGTTGCATTTGGAGAAAATACGCTCTTAATTTCATAAAGAAGAAATAAATAATTTTAACAAAAGTAAGTAAAATTCATTAAAAATAAAAAAAATTAAGTAGAATAAGTTGAGCTTAGTAAAAAGAGTGTCTAGAAAAACAATAAATTTGATAGATGTAGTGGAACGCTATTTAAAGAGAAGTTCCGAAAAAATTTAAATATGTTGAACAAAAACATGTCAATGAAAACAGTGCCTTAACTCATCATTAATATTAAAGATACCAATAAATAAAAGCTGCTATGCCATATTCATTGTAAAAATTCCCGTGGAGTGGTCGCGACAAGAATTACAAGTGTAGAGAAGTTTCCTCTTCTTTATGTCATTACGAGACCAACTAACTACCTGCGTATTTTTTTTATTTTTTTTTCCTTTTTTCACATAAGCTCTAGTGCAATTTTTATGGGATTATTAACAAGCAGTACTATACCCTGAAAATATCACAATCCTACAGTGTCATTCAGCGGGGATAGCTCAGTTGGGAGAGCGTCAGACTGAAGATCTGAAGGTCGCGTGTTCGATCCACGCTCACCGCATTCCAATTTTGTCAAAATTTTTGAATCTTCAATATTATACGAACATGAATTGATTTTTTCCCTAGGGAACAACTCTAGTTAAATTTTACATGAATCCATCAGCTAACCTTTGGCTTTGGAAACTAAGAAGCAATTATAGCAGGTATGAAACTAAGGAGCGAAAGAGAGATTCAGGTTTACATATGTTTTGCTTGAAAATTATTTTAGATAACTATTTAACTTATAAAACTGTCATTAGCGCTCCCATGCTAATCTTAATCCTTTGACGATTTGAAGCTCTATACCTTTGACGACGATGAAGGCAGAGATACTTTTTGGCATTCCAGCGCTCACATTCTCGGCCAAGTATATATATTTTTTTTTTCTATAAATTTGTGGTGTTTACCCAGGATTGCTAGTAGATTGTTTAGGTTTATTGCGATTTCTTTGATTTTGTAGGCTTTGGAGGTGGAGTACGGCTGTAAGCTTTGCATTGGGCCATGTACTACTCGCGGCGAGGTGAATTTTAGGTTTTGTTTTGTATGTATATTCATATTTGGAGTGACTGATGATACATAGAGTAAAAAGAATAAGCTAAGTGTACATATAATATGGAATGGTGTGAGTAATTCATAAATCATAGTCATTCTATGCTATGCCGACATGCCGTGCTGTGACCAAATATGATGCAGATTCATAAATTACTGTTTTGGTCCTACGTAATTAAGATTCAATATTTTAATTGTGAGATTAGTTTTTAGTCATCTTCTACAGTCTATATTGTTGGCAGTAGATGTGATTTGACATTGTTATATTTGGTTGAACATTGGTATCCGTTGTTTTTGACGCTTAGAAGCTGACCTTAAGGCATTATGATTCTCCTTTATGCGGGGAGGGATTAGAATGCGGTTCAGAGAATTTGGGCTGCAATTCAAATTTTAATCATGGAAGTAACAGGAATTTGTAGAAAAACTTGTATTGATACTTGTGGAGATCTTGAGGAGTTTCACCTGACATATACGCTACTTAAACAAATTTGAGCCAAGATATTGAACTTCACATCCTCCTTGTCTCAAAGGAGAAAGAATATTTTGTTGTTGAACTCCTGAATATAATGTCATGGTTTTTTTAATTTTAGCGCACTAGAGAAGCAGATTGGAAAATTCTAATTTATAGTCCTTGAATGTCATTGTCAATTGCACATAGTTAATGCTCATGTGAGCATACTGAGGATTTTGTAATGCGTTTTTCTTCGTGGTCTATCGGGAGACTAGGGAGTTCTTAGGCAGACATGATAGCTTGATGTATATGTGCTGCCGACCAATCTCCATGGTTTATCTCAGTGAAACTGAAATTTTTTGTCACTGTCACTGTAAACCGTCAGATGTTAGGGAAATTTTGATCTGGTTTGAGTATGTCAAATTTGTTGTGCTATTAAGATCTTAAGATATTTGTGATTCTCTATGGGATGAGTTATTTGTCTTACACATAGAGTTATGACCGATAAAGATGAGAAATTGGTATTTAAGTGTGTAGAAATATGAGAGGAAATGATTATTGAAATTTGCATTCGCTCAATATAGGGTGTAGTAGGAGGTGAGCCTTGTACACAATCAGCTATAACAATAGCTATGATGCTTTTTGTCAACCAACTTATTTTATCCGCCTGAATAGGTGATATTATATAAGCAGTCTCTTGAAATATCTACTGCTGTATGTATCTGTAGAGCATCTAGTTTCTGCTGATTACTGAGCCTCAACATGCTTTTACTGGACTATTGTAAACTTCTGCAGGTATTGAAGTTGGGTATTTTTGCGGAAGTTTCAGATAAGGATACTTGGATAGTTAGGCCTTGTTTTGGAGAGGGTATTTTATTAGTACATTAGCAGTATTGTAGAAGTTGCTAAATTGGTTGTCAATGCAGAAAATTGTGAAAATTTGAAACAAAATAGGTTGAGTTTCATTCTTAAGTATATATTTGTTGTATGAACAGAATATTCTGAAGTTCTCCTTGCCTTTCTGAGGGATTCATCTTTTCAAGACCCAAGGGATAATGTTTATGAACCGCTTTGATGTCTTTACGTAGTTCTTATATGCAGTATGCTACTTTCATGTAGTTAGAGTATTACTCCCCCACTCCCATCATATTTTTCCCATAAAGAATTGATTTTGTTACCTTCAGTAAACCATGATGTTATTGTAATTATTTTGCTTTGTAGTGTATGATGATTTTATTTTAATACATCTTGAAGCCTTTTGTCTATCAGTCTTCCTCCCTTGGTAATACTTCCAAGTTTTTGGACAGGGTTTCTATTATGATGCATTTTACAGAGAAATGAGCTTAAATGAGGATCACTTCAAACAAATTGAGGCAGGGGCAGCAAGAGCTGTTGCGGTATAGCATCTCTTCAAACAGCTAGTTTTTAATTTTTTTTATAGGTGTGTTTAGGAGTACAATTTTTAATCTTTTGAAGTTATAGTATTATATTGTTGATTACTTATGCAAATACTATCATCTGACTTATGGATGATAGGTATTTCTGTATATTGAATTTAGCAGTGAATTGGATGTTATGTTTGAATTGTTTGTTTGCATTATGTTCTGTCTCTTTCTATTATTAAATTTGGTAGGGGTAAGAATTTGTACATTTTAAATTGGTCCTATAAGGTATTGGAAGTCCAGTTGATTAAATTTCGCAATCACTCATGTCTACTGTCAGTAATAGATGGTTGAGGTTGTATTCAACTCTCTTTCCCGCAATTAATTCAAAACATTGACCAGTTTATCTTCCCCCTCTGGCAACTTGCATCCCCTCACCACCACACAAGACTGCAAAATTTTTCTTTGGAAATTTCTGGTGAATACTGCCATTATTGGAAGTATACCCTATGATAGATTGGTGAAAATGGGAGTATTTAGTTAGTGTGTTGGCAAAGTGGTGAAACTCTTTCATGAATGAGTGACATTAGTGGAAACCAAAGTAATAAACAGGTCTACAAAAAGTTATAGAACGCCAAAGCTTATTGAAGTGTAAATATTCAATTTTCTTCCACTCTTAGCTTTCCTGTTGATTGTTGGTAGATTGGCGTAAAAAACATTGAATGGAACAAGTTGAAGCATTTGAAAAGATTGTCAGGTTTTAGTTTTCAATCGAACTATCAGGAGATTTTTTTGTATGACTGATCCAGTCGAAGAATTTGAAATGAACGTAATTGCATAGCGGCGAAGTGGTGTGGGTTGAAGGGACTAAATGCAGACAGTAAAGGAAAACAACTCAGTGCCCATAATTTTATTTACTAGTCATAATAACCTTAGCAAACTGGAATCTCCAAAGAGCTGAAGAAAATCCAAACACCCTAAACCTTGCACAAGTAGGATGCAAAATAGCTGGTAGTTTTGTTTGGCTCATATGTTCAGTTTTTTATGATTCTTCATATGTATTCTATTTTATTGCATGTAAGAATAGAAAATATTGTGGTTGACAACTTGTGATATGTTCTATTATGTGCTTACTATCACTTTTAAGCATGAATTTTTGTAAGTAGTGCTTTTCCGTTGTAATATATGTTTCATTGCTTTCTTATTTGCTTGATTATAGGAGAAACAACCATTTGAGCAAATCGAAGTGACAAGAAAACAGGCACTTGAGATATTTTCCGATAATCAATTTAAGGCAAGTTGGGTATTTTATTTAAATGTACTTGGGGGTCTGGTAGAGTTGGGCTTGTTGGTTAAGAGGTTTCATGAAGGATCTAAACGAAACCTTTCTTATTCACTAGTGTGTGTTTGTGTTTGCTTTATGCATGGTTTTAGGTTGAAATCATCAATGATCTTCCTGAAGATAAAACTATAAGTGTATAGATGTGGCCCGTTGGTTGATCTTTGTCGTGGACCCCATATACCAAATACATCATTTGTGAAAGCCTTAGCTTGCTTAAAGGTGATGCTGCACTAACTTCTGTGTATATAAATTTTGCTTGCAAAGTTTCTAATTTCTAAGAGTCTCTCTTACCTGACCAGGCTTCATCTGCTGGAGAGGTGACAAAAATTGGGAAAGCTTGCAAAGGGTATATGGAATTTCTTATCCTGATTCAAAACGTTTGAAGGTATGTGCATTCTATTTTTGTGCTTGATGTACTTCTATATGCTGGCATTCTGCGTGTTTCTTTCTTACAGTATCTAATTCTGTTGTTTAATGATACAGAGCATACAAGCTTTATTTCTTGCAGTACCTGTTTGCTTATGATTTATATTTTTATTTATTTAATTTTTTGGGGTGATGACTTTTTGGAGCAAATGGTCTAATTTTCACTTAAAACTTAGCTGGTTTTGGCTTATTAGATACTGTAGGGCTTTTAAAGTTAGGTTGGTGTGCATTGTTCTAGATTGTTCAAGTACTATAACGGTTCTTGAATTCTTTTTTCAATAGGAATATCTTAGGCAGCTGGAGGAAGCTAAAAAATACGACCACATGATATTGGGTGTAAGACAGGAGCTTTTCTTTTGTCACCCTCTCAGGTATGCAGAATTGAATATTCATGGCAGAAAGTTTTGGCATATGTAATGACTTGCAATAATTCTGCTTTCTCACTTCTGAATTTCAGTCCAGGAAGCTGGTTTTTTCTTCCACTTGGTGCTCGCATATACAATAAATTGATGAATTTTATTCGAACCCTCTTCTCTTTGCTTCTGGTAATAAAAAAAATCATGAAGAATCTATCAGAGATTTGTTGATAATTCTTGGCTGAGAGAAAGCTTTCAACAATTTTAATTATGAACATGCTTTCAATAGCACATATTGTTAGGTAGCAAATAAAAAAAATTTAGGGCTTTTGTTTTCCATGAAATTGTGATCCAATTGGTGGGCACATTTATTACCTTTCTTTTTTTCCCAACAAAAGTTCCAAATTAAGAATTGAGAATTTCCAAATTATGCTCTCAACTCAACTTTTGTGTAATTGGAGACATTGGAGAGTACTATCTTTTGTCCTTAATATTTGATGAAATGAAGTTAGCCCATGGTTGGAAAATCGTGTCATATTGTGTTAAATATTTTCATATGAAAACCCTGGTATTCGGATTCACACACGTGTCAAATCCCTTTTTTCTTTTTTATTTTTTTCCATATCTTGTCATGTTGCTTTTGAGGTTGAATGACATTGATTATATTTGTTGACCTGTTGGGTCATATTCTTGGATGAATACACTCCATCTCTAATGTGGCAGTATTGTCAAACCCAGGAGTTGTGAGCTGCTTGTTGACATCTGTTATTTTGTGCCCCTGCAGGTTAGAGAAGCTCAGCTGTCACAGTACAACTACATCCTGGTAGTTGGTGAGAAAGATGCTGAAAATCGAGTGGTATGTCTTGTACTCTGATTATTTTTTTGGTGCATCTATAAGTTACATTTTTGGCTATCTGTTATAAATGATTATGGCTTCATGTTCGATTTCATTTTCCCACAATCGTTCCTACTTTCTAATTCAATCCACTGATATTACTTTCCATTTCGATTTGAGATTGTCATGAGTTAACATTTCCCTTTGATATTAAGTTCCATTTCCATTTGATGTCTTTACAACAAGTTTCTCGTTTTGTTCTACTGCTGTGATTGTATCTGTTAGAAGTGATATTATCTACCCTTTGGGGTTCATGTTTACTGTCCTGTTGTATTCAGGTGACCGTTCGGGTGAGGGATAAGAATGATCATTCCCCAATGTCCCTGGATGATCTACTGAAACATTTTGGTCAGGAGGTGGAGGCGTCCCATTAGTTCTTTGAGCTATCTCACAGAAGTTTCTGCCGCAGCAGTCTTTCTGTATTTTTGTTAGTTTTGATGGATATTAGTCTTTTGGATGGCGTTTGTACTGACAAGTGATAGCCAAAGGGCAGCTTGGTTTGGCTGGTTCGACTCAAAATGGTACTCTTTGTGTCCATTAACTGTGATGGTCTATTTTCAATTTCAATAAAACCACATGATAGATATCTGCATAATGTTTTATAATTCTGAAGGTTTCCAAACTTCATATTCGGGTGACCTTAACATTTGAGTTCTGGCGTCAAGAATCTTTTTTTTTTTTTGACATTATCTTTAACGAACATAAAGATAAAAATAAAACCCACGAGAGACAAAAGGCTAGGAGTAGTAGCCAGAGCATCAGCATCCTGCCTATACCCAATTGCTATGAAGTGTGTCATTTGAACCTGTTCTCTCGGGACCTTGGTGACAATGTAGGTTTTGAACCAGAGGCCTGTTTGAGAACTGTGGCTTAGTGTATGTCATGTATCTATTTGTTTCTGGGCACCCTGTCGGAGGACGTCAAGAATCTTGTGCTGATGAGAATTCTTCACTTTTATAGAGATAGCCATATACAATAGAAACTTGATTCTGGCGTCTGGTGGCTCACGTTACTTTCTGAGGTCCAACGTATTCTTTATTCAAGAAACGCATGTATGTGAAAAGTAGAGCTTTAGTTATCTTTTTATAAATTGAGTGAAAGTTCTTTAATTTTGTAACCGACAGGTTAATGATTAGTACCACCATATATTGATAAAGTAACATAGATGGTTTTAGTAATTTCTATGATATAATACGATCATATAAGAATCATGAGAAGCGAATTTAAATGTTATCTTACTAGATTTATAATTAAATGATATATGAGATGTTTTAAGATAATTTTGATTTTTTTTTTGAAATAAAAGGTCATGATATTTTCTACGTTCATATAAGGAGATTTTGAATCTGTTTAATACATTATATACGATCTCCAAAGGTCTTAAAGAAAAATTAGGATTCTATTATAAGAGAATGAAAATCGAATAAAATAGATGTTTAGAATCAAAGTAGATGATTTCAATTGCTCTTAAAGCCTAATATGACCCTATGTCATCCATGCTAAGCATATTAAGATGTTTTCACACATATCTAAAATTATATTAAATCTAAATTTTAAAGGTTATTATACACTATTTTAATGATATTTTTGAAGAATTTTTGAAATTAGAATACAGTTAGTTGGTGCTTCTTAGAGTAATTTGAGGAAGCTTAAAACCACTCAATACCTTAAATTCAATCTCTAAAGACCCTAAAAATGAGTTTAGCATTCAAATTTAGGAGTTTTGGTAATCAGTTAAAATTGCAATTAGAGTCACAAAAGATAGTTATCTAACCACTCCTAGGACCTACTGTGACCCTATAAGATTCACGAGAAGCATATCAGAGCTATTTTGCCAAGTTAGGAATTGTCTAAAATAACTCAATAATGAAGTTTCTTAAAAAAAAATTTAAAGCTATTTTCTTAAAGTTACTAGTATTAAAATAATGGTATATAATGCTTTCTGAGGTTATATGAGGAGGTATGGAACTATTGAATACCTTATATTCAGTCTTCAAAGATCTCAAAAGCAAGTTTCGAACCTAATTATATGAATTTTAGAAATCGGTTGAAATAGGTGTTTAGAGTCAAAGTAAAGGTGATGACTATAATAACTCCTAAGTCCTAATATAACTTGATATTAACCATAATAAGCATGTTATGGTGTTCTCTTATAACAATTTCATAATTCTCTTTAATAAATCACTTTTTTGAATATTAAAACCAATAAAGAGAATTATTAGACTATACCACCCGTTAATAAACATTTAATCATTTCTTCAATGTTTTACATCAAAAAAATTAACAATTATAACTATTGAAACATTATTCAAATATACTTAAAATCTTTGATAGTCAAATTATATAATCAAACAACGTCCTTTAAACCAAAGACTTTGAATAGACATTAACAAATTCCAAAACCAACAACAATCCAAAAACTAGTAATAAATAATCAAAACATATTCCAATTAAAATAATTACAACTAGAAGAACATTCACTGAAATCCAATTGTGTACAGAGTGACGGTTCATCTACAATACAAGTGTTGAACAAGGTTATCACATGGTTAATAAGGAATAGATCATGACCAAACAATAAAGTAACACGCTATCAGGAAAGCATAATACATATGTAAAGATGTTAGTCTAAACCTAGCATGCATCATAACAAAATAAATAGCTTGGTCACATGCAACTGTGCAAGAACAAAAGAGCATAATACTTCAAGTACAAATCATGCTTCAACTACTAATTCGAAACACTCTAATTTTACTTGATACTATAAAGGGAAATCTTGAACTTACCTTTAACAACACTTTAGGAATGTAAATACACAAAGAGGAATACTCCATTTGGATTTTGATTACTTCACATCATATCATTCCAATTCTTTGCACTTCGTGTGAGGTGAGGTTAGTCATGTTCTTATGTTTATCAAATTTAATATCAAACTCTAATGTACTATAATGGACTTATCAGTAATTTTTTTCATTGTGAAAAACATTAGGTTGCCACATAAAAATATACTTGAAAGCATAAAGCGTAGCTTAGGGTATAGACTTGAGTTTTTTCTTTTTGGTTGTCTCTGTTAAAGATATGAGTTATTCAAGATACGGGGAAATATATTGGTGAGAATAGATATGAAATCTAGCTAAATACTTCGTCATTTCTTTTAGCCTTTTGGGTGATGTTTAAAAAGTCTCTCTTATGTCTATTAATATGCACGAATACATCTAAATACTTTGTAATATCTTTTAACCCTTTGGGTAACGTTTAGAAAGTCTTATCTCCTAGACTCATACACCTATTAAGATTTGTAATGTTGTATAAATAGCATATTGATGATGAATAATACTGCAAAAGCAATCTTGACATCCTCCAACAAACCCACTATCTTTTAATTGGCGGATGCTCCGCTCTCATCTTCAGAGATCTCTGAAAGTCAAGCAAATCAAACTAGGATAGGCAATTGAATAAAATCAGGTGATATTAGATATGAAATGTATCTAAATACTTCGTAATGTCAAGCTGGTCTGGAGTGCGTTCCCTTCCAAACTTCTCTGTTGATACGCAGATCTACTTGGAGAAGGTAAATATAGATTTTGTTTTAGAAGATCGGATCTAAGTTTTGTTTGTCAAGTCTTTCACATTATGTCATTGGATTGAATCAATAGGAACTTGAGATCAGTGCTAAGGTGGATGTTAATGGTATGGATCTTTTGATGGTAAATGTTTATAATTTGTCGTCACTTACTATTTTGAATACTAGGCATATTTACTAGGTGAATACCCATCTATGACCATTTATTGATAAGTTTCTAATTCTTCATCTGTTAATTCTTCATCTGTACAACAATTACATTGTGTTGAGCCAAGCAAAAGGATCACAGCTCAAGAAGCTCTGCAACACCCCTTTCTGATGAAATAATAAAATTTGCAGATAAAGTGACTACTACCCAGGAATTAGAAAGGCACATCATTTCATTTGAAACGGTGTGGGAAAATCATTTTTCTTGGAAAAGGATTTCCGATGTACAGATGCACACATTATGAAGGTCTACTCCCCAGCAATTACAAAGGCATATCCAAACCAACAGTTTTTTTACCTTTGTCGACAAGGAATAATAGGAGCAGATACAGTGATACATTCCTACAAGCATATATAACTTAGCAGGGCAGCGAATTTTCTTTCCTTGAATCAGGTTCAATTTGTGCATGTTATGCTGTAAACATCTAAAAAATGAACAAAATTTACCCGATCACTGTCAAAACTTCGCTTCTCGAAAATACATCAGATGCTGAAGATTTGCCCCCACTTTGTAATTCATACAGAATAAAAATGTATACTCACATAGAATCAAAATGTAGTCCCATTCTTCAAAAGGTGATACTGAAAGAGCCCTCAACAATCAAATCACCTTCATGGGTATGGTATTATGCCACTGTATTAGGAAGAGAAAGCCACAGAAAGTGCATTGGATTTACTTCCAACTAACTTAGAAGACCCCTCTGTTTGAAGACATCAAGCATTGCTGCACCCATCTGTGCTGGAGACTCCACCACGGTGGCTCCAGCTTCTCTGAGAGTCTTGATTTTGTCTTGCGCTGTGCCCTTTCCACCCGAGACAATAGCTGTCAGGCAAAAAATACAAAAATTGGTAAATTTAAAAGAGCACAAAATAATAAACCTAATCCCCTAAAAGCGAGTCTATGAAACAGTTACAAAGCAAAATATAACATCTGAGCTGTCCAACACAGGCGTAATCATATTGTGATGCCATGAGCTAAACCTACAGATTCATACATCAGATGCAAACTAAACAAGACACTAATAAGCAACTGGCACAAACAGAGATTCAGACTACTATCTAAAACTTGTTGTCATAACTCATCACCTCCAGCATGACCCATACGTCGACCAGGTGGTGCCGTAAGCCCAGCAATGAATGAAACCACAGGTTTTTCAGTTTTACTTTCCTGTTTCAAGCAAACAAATCACTAAGAGAAAATTGCAACTAGAAAACACATCAGCAGATAAGGATTATAGAACAAATGTAGGTCAAGCTGGGTTACTTTAATCACAGCAGCAGCATCCTCTTCGGCA
The DNA here is from genome assembly GCA_026401315.1 of Dysphania ambrosioides. Taxonomy (NCBI): domain Eukaryota; kingdom Viridiplantae; phylum Streptophyta; class Magnoliopsida; order Caryophyllales; family Amaranthaceae; genus Dysphania; species Dysphania ambrosioides. The sequence goes on from CM048672.1 coordinate 427,610, forward strand.
GTACCCCCTATCTCACCAATAAGAATAATACCTACAGTAAAGTTGACACAAAAATATAAGCAAAGATAAATACATAGATAGATCCCTTACCAATGAGTACAATAAAGTTGGAAAGAAGAATAAGAATATTTAAATACATAAACAATCCAAGCAAACTAGATGCAATTTTCTAGGTTACTATGTGCATTTCCTCTGTTAACAATTTTACTAGTGGAACTGGGTCTTTCATGAATATACCCAGTTCACTGTGGCACTAACAGACTACAGGGAGATCATGTGATCTGGAATCCCATTCAGTTAGGAGATTTGATATAACAAATCACATAAGCACAAAGTCTACATAAACCTAGCAAGCACTAAATCTAACTCAATTCTCCCTCTAAACCAGGAATGTTTGAGAAAATCAGAGGTGACGGGAATGAAATGTATGGAGAGTAACGATTCCTCAGCAAATGTAGGAGATACAAAAATCCATATAGTGATGAGGACGTCGGAAAATTTGACAAGGGTAACAATAAGAAGTGGATATGTGGGATGACGGAGGGTATTCTGTCTAGTTTACTAGAAAAAAGGATAGTTTCTATTCAAGCAGAAGCATCCATTATCATTACAAGCCAACACTTCACTTCCAAAGTTATCAAATGCCTCCCTCCCCCCCAAAAAAATCCTCCGTGTGAGTTACTATAAGTCTAAAACCACATCTTGACGCCCATAAGATACAGTCTCCCCAACTAGCAAAATTTTCTTTCTAATAAACACAGGCATACACAACAAATATGGTTAAGTGGAGCTTTTAGAAAAACAAGCATCATATACTTTTCTTCCACAAAATTATGAGCATTGTTCTTTTCCTCTAAGGAAGGTCAAGGCATCATAAACCATACAGTAATATTCATTTCCAAAGGTTTTCTATGAATGAATGCGCTAAATCATAAGATGAATAAACAACAATCAATCTTCTAATGTTCAGCAAGTAAATCAAGGCACTTGAACAGACAAGTATATTCAATGGTTCAACAAAATCATTAAAGGAAAGACAAAGTTCACCTTCAGTCTGAGGATCAGCAATGAACTTCTCAATGCAATCAACAAAATTTGTCCCATTGAAAGGGTCCCCACCTATTCCAACAACAGTGGATTGCCCAAGGCCAACTGCAGTGGTTTGGAATACCTATATCACAACATCAAAAGTGTAAACTTAGTCCCGCAACACAATTGCATAACTGTAAGCAAGTACCAATGATAAATAATATTCATTACAACTTCAACATGCAACACCATAATCATGTTTCCCACAATTAGCTCATGTGAACACCAACACACATGGTACAATTAACAAATTATTTTAAGAGTATCAATGAGTATGATTGAATAGTTGGTATTGACAGCTTATGATACCTCAACAGCATCATCCATTGAAATCCTAAATTCTTGAACAAAATATAGGAAAAGAAAATGATAAACAAAAGAAAAATGATCTTCGAAAGATGCAGCTCTCTTTCCAAGTGCAGCTCAAAAGCAAAACATAGAACCAGGAAATAGCCTCTGGATAAGATAGAGCTACAAACACAAAAGGCCATCAACCACAAGCACCTAAGAGCCAGTTAGACAGCAAGCTTGAATGCAAGATCCGAGATCAGCAACTAAACCACTAAACATACAGAATAGCAAATAGGGAAGTTTCCATACCGCTTCATACGTCAAGGTGCCAGAACGAGAAACAATCCCAATACGACCTGGTTTGTGGATATAACCAGGCATAATGCCGATCTTGCATTCTCCAGGTTTGATGATTCCAGGGCAATTAGGACCGATTAACCTTGTTTTTGATTGCCTGTTAAGGGCAGCTTTAACACGAACCTGCAATGGCAGAAAAATAATATTTGAGATAGCAATTTTGCCAAACATCCCAAACAATGAGACTCTTGCATTATAACAATAGACCACCATAGAGATCTGGAACATGAAAGCTAACTTTTAAGTGCCACAAAACCAGATCATTTCATTAGAATAGACAATATTAAATTTCCGCATATCATATTAAATTAGGAATAATCAAGCCAGGTATCAGAATGAGAGTATACTGGAAAGAGCACCAAATTAATAGAGTGATATGGCAAATGAAATTGGGATGAACCCCACCTTATGATTTCACAACTGAATATGTTTCTTACAAGTATGGTTTGTTTCTAGCTGTTTTAATAGAGAGCAAGCCTGTTACTTCCAGGCCAAAGGGAGGAGATAACTAAAAGGCAAGCCATTCATTAAAAGAGTTCAGAAGGCAATGGGAGGCAACAAACACAAAAGAAGTTCAAGATAGCCGTATTGAGGACGTCAATTAGGCTAAAATGATCTAAAAGTATTATGCTCATTAGGATAAGAAAGTCTGGGAAAAAAAAACAACAAAAACTAATAACCACAAAGAAAATTATTTCCTGATGATCTATAAAATGGCTTACCATGTCATGCTGAGGGATTCCTTCAGTGATACAGACTATAAGATCCAATTCAGCTTCCAGTCCTTCCAAGATTGCTTTCGCAGCAAAGGGAGGAGGGACATAGATTACTGAAGCATTGGCCCTTGTTTGTTCCTTTGCCTCAGCTACAGAGTTGAAAACAGGTAGCCCTAAATGCTCAGTACCACCCTTTTTGGGTGTCACACCACCAACCTGATACGATAAAGAAGCATCAACCATGTAGTGTTCTCATAATTATAGAATGCAAGTGATACTGTAATTTTATGACAAAGGTAGAAGTAATTGTCCAACCAAATGAGAACGCCACAATGAGTAGTGTCCACAATATATTCAACAGGGTTTTACAAAGCTAGCCTCCATTTTTATCACCGTAACACTTAAAATTAAAATTGAAAATTAGCTACAATTGCATTGACTTGCTAACTACAACTCTGTAAGAACATAAGATCAAACAAGCAACTTCAAAAACCCAGATAAGAATAGTGCAAGGTCATAGAGAGCTTACCCTATTTAAGCAAATCTCTATCTCAAGTGTACAGTTTAAACTCAAATCAGTTCATGACTAACATGAGAGTTATACAACAAACACACTGAAACCCCTTTATCCAGTGTAGAGGAAGCTAGGAACTCCTAGCAAAACCAATTTCAAAAGTCCAGGAAAACCTGGGCACTCTTAGAGAAGCCAATTTAACAAGTCTTCAAAGTTATACATAAACCTATGTCAAACAGAAGCAAATACGATTCAAACCAATAGGTCTTGATTTTCTTCACTATCTCCAGTTATACATACATACTTTTCACAGCCAACCTCAATTGCAACCAACCTTAAACTCCACCCCACAATCCCACCTCTACTATTACCATTACCTCCAAGGCTGCAACCGCAAAGTACCCTCTTGTCAAAATTCTCAAAACTTAAGATTTTCATTCCTGATTCATTTCAATCTCATGACATTCTCAATTGCTTATGCAATGGATCTGTACATTCTTACTTGAATAATTGCTCACCAAACACGAAAGCAAAAGATAAACTTGAACGAAAGTAACAAGCACTACATCAGTGGTCCTTCCATCCTTCAAACTTCCCTTCTAATCACTAAAACAAAGTAATCAGCACTAGCTCAGAGCTTCCTTCAAAAATCACTCATAACCCACCAACACTGAACAAATAAACAAAATCTGAACAAAGCAATACACACTATCTCCTAAGTCTTTCAATCCCATAAGTCATTTCATAATAACCTAAATAAAGTAACAAGCAATATCTCAATCATCCATCCACAAAATCACCCACCTTTTCCAATCAAAACACAACAATTTCACAAATCAACCCTAAAATCACAATAACAAAAACACAAACCACACATTCACAACTCGAAGTGGCACTGATCTCTAACATTCACACACATCACGCAATAATCCCGATCGAACAGCGAAAACAACGAATCTAAGTTATGTAATTCCAAAAATAAAATTCAGATCTAATAAAAATTTGAACCAAAAATCATATAGAAAAACTAGCGAAATTGGAAGAAGAAACCGAAGGATAGAGAAAGCAAAGGTACCATTTTGGTGCCGTATTCGATGGCTTGTTCAGTGTGAAAGGTACCATTTTTTCCGGTGATACCTTGACAGATGACGCGCGTGTTTTTGTCGACGAAAACGGCGGGCGGAGAGTGAGAGGTACCTAACTGCCTTGTTTGACCAATTGGAGATGTGGAGTGAGAAATCGTCGAAGAAATGGAGGATTGACTCTTCGAAGACAAGTAAGCGAGCAGTCTGCTGGCTTGTCTTGCCATTGTTGGAGGTTCGTCAAGCTTTGAATGGGAAAAGGTGCAAGAGCTCAGTTTTTAAGGTGAAGGATCACTTATTTATTAAAATATTCTTTTATATTTAATATTCGGGTATATAATCCAACAAAATTTAATATTCTAAGATATGATGAGAATTTAAATTTAATATTAAATTTTATTTTCAAATTGATAAGATAAAAATTTAATATTCAAAAAGTTTATATTGAGTAATCCAACAAAATTACACTTAATATATTATTTCTTATAATATAATGAGAATTTATGGTCAAATTTTATCAACTTTGACTCCAAAAATAGAAATTGTGCAAAACATAAAGGGAAGGAAATATTATTTATTATGCTTATATATGAACCAAATTACTTATAATTAATAATATTGATTTTAAACTTATATACATAGTAAACTTTAATAGTATAAGTATAGGTGTAATTTCTTATCATACGATACATAATTTAAATAAGTAAAAACTTATTCTTATTTCATAATACGTTATCCGTATAAAATTTTCTTTAGGTAAACTTGTAGATGTTCTTATACATGGAGAAATTTTTTTACAAAATGATTTTGAGAAGTATATTATATAGTTAATTAATATATGTATTCACAATAAAACTAATCCTCTACCATCTTTATTGTTCAGGCATAGTACTATATCTTAAACCTACTACATAATTTTCTTATACAAGTTCGTAGCTACGAGACTAAATTTTATACAAGTATGCATGTTGTATGTTTGCATTTTTCAAAGTAAATATGTTCATATATAAATTATTATTAATGTTTTTTTTCAAAGTCTATTTACATAAACTAGTTAAGATTATTTGATATCTTTTTTTTTTTAATGAACAACTTCACAATTTTTTTTTCATAATAAATATTTGACTACTCACTGGAATATTATATAATAATTTTCTATAACACAGTGTATAATACAATTAAGGATAAACCCATATAAAAGTCGGATTTCCCAATTTATTTTCATCACAACACTTCAATCTTATCTTATTATACCTTTTAAACCAAAAACTACTTTTTTTTTTCTTCTCATCTTCTGCAATCATCAAGTTTTCCATCGTCAACCCAACTCCTCCTCTCACTTTCAATTTAGAGCAAATTGTAGGAAATTAAAATAGGGATAAGGTTTTAATAATTACATTAGTGATTTATTTTATTTCTTTACTTGTCTCATTTTATTTAACTGATGTTATCTTTTGTTATTATGTAAAACTTTGTTACTTATTTATTTATAATTCATAATAATAAACCAAGGGAGAGAAAAAATGTATTATTTACAAATATTTTATTATTATAAATATGTTTAATTTATTATGATGATTATTTGCTTAACTTAAATTATTGAATTACTTGTAGTTAAAATGGGAGATTTAATGAAAAGACAATTCAACATACTAGACCTAGACTTATCCATTTTTAAACTTATACAAATAAGGATCAACCCAACAATACACTACAATAACGTAAATCTCTATTACTCCCTTAGTCCCCATTTTTGGGGTCCCTAATATATTGCCCCCATTTTTTTCTGGTGTGGTTTGGTCCATTCCTCTTGCCATTGCTCCTATGTCATTGTGTTTCTTGTGCTTTAGTCCCTATGTCTGCTCTCCTTCTTCACCTTTGTCCCCAAAAAAAACCCTAGATCTAGTCCTTATCTCTCACTCTCTCCAAAAACAAACTACTCCTAAATAATCATTGTCTCTTGCTGATCAATTTGGTGTATTTGTCACTCACAACCGCTAACCTTCACACCAACTCCATCACCTACTATGTGTTTTGATTTGACAATCCGAGTTTTTGGTATGGTGCTGCTCTTACCTATTGAACTCCACCATGTGTGATGACAATTGAACCAATTCTTTTGGAGAGTAGTCGAAATTTGTTCTTAACACTCCCCTTCTCCAAATGGATCTCAAGGTGAGTTATTCGTGGGTGGTCTTGTCCTCTTCCATATATTTCTCTACCTAATATTGCTCCTCTTCCGTGTATTCCAAACACTCTGGTATGTTGTCCCCAAAGCATTCCTCTTGTCGTTGCTCCTACTCCTGCACTTTTACTCCCCTTACCAATTCATCGAACACATACTCCAATTCAACCTTCACTACATGTGGTTGTCAACAAGACACCATAAGAGGTGTGGCCCAACCCTAAATACCAAAGGTGACAGAGGAGGAAGGCTGAGAGGAGACTAGAACGGGCGTGTTTTGAGTATAGTAGGGCTTGAATTCCGATCTAGAAAAGGCCGATGAGGGAGTTGTTAAGTCAGAGGCATCAAATGATTGAATTCAAAATGAAAAAGAGGAGTGGCTACCTCTTGGTTATGTGCCCGGTCCTAGCCATGACATGCTCAAATTGTTAGTGCCCTTGTATTTCATCAAGCCATAGCTAAGTACTTTACAATTCTTTATCTCAATGTTTTTGGTATTGGATTCTTTTGTTTGCATGTGTATGATTATGAGTTGTGCAGATCTACTTCTGTGTTGTGGCTTTTTTTTTTTTGGTGTTCTGGTTGGTGGCTTAGTTCATATGTTTTGTTGGTTTCTTCATATGTTTTGTTGCTTGCATGTTCTACTACCAGTGCCTTTTTAGTTCCAATTGGTTCATACTATGGTATCGGCTTGTTTTGTAGCTTCCTAATATTACTCTGGTATCTGTTGTGGTTTATGCTATTGTATCTGCTTTTTTGTGGTTGTATTTGGGTATTTTTGCTTTGTAATGAGTGTTGCTCTGATTTTGGAGTGTGTTGTAGGTTTTTGGCATGTTTAGGGATTGTTATAGGGGTTGGATTTGGTTTCATTAGTGTGTTTGTGGTATGTACTGGTTGTTGCTCTGGGTTTGGCTTACATTATAGGTTTTTCGCATGTTTAGGGGCATATTAGGGGCTACACTTGGGTCTTTTTGCTTTGTAAAAATGTGTTGCTCTAGTTTTGGAGTGTGTCATAGGATTTTGGCATGTTTAAGGTGTGTTATAAAGGCATAATTTGGTTGGATTATTGTGTTTGTGGTCTGTGCTATGAGTTTGGCTTGTATTGTAGGTTTTTGGCATGTTTAGGGGTTGTTTTAGGGGCTACATTAAGGTCTTTTTGCTATGCAAAAGGTGTTGCTCTTTTTAGAAGTGTGTCATATTTTTTTGGCATGTTTTGGGTGTGTTATAGGGGCTGAATTTGGTTAGATTATTGTGTTTGTGGTATGTACTAGTTGTTGCTCTGGGTTTGGCTTGTGTTGTAGGTTTTTGGCATGTTTAGGGACTTTTTTAGGGGCTACATTTGGGTCTTTTTGCTTTGTAGTGGGTGTTGCTCTGGTTTGGAGTGTTTTCTACCTTTCTTGACATGTTTAGAGCACTTCCACCAATGAAGGAAAAACCCCTCATGAGTGAAAGTAAGAGTGTAAAATAAAAACTCGAGCTTCACACTAGTGAGAGGAAAAAAAATCACACTTGAAGGGTTCTGAAATCACACACATCTTGAGAGGAATTGGAGATGAACAGTGGTATGAGATGGGCTCACTACTGTATATATCCTCTATATTTTTTAAGCATTGGTGTGGTAAATAAGGTGATGTGTATTATGGTGGGGTATAGAAAATAGTGGAGGAAATACTGATGAGAAGTTTTTTCTTAAGCATTGATGTGGTAAAAAAAAAACCCTCTCATGAGAGGAATTTGATGAAAAGAGTGAGAAAGTGAGTAGAGAGAGATTGAGAACTTTTTATTTCTCCACACTGCGGGCAATGGTCTAAGGGTGTTTTTGGGGTTAAATTAGTGCTATTTGGGTTTTGTAGTGGGTGTTTTGTAGATATTGCATGTTTTGGACTATGTTTATACATTGAGTACTATCATATTTGTGTGTTATGGACTATTACTGCATCATATGTGTAGGTTTAGTTGCATGAATGTCCTCTATGATGATGGAGTGTGTGCTAAATTGTACTCAACATGGAATTTAGACAATAATGATTATTGATGAGTCATATTGGGAGGCAATGTACTAGTTAATGACACATTAAACATGTGAAATGAATCTCCAATATGAGAGAGGAAGTCTCTATGATGAGAGAGTTGTCTATAACTTTCTGTTTGTTTGTTGTTAGCCTATGTTACTATTGAAGCCATATGCCACCAACATGTTGCATTGTTGTCCAAAGGGACGTGTTGTATGTGTGTTGACAAATATAAATCTAAGAGGACAAATAGTTTTCAAAAGAAATTCATTCATTGTTGTTTCACATGCGACAGCTTCCAAAAATGTCAATTACTTCAATTGATTTACAAAAGGTTTCTTAGATATAAAACCATTTAAAATATTGGCATCTCCATACAACAAGAATGACATTTGTTTTCCTACCCACTAACTAGTTAATTTGTAATTCTTCCATTAAGTGCTCCATCTCTTGTACATTGAATTGATTTACTTCTTCTTGTGCCAAGTATGCTGCATCTAGTCATATATACTCCATCTACATCATTTCCATATATGAATGATAGGCAAGCAATTAAGTTATAAATGTTGTGTTATTGTTGATGTTAAGTATTCCTCTATGAGTGGTATTTATGCTTGCATTGAAGTTGGTAGCAACCCCTCCCTCTCCAACCTTTACTTGTGTATGTGTGGTAATTTGTAGTTATTACCTCCATGTTGCTTCATGATTTCAAGCATTACACATTATAGACTTAAAAACACATGATTGATGAGTCTTCGTTTAAACACATCGAATGCATGATTGTCAGCTTCTATTACTTCATTAATTGTCCTTGACACTTGCTCATGTTGGATGCCCTATATAGCTCCAAAGAAGCCCAAGTCTAGAACATTGAGGTCTGGACTGTTTGGTGGTTGTTAACCAATTCCATTTCAAACCCAATAGTCTATGCTGCAAGTTGGAAGTCTAGATCACTGTTTAGTATGTGTGGTGTGGTATTGTCTTGTTAGATTTTGATTTTTCCACTTGTATCTAATGGCCACTTGGCCTTAATGGTTGGAATTAAGTTGTTTATCAGCATCTCTTTTATGACTTCCTTTGTGATGTTCTTTATGGCCTTGACTTCTATCGTACATACCTCTCTATGAATGATTCTTCTTTGTGCTGGCACTTGCTATGTGAAAGGCTAGCAACCTATTTTCCCATAAAAGAGGCTGTTCCCATCTTCTGAAAATCTTAGTCTAGCTACTGCTTTGAGAAACATTACCTTTATGATGAAACGCTTTGATTTTGCATATCTATACGGTTTCATCTCATTACATGCTCGGTAGAAAGTTTGGCTTGTCTTTGACATAGTAATCCCCCGTAAATTTACGAAATTATGACTACGTTTTATCAAAAATATTTTCCATACATCAATATAAATTTGACAATTCATATACATATATATATATATATATATATATATATATATATATATGGGAGGGATCCAATGAGAAGATTGCTTAAAATAAGAAGGATGAGAAGGGATCTTGACCCTTTAAGTGGTAAGTCCAACGCATGAGATTTCAAGTAAAAAATTTGGTCACTATAACGATGAAAATAGTCACTATAACAATGAATATGGTCACTATAAGTGAAAAAAAATATCTTGGTCACTATGAATTAAAAAAAAGTCACTATAACCTAGTACTCCATATTTATTTAGACTATATTTGTCTAACCCTAATCTCACTTTATTCTCATATGTCACCAAACAGAAAGAAAAAGTCATGTACTTGCTTTTTCCCTCTTGCCGTGCAACCTTGCTCTCTCCCACCCCCTCAACGCCGACTTTCTGCGTGCCTCCCACACCGTCGGTGAGCAACTGTCGGCCGACTGGCCATCCCCTTCCCCTTCCTTCTTCTTTCATCTTTGTTTTTTCCTTTGATTTTATGTATTATGAAATTGTGTTTGTCTGTCTAAATTGATTTTTTCATTTAGTGTTGCTCGATCTTTCAAGGAATGGTGGCGACACAATGTTTTAGTTTCCATATCAATATGATTTTCCTTTGTTTTTTTTATGGCTGAGCATGTTTTGGTTATGTATGCATATCTAATCCTCTAATTTTAAATCCCCAATTCTCCAAGATATATGGTTTTTTGTGTTTATGATGTGAAGTTATACAATAAAAAAGGGTATTGGGGGTTTAATTTAATTACAATGATGTCTGATGTCTCGAGAATATTGGGAATTTGATTCATGGACGGTTGCATATGGATATGCCGTGATATGATGTTGCTTAAAATATGGGGTTTTTGCCAATATTTTGCTAATGACGATTATGATGAATTTAGGAGGTGTTTTGTGATTATTTCACTAGAAATTAGAAACATAGGTTGACTTTGTTAGAGGGGTTCGAAAAGAATAAGGATAGGACATTATGACCAACACTTTTCATGGTAATCATGTTATTGTATGTGCGTGTGTGGTTGGGTATTTGAGGGTTATATACAAAGTTTCTTTGTCTTTTCAATTATTATGGGACAAAATGATGAAGCTTGGCAGTGATGGGCTTTTGTGAGTGACTGAGATTGGGTTAATATGTAATTTTGACTTTTGCACAATAAACAACACTGATATTATAATTGACTTCTAGCCTGTATTTTTGAGAGACTTAAAAACGTATTTTAGGATGATTTTAAACCCATAGAAAAATTCAGTATGGTTGCTTTAAATTTGGTTGATTGGTATAGTGATTTAGGTTGTATTATTTGATGTAGGAGAATCAATTTGTAGAAGGTGCTTGATAATAGAAAAAGTAGTCACCCGATTATTTACTTAAGGTACGTACAAGTTATAAAAAAAACTTGCCTTTAGGAGCATAATTTAGGGTAAAATGAAAATTTAGTATCATATTTAAGGAGCTTTAGTGTATTATTGTTTGGTTATGCATTAATGAGCTCGTACTCTTTTACCTTGTATGAATCAGGATGTAATTATGTATGGTTGAGAATTTTTGATTAATTCAAGTGGAGTTAATTTGATAATTAATCCATGAGATTATTTATTATTACTCCTTCATTACTAATGGTATGAATTGAGTAAATGTGCTTGAGTAAATGTTCTTTTTAAGTTTTAATGATGAGGTTCGTTGATTTTGTTCAACAGGTCAAAATTTAAGAAGGTATTGAAAAGGTTAAATTACAATATAAAAGGATTTGATTGTGTAATTGTAATGTTTTACATGTGTGTTCTTTGATAAATCAGAACCCAAATGCTAAACTGTAAATCACGTAAAGCGAAATAAGGTTAAGCAATAAAACTCTAAGCTAGTGCACGTCTAGAGTATTGACAATCAGGGGTTGGGGCTTCACGGGGTATTATCCGTGGCTTTTCTTGAATGACGTGTGATCAACGAGTCTCTCTTTTGAAAAGTTTTGAATTAAAATTGGGGTTAATTGAGATCTCATCTAGCTATGATGACGGAGTTGCGCTCGTTTACCTTTTGGATTTATAATATTTTTGATGTCCTCTGATGAGAGTACATGGGTTTATTATCTATTTATGATGTCCTAATTAGAACATGGGGAGACAACTGTCTATTGCTGAATTCAATTTATTGATTAACTTGTGAGTTAATTGGATAAAATGTCGCGTAATACGTTTATATTTGTTTACGTTTAAATACTTATTTCAGCATTTATATTTTGTAATTCTGTATGTACTGCTCTTTGGTCATGACCTTCGCCTTTTAATAACATTGTAATGATCCAATAATTAGACTTGCAATATTGGGGAGCAGATTACTAACAGGTATTCGGTTGAGCATTCATGCATGGGTGGGTTAAGTGGAGTGTTTTTAAATTAGCTTTTTTGAATAATTACGTTTACTTAGAATAATTTGAAATTGTTGGTTTGGATTTTGAGTTGGATGATATACTTTGGTCCTTTGCAATAACGACCGTAACAGTTCCAATTTGTAGTATTTTAAGAGTTTGGTTTGGTGATTGATTTTATTTCAAAAGTCTTTTATTTTTCCACTACAAAATTTTGTATTAAAGCCTTAACATTTGAGCACGAGGTGGTAACACAACGGTAGTTCTCTAAAGATTTTGGTTTTCGGAAAGGAAGAATTACCATGGTGTTATAGACATAAAAAAACTTTTCACCAATATGAACGTAATTGAACATATCTTCAAAAATTGGCAAAGTATTCACATTGGTTAGATGTGCCAAGCATCACTTAAGCCTTTCTAACATGTTTCTATCTATCAAGTTAGGTTTCATTGCATTGCTATGTCTCCTAATCAACCCTTTCTTGACAAATCTATGCACTATGCTCTTGTTTACTTGCAATGACTCTCCAGTGAATAAATGTTAGTCTTGTTTTTCAAATGAACATCCATAAGGTCTTCTAAATATAGTTGAATTCTCTTTCTCCCTACTTTACCTTTGTAATTCTTAGACAATTTAATGTTTTGCTTTAACATGACACTTTTCTTCCCTTCTTTCCATAATCTCTGAATGGTCCATCAACTACAATTGAAATAGGTTGCTAATTGTACTATATAACCACGAGACAACTTCAAATTTAGGCTTTATTGTAGTAATTGGTTGATGCATAGCAGTCTCTAGTCATCATTCATATCTGTTATTTTGCCCTTATCACTCATATCTTGCTTTCCCTACTTTGTAGTAGTGTGTGCTGGTTGTGTACTTATTTCTTCTAATTGTGAGCTGCTATCTTTTGCCTAGAAAATCTCCAAGAGACAACTCTTGACCAAAGAAATCTTTGTCCCAATGATGATTTTCTGAGGGAACCGCACAATATTCATATTAATGTCCAAAATCTATTGTAAATATGTTGTGGAGAGAAGGTTCATGTAATTTAATGCTTGGTATTTTCTCTCTCCACAATAAAAGCTAGCCTTTATAAGAATGTTTAGTTGTTTTGGTCATTGAAGTTTAAATTTCCCTATAATTTTCATTTGTTGGGAAATATGAAGTATGGGAAGATCAGCCTTGCGTTGCTAATGTGGCTCATGTAACAAACAATTTCTTTTTTCTTTGGGTAAATAATCCTTGGGAACACGTGAGATCTGCAATTGGCAGACCCCACACTCTGTTGATTTACTTAGTTAATGACAGCACAGAGGAAGTACTATTTTAAAGCATATCTTTCAAAGATCGTAGATGCGCATTCAGCTAGTACAAATGGCTAGTATTCAAAAATAATGACAACAAATTATAAACAACCAATAAAAATACATCCCATTAACATCCAAATCAATGAGCATATATAACTTAGCAGGGCAGCGAATTTTTTCCTTGAATCAGGTTCAGTTTGTGCATGTTATGCTGTAAACACAGTTTGTGGATGTTATGCTGTAAACATCTAAAAAATCAACAAATTTACCCGATCACTGTCAAAACTTTGCTTCTCGAAAATACATCAGATCCTGACGATTTCACCCCACATTGTAATTCATATAGAATCAAAATGTATACTCACATAGAATCAAAATGTTGTCCCATCCTTCAAAAGGTGATACTGAAAGAGCCCTCAACAATCAAATCACCTTCATGGGTATGGTATTATGCCACACTGTATTAGGAAGAGAAAGCTACAGAAAGTGCATTGGATTTTACTTCAAACTAACTTAGAAGACCCCTCTGTTTAAAGACATCAAGCATTGCTGCACCCATCTGTGCTGGAGACTCCACCACGGTGGCTCCAGCTTCTCTGAGAGTCTTGATTTTGTCTTGCGCTGTGCCCTTTCCACCCGAGACAATAGCTGTCAGGCAAAAAATACAAAAAATGGTAAATTTAAAAGAGCACAAAATTATAAACCTAATCCCCTAAAAGCGAGTCTATGAAACAGTTACAAAGCAAAATATAACATCTGAGCTGTCCAACACAGGCTTAATCATATTGTGATGCCATGAGCTAGACAACAGAAACTACAGATTCCCACATCAAACGTAAACTAGGCAAGACACTAATAAGCAACTGGCACAAACCGAGACTCAATCTACTATCTAAAACTTGTTGTCACAACTCATTACCTCCAGCATGACCCATACGTCGACCAGGTGGTGCCGTAAGCCCAGCAATAAATGAAACCACAGGTTTTTCAGTTTTACTTCCCTGTTTCAAGCAAACAAATCACTAAGAGACAATAGCAACTGGAAAACACATCAGCAGATAAGGATTATAGAACAAATATAGGTCAAGCTGGCTTACTTTAATCACAGCAGCAGCATCCTCTTCGGCAGTACCCCCTATCTCACCAATAAGAATAATACCTGCAGTAAAGTTGACCCAAAAATATAAGCAAAGATACGTACATAGACAGATCCTTTACCAATGAGTACAATAAAGTTGGCAAGAAGAATAAGCAAATGTAAATACATAAACAATCCAAGCAAACTAGATGCAATTTTCTAGGTTACTATGTGCATTTTCTCTGTAACACTTTTACTAGTGGAACTGGGTCTTTCATGAATATACCCAGTTCACTGTGCCACTAACAGACTACAGGCAGCTCATTTGATCTGGAATCCCATTCAGTTAGGAGATTTGATATCATAAATCACATAAGCACAAAGTCTACATAAACCTAGAAAGCACTAAATCTAACTCAATTCTCCCTCTAAACCAGGAATGTTTAAGAATATCAGACGTGAGGGGAATGAAACATATGGAGCGTAACCATTCCTCAGCAAACTTAGGATATACAAAAATCCATATAGCGATGTGGATGTCAGAAGGAAGTTTGACAAGGATCACAATAAGAAGTGGATATGTGGGATGATGGAGAATATTCTGTCTAGTTCAGTAGAAAAAGGATAGTCTCTATTCAAGCAGAAGCATGCAATATTATCACTAGCCAACACCTCAGTTCCAAAGTTATCAAATGCCTCCCTCCCCCACTAAAAAAAAAATCCTCCATGTGAGTTACTATAAGTCTAAAACCACGTCTTGGCGCCCATCAGATACAGTCTCATCAACTAGCAAAATTTTCTTTCTAATAAACACAGGCATACACAACAAATATGGTTAAGTGGAGCTTTTAGAAAAACAAGCATCATATACTTTTCTTCCACAAAATTATGAGCATTGTTCTTTTCCAATAAGGAAGGTCAAGGCATCATAAACCATACAGTAATAGTTCATTTCCAAAGGTATTCTCTGAATGAATGCTAAATAATAAGATGAAAAAACAACAATCAATCTTCTTATGTTCACCAAGCAAATCAAGGCACTTGAACAGACAAGTATATTAAATGGTTCAACAAAATCATTTAAGGAAAGACAAAGTTCACCTTCAGTCTGAGGATCAGCAATGAACTTCTCAATGCAATCAACAAAATTTGTCCCATTGAAAGGGTCCCCACCAATTCCTACAACGGTGGATTGCCCAAGGCCAACTGCAGTGGTTTGGAATACCTATATCACAACATCAAAAGTGTAAAATTAGTCCCGCAACACTATTGCATAACTGTAAGCAAGTACCAATGATAAATAATATTCATTACAACTTCAACATGCCCTATATCACAACATCAAAAGTGTAAAATTAGTCCTGCAACACAATTGCATAACTGTAAGCAAGTACCAATGATAAATAATATTCATTACAACTTCAACATGCAACACCATAATGATGCTTCTCACAATCAGCTCATGTGAACACCAACACACATGGTTAAATTAACAAATTATTTATGATTGAATAGTTGGTATTGACAGCTTATGATACCTCAACAGCATCATCCATTGAAATCCTAAATTCTTGAACAAAATATAGGAAAAGAAAATGATAAACAAAAGAAAAATGATCTTCGAAAGATGCAGCTCTCTTTACAAGTGCAGCTCAAAAGCAAAACATAGAACCAGGAAATAGCCTCTGGATAAGATAGAGCTACAAACACAAAAGGCCACCAACCACAAGCACCTAAGAGCCAGTCAGACAGCAAGCTTGAATGCAAGATCCGAGATCAGTAACTAAACCACTAAACATACAGAATAGCAAATAGGGAAGTTTCCATACCGCTTCATACGTCAAGGTGCCAGAACGAGAAACAATTCCAATACGACCTGGTTTGTGGATATAACCAGGCATAATGCCGATCTTGCATTCTCCAGGTTTGATGATTCCAGGGCAATTAGGACCGATTAACCTTGTTTTTGATTGCCTGTTAAGGGCAGCTTTAACACGAACCTGCAATGGCAGAAAAATAATAATTGAGATAGCAAATTTGCCAAACATCCCAAACAATGAGACTCTTGCATTATAACAATAGACCACCATAGAGATCTGGAACTTGAAAGCTAACTTTTAAGTGCCACAAAACCTGATCATTTCATTAGAATAGACAATATTAAATTTCCGCATATCATATTAAATTAGGAATAATCAAGCCAGGTATCAGAATGAGAGTATACTGGAAAGAGCACCAAATTAATAGAGTGATATGGCAAATGAAATTGGGATGAACCCCTCCTTATGATTTCACAACTGAATACGTTTCTTACAAGTATGGTTTGTTTCTAGCTGTTTTAATAGAGAGCAAGCCTGTTACTTCCAGGCCAAAGGGAGGAGATAACTAAAAGGCAAGTCATTCATTAAAAGAGTTCAGAAGGCAATGGGAGGCAACACACACAAAAGAAGTTCAAGATAGCCGTATTGAGGACGTCAATTAGGCTAAAATGATCTAAAAGTATTATGCTCATTAGGATAAGAAAGTCTGGGAAAAAAAAACAACAAAAACTAATAACCACAAAGAAAATTATTTCCTGATGATCTATAAAATGGCTTACCATGTCATGCTGAGGGATTCCTTCAGTGATACAGACTATAAGATCCAATTCAGCTTCCAGTCCTTCCAAGATTGCTTTCGCAGCAAAGGGAGGAGGGACATAGATTACTGAAGCATTGGCCCTTGTTTGTTCCTTTGCCTCAGCTACAGAGTTGAAAACAGGTAGCCCTAAATGCTCAGTACCACCCTTTTTGGGTGTCACACCACCAACCTGATACGATAAAGAAGCATTAACCATGCAGTGTTCTCATAATTATAGAATGCAAGTGATACTGTAATTTTATGACAAAGGTAGAAGTAATTGTCCAACCGAATGAGAACGCCACAATGAGTAGTGTCCACAATATATTCAACAGGGTTTTACAAAGTTAGCCTCCATTTTTATCACCGTAACACTTAAAATTAAAATTGAAAATTAGCTACAATTGCATTGACTTGCCAACTACAACTCTGTAAGAAAATAAGATCAAACAAGCAACTTCAAAAACCCAGATAAGAATAGTGCAAGGTCATAGAGAGCTTACCATATTTAGGCAAATCTCTATCTCAAGTGTACAGTTTAAACTCAAATCAGTTCATGACTTACATGAGAATAATACAGCAAACACACTGTAACTGCTTTATCCAGTGTAGGGGAAGCTAGGAACTCCAAGCAAAACCAATTTCCAAAGTCCAGGAAAAGCTGGACACTCTTAGAGAAACCAATTTAACAACTCTTCTAAGTTATCTGTAAACCTATATCAACCGGAAGTAAATATAATCCAAGCCACTAGGTCTTGATTTTCATCACCATCACCAGTTATACATATATATTCTTCACAGCCAACCCCAATTGCAACCAACCTTAAACTCCGCCCCACAGTCCCACCTCTACTATTACCATCACCTGCAACCGCAAAGTACCCTCTTGTCAAAATTCTCAAAACTTGTGATTTTCATTCCCGAATCCTTTCAATCTCATAACATTCTCAATTGCTTTTGCAAAGGATCCATACAGTCTTACTTGAATAATTGCTCAACAAACACGAAAGCAAAAGATAAACATGATTGAAAGTAACAAGCACTATATCACTGGTCCTTTTATCCTTCAAACTTGCCTTCAAATCACTAAAACAAAGTAACCAGCACTAGCTCAGACCTTCCTTCAAAAAATCACTCATCACTCATCACCCACCAACACCAAACAAACAAACAAAATCTGAACGAAGCAACACACACTATCTCCCAAGTCCTTCAATCCCATAAGTCATTTCATAATAACCTAAATAAAGTAACAAGCAATATATCAGTCCTCCATCAACAAAATCACCCACCTTTTCCAATCAAAACACTTCAATTTCACAAATCAACCCTAAAATCACAGTAACAACAACACAAACCACACATTCACAACTCGAAGTGGCACTGATCTCTAACATTCACACACATCACGCAATAATCTTGATCAAACAGTGAAAACAAGGAATCTACGTTATGCAATTCCAAAAATAAAATTCAGATCTAGTAAAAATTTGAACCAAAAATCATATAGAAAAACTAGCAAAATTGGAAGAAGAAACCGAAGGATAGAGAAAGCAAAGGTACCATTTTGGTGCCGTATTCGATGGCTTGTTCACTGTGAAAGGTACCATTTTTTCCGGTGATACCTTGACAGATGACGCGCGTGTTTTTGTCGACGAAAACGGCGGGCGGAGAGTGAGAGGTACCTAACTGCCTTGTTTGACCAATTGGAGATGTGGAGTGAGAAATCGTCGAAGAAATGGAGGATTGACTCTTCGAAGACAAGTAAGCGAGGATTCTGCTGGCTTGTCTCGCCATTATTGGAGGTTTGGTCAAGCTCTGAATTAAGGCTACGGTAGACTTTTCGGGATAAATATATATATTAATGGTTTGACTGCGAAACACCGGAGAAATGGGAAAACGGTGTAAGGGCTCAATTTTCAAGGTGAAGGGTCACTTATATAATAAAAATATTCTTTTTTATTTATTAAAATTCTTGTACTTAATCTATCCCTTAATTTTTGCCTCATATGACTTATTACGATCTCTATTTTCTAACATATGACTTAAAATGATTTTATCTCCAAATTTGTAAGACAAAATTATTAAAAAATTTATATACAAAAAATTTATATTGAGATGCATCTAACATGATTCTACTTGAATATATTACTTCTTATAATGTGATGATAATTTTCGGTCAAACTTTTTAAGCTTTGACTCCAAAAATAAAAATGGTGCAAAAATAAAGGGAAGAAGATAGTATTTATTATTCTTATATATGAACTAAATTACTTATAATTAATAATTTTTTATATTAAACTTATATATATAGTAAACTCTAATATTATAAGTAGAGGTGTAATTGCTTATTGTAAGATACACAATTAACATAAGTAAAAACGTATTCTCTAGTTTTTGCAAGTTTGTATTCTTCTTCTTATTTCATAATACGTTATCATCACAAAATTTTCTTTAGGCAAACTTATACTAGTTCTTATTCATGGAGAAATTTTTTTACAAAATAATTTTGAGGAATATATTAAAAAGTTTTCCATATTTGGAATCTTCTATATCATAAACTCAAAAAAATATATGCTTCTTTTTTCAGCATAGAAAAATATTTATATATTCCTAAATCTTTTACATGTATGTCATGTTTTCAATTCTTTTTTTCCCATAACACATGTTATATGAAAATAACTTGTAAAATGATAAAATACACCAAAATGTAGACTTTGTTTTATATTTTATGTACTATTACTTTTGATTTACACATATTCACATTAAAACTATTACATTCATGCATGAGAATGAAAATATAACTTTATGTACAATGGCTTCTTTTCATATCGATACAAATATATGTATTAACAATAGAGTTAATCCTCAACCATCATTACTATTTAGTCATACTCTATCTTAAACCTACTACATAATTTCTTGTACAAGTTCCTAGCATCTAGACTAAATTTTATAAAAGTATTTTGTTTGTTTGTATTTTTCGTACAAAAATATGTTCTTATATAAAAAAAAAATCATTAATGCATTTTTTTTAAAGCCTATCTACATAAACTAGTTAAGATTTCACAATTTTTTTTCCATAATAAAAAATTTGACTACTCACTGGAATATCTATAACTATTATTAAAGCAAAACCCCTGCTGACATCATACTTAACACGTGTCAAGCTATTATTAAAAAAAATTCCGCCTTTTTTTTAAAGATGATGTCATCTCTTTTTTTTATACTTTACATTAATATTAGATTGAAATTTGTTATACATAGAAAATTGTGTGACTATAAAACTACATTTATTTCTTCCTTTTATTTCATGTTTCATCTCTACTTTTTTCTATAATAATTTTTTCGTTTAATATGATAAAAAGTATTATCCCAATTAAATTTTCTACGGTAATTCTATAAAACCTATAAGTTTTCACCAATAAATGAAAATAATCTTATAATTGAAATATTTGACAAAAGTAATTTATTATCAAACGTGCATAGCACAGGTCTTACCTAGTTACATAATAATTTATTATAACACATTGTATAATACAATTAAGGATAAACCCTATAAAAGTCAGATTTCACCATTTATTTGCACCACAACACTTCAATCTTATCTTATTATACCTTTTAATCCATAAACTACTTTTTTTCTCATCTTCCGCAATCACCATGTTGCCAGTCGACAACCCAACTCCTCCCCCCACTTTCAATTTAGAGCAAATTGTAGGAAATTAAAATGGGATATGGTTTTAATAATTACATTAATAGTTTATTAGCGGCAATAGTGTTATGTATAATTTTTCACAAATATATTTGAATTTTTTCGTTAATTAGTAATAAAGTACACGTGATTATGGTTGCATTTATTTTCTATGCCATATTTGGTACATTATACTTTGATTATCACATGTATCATATTATCATCATTATATATTGTATTTCTTTACTTTATCTCATTTTGTTTAAGTGATATTATCTTTTGTCATTATGTATAACTTTGTTATTTATTTATTCATAAGAATAAACCAAGGGGAGAAAAAAATATACTATTTACTAATATTTTATCATTATAAATATGTTTCATTTATTATGATGACTATTTGCTTAACTTAAATTATTCAATTGTTTGTAGTTAAAATGGGAGATTAAATGAAAAGACAATTCAACATACTAGACTAATCCATTTTAAAACTTATATTAATAAGGATCAACCCAACAATACACTATAATAACGCAAATCTGTATTACTATTTAAAGCACATCTAGTATATATGGTTCTAATACTCTTCATGTGATCCCATATATAAGGCTTTTTAGTTATATTCATGAACATTAAATAGTCGTTGGTGTACTTATTATGCAAACTAAATTGATCATTTCTCATCAAGTACTCCTTGCGTCCCCCGAAGATTGTCATATTTCTAGAGAAAAATTTGAGCACAAATTCACATCATGTTATAAAAATTAATATGTTCAAATGAGAGTTTGTTAAATACATTTTAATATAAATTTTTAGAATATCAAGTTTTCAAAATTTGGTAGCTTACATATTTAGAGATAAAAACGTTTAAAGACGTTTATTAAAAAATGTGAAAAGTCACATGGATCAATTTTTAAGGTACAGTGGGAGTAGTTGTCAATGAAGAATCAAATGCATTATTTCAGTTAATTTATTCTCGATTGTGATAGATATAGATATACATGTATTGCAATATAAGTATAAATGGGTACAGAGTTCAAATAATCCCTATAATCCAATTCAAAGTGCAAAAGAGCAATTAACTTAATGAGCGATGAAAAAATTCGCAACTCAACGAAATGGAAGTCCAAATAATAAACAAACAAATGATTATTTCGGCAAAAAATAAATTCAAAGGTTTTGGCCATACCCAAGCTCGTTGGATTTGGGGTCGAATCTCGCAAGAGAAGGCGCGGGAACGGTGAGGATGAATGACTGTGAGAGATGGAGGAGGAAAGCTGTGAGAGGCCGTCGGGGTGAGGAAGACGAAGTGAGAGAAGACGGAAAAAAGGAAAATAAGGGTTTGCTATTTGCGGGAGATAGACGAAGCTCTTGACCGGCATTAAAAGTCGCTGCTAAAGTTTGGCATGGGCCGGGCCCACACGGACATGATATAAAACGAGTATGGTCATGACACAGCATGACATTATTCAGGAGTGGACAGCAGGCCGGAGCACAGATATAAAAAAAATTAGATACGAGCACACAAGCGGCACGCCAATTTGGCATGAGACTAACCTATAAGTATGGCCTTAAGCACACTATTATTTAATACTATTATTATTAGTAATAATATTATTATTAATCTACAATTAATATTAATAATATTTATAATATAATTTAAATTATCTAATTTTTTTTTTCAATTCCGTTATGTACTTTATTTTTATTTTTTGATAAAAATTTAGGCCAGTATAAGACACGACACAACACACCAGGCACGTGGGTCGTGCTAGGCCATGGCACATGTGCCGAGTTTTAGAGAAAGGTAATACGATACAACACGATCACAATTAGGCACGACAAGAGACCAGACATGAGCTGACACGGTCAATGAAGGGCACGACACAGCCCGTGCCCAACTCTAATTGCTGTCTAAAAACATCGACTTCCATAGAAAGATGAAAGTCGCTATCTTGGATAGTGACTTTCAATATGTATTAACCCAACTCCCTTTCTTTTGCCAACCAAGCCTAATAATTAAATGTAAGTCACTATTATTCTAGACAACAACTTTACTCCAAACTTAACTTTCAGGTTATTTTTCAAAATACTTTCAAAATATGATTGTTTTTCTTTTTTTAAAATAAAAACAAAATTCTCAAATTCGTCGAATTCAAAAATAAACTTAAGATAAAAGTTTCACCAAAAGCATCGTGCTCAAACACTTAATAGTCGTATGTAGTGGAATAATCTTTTAGTGCAATCACAAAACCTCGACCGTTCTAAGCACCATGATAGACGGTCTCAACATCCTCAACGAACTCTTGTTTGTCCTTGAGGGCCCAATCGATCTTATAGTTGTTTCCAGTAATAAAATCAATCATTATGTGCAGTATGTGCTTGTTCCTAGAAAAGAACATGACTGTGGAAGGGTCATGAAGCTCGTATATTTTGTTGACATGAGAAACCTCTGTTATGTCCACAAGGTATATCATCGCAAAGTTTTTAATTGTCCTATTCTCACTGAGCCCAGGAATTCATCCATTTGAGAAAGAGAAAATTGTTAATAGATACTTGATGCAAAATTATAGGAAGCAGAATCAAACACATTGGTGTCCACATTACATTATTACATATAAGAAATTCAGACTTATCAAAATACAAATAAAGATGCCTAATAACTTGCATAGTATTAGCTAAGTGGAGAATCCATAAGGCTAATCACTCTATCAAAGGAGGTATATGCATACCACAAAGCTAGAATCTAACATGAACCAAATTCGTCTAGGGAAAAAATAATTACCCTATCTCCCTTAGGGCAGGGCGGGGCTAAGGTTTTAGGTATATACATCCCTACCCCCTAGAGTTACAACGAGGCAGGTGGCTGAACAACGACGAATGACCTGGAGTAATAAGCAGCGTTTTAAACTTGCCACAACAATTGCCAAGACTACCTATGAAAAGGAAGTAGATTCACCAGAGAAAAAAAAAGTGACTAGCTATATTAGCAAAGGACCAAGGTTCAGTGAAGTCAAAGCAACATTTACATCTCTAGAAAAATTGGTTTTCCTCCACTTGTGGGACTTGTTTAAATAAGGCATCTGCCTAAGCCACTCAAAACCCAATGATGCATATTCGGTTATTGGCTTGAGCTTTTTAGATACTAAAAATCTACCACCGGCCAATAGATGATGGATCTTTAAATGATGTTATGCTATAGGTGTGGATAACATCAATCATCTATAACGCTAATCCCATTCCTTCATCAGTATGCAGAGCAAATAATACAAAAAAATAGCCCTGTAATAGGAAGATTTCATTAGGAACAGGAAGCATGGTGGAAACATGAACATCAGGGATCTAATTCAGACCATCTTTTAACCAGTGCATATAACTGGGAAGGAAAATAAAAAAGCTTGCTTCCACCCCTCTGCTTCCTGGCCCATACTCAAAGAGTTGAAAAAAAACTTGATAATAAACCTCGTTAGGATGTCTTCATGTCCAACATCTAGACAATCAATAACTAGCTTCACCAAAATCTAATACCAAATAGACAGCTTGTGGAACTAGCTTCAATATAGGAAGAAAGCACCCACATTATTCACTGACATAAAGTCATCCCTTCCTGCTACTCTCAACCTCTAGGCACAAGATCCGAAGACATTTATTAAGGCATTGACTACATAGATAAATGGAAGTTTGAAATAAGTGACAAAACACCTCATCATCTTTGATTATACCAACAGGTAGCCATTGTGGAACAGAATCGGAAAAATAGAGTGGACGTGACGTACAGATAAAACAAAAGCATTTAGAATAAAGGGTGAGGTCATAATGTACTACACTCTAATTCTCCTTAATCCCTTGTATTGTTTTGATATAGAATTTGACAAGTTCCATAATTCTAAAAAAAGAATATGATCATGCCTCACCCCACAACTAAACTTCCTAATCCCCTTCCCATAACAACAAATGATATTAGCATGATAACACCCTCAATTGTGGGAAGGATGGGTATTGCCATTTCTTTTAGCACTAAGGCTAGAAATGAGTAAAATGTGGGGACAATTTGTTTAAGGAAACGAGTAAGATAAACGGGAGATAAAATAAAAAATGAAACGAAATGAGTAGTTAATGATACCATAACTGTTTTGTTGTAGCCATGAAAATCAAATATTCGATAACATATCCAATTTAAGATCAATGAAGTTTGGATTGGATTTTTAAATTAATAAGGTATTAACATAGTTATGAAAAGAAAAAAAAAAGCTAATAATTTAGTACTTTGATTTTGGTCATATAACCTTTCACCATCCTTCAGAGAAATTTGGGATCAATAGAGGAGTTGTAGGCATATGGCACAAGATAGGATGGGACACACATCAAACCACTAGGAGTTTCCACCACATTCTAGTATTCTACCTGCCTAAAGCAGTAAAACTCTGTTTCTTAATCATTCATCCTTCTTCCGTTGACTTAGTTGTTTGCGTTAATCATTATCGCAACCAACGGAATTCACCTACTTAACCTCCTCAATGATCAACTAATTAAAACAGTATACCATGGCAACTCAAATCTCCTCCCCTGCATCCTTGCAGAAATTCGAACTCCGAAATCGGTTACCCGACCCGAAATCCTCAGTTCTCTTAGTCATAGACATGCAGAACTATTTCTCTTCGATGGCAAAACCAATTCTTCCCGCCGTAACCACCACCATCAAGCTCTGCAAACGTGCAGGCATCCCAGTGATATACACGCGTCACCGCCACAAACCCGGCGACGACGGAGGCGTGCTGGGCGAGTGGTGGGGTGGAGACCTCATCTTCGACGGAACTCCCGAGTCGCAGCTTATTGAAGAGGTTGTCGCAACGGCCGAGGAAGGGAAGAACAAAATGGAGGTGGTGGAGAAGGAGACATACAGCGCGTTCAGAAACACGGGGCTGGAAGAGCGGCTGAGGGAGATGGGAGTAAAGGAAGTTATTGTGAGTGGTGTGATGACAAACTTGTGCTGTGAAACGTCAGCGAGAGAGGCGTTTGTAAGAGGGTTTAGGGTTTTCTTCTCCAGGGATGCGACCGCCACTTCGTCTGCCGAGCTTCATCAGGCTACTCTCAAGAATATGGCTTATGGTTTTGCTTATCTCGTTGATTGCAACAGTCTTCACCAAGCTTTCGAAGCATAATCCATACCTTGGTTTCTTCTGTATGTAGGGATGTACTCTGTCATCCATAATTCATGTGGATCGTTTCAATTCTGCTCCATTCCTAATTGCCATTTCCATTATTTTTGTCTCAATTTCACCCAAATTGGTACACTTGAAAGCGAACTGAAGATCCTTGGGTTCACTACTGATCGACTACAGAGGAATACAGATGCATTAGTTCAGTCCAAATAATAAAGGCATCATCTTTATCATCTAACATTTCATTTCTGATGTATAAAATGAGAACCTCAATTTCACAACTTCGCTCCATTATATCAAAAAGCCAGTTATTCAGCCCCATCTCTATCATCTAACACTTCCATTTGAAATTACCCAAGAAAATCTTGTTCAAATACAACACCAAAACCAAGTTATATCCCTAAAAAGATGGGTTGGCTGTGTGAACTGGAAGTCTATCTCATACGATACCAAGCCATATTCATAAAAAGATGGGGTGTTGGCTGCTTGAAGCGCCAAGATTATTCATATTGTTCAAATGGATTATCAATTTTCTAAAAGCTAGCTACTCAAAAACGCCATACTTGGCAGTAAAACAGCCAAAATTTATACAAATCACCATTATAGAACACAAAACAAGTGAAAGTAACCAAATTTATTAAAAAATTTCAAAACCCCATTATGTAATTAAATAAGAAAATCCCAATAACTAACATCAGGTATGTCCTACACCCGGGACTACTACGTAGAAAAAGGTGCTCCCATGGGTTAAATGAGTAACTTTAAGAGAAAATTTTACAATTATGAGTCAAATGAACAATTATGAATTCAAATGAATACTTGTGATTGAAAATAAATAATTTTTGAATTTTTTAAAAAGTGCAATAGTTAATGTGTTTCTTTAATAGATGAGCAATAATTTTTATATTTATTTGTTAAAAGAAAAAAAAAACGTTCATTATGAAATAAGAAATTTAACTAGTATGTATTTAGTGTAAATGAGTTGGACACTTGTATTAATATAAATTATATCATCATTGATATGACACTGAATCGATATTCAAAATTGTTTTCTTAATAAGTCTCTTACATCAGATGTTCAAATAATCTCAAACATATAATAATTGTTACTAAATTTAAATGATTTAAATTCATAACTATACAAATATATTCTTAAATTAATACTTTTTCTTAAAACAATTTCAAATGTTCAAATATCTAGCTAGTTAATTTAAATTGTTTATTTTCTCTAAAATTACTCATTTGACTAAAAAAAATGCTCATTTTCTCTCAAAATTGCTCGTTTTTTTTATTTTACCCAGAAACACTTTCCTCTATGCACTCTCAGGACTATAAAAAATTTTCTACCAACCAACAGATGAATTAGATGGGATCAGGGCAGCCATGTCTACCCAACTTTTTTTTTTTTGGCAATGAAAGAACTAATATCAACAAATAGAAAAGTTACCCCAATCTAGCTAATACAATTAAGTTATGAACATTATTAATAAGACACTTAGAAACTTTAAAACAAAATAAAACTAAAAGCTTCTAATTTAATATCTTGAACAAGAGTCTTCGGCTCTTTTGGAGACTTTGACGGGTCCAACATGACCTTTTTAAATCAACATTGTTTTGATAAAAAAAGGTGGAGAAAACAACATAATACTCCAAGTACCAGGTGATAGCCAGGTACTTGGATAAAAATAATCAAATTCGGTCAACATCATCTACAAATGTGGTTTTCACTACACCAAAACAAACTGGGCAATCAGAGCATATCTACTCCTTTCTTCCCTTGTAATAGCCAGTTAGAGAGTAATACTTCCAAGTACTTGAGACTTCAGAGAGATGCTAATAGCCTAATTTCAAGGATATGGCTTTGTAGAATGCTAATAGCCCAAACATTACTTATTGATCAAATTTCTTACATGAACAACTCCTTATCTTTCCTGTGTGCGAAAAGAATGCTTTACAATTAGCAATTATCCTATTATGAAATCATATATGGATGTCCTTCAACCTAAAAACATGTAGCTGTTTTTTTTTTTTTTTTTTTTTGATGTACTCTTGACAGCCAAAAATTTTACTTGTTATTCTTGATATATGCAACGATGGAACCGAATAAATGCAGTACTGTGCCTGATCAAAAGGCTTTAGATGGCATTGTTTTGTTGGCAAGGAAACGCCTAAGCATAAGCAGGGCTTCCTTTGGCTTGAACGTTGGAACTTGGTGACCTGCACCTCGAACTGTGACAAACATCAGCCCATCATAGGCAATGGTCCATCCACCAATCTGGAAAACCAGAGTTCTAAGTTAGATCTTAATAAAAAGATATACAACTATCTTATACAGTACATAAGAAATCGTTCTTATATTTGAGCAGTGTAAAACAAACAATTTTGATCAGCAAAAATAAGATTCGTGACATAACAAAATGCAAGTTTCTTGTTATACTAAAGCAAAAGGTTATACCTGGTCCTTGTAATACCAAGGTGTCCAATCTTGATGGATCTTCAAGCCAAGTTTTCTCAGTGTTAACCTTGTCGAACTCACTGGAATTCTTCCATCAGTATCTCCACTAGAAATCAAACTTATTTTTGTTAATATATGGTTTAATGTGCATTTAAATACTTCAATATGAAGTGATTAGTGTGAGACTAGATATGGAGTTGTGATATGTTGATTGACTTACCTGAAAACCCATATCCGAAGCCCACCATCAACAAGCTTCTTTATAACAGGAAGTATAGAGGAAGGTGCATCAGCCCAGAATGTGATGTTCTCACTGTTAGCATCATCAAATCAAACTCTACCATCACAAAATTGTTTTGTCAGAAAGTGAAGCGGTTGAGTTTTAAGAGATCATTACTTGCAGTGGCTCCATGCGTAAGGAATTTTTGTGACATTGGCATGAAGCGCTGCTTGAACGTCCGGTCTATTTAGATATACACTAGTGTAATGATCTATACAAGGATCGTACCCAGCAGGCCGTTTGTGCCACTTTTCCTGTAAACACAAATATCAGTCTATCAAAATACATTACAGGAATTGCCAAATCTTAGGTTCAGAAGAAGTATAAACCATGGAATTAAAATTCGGCCGTTCCATTACAGAACTGTCGTTCATGAAAGTCCTATGAATTTATGCGGTTTGCAATAGTACTTTTCGTTTTTACTTTTAATTGGATAGAATTACTCACAAATTTGGAGAACAAGTGAGGTGCAGAGCCTTTGATGGTAGGAAGTTGCCTCCTGCTGGAACCATCAGTGTAATTTTTAGCGCAATTAGGTGCATACAAGCTGTACATGTCTATCAGGTCATAAACTGCAAAATACTCGTCAAGTGCATTCTTGCAATCATCTGGTAAGTCCTTAAGTTTGAAGTTGCATTTTCTCTTGACATCTCTGAACACTTTATCTGATATAACAGCATGATCCCATGCATAGTCGATCATTCCTGTTTGATCTGTTTCATCATCCAACAATGCATTTCCAATCTACGGCATGCCATATCAGTAGTATTAGAAAACTTAAACTCATATGTAACCCGCCCGCCCCCCCCCCCCCCCCCCAATTTCAGCATTGACATCTATAATTCCACTTACTTATTATTCATTCAGGAGTGATTTCCATTGTTAATGCAAATGCAACCAAATCAAGTTTATGAAGCTTACCATGAAACCTGTCAGATTGATAAAATTCTCCTTGGCAGAGTTTTTGTTACTGTCAAAGATGTATTCCGCAAGCTGCGGAACATAGTGGCCTGAGGAGTAACATATGAAATGAGCAATGTCTTAATACAAGGTCAAATTTGAAAAATTTATATATCTTAGTATTTCAATGAAGATCCATATGTTACCTGCATAACTTTCTCCGGTTATATAGAACTCATGGGACTTGAACTGCGGAAATCTTTTGAACCAGTTGACAAGGAAAATATATGAATCTTTGGCTGTTTGAATTGGATAAAATAATTAAGTTAGGCAGCAAAAACCCATGACATAAAATGGAAAAATGATCAAATTAAATTGATCACCTGTAAACTTGTCACCAAGTTGATTGATGTCATCACTAGTATTGGTGTAAGAAAATCCAACACCAACAGGAGACTCCACAAATAACAGATTTGCAGCTGTAAGATAAACCAATAACACAGCTGTCAGAATGTCAGGTATTGATTAATCCACCTTTTCTTTGTAGCAATGCATGTAAATTATTATTACCTCTGTTCCATGCAAATTTGTTGAGTTTTAACTTGGGCTTGCTTCTTTTCGAAGGTAAAAACGGACCTAATTCTTCCGCTTCACCATAACCAATAGAAGAGCATCCAGGACCTGTAAGTAGAGCCAAAAAATGAGGTATTTTACATCATGCATTCATGCCTATTAGTTCATGTACTCCTTTGCTGTCTGAATTTAGCTGTTTCATAGTTAAAGTTACCGCTTGAAGAGGACTTTTTATTTTTTTAAAGCTTTTTTAAAATATTTGAAAAATGGGTCTGGATTTTATAAAATAAACTTCTCCAGTTTCGGATGAAAATCGTTACCTAGAGCATTTATTTTACTTAAGGAAAATCGTTGTCTTAAACAACAATCTGAAGGGGACTTTTTTTAACTTAAGGAGTTTGGTTTATTTTTTAAAAACACACAAATTTCTTTTGGGCCAAACCAATTTAAGCTGACCCAAAATCATTGTCAGGCAGCGATTTTACTCAAGTAAAATTGTTGTCATAGACAATGATTTTTATCCAAATATGAAAAAAACTTATTTTTAAAAATATTTTGATTCGAAAAAAAAAATCCCCTAGAAGAATGCTCAAGTACAATAACATATAATCACCAAGGAAGGGAATTTTACCAAAATTTAACTTTCTATGGTTTAAGCATGTGCAATTTGGCTTTCAGTTTAAATACAAGTTCTAACCAAATACGAAAATTGAGATGTGCTCCTAAGTCCTAAGTCCACCAAGTCATGCGAAAATTGAGATATTACGTGTGTTTTGCGCTTCCATGTCCACCAAGTCTTACGTAAATTGAGATATTACATGTGATTTGCTCCTAATTCTACCAAGTTATACACATATACGAAAGTTGAGATACTTCAGGCTGACTTCGCATCCCTCAGCAAACGTTGCAAACTTAGATGTTCACTCGACAACACCCCACCCTAGTTACATTCAGGGATGACAACAGATATTAAACCCGACCCGAATCCGTGGATACACATCCGTTTTTGTGGATACAGGTCTTCAAAATTTAGACCCGACGGATTCCGGTCGTTTTTTCATTTATTCATTTGTTCTTATTTGTATTGTTATTCAAAAGACATGTAAAAATTTGATTTTGTTCATTTGTACTTTGTTATTTTGTAATATTTGAGTAATTATATAAATTGTATTCAACTATTAAACTTACATCCTTTTTTGGACTATTGTCGTAGATATAAGATGCAAATTTATAAATTATAAACTTATTATTGTCGCAAAAAAGTAGGTAAAATATATAGATCCGTTTTGGACCCGTTTGGACACGGATCCGTCGGATCTAGATATGGATCCATACTTTCCATACCCAACTGATTTGGATCTGGATCCATCCTTGAAAAATGGATTTGAATCTGGATCCATAAGGATCCAGTCCGTTGTCATCCCTAATTACATTATGCTATTTAAAGATGTTTAGTAAAATACTTCATCTGTCTTTAATTAATACGGTTTAATGCAGTTTAATACTTAATAGATTATGGCTAACTTCTAAACAAGTCACTACTTATATCAACTGATGGGCTGAGAACAGAAATGACCCAAGTAATTTTGTACACATACTCCTGAACATAGGTTGCGACGTTGCGTTGCCTAAATATGTTAGTAAAAAAAATTAAATTACAACTGTATCATAATAAAAAGTATGAAAATTTTCTTGTAATTAGTTTTTTTGGAAAATTTATAAGAAACGACATTATAAAATATTTTTATTGTAAGATACAACCTTATGAAAAAATATTGCACGTCAAAAACTAACTTATATAACCAAAATATTGTAAAATCTATCTTATAATACTACATATATAATATTATAAGACACTATGTTTTGCTGAAATAGATTTTTATTGTGTCCCCTTATAGTATTTACAATATATAGAGTAGTTTCTTAAAACATTTCCTCTAAATTTTTGGCTTTCAAAGGGTGACGGACAGGGGGGGCCCGAATCGGTTATGGCATCAACTTGTCCCAGGCGTAATAATGGGCAAACCATAGTAAATGGTCAAAAATAGATGGCATCCAGATATATTTGACACTCTGCACTATCCACTATAATATCATCTTGGTAGTCAGTTGTGGCCACTCTTCCCCAATCCCCAACATTGTCTCCATTTAACATGATTGTGAACTGACAGAAATGTATGCTATTCACCACTCCCCCTAACACACACACAATTGAAACAAATAAAGGGTGTGGAACTTCCATCCCTTAGAGTCTGAACCCAATTATCCCTAGTTTTTAAAGTCATATACATTCTGACATGTACCAACCTTAAATCGAACTATCCCTAGTTTTTAATGTCATATGCATACTGACATGTACTAATCTTAAGAGGTTTGTAGACTTTATGCTCAAAAAGCATATAAAAAGTCTTAAAAGTGACTTCAATTCGCGTTTAGAATTTACCGAAAACATAATACTTTATATGTGTCAATAATGTCAGTTATAAGTGATTCGTGTGGGTTAGACGATTGATAAAGAAGTATGAATCACCTGTTGAGTTTTATGAAAAAAAGTAGTCAAACAAGAGAAATTAGAGTAACAACGTTATAATGTTTGAAAAATATAGAGCTGCAACGTTGAAATACGCAGTAATGTAGTGTTAATATAAGAACTAAAGAATAAAGCTAGCCAGCAAAATGCATAGTCGTAAATGTATGAAAACTAACAGGGAACAGCTACTATTAAAAGCAAAGCCAATTTGATACTGTTCATAAAAATATTCAACAGTAATATGTTGAATTTGGTAATTGGTGGTAGCTAAAAGAAGCAACTTGGTTGGTTGGTTGGTTGGTTAATTGGTTGGTTGGTTGGAAGGAGCATAACACTTTTTGAGCACAATGGAGGCTTCAGTTTTTTTAGCCATTCAAAAGGCCCTACTGTTTACTACTGTTTTGTTTTGTATCACGTGGGTGGGACTATCCGACTATGTATAACAAACCTACGGATCAATCATACAATTATTATTTTTACCAAGTCTGTTTAACTTAGAAAAACGGAAATGATTAAATAATTAGATTAACAAAAATATACTTTCTCAGTTCCGACACGACTTAAAATATATTTTTTATTATTTGTAAAACAAAAAATTTTGAAAATTTAATATTCTAAAAATTCGCATCTAACAAAATCTTATTTACATATATTATTAGGTATAATCTGATTAAAATCTGTGGTAAAAAATTTTAAATTTTAACTTTAAAAATAAAAATATAGCTATTAAAATAAAACGGAAGGAGTAATTTAAAAACTCGACGAGATTCTATTTCCTTCGTTGATAGATAAGTTGGGTGATATTGGAAATAAGTGGAATATATAATCTCAGACAAGGGGCATTCCACATGAGCAAGTTTAATAATGAATTTTCAATACAAACCTATTTAATTAACATATGGATCACAAGGCAGCCATTGAGTAGATCATAATATCATTTCTTATTCTACGATATTTGATTCCCACTTCGATATGTTATTTTCACTGCAAGACTTCTCAAAATCATTGGCTATATAGTGTATATTATATGGTTCGCAGGAGACAATAATAAATTTATAAGCAGTAGAATAATTCTGTTACAAATTCATACAGATCCAAGAAAAGTTAGAGAGTTTTTGGGAGCATATAATATAAGATAATAATCGAAACTGTTACTCTACAATTATGCGCCAGTAAGTAGAGTAAATATATGGTCGTCGCACCAACAAGAGAGTGGGATAATTTAGCCACTAAACTTATCTTTGAAGGTAGGAGGCAAGTGGCAAGTAGCAAGTAGCAACTAGCTAGGAAGCATCTCGTCGATGAAGTGCATTAATTCATACAAGAATTGAACAGACAACTGCTTATTTCACTATCAAGTAATTATTGCACAACCAATCACTATATTCACTAAATCATTTCCGATCGAATAAAAGTTCGGTAGCGTGGAACGAAATCATATCCTGAATTAAACTTTGACTCGATAAATAAAAATAGAGCAACTAGGGAGTAACATAATTGAAGGGCCAGTTGATAGTTTGGGCTAAATGGTGATAGAAGACAGAAAAAGAGACTCAACCTAGCAATGAAATAATTACATAGTTGGATAATAAAGACAATGTAGCTTTGTATATATGCATGCCATGCCATTATTGCAAGGACCACGTACCAAAATGCGAAGCCATTGGATTGTAACGATAACAAAAAAAAAAATTGACTAACTTTGTTCATTTGGACTAATCATATGCTCCTTTATTTGACTCAAACTAATTTGTACTTAATTACAACAACAAAAAAATCAGCAACTTTTGGGTTGTAAAACTATGTAAATTAAAATGTTTCTGGTGAAATACTTTTATTGTCTTTATAAAATATTAGCGTAAACACTTAAGTAATCAAAAGGTTTATATGAAACTAATTATAGAATGAGATTGTGTTTAAGCGCACGAGAATATTCTCTTCGTCCCTTAGTGTAATGTTTAAACATTAAGGAACGAAGAAAGTACGTGAAAAAGAGTTTGATTAGTTACCTCCATTAAGCCAAAGAACCACAGGTTTTTGGTGAGGGTTGTCAACAGCTTCGAAGAACCAGTAAAACAGTGCTCTTCCATGGCTAGCATTGACAGTCACATAACCAGCATATTGCTTAAAGCTAACCATAGGCTGGTCAGGCAGCCCAACCACGAGGTCTGCCTGCTGCTGCGCCACCACTTCTGGGCTCAACCGAGGGGCCGAAGACGAAGCGGAAGCTACCATAACATGGGCTGTAAGCCATAGTAAGATTAGTGCTGATAATGACGATGCACAAGAGGATAAAGCCATGGACAGTATACAAGTATACAGCCCACTATTTCTCTAAAAAAAAAAAACTATATTTCTCTCTCTATATCTCCTTTTAATCTCCTCTCTAAGACGCGGGGTGAAGTAGGGGCGTATTTATAAGCCCAAAAACATATGTATAAAAACCTAATGAATGAGGAAAATAAGGAATGAATAATGGGACAGATGAGAAATAACTGTATTCGTAGCTGTTTCAGGATATATACATTACGGTAAGTTACGTATGATAAATACAAGTCTAAGTATGTATACTACTTTTTTCTATCTTAGTTATGTATGTATACTACTTTTCCGATTTCTTGATATGATAAGCAACCTTATCTATTGATCAAATGGGAGATTCGGAATGATTAATAAGATTATACGAGTATCATGAGATTCTTGTTAGCTTATACGGGTGATTATTCTTCTTCTTCTTATATCTCCTTTGTGTACTTTTACTTTGTTTTTATACTTTTTAAATGAGATATTCTTAATTTTTTATACATGATACAAATATATTAGGAGTATTTTTGTAATTTTATTTTTATTATATATATATATATATATATATATATATATATATATATATATATATACTGATATAATTTATATCAGGTATGAATTAAGTAAGCCTCATCTTTAAATACATGCGATATTTTTATTTATTTCTCTTTGACATCAAATACAGTGTTATACGTATAAAAATTAACTATTTATGAGATCTATGTCATGTACTATTTGAACATTTTTTCTATCAAAGTAATACTATCGTTACTTTGATTTATTTTTTCCATCAAGGCAAAACTACCTTATTTCATTTCTCCTCAAGAAATACCAAATGTTATATTATTTCAACCAATTAAAGAGTTTCAAAACTTCTTGGGGTTAATAAAATTCTAAGGAAAAATACATCCTATTTTTAAGGGGTTATCATCGTATCATAACGCAACCAAATTTATGTGGGGAATCTTGTCAATTTTTTATAAACATGGTTGAGTATAAGGAATTTCTAGTTTTTGCTTAATTGGTATCATCATCATTGTATAATGTATATAGGCATATAGCTGGATTTCTATAGCTTACGCGTCCAGTAAAGGGGCACAAATCAACCTCCAAATCTAATATCATTAATTGCAATTCATTTTTATTTGCAAAAACATAACATTTCAACTTTAGGTTAAAAAGTCAACAAGTCTCTTCGAATAGGACAAACAAAGAGAGGACTCACATAGTTACATGAGGAAATCAAATATAATTGTAGTTTTTACTCCGTATTAATTTTCATATTAAATAACATCTTAAAAAAAAAAAAAAAAACTAGCTGAGCAAGCTGGTGTAAAAGGGGGCAGAGTTCCAAATACAATTTAATAAATAAATAAAACCAAGCCTAATAAATACAAGAAAACAATATATTTATAGAGAGAAAGATTCAAATGATAAGATTCAACACTAGAGATTTCACGTAAAAAATGATTACTATAATAATAAAAAATGTTGTTATTATAATAATAAAAAAGAGTTATTATAATAATAAAAAATTTTATTATAAGTGAAAAAATTATTTGATCATCATGAGTTAAAAAATGGTCACTATAAATTAAAAATTATTTAGGAAATGATATTTTATTCGTAGACCAACCATATATGCTTTGGATATTAAATGAGGAAGCAAAAGTTGTCACAGAAGTCACGGATGAAAGCCTTGAGATTTGCTTTTTTGCCCCTATACCAAAAGTCCCAAAGCTAATATGGAATTATGGAGTAGTTAATTCTAAGTTAATAGTGTTGTACGAATATTTATATCTTATACTCCCTTCGTTTTTTTTTGTTCTTCCTATTTTTCTCATTCGGAAATTTTAAAATGTTGTTGTTATTTGAAATCCTTTTATTTTAGTATAATATTGTAATTAGATGAAAAAATTTGGTTGGGATCATTATCCATGTAATATGTAGCTTATTGGTTGATTTTTTATTGTTTAATGTCATGGACTTTAGAAATTTCATTAACTATTTAATACTCAACCCAATTGAATTATTCTTTAAAAGAATCTATTTTTATTTTTAGATTAATTTAAATTATTTTATAGAATCATAGTGATTTCTTTCCTAATTTCAAATGTGAAGGGAAAAAAACGAAGGGAGTATATATATATATATATATATATATATATATATATATATATATATATATATATATATATATATATATATATATATATATATATATATTATACTTTCTCTATTTCTTTTGTTCTTTTAATTATTTATGCGTATATTATTAAAGCAAATTTGAATAATTTTTGCGTAGAAAAAGGGGATTTTCTACTTGACATGTTAGGTTTAAATAGTTTTTGGCATGAAGTTCCTCGGTCGATGGAAAGCAACCTTTTCCTCCATCCCCAAATCCTTTTTCATGGAGAATTGAGTTATTCCAAACTAATATGCATCAAGATATACAAATATATTTTTTAGTTTGTTTATTACATGACTTGTAAGATTATAAAATTTGTGAATAAAGAAAACATATTCTAGTGAGAAAAGATAATAAAATCATATACGGAGTAACTTTGAACATTAGCTTCATTTAATTTCTTTGAAATAATTTTTTAGGTGTACTCAAAAAGATTTCAATGAGAATATATCACATTTTAAAACCAAGTGCACACACTAATACATGACCATTACCACGTGTAATCGCACATCACACGGGCACACTTATCAATTGTACATAGTATGATGGTTGCAAGATAATGTCCACAAAGACTCTACATTATATTTTGCCGTTATACACACAAGATTATGAGCACAAACCATATATGCGGTGATTTGGATAAATACAAGAAGTATTACTTCCCATGATATTGAAATATTTAGGAAGCTAGTTTCATTTCATCACATAGATAGGAAAATAAGGTCCACTTGTAAAATTTAGGGATAGTTGAACATTACAACTCTATTTGTTCTTGTCAATAAAACAGGCACAGAGCTTTCGACTTCCCGAAACCTCTACTTTCTCGGTGTAAATATATCCCAATCAAACTAATTAAGTAATACTCTATCCATCGCTTAATATTAGCCCCATTTGACTTTTTTGTCAGAATTGTTTGGTCTAAATAGGGCAAATATTAAGGAAAAAAGGGAGTAATCGTTTATTTTCTATAATTTCACAGAACATTTAGTGGTACTACACAACTTTTGTTGTACTCTATACCTTTAATAAGTTATAGGTAGAAGGCAGACAATAATAATACATAAAAATAAAAGGAAGAATCTATAAAATCTTAAAGTTAGATGTATACTTATTTAGTGAGAGCATGCGAGCACACACTAGTCGACATGTACGTGAGGACATATATGGAGGAACAGAGGGCCCAAATTCTGTTGTGTATACCAAATTGGTTGCAAACAACAGTGAAATAATGGTCCCAAAAACTTGCTGTTTATTCCTTTCATTCAACGAATTTTCATTGGATGGCGTATTCATGGATTTCAATTGTCTGCATGGAATATCTTCTAATGTACGTTCTAACTTTTAGGCAACTTAGCTTTTTGGAAGTTTTTCTGAATGTTATCTGCGAATTCTCTAACAGAAAACTCTGCTTCAACAGTCTTATGTACTTATTCATAGGATCCTGTTTTCCGATATTATATCGTAATCCGACCCATATCCCATTTCAGGAATTCAGGTAATCTAAGCAAACGGTCATGGACCCATATTGAAAACAGTCCGACTAATGGCCTAACAGTTACGGCACTAATTAAGGCAAAAAATGTCAGGAAGTAATGTTCTCTCTATAGAGGTATGCAAGAAATATTGCCCCATCGGCCCCCATGTTAATCACCAGACTAATTCATTAAATAGACCCTTCCTTTTGATTTTAACAAGATTTTCTCCTACAAATACTCTGAGTTTTACAAAATCCACAGTATTTTCGACTTTCGAACAGTAAAGAATCGTACCTTTTAGGTCTCAAAAACACTTCACAGCAAGACACAACAGAAGCAAACATGCACATTGACTTTCCTGCAAGCAAGCGGTATAATATATACCTGATAGACAGAAAAACTTGAGTCCTTTTTTTGAATCACATAAAGGGTTCTGCATTTTCACCTTTGGCAAGGCTATTCCCAAGTTTCATCTCTCTTGCAAGCAACATAAAAAATGAGTATCAATCACAACTACATATGAACATGGATTATTCCAAATCTCTTCACTTGGCAGTTGGCAAGGATGGTCCTGCAGAACAGTGCAACAACGTAGCAGGATTCACTAAAAGATATTTCATGTCAAAATTAGTCACTGAAAGCAATTTCTAATGTATTGCTATGGAACCACTATTTTCAACCATTCCGTGATGAAAGTACCAATTCAAAGCTGGTATTATTTCTGAAGAACTGTATCAATGGTCATCAGAACCAAAAATTTCATCAGCTTTCATAGCTGTTCACGAAAGCACAACTCCACCTCTATTACTGCTTTTGTTTTTTGTACGGTATGGCAGTTATCGTATAGCATCAACCCCATCTCCTCCGGTCCTCTTCTTCATCAACTGGAGTGTACCATGATGGCCGACGCTTTGAGTTGCTCAGCCTATAATTGAGGAAAATCTCTTCATTGCTAAGTGCTCGGGTGGCCACAAGAACAAGCGATTTCAGAATGGGAGTATCTGATATACCAAGAACAGAACTCCCAGACTTGAACCAGAAACTACCAAACCTCTTCATCCTTACCCCCTCTTCATTTCCAAATGAAATGTTCGGAATATATGCTCTCATATCATTCTCATCCAAAGGGAAGTCATACGGGCAAACCATGACATTTGGGACCGTGTCCTTTGGGGGATGGTTGGCAAAATGAGCAAAGGCCAGTGCATTCCGTCGTTCCAAAATCTCACCACGAATTCTACTTCTGGGACTTTCCAGAGGCTTGCTCAGCATTTTCCATATCCGATCAGAACCAGTCTGAACCATCTGTTCAGACAATTTTGCAGCTTGAGGAGGGCTCATTCCATCCCAAAATTCACGGTCATCATTTCCTTCACCCCAAGGTTGGGCATTTATCACAGTACTATCGTACCTTGTGATCAAATAAGAGTTGTGTGCATCAACTCTTGGGTATCCAGGAATAAATTGGTAATATGCTGGGGAGTAGACTACACCAGGATAAATTGCAATCACAGAACCAACATCAGCTTCACCTTCCAGAAATAGACCTCTGCCAGCATCCTTGTGTGGAATTTCAGAGGGTCGAACTGCAAGTGAGTAACCTAGATGATCCTTAACAGCTTGACTTACATCTGCCAGCTTTAATGGTTTTGTCTCAGGTACAACTGCACTGAAAATGACCCCAAAATTATTTTATCTAGAAACAGGGTATTGACAAAACTTAGAACTTGGACAGTTCAGACAACCAATAACCAATGGTTTGTTACAGAATTACAGGATGACAATTTGATGAATAAGAAGATGCAGCAAAATTGCACGGTAAAAAGCCCTTGAACAATTTCCAGCAAACGAGGAGACAATGGCATAGGAATGAAATTCTACAATGCCACAGGAGCCATTAAGAAGTGGTGTTAAGAGCTTTTCTTTTGACCATGAATTTATTTGCATATCTATAAGTGAGAATCTAAAAAATAGTTGATATTTTGAAAATACAAATTAAGAACAATCTAACAAACAGTTTACATAACAACTGTTATTTTTTATATTAGTTAAGAAAACGTGATCATAGTCATTACATGAATAGTGAATAAATTCCATATGGTGCAATTATTTTGAAACAGAGGTAGTAATAATGAGATCAAACATAACAAGGAAAAAACACCATAATCTCATAATACCCCATTTCCAAGTAAACTTGTTGAACAAACTACAAAGGAAGATGATTAACCAAGAGGTAAATTCTAATCCTTAGCCTTAGGATTTCGGCGACACAAGGGTGGATTTTATAAAAAAAAAATGGTAGGGTAAGAACATACACTAGAAAACAGGCTATAATGTAAATGCTTAAATACACCAAGAGACTAGACTACTTGATTTTTTAATCCTTAAGCTTAACATTGTGCTTAGGAGGAAAATTATTCGAGAGTTACGGGTTTAAGACAAGGAGGTGGTCAAGAAAGAAACCAAGAGAGAACTTAGATCGCCATTTGGGAGTATGCTATTATCCGAGGGGAGATGGAAAATTATTGTCCTCTTGTGAAGATGATCTAATACCTTCTCTCTGCCCTCACCTTTCTCCTTCACCAACTGTTAACTATCACCTCTACCCACTGACAACTCTTTATTCAACTCCAAGGTCTGCAACCCCCTCAACTGGTTTATGCTATTCCAAGTTTACCCTAAGAGTCAGAGACTTTTAACCAAATCAGACACTAGAATGATTCCTCTCTCCAGTAAGACCATCTACTTTCACTTTTCAGCCATTTTAAGAAGTCTGAAAAATGACAGTCAGGATAATGTAAGAAAATTAGTAAAGTTGAAACTGTTAACTAATTATAACAGCTGGATAGACGATCAAACGCAGTACGACAGTCACCTTGAATTAAATCAAGTGTGTCTAATTTATAACTAAGGGAGTGTCTTATAAAAAATGGATGCTGTATAGAAAAAATATCTGTAGCATAGCTCATCAGGAGAGGATATCGTAATAAAACAAAGGATATGAATACAATATAGAATCAAAGTGCATCTAAGAGAATTAGATAGAACTAAATCAGATATCAAATCCATTTTCCTGCCTAGTGTTGTAGACAATCCCATTCCAGTGAAGGATATGCTTTCAGTAATCATATCGCTTCAGTATATCTTAATAATTAAATCCATCTCAGCTTAAAGATTGACAGCAATATTTCGTTTGTTGAGCTTTGTATTCAAATATTGGCTCAATATGACAGAGCAAAGACAGAAGATAAATTTAGATGCTATCAACAATTACTTAACATGTTATGCCTTGACAAAACATAAGCAATACATCAAGTTCATTCAAGAAATAGCATGTTAGATTCAGGAACCTAAAAATAATTACCAGGACGGTTACTAGGAGAGCAGCCAGGATGGCCAAGAGCAAGTCTGAGCCCACTTTGTGGTGGATCCTTATTAATATTAGATGCTGATTCATACCGTTCCTCAATTTTCTTAACAGGAAGAAGAATTTCATCCATAAGTGAGCAGAAAGTTTTCATTTGAGAATGAACATTCTCTTGAACTTGCTTTTGTTGGTCAGCCAAAGAAGCTTTGTTAGCCATATCAATTATTTCCTCCACATCTACCTCGTCAGCATCTTTTCCTATACGGTTATAGCTACAAGCAGAAAACATTCAAGAGCAAATTATTTGACACTTGTGTCTCAAATCCTTGAAAAATGACTTAAAAATATTTGAGAACAAAAAGCTCAAACTGAGAAGAGAAAGGAAGAAAGAAGTCATGTAGATGTAGATGTATACACCCTCTCCCTCACCACATCAACCTCCAGAAAAAAAAAAGTTATCCAGCATTCATATATGTCAGGTAATGCCAAACTAACTACAACTATAACCTATACAGTACACAAGTAATCCCAGCACTTCCATAGACTAGACATGGGCTGTCAAATTTGTGAGTATAGTACAAGAAATCATACCTTAAGAATTTGATGTAAGGTTTTGGAATTACTGGAAGAAACATCAGAACAATTAACCGAGAAACAACTTGTTAAGAGAATCACCCATTGAATGATAGACAAAAAAACGCATATTACCTTCATATCTGCTAGTTACTAACTCACTACAGTACCACCACTAACACCAATACTTATTATACATTGTTTTTGAAATATTTTTAGAAAAAATCTGAATTGACATAAAGGTACATGATTCTTCCTAGGGTTATATGAGAAGGTATGGAACCATTCAATTCTGTATCTAAAGGCCCTAAACCCAATTGTTAGAGATTTTGAAATCAGTTGAAATAGGTATTTAGAGTCAAAGTACATGATTTCAATCATTCCTAATATATCATGGAGCTCTATTATGGAATTGTTCAAATGAGCTAATTTTCCAGGTTATACCCTATATTCGGGATAGGTTCAAAAAATTTCCTAAATGGAAAAAAAAGAACTTCATGCTTCATAGGGTCATATGAGGAGGTTTGAAACCATTCAACCTTATACTCCATCTTCAAAAGCCTTAACGACGAGTTTAGCACTCAATTTTTAGGAGTTTTGAAAATCGATTGAAATGGGTGTTTAAATTAAAGTAGATGGTTCTAATATTTCTTATGGCCTAATATGACCCTATAAAACCCATGAAAAACATATCAAAGCGTTCTTTTACGGAGTCCGAAATTGTCCAAAAAGATCAAACCTTGAAGGTGTTATTATATGTTTTTTTTATATTTTCAAAAAATTTCCAAAATTTTAATAAGGTACCTAACACTCCTTAGGTTATACAAGATGTTTGAAACTATTCAATACCTTAAAATTCTATGTACAAAGCTTCTAAAAAGAGCATAGGACCTAATTATATAAGTTTTGATAAAGGTTGAAAATGATGTTTAGAGGCAAAATAGATGATTCAAATCGCTCCTAGATCCCTAATATAGCTCTATAAGACTCATGATAAACATATCAAGGCCTAGTGTGAATATTGCCACAAGCTGGAATTTGAAAAGGGCAAGACATACACATGTCATTTAGCAAGTTTGAACAGAATGATGAGTCTTACAGTTGAATGTGCCCAAAGCCCCAAACCCCAAACTTTTGTTCAAAATCCAGAAGTAGGTGAGTTACAGATATAATGATTTCATCAGTGCCTTTCTAAGTTTCAACATGATCTCTCAAATGTCATGTGCCTGCTCATTCAGAAATAAACTTTTACTATGGAAGTACAACAGTTTCTATGTTGTGATGTAACGTTTTCAAGTCAACTACATATTTGGGTTTATGTACTTTCTACTCCCGACAATATTCATTACCTGTCCCTCATAGAGACTAAATGGCTACAGCACATGACACCACCACTACCACCCAGTGTGACTACTGCCACTGGAACATCAACAACTTGAAGAGGTCAAGCAATACACAACCTATTACTTGGTCACGTTTTAACAAAGTAATGAGTCTCGCAGTTAAATATGTCCAAACAACAAGTTTTCAATTCCAAAAATCTAGTAAGCAGTTGGCAAGAACACAGCTTCGACCTTCGCTTCCTTTACTTTTCCCCTAAACCTCTTCTCCCCAACTTCACAAAAGCAGGCCTATCTAACTAAAGGTAAATCATACACCCTATAGTCCAATACCAATACAAATGTCAAAGATCCACCCTCACAGGACTTTAGCAGCCTACTAAAAATTGCTATGTCACAAAAAAAATACGCTTCTTGCCACGAGAAAATTTCAAAAGACTAAGTTGAAAAACAAGTAGATATAAATGAAGCCCAAAGGCATCAGCAACATAGATTTACAATCTATTAAACAGGTAAACTAATAGTCTCGTCTAATAAAGTAGTAATTAGTTATTATTAGTCCATGCCAATAGTGTATTGAAAGTAGTAGCGCAACAAGTAAATCCAAAGAGAACACGAAAACCGACCTGCTATAGAGGAAGAGACGGTTAATGTCAGCTTCAAATTGAAGGAGCCTAGGATCTTTAGCAAAAGTAGGACTTTTAGCAATAACTTTCACAGCCTGTGAAATTCAATCCATTAACCCATTGATTGTAAATGGGCATTGCAAATGTAACCAGGGTTCATTCCTCAACCGAATGATCCCAAGAAATTTCATATACATGCGAAATTTTCAAGGAATAGAAAGAAATACT
The DNA here is from genome assembly GCA_026401315.1 of Dysphania ambrosioides. NCBI lineage: Eukaryota > Viridiplantae > Streptophyta > Magnoliopsida > Caryophyllales > Amaranthaceae > Dysphania > Dysphania ambrosioides. The sequence goes on from CM048672.1 coordinate 472,357, forward strand.
GAGATTGAGATGAGTACCTCTTGAAATTTCTGGAATAGAAACGCCATTTTTTTGGGGTAAGCTCGGAGCCCTACTCTAGTCCTCTGTCTTGATTTGGTTTCAACTTTGAAGTTAAGTCAGGCGGGCTAGCCCACACTCAGCTGTTACATAGAACGACCTGACCCATCTTTTGTGATGAGCCGTGTGCTATATGACAATAATAAGGGCCGGAAACGAGCCGAGCCCGAGTTCGAGAAACTCGTGGCTCGGCTCGCCTAAGACTCATAAAGTTTGGGCTCATGCTTATGAGTCTTAGACTCGTGACTCGTCAAATTTTTAAATTTGAGCCCTGGTTCGGCTCGACAAAAGCTCGTGGCTCGGCTTGGCTTGGCTTGGTATAAGCTCGTTATTTAGCTCAAATTTGTCGAATGCTTATTCGAGTATTAAGCTCAATCCTATTTAAAGATTGGTTTCAACTACACCCTTAATTAAGCTCGGCTTGTTTAGGCTCGTCGAGCTTTCGAGCCTGAATTGTTTGAGCTCGAGCTCGGGCTCGGGCTCGCCTAATTCCAAGCTCGAGCCTAACTTTAGGCGATCCAATCCCGAGTAGCTTTAATTCGGCTCATATCCAGCTCTACTATATGTGTATAGATGGCTCCGTCCGTGCACTCTTCATTCCAAGTCCACTTTCCTACCCATAGGCCATAACTTGTCTCTTGGGTTATCTGCATATGTGTGTTGCGTATATGTTTTTAGTTTATTTTTCATTTATTTTAAAATGTAATTTTGACCTCCTTTAATTTTAATCCTAGTTCTACCCTATCTATGAAGGATTTTTGTATGGTATTATAGCATTTTTACTGGTTTCCTACAATCTTAACATAACGACAAGAGGCAACCAAAATGACAATGATAATTAAATTCTTCATAAATTTTGATCGAATTCATGACATTTTACGTATGGATTATCTTCACCAACTATTATCGAGTTTTTTTTAGGCTTATTTTAAATGTATGATATTGATATCATTGGTCATCAATTTTATTTTAATACATTTTGTTTTATATGTGTTTGATTTTGTAATTCTTACGATAATTTCATTAAATTGCATTGATTTTGCAATTCAAATCATAATTTTAGGTTTATTAGAGCCTTGTGTCGTATTTTGTACACGTTCTAAACTTATATTGATATATTCAAACTTTAATGATCATGTTCTAACCTTTCTTCACTCGTTCTAAAGTGCTTTGCACATAATTTGGACTTTCATTCATATGTTCATATTGTAATTGATCATGTTTTTACTTTCGTTTATTCTTAAAAAAAGCATGTTCTAAACTGTTTTGCACATGTTCTAGACTTTTTTTTTACTTATGTTATGACTTTTATTGATTATGTTTTCAAATTGTTGTTGAACTTTAATTAAATCATATTCTACACCGTTGTTCACATGTTCCAAAATGGGTCGGGCATTTTCTTGATTTTGATTGAACATATGTATATTCCGATAAATTTGAATTGATCATGTTCTAAACCTTTGTTCACATAATCACATGTTCTAAATTGTTCTACACTTGTTCTAGAATTTTACTCATATGTTATGAATTGAATTGATCATGTTCTAAACTATCGATAACTTCATTTAATCATATTTTAAACCTTTATTCTCATGTTCTAAACTATTCAACACATATCTTGGACCTTTATTCGTAGGTTTTGGCTTTAATTGATCATGTTCTAATTTTTTTTGTTAAGCTTTCATTGATCTTGTTCTAAAATGGTTTGCACATGTTTTGGACTTTTATTCATATCTAGCAGCGATTGGGTTTAATTCTAAATAAATCTTCTACCATAAGAAGGAAGAATAATAAAAGGTGTTTTTTAAAATGGTGTATGAAGGAGATTACAAGGTTGTTTAAAATTTTGAAAATTTTTTGGATAGTAGTTTTCTTATAAACAAGGAAAATTTTGCCACAAAAAAGTTCAGGATTGAATCATTTGGTTTTTTGAAGAGGCCTATGGGACAATTAGTAGCAAAAGATAACTTGAAAAAAATGGGTTACTAGAAGATAATTGATCACTTATGTTGGTTGCAATGCTCAAAGTTGTGTGAAGACAACTCGAAATGTGAGTATTATGAGAAATAATGTTATGTATACTTATAAGTTCATGTTCATAATAAAATATCGTGGGAAGATATTTCTAAAACATTAATGAAATTCTAAACAAAATGACGAATGTTAAAATAGTTTGCAAATGTTTATATTTAATGTTATGTAGTAAATTGATGCAAATTTATAATCTGAAATTTATGATTATTTGTTTAAAATATGTCTTGAACTTTAGAACATGTTCTTTGAACTTCCCACTATGTTTTAAACTTCCTAAGATTATGTTCTAAATCAAACTTTTAGATTTTGTAATCCTTTTAGGACTTCCTAGTAAGCCTAGTATAAATACCCCATTATCCATTAAAAAAATATTTGCAAAAGGTTTTTTCTTCTATAGCCTAAATTTTATTTTAAATTAATCATTATGAATTTTGTTATCCCTAATCCAACCTATTGATCAGCCACCGCCGTCATATAGCCCAACTCGACCCCTATGTTGTGGATACTCCTCCTCCTTTGATTTATATTGATTTAATTATTAAGAAAAACTTTTATAGTATGAAATAAATATATAATTTTAATATTTATATTTAATGGTTTTATTAAGAAATTTTTGAGAATATTAGTAGGAGGTTAAAGTTGATTTTCAAGCCCTAAAGCATTGATTTTTGAGCTAGGGTTTCAACTAGGATTTTGTTTATTAGTAGTAAAATATGATTTCTAATCATAATATAATAAGTTTAGAATGTTTAAGAAGTTTTAAAAATTAGTTAAGTTATTTATTTTAATTAGTGGTTGATTTATTATAGTCCTTTTTTTAGGAGAAGACTACTCTCTAATAGAATTCTAGTGCAAAAGTGAACACTTTTATTACCTATTCAAGGTATGTACATGATAGGAAGTATTGATTGTATGGTACTATGTTACATACGGTTAAAGTTGTAAATTTTATGCAGTATCATATTTAAAAATATGTATTGATTGTATAAACCATCTTAAAATACATATTTTGGTATGTTTGTGAAGAAATTAAGTTTGTATGATATGAATATGCAAGCATGGTGGAAGGTTAATACATGTTGTACTTATAATATGGTTGCATGATTTTAATAGGCAAAGTATGATAGTAGAACAATGTACGTTTTTTAAAATGTTGCATAAATTATTTCCAATATTGTAATTCATGCATTGAGTAATATTTGGGATATTTTTTGAATTGTTCCACGAATTACAATAGCAAGTTTTGATATTCATTAATGTTATTAGCCTAAAATTGAACTAAAGGGATAGAGAGGAAATGAACATATATTTTATGGCATTTTATGGGATAAATGAACATGATATTATTCTTGTTAGACTTACGAGTAGACAAGGAAAGTTTAGTATTATAAATGTGTATTATGATCACTTGTACACTAATAAGGATAAATATGGAATCCTTTGTGATAAGCATGTTTTGTCTTATAGTTTTTTGTATCACTTTTATGTCCTTTTCAAGTTACTAATCAGTCCTTTTCAAGTTACTAATCACTAAAAGTGATAGAGGTTAAGCAATAAATATAGAGGATTGATTCACCTTGGATATTTAAAAGGGAAAGTATTACTTGGTGATAGCCCAATAATTTTACATGTTGTATGAAGATGCAATCTATATTCTTATTAATAGAGCTATCACATCACCTCCCCACTAGTCCCATGTGAACAAAGCATCAAACCATTCATTGTTTATACCATTTCTAATAATAAAAGTATTGTTAAGGTGGAGTTCAAAGGTCACGATTAAAGATCCAAGTTATAGGAAATTTATCATTATGCCTTTTATGTACAATAGAGATAGGATGATTGATGAATTAACTAAATTTCTAATTGTAGACGAATTACCGTTTAGCTATGGTGAGAGTCCGAACTTCGAACATTTCGCTAGAATCTTTTTACAACTCACTTATATACATGTCCCTAGGAACACACTTAAACGACATAGCCAAACTGCTTATTACAAATATAGAAGTAGTTTAATAGAAATATTTCGCACTTTTAACGGTTGTATTAGCCTTACTAGTGATACATAGACCTCTTCTTTCGGTGAACCTTTTCTTTGAGTAACCGCCCATTGGATAGTTGATGAGTGGTACATTAAAAAACCTATCATTTGTTTTGAGGCTATGGAGGAGAGATATACCGATTACAACCTTAAGGTAAGGATAATAAAATACCTAGACTTTTCACTTGTTTGATAAAGTTTTTTCCCTCTCCTTAGATAATTCTTCAGCAAACATAAAATGTATTGTTTAATATTGAAATCTAGCTTAAAATTGCTGAACAGTGAAGAGCTTTTACATGTTCGTTGTTGTTCTCATATTATGAACCTCTCGGTTTAAGAAAGTTTAGCTGAGGTAAGCGACTTGCTCAACCCCCTTTAGGAGTGTAAGCAAATGGATTAGAATTACGACATCGGTTAGAAGAAAATATATGGCCTTATGTAAGGAAAGAAGCCTTAAGAACAGACAATGGTGTCTCACTCAACATATAGATTGTTAAATCATGTCATTAAATACCATGAGGTTTTGACCATTCTTTATAAAAAAAACCCGAGCGACTCCTGATGAACTTATTAGTGATTTCCATTAGACTACCGCTATTTTTATTTGTGACATTTTAGCAGCTTTTGACCATGCAACCAAAATTTTCTCATATATTTACGACCCTAACATTCATTTAGTTATATTAGAATGTGTTAGCGTAGTTAATACTCTTAGCGAGCATTTCAATATCACCCAAATTAGTGATGTACTTACTAGTATATTAAGTAAGTGATACACTTACTTTAGTAAATTCCTCGTCATATATGATATAACTACTATTCTTGATCCTAGGGTTAAGGCTTTGGGTTTAGAAAACGTATTAGAATTATACTATAACATTCTAGGTTTACAATACTATAACATTCTAGGCTTCGGGTCAATGCCTTTATAGAAAAATGTAAAAATATTATATCTAGTTTATATGATTATTATGGTTCTATTTATGGACCTTCTCAACATTTATCATCATCTTGTGAAAGTTCTGGTACATAATTCGTGCCACCACTTAGTAGAATTTAAAAAAAATTAAAAACATCGACTTTTTCTTCATTTTCATCTTCATCTTATATACTTTATGTTATTAACGAATATCTTTCTTACCAACATAAATCAATGAAAAATTTTCAATTATTAAGTAGTGACGCGATCACAAACGACAATTTTCCGTTCTGACGAGAATTACAAAGGATATATCCTTACAATTCCCACCTCCTCTATTGCTTTCGAGTCTGCTTTTAGTTCAGGTAGAAGAATACTAGACGAGATGAAATTTCACTTATCTCCGACGATCATAGAAATATGCGTATATAGGAAAGATTGGGATCAAGCGGAACGTAGGACCCAAGAATTGAGGAAGGACGACAACGACAAAAAGGATCCTAAAATGATGATGGGTACAACCGAATCAAGCGACAACGCAATAGGATAAGAAGGTTCAAGGACTGTCTCTAGATAAACTAGCCATCCTTGAGGTACGTAACAGAACTACATAGACTTTGATACATAGACAACTTAATTTTGAAAATCAATTTTTAATTATTTAATTAAATTTTATTTTCTAAATTAAGTGTAATCCCATTCTTTTTTCCTTAACCCCCAAAACATGTTTAATTAAAATATATTAATACAATAATGGATTATAAGAAAAAATATAATTAGCTAATTATGTTAATTAGTTTATTTGGATTATTTGGTTTAATAGTGCGTAAATATATTAGGTGAATATACATAATTAGTTTAATAATACATAATTATCAAGAAAAAAAATAAAAATATGACCTTATTTAAAATTTTACAAAAAATGTCATTATGAGTATATTACAAACGTTTAATTACATACGAAACAGTTTCTTTATTCTTATTTGTAAATGCGTTTCTATGTAATTCGATATGAATTGTTTCAATTCGATTCGATACCAAATTCGCTCCGATTCGATTCATCAATTTCAATTCGATTTGTGAATTCAGTTCGATTAACTAATTCGGTTCGATTTGGTTCGTGATTCAATTCGATACAACTCAACCCCCCAGAGCCCAGCCCGAAACCAAACCAGCCCACCCCAAGGACCAGTCTGATCCTGGTCCCCAACCCCCCATCTCGGCTTGGTGGCTGTCTTGGCCTAGCTTGCCTGGACCGGCCCCGTGGACACCACTACTCTCATCTATGAATTCCAAAGGACAACCGTATTGCATCAAAATAACTGTACTTCGTACATTAAAAAAATGAAGAGGAAAATTTTAGAAATAAACAAATGGACCTAATTCTAAATTAGATGGCCTATGGCAAACTTTTTGCCCGTATCATATTTCAGACGACAGCATGCTTTGTTCACCATGAAGACATGATCTGCTCAGGCTTTCTTGTTAAGAGGAACACATAAAGCCTAGCCCTCTTGCGCAAGCACATTTCTTCACCTTTCATTCCTTTCTCATCCCAGGATATTCATGCAATTCACCCATTTTTTCATCCCCCTATAGTGATGATGGCTCTGCTCCTCGAAGGTTTAATAGTTAGGGCATCCCCTTTATATGCTTCAGAAACCAAAAGGTGAGTTTTGCCGGCTTCCACCTTCACCGTACTGCTCATTCCACTTTCGCAACTCATTCATGCTACTTGCATCATACGCAACTGAAGGTCCTACCTGCAAATTTCATAACGATGAAGTGATGACAAATTTTGTCAGAAAAATTGACATTTAATGCCAACATAATAGAGGAAGCATATAAAATTGTCTATCATAGGTTTCCAAAAATTTAGTTCATTGACAGTGGACACCAAAACTATGTCAACTACACAAAGTAGTGTTATCACTTACATGTGTTACCTGATTTGCGGTGTGTTTTGGTATGGGAACATAATTCAACGATCTATTTTGTCAAACTAGTCCAAAACTGTAACTCTTTCCCAAAAGAAGAAAATTTTTAAATTTGTAGTTTGTGGTGGGGACAGGTTATAAGATTTCCTCCTCTTCCTCAAAATGATACACCAACTCATGGGTAGAATAATACATCCAATTTCAGAACCATGTGATTTATTCCATAATTAATTGTTTCCAAAGCTTTCCCCCTGCTTCTTTTAAGATCACCTCTATCTCACTAATCCCCAAAACAACTAATCAAGTCATGCCAAAGAAAGGACTAATGCTAAATGAGCATAAAATGAACTTACCTTGGATTTAGACTGAATAAAATCTTCCAAACCAAGGGGACGTAATAAGGGAGACGTATCATCCTTCTCGACCTGAGCAAATGAAAGCATTACAGACAAGGACTGTACATGTATACAAAATTTCACATTAAGTATCAATCCCCATGTGAAGAGAATCAGAAATACCAATCAAGCTGAAAGACATCTAAACCACCAACATCCCCCCTTCCCTTCACGTGTTCCAAGGTTAAAGTTTAGAACAGTGTACCCAATACCTTATTTTCTTTTTCCAAGAGTTCCTGGACAGGTCTATATGCTGCAGCAATGCAAAGATTCTGTAAACACACAAGAAGTTTCAGTTAGAGGCTCACATGTAGGATAAAGCCACAGCACATCAGATCAAGCAACATCAAAATACCTTCAAATCACTCCCAGAATATCCTTCAGTCACTTTTGCCAGATCCTCAAATTGGAAATTGGGCTCAATATTCTCTTGAGCAAGAAATATCTTCAATATTTTCATTCTATTTTCTACATTTGGGAGGTCCACATATATCCTGCACAACAAATGATATATCATGATTCCAGTCGAGTACTTAAGCTTGCTTTTTTCAGAGGTTCCAAAATTCCGATGGACAACAGATCAAAGAACCTAACTAAATAGAGATGTAGAGAAGTATTCCAAAAAAAATATTGACGGATAACCAGGTAAGAAGAAAAAGAGGAACCAAAGTGAACCAGCACAGTTTAGCACAAACCTTTGTTTAAATCCCTAGCCGGTACTAGGAGAATAGCGGAATCTAAAAAGATAAACCTACATATCCCATCAATTCCATAGCATTGGTACAATTTCTTTGATAGAGCTGGGGAGGAAATTTTCTTCTATATATTCAACAAACTATGTTATTTGGATAATTTCGACTCAGCCAATTATTTGATCATAGTTTCTGTGCTTGTTCAGTTGTCAGGTCTTATGAGACTTAGAAATTATTCATCTGGTCATCCCCTTTGGTTGGATTAGGAATATATTTACTAAAATTATCTAATCATCAACTCAAGGGGAACTTTCATACGATCACTCTAATACTACATAAGCCAAGAGAGTGTTGAAACAGAGTACTTGTTTGGTTGACCGAACAAATGGGGAAATTCAAAATTCATGGGAAAATAGAGATGAGGGTGTTATTTGGCTGACAACAAAAAGTGAAAATGTAGGCCTTTAAAATTCCGTGGGAATTAGAAATTCCCATAAATCATGGGAACTTAACTACCAATTTCCCCCTTGATAACTAGAAATTCCCATAATTTTCAAATTCTTCCATGTTAAAAAGTTTAGGGAAATTCCTAAGGATATGATATGGGAATTTACTTTTCATGAAAAACAAATTCATGCGGGAATTTATTTCTCATGAACTACAAATTCATGTGAGTATTTAATTCCCATGTCAACCAAACGAGACTAAAACTAAGAGTTGTAATTTAGTTGGCCGAGGATGTAGCCAGGTAATAACTACTAAGCACAAATATTTTCTAACCTTCTCGGCAAACGACGAATGACAGCATCATCAAGGTCAAATGGGCGATTTGTCGCACCAAGAATGAGAATTCTTTGACTATCCTTTGTCCTTAACCCATCCCAAGCTGCCATAAACTCATTTCGCATTCTTCTAGTTGCTTCATGTTCAAAGGCACCACCCCGAGCACCAAGCAAACTGTCCACCTAAATGAAAAGAAAAGGCACCTTCTTTTTTACACAGAACTCAGGCCACTTTGTCAATCAAGAGCAGTATGGCATATTAATAAAAAAATTGCTAATATTAAGAATAAAGATTTATACTAAAAAGATTCCTTATTTTCATACTACATAGTGTTGAGAAAATCACGGGAAAAATGTTTATCTACCGTTACAGAATCACAATCGTCTTATGTAAAAAGTGAAAACATTAAGCAACTGATTTTTCAAAATTGGTAAAAAAAACCCCACATAGTTTAAGTCTTAAGGAGCAAGGGTTGACTCTTGCAGAAATAAGAAACAAATTCCACGAATCATCAGTAACTCCCCCTGATATCAACAATAGTCTTATAAAACCACCATACATCAGTTCAAATTATCTGCTGTCTTCTTTTCTATTATTACCTAGATTTTCTAATTCTTTCCCACCAAGTGAGGACAGAGATGACATTGGAATTCACTATGTGGTATGTACCTCAGAATCTTCATTTGACATCAAGTATTAGATCCTTGATACTACGATATGGGTATAGACACTAGGACACCATTTTGGACTAAAATCAGGGAAAAATTTAATAAAATATCAGAGTTGGACACTTGAACACATCCCTGTGTCCAGTGTTACTCTGACACTAGCACCTTTGGGCTGACACCTGGGTTGACTTGACACGATACCAACCTGGGAAAGAAATACATGCCAGATACATGGGTGGTCAGTCCAACATGGCAGAGGAGGAATAGGATGGTGCTGTATTGCTGATGTATCAAAGAGTGGTGATGGTGTTGGAAGTGGAGGAGCCGAAACAAAAGGATGGAGAAGAGGAAGCAAATGTGAGGCTGAAAGAGGGAGTAGCAAAGGAGCCGAAGCTGAAGAATGAGAAGAGGAAGCAGATGTGGTGGTTCTGAAGGTAGAGGTGGAGGAGCCAAAGCCGAAGGCTGGAGAGGAAGAAGCGGAGGTGGAGGTGTTAGGGTTAGTGAAGAGGGAGTTTATGGTGGAGACATTGAGACTGGACCTAGAGAAGCCCATTTATTCAAAATTACTCTGCAATGTTTTTTAATCAAAAAGTCCATTTACTCTGCATTGTTTTTAGTTTAGTTTCGACTTAACATGTCACATACATCTATCACCCTACATTGAGCTTAATATGATTGGACAATATTTTTTTTAGTCATAACCCCGCACCCCTGTCCAAACTTAGGACAGTGTCCTAGTGTCTTAAATTTTCAGTTTTTCATGCCTGACACTCGGATCCATGTCCGTATCCGACACTTTTTCCAGAGTTTGAGTGACAGCCTATGTCCGACACAAGTTCCCAAGTCCAAGTAACACATGGACATAAAGGAACCTATATAAACAACAGAAGGCACATCAGTATACAAACCCAATGTGCTCTGCTATACTATTGGGAGCAAAGAACACAATCTCTGTCTCACCTAGAACATTAAGGGTGCTGGTTTATGGATATTGCTGGGACTAGGAAAAAAATCCTTAGGTAAAAGTAACCAATTAAATAGAAGGGAAATAGGAACAATTGAATTTTGGGGCTGGTCAGAGATCTGAAAATTTTACACTAAATACAGTCTCACAAAAGATGTCCTCTCAGTCTACCATCTGTATGTTAACCAATAGCCACCGGCCACTCTTATTCATCCAGCTCATTTTGACTCCTAACTTTCATATCACCAACTCACATTTCCTCTTTATCAAATTACACAGAAGTAGGTCCAGCCACTTTGGACAATCCTTCATTACTGCAAACGAGAACCCTAAGAAACTTCTAGTGTACTACGCTAATTATGTACCATAACCACTTTCCAGACAAAAAAACCTAAGGGAAAAGATAGCAGAAGGAACAGTTACCATTTACATTTACTAGTATAATAATCATCAAAATCAAACACAATAGTAAGTGAAAAGAGCCAGCACTTATAAACATTGTAAGCTTTTCAGCATCTCCAAACCACTGCACTTCAGAGTTAAACAATCATTATGATAATATATATTACCTCGTCCACAAATATGATGACCGGTGCCAGTTTATTAGCAAAGGAAAATAAAGCCTTAGTAAGCTTTTCAGCATCTCCAAACCACTGCCATGAGAATAAAGTGGAAAATTGTAAGCAGAAAGAGCCAGCACTCATAAACATTGTAAAGAACATCAATAAACAGTTTTCACAAACTGATGTAAACCAACTCTCCCATTAATCCATAAGAAACAAAGAAACCATGCATTTTAGAGTTCACATATTTCAGAAGATATGACTTCATGAGATGATTGTGAGCATGAAAAATATAGTTTACTGCAAAGAGCATAAAATTCTACTAGAACATTCTTCTAAACCAGAACGAAGTTCATGTCCCTAAGCACAAAACATAATAATGTACATAAAAAACACAATTCGGAGGAAGAGCAGTAATAGCAGATATTAAACAAATTACAAAATCAGTTGGATAGGTTGACACAAATACGCACATATACACACACTTCTGTTTAGTTTAGATTATTACACTCCACTTTAAATGAAAACCACAAAATGATTGTCAAGAAAAAGAATTGGAAAAAGTGAAACCTTGAAAGCAAACAACAGAAAAATACTAGTCTCAAAAGACTATATGTATACAAAGAGAAAAAAGAAAAAAATGAATACTACCTCCGTCCCTAATTTTTTGCCCCATTTGACTTTTCATGGTTTCTAAGACACAACTTAAAATGTTTTTATCTCTAAATTTGTAAGTCAACAAATAATGAAAACTTGATATTTAAAAATTTACATTGAGATGCATCCAACAATATCCTACTTGAATATATTATTTCTTATAACAAGATGAGAAATTGTGGTAAAACTTTTTAAACTTTGAATCCATAAATAGAAATGAAGCAAATATTTAGGTGTAGAGTTATTAAAAATTTGTTGGCACATATCTTAAAATGGAAAAAGGTAAGTACAACTATTTTTTTAAGAACATACAAAGTAGGGAAGTGTAGTCAGTAATATAAAACAGAGGCCACCCCTTTAACAGCCAATATGTGTTCCAGGCCTAGTCAACAAGTTCTGACATAGGCCACCCCTTTCACTGTCCCAAGCACCTCCATGAGCACTAAATCACAAAAATGCAATAACAGTAGTGGAAGCGTTGTCAATATGTCTTCCACCGCTGCTCAAGGTTTGTATTTCACTGATCAGCTAATTCGATTCCGAACCAGGCATGACAAATGCAGGCATAAATCAAAATTATTTTCTTCACATATCTTTCTGGTGGCTTAAGTTGTTGCCATGGGCCAAAAAAGAATATCCTCATTTTGTTCCGCTTCAATCGCACAAGCAACAATATTTGGTGACCAATAAGCACTAAGGGCATGCCTTAGAGACTAAGACACAAAGATGATACATTATTTTAAAACAGAAAGCTTTTGAAGAGCATTTTTTTTAATTATGGTTAAGTCTCCCTATGGATATTTATTCCTCTGACTCAATTATACAATATTCATTAATAAATAAAGTAAATTTGACACTGAAAAAGTAAGAAGGGGATATTGGAAGAGAAAGAGGAATGAACAAAAATTTGTTAATCTGATCCAGAAGATACAGGACAAAGTTAGAACATTGATAGCTAAACATATCATAATTGCTAACAAGACTACCAAATGAGAGAAGCTGTAGTAAAGATTAAAAGACAATGAAGCAGGTAATACTCCAATTATAAAGAAAACAAAATTCAAATCAGCATCAATGTGCTGTTCACACCTTTGATGTTAGATTTGAACCAGTAACACTAATGAAATTTGCCCCAGCCTCAGTTGCAAGCGCTTTGGCAAGAAGAGTTTTGCCAGTTCCTGGAGGCCCAAACAGCAAAATTCCCTTGCAAGGCTGACAGGAGCAGCTTCAGATTGTCAATATATGATGTAATATTGTAACCATTAGACTAACAATCAATCATTTAAAGCAAAGTAGTACCCTAAGCAAATTTCCGCGAGAAAAAAGCTCAGGCCTTCTCATGGGAAGAATAACCAATTCGTTCAGAGCCTTCTTCACATCTTCAAGAGCACCAACATCATCAAATCCAATACCTACTTCGCCAGGAGGAACTACTGCTGAAATAAAGTTACTCTCATACTCGTCCTTTGCAAGGTTCTGTAAGTATATTGTTGAAAAAATGAAGTTACAAAACTGAGAAAATGGAGAGACCTATAAAACCACATGTAAACTAAATAAAAACCTTTAAATTATGCGAAGGCTTTTTTGTTAATGTTTCCTGTTCCTTCAACCTTGAAACTGCAACCTCCAGGCTATTCCAAAAGCAATATACAAAAATGTAAAACATAACTTAGACAGAGCACTCTGACAAGTTAGCAGACAGCATAAATCTGTCAAAATGATGCACATTAAGCAAGAAAACCAAAAAACTAGATACCTTTCATGAGGCAAAGTAAGTCGATCCCCCTTGACGGAAGGGAGAAGGCACGATGCTAAGTAATGATTCTTGGCCCAGCCAACAATCTTCTCAGCCTCTGTCGATAGAATTCAAAAAGTAGTTGATAAAAAAAAGAGCAAGCAATAGACCAAAAACTTGATAGAACAATAAGAGCAGATACAATATTGAACACACACATTCCTTGTTCTGTGCAGTCACATTAGAGAAGAAGAAGAGTGCCAAATAGGTAGCTTTTCTTACATGAATGATCCATCATTTTGCCAGCTAAACTTAGAAAAAGACATACCATTACCATCGATAAAGACTCTTCACAACAACTGATAGGGGCAGTCCAAATGATCTTGATACAATATTCAGCTTCAAAAGGGCCCCATAAAACCAAAGGAAGTGAAAGTGGAGAGTATATGAATTCCCTAGTAAGAAAGCAACCTCAAATGTAATCCTAATATGTAGTAGCTTCTAAGAAGTGTACACTGGTTAGAATTCCTCATAAAAATTTTAAGCACCAAAGAAGTAGAATCATCAACCTTAGTTGAGGAATTGGAGATTTATTTCATCATGACATCACATAAACAGGATTTTGATGGACATTTGACTAGAGTTAAATGAGGAATATGTTGTCATTGTTGGAGAAGAAAGGCAACAAAAGGAGAGCTAGAAAGGACAAGTAAACGGGGGCATATAATTGATCAAAGAGGAAGATAAAAGAAGTTGATCTCTTCATTAGAATTTATTCACATGGATCAAACATTTCCATTCAATAACTAAACATCAATCTCCATCTACTCTCCGAGTGCCTAGCTGTATACTTTATACCCCCTCCCATTTCTCTAAGCACCTGTCTCTCCTGAGATTCTATCCTTACATCCCTCCCACCAGTATGGAAAAAGATAAGCCTGACAAAGAGAAAGCAAGGCTCTTCAATCAAAAATCATTCTGTCCTCCTTTGCTCTTTGACTGATTCTAAAACTCAGAATGCACTGAAAAATCAAGAGAAGCAGCTAAAAGTTTGAGTTCATTTATATTCAAACAAGTTGCAACTTCATACCACAGCAGTTCCTGATTATTTTCTTCCAGATATTAGTACACGAGAGATACCAACAGCAGTATCTCTATCCTGGCTGACAGGATCTTTATTCTTCCCACCTTCCAGAACCATCAAGATTAATCCTCAAATAAATGAGGCATTTATTTCTCCTTATTCTATCATCTGATAACACCTTTCTTGAGGGTACAAAGCACAATCAGGAGCCAAAGGAAATGATGCATAAAGCAAGAATAGTGCTGGTAATGAAACAAATGGAACCTAACTAATTATAACTTCCTCCGTCACATACTTCCAACTAGGGCTGGATATGAACTGAGCTAGCTCGCGAGCTACTCCGGATCAGATTGCTCAAAGCTCGGCTCAAGCTTGGATTTACTGATTTAGGCGAGCCCGAGCTTTCCAAAAGCGAGCCCGAGCTCGAGCTCGAACATTTCAGGCTCGAGGGCTCGACTCGGCTCTTAATGATGGAGAATTGAAAAGTTTATTGGTAAACGGAATAAGGGCCTCAGCAATCGGCATTGCTGCTATTCTGCTAACATTGGTCCAAGAGTCCACTTTCCTCCAACTTTATTTGTCCTATGGACTGTACAATACTACAATGCATTGTGTTTTTTTATGCAAACAGTACAATGCATAGTAGTGTAGCAAACTACCAGTAACATCAAAAGTCAAAACTATTATCAATGTTCAGTAACTAAAATCTTACAAAAATCCCCACAATATCACTTCACCTTCCTCACACGGAACACATTACCCAAGTACCCAACTTTCCCAAGTCCCAACAATCATCTTCTTATTCTCTAATCTCTATTACCCAGATTATTTGTGATGATGAAAATTCTACATTTGATGCTTTGGAATGGTGGAAAGTGAATCATTTGAGGTAATGAATTTTATCGAAGATGGCGGGGAATATTTTGGCCATTACCATCACAACTATAGCTTCGGAAGCTACTTTTAGTGCTTGGGGTAGAGTCATTGATTCATATAGAGCTTCATTGTCTCCCAAAATTGTGGAAATGCTATTATGTGGAGGTGATTGGTGCCACCATATCCATGGCAGTAAAATGGAGGAGAAACCCAACGAGGTTAGTAAATTAATGATAAATTTCTATTAATTTATTTTATTAATATTTTAGAAAATTTACTGAATTGATGTTATTGATATTCATACTAATATATATGTGCGTTTATATTAGTATTTTAATGGGAAGATGAAAGTCCCAATACGATTTTCCTACCAATTCCATGAGCCAAATGTGAAAAATGGTTCATATACATACATTTTTATTTTTATTATTATACGTACATTTTTAATCATTATAAATATTTTATTATTTTAGGCGCGATTTTGAGAAAAGAGATACAATGATGTTTAAATTCAAATGAAAAGTTGTATGCGGCATAATATAGTTTGTAAAACTTGAATGTAATTTTTAGATTTTAACTTTGAAATTATAGACTTGAGATGTTTTGTATTGATGGTGTTTTGAGAATATGATGGGTTTTATGACTATTATTGATTATGTTTGTATCAAAATTAGGAAAATTTTGTGTTTGTTTTCAATTAAACATGCATAGAAAAATTGATAAAAAATATATTGAGTTTATATCGAGCCAAGCAACGAGCTTATACTGAGCCGAGTCGAGAGTTTTGTCGAGCTGAGCTCGAGCTCAAATTTTAAAACTCGGTGAGTCACGAACCCGAGCCCGAGCCCGAGCTTTAGGTGTCTTGGGCGAGCCGAGCCACGAGCTTCTCAAGCTCAGGCTCAACTCGTCTCATATCTAGGACTACTTCCAACAAAAAATGTCCATCTTCCCTCTTTACCTGATGCCCAGTAAACTGTCCCTATACTGAAAAAATTATAAAAACAACTTTTGCAACTTCCCACAATACTATTTCTAATTCAAAAAGAGAGCTTTGACAAATGATGCAACCAAATATTCAAAACCCATATATTTCATATAGAAGATATTTTCACGTCTGTTAGAGTTGTCTCCATTATGTATCAGCTTGACAACCTAAGGTGGAAGAAAGGACCTCAATCATAGGTCCTAATACTTAAATCTAAATCAGTTGATATAGTAATAGTATGATCTCAATCAATGTGAAGACTACAATTTACCCTCTGAAATAATTACAATTTTTTTTTGTTTTGTCCAATACGAAATGAGTTAAAAATCACAAATATATATGAATAAATTGAAGATCAGATAAAAAAAAAGGGGAAACAAACATGCAGAGACCAGCACTGATATACCAATAATAATCCTTTGGGGTACTTACTTCGTTTTGTCAAGACCACGCCATCAGTGCCAACCTGTAGTAATTCGTAACATGACAGCTCATGCTCTTCGAGAACCTGCAGTACACCATATTGATATAACATCTATTCAGACTAAGCTGATTACCTGTTTCAATTCACTTTTGAAAAAATTTGACACTATGTACACATCCATAAAAAAATGTTTGTTGACAATAAAGCTCCACAGCCAACAGTAAAGAAACTCTATGTATGCCATGATCAGGATACACAGGAACTCAAGTGATGAAGCTCCTTTATAACCAAACACGACTTGAAATCAAATCACATGCAAGATCATCGTCTCCAAGGGCTTACCCTTAGCCAAATGCCTAACTTTGAAAGGGACAGGCAGCAACATACAATTAAACTAAAATTCTATAACAATTAGAAGTTGTTTAGAACAAAGTGCATCCCATGCAAAGCAGAGTGCAGAGATCAACATATACTAAGCCTTACACCGGATAAGCAGAAAGGCTATCCCCCGTACCAAGATAACATAAGTATTCTATACGGCTATACCTTATGTAGTTCATTCAGATTGCTGCGTGAGATTACAATTCTCCTGTCTTCTTCAAGTTGTTTATTGAAAATCCGAAGCAGTTCTTCCTCCTGATAGCAGCATATGGGGAGAAGGCAGTAAAAAAGACAGAAGACAAAAACTCAAAGACCTTTATACATAAGAAGATTAAGAACTTAGGTATGAGAATATCCAATCTACTTTAATATCTAAAATCCATAACCCAAACATATAATTAAGAAGTCTCATAAAGATTTCAGCAATGACGATATGAGACGATGTCAATGAACGGAATCATACTAAGTTCATTCAGTTACATAACTGTTTTAGGATCACACCACAACATCTGTGAATAGAGCTCAATAGCATAGACTTTCCAAATCACACCACAAACATCTGTCGTAGACTTCTAGCGTATCATACCAGTAGTTAAGATCTATTATGAAAACTGACATGCATACAGATACTATTAAAACACAAACTCTCATTGTGAACTCATCATCGTCACTACAATATTTCAAATCTTAAATATCTACAAAAAGCACAAAGAAAATGGAATATAAAAAGTTAATGCAATCAAGTACTTCTGAGGGTTTGGTTATGCTTTTGAACAACAAATAAAAAACGAAAAAAATTACCTACAAAACTAGAAATAGTGCTACATGAAAAAAAGGAATAATTTGTAGCAGTTGATATTATACTTGTGATATCACTGCGGCAAGATGCAGATATATCTAGCTGTATTCATTTTTGTACTTCCTCTTTTTTTTTTTTTAATGATCGTACCATTTGAGTTTAATAGCCAACGCAGAGGTTTAACATATTTGCATGCCTTAGTAAAAATTAGAAACAGTTAACATTCTGAAACTAGAAATCATGACAAATGCAACACTTTCATGGTAACTTCTACTGAAAATAATTATCCTTATCTTATAGTTTATACAAGCGTTAAAGAAAACAAGAGAAATATTTGCAGAGTAATCCTCAACTAGAAGGATACATATTACAATCCTTGGGACTGATAAGAGATAAATCCCCATGCAAGCGTCTATCCTCTTCCTTCTAAATCAGAGAGAAGACCCTCAAAGAATAGTGATTTTGGAACTATAGAAATGCAATTCTATATTAACGTCAAGAGTAAAAGCTAAGAGACAGAACCTGTTGCCTGTTTTCCCCAAATGTTAAGAGTCCACTTCTAGGCTCAAACCATTCAAATGAGATAAAGGTCAAACAAGAATCAAGAACAGTCCAACGGCAAGGTTAAAAATGCGGTTTCGGTCGTAATAACAGTAACGGTCAAGTTTTTGCAGTAACGGTACAGGGTTATGGTTGTCACGACAAGAATTTGGTTTTAAATATATTTTTGAGTTTTCAAATTTTTGTACCCAGGTATTATAAATAAGAATTCTTTATTTAAACTTTACTTTTAACCAAAAATTATGTAATGTGAACATTCTACAGTGTTAAAATCTGAAGTAATAAGGCCAACCCTTTAAAAGTACCCTAAAAATCCGAATCCTGCCTTTAATAATAAAAATAGCCCAACCCTTTCCTATAAAAACAGCCCAGCCATAGAAAGAAATCCCTCCTGCCCACCCACAGTTATTTAAAATAGGAAAAGTCCACTGCCTACCCCAGCCTCCACCTACTCCCAGAGCAGCACATGAATGATTTAACTTTTTCTTATCCTTTTGTTTTATAGCACCCTGTCACAAAACAGAAAAATTCACTTCGACAAGAATCAGACCTACTATTAAACGGATGAACTGAATCAATACAGGCACATTTTTATAACATGTCTAAGGGTGTTTAAACCCATAAGTCACTGTTTCCTAATAACTTAAAAAAAAAAGGAAAGTATATCAAAGGAGGGAATAAGAACAGCTTCTGAGGACAAGATATGATAGAGCTACCCCTATTCCTTCATTCTACAAAAGACATAACATTCTCCACACAGAAACCAAAAAAATTTGATCATTTGACTCTGATCAATGGATTTTTATATTTTTATATTTTTATATTTTTTTTTGGGTGGGGGGTGGGGGGGGAGGCGCTTAGTGATTCTGAGCCAAAGGTACAGATAAAGAATTAAAGACCCGACTATTACTGTCTAACAAGACAGATTGCAACTAATTTCTCCGCTTGGATCTTTTCAAATGGGGAATAAATAATAAGAAAAATCCATAATATTTCCATGTAATGTTACCGCACTCACCTTTGGTGGATGTATGCACATGACATTAGTGAAAATCTTATATATATCATTGTCATCAGATTGCTTTGTTGCTTTAAGTCCTTCTGTCAGTTTTCTCAACGGAAGAGGCTGGCAAATTCAGAAGGAACGAAAAAGGGATTAGATGCAAAACAAAGCGTAATCACAAGAGACAGAAAGTAATAGCCAGAAAAACTAAAGGCTTTCCAAAAACAATTTTTTTTTTGATTCACCATGAGCATTTGTTAATATATTCAATAAAAAATCGGAAAACAAGCAAATGAATCCAATGTGATCAGGTCACTAGAGAGATTAACAAGTATGTTATAAGCATGAGAAGAATATTGTCATCACAGGGACAGAAGATAAGATTTTTTAATGTCAGAAAATCCCTCCCAGCTTATGAAATCTTCTGACACAAATGCATGTTCCAACCATATTATAATAGACCCCTGCAGGGGCTTGTGATTTCGAGTACTCGGTCTCAAATTAACAAATCCCAACAGTTGGGGGAGGGGGGGGGGGGGGGGTCCAAAAAAGATTCAAGTGACAGAAAACTTGTTTTGTTCTACTTTAAAAAGTCCTTTTTCTGTATTATTTCTTCTCTATCCCTTCCCAAATAAACAAGAGCTTGACATCAATTTACTTATTAAACTGTTGCAAGTCCCTAGATTATTTTGGGAAGGAATCCTCAATAGTTGGGATTATTCCGGAATGGATCATAGTTGGGATTAAAAAAGGAGAACCAGCAATAGTTCAGATTATAAACATTCAGTTGTGATATACTTTCTTTATAAAGAGTGATTTATGTTATATAAATTAGCAAAATAGTATGATTGCTCCATTGGACTCCATTCAGTCTACAAGACGAATTCTAACGATAAATCTTCAGTGACAAATTGGTAAAAAAAAATATGAAAAGGTTTTTTTAACATAAAACAGGAGATATTTGAATCAACCAAATTGAGATAAATCTAACAAGAACTCGGATAACTATATTATGTCCAATAAATTTGAGTGAATCCATGGTTATGCAAAGGAGCAATCTTTTATTTCCATTTGAGCAACAAAAAACCAAGGGAAGGAGGCAGTTAGTGAGAAATGGGTTCGTTTTCTTATTTTTGGGGAAAGAAAGAGATAGTAGAAGACATGTATTAGAAAATAGTTTAAGTAGACTCTTGGGGTAGGGTAAAGCAGGGTCCAAAAGAAATTTTTCTTTGCCATAAAAGGGATTAAACAAGAGTAGGAAAATAAAAAAAATAAACAAAATAAAATAATAAAGAAATTACTTAGATGGTAAGTAAGAAGATCAATGAGGACTTAAGGAGCACTGGAGGTGCCATATATGATTGACACATCACAATTTAGAGTAAGAAAATGAAAAGATTAATGGAGATTTATGGAAATAACATTTTGAAGAGTTTTAAGTTCATAAAAATAGATTTACAGAGTTTGGGAAGTTACTGATAGATAAAATAAGATAAATTTCAAATTTAGACTTCAACTTTTCTACAAGATCCAAAAATTAATAATCATTGAACCATTGAAAAGAATTCAAATACTATTTTTATTTTTTTATTTTTTTGTTTTTTTGAAAAGAACCATTTAATCATACTACTTATACTGCCTAAGGATTAAAGGACTTTGAAGTGACAATGATATTACATATTGCAACTTTGCAAGTACTATAGCCAAGCAGTCAATATGATGATGTCTAGTGAATAATAAATAATCCATACAACATCAAAATCCAAAAAAAAAAGTTAAATAGACAAAATTTACAGCAAAAAGATTGTGAAGGATTACCAGCTTTGCAAGGCGACCAAAATTCGGGAGTATCATAGTCTGCTCACATAAATGAAAACAATCATTTAGCATATAACCAGCTGCTCACATAAATGATAAATGTGGGGGGGAGGGGGAATAAAATCATTCAAGGTTTTAGTAACTCCAATTGAAACTTGAGAGTAATCTTCAGACAGGGCATGAGCAAAATAATTAACAATTGGAAACTAAATCTTATTAGTTCAAATTCAAAAAAAAAAATTTACCCCTATACAGAATTTTCATAATCACATATAATGATTGACACTTTATCTTATCTTTCCTCACAGGGTGTCAAACTCACATTTTCAACAGCAAGGCATTTTTATCCAGTTTGGAGCTCAACCATGTCCTGCGCTACACACCTAACATCTGCTATGCACTAAGCTATAGCTTCTTTAGGCACTTATTAGTAATAATACTTCAAAAAGTCCACACTCAGTAACTTATTACCAAAAAAAAAAATTTAAACAGAATGGGGTGACTTTTCTTCTTCACTTTATTGACTAGAAATAAAATATCAACCCAAATGAAGAAAAAGGAACCAATATTGCAAAATAGAGTTTGTGCTCCAAGAAGGGAGTTCATTTACAAGCTATCCCTTAAACAACTAGTGAACAAGCCCTTAAGAAGTTAAACGACAAGTAGGGCACAAGTATGGAGTTCATTTCCAAGCCATCCATTAAATTGAACAAGTTGTTTGAGGCTCTATGAATTACCTATTTTTGACAGGCAAAAGCTTGAGATATGTTTCATCAAAAAATGTAAGATATGTCATCATTTTTCCAAATATTTAAGTCATGATTGAAGCTATTGGTCTTAGTTTCCATACAACCCATTTACTACTCAATCAAAGAGAAACCATAGATGGCAAAAATTGAATAACTACTGGAAATATTAGACTTACAAATTTCTCTTTCTCCTTGGAACCACTTTCAACTTTGTTTTGCCCACAAATCAGAACCAATGGCCCTGATAGTCGGTCAAACATTTCTCCAACCTTGCTAATAAACTGAGTACGAATAGACTTGGGAGCTGCACGTGACAACCACAAAGAAGAATCCGAAAAGTAGACAATGAGCGGTTGCTGTGACTGTAAAACCTGTGAAGAAATGGTGTGAAGTCAGGCTTCATTGAAGGCTCATAAGCTCATGACATAAACTTAGAGTTTGAAAGTTGTGGAATTTCCATAGACCGATTTCAAGTCATTTAAGTAGTTCATAGTTTTTAATCCACAACATACTTCACACAAAGCTTCCATAGCAATATAACAGTCCTCAGCCTGAGCATCAAGATCATGCTCAATATCCTTCACTGCAAGAAAAGTACAGGAAAATAGACACTATGAGAATGGGAATACATTGTCAACTACACATGAAAAGGAAAACTGATAAATTATAAATATTTGCATGCATGCAAGAAAATTGAAAAAGGAGAAAAGTCAGATCACAAATATTCTAGCAATTACAGGAACAAGAAAATAAACTAAATAAACCTAGCAAATACAACAAAAACCATGAAAAATAATTAAGGAAAAACTTGACAAGATTGAAAACATTCAAATCATACTTAGATATAAAAATGCACAACAATTTTTTGATGAAGAAAAAATGCAACCACAAAATGAAGAAACATGAACAACACTTCAAAGATGAAACATCTAATCAATACTAATAACTTTATAACAGGAATGTTATTAAATATTAAACAAATAACATTCCACTATAAAGGGTAAACCCCCTATGAGTTCGTTTCATGAGTATACTAAAAACTTATAATAGCTACTTATATTGCCTCCAAAGAAATGTTCAAGTGTATTGACAAAAATAGCATCAGTTGTAGAAACAGGTTTACCAAAATTCTAAACGACCATTGTATGACTTAAAAACTATCCCAATAAAAATTTTAAAAAGATGCCATAGTTTTTTTTAAAACGACTAATTACGATCAACCAAACGGCAAAAAGTTCAAGCATTGCATGGGATTGAAAACTAGTTGACATCCCAAACCCATCCCTACCCCGAAACACACAATAAAGCCCCAGGAAACTTAATGGATCAATGGTAAAAGTGATTAGATAGAACAAAAACAACTCTATGGATCAACAATTAAAATAGAAGGAAAAGGAGAAAAAAGATCTCATAACCTCAACCCCAGATAACCCCAACCCTCTCCTACCCAATAATAATTTGTCAGATGAAAACTTCCTCCTATTTGCTTTGTCGGATGCATAGAATACCACCTCCCTATTTATTGTTTCGCATAATTGGAGGATTCTAGACAACATGAACCTTGTAGAAAATTTCATCTACTTCATTGAAATAATTTAAATAGCATTTTCATTATATACCCTGAACAGATGGGGTAGAAATAATTTTCTTTAAATATCAAATACTATGCATTGTACTCAAGTATTTTTTTTTTTTTAAAGCAGATATTAAAAAATTAGGAAAACTAAAATTAAGAACAAAATCCTCTCCTAAGTTATATACTTTAGCTAATTTTATATCCAGATGGACTAGTCAAGAGGAAAAAAAATTTAATACGAAACATAAATATAAACTTTAATAGAGGACTATATGTCCTTCAACTAAGTCCAACGCAGAAATTGATTCCTAACACGGAACATCTGAATTTTAAAAACTAAAGGGCTTGAGTCCATAGAGACATTTTTCAACCAAGAATACATGAAGACATTTGTCACAGGTATTTTTCAGGTATGGGATTATGCAAGCACAAACAAGATGATTTTTTGCCAAGTATTATAGTCCATTAGTGTCCCAATCATATGTTTGCCTCAGACTAAGACACAGACAATTTTCTTGTTGACTAACAAGAACAGCAGTAAATAAAATAGCTCAATCATTGTAGAAGACTACCAGGAATCCAATATATTGGAGGTTTTGCATTTTGTTCTGTGCTGATGTCACTTTTCCCTTTGTCCAAAATGACAGCTACGCGGTCTTCCTCAATCTCATATACCTCGCCACGTTGCCCAGTTGGTATCTTTCTGCAAAAGTGGCAAAATCAAATATATAAGTATTAAAAAAGCAGAAAAGAAGTTCAAGAAGTCCTACATGTGAGAAGGAAAAAGAAAGAATCAGAATTGATTCTTAAGTTATAGAATTTAAGAAAAAATCGCCTTAGGAAAAGCATAACGTATAAGAAGACCCAAAAATTGCAGAGAAAAAGGCTCCCTTACATCATTACATGCATGCATTACAGAACTTGAATGACAAATCAGAACAAACTACAATCTCTCTTTTAGCAGGATACAACTAACAGTGATTCATTCAAGTAATGAAACATTAAAGACTACAGTCCAGGATTTAACAAAGCATTTCTAGCAAAAATAATGAGGGAATGAAAACAAAAAAGATGATACACATCAAACCTCCAACACCCATTTCATCTTGCAACACATTCATTCTATCTCTAGATCGACACTTTCCTTTACTCCATACGGCCGAAGTTCTACAGAACAAAGGCCAGAAGATATACAAAAGAAAAACCCAAGTCCATGGCCAACAAAACATGCCTACAATGCTATGCTTTGCAAAGCCTCAAGAAAAAAGTTCTTGTTCCCATTCTTCTCAGAATCCTCAGCAACTGCAAACTACTATAGCAAAACATCTTAACATCTGAAAATGTCATCAGACAACCATAAAGGTGAATGTTTCATAAAGATAGCAGCCATACCAGGTCACCTAACCTAACCATGTCCCTCTTATTCTCTACACTGACAATGAAAGCTAAGCACCAAAAGGATTTGATTAGAACTCCATACTTCTACCCACCGACTACAGAAGAAGGGGCATGGAAAGTGTCAAGGTGATGCACGCAAGCCTCATAGTGGTATCTTGTTTCATAGACATGAAAATATTTAAAATTCAATCCAGCTGAACACTCTACCACAGCCAGTGAATTATAACATCAAGAAAAGGTAAATCTTACAGCTACAATCATTCTATTTCCACAAAAATAAAATCACATGATTTTATCATGCATGCTCTCGTAGCGAGGAGAATAAACTTGATAGCATCCCATAAGCACGGCCTATCCTATGAGAGAGCATAACAAGATAGCAAAATGACACTCATAAGGTTTCAGCACCTTGACGAAAGTCAAATACTCAAACGTCTTGAGCAAACAATTCATGAACAGAGACACAACTGCTCAAGGTTAGGTCACACACATTTGAGGATTCAATGGATGGCATGACAATCAAAGAAGTCATCAAATCCTAAGAAATGACCCTTTCACTTCAACGGAATCAAACTTCTATACTAATATGAAAACATCAACCAAACACCTAGGTGATCATCTAAGAGATAACTTGTACAACGAAGCTGAAATAACACCCCCACATAGGCCTGGATATGAGCCAAGCTAGCTCGCGAGCTACTCGGGATCGGATCGCCTAAAGCTCGGCTCGAGCTCGGAATTAGGCGAGCCCGAGCTCAAACAATTCAGGCTCGAGGGCTCGACGATCCTAAACGAAGAATCGAGCTTAATTACTCGAATAATCATACGAAAAATCTAAGTTAAGTGACGAGCTTATATCGAGCCGAGCCACGAGCTTTTGTTGAGCCGAGCCCAAGCTCAAATTTTTAAACTCGGCGAGTCACGAGCCTTAGCCCGAGCTTTATGAGTCTCAGGCGAGCCGAGCCACGAGCTTTTCGAGCTCGGGCTCGGCTCGTTTCTAGCCCTACCCCCACCACACAAACACAAAATACCAAAAAAAACCCATGTACATTCTAAAGACTGCTACATAACAGATATCTTGACAATAACTTCTGTAACCTATAAATCCACAGAAAAAATTGATTACATCAAAATAAAAATAATATATACTATTTTGACAAGAAGATGACAATCTGGCCACAGAAAAATATTTTACAATATAGACCTGATTTATATTTTTTTTTTAAAAAGAAGCAAGTAAGTAAATATAAACCACTCAAAAACATGAGTAAATTTTACAATTTCCTATAAACCAATGTATAACTTGTTATACAATATCAATGCAACATTACTTTACAAGATCAATGTAGCATTGTAAGTGATAAAATATTATCCATGCAAAAAAAAATTACGATACTATTTAACATTTAACTAGACTCCACTAAAATTTTCAGTACATGTAAAATTAGCTAAAATGACTAATACTTATGATAAGAGGAAGTAAATCATATATTTTGAAAAATTATTAATTGGGTTTGTTTCCAACGTATTGTGGCAACTTACCAACCCACCTGCTACGAATAATAGTATAAGCATTCATCGGCCCATCAGATGTTGGAATCTTCCCCAATAAGACCCTGGAATGAATTATTATCAATGATTAGGGGGAGGCAACATTGTCTCTGTAGGAGGAGATAGTGGGTAGAGGTTACTCTAGATGAAATGAAAACGACAAAAAGAAAAGTATCCTCTTCCCCAATGTCCACCAGAATTGTCATTGTGTTTTCTACCCACCAACAAAAAAATTGATTCCTTTCTTCTAATATGATATGCTTCTACATATCATCTATGGTGGCACTATCAAACCTACAAACAAATAAAATGGTGCCATTATGCATTTGGGATCAGCTTGTATGAATATAATCCAAGGAACTAGCTCTTAGAAAAACAAAATTAACAAAATCCTGCATTAAGCTAATGTCTTGATTCACACAAAACCACACTTAAAAAGAAAACATTGTTTGAGTTTCAGGGGTATGAGCAAGCATCGGATCATCTGACAAAAACACTACAAAAGTGTATAAAGCAATACAACAAAGACAAACAAAGCCAGCATGGCAGTCCTAAAACCCAAATAACAAAAGTGATCTAAGTTTATACATGTAGATAAAAGGTGAAACTTGATAGCATCCTAATTTGACAGAAGAACAAAAATGGAAATAAAATGATCAAAAAACCAATGAACAGTATTAGGAAGAAACACAAGCAAAATTCCATCCAAAGTTTATGTGAAAGTGGAAAAAGTATAACCTGTTATCTGATTCCACTTGCACGGATCGCCCAATATACTTGATACGGTCACCTGGACAGACAGAATAAAAAGAAAAGGTAATTACGGCTTGACTTTGAAGCACCAAATGCAGTATGAACTAAAACAGATAAATGAAGCCCAACTTTAACTAAAGAGTCAATCAGCAGCATATTGCCATGACATATTCATGCATAATATTCAATGCTGGGAAAAGAATCTTCATATCTCTCCAGGCCAATTAACACCATCAAGGGATACTTACTATGCTAAGTTGTTGAGGTGGACAAGCAAAAATTAGTATCAAACCACCAAAAACAAAGGGATTTACATCCAAAGGTTGTGAACTATTCAGGGAAATTATATTTCAAAGAATTAACAACTAAAGAAACGGAAAAGCAAAGGGGTATTCAGCCTTTTTAAAACCATACATTTTAAAAGAATTCTTCTCTATTACAAGGGCCAAGATAGGATAGTAAGCATTCTAAATTCCAAACAACTAACCCACCACATGCATCCCAATGTCCCCAAATAGAGCATCAATGCTTACAGTCCAATAAACTAAAACGATGTACATACAACAATTGGCCAAAATAGTACATAAATAAAGAATAGTTTATTGAAGAAAAGAACATGAAGAAGAGAAATGCAAAGTTAAGAAAAAAGAATGAAAACCTTTCCTCAGAGGTCGTCGAGTCAGATTGTCTACTGAGTTAGATTTGCACATTTCAGAGGAGCTTTCACATTCTCCAGATACTCGCTACAAAATAAGTGATAAAGAAACAAACTCATGTCATTACACTGTAGATACACCAATAACTATCAAACTATCAAAGTACTGACAGGTTTTACATCATGCAAAGCATACAAATGTATGAATCGGCAGAAGAAGAATGCATCGAAAGGTAATACCACTACTTTTACTAAATTGTGCTGAACTATTGAACTGTATGTTTGTAGAGATTCAATACAAAAGTTCAAACTAAAAGTAAGTCTAAGCTCATCTTCGAAAGTTCTATCAAGACCATCAACAGCAGATACACAACGATGCCTAGATGGGTAGGAAAAGAGGAAGTGATATCCAAATACATAAAATTTACGTAAGTTAATATGATGAAATATGAATAAATTTCCAGGACGAAAGGAGAACTCGCATGAAAATATGAGTAACACTGTAAAGTTTAGGATATGAAAAATTAGGTTAACAATAACACAAACAAACCCCAAAAGTAACACATGTATGCAGTTGATACTCTCACAGGAAGAATACAATACTTCATAAAGAATAAATTAAATTTGAGAAAAGTTAAAAATCCATTTCTTAATCACAATTTTATGTGATTAATTACCTTTTAAGGCGCATTTCTGTTTACAACTTTCTGAGGGAAAAAAATGACAAGACACAAACTCCACTTTTACTCTCACTTCCTTATTTGCCCCTTCAATTTCATTTAACTATCCCTTCCAAAGAAGAACCCTTGCCCCCCCCCCCCCCCCCCCCCTCTTTTTTGACTCTATTTCACTATCTTTTGACTCTCCATCCTTCCTCCTTCACCCCACCCCACCCAACCCTGTTTTCTTTCTTGAAAATGCATAAATTTGAGCTCCATCATCAAGATGGCAATTTCTTGTACCATGTCCCAGGGTTATGAAACTATGAAGCACAAAATATAGGGGAAAAAAACTATTTAAATGATTATTAGAACTAGAGTTATGGGTTTTCAAAAAATCAATACTCATGTTTTCCTTTTCAACTAAGAAGTCAAGCTTAAGCTCTTCATCCATGCTGGTCAAAACTTCCAATAAGGGAGAAAGTGAAGGGGAAATGAGACCATAAATTAAAAAGAACTAGGGACGAAGAGATGGAAATGGAGAGAATGATGGGATTAGAAGGGAGAAGTGGGGAGAAGAAGGAGAAAGAAACCAAGGGAAATTTTGTCAGTTCATGCCCTTCATCAGATCTTGTTAAAAAAGTACCATGATAAAAACAAAATTGTCATAAAAGGTAGAGGTAATTTACAGGGAAAAAAAAACGAATAAAAGGTGATATCCAGTAATTTTTCCTTAACAGTATGAATAAACATAGAAGTTCCCCAAACAGAATGGATGGTAACACTTTACATCATTGAGGAGCATCCTACAAAATATCCATAAAGAATAGCAACAGTGTACTGTAACTAACACAATATATCATATACATTCTCCCAGCCCTTGACTTTTATCGTGAAAGCTTCGATCATCAGTATCTAGCTACATAACACCAAAAAATAACCTCAAGATTTTCACAAAAAACAAACCCACTCAAATGCACGTCAACTTTAGTTCCAAATAATCTAACCATCATCCAAGCATTACATTTCCAAAGGTAGATGGCTAAAAGAGAAAAAGTAACACATGTGGAGATTCAATGAATATAAGACTTTTTCAAGCAAAAGAAAAAAAAATACTCAAAATCCCCTAGCACACCTTTCTTTAAGAAAAAATGCATAAGACTCCTAATCACCCAACAGATTAAACAACTCGTTTGATTTCAGAAAAAAAAAAAAGCCCAACAATGATATTCTAAGATCAAATATTACTCTCTTCCTTGAAACATTGCCTAAGAACGACACTCAAAGAACAAATATTACTCTCTATAAAGGAAGTCATAGATAAGAGCATCAGGAAAGTATAAAGGGTTAAAGTGCGGAAAAGATATAGCTTTGGTGCTTCCTAGCCAAGGAGCTACAACAATCTTGAGGCCTCTCTCTCCATAGAATGGAAACTTAAGATTAAATTACAACCTCTTCATGTACGAGATACACAGGGAGCTAAGCAAGTACATACAATCAATAGCAGATCACGTTCACCACAAGGCCCCATTTTTGGTTTTCTGGTTGAAAGCTAATAAACGAGTTGACATGATACAAAACGGGGAATGCAAGCGATTAAAGTGGCTGCCATTTCTAAATTAGGGTCAAACCACAATGATGAGACTCAAGCATTATTCAATAGAGATGAAAGACAAAGAAAAGCACTAAAACAACCACAATTGCACAATTTCAAATCACAATGAATTCTAGATATACAATTATGTATGGCTTTATGCAGAATACATGGGATTACGTGATCAACAACGCCTATTTTTAAAATCATAGATTATTACTAAGGTCTGGAGATAGTAAGATTCGCACAAAATAGGACTTCCACTCAATATGATGTTTATCTTCAATTTCAAACATTTCTTCGTTCGTATAAAAACGCATTTCAACTATGCTATTTCAAGATATCAAGAGTGAAACAGACACCTCTTTGGAAGACTAGCTAAAAAATCATGGTATGCATGTCAACTATAAATTGTTGACCAGAGGCAGTACAATGTTCAAGAGCTTAAGGATACAATATGAATGCATACTCAACAACAATTATCACAAACTTTGTCGAGAACAATTATTGAAATCAAAAGTAGTGATACCTTTTCAAACTCATCAAGATCAAAAGGTACAAGCTTTTTAAGGGCTTCAACTGATGCTTGCACATCAATTTCCTCATCCTCAGTAGCATCTGATTTTGACTCAGCATTGCTTGTCCACTCTTCCTCATTTTCATCCTCAGCTTCTGACCCAGAAGTGCACTCTTCACTAGACACTGCATGTTCATCATCTGTGTCATTTTCGGACACACCATCATCGCCAAAATCCTGCACCACAATATCAATAACACCAGAGTCCAGTTCATATCATCCACATGTTTAAAGTTTGCTACAGGTTAAACACTAATATGTCCCCAAAGAATGATATGTTAGCTGATGAACTCACATAAGGAGCAAGAACGCTACTGTCAAGCACCAATACTGGAACTTTCAAATCTTGAGCAAGAGCTCTCACCAATCTCTCCCGATACAGTTCCGTGCCTTAGAATCGTGAAAAAAACGACACTTCGTTAGATCCATAAAAATATTGTTATACTGGGCAATGCATTTCAAGCCAAAAGTTTAAATATATAAAAAATCATTTAGCAACCAGGAACGCTCTGAAGTAGTATTCTCCCACTAGACGAATGCAATCGAGAACCATACGCAGATGTGTACTTCTTGTTATTTAAGTGGGATGAAGCACAGTCCACCAAAAGGTTTTTTGTAGGTTCACTGAAAGAAAAAAAACTTAGATTATATAAAAACAGTATCAAGATCATATAAGATGGAAAGAAAACAATGGCAGAGGATATTTACTGGACATAATAGGGAAACGATTCCCAGGAAACAGTTATTTTCTCCCACGGTACAATCCTCCTCAAAAATTCATTTTTGAACTTTTCCTGCCTGCTAAGAAAAGGAGACTCTTTCTTTTTATTCTCGATCGCTAGCTTCTCATTATGAAGCCAATCCTTCTGATCTTGTTCCCCTAATCGAGCATGCTGATCAAATTGTTCTATAACCTCTCTAGCTTCAGTCTTTGGAGAACCACTCTTGCCAAATGCAACCCCATCTTTCACAGATATACGCTCATCATCTCTTGCATTCCCTCCACCACCTTCCGAACTATAAAATCGCAAGAAAGTACCTCTCCAAGACATATGATTAGACCTCCCATTCAAAAACAACAAAGTGGTCACAGCCCTACGTACCGGGCTAGATTCTAACATATTCTTCCTCACATAATTATTACCCCCTACATAAGAATTCCCTATTACAGTACCTCCAACATTCCCTCGAAAACCCAAGCAACCATTCGAATACAACCTTATTGAGTACTTTAACGACTGATATAAATCATCCCACCTGTCGTTTCGACGTTTAAACATTCTTGCAAGCATTGCAACTCCTTAATCACCACCAAATTCCTAAAACATAACCAAATTAAGCTCAATTATTCCTTAAATTCAATCAAATTAAATATAATAAATGATAGAATAATCCAAAAGTGGAAAACAAACAGTATTAATTCATCAAATTTAACCAACTATATTAATCAAATCCAATTAATTTATGTAATTCATCAAAAATATGCTAATTGCAATACCAAGTCCAATAATTCACGTTCTAAAGAAAGAAACTTTAATGCACTAAAATTAAAATTATATTAAAAACTAATTATAATCAGGAAAATTTTCTGCCCTAATGCATTCCCAAAATCAGGAAAAGCAATAAAAATATTGCACAATTACCTACAAAACAAAGCGTTGGATGCTCAACAGAAACAAAGGAGACTAAAATAATTGGAATAGAATAAATTAGGGTTTTCAGGTGAATCGGAGAATGATTGAAGATTCAATTAGGGTTCGTCGAGAATTGAGAAGAAAGATAATAGGGAGTTGGAGAGCTGGAACGTTCTGCGCTGAGCTCACGTGTTCATCATTTTGGGCTTCGAATTGCACCGGTGAGTCAGAGTGGTAACCTCCACTGCTAATGCCGCAAAATTGGGAAATTTTGGGCTGTGATGTGGTTTTTGATCTATAGGGCCTATAGATATAGGTTGGGCCCTAATTTTAGTTTGTGTTATTTATAAAACTCAATTGGTTGGTTATTTTTAGACCACTAGTTTGGGAAGAGCGGCTAATGGGGTTGGGAATCAATTTAGGTAAGATTATTAATTACTTTGTTAAAAGACATTGCAAGTTCAAGTACTTAACGAATATGAGACGAACTCTATAATTCTTCACATAGATGTTTACAGGCATTATGTATGAAAAATAGTTAAAAACAATAAAAAAAGAGCAAAAATATTTAAAGAGAAATTAGTTTATAGTTTTGCTAAAAATCAAATAAAATAAAGTGGTACGCAAGGATTATTTGAATGAATGTACGAAATACCAAGAAAAATGTATTAGAACTATGTCACTAAAAAGGAGTATACGACGCTTCAGGGGAGGTCATGTAAAACCCTCTTTCAAACTCATCCTTAGCACTAAATTCTAGATCGAAAGATAAAAGAAAAACACAGATACTCTTAGAATCACTATATTGTTGGAATGTGAAAGGGGGTTACTATTTATCGCCCGCGTATTACCAGGAATCGCCCGCATTTTTAACCTAAAATGACCTTTTTGCCCTTTATTTTTTTTCAAATACATATAAAAGATAAATAAGTTTATTTTTCGGCAGTCCCTATAACATTGTAATTATGTAAAATTATCTTCACTACAGTAAAAACATTCAAAACTCACAATTAAAGTGTACGTGACAAATTAAGGTATATTTGACATTAATTGTGACAAATTGATGATGTCGGACCAACCGAGAACGTCTTCTCCCAAAAATCAGGTAGGATTTCGGACTTTACTTAAAGAATTGTTCGTTTTACAAATGCGTTGTCGGGGGTGTCTTGAAAAGACGCCGCTCACCATGATGAGGCGTCATGGTGGGGCGTCTTCTGAAGACACCTCAAATTTGTTTTTTTTTTTGTTTTTAATATTAAAATTCTTGTTCTTTTAGGATAATAATGAAGATTACGGTGGAGATGGAATTGACTATAGTGGTATTTTTTAACATATGATTTTGCAACATCGGAATTGGTAGTTGAATGGGCTAAAATTGTTACAATTCAATCCGGTTTTTGTTTGACGACTTAAACAAGGAAAATGCAAAGAGATGGCCGCTATGATAAATTGTTGAAATGAGATCGTTCTTTGAAGAAAGTTGATCGAGATTTGACAATGGTCGTAAGGTTCGACACAAAGAGGAAAGGTTGTGGTTGTTTGTTTAAGATTAAGGTTTGTCAGCGTCGAGATCTTAGCGGTTGGTACATTGTCGATGCTTCGAAATGGGGTAAACACAACCATGAGTAGATTGTGTATCCACAAGGACATCGACAGATTAGCGGCATTAGTCCTGGTGCAAAGAAAGTTGTGCACGAGATGGCTAAGCATTTCATTCGGTTGGATTTGGCTGATGGTTTTCCAATACCACCGATAGCTACCTTATGGTTTCAAATTCGAAATGAAAGTGTGGTTAGTTGGGAAGATATATATAGACAATGAATTGAATTATGGCCATCATTATCATGTATTTAGGTTTTTTAATGTATCATTTGAAGACATGTTAAAAGTTTATGAAGACATTTCAAAAAATGATGATATATTGAAAAAGTTAGGAATAATTTGATGGATATTCTGCGTAAATTTTGACAGAGTTTCCTCCGTAAAGTGAGCTACCAAGTGACGACAACAATAATATTAACCTATTCCAACAGAAATATCCAACACACAACGATGCCACACAATCCAAAAGCAACATAATATCCAACAACAACAAAAACTAAATCAATATTCTAAATACAAAATCCAAAAGAAACATGTTAAGACTCATCATCAGAATCTTGCACAGTCAACAATCGATTCCACATGTCAATAATACTATCCCACCGAGCGCAAGCGGCCTTCGCCTTCTCAACATCAAATCTCTAACTTCCAAGAAACTGGAAGTTGCTTCAATAGTCATGTTCATCCACTGCACACAAACGTAGAAATAATTATAAGAGACAAAATGTACCAACCGAACCTTATAAGAATAAGTAACTTACAGCATCTGTCGCAGTTCGTTGTAGCACTCGTTCTCTTGTGGATTCAGACCCGTCATTTGCTACAAAGAGAGGATGTGACTTCGATGTGAACCATGTCATGTACGAATCACCGCACATGGAAGGAACCTCATCCCGAGTCAAATCACCTAGGAAGAGTCTTGCACCCCTTGGGAACTGAACCCACAAGTTCTCCACCTTATACTCGGCCAATACTTCTGGATGATAAGTGAAAGCAGGCTTAGGAGCGGGACATGGGATGACCTGTACATACTTGAGCTGTCACAAAGCATTGGTTGGGCATATAAGGCTCAATGATGTCCCAATACTATAAGAAACCGAGGAATGCAGTACTTGGTACCTTCTTAGCAAGGTCCTGAAAGTAAGGCAACCATTCAACCTACAAAGTAAATGATTAGCAATCATCCGTCAAGTTAACCAAAATAAGAACATAAGAACAAGGATAACTAACCTCTGACGCGGTCATATTATCAAGCTGCCTTTGAATCACCCTCAGTCGCTCTGTAGAATTAATAGCCATAAGGACATTCTAACATCTGGTACGAGGGTACCCTTCTTCAATGGGAATGCGATCTCTATGGGGACAAAAGGCAAGAAAATACTCATATATCCATGCCTGAAATAGAGTAAGACAACCAGTGAGTTACTTACAATCAGTACGGCTGGCTATTCCAAGCTTATAGTACAAGAATGTTAGAGTAGCCAATCCCCATTAGTATGTTCCTACAGTACTAGGTTCTTTCGCTCTACTATATCCCATGGCTTTATCCTACAACCACTCTTATAAAGAAACAAACAACATCCAAGGCACAAAAGAAAATAGGCACTGAGTTGATTGTTCATATGCCTAAGTGGAACCACCTTCCTACATAAATCATCGACCGCCTTGATATTTAGTCAATCTCCTTGCCAATATTTACCCACATATGATGAACCGGCCCACATATAATGAAGATTCCCTCTCCTTACCATCCCATATGAGCCTAGCAATGTGACCAAAAATATTGGGAATGACACTCCCATCAACCGGCCCACCATGAACCACCTGTTTCACAATCCATGAATCATCGACCTTCATCTTCTTTCGACTTTGACCAGAAATAGAAGAGGAAGTTGTACCAGAAGTACTAACGAACCGGCCATCCTTACCTTTATTACTTTTCGATCAGCTCGAACAACCTTTAATTGAACCTCTAATTCGTCTATATAATCATCTCCATCTTCCTCGAAATTGTTTTCATCATCATCCCAACTATCATATCTTTGTTCTTCGTCCTCCATATCTACTGACTGCTCGTATCGAGACTATACCCTCTCCCTTCGAGTCGAGGCAGACACACCACGAGTACGTGGATGACTAGGACTGGAATCATCGTGTAAGTGTTGTCTAATCATGTGAGCAGGTATCGATTTCCCTTTTCCTGGTGGGTAGCTCGATTCCTAATTACAACAAGGAAAATGACATAATTATAATACTATATCCTAAACATACATTTTATATTTAACAAATTACTACAATTAATATAATAATTATAGCACAATCAATATATAATAATTATAATAATATATCCTAAATATACATTTATACATTAGTAATTAACATAATTAATATAATAATTATAATAATATATACTAAACATATATTTTTTACTTAATATTTAACATAATTAATATCTAAATTATAATAATATAATAATTATAATAATATATCTTAAACTTATATTTTAACTAATTAACATAATTAATTTAATATTTATAATAATATATCTTAAGCATATATTTTAACTAATTAACATATTTAACATAATAATTATAATCATATATTTTAATTCAACCGAAACAAACATTATACATATGAAATTAGCATCATATATAACCTAAATATATATTTTCTAACTAATAATACAGTTAATTAACATAATTCATTCATAATTAACTAATTACTATTAAAAAAAAAGAAACAAGATATGCTCTGGCGGAAGGGGAGGCACAGCGGCTTTGGCGAGGAGGCTCCACCACGCACCCAGGGCGTCTGGCGAAGAAGCCTGATCCAGACGCTCCTCCACGGCCCCCAGCGTTTGCAACAGGCGCTTGATCCAGGCGCTTCCCCCACGGTGGCGGCGTCTTCGGCAGCCGCCTGATCCAGCCGCCGCCGGTCACCTCCACCGCTGGAGCCAACAAATTCTAAAAAAAAAAATTACCTCAACTACTAGAACAACCGCCGCCGTTGTTGCCGCCACCATCGCCTGCGGTGTCAACCTCCGTGCCACTTCTTTGTCGGGTCATCGGGACATAATGCATGAAGGAATTTTGTAAACTTTGTTTTGAAAGGATTAATGAATAGTTTGTATGGAAGGGTTTGAAGTATTGAAATGATTTTTGTATGGATGGACTTGATTTAATTAATATAATGAACTAAGGGTGTAACAGTAATTTCATTTGAAAATTTGCGAGCGATGCCATGTAATTGCGGGCGATGTTTAGCAATTCAGATGTGAAATATCAATTTTCGTATTAAGTTTATTTCTATTGGATGAACCTATCATCGTTGTTTTATTTTTG
Source organism: Dysphania ambrosioides (assembly GCA_026401315.1). NCBI lineage: Eukaryota > Viridiplantae > Streptophyta > Magnoliopsida > Caryophyllales > Amaranthaceae > Dysphania > Dysphania ambrosioides. Next base: position 509,822 of record CM048672.1, read on the forward strand.
TTAGGATTAAAACTAGCAAAATTTATGATGATGTATTGTAGATAACCTCACAACTTATGGATATATTATAATACTCTATATTTTTCTATGATTTATCAATAGTATTTCAATACTTATAAAGTATTTATGAAGGATATTACAAAAGGAAAATATTTTTATTTATTAATAACTAGGAGGGGCTGTTATGAGTGATTTTTGGTCAAATATTAGTGATCTAAAGACCTTGAGCTAGTTAGGGGTGATTTATGGCTCAAGGCCTAATTTGTATCGATTTCATCCTCAAATTCAGTTTAGTTCTATACTATGCAATGCAGTAGTAACTCTCAAAGATTCATAACAAATAAAGATTTACTCAACTACACCCTCTACCATCACAAAATATTTGCTCAACTAAATCCTCTACCATCACACGTCATCGAGTTACATGCCAAAAATGAGAAAGAATTAGTACCCACATCGCATCTTTACCCTCCCTGCCACCTGCCTCCTCTTTGGCTAGTCAAAGGAGGCGGTGAATGTGAGTCGGGGTTATAAAAGGGCGGATGAGGAGGAGAAGGAGATAATGGGATGGAAATGACAAGAATAAAAAGTTGGAGGGTTGTGCGGAGGCTAGAAGGAAATGAGGTTTTCTTTACCATTAGTATTGCAGTGCGACTATTCACACCTAATACAAATTCTTAAGATAATAAACGTACATAGAATAACAAATTTTACAAATAAAATAGGATAAAAAACTATGTTCTTATAAAAGCCCTTGAAGAATGAAGATTATTCTTACATATTACTTAATTGGTTGGTGGAATATCCTCTCCCAATTTAAAATGAGGTCCAATTTCTTACGTAATTATAATTTATTAATAGTTATATTTTTTTCAATGATTCCCATCACCTCTATTATTTTAAACCTCTAATAGTTTCCAACATAATGCATGATTAAAAAATGTAAATTCTCCAATATCCAATTATATTAGATTTTGTTGTAAACAATATTACAAAATGACAAGAACGATGTTACCGGAAAGATTGAGTCGCAAACTATATCGCTCTCTTTAGAACATTCATGGTACTGCCTCTCCAATGTGCATGCAAATCATACAATTCGAATGTTCCCCAAGATGAAACAACTTCTTGTAAATACCAGTGACGCTACACAAAACCACTGGACGACCAAACAACCAAACACCTAAACCAGAAAACTGCTTGTTCTTAGAGAAGAGGTGAAAAAAGGAATGTTTTTCTGATTGATTAAAACTCTTGGCTAAAGCACGGATTTTGAAAAGAAAATATAACTGTTTTAATCAAAATGTTAACCATTAAGTAGTAAGTCATACTTAACATAATTGTTAGCATTAAAATATGATTTAGTTTTTAAGTTAAAACGACATGTAAACAGTAACCATAGCAGACCAAAAATAACATTTGAAGCAAATCAAAACATAGCATTTGTCAAACAGATCGAGACATAACATATGCCATATAAACCAAAATATAGCATCTAAACGTAGCGTCAACAGCAAAACAAAAAGATAAAATGTTGCCTACAAAACCCACCCCACTTGGCTTGACGTGCATGCAAATGTGTGTTGGTTGGGTTCATAGAGCTTTCCCTATTCCACAAAGTGGGTAACCCTTGGACGAGTCAACATACTTCTATATAAATTACTCCAAGCACTCTTCACCCCACCAATATGTGAAAAGTTAAAACTCATAAAGAAGAACAGAGTTCCTGTAACACCTCGATAATTCCCATTTTTTTGAAACCTTAACCTTTAGGAACTATCGATGTACTAAATAACGTTCACCTCAAATCCAACATTTCAAACCAAATCAAACAAACATAATTTATTCCGAAATCTAAATTAAAATAACGTTCCTCTCAAACCCGTCCATGCATGAATGCTCGTTTAGATACTTGTTATTAATCTGCTCCCCAATAATACAAATGTAAGTATTGGATCATCACAGTGTCATTTATAAGCAAAAGCCATGACAAAAAACACATAAGGAACGTAATCAGCAAGCTAAGTACATACAAATTACAAAGTACAACAGTTGAACTGATAATTAAATAAGAATAATTATAAAATGTAAGAATGTATCACGTAACATTTTACTCAACTGACACGATAAATTGTTTAATGACTTGGATTAAGCAATAGAATAGGTTGTCTCCCCCATGTCCTGATTTAGACATCAAATAATTAAATAACCGAGAGTTAATTAAAGCAATAGACTCGTAGACGTACACTAGCCTAGAATTTTATTGCTTATCCTCTTTCTCTTTAAGTGATTTACTGTTTAAACTCAATATACACCATCATCGCAGCACACACATGCAAACATTATAGTTATACAATCAATCTCTGTTATACTATAATTTTAAGCTTTTAATTTGAATATCAAGTGTTAAACCTGTTGAACCAAGTCAATTACCCTCGTCGCTAAGACTTAATAAAAATTCACCTTTACTCCAATCATACTATCAGTAATGAAGGAGTAATAATAACCAACCTCATGGATTAATTAACAATTAATACCAATTTAATAAATCACGGTTTCTCACAAATAATACCAAAACATGCCCCTAATATAAAGAACATGAATTTTCTTTCAAATGGATAACCAAACAGTCTCATTTAAAGGGTTCCCTAAACATGATACTAAGTTATGTTTAACCCTAAATCATGCTCCTAATTAAAAGTAACGTTTTTTGTAATTTGTACGTATCTGGAGTAAAATGCACGGCTATCCACTTTCTCTATTTTTTTTAAGAACCTTCTACCAATTGTTCTCCTACACCAAATAATACAACCTAAATTAATATACCAAAATACCAAATTTACAACAACCACACTAAATTTTCTAAGGCTATAAAATCATCCCAAAATACGTTTTTAAGTCTCCCCGAAAACACAAGTTAGTAGATAAAATGTAATACTACTGGTGTTAACTGAAAGATTATAATGCACACCAATGCTCATTAATTAGTAGCATCAAAGTCTATTACCCATAAAATTTTAAGGCATTTGCCACAAGTATCTTAGACAAAAGCAAAAACATATGATAATAACAAAAATAATTTGTAGAATTTCAGGGGATTACAGTTTCAACATATGATATGTAATTACTTAAGTAGTTTGGTTAGGGATTAGGAGAAATTTACTTTTTTTTTACAACAGAAAAAGCAAAAACATCAAACTACCCACCCTTTCTAGCATGGACTGCTAGATTATGGGTTGAACTGACCACAGACCTAGACACCTTAAAACAAGCACAGAAAACTAAAAGAGAAGCTTTATTTATGACGTCTTCTGCTAAAGACTGGTCTTGGAGGGGGTTATGAGAGCTTGCACGACATCCAAGCTATCAGTCCGCACCACACAAGCGGTCCCTCTCCTTTGCGCCTCCTTTATGCCCTTCCAGATTGCTAAAAGTTCCTTCACATATTGCTTTATATTTTGTTATTGTTTGAATAAAGGGATTGACGTAATGTGAGATCAGACTGTTTTATTCTAGTTTCCCATGCCTTGGCAAGCGTTGGTGAGTTTACAAACAGAACATAAAAGAATTTGATGTGTAGTTTATAAGTTTTTTTTTTTTATCAATTCAAGTTCAAGTTGATCACTCAAATAGTTTGCTCAGTAATCACCACAACACCTAAATCACCCAAAAGAATAAAATTGTAAGATTGATTCTTTATGATATTTCCTTCTGGTATATAGCTTGCCCACTATTTTTCTTTCATCGAATTTGGTTTAAGCAAAAACTTATGAAATATATCTCATTTTTTTTTTATAAAAGGACTAAAACTAGTTACTTATGTCTGAAAAATTGAAATGGGTTACTTGGCAGTGCAAGTTACTAAATAGTGTTGGTGTATTATAATGATTGCTGGTGGACCTTGAGAAGAGTGCGTATTTGGGCTTGAACGGATGAACACTTACAAAAGCAATAGATAACTAGCCTCAAGGGGTGGTTTTAAAATAAAAAAAAAAACCCCCCACTCCTATGCCTAAATCAATGGATTTTTTTAGGATTAGATAGTTGGCTAAAGTTTGCCGTGATTTTATTTATTTATCAAAAAATGTTAGAGAATGTAATCTATGTTTGTGTTTCATAAAAAAACATCCAATATCTTTATTCTTACCCATAAATGAGTATATATAGTTCAAAGGGCTATAAAAAAACGAGATAAGCTTACGTGCGACGAAGAGCTTATTGGGCTAGGCCTAATGTTTCCTCCCCATTCTCATGGTTTACGTTGTGTAAGAAAAGTATTTATGGTGACTGAGTCTGCTAATTATGGGTTGATGGACAAGACGTATAATCCACAATTGTTGTATGTTGTCCCATACACAAGTTTTGGTCCAAAAAATGATTCCCCTCTTAAAGAATCCAAGTTGCCTACATAGTACAAAAATATAAAAAACACTCTTAGGTAAGTTTCTTACAAAAATAGGTCATCCGTTTTAAATTTTGTTAGATCATACGAGAATTGCTCACTCATGACGGCCAGCATAAGGAATTAGTCTAAACGGTTTCAATTTGGTGTTGGGGTCAAGCAAGAAACATTGTCATACCAACAAGTGTATACTTCCCATGCCACAAATCTACAACTTTTGCTTTATGATCTATTTTTCTTTACTCATTTCTCATTTTAGCAAGTCTTAATCAACTCAATAACATATATAAGATCTTTTAGTTAGGAGGTATCCATCTTATCATCTAATTAACGTGTGATATTAGTATTAATACTAGTCTTTCGTTTTACACTTCCAACCTTTTAACATATTTTAGCCACCTACTTTATGGCTTATACTTCAAGGTATTTGCTGCCCTTTTCAAGTCCCAAGGAAACATCATGGAATGTCTTTTTTTAGACATATGAATATTTATTTCTCATATATACCTTTTGGTTGAATATACTAAAGTATTATTCAAGATTCTTGTTCAAGTAGATTGTTTTCTACCTAACATGTAAAAGATAAAGTACTATATACATACGGAATACAATAAAGCTATTGTTTTTCCAGTAAAAGTGACCCCAACATAACAAAAGTTACTCCTTAAAGTTTATAAAAATTGACAAAATGTTATGTTAAAGAGTAACTTTTGTTATATCAATGGGTCACTTTTACTGAGTTCATATTTGTATTAGTATTAGTAAAGCAATTTATATTTCAAAAAGTATTATATATATATATATATATATATATATATATATATATATATATATATATATATATATATATACAATACTTTTTGAAATATAAATTGCTTTACTAATACTAATACAAAACTAAAATTCATCGTCTCCTAAAATCAATGTAATCTTACACCTAGCTACTTTTATTTATAATTCATTAAATAGTATTAAAACAGAGCAATTCATTTAAACTAAACATAACCAGCTTCTTAATAAATGAGAAAATTATTATTATAATGACCTAACTGTAGTAGCAAAAGCCGGGAATACATGGACTATGTCAATCTCTGTATCTTGTGTTTGCATGCATGAATGCTACCCCATACTTCCCGAGCATTTATAAACCTCTAACAATGTTTCAAATTTTAGGGAAATTTGCAATAATTTTTGCATCAGGGGTCTAATGAACCGTGAACGTGAATAAGGCAGTAATATATGATTGTCATCTCCATACCACAAAACAGTGAACAATGATTTACCAGAGGAAGATTGAAAGCTATATATTCTTCCTATTCATAGATCCCATCAAGTTTACAAGAGCTAAGGAATGAGATAAGTCCATGTAAGAAAGTCTCATTTAGCTTTTTACGGTATCCAATACATGACTTTAAACATTTTTATCTCAAAATCTGTAATACAAAAAAATTATGAAAACTTAAAAAATTTAAATTGAAATGCATCCAATAAGGTCACACTTGAATGTTAGGGTAAAAATCCGTTTATGGTACACGTGGCTAAACGACGCGACATTCGACAGTTACCTAAGTGACGTGAAGGGATAGCGGTTACAACTAAGTGTTTTAAAGGCAACACTAAGGTATGTTGAACCTGGAATACCCACAGGAGGTCCCCAACATTTACCAAATACTCTAGGATAAAGCGATTGCAACAGATCAGAGTAAAGGGCCGAAATAATAGCAGAACGATTGTGAAAGGGATAATCATGGCGCGAGATAGGGACTTTATGGATGGACATGAGATTGAGATCTCTGTTATAGGGACTATGAAAGTAAGGTATGAAAATTAGAGCGGTTAATTTGATTAGTCTATAAATAAGTTGAATAAACATGAAAAGCGATATATAATGTGGACCGGTTAAAATAAGTGACACAAATTGTGGCATAAGTGGGTGTCAATAAGATACTTAATGTCTTATTATAATCCCTTGCATTATAACACTCATGGATCACACCTAGAGCTGTCAGAATCAGACCCGATCCGACCCGATAAATTATCCGAAATCGACCCGGACCCGACCTGATTATGACCCGAAAACCGACCCAACGCGACCTATTCAAAGACCCGAACCCGATCCGTGTCCGACCCGTTACGGACCTGACCTGTTACAGACCCGACCCGAAAAGAACCCGAAACCGATTGAAACCAACACATAACCGATATAACCCGATTTATAACAATTCGTTATCCGAATTCACTAGATGTGTTAATAATGTGAATATACATGAATATGACATAATCTTGACAGACCTATTTTTTACCTAATATCTAATAACTTTGAACACAAACTTGTCATTGTCGATATCAAACTAAACATATTACAAGTTCTTATGTATATATAAACTTAACATCATATGTTATACACTAGTTTGATAGGATAATACACATTTAATAATCATTACCTCATAAATATTTTGTTTTTAAAAGACTTATTGACATCATCATTGTCCAATTTATGAATTAACTATCATCATTGTCCGATTTTATCAAAACCGACCTTGACCCAAAATAACCCGTTCAGGAATCGATCTGATTTTACCAGAACCGACCTTGACCCGAACCCAAAATAACCTCATTATAACCCGTTCAGGAAACGACCCAATTTTACCAGAACTGACCTTGACCCAAATCCGAAATAACCCAATATAACCCGTTTAGGAACCGACCCGATTGTATTAGAATCGACATTGACCCGAACCGAATACAACCCGAACCGACCTTGACCCGAACCGAATACAACCCGACCCGAACTCGACCAAGCAAATAACCAATTTAACCCGACCCGAACCGGAACCGGCCCGATAAGAATCGACCTGCGATGGGTCAACCCAAAACTGATCCGTTGACTCGATTTGACACCCCTGATCACACCCAAATGAGTCAACATATCTTTATATAAAATGCTTCAAGCACTCTTTACCCACCAATATGGTACAAGTTAAAATTTATAAATAAAAACAAAGTTCAAACACAATCCTAGCGAAACAAAGGAGTCAGAAGAACGCCTTGATCCTTAGATTTCTTCTCATCGATCGCTCAATCCTGGCATGTATGGACCTTATGGCTGACCCTCTAAACTTCAGAACCTCCCAACGTACACTTGATTTGAAATTTGGTAAAAGATCATACTGCATTGAAGTTTTCATTTTAGAAGAGTAGTGTACATGCATCTATTGTACGAGAATCAACAACTGTACTATAGTCATTGCAAAATGTTTCAAATATCTTATGTAGAATAATGTAAATGAGGTCATTGACGTATCTATACAAGCTGCTTAAATGGATCAGGTTCGGATTGGAGATAGCTGACCCGAAAGTAAGTGACCCGAACACAAACCCGACCTTGTATGTCCAATAAAAATGACCCTTTGAAATAACAAAAGTTATCCAAAGTTAATAAAGATTGACATATGTTGTATTAAGAAGTAATTTTTGTTATATTGAGCAATAACTTATTGTATCCTGAGTGTATACAATATCTGATGAAATATACTTGTTGTATACTACGGAAAGCGCAAGAAAATTCCTGGAATACAAAAGTAGCAATAAACAGTTAACTCTTAGGTTAACCGTTACAACCACTTCCCATCCACCCAGAATGTGTCAGCACCATTTCAATACTTGTATTTGACACTCAAGAATACTTCCCACACCTCCCTTACAACGTCAAACCCTTAATATTTTCCCTCCTGAAGATAAGAATTTTAAGACAAACTCAGAACACAGAAATAAAAAGCTCCTCTTTCAAGAAACAGACCCACAGCTTTTACTATTTTTAGTGCAGCATTTGTAAATAAAACTAAGCCCTCCTTTCCTTTCCTCTGCTTCTCATTTCAGCTTACCAAATTAAAACCACTATATAAACTCTAGCACGTCTAAAACTCATGCACTCCCCTCATATAACTCATGCTTGGTACTTTCATACAACTACTACTGCTCATTCTAAGATCATGAACAAGCAGCAGCTCACCAACATGACTTCTTCCCCTTACTCATTTTCTCTCTTCTCTTCTGACGGCATGACCGGAGGAGATGCTGTTTCACGGCGAGTCTTTTCCTTACATGATATTCAAGTCCTGGAAGTCTTCCTTGCTATTGCGGTTTTTATAGTAATACATTCTCTAAGGCAAAAGAAGTATCATGGTTTACCAGTATGGCCGTTCGTAGGAATGCTGCCTTCCTTGATCTTTGCACTAAGGCAGAACGTGTACGAATGGCTTACGGATATTACTAACCGTCAGAGTGGGACGGTCCACTTCAAGGGACCCTGGTTCAGCAGCCTCCACTGTGTGGTGACGTCAGATCCCCGGAACTTGGAGCACCTCCTAAAGGAAAAGTTCTCAAACTTTCCCAAGGGGGGGTATTTCCGAAACACCCTGAAGGACCTTCTCGGAGATGGAATTTTCAATGCAGATAACGAGACATGGGCACGGCAAAGGAAGACAGCAAGCATCGAGTTCCACTCAGCAAGGTTTCGACAACTGACAGCTGAGTCCTTGTTCGAGTTAGTCCACAAGAGACTCCTGCCTGTCCTGGAGGAGTCCGTAAAAAATTCTATACCTATTGACCTACAGGATGTCCTCTTAAGGCTGACATTTGACAACGTCTGCATGATAGCCTTTGGGGTTGATCCTGGATGTCTGAGCCCAGGACTCCCTGATATACCCTTTGCTCAAGCATTTGAGAAAGCAACCGAAGCCACAGTTCTTCGTTTTGTCACTGCAACCTGTATATGGAAAACAATGAGGTACCTTAACTTGGGGCCAGAGAGAGAACTGAAAAAGTCTATCACAGGAGTGAACAAATTTGCCGATGAAGTTATTAGGACACGAAAGAAGGAGCTTGCTTTGCAAGATGAGAGTAGCAAGCAGAGATCCGATTTACTGACCGTGTTCATGAGGTCAAAGGATGAGACAGGACAGCCATTTTCTGACAAGTTTCTAAGAGATATCTGTGTAAACTTCATTCTTGCTGGAAGGGACACCTCATCTGTGGCACTCAGCTGGTTTTTCTGGCTTATTGATCAGCACCCAGAGATCGAGGAGAAGATTCTAGCCGAGATACGCAAAATAATCCGTGAAAGGGATAATGAAGACAATAAAGGCTCGGTCATTTTCAGGCCAGAGGAGATTAAGAAGATGGACTATCTGCACGCTGCTATATCAGAGGCCCTCAGGTTGTATCCTTCAGTGCCAGTAGATCATAAGGAGGTAAAATATTCTGTTTCTTGTTTTTTACCAACTGTTCTGCTTTAAAGTCCACAGAAGATTAAATAAGATATCATACTTTCTCATGTGTGCATGAAAGAACTTAGAAAATTAAGGCATCTTAAAGTCTCAATTCAGTTCCCCAATCAAGAGCCCGAAAAAAAATATCCTACTAGCCCCCAAGAATAAGCCGTTTCAAAATAGCACCCCCTTTCATAGACAGTTTTACACACTTATACATTATGTATGAAGTAAAACTATTTTAAAACAGAAAGATAAGTAGAATAATAAAGAAGGAAAAGAAAAGGTTACAAACATCTCTTGCATATATTGATTGTTTACAAACATTAAGATTCTACATAATGGATGCGCAGGTTGTTGAAGATGATGTCTTCCCAGATGGGACAGTGCTGAAGAAAGGAACCAAGGTAATATATGCTATCTACTCAATGGGAAGAATGGAAGCAATATGGGGTAAGGACTGCAGGGAATACAAGCCAGAGAGGTGGCTTAGAGATGGACGGTTCATGAGTGAATCAGCATACAAGTTTACAGCTTTTAATGGAGGACCTAGACTATGCTTAGGCAAGGACTTTGCCTATTACCAAATGAAGTATGCTGCTGCTTCCGTTCTCTACCGATACCAAGTTAAGGTGGTGAAAAATCATCCTGTTGAACCAAAGCTTGCGCTGACTATGTACATGAAACATGGGCTTAAAGTTAATCTCATCAGGCGCGATGAAGCTGAGCTTCATAAGTTCCTCAGGGTTAATTTTTAAAGGTCAATTTCGATCAAGGTTGTGTGTACTGTCTTCTGATTTAGCTATTTTTGTGATTGAATTTGTATAAGAACACATATAACTAAAGTGAGTTAAACTTTGATGAGGAATTCATAACATACATTCATAGGGTGAAAACATATGAAACTTCAAATTTGGTGCATTTAGGGTTTGTCCAAGAGCTGCATAATAATTATAGGTTTGATATTTAAATTTTGAGTGAATTATTTGCCTATGGTTCTCCTATTCTTCAACATAAAATTACACTCCGTACAATGTGCCTATGTCCCTTAATTCCTCAGTAAAAGACACTCTTTACTTGGGGAATCTCTCGGGGTTAAGCAAAACTACCCTAATTATCTTTCACTGTTTTAAGTATCCATCTTCACCTTACTGATTTAACATTTCTTTGAAATATATGATCAGAATTTACTAGCTAAATCTAGGAAGTAGGCTATTATTTTGGGATGAATTAATAAATAAATGTTGCCTATCCTGGGACGGATGAAGCACTAGTGTACTAATATTCACCTGTCCATCTCCATATCACCCCCAATCATAAGAGTAACAAGTACAAGTCATGAGAATGCTCGCGGCAACTGTAAAATTAGTACTGATTCAAACTAATTTACAGACACTTATTCCCACTTTCAGCAATACCTTACAGAGTGTTTCTGTTGTGACGAAACTGATATTGATCTGTATAAACATGATACAATTGACAGATAACGGGGTGTGCAAGACTGAACAATAAAGGGGAAGTGCAGGCGGACCAGAAAAAGATAAACCATCATTGATTCTTCTAATATAAAACAGGACTTCGCCTCATAAACTACGGATGATAAGATAGATAAGAGTATTTCCTTATTGCTTGCCAACAATTGAACTCCATCAGGACCTTTTAGATAAGGAAAGACACGGCTAGTCTATGGACGGCCATTCATAGCACCATAAAAACAAGATTGTTCTAATTATAGTCGCTACTTAATAGGCCTCCTAAAGGGTTTACTAGGCCTCCAAATACTACTTTACCTTTAAAAGCTACTCAAAAAGTTGTTACCGAATATGGCCTAGATGGCTGCCGCCCAGACAAATGACTAAGGTCTAGGAATGGCAGATTAGGCAGCCCTTACGGCCTTACCCTTGCAACAGTCTGTTTTCACAGGCCATTTGGACTGAAAAAAATCTCACTCATCAATTGCACCCACATTCAGGTATGGACGTAAGGTGCTCCATGACCTAGACCCTGAGAACATTACCACATTAATTGCCCATAGGTTAGTTATGACGTATCTTGTGACCTACTCAAGATAAATTCTTTGTTGGCTATGGCTAAAAAACAGTTTTAACAGTAAGGTTTAGTTGCCCAGCTTGCCTTCAATCCAAGTCAGGCCATCTGGGAAGCTATGAGTGATGACAATTCCTAGTTCATGCAAATCAAATTTCAGAGTGTTAGAGCCTTGAGGTATCAACTCAACACGGTCGATTGACCCTTCCCATGATGACCATGCAAATCATAGCACCCTAATTAGGTCCAGTATTTGAACGTTACGTACAATCATGATCGATTTGACAGTTAAAATTCTAGAAAATAAATTCACAACCTAAGCCCGCTCCTACTTAGGGCAGAATGACATTCCACTTCATCTCCAGAACGCGATAAATTTTGTCAACTTTTAGCAAAATGGGATTAGCAAAGAAAAAGGCAAAAGATATATAATATTTCGGGTTATTTCACCAATCCAATTAGCAGAAGAATAACCACGAATCTGTAACTACATTATTTAGTGCATATATTCAACACAATCACACTTCAAGTTAACACTATGCTCCTTCAAACGATCGTGAATATGAACATGGAAATCATACATTAAGATACTCTGTTACAAGTCTCAGTATTTGTTACCATTTATCCATTCAGGCCCTCCCATTCCATTCTAGATAGAATTCTTCTAAGAATTCTTCCATAAACTTGTGCCTTTTCTCTGCCCTGCTCCGCCCAGCCTAAACCATATACAAGTAGAAAAGTTCAAAATGTCAAAAGATATCTTCAAAAAGCCATGCAAAAGGCTGCAAAGACAAACAAGTGAAATGATAATGCGTGCACAAATATAAGTGGACACATTTAGAAGGCAAAAGCATTAACTGCTGTATTTTCTATAATAAATATAAGAACTATCAAAGGGTCATCCTTATACTGGATGAACACCAAATAGCAAATACAGATACATGGTATCCATACTAAAAGTAGGAAAAGATGCCGGCTGAAGTTTTGAAACCACAAAAAGTAAGCCAATCTCATCCTTACCTGTGTTTTCATCAAACCCTTCAGTTTCAGAAGCTTCTCATGGAAATGATTCACTGTAGTCTGCTGTTCTTTGTTCATGTACTCTTCTTTTGAAATTGTATCTCGTGGCTTAATGGCAGGATCATGCAGCACCCTGTTCCTACTTCCCCCAAATGTGAAGCAACGAGCAATACCTGAGATATAGAAAAAGAAATTATGTCCACATTCTAAAATGAGCAAGTCTATTCAATTGTAAAAATTGAAATACAGTTCTTTTTTGAAAGAACTTAGAACTACAGTCGCAAATGGGGAAAAGGGTATTGTATGGTGATTATGTCAGGCGATCTGATCACCATCCCAAAAGACATAAACCTTTGATCAATGAAGAAATCCAAACTGATTCTTCATTGAATTGACAGCATTTTCTTAATGGCCTTCTTGCTGTTCTCTTTCTTATGTTAAGGGAAAGAAAGGATCGATTATTGGGCAGTAAAATTTGGTCTAGGAAGAAAAACAATGTGCTCTACAAAAAGTAAACAGTGCAATGCCAGTAGGCATGGGTTCTTCAGCCATTTACCAAACGTATGACAATCATTTTGAAATCAAAACAAACTGAATTCAGTCAATGTCAATTTAAAATGGAAATGAGAGAGAGTTGTAAAAGGTGGCATCTTCCTGGTTATAGATTCTATTATTCGAGGCAATTATTGAAAACTATATCAACAATATGAAGTTAACTGAAATTCATTCACACTTCCCTCACTATAATTACACCAAGAGCTTCTTCCATACACATAACAGTATAACTGTATAAACTAGCCATGTCAGAAGAATGAAATTTAAGAAAGTACCAATAGCCCCAATAGCATCAAGACGATCTGCATCTTGCACCACCCCAAATTCCAGAGAGAATTCTTGATTTGTAAGTCCTGAAACCTCTTCTTTGAAACCTGCACAGTTCCCCATAATAGGGAAAAATTCGCTCAGTGGCCCTGTAGGTTAGATAATACAATCTCTTCCATTAATTTTATTCAAGCACAAATAAGCAACATTGTTTTTGTTTATAGGGGTTCCCCCTGGGCTGTGGATGGTGATTGCAGGCAGTGATTGATCAAAGTACTAAAAAAAATCAAAATCAGGATCAAGGACACCAAACCTACATTAAAAAAAAAACCCCTAGATGAAGGAATAGATGGCTAATTGGGGAGGGAACCTAGTGTCCCATAACCAATGAGAATAAATGTAAATAATGAGGAGATAACAAAATCTCAAGAGCACTTCTATATGCAAGAGCAGAAGATCAGCTAAGAGTAAAATCCATAACATCCCCCAATTACTATGGGTATTTACACGCTATTAACATATTCTTAAGTTGGTCTTCAGGACATTATTACAGCCATAAACAATACTGCTGGAGATAAGTACGTAAAACTTCTCTTCCTAGGGATGAAGTGCAACGCTTTCAAAAAGGCAAAGTGTAAAGCATACCCATTCTTTTAATGATATTCACTATCTTTGTCTTCTTGCTCTCCTCTACGCTTTCCTCATCAAGAAATTGTTCAACTAATTTTTCCTCAGCAGGATCTCTGCATATCAAGGACCAACGCATTGCTAAAGATAAAAAAGTGAAATCTTCCAGAGACAATGTTTGGGGCACAAAAAGAAGACGTTTTTACTATAAAAGAGAAAAGCAGCAAAATCTATGTTCAGAATACAAGATAACCCTGTTCTGTTACGAGCTGTTAGCTGTTGATGGTAACTGTTTCTATTAGCTGTATTGACTAGCTGTTTTTATATTGGAAGTAATATATTTTAATATTTGTGTAACAATATGAAAATTTACAAAAAAAATTTATAAGCCATTATTCACTTATAATAATTGTAATGAAGAACTTTATTGATTTAATAATTTACAAAAATGAAGTAAATTTTATTCTACATATATTTTAAACTAATTTTGTTTTCTTACACAAATGTTCTATATTAGAGAACTAAATTGCAATGTCTATGACATTAAGATATGCTTCCTAAATCTTCCAGTTGTAAAATTGGGTTTAATATCTAAAATCTAACTCAAAGTTCACAACTTTTAAATTTCTTCTAGTTATCCAAGTAAAGGTAGATGGTCGATATTTCACTTATTTTCAATTTTCTTTTCAAACAATCATGAAGTTTGGAGGAGGAAGAAGATTAATGGACAAACTTGTAATTTTCAGTTAAATCCTCCAAACCTCTCTTCCCAAAAAATTTCTATATGGAGTTTTTTGAAAATTAGAGATTCAGAACCAAAAAACTATTCCAAATCTCTTATAACCAAACAAATAAAGTAGATGTTTGTTGTGGTCAAACCTCTAATATCCAAAACTCTCCTATCCAAACACCCCTAAAATTTTTAGCCCACTGATGAAGCTTGATTTTTTATCCCCTCACTCAAGTGCTTACATCCAAGAACCAACACTCAAGGAGCAAACACAAGTAGGTGTTAACTATAAGGGTGGAGAGAACACCACTCATTCCTTATTAGTAATGGTTGCAAAAATGAGAAAAAAGTCGGGTTTGAACATGATTAAATAAAGTTTGATCAATGCAGAGACTTCAGAATACAAGAACTGACAACATGAAGTAGTCGAAATGATTTCAGCAAAGAGTTGCAAAGTGGATGACCAACCTAGCATATTTGTAGTCTCCTGTAATTGGTTGTAAAAGAAATACACAATCAGTAACACGAAACAATATACTCATCTATTCATATGAAAAATGCAGCGTAAGCACAAGTTCCAATAAAGATTAGGCTTATATAATCATAAATTAGTTGCATATTTTTTAGTTAAACTTTGAACTTTAGGGTTTATTTCTGAAACATGAGGGTTAAGGATTACCTATATCATGTAAAAGTGCAGCAAGTTCCACCTACAAGAACGCAAAAAATCAAATCAATGAAAATGACAAACTCCACTTCATCAGAGCTAAGGTATTACCATTGGCTAGCAAATATCCCATACTTCAATGCTATGATACTAGTACATGATCCTAAGAGGTTCTTTCAGTTTACTATGGAAAAATGGAAAAAAAAAACAAATTATGCCATTTAATACAACTTCAACCAACAGCAATTGTTATGTGCAATGCATGAGATCCATGAAAAACAATCACCTCAAAGTCTATGGTTTATGATATAAATAAAAGGAAAAACCACAGTATGCTCTTTGAGGTGATACAAAATCAGTAGCTTTAGTCTGCATCCGTCAACTAACACAAAACTTGTCGACACCAAGCCACAAGTCCATGACACAATTATAGCCTAATAAGTAATCAGTTCACATCTACAACAGCCAAAAAGATCAAAGAGCAAAACATACAAAACATAAGTCTAAAACACTTACATGAACCAAAATTCTAACTCAGCATGATCATCCACAAAAATGCTTCTCTTTTATTCTCTCCTATTTAGTGCTACCTTTTGTTCCAAACCCATTTTCTCCATAGATGGCCAAACCCATTTAGAGCATGCGATCAGTAAATGGCCAAAAAATTTTAAAAAAAATAATCTATGTTCCGGCGAAAGGCAAACCCTAAAAGGTTAAATGCAGTCAGTGACACTACCTAAACACAATTAGAACCCAATGAGTATATAGTCCACTTCAAAAGCAACCATATGATCAACGTAAATGGCCGAAATCATACCTAAAAACAGTTAATCCAACGGTAGCTAGCACAATCAGTTTCAATCGATGGGAACCCCTTAACAAGAAAAGCAACAAATTAACACAACTCAAAATTTGTAATTAAATTTCAATTAGGTCTAATCATAAGTCATAGTTGTTCAATTGAATAAATATGAAATGCAAAATTAAATTGGAAAATTTGGAATTGTAGATGAAATGAGAGAGAGTGGGAGAAAAATTTGATTACAACAAACATGGAATCGGGGGAAGAAGAGAGGGATTCCTCGACCGCAAGAGAGAGCGCCAAGTCGCGGACTCGGAAGACGTGAGCGGCGTCGTGGGAGGCATCGTTGCCACTCATGTGTTGCTCCACCAATTTCTCTGCTCTCCTCACCGTTTCCGTCATCCGTTCCATTTCAACTCTCCTGTATCTCAAACGGGGTTTATGTTATACCATCGTTATTTTTTGCGCCTTCCTTAGTTTGTTTGCATTTAGCTCATTTGTAACGAAGGAAACACGTAATACAATCACCTAAGCAATACCTACATACTTCATTTTTTTTTCTTTTCATTTAGAATTTATAGATTTTAAAGTCAAACTTAAAACATAATTCTTATTAATCCATAAGAAAATACATAATTATATAAGGTTTTAAAATATTCATCTAAATATATATTTATCAAATATAACTTTTTATAACTTTTGCAAATATACAATTAAAAATATTTAAAATTTAAGTTTGTTTTTATATCTATAAAAAAAATGGGAAGAATAAAAATAAAAGGAGAGAATAATATGAAATTGCTAATATATATATATATATATATATATATATATATATATATATATATATATATATATATATATATATATATATATATATATATATATATATATATATAATTGGGATTATGTGAAAACTCCTTAGTTATATAAGAACCTTTCTTATATAAGAACTCGTCTAATACCATTAATTTAGTTTATTTAGATGACTGTGATTCAATCTACATTAATGGCAAAGTTGTAATTATAATAAAGTCAGATTTGATAGTTAAGGAAGTTTCTTGTTTCCATGATTATTGGGTAGTTTTTAGTAAAAATCGTATTATTCAAAATCAGTAGTTTTCCTATTTTTCATTACTCTATATTCAAATAACAATATTTGAATGCTTCTTTCGCTATATTTCATATTCAAAGGATATCTTTTCTATTTTGACATTAAAAAAAATAAGGTAATGATTCAATAATTTTTGTAATATGATGATGATAACTGTAATGGTTGTTGTGTTTTTTTTTTACTTCTATCGATTTGATAAACAATTTTCATAATATGTATGTTTTATTTCTTGAAAAAATTGGTCATATTATGCGGTGGAAAAATTGGTCTTATTATGTTTGATGTATTAGTAAAAATTTTAGAACACTAGAATGTTGTACATTAGATTAGTGTATAAATTTATGTCTTAATACGAAGCTTGTACATTAGAATTACTACATTAAACATTAGTTGATTTTATTAGAACATTATAATAGATTTTTAGAACATTAGAATTATAATTTAGAACAATAGGTATAATATGCTATAATATTTGAAACTATAGTTTAACACTTAAAACAATATGATGACGTTTTAGAACATTAGAATTATAATTTAGAACAGTATGTAAACATGTTAGAACAATAGGTATAATACTTAGAACAATGGAAGAAGTTTTAGAACAATAGGTATATAATGTTAGAACAATATGTGTAACGTAAACCTATTGTTCTAAATTTATGAAATATTGTTCTAAATTTAGGGGGTTTATTGTTTTGAATTCGAATTTATGCTATGAAGTTATTTGAATTATTCTAAAGTTTATTGTGATTATTCTGAAACTTTGTATTATTGTTCTGAAACTTTGTACTATTGTTCTAGAATTTTGTACTATTGTTCTAAAATATTGTACTATTGTTCTAATATATTATACTTATTGTTCTAAAATATTGTACTAATGTTCTAACAAAGTATACCTATTGTCCATGTTTGTAGAAACAAAGTTGTAATTTAGAACAATAAATGTAGTACTTAGTACAGTACATTAATATTTTCGAACATTTACTTATATCACTGTTCTTTTATTATAATTCTAATGTTCACTGGTATAATTTTTGTAGACATGAGCATTAATGAGGACTGTAGTGTAATATGAAATAATAGGTATAATATTTTCTACAGTAGAGTACTATTTTAGAATAATACTTATATTACGTTAGAACAACTGAAACATTTGTTAGAACAATAGGTATATTGCTTAAAACAATAGGCATAACAATAGGTATAGCAATGCGTAGAACAATAGATGTAATACTTAGTACAATAGAGTAATATTTTAGAACAATAGTTATATTACTTTAGAACATTTGGCAGATTTGTTAGAAAAATAAGTATAGTGTTTGAAACGGTAGGTATAACATATACCTATTGTTCTAAATTTATGATTTATTGTTCTAACTTTATGGTATATTTGTTCTAAATCTAATGTTATTGTTCTAAAACAGGTTGTGCTACTGTTCTAAAGTTTGTAATTATTCTAAAATTTTGTGCTATTGTTCTAAATCTTTGTACTATTATTCTTACATATTATACCTGGTGTTCTAAAATCGTTAACTATTGTTATAAGTTTTATACTAATTATTCTTACATATTATACCTGGTGTTCTAAAATCGTTAACTATTGTTATAAGTTTTATACTAATTATTCTTACATATTATACCTGATGTTTAAGATCATTGTTTCATTCTTCACATATAATATGATTGCTTTATGTGGACGTAATGTATAAATTTTGATATAACGTTTGAAAAAATTATACAATTGACTACAAGATTATAGAGATTAGTGCAATTGAAAAAAAAGTTCATAACAATAATTTTATAATACAATATGATTTAACGTTATATTCAACAACTTGATAATAATATGGAAGTTTTGCACACAAAAAAATAATAAGATAATGGAAATTCGATTTGACCAAAATTGATACCGGTGGCGAAAATCAAGGTAAATTTAAAAAAATAGAGGGAAGTTGCATTTAATTGGCTTGTTAGTTATTAATAATTATCCAGAAATTACATTTATGCCATTTGATGATCAATACATCTAAACCGTTGGATTTAATAATTTAATGGCTGAAGATGGGTTCTCATATAAAAGTTAAAATAAGAAGAATACTTAAAATGAGAAGGATGAGAAAACATCTTGGCTCTTCATCTATTAAATCCAACGGATGATATTTTACATATTCATAGTGACCCCTTTTTAACTCTAGTGACTAAATAATTTTTTTCACTTATAATAACACTTTTTGTTATTATATTGACTCTTTTTATTATTATAGTAACCATTTTTTATTGTTATAGTAACTATATTTTTTTACGTGAAATCTCTAGCGTTGGATCTTACTATTTGAATGGCCAAGATCTCTTCTTATTTTAACTTTTACCTATATATATATATATATATATATATATATATATATATATAGACACACACACACTTGAAGAAGGAATACATAAACTTCTCTGAACAAATATTCTAAGAGTCCACTAGAATTACATAAACACAAACCTTATAAAATATATGGACTAGCAAGTTTGCTTGCTAAACAATTACACTGCCTCATTTTTGTATGGAGCTTTTAGAAGATGAGGTTGTACTCTTTTCACACTCAAATTCTATTTGACTTAGTCGGAATCAAACACGATACATTACATTTGAATGTATCATACATCAAACCAAGTGTAATCAACATCAAAGCCAAGATTTAATATGTATAAGATAATAGTTTTACCTTTATTTAACTTATATACATGTATAAATCAAATTCAACTAGTCTACATCATGCCAATCCGATTTTTCAACATGATAAAACTAAGCCCAAAGCGTCTAAGGTTCACAAGAATAAACAGAAAACGGAGCAATGAGATAAGAAAGAAGAAGACATCCTATCTTTGATACCATTGTTGCATATACTTTGTTCATATGTCCGTGAAGAATACCTAACTAAGGTGCAAGCATTTATTCATCTGAAGTGAGCTACACGGCCAGGAACGTGAAGAAAAGGCACCTCCAAATAAATCTCCTTTCTCGACCTAATTGGGATTTGGGACCCCACCAACTCCGAAGTCATCTCAGCTTGTGAGGGTCCAAAACAAGACTATTACTACCAATTAATCAAAAACAAAAAACTTTCACATTACATTTATAAATGCAAACTAGCACTCTAGTTCTAGCAATAGACAATTCTATACTCTCTTTATTCTTTTTTTTTTTATCTTTTTCATTTAAAATTAGGAAATAAATCATTACGTGATTAAATATCATTAAGATTTCTCAAAATTAATTTAAAATAATTTTAAAAGAAAATCATATTCTGTTAAAAGTAGGCGGCAAGTAGGGCAAACATTTAATAACCATTAGAAATAGTAAAGTTCATTACATTAAGAAAAGAGTTATTTTAGTCAAAATAAATTAGATCAAATTAGAATGATTCTATATAAGATCATAAATAATTATCTTATATATAAGTTACAATTGAAAAGTCATCTCTATCTAATCAAACAATTATACTCTATACCATATTACACAATAGCTAATTTTTTTTTTTTAAAAAAAAAAAAACTCATAATAAAGCCAAGATGAGGCAAATTGATGTCATCGTCATGCGTGTTTGAATAAGAACGATATAAAGAATCGAATAATCAACATTCAACACAAGTATTTTAGTTCTTAAATGAAAAATAAATTATTAGGCTAAAGCTTAGTCTCTTCCATGCAATGCCAAAGTCCAGCCAAACCCAACACCTTCAAAACCCTCCTTTCCTAACCACCCTATTTCTCAAGAGTTAACCATCATATCATCTTGTTCATCACTTTCAAGTCCATGGCCCCAAATCAGAAAACCACACAACCAAAAGGACCCAAAACCAATTGCTTTCTCGCTTGTTTCGGGTTCGGGTTTGACCCGAAAGCCCATTCCTCCAAGAAGAAGCTTAAGAAAATCGATGCCCGGAAGAAGTTCTTCAAGTTGAAGCTATGCTGGCCTAAACTTAAAGTCATAACAACTAAGAAGAAGTCAGAATTTTGCTATGATGCAAAAGCGGCATCTCTTGCAACCAGTGATGACATCGTGTATGAAGCAACCAAAGTTCACCAGCTTAAACGTACTGATCATCATCATGTCTCAATTATCAAAGAGGTAAGTAATACTCGATCCCATGCATTTTCCGAAATTACTATTGTATTTTGTGTGTATGCCGGTATATTTTGAATGGGAGTATGTTTCCGCAGCTAAAGGCTCCTTCTTTCAGAGACAGCGTCCGCCAAGATATCCAAAGTCATACGAGCCAAACCTGTTACGCTACTTGTCATAAAGATTCGGTGATTGGGGTGGCAATTATGGTGGCGATGTTAAGTATTATTTCGAGTTGGGGACGACTGTGTGCGATTATATGTGTCTCTGCTTGGCTATATTGCATACCTCTCTTGCAGGGAAATACAGATGTTACATATACACCAACTACAACTAAATTGGGTGCGGATAATTTGAACAAAGAATCGTACAAGAAGAAAGTGGTGCTGCAAGGGCTTATTCACAGGGATTCCAATGCTATTGGCATCTCGTGACAATTCAGATACACAACTCCATTAGTCATGTACACATTTTAGGGGTAAAAGATGCCGATTTTCACTGTGCCACTATATTTGCCAAATTTTTTTTTTTTTTTTTGGGATCAAATGCTAGTCTAAGGTGCCACTACAAATATACAATACTATGTACATTTCAGTTTATTTATTCTTTCTTTCTTATTGACAAGTATAACTTTTGCCTTTTTCTAACTCTTGACATAGATTATTATGGTACATTAAAAGAGATTTTGGAGATGACATATACTGAAGGGGCCAAAGGCCACATATATATAGTTCTGCATTGTATCATACTTCCTTTATTTCTTAATATTTACCCTATTTTGACCAAAAAACTCTCACAAAAGATGATTAAATGGGGCAAACATTAAGGAATAGATGAAGTAGCTAGTTTAGGTTGGTTGTGATTTGTGAGGGTTGGGCCGCCCGGATTCATATTCAAGTTTGATACTTGTTTACTTTAAAGTGTGTGAATTTGCCTGCTTCTCGTGAACCCAAAAAAGGGGTCGTGTTTTTGAAGAATTTTCCTATGTAATGAAGATGTTTCTTGAAGACTATATTTACATAGTACAACGTGTTATTTTTCTTTTCTTTGCTAGTAAATTAAAGCTAAGCAGTTTGTTGTTCATACAATACACAACGTAGCTATGTAAATAATATTTTCAATTGTCGATTGAAATTATGAATTATTATCATCATAAAGTTTCAATCATATTCATCTCGTAGTAAATAATTACGATCATAACAATAACAATAGTAATTACAATAACAATAGTAATAATAATAATTTTGCCTTTGGTATCAACATCCAATTCAGCCTACGCCTATAAGAATTAAGAACTATGCATCCAACAACTCAAAACTTCTTCTCTCAAACCTAGGCATAGCATATATGGGTACATAATTATTCAATATAATATTCTAAATCATATGTTGAATATAGTTTAGGGCATTTTCTTCCACAATACATACATTTGAATCACTATATTATTATGCTTTCAATTATTTGAACAAAAAAAGGCTTATTAAGGTACAATTTGTCCTTGAAACGTCTATGAACCAAACCCACCAATAATTATATGAGAAAATTTGGTACAACGTACTGTAATGATGTCCAATATTATATTCATTATAATACTCCAAATTTTCTTTAATTTACCGTAAGCAATTCCTCAACACGGAAATTCAACCAACTCGAATTTAATATAAAGTAAATTTCTATTTATGTTATTCCCTTCGTATTTTATGTTCAATAGGATAAAAAGTAAATTTCTATGTATACCTTACTATATAAGTAATAGTGGGATAATCAAACAAAGTTAACCTCAGATATGATGCCACCGCGCCAAAAATGAGAAAGTGATCCTTTTGACATTAGAAGCATCAAGATATCTGAGATAATCAAGAATTAGACGTACTCGATTGCCAGCATGTTGCCAAACTTCGAATTAAATTCAAAGCCAGCAGCATATGAATAACGTGGACAAACACAAGTTGACTTTTCTATCAACATCACTAACAAGATATTCAGAATTTATTACATTACGTACGACTCCGAGTAATAAAACTATTAAGGAGTGACAATCTAACACATACTTGGTATAAGTATATAAATCCAGCCAAGTCAAAGTCTTGAATGGTCGTATTCAAGGCATGGGATCGAATCTCGTCTGTATCAGTTGTTGTCTTGTCGTTTACGATTCCCTTTACATCGAAAAAATATAAATCCAACCAAAACTTTATCAAAAAAAAAAATCTGGTTGATTAGTATTCAAGTGGATAGTACGGTTGCAGTTGCTGTCACTTAGACAGGGCTAAGCTAATTCAAGTAGGAAAGACATGTAATGGATGAGCATTGAGCCACTTTTCCATTCCAGAGAAAGGTCCATCTCTCCAAGTATACGTTAGCTTCTTAAAATATAAATTCCCTCAATAAACAACTTATTTTTAGGAATTTAAGGGTTTTAAATTTTATGTTATTTGATAGGATTCAATGCTTTGGATATGCTTGGAACAATGAAATGACACAAGTAATACGTTAATGTGTAATGGAACTTCCATAGATAAGTGAATTTTCACAAAAAATTTCGTCAGCATTCAAATACCATAACAGTGAAAAAAAGAGAAACATGAGAACGGATAAATATTGCCACGGATATTGGCAACAAGTGTTTCCTTGCAACATTTCATACAAATTCATGATCAATACTACCAAATATTACCTCCTACCAAATGAATCATTAATGTTTAGGGAGAGTTCTTACGACCTCGATTCACGGCTCAACTTCGACAGTACGAACAAAGCAAGGCATGGTTTCTATGATATGCAAGTAAAAGACACCAACGATGGCTATGATACCATGGAAAGAATCGTCCAAGACCACTTTTAGTATCCCAACTATAGTGACAAATATGCCTTGAGGTAGCACAATAAGAAATGTAAGAAGGCAAAAATACAATGATGAAAGTATTCTACAGAATGTAACAGCGCCCAAGCAACACAATCTGTGCCATATTCAAGGATCACTCCATCCCGGTTTTATCAACACTGCATATAGCTCAATTCAGCAAATGAAAGCAGCTCTCCAACTTCAACATCCTCTAGAGTGATGTACTGATGTTCGACTGTTATTGATCTACTATGTTAATCTCACAGTTTGACCATCTGCCAAGAGAAATTAAAACCTTAGACAACCATGTTTTGCAACTGAAAAAGTTCAACAAGTACAGGAAAAAAATTTGTTTCTGTAAAAAATAAATTGTACTCCAAAACAGCCTGCAGTAGGCAAGGGTGGAGAACCTGAAATTTACAATATTTCATTAGAAACTACTCAAATGTGACACTAAAATACAGTCAACACAATCTACCAAATCCCGTATAACACTTCTATAGTAACATGAAATACAAAATTTAACTTTAATATCGATAGACGTTTCCAACTTCATTTACAATTGTATCCTTTTAGGCCAACATATCTACAATTAATTCTAAGAACACGAGAGATTTGAATTTGTAGGTCTGGCCTGTAATGAGGACAATACCCTTGTTTGATAGTCAACCAGATATCACAACCCAACTAATTTTTGTCTAACTTCAGTCAAGAGATGCTCTGAGCTGTTTTTTAACAGTTAGCAATTTAAGTATGCTGGACAAAAACATTTTGAGGGATTTAGAAGCACAAAAAATATAAGTTCAAAAAGATGGGATTGACTATATGAACCAAGAGTCAATCTCACGTGATCATCCATAAAATTCCTTCCCATTTAGACCTTTATTTTCTTGTAAACTCGTGTTCTCCATATATATTTTAATTCCCTCTATCCAAATTATCTTTGGTTTGCATTGACCACTGAGGTCTCCATTATCTCAACCCTCCATCCTCCCGGGAGCATCTAATGCTTGGCATCTCACATGCCTAAACCATCGTAATTGATTTATCCTCATCTAATATTGCTTTCAAGTAACTCCTTGCCATCAAAGTCACACTATCTTCATTCGATCTCCTCAATGCTAAAATAATACTCTATATGCTCTATTTTACTCTTATTATCTCTAAAGCATCTATATTCCAATAATTACCTCCATTGTTCTAACTTAGCATTCACCTCTGCACTAGTCTCGTCCACCAAAGTAATATTATCCTCAAAAGGCAAATACCACAATATCTCATCTTGTATTGACCATGTAACTTCTTCCAGGATTATCACGAAGGCATATCCTTGGTGAACAATTGTTATAAGGAAGTCTTTAGTCACTCCATCACAACTTCTAACACTTATGTAACATCCTGATACATATCCTTAACTAGATCCATATACTTATATGATATGCCTTTCTTAGTCATTACACACCAAAGTAATTCTCTTGATACTTTGTCATACGCCTTCTCTAAATCAATGAACACCATATATAAATCTTTCTTTCTCGCAATGCTCCATCATTTGCCTAATAAGGTGGATAGTTTATGAGTGAGTTGACTTGGCATAAACCTAAACTGATTTTTCGAAATTCTAGTACATTTCCTCAACCTTTACTCAGACACTATTTCCCATAATTTCATAATGTGACTCATAAGCTTTAGTCCTCGATCACTCTCTCCCATAATTACATTGATCAATATAAATCATGTACTATCTGGAAAAGTTAGGGAGTAAAATACTATCTTGTCACTTATTAGTCTTGTTGCCTAGGTAACGGAGCACTATGTAGGGGCAGCATTCCTCGACATTTATCTTCTTGGTAATTGTGATGATAATGTGAGTGGAATATTTAGTGCAAAATCCCAGGACAGCCTCATTGCTGCTTCATGGGAATAAGTGCAACCCTTGGTTTCATTCCAAGTTTTCAACCTATTCTTCAAATGAAAAACATAACTGCTCAAGAAACTGATTTCCGGCTATGTGGTTGACATAGGTTGGACTTATTACACTTAGCAATTCTATCGAAAATACAGAAACTGGCCAGCTTAATATTCTGGCTTTGAATAAAAAAAAATCTGCTAACCCAAGTTAAGATTACAGGGGGAAAAATCAATGGAAGAGACTTTCTAAACAAAGAGATGCTTTCCAACACTAACAGCAAGTTAAACTCAAATCCACTGTGAGTAAATAACATAAGCATCAAAGTTCAACCAAATGCTATCTAACCCATCATAAAGCATACTACTTGTTCCAATCAAGGATGTTGAGGAAGCTCAACACTAAAAGCTTCTCACAGCCTCACCCAACCAAAAGGCCAACTCCCTTGTGATAGGCAATGCAATGATAAGTATCTTTTTCACACCCACATGAGTCACAAAATACTATTTGTGCCAAAAGGGTTGCATTATCGGCCAAGAATTATCGCAAAAGGTGCAACAAAATACTTGAAGTATGCTATAAAACTTAAGAACTGGCAGTGACAACGCTCACAAGAAATCCAAGCCAAGGATAGAAACACTCATGGCTCTAGTTACTTATATGTCTTAGCTAACAGAAAATAACACATTCTCTTCCCCCAATATGAAAAACCTATTCTCAATTCACCATAATTGAGTAATACATCATCTCAATACAAGAATCAATAGTGTTGCCAGGGGTGTGCAAGTCTACTATGTAGGCTCCCTCATAACCTACGCCCCTGGAAAACAAACCAAAAATCCCTAAATCGATAACCTCAGACTAACAGGCCAATTACACTCATTATTACTCCATCTGCCAGAAACAAGTGTAGAAATTCAGTAACAGACATCTAATATAATTCTCTTGGCAAGAGCACCAGGGTGCAATCAAAGCATTACTCCACGGAGCATGATTTATGGCTGACCATATGTGGTACTCCACGGCAGCAAACACAGCATTAGAAATCTACTTTTTGCTCTGAGCCTTAACTTTCCTTTCCCCGCATTTTCCAACAACAATAAGTGTTATTCAATCTCTTAAAAGGGCACACTTATCCAACTGCAGACAATCTAATAGCATTTGCTACTGTAAATACATTTGAAGAAGTTGCGTGATATTGATTATCCCCAGTCCACATATTAAACATTGAGTGTCAATACAAATCCCGGCATTGCTCAAATTAACTCTAGTATGAGTTTGCCTAGGCAGTCATCCAAGTTATGAAGCAATGTCGAGGAAATATATCTGTTCAACACTCACTGGGACCATGTTATCACAACTTATCTTTTTTTTAACATTCCATTCTCATTGTTACTTAGAAAAAAGAGTAAATATGAAATCAAGCAACAGACAACAACTTACAAAGCATGCATACAAGTTCCAACATTTACTAAGATGAGTCTTTCCACAGTTCCAAACAGCCAATAATAAGGTAGAAACTGTAATTTATCCATCCAGCAGCCCCCACTTTCCATACCCCAAATTGCATTAACCCAGAGAAGGCAAAGGCTCAGATGCTCTCAGATTTGAAATCATGAGGAAATATAACATGAAGGAAGTAAGGCAGAACTAACAAGACGTGGTCAGAAGAAGGCATGCATCATACTTTGGTAGTTACTGGTCTCAGACAGCATACCTTCACTACTTGGATGTAACCTGCTGCTATCAAAGAGTGGGGGTATGACTATGCTTTCAAATTTTGATGAATTGCAAAAATTCAGTCATTACCAAGTTGAACAGCAAAAAATCCTTTTCCCAGCAAAACATAAACACTGTCAAAGTACAAATATACACAGACAGACTGGAGCTCTAAAGTTTTGCTCACCAGTAGGTTTTATATGTTATTTCTTACTGCTAAACCTTCTTTCTATTAACATCTCTCTCTAAAATCTCTCTTGGGATAACGGGGACATAAAGTGTATAATAGATTCCAATCTATGAACCCACATAGAAAACCCAATCAGAGAAACTATTCTTCAATGTCTTCCATTGCACACCCTAAAGGAATACTACCATCCATTGATCACAATATAAGGCAGGCAAAAACACTGATATTTTTGAAAGTTTAACATTTGAGAAAGGATGATAACTAAGGTTCGCCAAACTTACACACTTGACAGCATTTAATTTACATAAAAACAGTTAAAATATTCAAGCTTTCAAGATCTTCATTGTGTATTGTAGATATCTCTAAGTTAACATAATATCTTATGCCTTATAATAGATGAATGGGCTGCATTGCATGGTGTCTTTTGCTTACTGTGAGAAAGCTACCGGAGCTGACTCAATACCACAGGTCTATGAGCTGATGTGCTGAAAACCGAGTACGTCAAATACAGGCATACAGCAAAACTAAACGATGATTTCAGAAGGGGATATGTTTGGTCCCAGGAATGGAAGAAAAAGTAGGAAATAAATTGGCCACAAATGATTAGTCAAGAAAAAGACCATGAATAAAGTGGCACTCCTACCAACAAAACGGGTGGAGAAGGGTATGGGAAGTGAATTAGTGAGAAAAACTCATATAAATTTTTTATTTGAGCCACCCATGCCAATATAGCAGCCAAATTCAATAAGGCACAGTTGTGATTGACTTTTGTTGCCAGGGTCCTATTACAGGAAGGCCCCAAGCAATCAAAGCACTGACCCTTTCTTTCCCTACCCCTCCGCCTTTCCCCCATCTCATTAGAATCAAATTTTGGTGACAATACCACCTTGAGGGTGACAGAGCACAGAAGCGCAAATCAATGCTTCATCACCTGATTCTCTAGCAGTATGTCTATCTTAAATTGTTGCAATTACCACTATATACATGTGAACTTGCATGCATGATACAACTAAGTGAATGTGAAATAAAAGCTTAGACAACAAAAGCACAGAAAAAGCACAGGATCAGTAGATTATAGTGTGTCTAGCAAGCACCTAAGAAAATAATCATCAAAATCTGAAAAAATGATCGAATGGTAGTATGTACAACACATACCTTATTGATGTATCCTACTTGAGCTAGTCTTTGTCTTTGTCTTTGTCCTTGTCCTTGTCTTCAGTGCCAACAGCATCACTTACCAAAGCTATGGGTCTCTCATTAATGACTTCATCAATAATCCCAAAATCTTTTGCCTCTTCAGGTGTCATAAAGTAATCTCTATCCATATACTTTTGAATAACATCAACAGGCTGCCCTGTATGCTTAGAGTACAATGCATTCAATGAATCCCAGACACGGACAATTTGTTTAGTGTGAATAGTCATATCTTTTGCTTGCCCACTATAACCACCAGATGGCTGATGGACCATGATTGTTGCATTTGGGAGGGATCTTCTCTCTCCCTTGGTACCAGCAGCCAAAAGTAGAGAAGCCATTGATGCAGCCTGTCCTAAACAAATGGTATTGATTGGAGAGCGGATGTACTGCATTGTATCATAAATTGCAAGACCTGCATTTCAGAAAGATCATTAAATGGTGTCAAACCGCACACCGGCTGAAATTCATACTTGGTAACTGATTACTATTTTTAAGAGAACTCACTCGGACAAATTTAATTTTCCCACTCATCAAGATATACATATAATCTATCCTTCCAGAAATAAATCACATCCGTCTTCCTAGCCCGAGTGGACATGATTTCCCTAAAGAATCTTTTAAAAGTTTAAGTATCACCCCTCCCCCCCCCCCCCCCCCCAAAAAAAAAAAAAGAACAAACACACACACAAACATACCCAGTCACCAGTAGTCATTCTAAACATGCTCATTTTAAGATATTATTAGCATTTTTATCAAGAAACCTATCTACAACTATAATTCCGGACAAAGTCAGTATTTCAAAAGCAACACCCCCTTCTCTTCTTTCAGCACAAACAAAACATAAACAAAAATAAATAAATAAATTTATCGTCCCCAATTTTAAGACGTTTCTTCCACTGCAGCACAGCCTGACGAATTCCAAGTTCCCACCTCAATTACAAAAACTAATAAAAGTAAAGAGCTGAAATTTCTCAAATGTTTATGCCATCAAACTAAATCTTAGGGATCAAAATTACCCAATCTACAGTGAAAAGCTGAAAATCACATTATCCTTAATTCCTTGCAAAACAAAAATTCCTACAGATATTGATATAATTTCTGCAATGAAAACCAAATGGGCTCATAAAATTGATTACAAGTTATGGAAATGAAAATAGGCACCTCATAAAAACAAGATATGAAAGAATAAAGACTCAAATCAGGCAGAAAAAACAGAAATTCCAACAAAAAACTCACAAGCTTTCAAGCAATTCACCCAAATGGGCTAATAAAATTAAACATAAATGACGGAATAAACAAATACGCACTTCACCTCATAAAGAAAAAGAAAAGGAAGATACGAGGAAGAACACTAACCGGCGGTGACGGCGCCTCCGGGGGAGTTGAGGTACATGTTGATGGGCTTAGAGGGGTTCTCAGATTCAAGATAGAGGAGCTGAGCAACAACGACATGAGCAGTATCATCAGCGATGGGTCCATTGATGCAGATGATACGCTCCTTAAGGAGGCGAGAGAAGATGTCGTAGGCTCTCTCTCCTCGAGATGAGTGCTCTATCACCATTGGAATCAGGCCGAATGCCCGACATTTGAGAGGGCTCAGTTGGGGCGACAATGCGGGGGATGACCGCAGGGGAAGGCTCTTGGATATTGCGGTCCGGAACATCGCATCACACTGCTATTGTCTTGGAGGTTGCTGAAATTGGAGAACGGGGAAATAGCGGAGGGGGTAGAGGGTTTGGTTGCTGCTTCTTCACTTCGCTATTCTTGTGTGCAAAGTCTTGTTCGGCCCAACGCACTTGCTCCGAACTAGACCCGTACATAGGGTTGGGTTAGGATTGAGATGAGTTACAAACTCTAAGAATCGGATTAGACCAGACCAAAAATGATGCAAAATGGATTAGACCGGGCCGAGTTAGTCTAAAGTGAATTTAATTCTAGCTTTAAAGAATGATACTGTGCCTATATTACTTTTAATATTTGGCAGTGGACCTTGGAAACTATATACTAGATGATGATGATGGTGATGATAATAGTAAAAGACACGAGATCTCTAAAAGTCTACGTAAACCTCCATTAGTGTGGACATATTTTGAAAAAATTTCAATCGCAAATTCAAATTTGTCTGGGATGGAACCAAAAAAGATTATGTGTCATTGCCTTATTTGTAAGTAAACCAAAAGGAAACCATGAGTAGTTTTTAAATGGAAAGTCAGATATGGAATAGAAACATTGTCCACTCATTTAAAAATATATGTGGAATGAATCCCTACACTATGGAATTAGGAGGATCAACTAGTGGTTGGACCTGACTACACAAATTTATGGATAATATGCTCGGCTTTCACATATAGTGGAGCTAGAATGATTGGTGAATTCAGTAAGATTGTTATGCAGATGAATTGCCTTTTAGTCATGGTGAAAATGAAAACTTTGAACATTTTAAGTGAATTGTTTTACAACCTACATTTAGACATGTCCATAGGAACACCCTTAAGTGTCATACTCAAATTGCTAAATATGCATATAGTATTTTTTATTGTAATGTTCAATAATATTAATGGTCGTGTTTGCTTCACCGGTGATACATGGACTTATAGTTTTGTTGAAACCTTTTTTTTGTATTACCGCCCATCGGATTTGATGATAAATGATTTATTAAAAAATCTATAATTTGTTTTGAGGCAATACAAGAAGACATATTGGTTTGAAAACTTTACATTTGCTTGATAAAACTTTTTCACTATCTCTTGATAATGCAATCGCAAACACTAAGTCCATTGAATATTTGAAAGTTAATCTTAGTTTGAAGTTGTTGATGGTAAACTTTTGCATGTTTGATGTTATGCTCATATGTTAAATTTTTCAATCCAAGAAGGTCTTAGTGAACTTACCAGTTTGCTTAAACCTCATTAAAAGTGTCATTAAGTGGCTTATGATTACCTCATCAGTTAGAATAAAGTACATGGTCTTGTGTAGACAGAGGGGGGGGGGGGGTGTAATCCCCTGAAATTCTGCAAATAATTATTTTTATTTTCCTAAGTAACCCACTAAGCCTAAACTACCAAAACTTTATCCTACTCAAAATTCTATCCTACCCAAACTCTATCATACCCAAACCCAATAACCATATTACCTAATTAAAATAACCCTCACTCTCCCCACTTTTCAAACACACAAACAAAACAAAAAGAAATAAAACCCCACCCCCCGTAGAACCCTGTAGAGCCCCCACAAAACAAAAGAAAACAAAACCCCCCACCCTGTAGAACTACCCCTGCTACAATCCCGTGGAGCTAGCCTAGCCGGTCCTTGCTGCCGCCATTGCCCCAGCCGAGCCCAGCCCCGCTGTCCCTGCCGGCCGCCGCGACCGCCCCCTTGCCGTGCCCTTAGGCTGTCGGTGAGCAGACCATAGCCCCCTCTTTCCCCTCCCCTTCTCTTCGCTTCCTCTTAATCCCTATGTGTTATGAATTCATGAAATTGTATTGGTTCTTATGATTATTTGAGTTATGATTTATTGTTGTTTTGGGTTTGTAATTTTGGTAGATTGAATTTATGTTGAACTTGGATGTGAAGAGGCTAAAGAAAGTTTAGTGCTTTTGAGTCCCAAAACTAGTGACGTTGGATTAAGATTGATATGTCATATACCTCCTCTTAAATTCTGATGTTTCTTGGGAGCTTTGCTTTTGATTTGAGATGGCATTTCAAAATCTCTAAAGCAGCAAAGTTGAAGGGGTATACTTATGGTGGCTTGAGCATTGGAGACCCGGTTGGATAAATGTCAGTTAAAACTTTAAACCAAATGATTTGAAAGTGTGACTTGCTGGTTAGTGGTAGATGTTCAGGTTTGTTATCGTATGTAATTTAATTAGGAGGCCTTGAAAGAAGCAATCTTTTGTGCTACTTTAATCATTTATCAGGTGATATAATTGTTAGAACTTGAGTAGCAAATTTTAATGGAAGGTGGAAATCAAGGATTAGAGAAAGCTTGGTGTTTCCCGGGTATTTCTTGATATTTAGCTTTGTCATGAGATTAAAATTTCGAGTTATTAAAAGAAACCATATTTTACGGAATCTTTAATCATTATAAGGTGAAATTGTTGATGGAAATTTCGATAATTGTTGAATACCAAAATTTAGGTAGTGTAGAGGAGGCTAAAAGGTCCTTAAAAATAGAGAAAGTTGATACCCGTGCATTTTACTCCAGGTATGTACAAATTACGAAGAACGTTACCTTTAATTAGGAGCATGATTTAGGGTGAAATATAAACTTAGTATCATGTTTAGAAAACCCTTTGAATGAGATTGTTTGGTTATCCATTTGAAAGAATTCATGTTCTTTATATTAGGGACATGTTTTGGTATTGTTTGTGAAAAATCGATGATCTTTTAAATTGGTATTAATTGTTGATTAATCCATGAAGTTGTTTAATATTACTCCTTCATTAATGATACTATAATTGGAGTAAAGGTGAATTTTTTTTTATTAAGTCTTAGTGACGAGGGTAGTTAATTTTGTTCAACAGGTTTAACAGTTCAGATTGAAATTAAAAGGTTAAAAGCTACAGTATAACAGAGATTGATTGTATAACCGTAATGTTTGCATGTGTGTGCTGTGGTGGTTGTGTAAACTGAGTTAAACAGTAAATCAGATAAAGAGAAAGAGGATGAGCAATAAAACTCTAGAATAGTGCATGTCTAGTGTATTGACAATCAGGGGTTGTAGTTTCACGGGGTATTATCCGTGGCTTTTATCGGAGGTCGTGTGATCTACAAGTCTCTCTTTTATAAAGTTTTAAACTTAAAATTGGAATTAGTTGAGATCTCATCTAGCTATAGTGACGGAGTCGCACCCGTTTACCATCTGAATTTTTATACTGTATTTTGATACTCTCCAACGGGAGTGCATGGATTATTTAATTATTTGATGTCCTAATCAGGACATGGGGAAGACAACCTAGTCTATTGCTTAATCCAAGTAATTAATTAATTTACCGTATCAGTTGAGTAAAATGTTACGTGATACGTTCTTACATTTTGTAATTATTCTTATTTAATTATTAGTTCAACTATTATACTTTGTAATTTGTATGTACTCAGCTTGCTGATTACGTGCTTTGTGTGTTTTTGGTCATGACTTTTGCCTATAAATGACACTGTGATGATCCAATACTTATATTTATATTATTGGGGAGCAAATTATTAACAGGTATCTAAACAAGCATTCATGCACCGGCGGGTTTGAGAGGAATGTTATTTTAATTTAGATTTCAGAATAAATTAGGTTTGTTTGACTTTTTAAACTATTGGATTTGGATTAGAGATGAACGTTATTTGGTACATTGCAGTAACGACCGTAGAGGTTCCAGTTTTTTATATTAGGAGTTGTGTTTACATTTAATGTTATTTCAAAAGTCTTTTGGTTTTCTGTTACAAACTCTGTTTTATAGCCTTAACGTTTGAACACGTGGCGGTAGCACATCGGTACTTTCCTAATGGTTTGGGTTTTGGAAAATGGGAATTACCGGGGTGTTACAAATGGTGTATTGATACCCCAACTCATTGGAGTTCCACTTATAGATGTTGTTATTAAGCATCGTGATGTTTTGACCTTACTTTACAATGAAACTCGGGTGAATCCCCACGAGTTAATTACGGATTATCATTGAACTACCGCTTCATTTATTTGTGATGTTGAGCATGCAACAAAAAAGTTTTCTCAAGTACTCATTTAGTCGTACTAGAGTGTGCTATAGTAGTTAACACTTGTAATGAGTATTTTTAAGTTCACCATGTCAGTTCTATTCTTGCAAGTACGTTGAGCAAGTGGCATACTTATTTCACCAAATTTCCTGTTATTTATGGCATAACTATTATTCTTGATCCCAGTGTTGAAACTCGTTGTTTAGAAAATTTGTTAGAATTTTACTATATTAAACTTGTCATTTAGTATAAAGTTGAAGCATACATTAAGAATTGTAAAAGTGTTTTGGCGAGCCTATATGATCATTATGCATCCATTTATTTACTTCAACAAACACGTATCATCTTCAAGTGAAACTTCAAGCACAAGATTCATGCCAGCCCGTAATAGCATATAGTTCTTAAAAAAATCCGAAAAATGCATCATCTTCTTCTTCTTCTTCTTCTTCTTCTTCAATGACTAACATTAATGATTATTTTGTCATATCAACATGAGACACATACTTTAGATTATTGTTTATGGAAATGGGCTAGATTTGTAACACATAGTATTGTTTATATAGGCAAATCAAGTTTGGAGTATTATCACTGAATTCGAGCAATATTTGTAGTGTTGTATCTAGAGCATAAGAGATACTAAAGGATTTAACATGGCATTTTCTCTAAAGTAATTAGTTTTATCTAGATGTGAAAAACTTATCCAAACAAAATAACCTTACTTGAGTGACTCAATTATTGACCTGAAACCCTATTTGGTCTAACTTAAAGATACTTGAATGAAAGAGACCCATGTTGGTTGATACTTTGGCCATTTAGGTCGGACTAAGTCAATTCGGGTTAAAGTTTGTAATTTTTGTCATTTCAAATTTGAGGATTGTTTCAGTCAGCACTTTTTGGATCAAATGAATTTTATGTTGGACCTATTCAAGCTCGACTCGTTACTCTTTTCACTATTGGGCAACAACTTTGTTACATCCTATGCTATATTCATGCCTACATTTAGATAGCTATAAGGGATTTAAAACTTGGTGGAATTGATAATAAAATACAAGATATTACATTATGTATTGTGATCTCTTGCCTACATTTAGACTCAAATTGGGTGAAATATTAACTCATTAAACTGAACCAACATATTTAATTTTATTTTGTCTAGCACTTCCACATGCTTTGGAAGCTATAACAACCAAAGTTCACGGAGAACATCCTAAAAGCCTTGTTGGTTTTAGGACTCTTTATTATTATTATTATTATTATTATTTTACTATAATTGCCAACTAGTTGATTCCCTATAATCCCCTAATAATATTTCATGATTCCTTACTTCAAAGTTGAATTTGACCAAACCAGCTAAAATAATTCTCAAAGAATTAAATATGAAATCTAACTAAAATCTTATAAACATGATAGTGAATCCAAGACTTTAAACATATGAGATTGTCTAATGCAACATAGTATAAAATATTGTTTGACAAGTTCAAATCCTCCCAAATGTGACGTAATGCATAAAATAATATACACATCAAAAGCCACACTACATACATCAAATTCTCAAGAGTGTAGGTCATGATTACAAATAAGAAAAACTTTTATAACATGTAATGCAAAATTTTTAGTAAAACACCACCCTACCCATGTTAATTAACTCATTTTACTTTCAAAGTTCGATATGAAAATAGCCTTCAACACATTATAATAGTATTTAGGTATTATCACATGTTTTATTAAGTGCCCTTTATTAATGCACCTCTCAATTGGTTTTATGAATGTTTTATATACCACATGGGAATAAAGATGCCATGCAAACGATGTAATTTTCATACATTTAAACAAAATAGATGACATGCATGACCAAGTACTTTGTATATTATCATCCGAATTTAATTCTCCACGATATCTTTTGATATTTTTCTCTTATTTCATGATTAAAATCGTATGAATCATTCATAATTTCTCGTTAGTTATTTATCTCACTTTGCTATAAAGAGTATTTAATAGACAACTCATATCAACAATATGCATCTTCCTCTTTAATACGAGCCCATATGCTAAGAGACACCACAATTAATTGCTTTTATTAGCATGCTTTGGCCACATAAAAAGTGTAGGTTTCTTGGGTAAAGCCATTGAAAAGAATTGAAATAAGAAATTATGATTGTTGTTAATGGAGGTGAAAATACAATTTTATTCTTTGATAGTATTATACCTCCCTATATTGACGCAACTACATGTTAACCAAGGTCAAATATTACACAAATTCAAATGATCAATTTAAACTCTATAAGTTTAGCATATGCTCGTGGACGCACATTAGAAAATCTATAGTAAAACTCACTATATTTTTTCCGAAAGAGAATAGGGCAAGTTTTATTAAGATCAATAAAATTTCCTAAAAAATATAAACTAAACATATATCATTCTAGACATGAATATATAAGAATAATCAAGTTTTCAAATCTATGAATCTATATCTATATTATACTCAGTATCTATAAAACCATCACTAAAACAAAATCCGAATTACTCTCTAAGACCCACGCACTATATACTAATACTCTCAAAATACTCTCTCTTTCACATCTTTGCTGCTCTTTGTTTGTTCCCTCACCGCCTCAATCAGTCTTGTATTGCTGGCTGGTTTGCGTTGCTGCTCCCCCAAATCCAAAAGCCATCGGCACCTCCTCCTCCGCCTCTCCTCCGATGTCCTAATATCTCCCCTCCACGCTGATTTGCGCGCCACAATTCGCATTTCCAATCCTTAGTCTCCAACTCTTGTTCATTTTTCTAGGGTTTTTGTTCGTTTGTCGTTCAATAATCGGGTGGCATTTCGAAGGTGATAGAATTAGGGTTTTTGGGCTAGGGTTTTAATGTAATCGCAATGGCTCCTGCGCGTAAGAAAGGGGCCAACAGTAAAACGAAGTCTGCCACCGAGTTACGACTCGGCGATCTCGTCCTTGCTAAAGTTAAGGGCTTCCCCGCTTGGCCTGCCAAGGTTTGTTCCGTGCGGCTCGGATTTCGATGTTTATTTGTTTGTTGTTTAGTTTATGATCTCCTAGAGCTACATTCACACATAAGTGACAAACTTTAGAACTTTATATGCCTAGTTTTAGATTGTTACATGTTTGTGTATTGATTGTAGCCGGGATCTTTGTCGTATCGTGTTTGTTTTGAGCTTTTAGTTGTATGTTTATTGTAGACTTGCTTGATTTGAAGAAGTCAAGTTGTACGCTTTAATTTTAAAGGAGTATGTTTTGTGATCGTGTTGTTTCAAAGATGTTTCATGCGAATTTGATATGAAGCAGTAGTTAGGTTCCGAAATAATTGTAACATTGTCTTGAAAACTCATTGTATAAGATGCTGCCATGGTTATTTATTTAAGTTTACTTCGGAACTCATAGGTTAATTCCAATCCTGTACTATTGTTGTAGTAGGTTTTTCGACCCCTCTTTTCGGACATCCTACATTAGTATGACTATATTAGTGAGTGTTTTTATTCATATCCGTACGAAGGAAGACTTTTTTGCGCCGACTTGCCGTGTGGTTGCAAAGTTTTTTTGACGTTCTCCTCGTTCTGCCTAGATTTGCGTGGGATTTGTTATTTGTCTCTCTTTTTCTTCTCTGCTGCATGCTCATTTTATGCATCGATAGTTGAGCCTTTATTACTGCTCGTTTCAGGTTTTGTCTGATTTTGGTGGGTTTTTTTCCTCATGTGTGACAGTTGTGGGTTTGTTATTTCCTCGCTCTTCATTTCAGTTATTCTTCACTTGTCGAATTTTCAGGTTAGCAGACCTGAAGATTGGGATCGAGCTCCTGACCCAAAAAAGTATTTTGTACAGTTCTTTGGAACTCAAGAAATGTAAGAAGTGTCATCAGCAATTTTTGGTTTCGTGTGGCTATTAGGTTTATTGACGTTAGTTTCACTGTGTTCTGTTCTGTCTTTTTGTTTCTTCAACATTTTTGGAATGTTCTGTACTGTCGATTTGTTTCTTCAGGACACGCATTTTTAACTACCTAGTTTAGGATTGGATTTTGTTTTGTGTTTCTCAAAATCGTCCCGATATCTTAATCAAGTAAGTTTATTCCAAGGCGATGGCATATTATTATTTCAATTGCTCTTCTTGTTTTGTGTTTTAGAATTATTGGATAGCCTTAAAGTACATGCAGAGATATGTATGCAATTTGATTATTTTTACCATGCATATTTCCTTATTTGGTAGTGAAATTTATGTTTCGAAAAAATCATCCTATTGTAAAAGGCAATGAATTAGTGAAATATGCTTGCATCATAATGGTTGATTGAATAGCTATTAAGTACACTTTGCATGTAGTTGATTGCCTCGATATGGAATAAGGATAATGAAATGCTTCTTTCGATATGAAGGGGGATATGAAATGAATGGTGCTTTCTTTGTTGGCGTTTGATTGGGTTTCTACTGCTATGAAATATCTCTATTGCTGTCAAATCTTACAATCGATACAAATAAGATTAGGAGTTTATGAGTTTTTGTTGGGTTGTGAAGCTGATGATCAGATAATTAATATATAACACCAACATAGGAGAATGGGAGCAGGAATTGTAAGGCCATTGCTGAGAAATGAAATCCAGGTAATGGGATCTATATATAAATACATAGATCTGGAAAAGTAGACTGGAGCTTTGCGATGTGGATAACTTTACGACTTATATTGAATTTCTGAGTATTTGAAACATTTTGGGGAAATGCTTATGAACTGAAAATATTTGCAGAATTCAGTACTGAAGAATAAAGCATGGGTTGGTGGGTGGGGATGGGCTGGTTTGCAAGTTGATGAAGGTGGGTAGAGTGGACATGGTGAATTTAGGAGGTGGGGGTAGTAGTGTTGATGATGGTGTTCAGGTTGTAGGGATATTTAGGTAAACCCCAAAATCCGTCCGGCTAAGCAGCATAAAAGGTAAATGAGGATATTCATTCCCATTCCCTTTTCTGAACCCTTTAACCAAACAGCCCCATACTAACTAGTTTCCTAGAACAAAAGCACGGGACAGCTCTTTGGGACGACAGGACGTTTAGTCGTATGCAAGGAAATTATGTCCCCAGGATGTCTCTTGGAGATGGGGGAGATGGAGATGGCTGGACTGGTGTTTGGGGATGTCTTGATTAGGACTGGGAAGGTTGTAATGTCGTTTCCCCCATTTATTTGATATATCAGCCCAAAAAATAAAAACCTTGGGTGAAAACAGATCTAGGGCACGCAACTTCACTTTCTTCTGTCTCTTTGCCTTCTACTCTTTTTCTCTCTCCCTGACGGCTCCCAGCCTAGCAGCCACCATCAGTCCACCACGAGTTTATGGTGCTCTCTGTACTTCCCTGATCCCTCTCTTCGACGAGCTTATCCTGTCCTTTGTCTTCCTCATTCCCTCCGGTTTTCCTTTTCATCTCAGATATTTTTCCTTTTTTCTTGAGTGGAATTTCAGATCTACTTCATTCTTAAAATCTTTATCATGTACTGTTGTTTTCAATTTCTTTTATAATGTTTCTATTACTCTTAGACTTGTAAAGTTTTTGTTGAGCATAAAATTACTTTTTCCTTTTTTTCCCTGTCATTTTATATGCTACATTTGGGCTAATACTGTTGGTCATTTTGGTGAAGATATTACGACAAGTTGTTTTCTAATCTATAGTATTGATTAGTGAATGATTTTTAATTTAATATAATTTTCATTTTTTTTTCTGTATGTGGGTCGTACCTGTTATTTAAAATTTATGTTGCGGTTACTTTCTCATTCCATTTTATCAATACTATTCTTTCTCTCGATTTTCATACTTTCCTGGACTACTTGTTTTCAATTTTTATTCTATCTTTTTTAACATTTTTTCTTAATTACTTGGCCTTTAGAAATGGGAGTTAAGAATGGTACAGATGAAGTTTCGTTTTTGAATTTTGTTACTGTTCCACAATTGTCTACTATTAAGATTCTTTCTGCTAAAAACAATTTACAAGAAATATGTCAGAGGGAAATTTTCACAAGCGTTCTCATGGTTGTTTAATGAGATTGACCTATAGATGTATTCTATGTGTGGTATGGAGGTGGTTTTGGGTAAAGGGGGGTTTAAGTTGGGTAATTGTGTATTGAACTGTGACCCTCGTTCTGTTAGATGCATTTTAAGTTCATTTTTGTTATGATTTTCAGAATTTTTTCTTAGTTTGGTTATGTTAGAGATAATACCCTGATTTATTGCTTATTTTCTTACCTTTTGCCTTTCTTGGTAGGCATTGAATGTAATGCATGTCATTGCTTTTTTGGTTATTTAAGCAGGTAAAATGTGTTTTTTGCATCAAGCTGGTAATATCCAATTATGCTCAACAACCCCAGGAGGAAAATCTGAATCGGAATAGTTTAAATAGGAAAATAAATAAAATAAATGCAGATGTTGTTTGATGACAGAAAAGTGTAGACCTGCAAATCCATTGTACTTTTTTTGTTTGAGCCTATCAATTGCAGAAGGAGTTTCCTGATTTTTGTTTTTGTTTCTATTATGTGACTACTAAAAAGTTAATTACAAAGATAAGTACATACGAAGACTTTGTAAATTGAGAGGCGGTATTGGGTTTTTCTGGAATGGATGTTGTGAGGGAGGTTGCCTGGAGTAAAAATAAGGAAAATTTTGTGATTAGAGGTGGCAAAACTTTGTGCTTTCAGTGTTTCAGATCATTACTGCTATGTCCCAATAGTATTCTTCATCGCTTTAGTTAAACTTAGAGTTAATTCTTTCATAGTTATGTTTGGAGCACTAGTACAAAATTTATCCTGTGTGTGGTTTGGGTCTGGTGCATTGGTTTATCTTGCAACTTTATGAAATCTGGGGCATTAATTATGTCCTATGTACTTATTGTGAAATTTTGTTGAAGTCATGTGCCTGCAACTTTTATTTTACATATCTTTTGTTTCATGAACTGAGTTTCTTAAGAGTCGTGGTGATGGGTATGTCTAGAATAAGTAGTTTGTTAGTGCTAACTAGTCTTTTATATTGTTCGGACATAGCAACATATAAATGGAATGTAGCAAAAGCTGGGAAAATAATGATGTATTGTATAAGTGTTGAGCTACACTATGTGTGGTTCTCATGATGTCAAGTCGTCTTGATGGGACAGAGCATCTTTTATACTGTTTTTAGGGATTTTATGTGTTTAGTGCATTGTATAGTGTTGAGTGTATTTATAAAATGGACTAAAGAGCAGCTGTCTCATTGCATGTGTGACAGTCTATCTTAGAAAGAAGAAAAATCATTAATGATGATAATCATACTTACATTCTGTTTCAAATGATGTGGATGATGCTTAAAAGAAGAAAAATCATTAATGATGATAATCATACTTACGTTCTGTTTCAAATGATGTGGACGACACTTTTGATGATTGTTTTATGGTTGTGGCCACGGGTTTGGGGGTGGTTATATTTCTTCTTGTTCCACGTAGTTGTGGACTTCTAGTACTGTGCTTCAGGTATCTTCATTGTATGAGTTTCTTTATTTGAAGTATGAAGGAGATTACTTAATTTTTTTCTTTTTGTTTCATTTCTTATGGCTTTTATAGGTTGTGTCCATTGCATTGTAGAAATTCTTTACAGTTCTACCTATTTTTTTTTTTTTATAAATGTTTCTGGATGGTTTGTTTGCGCAGTTTTCTCTGTGTGTATGCTGCTTGCTTTTATATTGCGCTTTAAAACAAAAGGTCTATGGTTCTACTTCTAAGTAACCCTTACATTGTTGTTTTTCTATATAGAGCTTTTGTCGCTCCGCCAGATGTGCAAGCATTTACAAGTGAGTCAAAGGATAAATTATTGGGTAGGTGCAAAGGGAAAACTGTCAAATATTTTGCTCAAGCTGTAAAGGAAATATGTGAAGCATTTGGAAAAAGCAATATAGGTGGTCATGCTGACCTTGCTGCAGCTCCTAAACATGATGTCTCTAATGACAAAGAAGGGAATGTTAATGGTTCTCATGAGGAGATAAGCAGAAAATCTAAATACAAAGAATTCTATTCTAGTGATTCTGCTTTAGATCACACATCTGGGCCGGGAATATTTTTTGGTGGGGAAGGTTTGTCAGAACAATCTGCTGGTGAAGTATCTAAGAAATCTAGTGATTATTTTGAAATGCCTGATAAAACTGTAGCAAGAGTTGGGGATTTGCCTGCTGAAGCATCAGTTCCTAGTTCACTTGTTCCTTACCCAGTTAAGGAAGAAACAGCTATAGGTGAGAACAAAGATGATACCGTAGCTCATCATGAACGAATAGAGTCATCAAAGGCCTCGAGTTCTAGCCCTTACAGTGATCATTCGGAGGTCAAACAGGGTATTGGTCATCCAGGTGGCAGTAAGAAGGCAACTCCATTGTCGTCAGGAGCTTCAGGTCATCATCAATTCTCTTCTGGTGGGAACAATAGGTCAGTAAATGGGCACAGGTCTCAAGAATTGATTGCTGGGTCTAAGAGGAAAATTGAGGGTGTGACTTGTAAGACTGAGGATGCTAAATCTGGTGTATTTGTTAAAGACCGAATACCTGGGAAACTTTCTGCTGGTGCACATGTAAAGCGGTTGTCTTCAGGTGTAAATAAGTTGGAGTCTAGTCCTCGTGGGAAGGGATCGCAAAACCTGCTTAAAGATCAGAATCTTTTGGGTGTTGGTAGAAGTTCATCACATGATGGAGTTTCTGATTTCAAGGATCTTGGGGGTGGAGAGTATTCAAAGTGGAAAGATCGGCAAATAATCCAGGAACAGTTGCAGTCAGTTAAGAGGGCTAAGCATGTACACATCGTAAGTGATGTTGCCAAGGGACCAGTTATGAAGAGTGAAAAAAGTAATTTGTACCCTGCAAACAATGTTGAGGAAGCTGTAGGAAAGCTTCATCGGCGAGCATTGGAAGCCACGTCTGACGTTAACATTTTATCTGAAGATAAAAGAAGTTTTGGCCTAAAAAATCTAAAGACTGATATTCCAAAGAAAAGAAGAGCTGTGTGCTTGTACAATGATGATGATGATGCTGATGCTGATCCTAAAACTCCAGTTCATGGAGGGTCTTTGTCTGTTGCCAAAGTTGGTTCATCTATGATATTTCCGGATACTATAAAGAAGATTGATGAGAATCACAAATCTTTTGGCTCTTTTGGAGAAAATCTGAAGGCTTCAAGTAGAAACGGAGATGGCTCTCAGAAGGATTGTCTTCCATCTGTCAAGTTAGTTAATGCAACTTCACTATCTGCCACTCTACAGCTGAAGGTAGACAATTCCACAAAAGCACTTATGTCTCACAGCCCTAAGAAGGAAAAGTTAGATAAACAGTTGGTCAAGGAGACTAAGAATGATCTAGCTTCTCCCATAAAGTCTGCTTTGGTAGCATCATCTGTT
Source organism: Dysphania ambrosioides (assembly GCA_026401315.1). Lineage (NCBI taxonomy): Eukaryota > Viridiplantae > Streptophyta > Magnoliopsida > Caryophyllales > Amaranthaceae > Dysphania > Dysphania ambrosioides. The sequence continues at coordinate 554,388 of CM048672.1, forward strand.
AAGAGGTTGGATGACCAACAAAAGCTTAATAGACCATCTGTTAAGGGGACCAGTTTGAATTCTTATATTAAGGCTCAAAATGTACCTGGTAAAGATTCAAAACCTGTTTTGTGTGGATCGAAGTCTTCTCAGGTTCTGCTGTCTTCCCAGAAGAGTAGACAGCCTTTTTCTGTAGAGAGGGAAAAAAATGTTCCTACAAGGTTGAATGGGCCAGGTTCTTCTTTTGATAGCCAGACAGATCAGGATCCTATGCAGGTTGGCGAAAGGTGTGTATTCCTTAGACTTTCTGAATTTGTATAACTGGTGATCTTCTGTTGTTTCTGATGATCCATTGTTCCTTTTGGGTGATCACAGGATGGATGATAAGGACAAATCTGGTACTTTGGTAGATTCAAAGGCCTTAGACTCTGCATTATCCATGAAAAATTTAATTGCTGCAGCTCAGGCTAAGAGAAGAAAAGCTCATGTACATAATATTCCTCTGGGTGATGGAGATTGTGCGCTGCCACCAACTGCCAATCTTCATGGAAAGAGTTGCCTCAATTCTTCATCTGGTATGGGTAATGCAACAGAGCTTGATGCTGAAGGAGTTCAACATCATGGATCCTTGGCTTCCCCATCTATTCATGTTAGTCACTTGGCATCTTGTAATCAATTGGATTCTGAAGAACATGAAAGTAAAAGAACTGGTTCAGGAATTCAGGCTGTGGGAAGTACTTTAAGTGGTGGTACAGAGGCAGCAGTTGCTCGTGATGCTTTTGAAGGAATGATAGAGACATTGTCAAGGACCAAGGAAAGTATTGGACGTGCTACACGTCTTGCTATTGATTGTGCCAAGTACGGAATTGCGAATGAGGTTAGTCATAGTTCTTGCTACTTAACATTTCTAATGAAGTAACTCTGAAGAAAAAAAAAAGGATTAAATGGTGAACCACCTATGAAGACCTGAACTAGAGTTTGCTGCTTATATATTGTCTGTCATCTTTGTTTCTTTCTTTCTAATTTAGTCATGGATTTCTTCAATTAACAATTGTATAGCATTGTTATCTAGTGTGACCTATTTGCAGCGGTAACTGACTCAGTATCTTAATCTGTAGGTTGTAGAACTGCTCATCCATAAATTAGAAAATGAGCCAAACTTCCATAGGAGAGTGGATCTCTTTTTTTTGGTGGACTCCATCACTCAAGGCTCACATAGTCAAAAAGGTGAGTAGTTCTAAGCTGTCATATAAACTCATATATCTGATAACTTGGTAGGAAGTGTCCTTAATATGGAATGTTGATGGGACATGAGTGCATATTATTTACTTTATTATGTGTAAGTCCTAAATAGATCAATGTGATATCCGAATTTGAAACTTATCATCAGTACTTGAAAATTAGTTAGTGCTTTGGCATGAGTTGACATAGGTATGGGTATCTGCATTTGACTCAGGCATTGCTGGTGCCTCATATATCCCTATTGTTCAAGCAGCTTTGCAACGCCTTTTAGTTGCAGCTGCTCCATCTGGGCCTAGTGCTCGGGAAAATCGCCGTCAGTGCCTAAAGGTATGCATTGGTTAAATTGGTATTTGCTCAGCTTTCATTTGTGGGCTACCTAATCAATCTCCTCACACCTTAGGTCTTGCGCTTGTGGCTTGAGAGAAAAATCCTGCCAGAGTCGATTCTTCGTCGCTTCATGGATGATATTGGTAGTTCAAATGATGATATGAGTAGTGGGTTGTCTTTTAGGCGTCCTTCAAGGGCTGAGCGTTCTGTGGATGACCCTATTCGAGAAATGGAGGGTATGCTTGTTGATGAATATGGGAGGTTCGTCTCCTCTGTGGCTTTACACAATCTATTTTTTTATGCGTTTGCATCTGTGTTTTTTTGTCTGTTTATTTGCTCTGTTTTTCCATTCCAATCAGTTAGATATATTTCTTCTGTTCCATTCATTGGATCTATTCTGTTTATCGATTTATCCAGTTATTCCTTTTCTTCCCAAATAAGGGAGGGAGAGAACTTCTTTGGAGATGTGCTCTTGTTTCGTGTCCTTTGTTTTGGATTATGGTCCCTTTTATATGACTTTTTCCTCGCTTTTGTTTCTGGTGTTGGAAAAGGTACTAAGGTAGGTGATAACCTTCCTCCAAATTGATTGGAACTTCATTTTTGAATTTTGTTAGTTTTTTAAACTATACCTAAATTTGTTAGTGACAGCAGCTGTGCACTGTTATCACCCTAGTTATATACTTCCTTTGCTTTTTTTAAATTCAACATTTCACCTTTTGGGCTTGCCAATGCATAAATTCAACTATTAATAGCTTTATTATCAATAAGTAAAACTTTTAAAAAGTTGTTTCCTTGAAACTATAAATTGAGACGAATATAACTAAATCTCGGATGACTATTTTCTCAAGTAGAATTTACCCTAGAGAATCAAAATGGAGCTTGTGGATTGTGCAAAAATCAAAGTTGCAACGAAAATAAATGGAGGAAGTAGAAGACATATATATTAGCTGTACCATGAAGTGAAAATTGCTATCTTTGTTACGTCTATGAAGAAAACATGAAAATATCCCTTAGGTAAAGTGGAAACCTTGTATTGAGTAGTATTTTTTTTTTCCAATCAACCTTCTTAGCCTATTGACATTTTTTAGGAACTATGTCTTTTCTTATGGAAACATCATTTCTTTTTCTGGGATTTGATCTTTTTATATTATTTTTTCGTATAAATGCTGAACCACCTTTCTATAGCATCTCTTGTCGACCTTTATGACAAGTGCTATTCTATTTGAGCAGAAATTTTCGCTTGAAACTCTTCTTTGGGGATAAAGAAAAAAATCTCTGTAGTTTTTTTACTCTGGATTAATATGTGTTCCATTTCTTTGCATTTCTGATCTTTTAGTTATGTGGAATTTTTTTTTTCTTTTTATTGTTTTTACTCTGGATAATGTTTTCTATTTGTATGCATTTCTGATCTTTTAGTTATGTGGATTTTTTTTAATGGTTTTGAAAAAGAAGGGACGGGATCATGAAAGTTGCCCCAAATGTTCTTGTTCTTATCTGTCCCAGTAGTCTTATCTACTTTCCACCTACTTGTAGGCATTGTATATTTGTATGTAATGGAATTTTTTTTTGGGTAATGTATCTTGCCTGGCTGCATACTTTTTGAGAAAAATCCATGATCTTAGATTTATCATGTGTTACTATATCTGTATTTCTTTATATTTTGTCATGTATTTATAAAGGTATGTAGAAGTTTATTTATGTTTGTTGATGATGTAATTGAACAAATGAACTTGATCTGTTCACTTTATCACAAGGCTGAAGTTGCAATGGAATTTACTATTAAGCTGTGTTAATTTTACACATCTTTAGGAGCACTCTTTCTGAAAATTAAGGCATCAAAGCAAAAATAAGAAAATATGTGTCTTTTAATTCTATCTCTGTTGACAATTTCATTGAACAAAGGAACAATTAGGATTTTATTCCTAAGCTGCGTCAATTTTACAAATATTCACCTTGTGCCTTAATGCCTCATGCCTTTTAATACTATGCCCAGAGATAAAACCTTCACAAGGCAGCTAAAAAATAACTGCATTTGCCTTTTTGCTGTACTAATGGAAAAACCATGTCCTTTCTTTTTCTAATTTTTCTCTTTAGTAAGGCTTTTCCAGTGTCTATACCTCATATTTCAATTTTTTGCTGACTTTCTGGATCATATTCCTAGGGTTTCTGTATGACCCTTTTATGTTATTGTATAGAAGAATCTGGCTCCAATTTTTTGATGTGATTTTTTGTGTTCTTAACATGCTTTGTGAGATACATTCTGATAGACAAATTGTTTTGGCTGTGTGCAGCAATGCCACTTTCAATTTGCCTGGATTTTTATCTGCTCATGGATTTGTTGATGATGATGAAGATGAGGAAGATGTTCCTAGTATGTGTTTGAAAGAATTTAATGTGTCTCCATTGCGACCTTCAAATAATTCGGCAGGGATTGAAGCAGGATTAGGTACGCCAAATGATAGACACCACCACATCTTGGAGGAGGTGGATGGTGAGCTTGAAATGGAAGATGTTTATGGCCACCTTAAGAATGGAGCCCTCATTCCCAGTGGTTCGTTAAAGAACGAAAAATATGTGATTCAGTTGGAAACTCAATTGGAGTGTTCCATTAATGATGTTGCTGAGTCCCCACCACTGCAGGGTTCTCCACCATTGCCTCCTGAATCTCCTCCTCCTCTCCCCCCCTTACCATCTTCACCTCCTCCCCCTCTACCACCTTTGTCGCCTTCTCCACCACCACCACCACCACCACCAATGCAGCCCTCTCAGCCTCCTCCGCCTTCTTTGGTGTCATCAGGGCCTCCTCAGGCTATTAATCTTCCGCCTATGCTTCCTCCCCAGCCTTCTATGGCTCCTCAAGGTTTACTACTTCCTCCATCTGTAGTTCGTCCTGTACAAGCCTCTTTACCTCCTGATTATAGCAACGTAAGCTCTTCACTTTCTTGTATCTGTTGATGATGACTTGTGTTTTGGCTTGTTTCATTTTTTTTTTTTCTGGGTGCAGGGTGGCCACCTTGTTCCGATTGCTGGTCATGCCCCTCAGCAAGTACCTTGTTTTCCTGCTGGAGCATCTGGTACACATGACATGCCTGGATTCAGTTCTGTGTATGCAGGATCACAGGCTGGTCAGTCCAATCAGCAGTATCAGCAATTTCAGTTGTGTCAGACAACATATGGACAGCGGGCTTTCCCACCTCTCCCGGTGCCTCTACCCCCTACAGGACATTTTCCTTTTAATAAGCCAACAGTTCAGCAACAGATGCCCCAATCCCGGCCCCATCCACCTCCTCCCCCGATCCTGTCCCATCCATTCGCCTCAGTTTCTCACTCTGAAGGTTTGAGACGCTTTGGTGATGAACAGTGGCGGCCTGCCTCTGCTGAATATAAAGCAGACAGTCAACATACTTCATGGATGAATGGTGGGAGAATGCCATCATGTCCATCGACAAATATCACAGGGGAAGGTATGTAAATGTTGTCCTTAATTTATTTTATGGATAATGGAGTGACAGTCAGTCAGTCAGTCAGTCAGTGTATAATTTCTGAGGGGTGGTTGAAATTTTTTTCCACCTATATATAAAGCTATGGTGAATGAAACTGATTCATGATTGAAAACACACATTTATAGAATGTGCTGCAATTTTCTTCTGGTAGTTTTCAAAATCTGAGGTGTTACTTCCAGGTTCTTTGTTGCATTTCTTATGTCTTGCAATGATGGACCATGTAATTGATTAGGTAATTCTTATGACTGTGTCCCTGCAATGTTGAGCCTTATTATTGATTATTGTTCTTTCTCAGGTCTTGCCTCCGTTTTACATTTTTTGTTTGATACTCTATTTTATTTTGTTTTCTGTTACTTTTCTAGATACTTTTCTAACTGTTGATATTGACTTCTTGTAAGACCTCAAGACACTGTTTACAAGTCTATGATTTAAAAAAAAATTGCATTTCGCTAGTTTAGTAACTCTTAACAAGTGTTTTTTGGATAGCTTGTGTGGGCTATCTTTGAAGGTCCTTGTACTTATACTACCTGTCATTGCATTTTATTGAGACTTGCAGTTGTCATTTCTTTGAATCCTGTTTTTGTCTCTCTATCCTCACTGGACAGAAACTTTATGGAGATTATGCTGCCTTCTCAGTAACATTTGAATCGGAGACCTGTAGGAAGCTTAATTGAACTCCTCTTCTTCAGATATTTGACATTTACCATTAGATTTGTCGACTTTTGTATCTCTAAGTATCCTTAATCACTTTTGTTTTCTACTAATTCCTCATTTATCAGCGAATATCTCTGATTTTATAATCTGTAATTTATTGTATTTGTAAAGGTGACTTGGATGGTGTTAAAAAAGAAATGGAGAAAGTGGGTTTACAAGAGTATGCATGAAATAGGAGTTAATGGAGGAGGATTTTTGTGAATGATCACATGAGATAGACTCTTTTTTCCTGTTGCCGACCCCTTTTTATTTGGGATTTAGGCTTGGCTTTGTTGTTGTTGTAATCTATTGTATTTGTATAATTAGCTTTTGACTTTTTCATGTACTATGCTTATTGATTGGGTAGTACTGTGATTTGTGAAGCCATTTCCACCCCTGCTTTATACATCTTGCTCAACAGTAGATGTCCATAATAATTGTTTCTTTTTACCAAAGTCTGTATTAGCAGCTACTTCACCCTAAACTTTTACGCTATAACTTTCTGTAGATTGGTATTTCTTCTGTATTAAGGAGGGATTCATTATATGCATATGTACGTGTTTTGACCTTGTTGTGTGTCCCACTTATTCCGTATAGAAGATTCCCACGTCTGTTTCTAGGCAGCAAGGATGTTCATCTGTGTTTTTTGTCTTGATTCAATTTGCTCTTTGTCAGGTGACATGCATTACTGCTGCAAGTTATATTATCATGCCGATGGTTGCATTAGAAAATATTATCCTTTTTGTGTACAAGTAGCTTCTAACAGATGGTATTATTTCAGTATGTTTTCAACCTTCTGAAAGGGCAATGGCAGATAACATGGGATATCAAGTTTCTGCTCCTAACCCGCCAATGGCAGATCCTTCAACTTCAGGTCTAGTTTCTTTGTTTTATTTGTTGTTTTATTTTGTTTGGTGAAATGTTTCTTATTTTCGGTGTACTTGGTTGAGGTATATCTTGTTTGAATGACCAACGTAATTTTGCATGTCTCCAGGTCATGGTATCAATCAGATTTTGCCTTCCAGGCCTGATTTTTCATCCCACAATGGTTGGAGACCGGTTTAGACGTCAGATTGAAGTCGAGTTATTGAATTGAATTAAAGTGAGATCCGCAACTCATTCTGATTAATAGACTTCCCGGACGCTTTTCATCTTTGAACTCGAACAATTTGTAGTTCTCATAACCCTTTTATGAGGAGATTGACAGCATATAAATATGCTTTTTTTTCCCTCTGGTGTATGATCTAATGTGAAGGACCATAATTGTTCCCAAACTGGTTTATTAACTTTTCCCCTCTTTTTACTTAAGAAGTTGATGACAGAAATTGGTATACACATCGTATTATATTCACAACTTTATATAACATTAATATATTAGGGGGCACCAAGTTTCAAAAAAGTCAAAAAATATTATTGGTAAAAAAATCAATGATATGGTTTAGAGTGGGTTATGGTTTTTTGTTTATACTGTGGACTTTAGATTATAATAACAGTAATTACAATACTGCTTTTGGTTTGATTTGGTTTATTTTTAAGGAAAGAAAACTCAATAAACGTAATTTTCAAATTTTCCAACCTAAATGTAATAGTCAAATCGTCAACCAAACCAAAACCACTAACCTATGAGCATCTCTTGTTCAGACTCTTGAGAAGCATGGGACTTTTAATTGTATGGCATGGATTCTTCAAGCATTTGTAAATATACCTGTTTTGCTAGGGTTGTTCCCTAGTATACAACTTACTGAGTCAATGATTGCTTTCCTTCGTTCTTTGGGAAATGGAGTAATGGTCCTTTGCAACAGCTGATTTTTTTTTTTAATTTCTGTTTGATTTATATGGACTGGCAAATCTGTTAATTATACTCTAAATGGGAACCATATGTAAGGTGCTATTGTTAGAGGTTCTTTTTTACATTTGTGAATTGTGACATGTAAACGAATGTTTCTCTGATCAGTAAAGATAAATAATTATTTTTGTCTTCTCTTGTTATCTGTTTTCCTTGTCAATACTAAATCATCTCTGATTTGTTTGTTTCAGTGCCTTGGGGATATAAGGACTGTTTTTCGGTATTTTCTCGTACAAGCCTTTACATTGACACGGCATACAGGGAGATACAAGTGGTCCGTAATTGTGTCACAGTAACTATGTGGATATCTTGATGGACATTTTAGGGTATATTTTTCCTGAGAAATTAATTCCCGCTGACATTTGCCTCCCAATGTAAGCCGATGCTTGCTGCTCAGCTGTTGACTGTGTTTGCTTCCTTTTGTATCTAAAACCTTTGAATTTTTTTAAAGTGAAACAACCTATGTTTTGAAAGAGATTATTATGTACTTGTTTCTTTCTGGTCATGAAGATTTATTTTTCTGGAGGAACAGCAAAGATTAAGCTTGCTAGGATATTGAATATGTATTATTTTTGCCCTATAGTAAGTTTGTTGTTTAAGCAGAAGCAGTATGTGGTTATGCATGGATTTTGAATGAGGAGCTTTTGAGACTTGCAATTAGACTCTTTTAGGCTACAGCAGAAGCATATGCTTTGGGAGGAGCAAAAATGGTGATTGTGAGAACCTGTTCTGAATTAGCATTAGAATATATCTTTAGATAATTTGAACTGTGTTGGGCACCAGTGAACCATAAATCTGACTAAGCCTTTCCTTTTATGCATTGGAAGCATTTAATCTGTGCTTGGGATAAATTTCGATATTTAACTCCATTAATAGGTTTTTGGGAGTAATGTATTCATGTAGTGCTGCTAGCATCTTTGGATAGCTTACTGGATGGATAGATTCTGCATATTTTGGCTGTTTCAGTAATCCTGCTAGCCCAATCATATGCGCAATTTATTGGTGGAATTTTGTCAGGTGGTTGATGATATGGAATGCCTAGGAATTGTCATACACAATCATGGTCTTATAGTCTACTTTGAACCCTGTAATCTATAGATAAATGAATTTGTTCGGCTTGAAATACACTTCATGGTCTTATCAACTGCAGTTTTTTTATTTTTATTAACACCATCTTGCTTTTTTTTTTTTTTTTTTTTTCTCTTTTTCTGCAGCATGCATTCAATCCCTTATTGCATGTTCAATTTATGCTTTGAATGTAGCACTCTATTGTTTGTGCCCCTGTTTTACTTCAGATAGTCATGCCCAAGTTTGTATGTCCCTACACTATTATCTTTCCTTGGTGTGTATGAGTGTATGTATATTTAATTTTCCACTATATGTTATTGACATTCAATAAAGTATAATTTTTTAGTATCTTTCTTGGATGCTGACTAGTATGTGATTGAAATTTTGTTTATTACAAGCTTGAAATTTTACTAAGCATTATTTGCAAATTTGCTTAATATTTTGTGTTATTTTGAGGTAGTGTGTTCTTGTCAGTTACCCCGTGTAGCATTTAGCTAAGCAGACTGTCTTTTGTATTTAGTCTTGGTACAAGGTCATTATCTATTAGTCAAAATTCAACTATGCACTGGAGTTCCTATTATTGATGCATGATTAAGTTTGTTTCATGCCTTGTTTTATATTCAGAATTTGATCTTTCTGAATTTCGTCATTGTGCTTGACCAGTGGTTTATGGTTGATCGTACTGAAACTTAAAGACTAAAGGGAATATTATGTAGGATGACTCTTTGGTCAATGTTATTATTAGTCTTGGAATGTTGGGCATTTGGGAAGGATCTTATTAAGTAAATGAGTATAGCAGACATGCATATGCTGAGTTGGATGAGGATGCCTTAAGGGGTAGAATTCAAAATGAGGATATTTGTCGTAAGATTGGAATTGCAAATATAGAGAATAGGGAGAACCGTCTATGTTCAATGCACCAGAAAGTGGAGTGTTTGTATCATGGAGATTTCAGAAGAAAGCCAGGGAGACCAAAGATGACTTAGAATAGGCATGGGATATGCAACACTGGATAGGAGTGAGTGGAATAAGAGAATCTCTGTGATTTTTGGTTCATGCATCAACCTCATTTTTCTGGGATTTAGGCTCTGCTATTATTGTTATCGCCCCTTTTTATTTCCTAACCCCCCCCCCCCCCCCCCCCCCCCCCCCCCCACCTCCGTTTTTTTTTTGCGATTTGTGCTTAATGGACAAGAAGTTTTGTCCTTTTGGATGTAGGGCAGGAGTTGAAGTATATGGGACCATGTTTTCTTAAACCAAATGGGGAAATCCTTTAGGAACAAATTATATAAGAATATGAGGCCACCTTTAGGGGTGGAGGGAATGTCTGTTAGTCCACTTGGTGTTGGATGGCTGTAACTTTGTTATCGAGTGTTGACAACTTTTAGTGAAACCGATTTATATGTGTTCTTTTGTCTATGGATCTGTTTGTTTTCTTGTGTACGATTTCTGGAGTTCATTTTCTGAATCAGCGTATTTTGCTCTTGCTGGGAATTTTGTCAAGCAATTCCTTAGTATCTCTAGTTCAATACTTCAGCACCCTCTTGGGCAGACCTAAAATCTATTTTTGGCTTTATAGGTCTGCTAAAAGTAATGTATTGTGGGAAATGAGGAAGTTGCAGCCTTACTATTGTAGTTGGTGTCCTCTATTTTTGATGCAGTAGATGCTTCCACCCATTACACACATTGGCTTATGCCTCACCCTATATTAGCCTTACTGCAGAAGTACCACATAGCTGTTAGACCAATTTCTGGATCTGTTGACTGCCCATCCTTCAAATTTGATTGTCTCTGACTTCTTGACATATCAAAGAATGTAGGTTTTGATCCTATTGCAGCTTTATGCATTTTGTTAAGCAACAATGATTTTTACACCATTGTTAGTTCAATGCATTTCTGATTTTTGACTTCTTCATTTTCGGACTTGAGAGTCATCATCTTTCCAATTCATTTATAAGTGAACAATTTGTAGAGTTTCACATGTTATTTATTCTTCATGTGTGAAAAATGGTTTGAAAATCCAGTCTTACTGAATTTTTTTGGTCAGTTGCATATGCCTTTGGTGCATGGGATGGTCATATGTACTTGTAATTCAGCTCATTGCCTGACTACAATGTTTAGCCAGTAAATGTGCTAGAAGATGTGATACAGCAATGATTGATTGTTATTTTCACGTGCTTTTTGGGCAGAGTGAATGTGTTGTTCTGTAGGTTCTTTGGACTTCTTGAATCTTGTCTCTAGTGAGATATCCCAAGGTTTATTTCCTTCTTGGGTTTTGATTCTTTCCTAATTACTTGTATTTCCTCAATTTGCATTCTAAAGTGTAGTATTCTGATACTTTTATGAAATGGAATATTTGAAGAGTGTTTTATATTCCTTATCGCTTGTGAATAAGTTAGAGAACGCGTTGGTTAACTGAATTTGTGGTCTCCTCGATGAAAAAATAAAAAAACTGAAATTTGTGATGTGCAATGAGAATTCAAGATTATGCACCCACAATTGCACTATCTTTTCTGGCTGATATGATTAGCCTTTGCTAGGATAGGCGATCGTCATTATCCTTGGATTCTTAACTAACCAACCATGTGTAACTTGTGAGACACCAAGCCGTTTTATGTTTTTCTTGCTGTGTTGAGTACTTGGGCTTGGCTAAGATTACTTTCCTGATTTGATATTTTATTACCATAAATGTTTTTTTCCTATCAAGTTTTCAAATTCAGGAGACTATTCTATCAATTTATTCGTTATGATTCTTAAGTTAAGGTTTTCCCATTTGTCTCTGTTCATTCTAGCGTATATTTCATATCTGATTTCTGTACAGTGTATATTCTATGTGCATAATATTATTTTCTTTTGAGGTTATTCCGTTTCTATCTGTAGTTGCACACACGCACGCAACCCACAAACAGACATTCATCTACACTTCCATTTGTAGTTAGTGGTAACTCTTCTTTTTCAAGATCAAACTTCACAAAATTTTACTATATTATTTTTTACTAGTATATATTTATAAATATTACCATGTGTATGTTTGTTGGTTGGTTTTGAGAGTCCTCTTGTTTTGATCTTTCTTTTGTCATATCTTTCAGTTTTGGATGCAATGATAGGGATGAAATATATGTATTAAGTTCAAGTTAGAAATTAGTTTTGTGTAATTAATATTCCGTGCTTTGGGGGATGGCTTGAGTTGCATTTATTTTTCAGGTTAATTAGGCATTAGGGCATCCTTTTATTAATGCAGTGCCGACACTTTGTTTCTAGTAACGTACATAAGATTTTTTTTTTTTTTTGCTATTACTGGCTAGTTGATCTTTCTAGTTGTGTATGATGAGACTGCAATTGATTTCTGATGGGACTTAATTATGTCTCCTTGAGGAGTATATAATTATCTTAATTTAAATAATTTCTTTTTACAGGTTTGCTGATACTGTGATTTTGAATTCTTAATTATGAATTCTCATCATTCTATGGAGCATGATCCTAACATACGGCTGAGAAATGGTGGCTACTTCGGAGGTAAACTCTTATTTTGAAGCTTGACAGGTCATTGATACTGACATAAGCACCTATGCAAGGGTTTTTCACTAGGATAGTTATAAAGGTAGTACTCTTACGTGATCAAGTCTTGCTGTATATATTGTGACTTACAGTGCTGCACAGATACATTACATTTTGTAAATACTTTCATTTGACCACCCATTAATGGTATTTAAGAATATTTGCTTACTGATAATATTGTTGTTGGTTCCATATCCAAAGTCCTAAATTTCTTTTTCTCGTTTTGGTTTTAGTTTTTCTTCTTCAAATTCACCTTCGCTGTTGCTTCTTGTTCTGTATGACTGAGTAGCCCTGAATTGTCTCTTTTCTTCAGTATTAGTAAGTCAATGGTCCTAGGAACTTCCATTGGATTACTTGTTCATTTCGAGCTGTTAGGGACATTTTGTCATTGCAGTGGATACTGTCAATGGTACAGATCAGGCTTTATTTACTGATTTAGGTTTGATATATTTTTATTACAGCTGCCTCATACAATTTGAGGTTAGTACGATGGATGTATAGATATTAACGTTGATGTATAGTCAAGCACAGACCATCTAATGTATATGTGATTGGAGTGCGACATATTTATTTTCTGCTTACTAGAAAGCTAGGAAATTAGTATTTGAAATTAACGAGGATGTGAAATTTGAAAGTAAGTTTCCTGTCTTCCCCCCTCTCCCTTCCCCTTTGACAAAGAAATTGTTCGTTGTTGCTTGGATCCCCATTCAAGGACAGGGAATTATCTTACACGCTCGATGCCTGGGTATCTTATTTATAAGGTCTTGAATGTATCGCTGTATGGAATGATCTGTTGGATGTTCAAGAACAGGCTATTGAATTGATCAACGGATAATTATAGGAAAACTTCCAATGGGGTTGTAAGAGAAAGGAAGAGCATTTAACTAGTTTATGAGGTTTTTGCTTCGACTCCTCTTTCAGTTGTATAGGCACATTTAATGGTTTGTGGACATTTTGTTGAGTGTGGATTTCAGAAGAAAAGTACTGGCAAAGGGATGCTGAATCAGATGAAAGGTTGCCTATTATAGGTACTGTATTTTCTGCTTACCTTTAAGTTATTACTGCCACGTAAGGTGGGAACTTGGATGGCATCTCGTTTTATGCTTAGTGAAAATGTTTATTCTGAAATATGTTGGTTGCATAAGACTCGATGATCAACTCTTCATGTGTGTTTTGGACTAGCGATATAAGGCTATAAGAGTTGAGGAGGTTAGGTTGCGTTCCTAATATTTTCGATCCCGTAGTCTTCTTTCCAATTTTTTTACAAGTCACTCCCACAGTTATGGCAACATCGTTTCTCTTACCTAAACTTTACAAGTTTTCCAATATTTGATCATTTTGGCAACATCTGTTGCAAACAGGAAGGTGGTTGTGCGTGTTATAATATGTTTTTATCTTTAAATGGAAAGTTTTTTATTTTTACCGTCTTCCATTGATTCCATCATAAATTAGTTGCAGTACCTGGATGTCAATATAATATAAAGGGTAATGTCAATGTGTGGTAATTCATGTTAGTATGTGAAGCATTATGTAATTATGTTATGGGAATCAGTTGTAACGTTGGGGGTTAGCATGTGTAACTTAGGAATGTCTGTTTGAATTAGAACACATTTTTATATATTTCCTTCACACAGAATTCGAAGACGAATTTTATTAGTTTTGTTTACCAATAATTCAATAAATATAAATGGTTTTTGAGTATGAAATGTGCTCTCTTTTTTATTTCATGAAAATAGTTTCGAAAGTGCCGTGTTTGTATCGTTAATTACTTAATTGTCTAAGGATTAGTTGCAAAAATGCAAATAGTGAAAATAGAAATAACCAAATCTGGGTGTAGATCTCTAAATGAATACTTGAGTCACTGATTCATTACTCGGAGATATAGTAGTCCTTTTCACAGGAGAGATATCAATAAAATCTGTAGAGATGTGCAGTATGTTATGCATCCGTCTGGTGCAGTATGTCCTGGATTTAGGTGTTTAAAAGGTAATATAAGACCAGCATGCTGCATGCCGAAGGATTTGTGGGTTGAAATAGTTGCTAATCATATACTCCATAACTCACATTCAAGGTAACTCGCATTTCATTCTTAGCTTATGTTTTTGCCATTTCATAATAATTTTTTTTGTTTTCTCTTATCAACAATTTCAAAATCATTTGATTTTAATTTGACTACTAAGATCTAAATTTATCGACAATTTGAAAGCAAATCTTTACGGGAAAGTCTTGCAGTATAATAGAATTGTGACTTTAAAAAAATATGTATATACTAGTGAATGAGTTTATAAAATATCTGTTTGACTCTCTTCTGCTACTTATTGATAATTATTTACCACCAAAATCAACTGTAACCCTTTTCATTTTCTATCTTTTCTTTTGAATGAAGGTATTGAAACATGTCCAGCAAAGTCAGCTGCCAGTCCCTCTCGTAAGGCTTGCCGCAAAATTAATGTCGGGGAATTACATAGCAACTGAGAACAGTTGATGCTCAAGTATTACTTCTGACTGTAAATGTTGCTGATATTCTTATAATACATAATAATATTGAACGTGAGCTAATATGCATATAAAGTTCATTTGAAAATAATTGTAGATTTGTAGACAAGTATTGATTGGATATTATGCAAGTTAGTTCCTATAGTTCACGATTTTCTAGAGAAACTAGCATGATTTTGGCAATCATTGACAGTTGTCAGCATGTCACACTCCTTACGTGGTTTGGACATACAAAGTAAATGGACATTTTTTTTTTATAAAAAGTATTTTTAACGAATCATTCATAACTACTTGAACTAAACCAATACATTGACCATCAGTAATTGTCTCACTAATTACACCTCTCGATATAGATGAGAGGACCAAAAGGATTACTATTCTGAGATGGAGAACAAACTGCTGCTACCTTATCTAAGATCTCGACAGTTGGCTTTGGAATGGAATAAATAAAAAATTTTATCGACCAGATCATTTCCAATAAAAAGGTGACCCATGACTCAAATATACAAACTTCTGTGATCTAAATTGTTGTAGAAACTTTCATGAAAATTACCGGAGAAGAGGGAGCAAAATAAGGAGTAAACTTCAAATGTATCATAGTGTCCTTGAAGGTGTACTTCACTGTAAAAAAAATCATGTACTTGGCTTGCAGCTTGTGCGATCACCGCTGTAGGGTCTGGCCTTTCCACCTCTTCTGGCTCTTGTAAATGAATTTATGCAAATTCAAGCACTTAAATCTCCACCCTTGCACAAGATACAAAGAGCTTGAAAACATAGTTCAGTCTATATTAACTCAAGAACAATCAGCTCAAACCGCAATGTGAGGGTAGCTTCTAGTCAAGGGCTGCTTTAGCTCTTCGACCGGTAATCGGTTTTGGCAGGCCGTCAAAAATTGGTTTCGTTAGGGCAGCCTGTAGCTCTGGCGTCAAGGACCATTTTGCTGCTGACCATATAGATGAACTATAAAAGCTGTCTTGTTCCTGTAAACTTGGTGTGCTGGAAGACTTCCTTACACCAGACGAACTTTCAGCTGAAGTAGAATCTCCCAGGCTAAAGAGAAATCCATTTGCTACACCTGCTTCAGCTTCAGAAGCCAAATTGGTTCTACTTCCTGCCTTTGTTCGCAGAGCTAATCCTTTCCCTGTGATTGCAGAAAACCATCCACCACTCCCATTCTCTTCCTTTAATAATTTCTCAGGAGTGCGACAGAAATCAGCTTCTGATTTCTGACGCCTCTTATTTATGTTATCAACCCATTTGGCAGCAGCATCCATATCATTCGCTAGATCATCCTCCTCTGACTTAAAACCATTAGCCACACTTCTAGATCTCCTATGTTGGCTAAGAGGTGGGTTCATCAGTGAGGATGATGTAAAAAACCCTTCATTTTCACCATAACTGGTACTTCCTCTGCTATAAAGTGCCATTTCTTGGCCTTCTGAACAAGTCCTTTGTTCTTTAAGCCCATAATAGCCACGTAAGGAATTCATGGCAGGTGAGACCTTGTGTTCTGGAGTAATTCTCAAAGATTGAAATGAATCAAGGAGATCAGTGTGCACTCGACGAGACAGTGTCTGCTCAGAGCAGCTTGGTCTGTAACAAGGTTCAAAGATGAAAGCTATTTATTCCTGAAAGTCTAAATCTCCATGGACAAGATGCAGGGAAGAAAATAGGTAACTCGAGATTGATTATAATACGATATCACAGTAGCAGATAGAATCACATAATAACAACAACAACTTAAGCACTAGTCATACCATTCATTTTCAACCTTAGATTTTAAAACAAGTTAAAATTTAAAGCATTGGGCTCACAAGATTCAAATTGTATGAGCATTCTTGTTGAATCTGAGCCTTGGGTTTACTAAGGCTATGCTATGACTTATCATAGCTTACACAAGATACACACCATTAATGGAACAAAAATTGAGGAAGAAGGAGCTTAATTAATAATGCTGAAATTCGAAAGTTTTAACACCCTCCTAAATCTACCTAAAGCTAAACTCTTTATCAATCTTCAAAATTCTTTACCTCTCCCTAATTTGCTCTATATATAGTAATTCTACCATAGCTAACTGAATATCTTCTCATCAAGCCACTAATACTGTAATTATTATGCAACTAGCTAAAGTACCCTTCCCCTAATATTGATTCTTAGCAGGCTAGGTCAATGGCATAAAAGAGACACCAGGGTCATGCCAATGCAAGAAGGAAGAGACTGAAGAATAAACCCAACAAAAAAAAAAAGTGTCCAACGGATTTTCAGTAAGCATATTAATCTCATAATACGTGCTTCTTACAAATTGATATGCTCGACATGATTAAAAAATGGAAAAAATAGCATGATTAAATAGGTTAAGATGATATCCAAGTCCTGCCAAATTTGATCACATCAAACATACACTATTACCAGGCTTCCAGCAAAAAATATGTCATCCCCATAGGTGCAACACAGCCTTGAAATAATTCAAGACAGCTACTTCTATCCTCCATAGAATACATGGGAGGTACTGATGTTAAAAGAAGATACATCAACCTACTCCCTGAAAACGTATCCTTTTAGTCGAAAAGTGAGGCAAGACTGTAGAATCTAGCATAGTTATACTCGTATTCACTGTCATGTGGAGAAACATATCAATTGAACCTCATACAATTTCGTCTCTTGAAAATACTACACCATGTCTTTCAGATGAAAATACTATTATAGCTCTTATAAGAAATGTTTCAGATGAGCTATGAAAACAAGCTTAAAACCATGCCAATTGTGTAACCGAAGTATGTCCTGGTATTGATCTAGCAGCATGAATAAGAAATAAAATCTTTCTAACATGATAGGGGTAACATGTGAGAAACCAGGTATCAATTGTGTATTTTAGTACATTTTGTCCACTTGGCAAATATTCTATCCCACAAGCCACAGCCCACAGCCCCACCTAACTGTACTTCTTCCCGATGTCAATAAGGTAACTAACTCCAGCTTGGAGACCAAAGCATTCAACGTAAAAAGTGTTCCATACAGGATAATCAGATATGGTAAGGGTAGCAGATAATTATAATTTGCTTGACTCTCCCAATCACTTAGCACTTTGATAGAAATACCACAATTTGTACACTTCATTTCTCAAAACTCCTTGGGCCTTGAATTTTTCTGCATTGGTAACTGACAAATAACCCTAAGGCAAAGTTAACTTGGATCATTCTATCCCGATCCACCCACTTCCATGGTCTCCTCTCCACAAGACACAATTGCATGGTTTACAGCTTAAGTTCCTTCTTTTCACGGTATTGATAGTTGGAAAAGAGATGTAATGATGGGAGGGGTGGTAACCAACTAACCACCTTACCTTTACCAATGTAAGGTCCAAAACTCCTTGCTTGATCACAGTGGCCCCATTGGATGGACAATTTCGAGCATTGATGGTCAGAGCAGAGCAATCTTGAAGAAGGATAGTAGGGGAATGATTATTAATGTAAGGTGAGAGAAGGTAAATGGTTTGGGCATAGGGCTTTGAGATGAGGCATGAAGGTGATGTGGTTGAAACAAAAGGAATTAAGAGGTGGTTACAGACATAGGTATTGATGGGGACTAGAGGTGGTCAAGATGCTAGGTGGGAGAAGAGCTTTCTGGAAAAAGGAAAAATTATTGAATCTGCCAATCTGGTTTGACAACAAGTTAAGAATACATGAGGTTATTCTTATCTTTCCCCTTCCAAACCATACAAAGTCATAAAGTACATGTTCCTTAGTCCCCTCAATGCCAAATGCTTCTTAATTCCAATGTGATTTGTACTCCCCATAAACAGGGCTAAACTACTCAGCAGATGAGATAAAAGAAGGGTGTGAATCTAAACCCACCAACAGTGGAAGTTTTGATTTCAGATACACCAGTTATTTAAACCTGAACACTAAGGCAACAATCAGAGATTAAAATATTGTATTACCACTGATGAAGATAATTGAATGCTAGATGACACTAAAAGTACAAAAACATGATGGAAGATACTTGACTATTGCAGAAAATTAGATAGTAGAAAGATACTAATGCTTTAAGAAAATCATAAAAAAATAGTAATTTTAGAAAAAAGTAAGGTATGATACCCCAAAGTGTTGTGACCATTTGATAAGCAAGGGGAAGGAGGGTGTCTTCCTGGAAGTGGAATATTAAGCGTCTTGAGGGCAAACATTTGAAGATCCGTCACCAAGCCATTCAACTTCTTGATATCAGCAACCTAAACAAATAACAGGTCGGGTTATCTCAAGGAATATAAGACTACACAAACACCTTATCATCTCAAAAAAAAATCACATCTTTCGATGTTTTCAGCTCAAAAATTAGTAACAGTTCTAATTAGATCAAAACTCAAAAAGATGAAGCACCAGGTAGTTGCCCTTTTTTAGATAGTCTCAAACATTCCCGAAGGCATAGCAAATACCAAGCTCTACCCCACAAATCAACGGCATCGGTGTCTAAAATCCTCAGAATGATAAAGCAACAGTCACTTACCATTTTCAGATAGTCTCAAATATTTCCAAAGAATAGCAAATACCTAGCTCGAAACGCGGCATAGTACGCTATGAGATCCATACTTAAACAAAATAACATCCTACATTCCTAAAAAATTGATTCCCTAATCACTTGACCTAACACAATCTCTTGCAACCACTATGAATCAACAACCGTGTCGATCAAATTAACGCCACCGTATTGATCTCAAAACATTGTCCCTTTATGCAACCTAATCATCTCCCAAATGTTCACTCAATTGGGGAATAAAAAACACAATCTTTCATCCTTTCTTTATTAATCTCAATTATTGGGCAAATTAACAATGCAGCAAGTAAGTCAATTAAAAAGCAACATTCACACATCCGAATGGCAAAGCTCAAACGAATCACCAACTAACTTCAATTAAACAATATTTAAAATAATAATAAATAAATAAATAAGGAATATTCGATGATCAATACCTCAACACCGTATCTGATGGCAACACCAGCAAGAGTATCCAGCTTAGAGACATGATGCTCGATGTAGCGTGAAGGAGAAGACGAACACGAAGATGGAGAACACGGAGAATTCGTTGTTGATGACGATGAAGCCGGATACACCTTCACCGACGACGAAGAGCTACCACCGCCACCGTCTATTACAGGTCCATCTCCATAATCTCTCTCCTCAAATCCAATTCGATCGTAACCGTTACCATTAACGTTACCATTACCATGGCTATATCCATTTTCTCTCCTACGACCAAAGTCCATCCCCTTCCTTCCTCCACCTACTACTACTTCTCCGACTTTCACCAACAATTCCTCCGATTTTTTATTCTCATCACTCACAAAATTACCTTAAGTTATCAAAATTATTAGAAAATGAATCGGATTGTTCGAATTTGATTCGGATCGGAGTGAGATATGTGAGTAGAATCAGGAATCGATTGAACTTGATGAAGCGATTGCAATTGTGATAATGATTGTGAAAGAACCCTAAACTGGAAATTCCCAAATTCAGCGACGAATGGAGAGGAAGAAGAAGTGGATTTTTTTTGGGGGGCAGAGCGAAAATGGAGGAAGGGGAAGGCGTAGATCTGGAGGAGAGATAGTGTGAAACAGAATCGTGGGTGGAATTCCACATACGCCCCCAAACACGCCCTTAACGACAAAAGCTAATTTATAGAAATACAATTCTAATAGATTTATAGAATTTGATGAAATTACATTCAAGTTTTAGCCGCTTTAGTTGGTCTTTCCCTTCTCTTACTTTCTTTAACCACTCTAATTCACCCGTAACGTAACTCATTTCCATCCATAAAAATGCTCATTGCTTCTACATTCTGTTCTCTTTTCCTTTTTATCCAATTTTGGAAAACTAGACATTACTTCTTTTATTCGTATCGCTTACTACAAAAAGTATTATATACACACGTTACACTATAAAGTTATTTTATTCTGGTAAAAGTAATCCCTTAATGTAACAAAAGTTACCCCTTACTATAATATATGTTAATTTTTATCAACTTTTAGATGACAACTTTTGTTATTTCAATGGGTTGTTTTTACTGTGTTATTTTTATACACATTATTATCATCTTATCTCGCCCTATGAGTATCTTCGATATTTATATTGTAAGTTGTAACTGATTAATCTAAACCTCTAAGTATTTCATTAGATACATATCACAATTTTTCTTTTTATTAGTTAAAGATATACATCAAATCAAACCCAACAGGTAATATGATACTTGGAGAATATATACACATTCAAGGGAGTCAATCTGATGCTTAATGAGTAGATGCCTACAATTTTACAATTGACGATTTAAATTAATATTTGTACTCTTACAATATATTTATTGTAGGTATAGTAATGTAATGTAGTTGGTATAAAAAAAAAAAAAGCAATACGATGAAGTACTTCGTAATAGTATAGAAGATACAATGAATAGAAAATGTTCGTGGTATATGTAGTGCAGTAGTTCTTTACAAAAAAAGTTTGTAGGAAAGCTTACATCCATATCATTAATGTCTCATGACTTTCTTCATCCCTACTTCCTCTAAATCATTGGCATGTATCTTTACACCTAAGAAGGGGGAAAAATTACTCTCAACCTTTTTAGGTGTATGTGGGAATGATTTACATTAAATTATCCTCACCTTTTGGTGTGGTGGATCATCTAAAGTATTATTTATTTTTGTAAAAATTAAAATTTAGAATATATTTTTGACATGTCTTGTTATTAAATACCAACTTTTGCTTTAAAAAATGATCGGCTAACTAGATGTAAGAAAGCTGACATAGCCAATTACTTAGTCCTATAAAATACAATAATTATACAATAATTTTCAAAAAACTTATTTTTATAAAATAAAATAAATATCAGCTATTATCAATAAGATGGGTCAAAGGTTGTAATTATTATTTAATATATATATATATATATATATTAATGAAGTATTTAAATATAATTGAATGATACACCATAAAAAGAAGTTCTTTAATTTAACGCAATGACCTACGTGAGAGAGGACTTACACGTATTCTAATTTATGAGTGACAAATATGTACTTGAGCCCCATATGGCCATATACATCATATGACATGAGCTAAAAGTAGAGAGTAAAAAATAGAGAAAACGAAACAAAGGACAAAGGATAAAACAGGCTAGGAGTGGAAGCCAAGAGCATAGATAGACTGCCTATATACAATTAGTATCGAATGTGCTAGTTGGACCTGTTCTCTCGGGACCTTGGTGACCATGCAAGTATATGACGCAAGCGTACATAGTATTATGTATGCTTGGTATTAAAAATTGACTATTCAAGCGGGCTAATTTTTAGGAGTTCTTAGCTTAGTCCTTGATAATCTTAGCTCAATCATTTAAATTGCAGATCACTAATAGAGAGGAAGCCATAAACTCGATCAATATTCCGGCGGATGGCAATATATTGTCTAAATTAAAATACTTGATTGCCAATTTTTTACTGTTGTTTCCGTCATCTATTATTTACACTTTTCTTGGAAAAACTAATACTTTGGACACCATTTTCATATATTCTTATAATTAGATATAATTTCTCTCTATTCTCACCTCTAAATTATATTCAAGCAGATTAATATCTAGTTTCTCTCTTCACTCACCTTAAAATTTATCTGAAATTTGAAAATAATTGGTACAAAATTTTCATATAAGTTTTTATTAAAATCTTTAGTTATAGTGGGATAAAGGCTCCACTTTATTAGCCAACTGATGGTGAGCGTATATATATACCATATAGTATCCAAATACATACAGTATATCTAAAAAGTGTACAAATACATATACAAAGAAATAAAGTGAAAACTTAATAGTGTAAGACTCCCACTTTCCATTCTTTAGTTGAGGATGTGATATATTCTCACTGTCTCCAATTTTATCTCTAGGGCCTCATGTAAGTAATAATTTTTCAGGGTAATAACCGAGATGACTAAGGTAATTTGATGAATATATATGGACAAGTGGGTGGACTGTAAATTTATGAATCATAAAGAAACAACAAATACAATACTAAGTGCCGATGTTTAAGGCTACATGCAAGAGACAATATATATATAATGGTTCTTTCAGGTTGTATCCTATAACATGCAAATATGCAATTACTAGTGGCTTAATTACAGTGACAGTGGAAAAGAGTGGAAAGAACAAAGATTAAGGAGGAAGAATGAGATTCGATTGGACAAATGTGATGCACTATTATTACTCTCTCCCTCTCCTACAGATTGTCCTATTTCTATTTATAAAGTTAAAGTTTGAAAACTTTAACTACAAATTCTCATCATGTTATTAGAAATAATATATTCAAGTTGTATCTTATTGATTGTATGTCAATGTAAATTTTTATAATATTAAGTTTTAATAATTTTTTTGAGATAAACGTTTAAAGTCGTATATTAAAAAATGCGAAAAGTCGAACCGAACACTACTACTCAACCAAGTTAAATATTAAGTGGACTAAAAATGATTTCACACGTGTCGGTTGATGTAATAATGGAGTAGTTCTTCATTGTTCTAGGGAGTCTAACTTTAAAATATAGTACTAAAAAGGTCAACACTAAACAACCTAAGCCTAGAAAATTCAATTAGAATATAAGAGTAGTCGTACAATAAATGAGAACATGGACCATCAAATGAGGCTATGAGCTATGCATAAAATCCAGTAAAACAGGTCAAAATCTCGTATGTACAGCTAGCTGCCTACCACCGACAGCTTTAATTAACAAAATTATGCATTGCATGCTTTTGGTTGTTTATTCGTTCATTTTGTATTATTTTGTGGTGTTTGGGCCTTTGCGTTACAACTCTTGGGCCACATGTATTTTCAGTTTCTAGGCCCATACTTCATCTTATATCAAGTTTTCAACCCCATGAAAAAGCCATCTATTAGTACTCATTCTCGTGTTCCACTCACGTGAGTCACATCTTCAATTTTATTAAAATTACAACACTTTTTTTTTACTTGATTCTAAGCAAATAGTGGGAAAAGTGAGACTCCCTAGAAAATGATTATATGTCATGCTGTTTGGTTGACATAAATAAAATGAATTGAACCTAGTAGACCATCCTTGAAAATGTGAAATTCCCATGAAATTTAAGAAGTGGTATTCCCACCCTTTCCTTGATAAGTAAATATTTTCATGTCAAATACTAGGAAATATTGAAACTAAACTAGTGCAAACCAATTCCTAGGATATTCACATGTTCTCATGGTAACTTAATTCTTATGTTAACGAAACCAGCAATTTCACTTTCACGTTTGTCAATCTACTAGTTTAACCATTAATACCTCTAATAAAAATTATGAAAAGATATTCTATTGAAAAATATGTATTGAAATGAATTTATAAATATTTCATATGATAACAAATATTTTTTATGTATGGATAAAAATATTGATCAAAGCTAGTTTATAAATAGTGTCAAAACTAAAAGTGTTGTAATTATATATAACACATAGAAAATACAAATTTTTTTTTCATTGCATTATTGACAATGATGGTATAAAAATGGCATTGCTATTCCACCTCATGAGACATGACTCATGAATGTAAAATTCTACAATTAAAGAGGTTTGGGATGCTATTAATAGTGAAAAATTAATTCCTAAGCTTATACATCTAATTACCAATAGGAAAAGTAACTTGTAGAGGTTGTTAAGTCGTTTTCTCGATCATTTGCAATATAGAACACTAAGATCTCAACAACGGACAATGACTAGCATTGATTTGTGGTCGTTAAATGTTGATAGTGGTGATAAGGTAGACATTTTTATTTCTTACAACTTAAAGAAAACACTTATCTAATTTGATCTTTGACATTAAATAAAAGACTTGTTAAAGCTAATAGTACAATTGCGTTCAATTCGGAAAAATTGAAGCATATAGTATTTATTAATTCTAGTTGCTAGACATATTAAATCGATAGCACACCACTTGAAGCATATTGCAATCTCATCTCATGCTAAATCATCTATTCAATTATCGCATCAAGATCCTCTAGAGTTGCAAAACAACTCTTTTAAGTAATATCAACCATCCATAACTTATTAATGGCTCACAATTATAAATGGTATTGCAATTAGACAAGAACAACTGTGACTCCAAACAAGGTTAAGTCTCTTATATTATTAGAACATTCGCGGTACTACCTTGAATGCGTGCAATTGAATGCGTGCAAGTAGTCCGAAGAAACCACATGGAACGCCCCGGGACAAAACTACCTCCCGAAAGAATGTACTAGTGGATTTGCGCTAAGCCACCCGGCAAATAAAACACCCAAACAACTAAAGAAACAGTTGGAATTTTGTGAAGAATGAGACGAGTTGTAAAGTCATTTTCAAAATTGAGGCAGAATTGGTTTGTATAGGTATTCAACAACCAACGTCAAAACAACAATTTTCACCCAAATTAGAAGGTGCACCCGGGTGCATGGGAGATACCGTGCACTTGTCCTACGTGACAAGGAGTCACATGCAAAATGGAAGAAGTGGCATCGGGAAAGTGAAAAAGTTGAGGAGACCGAGGGAGAAAATAGTGGAAAGGTTGATGCGACCGAGGGAGAAAATGGCAACGGGCTTAGAAATTGATGGCATTTCATTTCACATGCAAACCCAGGTAATGATTACAAAAAATTTCAAATTTGAATAAAAAATTTCATATATTTGAACAGAATTCCACTTATTTGAACCCCATTTATTTTCTTGTCAAAAATTTATGAAGGTGCTGGTTGGAGGGCGATTTTTTTAATAGGGAAGAACAATGACAGCTAGTGTTGAGCAACTTTGTATTGTGGAGGAAGTGATGAACTCTAATTTGGTATGTGATGTGGATGAATCAGGAATGTGAAAATGTAGATGTATTAGGGAAATATACATCAGGCATTGTTGTAATGTACATAGTGTATTAAAAATATGTACATTACTTGAATTGGTTACATGGGGCATTATTTTAATGTACATCAGGCATGTGATAAATGTATATGTATTAGGGAAATATACATCAGACATGGTTGTAATGTATACAGTGTATTAAAAATATGTACATTGCGTCAATTGGTTACATGGGGCATTATTTTAATGTATATCAGGCATGTGATAAATGTAGATGTATTAGGAAACTGTACATCAGGCATGGTTGTAATATACATAGTGTATTAAAAATATGTACATTGCATGAATTATTTGGTATAGTTTCCAATTGCAAAGCTGGTACATCAAATTGGTTATATTTTTAGATGATGAATTAGTATGTACATTACGTTTAATTATGAATAATAGGGTTTACGATGAATATTTTTTAGAATGGATTTGTGTTTTTTATAGACTTTTACGAATATTATATTTCTAATTACAAATATTATTGAATATACATGGGGCATGGTTGTAATGTACATAATGTATAAAAAAATATGTACATGGGGCATGGTTGTAATATATATAGAAAATAAACATTCTTTTGCGAAGCATTGTACATTACCATTTACATAGTGGTTGCATTTGAGCTTATGTATATAGTTTTTTATCTATGTTATTTTATGCAATAGGGTTTATAGAGGCTGCTAATTCTGAGCTTAGGTACAAAAAAGTAAATTCTGATGATGAAGCAGATGTACTCGTTTTAGAGCACATTTACTACCCTGTTTTAGTGTTAAGTCTCGCAGTTTTAGATTGATTTTATACATATTACACTTGATTTCACCTTGATCTTGTCTTTTCAGGTGTTTTTGATGATTTCGAGGTGAAATGCGACATATTCGAGGCTTTGACACTCTTATCAAGATTAGACACGCGTATCATAGCTTGGGCAAACATTTCAAGTCACTCATGAAGATCCCATAAAGTTTAGAAAACATTAAGTCACTTGAAGAAGCTGAAAAGAGGAATGCAGAGTCAGATTCGACCGAATCTGACAGGCATTCGGTCGAAAGGCAGTCCAATAGAGAGGCATCTGTTCCATTGTTACCGGGAAGGCCGAATGGCTTGAATTCGGGCGAATGAGCTTCCATTCGGCCGAATGATGGTCTCTATTCAGGCGAATTGTGCACAAAGAAAGAAATCAAAATGAATCACCAGAGCTGCAAGAATGGGAGAATGGGGGAGAATTTGGGAGAATGATGTTGCATTCGGCCGAATGAGTCATGTATTCGGTCAAATGGACCTGTTTTCTCCGGAAATTTTACTTCTTTTTTAGGCCGGCCCAAAGACATTTTAGGGTTTCCAGATTTCTTTTATTGTTTGTTATAAATACCCCTCTTTCTGAAGAGAGGGGAACCCTAGTTTTTTTAGTTTTAGCTTCACTTAGACTCAAAACTTCTCTTAGTTCTAGTTTTCCATTTTCTATTTTCTCAACATATGTACTCCAAGTTTTCGGTTTTATTGTTTGGATTCTGATCGTGGATATTGCATTCAAGCTCTATTGTGAGTATCAATCTCTTCTTTACTTTCAAATTCGTTCGTTATATTTCAGTTGATTTTTAGTCTAATGTTTATCGTTCATCTAGAATAGTTTCTGATTTATTTTTGCTCTCGTTAATTTCTTTTCATGATTGTTGCGTTTGTTTTATTAAATATCATCATGCCGTATATCTTAAATATGTGAGAGTAGTTCTCTTGGGGGTTTGATTAGTGAAACCCTAGGAAAAGCTATGTTCTTCGTTGTCTAAGGTTATAGGAATGATGACAATAAGTAGCTCTCGAAACCCAATACGAATCTTGTCCTGCAACTCCTTTGGAGACATAGGGCGATTATAGGTCGTTCGATGTGATTTGTGGAATCACCAACTTCCTCTCGTATACTTGGGTGTCCATGCTAGTTATTGTTTGATTTCCTCTAACCTATCATGTTCTCTTTTGAAAGCATCATTCCTAGGGTGAATCTAGTCTCGTCCCCGTTTTTCTCCATTTGATTTTCCTCTTAATTCATCATGATCTATATTTTCGTTATTAGTTTTAGTTGTTTTTTAAATCCAAAAAGTTCAATTGTGTTAAGAAGTGGAGTGTCTTGATATCCTTTGTCTTCGTGGTTCGACCCCCTACCCCACTATACTCGTATAGTTCATAGGTTGTTATAAATATTGTTTGGTTTAAGGCTTAGCATAAACGACTTTTAAAACCTTGCTATCAGAAGCTTATGAATTATATAATAGTTATGCGTTCAAGCATGAGTTAGGCACAAGTAAAGGAAAGCTAGAGATGAGGGCTAACAATAAAACAATATGGTAGCGAATATTTGTATGTTGTTATACAGGGCTTAAGAGGAGTATTATGTTAAAGGGAAACATAACAATGTATAATTTAATATGAATCTATGTACATTAAATTACAAGTTTCTGAAGGCCAAAAAATGCATATCTTAGTAAAACAAGATCAATGGTCCAAAAACTGTATGTGTACATTTTTTAATTCATATATGTATATTTCTTACTTCATATATGTACATTTAATGACTGATAAATGTACATTTCATAACTTATAGATTTACATTTCATGATTGAGACATGTACATTTCGTAATTGACACATGTACATTTCATGACAGATACATGTGCATTTCATGTGAGAAATATGTATATCTGATGGATGACATTACATAAATGGAAAACAAGGTCATTGGTCCAGGAATTGAATGTGTGCATTTTTTGATTTATATATGTACTTTTTTACTTCATACATGTACATTTCATGAATGATAAATGTACATTTCATGTCTCATAGATTTACATTTTATGACTAAGACATGTACATTTAATGATTGTTATATGTACATTTCATACATAAGCATATAATGTACTTTAGATAAATATATGTACATTGCTTACTAGTTAAATGTACATTTCATGCCAAAGTATGAACATTTAATATATAAGCATTGCAATGTATATTTTAATATGGATGTATGTACATTACACATTAGTAGTATGTACATTTCTCAATAATTATAAGTTTTTGAAGGGCAAAAAAGGTCATTGGTCTAGAAATTATATGTGTACATCTTTTGATTTATATATGTACATTTTCTGATTCATACATGTACATTTCATAGCTGGTACATGTTCATTTCATGGCTTATTGATTTATATTTTCATAAATGACACATGTACATTTCACAAATGAGACATGTACATTTTATGACTTGTACATGTAAATTTCATATGTGGAATATGTATAATATTAAATTAATGGTCCATATTATTTATTAAATAATATTTTTATATATCTTCAATGTACATAACTTGTTTCTCAAAGATTGCAGGTTTTGTAAAGGTCCAGAAGTTACATGTACATTTAACGATTGATACTTGTACATTGGATGTGAGGTATATGACATTAATGATTATGATTATAACATTGATATATTTCCTATAAATTGCATGTAAATAAAATATGTACATTACTTTATAGTTATATGTACATTACTATATAGTTATGAACATTACATACACATAATGATTTATATGATTACAAGGACAATATCAAGAAGCTATTTGAGTACTATGTCAATGTACATTACACACGCATTGGATGTATATAATGATTATAAACTTTACAGATCAAGAAAATTCAAGTATATTTCATTATTAATATATGTAGATTTTATGGAGGTATATGTACATTAGTAATTGTTTTATACTTCAGCTACTTCGGTAATGGTAATGGTTAAATTTCGAAATAAAAAAAATTAGAAATACATACATCTTCTTAGACCATCTTCTTAGACCGACCCATAATTGTAGCAGAGTAATTGAAGAAGTAAAATATGATTTGGAAAAAATGGATGACTTTAATGGAGTTCAGGTGGAATGCTTTGGGTGTGGTTCCTTTATTTTTTATTTTTTTTTTGAAGTTTGAGTTCAATGGAGGGAAGGAGAAGATTTTGTGTTTCGAAAATAGGGAATGATTGTGTGTGGACAAAGGCTAGTACTAGGGTCATGATAACTTCCCTTCCCCGTAATAATATGGTGGTAGTTGCAGAGTGACAGACGATGATTGAGTTTCCTAATGACGGTTATGTTGATTGTATGCGGGTTACAACTGACATGTACTATGTACATTTTTAATGCATGTCATGTACATTTTGCTCTGCGTTATATTCTTTGCAACTTGCATTTTGGAGTGGGTGTACCATACTCATGGTACACTTGAGTGCACATTGCAATTTTCATACATTTTGAGCTTAATATGATTTCCATGAGATTTTACAAATTCCTTTAAGAATAATATGGCTTATAAATCTGCATGTTTAATACTACTTCTGTCTTTTATTATGTGTTACATGGGGTAAATCACACATTTTTAGGAGGGGTATTTTCTAAGGGGGGCCATTACATTGATGAAAGCAAAGAATACATTAAAAAGTATGAAAGCATATTACAAGTACAATTTGGAGGGGAACAAAAAAACAGAATTTTCAAGTGCCTTTATAATTTTTTAGCCCCAAATTTTCAATCTGCTAGTACATTTTGTTGGAATTTTTAGGCCCCAAAAGTTCAAGCTGCCCGTACAAGTCTTCTTAGCTCAAATCCCACCATAAATACAAGAAACACCTCATTTATTACAAGTGAGCTATAGAGGTAAAAAAATTTGTAGAACATATAAAACTTTAAAAAAAAATTATTGTGGGGGTGGGGATATCACTCTCAGGTATTGATGTTCATCATTAAGTGATTAGGGACATTACCTGTAAAATGAATTTGTGGCTGGAAAAATCTGTAGAATCATTATAGAATATGTTAGACTACGTACTCTAAGTCGCTCAATGTCAAACCATATGAAGCCTAACAGAGCATCAAAGAGTCTTCCAACAGATCCTAGCAGAGTAGCAAGGGTCATGTTTGACCTCAATAAACTAGCCTTTGAGATTAAGTTCAACTGTAGTGAACCAAAGGGATAAGCAGAAGCTAGAAGCTTCAACTGCACTGAACTAGAGGGACAAGTAGGGGCTAGAAGCTTCAACTGCAGTGAGCCAGAGGGACAACCAAAGGGAGAAGCAAGAGCTAGAAGCTTCAACTTCATTAAACCAGAGGGACAAGCAGGAGCTAGAAGCTTCAACTGCCTTGAACCAGAAGGACAACCAGGAGCTAAAAGCTTCTACCGCATTGAACTAGAGGGACAAGTATTAGAAAAAGCTTCTACTGCATTGAACCAGAGGGACAAGCATCTAATGGCCAGAGCAACCCAGACAATAAGTGTAATGTGCTAAGAAAAATGGCCAGAGCCTAGGTTGCTTAGAAATTGCAACAACTTTGTCATGAAGATCACACTTTGCCACCAAAACACAGCCAACAAACTACCAACAAGCTACATCAGCCAACTAGAAATGGAGTACAAAGTATCAAGATGGACAATCAGCAGGATATGGCATACAATCAAAGCACAAATGGATGGTAATTTTCCAATCAATGTAGATAACCAAAAAATTGGTAGAGTAGGAAGAAAAATGATATCATTTAACCTAAATGACCTGAAGGTCATTTCTCTTAGAAAAAGAACCACAATTAGAGCAAGTGAAGCATGCCTAGGTATACATAGATCAACTTTGCACAAGCTTATCAAGAGGGGTCACATCAAGAAACACAGTAATGTCATAAAACCAGATTTGAGTGACTCCGACAAAATTACAAGAGTATTGTGGTGTTTGAATGCAATAGTGCCACCTTCAATTCACACAAACCCTATATTCTCTAACCTTACAATGTCATACATGTGGATGAAAAGTGGTTCTATATGTCTAAGACCACAACAAGGTACTACTTAGCTCCAGATGAGAAAGAGCCACATAGGACATGTAAAAGCAAACGATTTATCATTAAAATAATGTTCATAGTAGCAGTGGCAAGGCCACATATTACACCAAATGGGGAAGTGGTTTTTGATGGGAAAATTTGTATATTCCCCTTCACACAATCAGTCCCAATAAGAAGAGCATAAAAAAACAGACCAGCGGGTGCATTAGAGACCAAGGCCATAACAAGTGTCACAAAAGAAGTCATCAAGTCAAAGATGATTGAGTGTATACTGCCAGCAATCAAAGCCAAGTGGCCATAGTGGGGGTACAAGCAACTTTGGGTTGTTCTATACAATGCTAAACCCCACATAAGCAAAGATGACCTAGATTATATAAGAGAGGCTCCGAAAGATGGATTTACTATCAGCGTAGTGAACCAGCTAGTTTAGAGCCCCAACCTGAATGCACTAGACCTTGGGTTCTTTATGGCAATATTCACTCAAAGACCAAACAACACCAAAGACTGTAGATAAACTAGTGTAAGAAGTGCAGCAAGCATATGAGGACTACGGCCCAAAACTAATTAATCACATTTTCCTTACACTTCAACAATACATGGGAGAAATAATGAAGGCCAAAGGTAACAATGACTACCACATACCACATATAAATAAACAATCACTGGAAAGAAGAGGAATATTTCCCACACCAATACCAACACCAACAAGACCACCAACACCACATAACCAACAAGACCACCAACACCATAGAACCAACACCAATAAGACCACCAACACCACGTAACCAACACCAACACCAACAAGAGTGCCATCGTCACAAAACCAACACCACAAAACCAACAACCAAAACAAAAACCATGATATCAACCAAAACAATGAAAACCAACAGCAACAACATTATATCAACGAAAACAACCCAAACAAGGATAACTCAACGAACCCAAACGAATATAAGGACAAAAGTACGAATAAAAAGAAATCAATGAAAACAAATAAGAAAATCAAATCTTGGTCAAATATCACATGCGCTCTTGCATATTGAGAACCAATAATAGTAGGTGGACCAGGTTTTGAACCCGATTGGTGGGGGTTCAGACCCACTTAGATTTGGTGCTTTTGGAGTAGGAGGGGGTTGATTACCACCGCAAGTACTAGCTTTAGGGTTCTTAGGTTTAGGAATAGTGGGTTTAGGAGTCTCTCTATCAATTTCAGTAAGAATAGCTTGTAAACGGACCATCTCATAAGGTAGCAAATGATCTTCCTCAAAGTCGAAATAGAGAGGCTTAGCAGAAGATTTCCCACCCATATTGTTATGTGCCATGGTCGTATTCCAACAAGCTCCTAGAAACCCCTAAAATCGAAGAACCCTAAAACCAATGGCAACCCCAAACACGCAATAAATGGGTACCAATTACCAACAGAGTATTAATCCGGTGAGAAATTTCAAAAATGCTTCGCAAATATAGAGAGATCTGAGTTTTGAATGGGAGGAAATGAGTTTGACGAAGAGAGAGTAAGAGACAAGGAAGATAGAAGGTAGAGTGATACGTGGGAATGGGAGGGGATAGGTTTAGGGTTAGTTAATCGGTTTTGTTGTAAATCTGTTAATGTATAACGGTAGTTTAGGGATATTTTTTTACCAAAAATAGTCACGTAGCAAATAATTGGAGATGATCGTAAATAGAAAATGTAGCAAGTAAATAAAGATGGAGGGAATATTTTTCTATCGCAAAGAAATACCATAAAAGTTTTATAATGACTTGATCAACATCATCAAATAAGGAAGATTAGTACCACAAGCACAAAAAGAAACTACGATTTAGTTCAAGGTAAAACATATTAACAAGATATTATACCTTCATTAATGTCGTAGATTTCTTTTTTAAGAATAAGTTTAGAAAAAAGTGGTAAAAATGTGGAGATGCGGGGTATCGATCCCCGTACCTCTCGCATGCTAAGCGAGCGCTCTACCATCTGAGCTACATCCCCTTATGGTTAACCTTATCTACTATAAATTTATATTTCTATAAAAAAATATATTTGAAACAAACTTATCCAGACAAATCCATAACCCGCGAAACTGTTGGTAGGAACTAGATAAGAGAGAAAGAGAAATCGAGTGACACAGAGATCACAACAACTCTTGCAATGGCGTCGTCAGCAACGCTCCAATTCATCGAATGCTGCGCCACTTCTACTACCACCGCCGCCGCCACCTCCTCCGCTACCACAAGACTCTTCCATTCTCTCTCCTCTTCTTCTCACTGCCGCCGTTTCGCTCTCTCTCCTCTCACTCAACGCCGCCGCTTTTCTCCTCCTAAAGCTTCCTCTCAACCACAACCTCAACCACAATCGCGGAGGCATTTTCTATCTCAGTCGACTTCCGCTGCTGCTGTCGCGTTGTCGCTTTCGCCGTCTCTCGCTCCTCTTCCGTCGAAAGCGGAGGATTTGCTCGCTGAGTGGGAGAGAGTTTACCTTCCGATTGATCCTGGCGTTGTTCTCCTTGACATCGCCTTTGTTCCTGACGATCCTAATCACGGTACTTTCTCTCTCTATTTCTTATTTTTTGTTGAAAATTTTATTTGATTTTTGTATTTTACTTTTTTTCCGGTTTTGTTGTAATTATGTGTTTATCTTCAATGTAATCAACATAATTTCAGCTTTATTAGCTTATTCCTATTTGTTTGATTTCCTTAAGTATTGATTAATTATTCAATGAATTAATGGCCGTTGCTGTTGTGGAGTTCATGTTGTTATAGCACCGGAGTTTGAATCATTCAGCATAGGTTTGTTTTTAGCTAGTTTTATTGCAGAAAATGCCGTCTTTCGCGGTGACGAAGTTTGAGATTGTGTTTTAGGTTGTATGTAGTCTTTCAAGGATGCTAACTGTGAAGTTTCACAAGTGATATAGGAATGTAAAAAATCTGGATACCTTTTCGGATTTTTGTAACCGTTCTACTGTTACTGTCAATTGAATATAAACTTTATCATGTGATTTCAAGTGTAGACTCTTCCTGCTAAAGAAGCTAACTTAAGCGCTCGACGAAGAATTAGTTCTTTATATATATATATATATATATATATATATATATATATATATATATATATATATATATATATATATTGTGAGGATTAAATATGTAAGATCAAGAGCCTCTTTGAGTCGGATTACTGCAAGAAGGAAAATAATTTTCAGGAGAATCACTTAGATAACTCTTTGATGCTCAATTGAAAATGCTGCTGAAGTTTCGCTGCTGGAATTACTTCCTCTACTAATTGGCCATATGAGCCATCCCGACTCAATGGTGGTAGATGTGGTTTTCCCTTAATAGTGAGGGCATTGAGGTCCCTCCATCTATATCGACTACATGTTGATATTAAATGATTAAAAAATTAATTTAAAGTTTAATGATTTTCAGTAATTGAATATTTGAAATGCCATATATGTTATAAACTGTAACACTTCATATATGAGATTTTCAATCTTGCAAATTTGAATTCATAAGTAACATATGATGCTGTCTAAGATCAATTCTCTTATCAATTTAAAAAGAGTCTTATGCTGAAGGAATGTTTGGCCTGCAGGATTTCTGTTAGGGACAAGGCAAACTATTTTAGAGACAAAGGATGGAGGACAGACTTGGCTTCCTCGTTCTATACAATCAGCTGAAGAAGAGGATTTTAATTACAGATTCAATTCCATAAGCTTCAAAGGGAAGGAAGGATGGATAGTTGGTAAGCCTGCTATTCTGTTGTACACTAATGATGCTGGAGAAAACTGGAAAAGGATTCCGTTGAGTTCTCAACTTCCAGGAGACATGGTAAGTTGTTGATTTTGTCTGTTATCAATATTTGATGTCCCTTAGATGCACATTTTTTATGTGATGACCGTGTCTGACAATTCTAGCTGAATCAAAGTAACAGAGACTAGAAGCTGATAAGCACTCAGGATAGCATATTGCTATGACTTTTGCTTGCCTCTGGACAAACACAGCTTTCATTTGTGATCTATGTAGCTATACTGAAATCTTTCTCGTAACATGAATGTGTAGCATTTTACTTTGATAGGTTACTTCGGTGAAAAAAATGACTTGAAGATTCTTCTCCTTCTCTAAAGTTTTAGAGCTAGTAGTTGCTTGACCTTATCTTCCTGCATTGAATTTGCGCTTCTCAGCTCCATTGTTTGGTTGGAATCTATATATTGATTTTCATATTGAATTGAATCATTTTGAGGACTTCTTAGTGTTGTGCTTGATTAGGTTTACAAATTTAGTCAGTTGTTGTATTGTTTTGTATCCACCCTCCGAAAGTCAGAACTTTGCTTTCCTATCATGTCTCTGAAATTAGTTCCCTTATGATTTGCAATTGTAGGCTTCTTTGAACTTGTCAGTCACTAAAGGGTAGTTTGTCTCTTCAGGTGTATATAAAGGTTACGGATGATAAGAGTGCAGAGATGGTAACTGATGAGGGAGCAATTTACAATACTTCGAATGGTGGTTACAACTGGAAGGCTGCTGTACAGGAGACTGTTTCAGCTACTCTTAACAGGTGACTTATACTGAAAGCTTGTGTTTCTACTCATGGTTTCTGCATATTGAATCCTCTGGCATGATATACCTAGAACATGAAAATATTTAAAAATAGAAGTTAAAACTTTAATCAGCTTTTGATGTCGCTTTGTTTATTGGCAGTCTGAATACAATTGTATGTCACATGTCACATCTTGCCTTTTGCTTGCTGTTATACTATCACTTTTGTATTGCGATACAGAATCCTCTCTTAGGCTTGCCTATTAGTATACCGTTGTTATCTTAATGTGCATCTTCCTTTATCAATCCAGTGCCCTTACCTGGTTACATTCTTAAATCAGATTTATGTGACAAGACTAGGAAGAGAACAGACGATAATTACGTCAGAGGTTTATGTAGAGACATTCTCGCCATAATATCTTGCAAATAAGTTTGCTTGAAAGCTTCTTCTTGTATAGACATGGATGCTATGTTCATCCACTTATAGAATTTTGTTGCTTTTGCAGAACAGTCTCAAGCGGTATTAGTGGTGCAAGTTACTACACAGGTACCTTCAATAATGTGAACCGCTCCCCAGATGGGCGATATGTTGCTGTTTCAAGCCGTGGCAACTTTTATTTAACTTGGGAACCTGGCCAGGTTGCTTTCTTTTTGCCCTCCTGCAACTTCAAGATCTTGCTAAAAATGATTCTTCACTATCTTCCGTCCACAATATATTTTTGAAAGGATTTTCTGACAATAAGTTAGTCATACACAATTCTTACTATTGGTCATGTTTGTTAATCATCATTCTTTAGACAAATTTTCCTATATTATTTGGTTCTTGGATCTCTAGTGTGGTGGACCTTATTGATAGATTCAAATCATGTCCAGGCATACTGGCAGCCACATAATCGATCTATTGCTAGAAGAATTCAGAACATGGGATGGAGAGCAGATGGGGGTCTTTGGCTACTTGTACGTGGTGGCGGGCTGTATCTAAGCAAAGGCACTGGGGTATGTAATGTGATCCCTTCCGTGGAGAGCTCCACATATTTTCTCTAATTGTATAATCGTCATACATTATTGTCAAACCCTATTCTTGGACCTATAGAATATTGATTAAGTACAGGCTTTGGAAATTCATTTTCTCTTTCTGTCAAACCTATTCTTGGACCTTTAGAATGTTGATTAAGTACAATTATTGGAAATTCAGTTTCTCTTTCTGTCAAACTTTTTCTTGAACTTGTAGAATGGTAGTGCACCAATTCAGAACAATTATGGTAAATGCATTCTTTCTTTCGGTCCTTCGGGGTCACTATGCTTTCATTAGACTATTTTCTTTCTAAACATTTATTTTTGAGTTCTCTGGATACACACCTGTTTCTATGTTGAGAAATAAAATTAAATATTAAGCTAAAGAGTGAACCAAAGACAGATGAATATTCTATCTTCTTAAAGAATTAATTTCAAGGTAATTGGCATCTTAAAATTTGATCTGGTGTTTGATTGTCTGAAGTGTTGCATAATACCCTAGTTGCTTGATAATTTTCTGTTAGATTGGTATTAAAATAATGTGATTGTTATAAACTTGAACAGGATGGCATGTGGAGTATGGATCTGATTTTATCTTGAATCTGCTTATGTTTTTATTTTCACTATCGATTATGAAGTATTTGAACCCTTTGAAGTTTTTGCTGCTGCTTTCAGTCAGTTTAATATCTATGTCATTCTGTGTAACTCAGATGTCAGAGGATTTTGAGGAAGTGCCCGTACAAAGTCGTGGTTTTGGCATTCTTGACATTGGGTATCGCTCACAGGTATTCTTGATTAATTTGTATCTTTTACTATTTGTAAAAGATGACGAGTAGATAGACCATCACATATATTCTTTTCCTTTATCCTTTATTGGTGAAGGTCCAATTTAGAACTTTAGGTGTTTATGGTTGGTGAGGTTGTTGATTATTTGTTGTACATCATGCATTTTTTACTTGTACCCAGGTTAACCTTAAACTCTAATCATGGGGATTGGAGCCTCAACTGAGGCGTGTAGTTGAGTTGAGGCTGCAGGCAAATGCCATTATTCTACTCTGGAACTATTTAGTAACTTACATGTTTTTCAAGATTTGAAAAGAAAACCAGGCAAACAACCTGTATCATTTTTTCAGATGAATACAACTTTGTGACAATAATAAAAAAGTTGTAAGGGAATAGAATGGGAGGCATGCTTTGGCCTTAACCTAACCCCTGCCCCAATTCCAAGTAATTGTGAACTTGGTGAATGTCACTACGAAATTTTTGTTAACTTAAAAGTATTATATCTTATATGTGGATATCATTTAGCTTAGTTTGATAAATTCTTGGGATGTTCCCCAGATTTTGAGATCGGACCTGTTCATATCACTTCCCAGTGGGGCTCTCTCTACCCCAAATTATAAAAATAAAGTATCTGATATATGCATCAGCCAAAAATCTAAAAATACAGTATGCAAATACGTAAAAATAAGTATCTGATATGCGTGTTCTTGCTGAAAAAAGCTGCATGCTCTGAGTCCTATTCTTAACGACCTTAGGGCCTTACGTGCTTAAGGTAAGAGGGACCCTTTAAAAACAGAAATCTTTGATTTTTACTTATTTGACCATCACTGTTTGTGCTGTTGATTGCCGGGCTCAAACCAGAACTAAGAAGTACGAGGAAAAGGCCTGCTAATCCTGGCTAATTGAAATCCTGAGGATCTTATTAAAAACCATTAGTTAGAGTTATGCTAATGATTTATGGGGTTTAGACCACTTCGCTGGAGGACAGTGGAGATCATGACCCTGCTTAGAAATTAATCTCTGTTGACATGAGTATGAGTGGCTTTGGCCTTGAGCTTCACTGTGAATCTGTCCAGGAGGTATTCATAACCTGCAGGCCTTCCTTTAAGTCATCTGATACCTGGTTATGTAGCACTATTGACAACTGGAAGGACTTTCTTTGAAGAGCCTGATTACTTGTTAAAGCGTTGCCACAAATGTTTTGTCCTCCGCACATCTGTTATTTACTGGACCTTACTGGGTGGTTTTTCCCGTAGTTTATATCTTGATGACTTGAATTTATCTGAAAATATAGGATGAAGCTTGGGCAGCTGGAGGAAGTGGGATTCTATTGAGAACCACCAGTGGTGGTAAGACCTGGACGCGTGACAAAGCAGCTGATAATATAGCCGCTAATCTATATTCTGTGAAGTAAGCTTACATCTCCAAGATTGATGTGGTTATTTATGAATGTCTAATCCTCTGATCATCTCATAAGAAAGGAAAAGATGATTTTTGTTTTTATTTTGGAATGTGCTTTATTTCTGCTTTCTAAGAAAAGAGAAGCGGATTGCTTTCAAATTTGTCCACACGCTTCTCAGACTTACTTTTATAATCATACCCTTCATATTTGTTGGGTAGTAGTTAGGCTCGTTTTTCTCCAGATACATGATTATTTGATGTCATTCATGAATTATCCATTTTATCTGACAAGTAACCTTGTGGTTTGCAGGTTTCTTGATGAAAAAAAGGGGTTTGTGCTTGGGAATGGTGGAGTTTTGCTTAGATACCTTGGATAAATTGGTGTGTATCCATAGTAAGCCAGCTACTGCTTCACTTTTTTCGTCGAATTTTGCATAGGGATACATTATACATTGCTAGTGAACCGGGTGATGTTATATATGACAAAACCAACTTTGAACTTCATTGTGTTACACTGTTACTGGATGCCCATCGGAAGAATTGAATTCTATCTAAATTTGGATTCCAAGCAGAATATTGATTATTTGAGGAGCATGTTCTTCAAGTCAGCTGGAATGGAGTCTAACAATAGTTGCTGTTGCAATAGGTTGGTATCAGTTGTATGTGTTTCCTTACAATCTGCCTTAACCCAAAGAAGCTGAGACGATTCTTTCAGTGTCGACGTATCAATTTGTAATTACAATAGGACATTATATTTTGTGCACCAAGCTTTTGTATACCAACCTTGTTGGAATGCCACAATC
Organism: Dysphania ambrosioides; assembly: GCA_026401315.1. Taxonomy (NCBI): domain Eukaryota; kingdom Viridiplantae; phylum Streptophyta; class Magnoliopsida; order Caryophyllales; family Amaranthaceae; genus Dysphania; species Dysphania ambrosioides. The sequence goes on from CM048672.1 coordinate 594,404, forward strand.
TCTGTCTGGCAAGGAATACCTAGAATAATTGGGTTGATTAGCACGAACTGGTTTGTAAATTCTAGGTTACAGCTTTTTGGGTGTCATGATAAAGGGGGATGATGGCCATATTCTCCGTACTACTCTCAATCTTCACTTGGCATGCTACATGATATGTATATAGGTGAAGACTAATTTAAGAATATTGTAAATTTTTTTTTTTTTTTTTTTTTTTTTTTTTTTTTTTTTTTTTTACGTAAAATAGCATGTATCTTACCACTTAAAGGCTAATATACTTTTTATTTTTCTCATTTTTAAAATCCTTCTTATTTTTATTAAATCCTTCTCAAAACTATTTGCAATCAGAAAAGAAAATTAAAACCAAGTATAGGCAAGTGCAAACCTTTAGCCAAATGCAAAATCCGACTTGATGAAAGAATTTTTGGCATAGGTACACACATGAGAAGAACGTAAATAATACTTGGTTCTAGATTGACGATGCAGTAGGCAGTCCAATCACAAGTTCAATACCTAAGATTTATCCAATTCACATACCATAAATCTTAAAATACCCAATATATTTGTTAGACAGCATTCACTTCCCAAGGATTGTTGTTTCAGCAATCATGGAGGTAACCACATAAGGATCCATGTTTGATGCTGGCCTTCGGTCTTCAAAGTAACCTGATGATGCAACAGTGTCATACAGCTTAGCACGTCATAGATGACTTCTTTGTTTTATTCCTACTGCAGTGCTTAATGACTTAATCCTATGTTCATTTGACATTATCTCATAGAGAAGACATTTTTAAGAATGAACGTTCAGAATCACACACCTTTGCCTTCTTTCTCAGTGTCACGGCCAACACGAACAGAGGCACCCCTATTTGCAACACCCTGAATTTTGACACATTATCAATCAAATTATCAGCTTAACACTTGAAACAGCACAAATGAAGCTCAGCAATATGAACACTTTTTAAATTAGAGTAGATATGCAATGATATTTACCCATGAGAAAGTGGTGATGTCGGCAGTCTCATGACGACCGGTAAGCCTCCTCTCATTGCCCTCCCCGTAGGCAGCAATGTGCTCCTTGTGGCGGAGGCTCAACTTCTCAATGGCTTTCTTAATAACATCGATCCCACCGTCTGCCCTCATTGACTTGGTGCTGAAAAGATGATACATATAGGCAGAATAATCTAACGCATGTAATCTATATTCTAACTCCAAATTTGAACTTATTCTTCGTAGTTAAGGTTGCAAATTAAAGTTACCTGTAGTTTGTGTGGGCACCAGCACCATTCCAGTCACCCTGATTGTTATAAGAAGAGATATCAAATAAGTTCGAAATTTCTAGATGACGTATAAACTCTGGAATATTTAGACGTATTACTTCCTCCGTATCTATAAGAAAACCCAATTTCTATTTATAGTCAAAATACGAAAAGTTTGACTACAAATACTCTTCCTATTATAATTAATAATATATGTAAATGAGATCTTATTTGATACATTTCAATGTAAAGTTTTAGAATATCAAATTTTTTGTCTAACAAATTTGAAGATTAAAGCGTTTAAAATCGTGTGACTTTCTTATAGGAACGGGGAGTACGTATCTTTGAAGGATAAAGATTACAGCAAAGTAAAACATAGAGGGTATAGCAAACCTTCACTGGTTTGGGGTCAAAAGAAACAACAACTCCAGCAATCTCTGCAATTCGCTGTATATCAAAACCCACAATGAATCAGATATACAGATGATGAGTGAATAAGTTGAACAAGGGAATGAAATAGGGAGCGAAAACCAACAATAATTAAGAAAAAGAATACCTCTAGAATGTATCTAGCAACCCAGACTTGATCTCCAGATGAAATTCCAACAGTAGGACCAACTTGGAATTCCCACTACATAAAAAAAGATCAAAGCAGGCATGATTTACATCGTGAACTATGTTACAAAATGGTGAAGTTATAAACAATAATCCTACGCAACTATCCAGATGAAAGAATATTATTTCATACCTGTCCAGGCATGACTTCGCCATTGATTCCACTGATATTGATACCCGCATATAGGCAGGCCTTGTAGTGAGCATCCACAATGTCTCGGCCAAACGACTTATCAGCCCCTACACCACAATAGTATGGCCCCTACACGAACCAAAATCATTGCACAAAAACTTAGAGATGCAACTGTACAAGGAAAAATATGAGAGAAACAAGAGATCGTTTGCTGCAGTACCTGAGGACCGGGAAAGCCACCAACTGGCCATCCAAGGGGCCAGTTGATATCCTTCTGAAGGAGTGTATATTCTTGCTCAATGCCATACCTGGAAGTTGGAGTACACACAAACATTTAATAAAAGCATTTCTGAAGGAGTACACACCACTTTTTTAAGATATAATGAAAAATTTTAAGGAAATATTTGAGAGACAGCCCAAAATGTAAAATAGGATAATCTTTGGGAGAGACGGAGGGATTAGAAACTAAAGGAGGAGGTATGGACAGGGACAATGTTAGTAACATAGTGTTATATACTTATATGTAGTATAGGTTTCATATGCATTAGAAAATACAATCTGAAAATAAATTGAAAGTATCAAGCCTACAAGTCCAAAATACATGGGAGGCAGAGGATCAAACTACTAGCCCATCCCACCGTCCTCTTAGCCCCTTCCTATTAGATATTAATCTTATTGTTTGAAGAGAAAGGTGTTTAACTTAAAGTGGGACAATGTTAGTAACCTAAGTGCCTATCCAAGAGTAATTTCGGTGTTCAAAGGTATTGAACCTAACTTTCAATATGCAACGAGCTTTAGTTTCTTTCTATTGCCGGGTGCATTCAAATCCAATTGTTCCAATACTCCATAGTTTTCTTTTCTTTCTTTTTTTTTTGTCAGAAATGAAACCAGGTTATTCCCCTGAGAAAGCTAACCAACAAGGGAGAGGAGAACATCACAAGGGAAGAACCATATAGACAAATCAGAGTGGTGAACTCCTATGTTTGCCATGGAGTGATGGAACTCCATAGTTGTTGATCAAAGCGATGGCATCAAGAAAAGGGCAGGTTGCCAGACAATTGACATTTGGAACTCAAAATGAAAACGACCCATCATTCTTTACATAAGCTAGTGAGGGCAATGTTGATAAGGATGCGCAACTATCAAGGGCACAAAATCTCTAAAAGATAGGCACTCTTACCTAACTCGAGGTGTGAACAAGTATATCTAGGAAAACACCCAATTAACAAGTTTCACATGCTTGAGGTGTGATAATCAACAAGTATATCTAGGAAAACACCGTAAAATAATTTAAAATGTTTTTATCTCTAAATTTAATACACATCTAACATGATTCTACTTGAATATATTATTTCTTATAATATAACGAAAAATTATAGTCTAATTTTTTAAACTTTGATTTTATAAAAAAAAATCAATCTACTTGAATATATTATTTCTTATAATATAACGAAAAATTATAGTCTAATTTTTTAAACTTTGATTTTATAAAAAAAAAATCAATTTGTATGTTGTGGTAACATAGCAATAGAGCCAAAGATCAAGCTAAGTAGAAGTACATAAAGCCACAAAGAGTAAGCAATTTGGAAGTGAAGGTGGGACCATAGACCCCATTAAAACTATTTCTGATGTGGGAATTCCAAGAGAGCAAAAAGACAATTGACACCAAAACAATTGCAGTATGGGGGTCCTACATGTTACCAAAGCTAACCCTTTCAAAGTTCAAACATATACGGAAACGGTACTCTTTTAAAATTTATTTAGGATTCATCGTATCTTCCTCAGTATTAGCCTTTCCACTAAACCCAGTACCCAACCCACATCATAGTTTTGTCACTTTACTATGCAAAAAAGGGGGTCTTTCATTACAAAATTCAGAAAAATTCTGCATTTTTTTTTTATCCCTTTGCCACAATAATTGATTTTTTTACGTTACAATATTTTGAAGTACACTAAATGTTGTTCAGATCATATATAGAGGTCACCAAAAGAACCAAAATTTTCACATTATTCTCGAAAATCTTGATAAATATATTCGGTAAATGTGAATATATAGGTTCACGTCAAACTATATACTCTCACTGTTCCTAATTTTTTGTCTTATTTAACTTTTTGTGACTGTATAAATAGAAAAAAAAATAAGCCGTGCTTTCTTTTATGGGATGCCTTTTAAAGCTTACCAACCCATTACTTGAAGTAACACAACTCCTAAAGCATGACATCATTCTACCCTTATCAAATATTATTATGATAACACTGAACTTGATTAGATTATCACAAGTTGATGTGATACGCAAGGGTGGAAAGGCATCTTTTTTTGGAATAAATAAAACACAATCGCCTATCTAGTTATCTAATTGCTTTAGCAAGTGGCAGCAAACGATATGGACCGTCTGACTCTAAATAAAACTATCCACACCAACTATTGAAAAAGGTTGTTTACAAATAAGCAAGAAAAAAAACTAAAGAACTAAACGTTATTAAAGTGAGATCTTATTGAATACGTTATTAAAGTAATATCTTGTTAGTTGCATATCAATATAAATTTGTAAAATATTTCATTTTCATAATCTTTTATCTTACTAATTTAGAAATAAAAACGTTTTTAATTGTACACTAAAGACTATAAATAGATAAATGGAACAAAATATTAGGAATAAAGGGAGCATTGTAGGTCGATGAAAATTGAAGCCAACTTAGTTAATCCGCCATTAAACATGGTAGGATCCACGCCATGCACACTTTGAATTATTGTGCTCCACTGCTAAAGTTGAATTTTTCTTTCGTACACCAAAATTATCAAACTTTTGTGTCACAGCACACTTTAGACACTCTGTGAGTATTAGTTGCTTTCTATAGTGCAAGATCCAAAGGCATGGGAGATTATTCTTATTACAAAAGGCAAGCACAGTAACTTTTCAATAAAATCATATTTTTTAAGATTTAGACCAAACCATTATTGTAGTAGAGGTAAACATCTTTGATTAGCAAGGCATTGTATCAAGAAAATATTCAATCATTTTTATCAAACAGGACTTTTCATATAGGTACTACTCTCTCTATTCCTTAATATTTGCCTCATTTGACATTTTTTATGAGAACTTTTGGGTCAAAATAGAGCAAACATTAAAGAACAGAAGGAATATAACAGTAACATTTAACAAACTACGGTATCATCTAAAAGTCTATGAGATTATGTTAATCTTTTTCTTCATTTAACAACTAAAAAATATACAAATAATCACTACGATAATATAAATTCTCATCAAAAGGAAGGAAGAAGAAGAGAAGGAGAGTAATACCATGGCTCCTCAGCCACGACGTCCGGATGGTTGAAGATTTTCTCAGCACTGTACCTCTTGTTCGTTGGAATTGGTTCTCCAGATGGAGTGTACGCATCACACATAACCTACAAATTATATATTTATTTTATTTTTAACTATATACAAATCCATATGCATCGATCAAATACAGCTCATGGTTTAGGTGGTGGCAAATGCTTCTTTTAGAAATTCATACAAGGGTACCATTTTCCTGTATCAAATGCTCCGTATAAAAAACTTACCAATATATTGTTTCCCCTTCTAAATGGGTCCTTGAATATAGCCTGAGGGCTGTTACAAATTTCAAGCATCAGTATATTAATTATGGGTCCTTGAATATAGCCTGAGGGCTGTTACAAATTTCAAGCATCAGTATATTAATTAGGTGCAGAAGCAATACCAAACCACTCAATCAGTGTGTAGTGTATACACGAAGTCATTAATAAGCTGTACCAAACGTATGTGCATTATTAATTGCAGTAACGACATCAGTTCACAAGCCTTATCACTGAAGACCTAATGCGAGAATGGTGAAGGAGTGAAGGAGTGCAGGACTGTAAGAAACTTAGTGCATTATAATGACTTAAATCAAATCATGACAAATACAATAATTCCATAACCTCATTCTTATATTCCTTTTGTCCCTAATTATTTGTCTCATATACCAAAAACAGATATTCTAAATGATTACTCCATACTTTAAGTGAACATATGAAAATGAGACAAATTATTAGCGGAAGTAATTGGTTTTCATAACATAATATCATATTGACGAAAGTATAACAAAAGAAAAAATATATGAATGACAGCTAGCTTAGTTGGTCAAAGTATTGGAGGGTGGTATTCAAGGCATGAAATCAAATCCTTTATATCAGGCGTGGTCTTACGGCTCTCTTTACGTAGAAAAAATTTTAAAAAAATAAATATTGTCCTCACTCCTCAAGCTTGATAGGTCCAAAAACAGCCGGTGATAATTATTGGCGATGATAACCCACCGTACATGAAATCATTCAAATGCCTCCAAGAAAGATTCTAAAAGGATTCCGCTGAACGTTTAAACCTTTTCCAATAATTATCCCAATAAATTTTCCATTAAACCCTGATTAAATGTAGTCTCCCAATAAATTTTATAGAGACGATTTAAAATAAAATATGGGATAATTTTTAAAAAATAAAAAAATACAGAACAGAGCGATGCTTATCAACAATGTTGAAAGAGCATTAAATCACAAGTCTCGATAACCAAGCTCAAAAGTGTGTCATCCTATTAAACTACTCCCTCCGTAGTCAGTAGTCAGTAGTCATCAGTAGTCAGTACCGTACTGATGTATTATTTAATGAGAAATAATACGCATAACATACAATATTTTAAGTTTTTAAGTTTTTTTCGTATCGAAGATTTTAAAAGTGATATAATTAATTCCGTTTACATTAATTTAAATTGGTATATTCCCTGATAAAAAAAAAAATGGGTAACTCCTCCATCTCTAAAAGGATAAAATCTACAAATTATTGCTAAAAAAAAGCAATTGGCATGAGTAAACCAATAATAAAAATTAACTTCCTATATTTTAGGTCTCTATTGCATAATTCAAAAAATTATAAAAATTAAATATTTTAAAAATTTATATTGAAATGTATTCAATAAGATCGCATTTGAATATATTATTATTGGTAGAATATAATTAGAATTTATAGTTAAAGTTTTGGTAATTAACACCATGATTAAATATAAAAAAAAAAAAACTTAGGAGCAGAAAAAAAAAAGAAAGAAGAAACGTACTAAATGATGACTTCACTGTCATCACCAGGGGCTTGATTGGTGCTTGATCCATCGTAGTTCCATTTGGGCAATTTAGAGGGATCACTCACTGGTCCTGCTAAGGTCTGACGTACCAACATATTTTTATTTTCGTACCATATTGTATACATTCATAAAATATCTAGACTATATAATATAAAATGAAATGTTGGAGTTAATCTCCTTGATATACACTTTCGTAACAGAGTAGAAAAGATGACCCTATTTTATTTAGAAAAGAGTAAAACTTTACCCTTGCTTTGCTTCTCATATCCATGCCAGATCCTCCAATCCTGAACCCAGATTACCAAGTGAATAAATATTACGAGACATCCAATTCCAATATATAAATATATTATAAACTAAGAGAACAATGATTCGTACCATATGTACTCAGCAATGATCTTATCAGAGGTTTTTGAGAGATCAAGGTTGATGAGATCATTCAAGAGAGCCATGGTTTTTTTTTTTTTTTTTTTTAATGGGTGATCAGAGGAGGAAGATGTAAAGAGAGGTGAGATATTGAGGGAGGAGAAAGAGGACTTCGACTTCAGGGTGCTTTTATAGAGTCGACTATAGTCCCTAATAATTTGCCCCATTTTCATAGGACGTCTTTCTAAATTATGTATATATTAATCGAATTTTACTTATAGGGTCGGAGGGATAATATATAATAATTATCTATATTTTATTTTGGATTATCCCTTAAAAATATTAGAGTCGCCCCCTAACAGTTAACATAATAATATTTTCTCTTGTAAAATTATTATTGACCCGCTTTTCTTATATAGCATTTTTTTAATGAGACAGAAAATTAACCCCCTTTTTTTGGCTGATTTTTGAGGTCCTAATTCGGATAAAAACAGTTGGAGATTCCAGATTCTAAAGATAGGAATGAGAATCGTATAATCTTAGAGCATTCTGTTTGACTGGATCAGCGTTTTTCTGTTTCACAACTAATTGATTTTTAATTTTACTTGGGGTTACTAACAACTCCTTTCTATACTTACAGAATTCAGCAAACTTTAGTTACACAACAAAGCTTTATGTGAGACATGTCGCAATAGTCGCGCATCATATCAACTCTATAGAACAACATATAATCATGATTCATGAATGAATTTTCCAAACACCATTTCAATATGAAGATGAATAAATATAAACTAAGACTTTTCTAATTCATACCTGATATAAATTATATTAGAAAGATTGAGATTTTGGATATATGTGTTATATCAAATATAAAAATACAAAAAATTTAAAAATAGAGAAAAATCATATTTTATATATAGACATTATAATCTCATGTATATAAATAAAGATACAAAAATATTCCTCAATATATTTATATCAAGAATAAATTATTAATTTCTATTATATAAACTTAAGTAACATGTATACTCACAATTGTACAACTTTACATTCCAAAAGCACAAACCATGATGAGCTAGTTTCACACCCAACACGTGAGGCTAACATTTTTTTTTTTTTTTTTGTCTTCTGTTTCCTATTAAAAATCTTACTTCGTACGCTGGAGAATAAGTAATACACAATCAAGATTCTATTCATTAGCTTGATCTCATCAAGATACTTCTAAACAAAAATTGTAACAGCATTAAACAAAGAGCTTAGTGGTAATTTCTCTTCAGCAGAGTTAAGAAAAGAGGCAATAGCTCAAAGTAGCCACTTTGAATCAACAAGAATTATCCAAATACCAAGCTATCAACCCTATATTTAACTCATTACAACAATTATTACTCATTCTTTAGATATAAAATGGTAAGATCAAAGATCTCCCGTCCAACAGCCAAAAAATTACAAAAATGATAATTTCAATATCAATTATTGCCAAGATAGGCATGTACGAGCTGCTCATAATTCGTAGAGGGTAACTAACTCAATGCTGAATAGCCTTAGCTGGTCTCTTTTTCTCCTACATGCAATGCAGACCTCGCCTACTTGAACCATCAGCAGATATAGCTCATGTTGAGCCACAATGGCAATTTCCCATCTGGTGGTTAGACTGAGAAAAATAACAGTAAACATTATGTCCGCGTTTCAATGTGGGACAGGAGTTGCAAGGTTGCAGAAGTAAATATGTAGTAGTAAGATGGACCAATGGTAAAATATCTCGAAGTATACACAAAATCAAGTCAAAGTCTTTTTACATACTCGCCAGTGAACTGAACACTTAGTAAATGAACAATTACCTCTTAACCAAAGTACTTGATCCCCGAACTGACCCACCCCAAACCCTTTATTGAAGGCATAGAAATCATTTTAAGTGGAAAAACAATGTCATACTACGGATGAAAGATTGCAACATTTTAAAAAGGTGGGAGGTTCAATATATATTAAGTTATTAACCGCACAGATGGTTATGTGAATATACTTGTACTAGTGTCTAAGAAGAATACACATAACGAGCAACTAATGAGCAAGCACCATTGCTTCAAGAAAGGCATAATTAATGAAAGGACCTGAGAGACAACTCGGACTGAGTTAAAAAGGACGGATAAAATGGGCTTGCATCATGATGTAGGATGAGGTAAAATTGAATGGAGGAGGATCTTTGTGGACAATTTAAAAGGGTACCTAGACGGTCAGTACATATAAATTTTCAGCTTTACCTTCAGTCACGAACCCAAAAAGGCTCGAGAGAGAGGTTCTTTCTACTTCTTGCGTGAGCAGCTGCAGCTCCTGGTGGAGGTGCATGCACAGTAATTGGAAGACACCACTCGCATTTGTCTCTGCCTTCAACTAGAAGAGGATGACCATACCTGTGAACAATAGTGTGACAAAAAAATCACAATGATAGACGAGATAGATGTCCCATTCAAAGATGGAATAACATACATACATTAACAATAAAATAAAGTGACAAAGACATTAAGTACATTGGGAGGACAAGAAATCAACATGATTAAAGCCTAAAATAATCTAAGGACTAAAAACAAAAGAATATGATAAAAAAAAAAAAAAGATTTTGTTCGCGTGCATATTAATTTGCCTACTAGTACGATACGGAAAACAAGTATCTAGCAAGATAATCAACACCCTGGACTATATTTCAGGAGCATATCATGGCGTTACACCAGCCCAAAGTGTCCATGCAAAAGCACACTTCACAACCAACGTTAGACTTCCAAAAAGGGGGTTATAAGGGTGACATGGTTAAGAACCTAAGATTTAACTTGCAAAAAAGAGTTGCTGAAAGATCCCTTCATCACAAGTCTCTAATATAACTAGCAAATTGATGATGGGCTTTCAGTTGCATAATGTATGCTAAATATTTGTCTAATCAATCAACAAAATTTATTATCACTATGAAACTTCATTCGGTACTATGTACATAACTCTGAGTATGTGCAAAACGTTGGAACTAATATTAACAGATATACAAAACTTCAGCAACTTAGAAAATACCATTATATGTGCCACAAACAATATTAACATTCCTGAAATTATTTAATCTACAAAAACACAAAACAAGAATTTTGTTTCCTTCAATCAAACTTCCTGGTCTTGGAGAGCAGGAAACTATGGAGGGATTCTTCTTTTTTTGAAGAGGGATGGCGGGAAGTGATTTTGATAATTCAGATGTGCCCTCCAAAGTTCTTCAACGTTGATGTTTTCAAGAGATAAGAAGCCACATATAATAACAGAATATCCATCTACGGTGCAGTTGATTGCAATAAGCTAAACCCACCAGGAAAGATATTAGCTAAACAAATAGAAAAAGCCTACCTACTCCAGTCAATATTCCTTGGAGTGGTAAAGAATTCAAAACGTAGAGCCCATTGAACAGATACATGAGGTGTTGAAAAAGACATGGGTCCATCCATTGGAATGGAAAACAGGAAGCTCGTCTGCACCAAATCGGCAACAACTTCATGATGATCACTGTGAACCTACATACATTAAGATCACCAAAAAAAAAAAGTAAGAAAGACATGCCATATATTGCAAGAGAGAAAGAGAATTGTGTGTGTGTGTGTGTTGAGAGGGGGGGTTGTTTGACTAGCCGGGTTAGGTAGTCTGGTGCGTAATTTGAGACTTGTGTGTGGTAAACATTTATTCATATCCCACATTATCAAGGTTGTCTACAATATTAGACAAGAGTCAAACAGACCCCTAAGAGCTTAACTGACATGTCCAGTCAAACAAAACCAAAAAAATCAACTCGGGCCAACAAGCATCTCAAACTATAAGAATCCTCAAAACGAGACCCCATGGGTAAAATTCCTAATCAAGCTGAAAGAAGAATGGATGAATTGCATACTTGATACTTCCATCAGTCCATAAGAATTTCAGCCGGTCAGCCCCACCAAAAGTTTTGGAAGGGCCAGGGGGGTGGGATGGAGGAGGAGAGGCTGAGAGGACAGAGTTAAAGAGAAAGAAGAAAGGAAAAATTGGTAACTAAGGAAGATATTTAGTAAGACTAAGGGCAGCCAACTGGCACATCACCAAAAACATTACCCATATATGAAGTACATCTTAATTTGAGACCAACTGGCACACCATAGAAATCGTGATCCAGTAGATGCAAATCAAAATGCGATATTTGGGAGGGGGGTAAAATAAATATATTAATAGTAAGTTAGTAACATGGAGTTGCACATGTTAGCCAGCTGGAAATGCCATCACTTACAATGACATTTAGACCAATATGTGTTGGTTTTTAATTTGCGAAACTGATTTATACTGAGTGGAAAGGGCTTTACATATCAGCCAGCAAATACTATAAATACAAGACTAATACTTGCCAGAAACAAACCAGCAAGACAATAATCAGCCAATTGATTGGGAACCGGAACTGCGTACTGCTTTGTAAAACTCCCTCCATCTCAAATTACTTAACCCATTTCCCTTTATTTGGATGTCTCAATTACTTGAACCATTCACTTTAAGTTAAATTTTTTTTTCTCCAATATTTTTGGCCCCACACCACCCACCTGATGTCTCATTTCTACTTTTTCACCCCTCTTAAAAATTGTCATTAGTTCAAAAAGCAGGCATATTGAGACAGAGGAAGTGCAGGACAGTAACTATGCCTAGATACAAATTTCAAATGAACCAAGACAAGGAAAATTTGATTAACATGCTCCATACATGACAAGAAACAACACACTCTTGTGTCACAAGATCAAGTTTGAGGCACAAGAGCCAGTAATGACAAGAAGTGTAAACTAGAAGCAACCAAGGATTTTTTTTATGAAATGACTGAGGAACACAGGTTCACCTTTGTAAGTGTAGGAGCGTTCCTCCGCGATGGATGGACAAAACTACAATTTATAGTCTCTGAAATCTCCAAGGTGATCGAAACCTGGAAAACAATTAAGCTGATAGTCAATAACAGGAACAGACTTCAGTATCAGAGGAAACCATCGGACTAAGTATTCATGATGTCATCATTTGTGAAATACATTTTACCTCTAGGCACCTCCTTGTTCCTTCTTCATGAAAAAAAGTGAGGGTCCCACCTATCTATAGATGAAGTGTTAAAATAATATTTCAAAATCTAAACAGAACACAAATCTCATAACACATTCCAACAAACATACCATATCACTGAAATAATAGTTTGAATCTGACTTCTTGGGTGAGAATCTGAGCAGAACTTGATCATCAAGCTTGATGTTATACGATCTGCCTCGAATACTGCCCTCTGCTGCAGAAAATGTTTGGAGCTAATTAGAATTTAATGAAAAAGTTGAGAACACATCATTCAAGAAGTGCAGGGACATAACATTGGAGAAATAAAAAGTGTAAAATTACATGCAGCAGATTCTGTAGTTTGGATGGGGGACGCCACTCCCTTTTCTTCTTCATCTTTAGAAAAAGTTTTTGAATAACCTCTTTGCAGTCTTGGTGAGACAACAGATGGACTCTTGGATGATAACACATCTGGCAGCATAGAGAACATTTGCTTTATCAATTTGGAACAAAACACTGCTTAAAGCTTGAAATGCCTAGAAAAAGAAGAATATCAATTGCTTAAAGGGTACAACAGCTTTACATACCTCCAGTTGAATTATGCAGAACTTCATCAGCATCTGCATGCAAAGGTTCTCTAAAGGACCTCGAGGCCGATCCTTGTAGAGATAGGGAACTGCCAAATGACTTGTGGAGACTGTCTCTTGAAGGATTATACGAAGACACAGATAGAACTTCGTCCCTTGAACTATCATAGCCTTCCTCAGCTCCATCATATATATCATTAGCCCTAACCTTTAAAGAAAGCTCATAACTAAGAAATAATTCATATCACAGTGGCATCAACCTATGACGCTTGGCTCAAACTGGAATCATGTACAGACCAAAGAGTCTTAAGTGGAAATGTCTAAACTTAATGCGTAGATTGAGTTGACTGTAAACTGTTTAAATGTGTCCAGTTTTTAAGATAAGATTGTAGGCCAATAAAAAATTATACATATATTCTCAAACTCTAGGAGCAATAAAAAGGAAGACATCTGATTTGATCAATCTTTTTCAAACTGATGTGGTCAAGTCACTGTAGTCTTTACTTTATGCACCCCAGAAATAGAAACAGAGTATTTTACAGCTCAAACACGCTGAATCCTGTCAACTCGTGTCCATATGGGAACTGATGTAGTGTTGTATGAATCTTATGGACTATGAATATAAGTATCACAGAATCATATCACTTCATATATCAAAATGCCTAGTGTTTTACCCATCCTTGAGGACAAATTGATGGTCAGAAGAAACAGGAGCATTAGGACTGACCAACAAAACTTACGAATGAATGAAAAAAGTTGCATAGGAAGTGTACAAAGGAAAACACAAACTCTCAGAGTAGTAAATTTATGATGGAAATGAAGGATAGAGTGGTGAGTCCAAGCATCATTGGTGAAAACACAAAATGAATAAATTTCTCAAAGCAATCGGTAGTCCCAGGAAATTTACTGCACCTATTGCCTTCAAAAAGAAAACAATAGATCAAATGAAATATTAGTAAAGACAAGGTTCATAGCTTACCCACTCCGAATCACCATCCAGCTCTTTCCAAAATACATCTGTTTGAATGGTCTGGATGGGAACAATCCCTATAATGATGAAAAATAGGGCAATTATTTTCATAGCAAGTGAAAAATTTAAACATAAGATGAACAACAATTCACAAATTAACTATAATTCAAATGTAAACATCACAAACATAAGATGCTTTACAATGAGGATTCCACAAGGACATAACGAGATTGGCTGGAGCTCTTAACTAAAAACAGTTTGTATAGGCTAAATAAGTTGATCCAGTGAGCTTAGAACCAACGACATGATCGCATCCAATGGTAGAAGATGAAATGAGGTGGTCTTTCCCTTGTTGCAGGATATTTATGAAAGGAAATTTAAGGACTAATGTACCATGTGCAAAGATAGGAGCACCTTTTAATCTCTTAGGAGCACCTTTTAGTCTCTTAGGAAGGTACGAAGAGTTTCAGCTAAGAGCAATATAAGAACTGTCCCTTTTACCAAAAATGATACCCTTCTCTCTAAGTCAAAGGTGCACCTTATCCAGCTTGTGTGTATACACAGTAATATACTATCATGAAGCATGCTCCCAAAAGGGAGCATTCTTTTTCTTAACCTTTTATAACAGAAGACATGATGCATGATTGTGGCTTTTTTCCAACGCAGAAGGACTGAGGGTGAAGAAGGAATGTTTTCTGCAGAAAATCATTTCGAGAACTTCATGCATATTTGAGAAATCAACAATATCAAGTATTAACTCATACTGATAATACAATACAATAATAAATAAATAAATAAAAAGCGCACACACACAGCTAAAAAGATCAGCTATGATAAGACAGGACAGTGAGATGAACAGCAAGAGAGCAAAAAGGCAGTAACCACAGGCAAGGCTAATTTACTGGAAAAATTATTCCTAAAAGAGGACAATAAAAGCAACCTACCAGCAACTTGACCCTCTTCATTTAGTAATCCACTCTCCTGTTGTGTAACCCAAATTTGCAAGGGGACACGAGCTTCCTGAAATTTTGGATGGTCAAAAATTATTTATAAAAAATATAACTGCATAACCTAATTACCAATATGCAAAAGAGTATTTAATATTCACATGCCCCATATACAATTTAAAATACACCATCAACTTGAAAACAACTGTCTTAACTACTGCAAGGAAAAAAAATAATGACTATGGAATCATTTAAATAATGATTTCTATGATTTTGTCGATAAGAAATTGGAGGAACATTTTTCCATTTGACCAGTAGTCTATTGCTAACAACATAACACAATTTTTTTGTAAGTTAAAGTTGAAAAATGAAAAACGAACCTACTTAAGTACATTCATATATTCTTCATCTATAACAATTCCACTTCAATTGATCAGCACATTCCTCCAAATAAACAGAAACCCATAGTGAATCTCTTGCTATAAGTTTGCCTGCGCTTTAACATTCACCAACCTCAGCACTTCCATATCACCCTTTGAGCATGCAAATTTTTTATCCCCCTATAATCGAAGGACCAGTAACTAGACCTATGTACCATTCTTACCCCTTTTTCAATATCTTTCCCGATCAAATTTTGCAAAAACCAATTGAAATTATTAGTCCCAACTCTCATATTTGAACTGAACATATTTACTGTCATACCAGAATGATTCTACAGAAGATCCTTGCATGTGCCACTCAATTGCATGATTTCAGGGGCAAGTTCTGTCCATCACAGATTCAAAGCAGTATTATCTTATATTCGAAGAAACGTCAACTACCTCCATTTGCAAAAACTTCTCACTTAAGATTCAGATTATTCCTCCAAAATTGTCCTTCTGACTTCACTAGCCAATTGCTTGTTTAACAAAAACATCTTTCACACAGGAAGGACCCAGCTTGTCCCAAACAATGCCAAAGGGAAAGAACCCAGACAGAAATACATCATTGATCAACAGACTCTTCTTCCTTGGAGAAACAAACTACTAAGACTAGCAATGCAGATATTGCTTCTCTTAAGAACATTGTCAGTTGGGGTTTTTCCTATGACAGCCACCCAAGCAATGAAGCTCAATAGGAGAAGATTGTGTTCCAAATATAAATAGAAAAGAAGACCATAAAAAAAAATTCTTTCAAAGAGCTTACAAAAGCAATGCACAGAATAATTGCCCTACAGACAATCTCAATTATTACTAGATATGTTATCACGCAGAAAGACATTTCTCAATTTGAAAAAATCTAAGCTTTGACCCTCTAGAATGTTAAATATATAGAGTAGTCAACTTATAGTGGCTCATAGGACGAGTGCAGTTACAATAAATTCTAGAATGAAAGAGCTATTTGCTCTAGGCGTCACTAATAAAGTTCAATAATGCTTATTAATGAAATTGCCTGAGACATCCTTTTCATGTTATAACCAAATTTTTCACCAGCATTGCTGCTCTAGTTTCATTACGGAACACCCATTTGATAGGTACAAAAACCTATGTTACCTGGACGTGACTTGGAGTGTTGGCTATGGGTACGGATCCGCATATTGGGTGAAGCAATTTTGAAAATTTAGGACACAGGGACTCTGTCCAGATTTGGACACAGTGTCCGCAGACATGCTGTATTGTCTATATATATTTATTTTTCATATATATTTTATTATTTATTTCATATATTTATATTCATGTGTAGTTAATTAACTATCAATTATCTGAATTAAGTCAAATATATTGACAATTGACATTTATATGGATTCTGATAATAATCAACTTAAACTGTACAAGGGTTTAAGGGAACAAAATGGTGGTGCTTTCTGCTGGGTAGAAGCCCAAGATTATAAATAGATAAAAGTATTTTGGACCTTTTAGATCCAAAGCCCAACCAAAAACTGAAATGACCATCTGCCATCAAATCCTACAAGCAAGCAAGCAGCCATCTTGAGGAGAGAGGATAGAGAAAAGACAGAAAACAGATACAGAAGGAAAAGAAGACTATGAAAAGGTTGAGCTACCCAGATTGAAGCCATAGATGTCTCCTTCTTCAGAAAAACTGTCTCTTTCTACCCTCTCTCTTCTCTCCTTCCCTCCCCCTCATATCTATCCTCAGAAGCTGCCATGTCCAAGCGATCAAAGAAGGACCCAACCTGGATTTTCATACCCGTGCTTATGTTGTGTCATATCAACAATGGGTACATGAGCCACTTTGCCGAGTCCGAGTACCAGAGGTAAAAACAATCAATCAACATCTTTTTTCACACAGAACGATACTCAAGTAACTTCTATATTATATCGATACATCACAACACAAGTTTGCAGACATATAAGTAGCCAAGAAGAAAATTAAAATAATAAATGGTTGCCTACCTTATATTCAGGAAGTTCAAAGGGGCAAGAAACTAATCAAGAAAAAGCAATAAGAACTAACCAGTCCAGTGATATTTTGAACCAGATCTCCCTCTGAGTGGCCATTTTCCAGTATAAACCAATGTCCAGAAAAAACACTTCTAACATAGTACAAGTATCGAATTGTTGTACCCCTGTAAGATGGTGGTATGATGCTAGGCAAAACCGTTCGAACCACATCTGTGAAGACAGATTTCTAATAAGCAATTAGCATACATTAGATGATAGACTCGATATGAACCAAAAACATTAAGAGATCCACTTAAGCATAGGAGCTGATGAATGACAAGTCATTTATATCAACTGGGTAGCTTGACAATATAAGCAGGGATAAAGATGATGAAAAGTAAGAATTGATGAAACAGATTAGCAAACAAACTGGGAAGAAATTCACATTCAAAATCAGTATCATAATTTGCAGCCAAATGAACAGTCAAAATACACCAAAACTAGACATTAGACCACTTCTGCTACGCAAGCCCATTCTGAGAAGAATTTGGACATTGACGATGGTGACACTGATGGTAGAGAGTAGAGGTCAACTGGGAACTCTTTTTCTCTTTTAAACAATGCTCAAATGAGCACAGATTTGAGTGCGAGTGATAAAGCAAAGGAGAGCCACTATAGGGAGATAGTTGCGGTCCATACATGTGGTGTGGCTTTTACTTGACCAATCTAACAAGTCATGTTACTCTAGGAAATTTGAGAATGCTTCATCTTGAGGAAAGGGTGAAAGAAATGGGCCACCCCAACTTTAAACTTAGAAAACATTTCTAATATCACAAACGACAGCATCCTAGTGTCCAACATAAATTGTGAATTTACATTTCATCTCCCTAACAAAGCCCTTCCTCCTATCTCTCAGTCTTTCACCACCTTTAAAAGGACTAAAAAACTACCTAGGGTTAAAATGTCCCACCTACGACCCCCTTTTTCTGATGATTTTTTCTCCTAATAAGATTTGTAGTTCCAGATATATGAGACTAACATCAAAAATACATTCCTTAGTTACATGCATTCTATCAGATTTTCTACAAAAATACACATGAGAAATCTTTCCAGTAGAAAGTTAATGTTCAGGTGACATAAGACATAAAAAAAAATTAACCACAAAACTTATGCAACAAGAACATAAAATCTTTATCCACGAGATTTGAGAAGAATAACTAAAGAACTTAACTCACAGTTTTTAGTAGTCCCGGACGAAATAATCTGGTTAGAGACCAATGACGTTGAAGAACAATCCAAGAAGACATGCTCACCTGAGACACAGTACATTCAAAGTTAATCCAACATGTGCGAATACCCACTTCATCTAGCATTCATCTACACTACTACCTGCGAAACCATGGTAAAAAATTTCACGGAGGCTAAGGAAAACTTGAGTTAAAAACTCAGAGCACCACATAGCCAAAGTGCCGAGCACTTTCAACTCCAGTGACTTCCAGAAAACATGACACAACTCAGAACACAAAAATAAACATAGAGAGCAAAAGAGCACAAACCCCTCCTGAGTTTCGAACCCGAGACCGGCTTCTGTGCATTAAACCACTGAGTATCAAGCTTCTCAACCCCTTTAAGCTCAAAACTAAGGCTTTCCAACAAAAGGGAACGCTCAGAAGAGGCGGTAATTTCATGGGCATTGGTAGGATCACTAGGGTTTTGAAGTACAATTGTAATTAGAACCTCATCACCAGGTCTATACACACTCTTGTCGGCTTCAAGCCTCAATATTGGGATCAATTCTTCCCCTTTCTTATCGATTGAGCTTTGTTTGTTGCTCGATTCACCGATCCCGAAAAGGGAGAATCTTCGTGAAAGTTCTGGTGGCGGCATTTTGATGAAAGAATGGAACTTTTCAGATATTGTGATGGGTTATTCAATATGTGGATAGATCGAAGAAAAACTTGGGATTGAAGCTATGATTTGACAGAAATTCAGAGAAATATTGTTGAGTGACGACTCGGAGGATACGGAATCATTCAAGATCTCAACGTTTAGAGTTATGGATGGAGTTGTTAGTTCTACGCCAAGCTATTTAGCATTGTCAAATTGGGTCAAGTGAGAAATCAATGGTTCAAGATGAGTTCTACTGAGTTGGAGATATCTCGGGTTTGAGTTAGTTGTAGTTTGGCTTGTATTATTTTCAAGCTAGGTTTAGTATATAACATTCAACTTAGGGTCAAGTCCAATATAAATTAGGTCATTCTTAAGAAATAATTAGTTTAATTAATATTAATATTTATATTTATCTTTTGTCATTATCGAAATTTTTTTTTTTTTATGTCAAGTTTATGTATGTAGCTATTTTCTAGTATTTTCATTTGTTGTCGTGTAATGTGACCTTGTTACTTTCTCTTAATTGTTAGCATTAATAGGATGTGAGTTATGTATGCAACAGAGAATGTTATATAGTACATTAAGTATGTTGAAATCATTGTAACTGTGAATGAAATACAATGAATTTATTTATACATAATGCTCTGATTGCAACCTATGCTTATCTTACTCTTTAATATTGGGTTGATTGATCCAAGGTTTAGATAATGTTTGGATCTATTCATTATAAGATGATTACAATACAAGTATTTAGATCCAAACATTCAAAAGTTGTTTTGAGGTTGAGGTTCATTTGTATAGAATTAATTGGATTTTGGCCAAGTCACCTTTGATGTGGGTTGGATTAGTTCAATATTTAGTGTGTTTAGAATAGTTTTATGATTGAATATTTTCATTTCTCAATAAGAATATAAGTCATTTGTTGCAACGGCCTAACTAAATATTTTGGTGAGAATAATTAGTTTTTTAGCTTTACTATTTCTAGCTTTATTCTAACTTATGTTTGGGTAAATTTTGGTGTAAATTTTGGATGCAATACACAGTGGGCTGAGTATTCTTTTTGTTTTTGATGGAGTTTTTTTTTTTTTTTTTTTGGAAGTTATGGAGAAGTCTTATCAAGTTGAAACCCTTCCAGAGTCAGACCATGATTAGCTTCCACAGAGGTTGTCAAAAGATTATCCGAATATTGAACGTATGAGACAATTTCCTAACAATAATAAACAAATTTCCTTGCATGATAACATTAAATTACTATCAACTATCGAGCTCGTCTATATATCTATTGCAACTGTAACTGATAAATGCCACAATGTTCCTGTTTCTTCTTTGATACACACAAGTTGATTTCTATAGATGCATTGTAACTTAGAATCCATTACACTTGATTAACCTCTGACAGGGGTCATCTGATTTCTAACATTCGAGGCATCAAACAATGATCAGCAAACTAACTAGCTAATCACTATATATGCATGTTTTACATAGTGAGGAACCTCACTCCAACTCTACACTCAGGCATGAACCTGGCATATGTACGAAACTTGAAACTTTGCTCATGGCTTTTTTCGATTGTTGTTAGGGCATGATCCACCATGCCATGTGTATTCACTATTACCAAATTATCTTTTAATCAAATTGCAAAAGAATGCGTCAGTTACGAGTGCTGTAGACTTCTCTTCTCGGAGTGAGCATCAGATTTTCTGTTTCAGCAAATATATCAGACTCGTTAACCAGATGATTAAATAAATGAATTCCTTGTTTAATAACAAGCTGCGCGCAACTGCAAAAATATTCTGAAAAAATGTTCAACCTTGGATCCACGATGAAATGTTGCTTACCTTGTTCATCATCATCACCAGACTGGGTAGTGAAAAATGGGGTCAGATAGTTTTTATCCAATGACGAGAAAGATGGAGCACTGTAGAAAATGTTTTCGAGATTAGGGAAAAAGAGATTAGTAATAATGTTGAATAAAGAACAATAAGTCAATAATTCTAACAGAAAACTAACTTTTGTATACAAGCCATTACAAATTACCTTCTATGGAATTCTTTCAATCTCATCTTAAATCTGTTTGAAGATGATCCCTCTTCTTCTTGACCAGGAGAAACATAGCCATCATTCCTATTGAAGCCCTGAAGGCAGAAATTACGTTCAATTATCTTCAACTAAGTATTAAATGTACCGTTTTAAACTTTTCCTTTTAATTAGAAAACAGATTTTAGTACAACGAGTCTGCCTAAGATCACATTCATCTGTCTACAAAATGTATTTCAAGGCACTGCTTATTGTTACCCAAGAACACACATTTCCCTGTCAAAAAGAATCCAGGTTGTTATCTGTTCACACTCCGTCCAACACAAAAGAAAAAAAGATCCACTGCTGACTACTAAAATAGTGAAACAGCCAATAAAACATTACCTATGGTCAAAGAAAATAACAGGCAATTAGTGAACTCAACTTACATCTAAGCGGACATCTGGAGTATCACCTATAACATGCAAAGATTCAAGCATAGTTCCCGTTGATCCTCCAATAAGCAGAACCTGTGGGACATCTCTCAAGAGTTAATAAAAATTCAAAATACAGTCAACCAAAGTGGATGTTTGAATAATTTGGGGTAAAAGCACATTTCCCTTGAAAGCTCAAAAACAACACACATATATTAATACAAAGGGATAAAACATGCTCAGTACTCTATCTATTGTTGTCTTGAAGAAAATCAAACAACACAACTCAACAAGCTGAAAGCCTGAAATGCAGTGAACCTGAAATCATAAATTAAGGTTGGCCACCATCTGAGCCAAACAAATCCAATAATAGTCGGTTCAATTGAACTTAATTTCACCAAGTTCGAGCTTGAGACCATGCTTATCACAAACTACATGGGCCACCTTGAACTGGGAATGAATGTCAAATTTGATTTCTAATTCGAGCTTAGCTCAATAAACTATGTTCAAACAATAAGAACAAAAAAGAAATGCTGTGCAAATCTCTCCTATGGTAGGGAACTATTCTACTTAAGGTTCGCGAGCCAACGAACCAAATTTAACTGATTTTGTTTTCAGCTCATTGAGTGGCCACCGCCATTACAATGCTCAATTTTCATCCAAGCAGCTATTGCTCTAATTACTTAAGTAGGGGCTATCATTCAACACCATCATACCTCATGAGAGCAACAGAGCCTAAGAATCTTTAGGCCTTGAGGAGAAAGATTTCATTCTCCAAGCTAAGATTGTCAGAAACTCTCCACTGGGAGTGTGTTATTATAGACATAACTATTAATAAAGCTGTGTGCCACCATCTAAATTTTCTAGTTAATTGCTTAACAAATGGTGTCTCAGGTCCAAAGAGTGCAGCTTCAGAACTAATGAACCAAGAAGTATATCTTATTATCTCATTCAATAAGTTAATGCACAAGAAAATTCACAGAGAATGAACAGATGAAACACAAAAGATGAAAAAGAATAAAATGAAGCACAGGTATACAGGATAGTAACATGGCAAGTTTAGAATTACTCATAAGCATAAGAAAATTTGAAACATTAATATAACATGTCAAAGCATAATAGAAAAAAAAGGGAAGCCTACCGTTAAAACAACTATTGCGGTGGTAGCTGTAAATATTGTCTGGCCATGCCCTTCAGGCAGATCATGAACAGACTGGAGAGCAAGAGCAAAAGCCATAGCCCCTCGAAGTCCTGACCAGGGTACAATGTGTTATGCATGTTACTTTGGACAAGGGTAATACCTTACATATGAACAAGAATGTAGTTTATGACATGGAAATATATGCAAAGTTATCCCTCTTACCATTGAACCAAAGTGCTTTCTGATGTGTCATTGGTATCTTCCGATGTGCTGGTCTAACCAAATTAACCAGATATCCACACGAAAAAACATTGACACCCCTTCATAAATGATAGCAGATCATGTGAGCAGTTTCACACCCCAGTAGTGTCATATCATGGTAACAATAACATGACATGAATTCTAGCCGCTTAGATAAACTAGTAGGCATGTCAAACAACAGAAATGATGCCACGTAGTACTTATATTGACTACAATAATTGTTATGTTATTCAATATTCAAGTACATAGACCATGATAGGACAAATTTTAGGTCGTCTCTAATCCCCAGAGACAAATTAAGTCAAACACACTCTATATGCAGTAATCAATAATAGATTCACCAAAAGTACCAAAAGAAAACTTGCAAAGTCTCATTACCTGGCAAGCACAATAGTGACCTGGAAAATCAAAAGTAGTCAAGGAACAACAAAGAGGCATAAGAACATAAGGCTCAAGTATAATTATTAAGATAAGTCTTTTACAATAAAAAAAATGTTGAAGGATACAATTGAAAAGAAGATAAAGCCAATGTGTGACCAGCTATGCTTTTCCATGACAATATCAAGGCCCATGTATATAAATCTGCAGATTGAAAACAAGTCAAAAATATATAGAAATCTCAAGAAAATAAAAAACCATAAATCACCACATATCTTACATAAAAGTCTCTGCTAAGGATGATATTAGATGGAAAAATTCCGATACGAATTGCTGTGACTTCTCTGACAGATTTGAGTAAGTATAGTGCTTCATGACCTGGACGAGGAAAAAGCAAAATATAACCTCGATGGATCTTCAACTTCAACTCTAAAGAAGATGAATAAATTAAAAAAAAAAATAAGATAAAGCATGTACTCACAATCCCTGTGAACAATATGGACACAATACCAGAGAGCCCAAGACCTTCAGCAAGCATGTACCTACAATGTGTACGATATCACTAGAGAAAAGCTTCACCAAGAAGCACCCTGCTGCATAAAAAAGTGCTGGAAGACTTACGAGAAATATGGGAAAAGAACAAACAGACAACATTCCAAGTTCTGAAGGCTGCAAAGAAGTTAAAAAAAAACAATAATATTAAAAATAACATCACATTTTGACCCAACACATCACATTTTGACCCAACTCTAATCTGAAAGTCTAATATACATGTTGTCATGACACTCACTTTTCAATATCTAGACCTGCATACTTGAAAAGGTTCATGAGGTCAAGGTTGAACAAACAGTAAATCAAGGTAACAAAGGGCCTTGTTGACAAGAGTAAAAACTTTATAATAAGGATATCAGGGCAGATATGAATCCAGCACCAACACCTGCAAAGAAAAATCAAAAGGGTAACAGCCAGGGGTCAGATTTTAATACAAACTTACAGTTCAAGTTAGAGAGACTCAAAACTAAGGGGAAGAACAGCTAACAATGGTACAAATTACATATAAAATACCCTATATACTAGCCAAAAAATGTTAGCCAAATTTACTAATTTAAACATACCCATAATATGGACTCATTCTTAGAATACAGTAGATTAAGATTGAATTTCACAAGAAATTCCTTTTTAAAAAGAGCAGTGGAGAAAAGACGAGGATAAAACGACTACTATAAAAGGTTATTTGGTCAAATAATGTAAAATTCATTAGTTATGAGAAGATGGCAGTAATGCAATATTATTTCTGGAAAAGCTGTCATCCTTGTTTTGTGTGTTTGTGTGAGTAGGGGGGTGGGGAGAGCAGTGAAAGCTACTATCTATGCCAGTATGCATGACTATAAAGCATGATTCTAGGCATGGATATATGAAAAGTTAACTTCAACATAATCTATAAATCACCCACAAGAAATAATTAATAGCATTAAATGGGAACATTTAACAATCACAACCGATGTACTCTTGCTAGAAAGGAGACTTATGTGATCATCCAGAAGGATGGAGGGTGGCAAACTACATATCTACAACGTAGGTTCCTATTTGTCAACTTCTTTCTTCTTTACAATCTAAGAGGGTAAACTTCCCCAGATAAACTTTCTGTATCCTTCTCTGGTTTGTTCAGGCTCTTCAACTCCTTGAGATGAAAACTGAGTTCACAGCTCACACACTTGAAAATACTAGCTGCCTATTCATACGAGGTAAAAAAATAACAGCGGCGATGATAATGAATTTATATGTAATTCTGCAAGGAAAGTCTACTGGAAATGTTTCTCCTTACTTTAATTTATTTCAGAAAAACTAATTCAAATAAGTCCAGTTCTTATAAGTCAAACAAAATACATGTTTTGTTTCATGAATTGTTATCCACTCATGATGGCAATGAGGGATGATGAAAATTTACAAAGAAAAACACATACTAGAGGGTCCATGGGAAAATAGTTGCACTCCCTTGGACATTGTCATGATGCTTTGATTGCTATATACAAACAATTTCATTGCAATTACCAACATTACTATTACCTACCAAACGGCTCGTAGGGTTTTTGCAACTCTATGAAATACATCTTTACAGGAAGATGTACCCACTTTACTTTCTTCCATTATGGAAAAAATATACTTCCTTCGTTTCATAAAAATCGCTACACTTTAACTTTTGCACTATTCATATACTAGATTTGACTATTTTTTTACTCATATATATAAAAAAAAAATGTCATTATTTACATTAGATTCAAAGTATATTTTCAAAATATCAACTTTTCATAATATTAATCCATAGGTAATTAACGATATAAATGGTCATTGGCAAACGTAAAAGGCAAAGTGTAACAATTTTAGGAAACAGATAAAGTATTATTGTTTAACAAACTCTCCATAACCTTTTTTCCTAAAACTATTGTAAACACACACTCTCTTTCTCCACTTCAAGAAAATAGTAAACAAAGCAAGTGGACCCAGTTTCTATACTCTCTTAGTCTCTCCTATCACAAAACTATGGCCAAAGCAAGAATTGTTGTATAAAGGAAAGACTCCTAAGAAAACGTGGACTCCCAAAAGTAAATGCTCCATGCAGCACCTTACTCAAGCCAATACTAATTATTTGCATACATGCTTGCTTTGCTGAGCTGAAGGAGTATCTTATTCACACATTTTCCTTCTTTGTCAGCAGGTGTGTTAACTTAGGTTTTGTTTGGTTCCATAAGATAGAATGGAATACAATGGTATGGAGATCCAATACCATGAAGGTATAGATTCATATTTCCATACCATTGTGGCTAGAATTTGAAACTTAAGAGGAATAAAATGTGAATCTTGGGGGTAAGGTGATTATTGGATTTCTAAAGAATGAATAGGAGTTAGAATCCTTTAGGAGTGAGTAACCATAGTGAAATTGGCCAACTAAATAAAGATAGTATAAGAATGGGTTCAAAGTCCATTCAACCCATTCCTAACTAGGTGAACCAAATGCCTCCTTAGAGGAAGACTCTTTGGCTTGGGTATACCCGTTAAATATACAAGAGAGGTCACATCTTCATTTAGGGGAGTTTTGTAGGAGAAAGGAGAAGATGTTATAATGTTCTGATAGCAATCTTATGGATGCTTGATTGGAACAAAAATGTCCGTTTTTATTCGGGAGTTGTTGTGCTGAGTGAATTATTGTGGAATAAAGCTGCTTCATTAGCACCTTTAAGGCCTAAAGGCAGCTAAATTATTCAATCAGAGAGATACAAAGTAATAGGGCAAATTATGTTTTGTATGTTAACTTTGTGAGGACACCTTGTCCTCATGCTATACTTTTTTTAACTGATAATGTTACTATCAACAAAATATTCTTCGCAAATGAAAAATATTTATTATTCACCCTGTGAAGAATAGATTAAGATTACACCAAGCATCAAAGAATAAATGTGAAAGAACTACCTGAAGACAATGAACCAACAAAAGTCTCAAGAAATCCCAAGATGAACTTGAATATATTCTGGCTTGATGCCTGCTGACCCTTCAAAGCTGACATTGACCTAAACAAAGGACAGCACAGCTTAGCAATTGACATCTTTAAGTAAAAAGTTCAATCAACAGGAAGTCAACTGTTCACACCTGTACAGAGAAATTGCAACCTGCCATCCGTGTTGCCAGGAGAAAATATGTTTTTGCCAAACTTCAACTATTAGTTTTCATCAAGCAGTAGACTAACTGAATAATATAATTTCAGAAGATCAGGTAAAGTTCTTACAGCATCATTCAAAACAGATTCTCCAAAAACCAGAGCATATAGATTCACATCCGTGCCAAGTTCCTGAAAGCAAAAATTTTCCATACAAACCATAAGAGGAACATATACATGCAACATAGAACTGAAAACAGAGAGAAGGGAGGGGGGAGAGAGATCATGTACTCCTTAATCTTCCGAGAAATAAAGGCCAGATAAGATCACCTTCTTAAAATAGAATTTGTTTATAATTCAGTTTCAACAAATGCCCCTAATTAAATGAGTAAGGGAATGATGAACAAAAAGCCAATTATAGCATACACATTCTTCTACTAATATCACATCACATCTTATTGATAAGGGGGTAAGAATGACAATTTTTCCAAAGGGAGTCTTTTTTTTTTAAATAAAAAGATAGCATAAACCATGTTAAGAGTCAGTTAAGAGCAGCATCTCTGATAGGTGTTATTATGCGGGTAAGGCTGCCAAAAACCCTTTAACTCACCCTAGGAGAAGCTTTCTTTAGAACATTTGGGTTAGCAGTGAATTTTAATGTCAAACAATTGAAGAGCTAGGTCAAGAGAAGAGTTCTTCTACCGAAACAGATGATATAGTGGGGGAATCAGTGACACTGGTTAAGAGAAGGGTGGGTGACAAAAGCCCAGTTAGGAGTTTAGGCTTCATCAAATAGTTCCACTACCACAGCTTCAGAGGGAAATGGGAATGAAATGTTCATCATAATTACAAAAGCTAATTTCCATAAGGTTGACAAGAGATGGTTAGCTCTCTCAATGGTGAAGACTTCTACTATAGAGTAAGTTTTGTTTACGAGACTGTCAGCTAATAAACTTAGAATATAATAAGTGGTAAAAATAACATATAATCCTGTTCAAATGCTGGAACAAATCAGACTTATGAACAAAAAGCATTGGGTGAAATGGTTCGGCAGAGTGTACAAGCACTCAAACTGTAGCTTCACAACATACCTAGAATAGCATAGCCATGAAATCTCTAAAAATAAAACGATTACCAAGGCTGAAAAATCCGCAATCAAGTTAGCATTGTCCAAGGTGAACCTCTCAAGACCGAAGATAATGATGATATGGTCTGCTTAACTGATAGTTATGGTATATTCAGAGTTATGAAGAACTGCATACAGCTGGAAGGGGAAGAGAAATCTAATTTCTCCACACAGAATATGTGGAGGCTGAGGCTCCTCCCAAAACATTCTTTACCATACAAGTATGGAGGGGAATCATCTTAATGAAAATATTCTTTAGAGAAGATATTTCAGCTTAGAAAGTAGGGACAGTCTCAGTAAAGAACCTCTGTAAACTCATAATGGAACATAATCTTTTGTTTATTTAGAATCTTTGGGGGTTTACAGGGCTTGAACAGCAAAAAAAATTTTGACATGGAGATCACTAAAGAATAAGTGGGCTAATTTACCTAGAGGATTAATTTACTCTCTTTCTGCTCTATGATTAGAGATCATCAGAGGTAGAGGATTAGTTGTTTTGATCCAAGTCTCCTATTCTAGATGGGTGTCACCCTATTGGCGGAATCCTAATACATTTCCTCATTAGTCATTACTTCTATAAAGATTAAGAAATAACACAGAATGACAATGGCACCAAACATGATATGGAAGTAATGGTGAGTCACCTGGAATATTGCTAAAACAGTGACAGGATCAGTTGATGATATCAGAGCTCCAAACATCATACATTCAACAAATGGAAGTTTATATATGAGGTATGTGACTCCGCCAAGATACCTACAGAAGCAGCATTGCCAGTGTACGTCATAAGCAGATGCACAAAGTTATATATTATAGTCACTATCATATAGAGTAAGAGGGGTTAGAAAGTACTTACACCAGAAGGCCAGTCAGAAGCGAGGCTATAAAGGTTCCAAGGATAGCAAATGTCACAATGGCCCCAAAATTTGAGAAGAATGGTTTCTGGAAGTTAAGATATGAAGGTTACATGTGTTAGCGAATGCTTAAGTATGAGCATAAAGAGCGTCATCAAATGCTTGAACTGAAAAGACGTTGAAAGAATCAGAACTTACTGGAGCAAGAATAAACCCTGACTGGGTGACCACCAAGGAGTCAAGGAAAACAATAACTAGAAGCAAGGTTACAAAATAACGTGAAATGATGCGCAATAATTCATATGGAGATCATCAAAATGAAACTTTAGATATGTAAAAAAATTAAAAAAATAAAAACAGGTGGAGGAAAGATAGACAGCTCAAAAGGATATAATATGATGGGAGGTAACAAGAAAAGAAAGAAAAACTCCTCATGAAAGTTAAACCATTCCCTGCAGATTGATTGGAACAAAAATTCAAAATCAATACAATGAAGGATATACGAGGAATTCATTACAGCTTCAAAAATAAGGTAATACAAACCTGATGCTAGTTTCTGTATTTGAGATGTTAGCAAGTCCTCCAACAACTAAACCTGTCAAACATAATTAATTTGATTTCAAACCAAAAGTAACAAGAGCATTTGAACGCACGACAAAAGCTCAATAAAACTACATTTTGAACAGGACAATATCAATAAAAACTAAAAAATACAAAATAACCCTCAAAAGAGTATGATAAAGAATAAAGTCTAGGAACATCAAAGAGGAGAATAATAGGTAACAACAGATTTCATTACCAGCACCATCATTATCATTATCATTATCATCATCGTCATCATCTATGTTAATTCAACTCCTCAATTCAGCTCAAGTAACCATGTCAAATACTCGAAAACATGGGTACGACACTCAGACATTTCATTTTGAACGCAAATGATGCACAAAACTAATGGAATCGATAAAGGTTACCTCTACCCTTAAGCATCGGAACCCTATCATAGTCATCTATGTTACTATCACTCCTCATTTCACCTCAAGGACCCATGTTTCGTACTCATTAGTCAACAGTATTTTGGACCAAAATCATGCGAAAATGAAACAAAATCCAGAGAGGTGTGTTTAACTAGAATCACCACATTAGCATCAATAAAACAACCAGAAACTAACAAACTACTGACTGATTGCCACAATCCAGAGATCAATTCTACGTTACTCCGACTCTTCATTTCACCTCAAAAACTGAAAACTAACAACTAATCAAAGTATATCCCATGATCAATAGACATTTCTAAATTACCCGTGTCAGACACTCAACTTAGGAAACTAAGATGCAAAAATTAACAGCATTAAATAAAGAAAAGAAAAATTACCGATCAAAAGAGAAGCGCTGGCTTCAGGAAGGTAATAAAATTTGTGGCGACGCAAAACATGACCAAGTACAAAGGAGAGGACCAGCATCATTATCTGCAGCAGAATTCCTACTCCCGCAGCTTGCTGCTCTTTCGCCGGACTTCCCCGCACATCTGCCGGAGATACCACCTCATCCCCCATCCGGGTCAGCATTTACCCGGATTCGATTGCCCCGCCTTTTCAACCCGCAATTATTGATGGGTTTTG
This sequence comes from Dysphania ambrosioides, assembly GCA_026401315.1. NCBI lineage: Eukaryota > Viridiplantae > Streptophyta > Magnoliopsida > Caryophyllales > Amaranthaceae > Dysphania > Dysphania ambrosioides. Next base: position 625,224 of record CM048672.1, read on the forward strand.
TGGTTGTGTTGAGAATTTGATGGATTTTTTTTGGGAGTTGGTCAATTCAGTAGGAAGTTTCCAATGTGTTCTTCTCGTTTCACCGGTTTTTTTTTTTTTTTTTTGGGGGGTTGAGGGGAATTTTTTTTATCAGTTCGGTGCACTTGCACATATTCCCCTTTTTTTTTACCAGTACTTTTTAATGTAGTCAAAATCTTGTTTAACAAGCTTCCTTGTGTTATTTTAAATTAAGGATATAACCAAAATCAATAAGAAAGTGAGCGAGGACTAGAGGCTACACCAAATCAGCTTATTATCAACAAAATTAGTAAATATCGAATAATGCCCTAAATTATCCCTCGTAATAATATTTCATCTACACCATGGACAAAGAATAATATGATAAATGGATAGAATTCTTGTAACAAAAAAATCAAGATCATATGAGATGCTAGGGTAATTTCGTAATTTGGATGATAAAGTATAGTGGAGGCACAAATATTTTTGTAGTATTTTTAAAGAGTTTATGATGACAGATTTATTTTTAATTTTAAAATACTGAATAATAATAACATATTAGATAGGTGGTTAAATGCTTACTTTTCAAACTAGTGAACATGTGTTTAGACTTGGTTATTTTTTTTTTTTTTTTTGTTAAAAGGTTGATAAATAAATTAAAACTCTGGTTGATTGAGATAAGAGTATCGCATAGCACATATACTTTTAAAGTTTTAAATTAAAGGCACACTTTTTAATAATTTAGAATAGATTTTTTCCCATATCTGCAAAAAAAAAAATGTTGGATCATTTTGACTTTTCTAGCTAACATTAAAGAAACTCTAATTTACATTTCAAGCCTTAAAGTAATGATCAGGAAAAATTTCCATAAATTAGATGACGGCATTATGTTAGGCTTAGTGCTCAACCTATATTTTAAGCCAAAAATGTAGAACAACAGGAAAAATAATTTTAATTAAGAGACCAAAGCATTATTTGGCTCTAATACATTCTAGGCTTAATGCTTGGATTTCCGGTAAAACTTTTATTTATATTTGGTTTAACACTATTTGTTAAAATATGTAAGTTAAGCCAACAATATTTGAAGCTTTATTCTCTTATCTTAATGAATAATCTTTTTCTTGTCAGCATAATTAATTAAAATTTAGTATATTAGGAGCTTAATAAAGTTAAAATTTAGTTCAAACATGTCAAGTTCAACTAAAATAGTAATACTCTATATTTTTTAAAAATTTAAGTTTTGAAATGTAATTTATTTTAAGGAGGGTAAATTTTTATACCTTAATGTTTTATAATTTATTAAATTATATTGTAGATATATTTTATTTATATGAGAAAAGAAGTATTATTGTGTAAAGTACTTTTGAAAAGGTATAAAACCTATTTCATTTATGATAGGTGTCAAGTTTATTAGCTTATCAATACTTAAAATCTATAAATAAGCACAATCGCCTTCTATGTGCTTCTCTTATATCTTTTTATTTGAAGATCATATATTTCATAAAAAATAATCAGACTCTAGCCAAAGGTATGGTTTAATAAACTCTAATTTTATTTTAATTTATGTTATTTAATTATTTTATGCAAACCCAAACCCTAGTTGTATTGTTAATGATGGTTTGATTTATTTTCAACATGTAATTAAAAAAAGTATGCAAGTATTAAAAATCTTAAAATTGATACTTATTCCTTATGGTTGTGCTAATGTAGTTTTAAATTAGTATTATGAACTTAATTTTGAAGCTTAATGCTCAATCTAGAGTATGAAATTTTGAGATTATAAATTAGAGTTTCTCTCTCTAGTATTGAAATACATTTTCTAATCTTAAAATATTTAAATTACAATACGTTTAAGATGTTTTGAAAATCGGTTTAGTTGCTATAAATTCAATGACTAGGTGATTATTTATGCCCCTCTTGTTATTTAAGAGGATAGTATTATACCCTAATTGATTTCTAAGTGTAAAAGTGATGGAAATCAAGACCTTGAGATTCTCGGTCGAGACTTTGAGATTTGCAATCAAGACCTTGAAGCGTCTGTCAAAGGAAATTCACGTCAGGGCTTTGATACGAGAGAAATGTTCATTGCTAAATCCTTTGAAGACCAAGTTATGGATAACTTTGGAATACATGGTCCTTCCATTTCAAGGCTTGAAGTTACTGCCCTTGAGTATCATTTAATGAACTTGGATGCGCTTTAATGAAGGAGTTTGTGATTAACTTTTAATGGAACAACACTTTAATAGGGAGTTACCAGCTTTTACTAGCTTTTAAGTCCAAGTATTGAAGAGGTGGGTTGTTAAGAGGAAGAGTTACGGGTTTAATGAAGCATATTGAAGTTAACATCAAAACTTTTCCTTTCCAACTTCTAGTTGGTTTATTTAAGTGCTTTAATAAGTGAGGTAGTTAATAAAGCTAGTAATCATTGTAAATCTTTTGTTTTCTTGTGTTTTTTCGTCTTCTAAGATAAGCATGTTCAGCTATAAAAGGTTGCTTGTAGTAGTATTTTACACAAATTTGTTGAATGAATGAAATTAAAGCCTTTTCTTTTAGACCAAATTTCAGTGTGAAATTGTCTAAGTATTTTTTCCAAGTTAATCTTGAAGAGTTTGAGCGGTGAAGTGAGGAATCCTTCTTTGCAAATTGGTAGTTATTTGGATTAAGTCAAGTAATCCTTGCCTAAGTGTCCTACAAATTATTTGTTTAGTGAATAATCCTCGCAAACATATCTAGTTTGTTCAAGTGAGTAATCCTTGCAAACTAAACCATTTTTCTTTCTCTTTATTAAAGATAACAATCTAAAATATAAAATCCTACGGCCTTTTGAACTTAAACCCATTCCCGACCAAATACATCCCTTTTATGTCCAAAAGTGATCCATTTGAAAACTCGTATAAACTAATACTTTCATATTAGAATATACATAAAAAAGTATAGCAAAGTATCACATATTCAAAGATACGTACATGGTAGGATATTTTTATGTATTAAAGCATGTTTATAAGTGTTGGAATTGCTCAAAATTACATGATTTCGTGTAGTATAATACCTAGGAATTAGTATTAATTTTATGAGCAATATATCAAAAAACATATTTGTAATACCCACTATGTGTAGAAAATATTTATGGTACTATACATAAGTAAAAGTACATCTTTATTCCATGGAACTCGTAAAAAGCTATGATATTCGATAATTTATAGTACTTAGATTAGATAAGTGGACTAGTACCTTCTTCAAGAAATCTCAAAGTACACATTAGTGATGTCGAAATATATTGAAAATCAAATAGTACTATTAGTTGGTCGTCAATCCTAAAGCACATTAGGTAACCATCTATGTCAAATAATATGAACAATGTTATCCTTTCTCTTATGTTTACAATGACATGTCGACATAAGACATATTTGATGGTACTTTCTTAGTTTATTACATGCATGTTGACCCTTAAGTGATGTCTATAACTAGTTTATATGGATTTTTTTTAAGATACTAGTCTTGTTATGTTTATTCAAGAGCCTTAACTTTATTCATCCTCTTTTCTTGTATCTACATTGTTATTACTTGTTAAGCATATAAGTAGACTTCTTCTACAATATGCATGCATTATTGCTATATCAAAAAGCGATAGACTCAAACTGTGGTTATAAAAGTGCGGTGTTACCAAAATGGTATAAGAGTAACCTCGTGATAGTGTATTGAGCTTAAGGACCAAATGTCACATGTTACCTCACTTATGCATCTACAATCTGTTATCTTTTAATCATATTATATTATGTTGCCAAGGTGCCTACAACGTAAAATAATGCTTATAGTTTCCAACTAAATGGTAAAGCTAAAGTTCGTTCCTATTTTTACAATATGACATCAATTAATTGAAAAAAGTCTAAAGTAAATATGTATGAGATATAATTGCATTCAATAATATATTTAAATAAGTTGAAATACCCCACTTTACATAAACATGTAAAACATATACTAACTTAAATAGGTTCATATGAAGTGTTTCTTCCTTAGTTCAAAGAATAAATACCCTCTTTTTGATACTCTAACTTAGTTCCAAAGCCATAAATTATTTTAAGTAAATTATACAAAGTAGCAATAATTTGACTTGGCACATTAACGTGTTTGGACAAGCCAAGCAAACAATGAATGAACCAAGCTCAAACAACTATAAAGCCTAATAAAAATCACCATCAACTCTAGATACAAGAAAAAAATAACAATTAACCAACTAATCTAGCTATTATGCAGAGTAAAATTGCGTAGCTAAGTAACTCGACTAGTCCACCTTGATACAATGCGATAACAACACCTCTACCTACAAGCAAATCCATAACAAACAAACAACTAATCTAGCTAGTAGCCTAGTATGTATAGTAAAATTGCGTATCTAAGTAATTCGACTAATCCACTTTTATACAATGTTCGGAGTACCTATAGCTTTAATCAAGTAGCAAATGACCATCCGATAGTCCGATAACAAAATGTCAGTACCTCACACAACAATTAAATTAACAAACTCCCTCGAAAAATACCTCGTCTTTCGCCACGAATTCGTAAAACCCTAATTTCGGCCTTCTAATTCCTCCGTCTCTCAGTTATAAAGTCCCCCTTTCAGATTTTTTCTTATTTCATCTCTGCCGTGTAAAACCCTTACATTTTAGGGTTTTGCAGATTCCCTCGCTTTCTCTCTCCTCCTTAAACCCTAATTTTTAGCCTGCATCCTCCTCTCCTCGTTTACAATGGGCAAGTCTAGCAAGAAATCCGCCACCAAAGTTCGTCGCTCTCAATCAGTAAGCTCTCAATTATTAATAGTTGGTGCGCAAATTATTAATCTCTCAATTTTTGTCGATGTTTCAGGTTGATGCTGCTCCAGTTGCAGTCGTTCAATCCGGAACGAAAGGTGCTACTTTTTGCTTGAATTTTCCCCCCTCATTTTTTCATTTTTTTTGCGATATTTATTGATGATTTTTGCTAATTTTTAGGTGTTTTGAATTTTGTTTGATTTCCCCCTTTTTTTTTGGTTGCGTAATAGGGAAGAGAGGCGCAGAGGAAGCAGTAGAGAAAGCCGTTAGCGCAAAAAAACTGAAGATTGAGAAGAATGAGGCTGTGATAGCTCAGCAGAAGGCAACCGAGAAGAAGAAGCCGAAGAAGATTGCGAGCAGCAGTAGCAGCAGCAGCTCTGATGACTCAGATGACGAGCCTAAGGTATAACCACTTTCTTCACTAAGTTTTACATTAGTTTTTACTTAACTAAGTTAAATTGTCTGTATGATAGCTGAACATTGTTGGTTATTGAAAGGTGTTTAATATGTCACGTATTTTCTAGGTTGTAGTTGCCGTATTGTGATGCTAAACTCTAATTCATTGGTTAATTTCGTAGTCTGCTCGTGTTTTTGTAATGTTTATAGACATAAACTTAATATTATGATGTCAAAAATCTATCTCGTATCATATTTGGCTTGTGTATTGTTTCTAATTCTATATATTCCATTTAACAGATTGGTGTTTGTTATTTATGCTAGTTAGAGTGATTGTTTTCACACAACATTATGTATTTGTCGATCTTGTTGGCTGTACTTTTGTGACCTAATAAAATTTGTAGGAGAGAGGTTGTGGTCTCTTGTTTTTATGGCTGTTATGTTTAAATTGGAATGTATTTAGTGCCACAGTTTTTTTAGGTGGATGGTTGATAGACAGTCTTTGTTATGTTAGGTTGTTGCAAAAAAGCCACAGGCTAAAGCCCCTGCTGTTGTCAAGAAAGCAAAGCAGCAAAGCGATACATCTGAGTCAGAATCCTCTGGTAGAGAGTCTGATGTAAGTCGGGTTTCCTATAAATTGTCTTCCTTTTGTATGTATACATATATGTAAACTAATAGCCATATTATAAACTCTAACTGTAAGTTCTACCAATGTTGGTTGTGCTTAGGATGAACCCACTCCAAAGAAACCTGTTGCTGTGAAAAACGATGCCAAACCTGCTCAGCCTAAAACATTACCTGCAGTGAAGAATGGTTCTGTTCCTGCGAAGAAGGTTGAGAGTGAGGAGAGCAGTGATGATGTGAGTTCTAGTTTTTGTAGTGTGGTCTGTATTATTTGTGAAGACTTGACACTATACATTTCATTATACTCACTTTTAAGCCTTTTTTTAATTTCCTAATAGAGTTTTTCTTCCTAAATTTGTAGGATTCTGATGAAAGTGAATCTGACAATGAAAAGGTAAATGATTTATTAAGCTAAAATTTGAGTTTCACATGCTTTGAGACTTTGTTGGGAGTTTGCCGTACAATTTCCTTTTCAATCTATTTGTGCAGAAAGCAGCTCCTGCTAAACCTTCCAGCAATGCTAAAAAGCCAGTAGAAGAATCTTCATCTGATAAAGATAGTGATTCTGAAGAGAGTGATGACAAGCCCAAGGCCAAGAAGGTAAGAATGCCTCTATTATAATTCTCTGTCTTATGCTTGTTTGTTTCAATTGAATTAGCAGTGATTGATTAAAAAAATGTTGCTTGGGCCCTTGGGGTCTGGAGTGTTGATAACCTTTTTTTTACCTGCAACCTTATATCCTTTGTGAATTGTTTTTTTACAGAGTGCCGTCAACGGTGCAAAGGTAGCTAAAAAAGATCAAAGTAGTGAGGAAGAAGACTCAGAGGAGTCATCTGATGATGATGAGTCTCCCAAGGCAAAGCAGGTAAAGATTTGCCATCAAAATTTCTTGTTATCTGATTAAAATTTGTCTGTAGCTTTTTTTTTTAATGAGTCCCTGCTGAGATCACAGGCACCAGCATCCAAGAAGAGTGGAAGCTCAGATGATTCTTCTGAAGAAAGTGATTCTGACAGTGAAGAGGAAAGTGATGATGTAAAGCCTCTGAAGACTCCAAAGAAGGTATTGAGGACTTGCTATCATTCATATATTTTCCAATCATAATGAATTAAATTGATATGGTATTGGTATTTGATTGTAATGGATCATGACAATGCTAGAAATTGACTTATAATAGAAATAAATTGATACAGTGATGAAAATCTAAAAGAATCAACATTTAGCAATAGCTTATTGTTGTTAATTACCACTATGGCTTTATGAGCATCAGTTTTGTTTGACTGATGGTGTAGTTTTAATCGAATTCAGTCAGAGATTTACATGTACTTCCATTCATATTTTCTTTATGTGATGATGTGGTTACAATTATTCAGTCAGTACAAAGTCCATCCTTTTTTGTTTGGGTAGGCCTCTTGGGTTTTTCACTTGCTTCGTCCTTGGACGTGATTACTGATGGAGAACTTCTTCTAAAATGCTTGTATTTTTCAGAGTACTGATGTAGAAATGGTTGATGCTGAGGAAACAAAGAAATCTGCCTTGAAAACTGTGGGTACATCTTTTTTATAGCTTTGGGGTTCTGCTACATGTTGCTTTTGCTTGAACGTTAATTTCTTTTGTAGCCTCAAACACCTGCAACTCCACAAGCTCAAGCTACAGGATCAAAGACGCTATTTGCTGGAAATCTTTCTTTTAACATAGAGGAACATGATGTGTATGTACCTTTTATTCCCCTCCGGGTTTGAAGCTTATATCAAACTTCTTACTTTTATTATATTTTTTTAACTTTATTGCTGAATGTAGGCGGGAATTTTTCAAGAGCGCAGGAGAGATTGTTGATGTTAGATTTGCCTCGGAGCAAGATGGTAGATTTAAAGGCTTTGGCCATATTGAGTTTGAAACGGCAGAAGCTGCCCAGAAGGTAATGATGTCTAAGATCATTATGAAATCACTGATGTTGTTTGATGAATACAATGCTATAGCTGTATTTTAACACCTTTCTCTTTTAAATGTATTACAGTAGTAATTGTCCAAGCTCTCAAGGTTGATACATGCATACCTTGTGTAAATTTTGGATGTTTCAATGTGAAATTTCTGTAGCATTTCTGCCAGTTGAAATTTTTGATGTTAAGTTCTTATATGAAATTCTGTGAATTGAATGTGTTATTTTCTTTGTTCTGTTAATGTTGTCTTCTGCTTGATCAATGTGGTATGTAGTTGAGAATTTCTTCACTGTTGTACTATGGTGGATTTTTTCGACTGTTTTATTCTAGGTGATTATGTTAACCTTGTTAAATCTGTTTGTTCTTCACAGGCTCTAGAAATGAATGGTCAGGAATTGCTTGGCCGTCCACTGAGGCTTGATCTAGCTCGCGAGAGAGGTGCATACACGCCTAATACCAGGTTTGTTTGGTTGTGAAATGACGATGTTTTATCATTTTCCTTAATACATGGGCTTTCTTATTTTTTATTATTGACAATTTATTTATGAACTTTTGATTTATCAGAGAAAACAATTCTTTCCAGAAGGGAGGAGGAGGCCAAAACCTTACAATTTTTGTCAAGGGTTTTGATACCTCTGCTGATGAACATGAGGTTTTAATATTTCCCTTTGTTGACGTCTTCCTTTTGTTGTCAGTCACCTGTGTTTTGATTGTTTGTATTCTCCAATTGCAGATGAGGAGTTCCTTGACAGAGCTCTTTGGCTCTTGTGGGGAGATCACAAGATGCTCTATCCCACAAGATCGTGAAAATAACTGTCTTAGGGGGTATGTGTAACTAACTGCATCCTATTTCTTATCTGATGATTGTATTTGTGTAATGTTTGGCTTTCTATATGGATCCATATTTTAGTCTGTCATGTTGCCTCTGCTTCGAACTTCCCTTACATCTCTGCCCCTTTTTCTCATTGTGGTTTGTTGATTGAACTTTGATTATGATCTGTGTTGAAACATTCGTGTCCTTGCTTTTTAGTGGTGCTTAAATCCTTTTGGTTACAGCCTATGAACTTGGTGAATCACATATGTAGTTGGGTGTTTCATGTTTTATTCTCGACCTTCCTTGAATTTCTACTGCTTCTGGACACAATTGAGTTTTCTTGGTTGTTTGCTTGACTTTGAGTGGCTTATTTGTGTATTAATATATTGTAAAGAAAGCTTATGGCTGCTCTTTGGGCTATTTTTAATTTTGCATTATTTCACAGTGAGCTGGGTAATAATCTGATTCCTGTTAGATTCCTGTCTAATGTTTGATTTGAGATTTAGGTGTGGAACAATTGGGAAGTCTTTTGTAAATTTTGCTGCTGCCTGCTTGTTTAAACTTTCTTTACATGCATGCCTAATATTTCTCCTTGTTGACTTATTACACTCTTGTTTGCAATGCAGTGTGGCATATATAGATTTTGCAGACAGCAATGCTTTCAACAAAGCTTTTGAGTTAAATGGATCTGAACTTGGTGGCTCTTACTTGAATGTTCAAGAGGGTAAGCCAAGAGAACCCCGTGAATTCGGTAGTGGTGGAAGAAATAGTGGCAGAAGTGGAAGAGGTGGGAGAGATGGTGGTGGAAGGTTTGGCAGAGGCGGCGGCGGTAGATTTGGTAGAGGTGGGAGAGATGGTGGTCGTGGTGGTAGAGGAGGACGTGGACCACCCAAGTTCAGTGTTACTGGATCTGCCACAGGTAACCTTACCTTTCATTATATTCCTTTGCTGACATATTTGAATACATTATTTCTTTATTATGGTAATTTAAACCCCTAGATAAATTATTTTGGATATGGTTTTAATTTAGTGAGGAGGTGAATTGCTCAGCAGTACCAAAATTTTACATCTTTTATTTTTCTTTCACTTTGTAAATTCTGGTACTGTGAGCTCATTACTCATTCCCATGTATTTGTAATGCTATACAAACACTGGACGTAAGTGCATTTAATATATTTACTAACAAGAAATCATTTGGTAGTGGTTATTAATACTTGATTTTTTCTAATCTTTTTCATTTTTATCCCCTTATTAACAGCCTAAGGGTTAGTATTTTCCATAATTTGGTTGGTACATGTTCTTAAGTTACAGAAATATTGATCAATGCAGGAAGAAAGACTACCTTCGATGACTAGAATATGCAAAACTAAGACCATCAGATTTGGCAGACTGTATTAAACAGTTCCCTAGATCTTTTTTGCTGCACTATTTAGAGCTTCACCAAGATGCTGTCGAGCAGTTACATAGCTTTAGTTTGTGCCCAGGTATGTTGTGTGTACTTAGACCCAAGTTTTGTTCAGAAATGAGACCAACGCAGTGTAATGGTTTTTTTGGCCGAATTACTATTTCTTGAAAGGATTACAGGGATATATTTGTCCTCAAGTGAAATGTTTTACTGCTCTGAGATATATTATTTGTCTATTATTTAATTTATAATCCAAAAGCTTGATTACTTTATTCTATTATTTACGTATATCGCCAGGGCTTGATTCAATTTTTTTTTACTGCATAATGTTTTGTATGTTGAACGATTGGAAGCCAGTGGATCACTTTGAATCAATAATCAAATGTTAAAATATTTGTATGATTTTGGTATAAATCGTTTTTTGAAAACAAAACCAAGATTGTGGTAATCGGGTAAAGTAGCCTAACTCGAGAAAGTCACAGTTAGAGATTGCCATTACCAGGTTACAACATAATAATAGTTAATCGTGTATAATCGGTTTATATTAATAATTATTTTATCAAACCATTAAGAATTAATGGTTATGGTACAGTTAATTAATTGATATTATTATGCCAAAGAATCATACAAGTAGTTTTATAATATGAAGTGTACAAGTGTATAAAAATAGAATGAAATAGTTAACGTTTAATTGTTATTGTACTGTTAAATATCGGTTAATCGATTATCGATTACTGTTACTCAATGCTACGGTTGCAATTAGCCTTTTTCAATAATCGTTATAACGGACTTATGACCTTTCTAGACTATACATGAATGGCCCGCATTGTATTGAATGTGTTTTACCCCGTTAAAAATTGAACATAACTCTATAAACTACTCCATGAGCAATTTATTTTAACGTTCTATCATGCAAGTTTTTCATAATATAGTACTTCGTCATATATCATTTTTTGGAGGAAATTGAGTTAAATATCCTTAATATTTATCACCCAATAGTTTGGGCCCAATGGTAAAAGATATGTAAACGTCTTTCTCATAAAAATAAAACAAAAAAATTTGTAAACATATAATAAAAATGTACAGCTAACGAGCTCGTAAGCTTAGTTCATTGTCAAACAAACCAATATCAAACTGATTTTATACGTTCCCCAACAATTTTATGAATCTTAACTCAATTCACCAAATTTCCTCCCAAATTCTCCTACCTTCTCTCCCAAATTCGCCTTCCCTCCCTTCTCATATTCTTCAACCTTTGAGCTTAGGTGGATATTGGAGTAGTGGCCATGGTTAAATAAAATGGATGAAATTGTTTAAATTCTTCATTAATATTACAAATGAGAAATTTGAAGGATACAAAATTACCAATATCAAACTTTTTTTTTTTTTTTTTTTTTGTAGTAGACCAAATATAAGATGAAAAATAAAGGATTATCAATGAGAATTTTTCAATTTATATTTTAACTCTATATGGTCTCATTCATTACTTACTTATGTGTTGCTTGGCTTTTTTTTTAATATATTGTACAATTTTAAAAATATATCAAGTTTAAGAACAGAGGTAGTATTTTTTTGAAATGATAATTATTATTAAATAAATAAATATAATTATTACTAAATAAAGTACTTTCTTTTATAAAATGCTTCTTAAATACTACTCTATCAGTTTTTTTGTTTGTCCTATTTATAATATTTCATTTGAATAGTGAAAAACTTAAATGTGAATTTTCGCTAATATATGTAAGTTAAAATAAACATCAGGTATCTTATTAGATTCGTCTCGAAGTATAATATTTGTATATGAAAAATTAAATTTATATTTTTTTATAATACATATTTGTAGATATAATAGCTATAATATGTTCTTTAAAAATTGTGCATAAAGCAAATGTGACCAAAAAAAAGGACGAATTTATTTACTAAGCCTATTTACCTATTATAAGAAGGAGAAAGTTTATAAAATAGTTTTGAGAAAAAGTTTCATATTTTAAAATGAAATCTATCTTCTTTCACTTCAGGAATAATATGATTATCAAATTTTAATGTTTCATAATTTCTTGGAAATTGTGTAATAAGCCTAATATAAATACCCCTTTAACATAAAAAAAATCCATGTGAAAGATATGTTTTCTCCTAAACCCTAAAACCCATCCAACCAGACCACCACAAGTATGTAATTTGAAATTATTATGTTTTATTTGAATTAAATGAGATGTAGATTTTCATGCTAAGTTAATAAGCATGAGTTTACTATTTCATTTACTAAATTAATGTTATTAGAAGTGTCTTAGAGTAGTGATTATAAGATATAATAATTGAACACAAGATTGTGGGTTCGAGAAAATTATTCCAACATTAGTTTGATTCATGTGAAAATACAAAGTCAATTAGTATTTGAAAAATATATACATTAAGACGAATTTTTTAAGACCCCATACGATTATATATTTTTTTCTTATAGATTAGGAATAATTTATGGTTAAAGTTTGACTCTAAAATCTATAAATTCCAAATAAGGAAAAAAAGAAACGGAGAGAATTACTAAATTACTTATAACTATTTATTATTGTATGCCTATTGCCAACAGACCACAGAACAAACGCTATCTAGCCATTAATTAATTAATTAATTAATTAATTATTATTATTAATAGTAATGCATTAAATGACAGTAGTAGAAGAATTATGCTTCGCATTATATTCAACCCTTATAATAATTTCTAAAATCCAGATAACATTAAATAATATCCAGTATTAATCAGAGTAGAATTCATAATCATAAATTAGGTGGTTTGGGTGTCATTTTGAGGCGATCTGAGAACTAAGAAAAGGGGGCATTAGGCCATTACGCGGTGTTGAACTGTTGGGCAGTAAGTTAGTTCACACTTGAGTTGGTTCAACCAAAAAACTACTTCTCAAGTTCTTTTCTACTACTTTCTACGCATTCATCAGTCATCAGTCATCACTACCACACTGGAAAAGCCACCTTGAAGGAAGGCCGAAGGTGTATATACTTCTTCCAAATAACAGTAAGTATGACTTTGGGAAAAGAAGCTCCTCCATTGCCTATGTACGAGCGTAAAGTGCTAAAACATGTGCCCACTATGGTCAGAAGACGATACGATCGTGATCTTGATAGCAAGTTTCATGCCAATCGAGGTACTTACATTTTCTATACTTTCCATTCATTTTTCGTGAAATTACTTGTGATAGTGTTTTTTGGTCAAGATGAAAATGGGACAAGGGATTGAGGAATTGAAGAAATGTACATCCATGGAGGTCATGAAAGGTGTGGGTGAGTGAGCTGATTGTTTGAGGAAACTGAGGTCTGAGGAGATATGAATGATTGGAATAGTGAGTGGATCGATTCAGTCATTAGGATATTTTTTCTGGGGTGCAGTAAATGAGAGGTGGTAAAGTAGTGGTAGTATTGTAACGTGCAAATGATTGTTTTCTTCTTCTTCTTTATTCTCATTGAACATATAGTCCATACTGTGGAAAAATTGGGCAGACTTACGTCACATACTAGATGATTTCTATGGGGTGACAATGACTGCATAGATTAGTGGACAACTGGCCATGAAAAGGAATAATTTAAGCAGATTAAAGAGAAATATGGAATGGTAAATCTGGTTATGAGAATATCAATGTAAATTAGGATGTAAATGTAAAGGAAATGTAGTAAATTTTTGGGATAATTGAAAGAGAGTATAAAGGAGAGACCATTCTTTTGGATGGAGCAAGGTGGAAAACATAGCTTTGGAGTATTTTAAACCGTTTCCAATTAGATTATGATTTTTGTAATTTTTTGGATTCACTATACTTTCGTTGGTGGGATTATGTAGTGATTTTTGCTTTTACTCAAAATATTCATTTGACTTTTTACGGTATTTAAAATATTTTCATTACTAAATTAATAAGATAAAAAATTATAAAAACTTGATACTCAAAAAATTATAATGAAACACATCCAATAAGATTCAAATTAAATATATTATTTCTTATAACTTGATGAAAATTTAAGTTCAAATTTTTTGAATTTTAACTCTATAAATAGGAATGACGTTAATTTGAAAACAATAAAAAGGAACCAAGTCTGATAATCTAGTGCCCAATTATTGTTCCCAAAACTAACTCAGATGAATTGAGCAGACTAACATAAAAACACCAACTTTTACAATGAAGCTGCATTAATATGTGTTGCCATGGTTGTTGGACAATTCAGACTTCATTTTGTGTTTTTGTTAAATTATTGAACTACAAATTGCGTGCAATTAAACCTCATCTCTTGGTGGATCATATAGCTAGACTTGTTAAAATACGCAGGCTTGCCTTCAGAAGACCACGAAAGCAAAGGTGGTGATGGTGGAGCTGATGATGTCAATCCTGCTGCTGCTAATGATGTGGACGATTTTGTTGACGATGAAGCTTGTGAGGATGAACTGCATGCAAATGTTGATGCTGATGAAGAGGAAACACAAACTTATGCTGATGATTTCGAACACAGTAACTTCAGACAAAGTGCTAGTAAGTATTACGTATCAAGTATGAGTAGCTAGCTAAGTGTGCTAAATTCCTATCATTTGATTGCTAAAAATCCAACTCTCTATATAGGTTTGAGCTCAAATTAGGAGTCTGTCACTCTTACATCAGTTGAACCAAAATCCTCAAATTTGTAGGTATAAAATTCGAAGACAACAAAATCGAAAGTTGTGAAGCCAAAGATGAAAACATGGACGGTCATGTCCTAGATGAAGTAGAGGGTGTTGGGCGTGCAAGATTTGATAATGATCGAGGTAATACTAGTAGAAATTCGGACATTAGTTAACCGCAACATTTAACTAATTCTCTACTAGTATCCACAAATGAACTTAGGCATGCAGAATTTGATAATCTGTATTTTGCAGTATGTATTTGGCTAAAAAAAAAAATTAAGTAATTATGACTTTTTGGAATGAATCTGTTATCCATTGCCATTGTACGAGAGTGTAATTCTCCAATATATGTGCGATTTCAAACCAAAAAGCAATAATCTAGCCATTACCTTATATTTAATATATACTATTGTTCATATATCAATAATTTACTTTTCATGAAATTGTATTGTTAGAAAACGAAGTTGTACACATTTTCGCCATTGTATCCATTTTCGCAGATTGTTGTCTTTTTGTATTTCAAACTTTTTTCTGATATATTTGTTACTTTTCAGATATAAATTAAGGATTCCTCATTTTTTTTGAGGTTGTTGAAATATGCAGGCTTGCCTTTAGAAGGCTGTGAAAGTAATGGAGGAGATGGTACTGAAGATGTAAATTCTTGTGTTGTGGATCATTTTGTTGGTGATGAAGCTGATGAGGATAAATCTCATTCAAATTTTGTCGCTATTGACGAGGATACACAAACGTATATGGATGGTTTCGGACCAAGTGCGAGTAAGTAGGACTGGTTGAGCTCATTTGATTAAGCTTAAAGTCCAATTACGTAGGAAGTTTGAGATCAAATTAGTAGACGGTCTTTCAGTTATAACCAAATTCTGAAATTTGTAGTTATGTATTCTGAAGGCAACAAGAGCAAATGTGGAGGAACAAGCTTTTCGGATGCTAATGTCCAATATAAAAACAAGGATGTTGGGCGTTTAGAATTTGATAAAGATAAAGGTGAATTAAGTTATGGTTTTCCGTCGACCTTTTTAGAGTAGAATAACCAAAATGCATATGTAGGTTTGCATGTTCAACCTAGGATGAACTATATATCATTCCTTATTAGCCAAAAGAAACAAAAACTTACAGTTTTATTGACTTTTGTGAATGTAGTTCCTCTTCCATTGCCAATGTATGAGCGTGTAATGCTCAAACATGTACCTACTATTGTTAGAAGACGATATGATTGGGCTCATGAAAAGAAGTTTGATGCAACTCAAGGTACGTAGTATTTATTGATGTTTCATGTTTTTTTAAGTTCATTAAACCTCTGTGTTGATCATGTAGGCTTGTTAAAATATGCAGGCATACCTTCAGAAGACCGCGAGAGCAAAGGTGATGGTGGAGCAGATGATGCCAGTGCTGGTCCTATTAGTGATGTGGATGATTTTGTTGACGGTGAAGCTGAAGAGGATGAAACACATACAAATTTCGATGCAGATGAAGAGGAAACACAAACTTATGCTGCAGATTTCAAACATAGTAACTTAAGATCAATTCCTAGTAAGTATGAGTAGCTTAGTGAGCTGAAATTCTGTTATCTGATTGACCTCAAAGTCCGATTGTGTATACACAGATGTTTGAGCTCAAATTATCTAGGAGTCTGTCACTCTTTCAGTCTCTCTCCATTTCATCAATTTAACCAATATTCTCAAATTTGTAGGTGTGAATTCTGAAGAGTGCAAAAGGGAAAATGGAGAAGCTGAATATGCAAGCTTGGATGCTAATGTCCTTGACAAAGTAGATAATGTTTGGCATGCCAAAGTTGTTACTGATCAAGGTACGCAAATGGATTTAGGCATGCAGAATTTGATTTACTTCATACTTATAATCTTGAAGATGTGTACTCCGTGCTGCACAGTAGTTGCGTAAGAAAAAAACTTAACCGTAATTCTGACTTTTGGGAATGAAGTTCCTCCATCCATTTTTCCACTACATGAAAGTGTAATATATGATCCAACATATGTGCCTACTATAGTCAGGAGACAATAGGATCAGGATTGTGATTAGAAGTTTGATCACAACTCATCAGGTCATATTTCAATGCTTCTTCTTGTTGTTTCCTTTTTTTAAATTCATACTTTGTCGCTTTGATTAGATGATAGGATATTCTCCTGGACAGTGGTGGTACTACCTAAAACTTGAAGTGGAGTTAGATAGAATTTCAAGGGTATTTGATGGCAGTCTTAGGCAATACAAAATCTTATATTTCACACCTTTACATGCTTAGGAGAAGAGGAGATAGACTTGAACTATAGTTAAAAGCTTCAACTTCCAACAGTTATAGTTAAGGATTTCTCAATTTTTTTATGAGAAATTATTTATAAAAGGGAAATTCAAAGCTTGCTTACGGGCGCTTGATAAACAATACAGGTGGAGCTGGTTCTGAAGACACCAGTTCTAGTGTTGTTAGTGATGTGAATAATTTTGTTGATAAGGGAGGTGATGAGGATAAATTACATGAAGATTTTGATGCTGTTGAAGAAGAGACACAAGCTTATACAGATGACTTTGGACATAGTGATTCTGGATCAAGTGCGAGTAAGTAGGACTACCTGAGCTCATTTGGTTGAGCTTGAAAGTCGAATTATGTGTACACATAAATTTAAGCTTGAATTAGGAGTCTCTCTTTCAGTTTAACCAATATTCTCAAATTTGTATGTATGCATCCTGAAGACAACAAGGGTGAGTGTAGAGGAGCTGGTGATGCAATTCCCACAAGCTTTTCGGTTTCTAATGCCCAAGATAAAACCAGGGATGTTGGGCATGCAGACATTGATAATGGTAGAGGTAAATAAAGTGTTACAATTTTACTTTATCTCTAAAGAGTAGAATAACTGAAATACAGTAGTAGTATGTTCAACCAAGAATGAACACTTCTAGAAGTTTCTACTTGTGATTTCCAGTTCTCCGCAACAGTATTTGTTCACATTTTTACCGCTGCTCCATTTGTTATATTTACATAAAAACTTACCACCTTGATGCTGTGTATTACTTGATAAACTGTTTTTGTAACTTTTGGGAATGTAGTTCCTCCTCCATTGCCAATGTATGAGCGTGAGATTCTCAAACATGTGCCTACTATGGTTAGAAGACGATACAATCGGGATCCTGACAAGACTTTTGATACAACTCCAGGTAATTTGATGATTCATGTAGTTGTCATAGTTTTTGCAAGTTCAGTGATTGTTATTTTGAAAAGATGTTTGGATTTCTTCCGAGTTTCTAGAGAGAACTAAAAGGACATTTTTGAAGGGTTTTTGAGGCTACATTCTTTCAAAACTTTCCCCTCTTTTTGATTATCAATCTAGTTACTGGATGGTCGTCCTTCTTGGAAGTGTAAATTTCACACCTTCATTGCTGCGGAGAAGGGGGAGGATGAGGAAGCAGATGTATGATGTATCTAACTACTAATTGCTGAAACTTTGATTTCGAACTAAAGCCCACTGTATGTAAATATATATGTAATAAATTCTATGACATATGCCAAAATGTATGTTAAACACTTGAACCAAGAAACAAAATTACAATCAAACCACAATATTACATAGTCTCCTTTGAATTACAATGGTATATTGGAGCTTAAATAGTAAGCCCTAATAATATAGACTCCTTTGTACTTGTACAAAAAAGTGGCCTTAAGCAACTGTCCGTAAACCTATGGATGGATGACAGGATTTCTGAATATGCAGGCTTGCTTTCAGAAGATGGCGAAAGCATAGGTGATGACGTAACCAAAGAAGTCAATTCAACTGGTGTTAATGATGTAGATATTTATGTTGACGATGAAGCTGATGAGGATGAATCACTTTCGAATTTCAATGCTGATGAAGATGCACAAACTTATACTGATAATTTTGGACAAAAAAGTTTCGGATCAAGTGCGAGTAAGTATGTCAGGGTGTGCTGAAGTTCTATCATATTATTGGGCTGTAAAGTCTATCCCTATCACACAGAAGTTTGAGCACTAATTAGGAGTCACTCTTTCACTCATTCAATTCAAATATAATTCAAATTTGTAGGTATGTATTCTGAAGATAGCAAAAGTGACACTGGAGGCGCTGAAGATGCCAGTCTCGCAAGCTCTTTAGATGTTGATGTCCACGATGAAATTGAGGATATGGGGCAAGCAAAATTCGAAAAAGGTTAGATATTAAGGCATGCAGATTTTTGTGTGCTTCATACTTGCCAAAGATTGGGAATTTAGTTCCTCCTCCATTGCCAATGTATGAGAGTGTAATGCTCTAAAATGTGCCTACTGTCATCCGAAAAAGATATAATAGGGATCTTGACAAGAAGTTTAATTCAACCCAAGTTAGTTGAATGCTACATGAAGTTGTTTCCTTGATCTAAATTCATTTTTTCATTGTTTTGGTAGACAACAAGATCTCTAGTAACTGAATGAGTATAAAAGAGAATTCAAAACCTAAAATTCAAAGGGTTTTTACCTCAATTTAGTAATTGAATAGTCAATCTAGGATATATAAACTTGACACATATATTTGCATGTAGGAGAAAAAGAGATGAATGAGGAAATTGAGATGTACTTGGAGGGCGCCGGGTGAGTAAGGGAGACATGAGTGGATTTGATTTTAGGGAGAGATTAGTGTATATGATTAGAGAGATAGGACAGTATGAAATTGAATTTTCTAAACAGAAAAGACCATGATACAAGGGATTGAGTGAAATAGAGCACATTCTTTTGCATGGTGCAAGGGAGACAATGTGTTATTATGCTCTTAGAAATATCTAGAAATGATTTTGTAGTCTCTTCTCTTTTTTTTTGGCAATCATGTAAAATTTTATTGCCAAAATACAATCAATACAGTCTAGGATTCATGAGAAACATCAAACCTCCGAATTCAGCTCTGAAATCAGCCAGACAACTAGCCAAATAAGAAGGAAAAAAACCAATTATAAGATTACAAACACTGCTTAGCACTTTCAGAAGGTTTCTACCCAAATATAACGTATTCTTCCCTTTACTACAGTTTTGTATTTCTTGCACTAAAACTCTCAAACTGTTTGATGGTGCCGTTTCTCAAATTCCTCAACTTATACAAAGTTTCTGTCATAGCAGCAATAGTCACATCCTTCCAAAAAAGATGATGTCTTCCTCCTTTGTAGATCTGTTTCAGCAGGTTATAGAAACCTTTGTTCTCATTTCTAATACCCACCCAACCATACTTTTATACTTTATAATGGTACGTTGGAGCTTAGATGGTAAGTCCTTATGAATATGTATGATTTTCTTTATCGACAAGAACTATAAAATGGGCTTAATTATTGCACGTAAGCCTCTGGATGGATGATAAAATTTTTGAAATGTGCAGACTTGATTTCAGCAGATTTAAGAAGAAAAGGTGAAGATGGAACTGAAGATGCCAATTCCACTGTTAGTGATTTGGATGATAATGAAGCTGATGAGGATGAATCACATGCCAATTTCGATGCTGTTGAAGAGGACACACAATCATATACAGATTTTGGGCATATTAAATCCGGACCAGGTGCAAGTGACTAACTGGGTGTGCCAAAATTCAGTCATTTGATTGAGCATACTGATAATTTTAGGAGTCAACCTCTGATTGCTCTATCAGTTTAACCATTATTAAAAACTTTGTATGTATGTATTCTGAAGACTGCAAAAGTAAAAGTGGAGGAGCCGGAGATCCCAATCTCACAAGCTATTTGGATGATGATGTCCAAGATAAATTTGAGGATGTTGGGCGTGCAAAATTTTATAACGATCAAGGTACGTTATATAAGGCATGGGGAATGTGATATACTTCATATTTCATACTTAACTCCTTGAAGGTTTATACTACTTATTTTCCAAAGAAATATATTAACATTAATTGTGGCTTTTGGAATGGAGTTCCTCCTCCATTGCCAATGTTTGAGCCTCTTGTGCTCAAACATGTACCTAATTTTTCTTCTTTTATTCTATATATATTCCATAACTCTATACGGTAAGATAGATTTATAGTATGGATATCTCGATGAGTGTGTGTGTGTGTGATGGGGGGATTTTGATGGGAGAGTTTAGTGCATATGGTTAGAGTAGATAGGACATAAAAAAAAAAGATTTTCTAGTTGAAGATAACAAAATTAAAGGCGATGGATCCAAAAATGCAATGTTGCTAGCTTCGATATCATGTGGATGATGGCGCTGGACATTAAACATGCTATATTTGCAATTGTAATTATGAAGAATTTCATACTAACTGAGAGATATGTATATTTCATACTAACTGAGAGATATGTAGGTTTACTTTCAGAAGATAGCAAAAGCCAAGTTGAAGTATCTGAAGATGAGGATCCGGCGAGTTATGTGGATGATGGAATCAGAACTAAACTCCACAACAAGGGACATGGAAATTCTGACAATGTACAGGGTACGTGCACAAATATATTATCAAGGGTTTGGTTGTAAACTTTGACTAGTAAGTACTCCGTCCAAATTTTTTCGAGACGTCCCAATTTTTATATCCTGTTAACTATAACAGAATATAATGTGCATCCTGTGAAAGGGAACCCGCCTTTTCTTGTACTTTTATCTTTCTGTCATGATACGCTCCTTTTCCCCTCACAATGATCTATTTACTTTTGAGTCTTTAATCTCATAAATCACATTTCACCACTTTCTGAGTTCTCATGCTAATTTTTCCTTATCATACTCCGAAACCATAGTGGAGGATTAAGTTGGGATGGACGGAGTAATAACAAAGCTAGCTAGCTGTACAGCTAGTGGAAGGATTTAAATTAAAAACTTGAAAAAGAATTGTCCTGTGTGATGGAACACTTAATGCAACTGTATGTTCCTAATGAAGAAATTTTCAAGAATGCAGATTTTAGCCCAAAAGCATTCAAGAAAACTCTGGAACGGGATGGTTACGATTTATGTTGTCCCAGATGCAAGCAGTTAATCACCCATACAATGATTATTCGGAGAAGGGAAGACTGCTGCCAACATCCCAAAACAACATGCTCAACCTTCTTAACTGCAATATGTAAGATTCCAATACAAAACAAAGAGTATCGTTTAATATCTTAACTTGGGAGTTTTACACTAACTACAATCTTAATGAACTTACAGTTAGTTGCCTTCGATGGTAGTTGACTGGACTGATAATCTCGCTTTGGTAAGGTTTTTGGCCCTCTCCTAGCTCTGAATTAATTCAATTCTTAGTAAAGTTCGAGGTTGCGTGCCATCAACATATTCTCAGTGGTCATTTTTTTTTTGTTCATTTCTTGTTGCATAGATTAAGGCATTGGAGCTACGAATTCTAGGAGTTGATCATGAGGTATATGCAAGCAAACTCCATGTGTTAGGTGGCGAATGCGGTATAGCTAATTACAGCTTTCTTTTGTTTCAAATGAAAAATCCCTTGTACTGACTAATTCCCTCTCTAATGATGTCATTGTATGACTCAATGTTGCATGCACGGTATGCTTAAATTTGGATTATGAGCACTTTATAGGAGTGCAATTGCAAATTATTGGATCAAGCTTGTCCTCAGTCCTCGCATGTCTTTTACTCTAGTACTTGTACAATATATCTCCCTCTAATGACCTTTGGATTTGTTTATGTAGAAGATAATTGGGACTCAAGTAATCAAGGCAGAAACTACAATTCGGTTTAAGATCGAAATTGGCATTTCTTAGCCATAATACTCTGGTCAATAACGTACTAGATGTGATGGGATGCCTTCTTTTCATCTCCATATACACAACGTAGGGTAGGAACTCATCAAAGAAAGCTTAGGCCTCTAAATATACAATGTCCCTCCTCAAAATGCTTAAATAATGCTAGAGAAGAGTGGTGAATGTACAACGAAAAAAATGTAAAAAAATTTGGCGATCATATATGGTCCGGCTCATTTGTGTGTGGGTTTCAGCAGCATGTCGCCGGCTAACCCAAACCATGGGACAATTCTTTTGGCCATAACTTGACCTGACTCGTGATCAACTCTTCGTTCTTTAGTGGAAGCTATAGACTGAGACCTTAGCTTGAGGGCCGTCTTGTATGTAAACAAACTTCAACTCAGCACCAGCCAACAACACTTGGAGATAAGGTGGAACTAGGTAGATGCTCTTTTCACTAGTTGGCATTAGGCCATATATAGGTCCGGAGAGGTTTTCAATCTTCAATTTGAGATCTTTAACTGTTTTCATGGACATGTTCTTAACTACTACCGTGTGATGATAAAAGGTCTTTCCTTTATCAGTCCATGTACCCGTTATGGAGTGCATAAATCTGATTGCAACATCTGCACGGAAAAAAACATTTTTCATTAGAAAAAATCGGGTGAAGAGAACATGACTGAGTCAAGTGACATTAAGAGTATAGGTACTATCAAGTGTGATCTGATCATGAATACTCACTTGGGGTGGCGTGGGAAGTTCTTAGTGCATTCTGAGCATATTGACTTGGGGAAGCATAAGGAGTTTTAGGTGCATTTGGAGCAGGACTTGAGGATGTGGTTGTGCTCCTCAATTTTGAGAACAGACCTACAAGGGGAGCTGTACCAGTGAGTGTAGGTTCAGTTTGCTCATAGTTGGATCGATCATCATCGTAGTCATCATTGTCATCCGGACCTCCTACTAGGGCTCCGTAAATGACATTCGGGTCTGCACTCGTACGGTGGTACCATTCTTCAAACCCTTGGACACACCCAATCGGAGCGTTGTGTATAGAGATTGAGGGAATGGATGCTCCTCTGTGGTGCACTTGTTTAGGGTAGTTCTCTCCGAAACCCACCAAGTAACTCATGGACTCAGGATTTTTCCCTAGGATGTACTCAGCCTGAACTCATGACCAATTAAAGCAAGGATCAAACTACAGCTATTTCATAACTTTATAAGGCAAACTACTCTTGGAAATAGGTTTAACACATGAACTGAGAAGAACATGA
Source organism: Dysphania ambrosioides (assembly GCA_026401315.1). Lineage (NCBI taxonomy): Eukaryota > Viridiplantae > Streptophyta > Magnoliopsida > Caryophyllales > Amaranthaceae > Dysphania > Dysphania ambrosioides. Next base: position 648,823 of record CM048672.1, read on the forward strand.
ATTAAGTTGTTTCAACATATTTAGTCTAATTCTGAAGTTGTCCATGTTGAAGTTGAACAAGTGTAGGACATGAAATAGCTGCTTGATTAGTCTACTTTTGAAGAAAAGAAAAGGCAAAAATGATGCAGCAGGAACCTGTGACTTGGCAAAGTTTAAGAGTTCTTGTGGTTTCGCGGTTCCTTCTGGGCAGTTGACATCAGTCTTTGCTTGGGATAGGTAGTCGGAGTAGACAGCGAGGAGAAACGCAGCAGAGGATGCGTATTGCATGTTGTTCCATTGTCGAACATACATTAAGCCACCTGATTATCAGCGTACGTAATAATTAGAGCACTGCTTAAAAAGTATTAAAATTTTCAGTCAGTGACTAAGGTAGAAAATAGTACCAGAAGTGAGCTTAACATCATAGCCATTATTCTTTTGTAGGCAGGAGCAAGCAAAGTAATCTGCCTTGGCTTGATACTGCTTCAATGTGGATGCATATTCTCCACATTTACCTTCCAACAATATCTGAAATTTACCCCATATAACTTCTGATTATTATTCATTCATTCGCGTTTAGGCTTCATAACAGTCAACTTAAATCAATGCAAAACAGTGATTCAATTGAAGACTGTTAATAAAAAAGCGCATGTGAGTTGTTCCACATAGAAGAGAAAAAACGGAGTGAGCTGAGGATGATCATAATAACATATATGTTGGGCCCAGCAACAATAAGTGACCTGCATTAGTATAATATTGTCCGCTGTGGATCAAGTCCTTACGGATTTATTTTTAGGCAGCTCCCAAAAGCATCATATTAATGTGGAATCGAATCACTTAGAAGCTTGATCATTCTTCCTTCTATAGTCAATATGAGACTTGGAATGTATACTCTTCAATGTAGTTCTAATAGGCTACTACATCTATTTTTCTTTATGCAGCTGGTTTCATAACAAAACCATGCGTAAGAGGAAGTACCTTAGAAAGGAGGACTTGAACACCGGCATATTTGTTATCCCAAGAGAATTCCTTGACGGCCCAACCTGTACCACCCATGGAAGCAGCATTTCGCACAACATAATTCAAGTATTTGTCTTTGTTGGTTGCTCTATATAACCATGCAGCAGCCCATAGAAGCTCATCCTGACTCCACCGAAAATACCATTAGTCACTTGGATGAAAGTAACAGCGTCAAATTAAAACATGGGCTAAGACAGAGTTAACTTGGATAGGAATAAACTAGTTGGTAGGAAAATTACTTCATAGCCAGAGGATGTGTAATATTTTGCAGCATTTGTGATCGAGTCATCGTATAATCCCCTAAAAGTATCTGCAAAGTAGAAGAGCTACACAAATATTTACAATTTCATTAGTTAGCATAAGCAAGTAATGGCATGAAACATATTGTAGTGTATTCATATTAGTAGTGAATAAGACTGTAATTACCTGCTCAGCATGCTGCTCAAGGAGTTGGGCGTAGGAGGAATTGTAAGGCCGGAAAGCCAAAGAGGCGGCAGCTAAGGCGGCTGCGGTTTCTCCAGCCACATCAGAGCCAGGATTGGAGGAATCCAGCTTGTAAGCATCCCTTGACGTTGCCATGTCCTCCGCTCTCTCCCAACAAAGATGGTCAGAATCTCCATCTCCTACCTTCACATGCATGATAGTATCACTTTTATGAGAATAAATGTATTACAATCATTTGACGCTGCTTCCGAATTCGATTGTTACATTGATATATATGTTTTTGTACAATTTAGATGTCACGTTATGTAAGACTTGAGTGTAACATAAAAGTCTATACATACCTGTGCCCATAGAACATTAGGGTGGTATGGGCCTTGAGGAAATAATCAGTTCCCCATTTAATAGCCTTTAATGTTTGGCCCATTTGATTAGCGGCTATTATATCTTTGCTGAAATCAATTGCACCCCATGCCATTATTGTGACTGAAAAAGCCATTGAAGCCCAAACTTAACATGATCTCCTGCATCATAGTATCCCCCAACCAAGTCCACCTACATAAATTTATGCATACAACTCTAATTAGTTATCGCAAAACATAACAACTCAATTCATCTCTATTTGTTTACTACATTTTCATTTTTAGAGTCAAAGTTTTAAAACTTTCGACCACAAATTCTAATTATATCATAACAAATATTATATTCAAATGAGATCTTATTAGATGCATCTCAATATAAATTTTTAGAATATCAAGTTTTAATAATTTTTTCTTTCTAACATAGAGGAAAAAAAAACTTTTTAAGATGTATGATCATAAAAAGTCAAATATAACAAATAAATAGGAAAAGAGGGAATACGAGTAAGCAATACGACCCTTAATCAGTTTGAGAAATGCAACTTGAAAAAGGCTAGGTGAATGGATCTATGGTAACCTCTAGTTTGTGATGCGCATAAAATCCTATAAAGAAAGGAGCACCTTGTACTACATACACTGACACATAAGGTACACAAGCTAATGCATGCACTATAAACATTGGTATTTTTATTATGAAGAAAAACACACAACGACCTAGTTGAAGTACCAAAACCTGAGCACAATTTTTTTACCAGTCACGTAGAAACTGACTAGCATGCATCAATTAACATTCAAATTAAACACCAAATCAGCTAGCAATCCAAAGGCTTCACTCACCTTTAAAGGCTGAACTACATTATTATACATAAATACATACCAAATGAACAACAAAATAAGTTATTAGTATATATGCTATGCTTACTCCTTGGGAGTATCCATCACGCATGGCAGAATCAGAACGCCACTTGATTCTATTGTCATGTGGTAGTTTTCCAGCCCTTTGAGCCTCAAAAAACAACAGGGTCTTGCCGAGGGCATCCCCATAGTCGAAGCCGGAGACCGTAGCTATGGTTTCCAATGCTACGAACGCCACAGCAAGGAGAAAATGTGGACGGTAACATAGCCTATACTCCATTCCTATGAGCTATTCTTACACCTTTATTTGAATGGTACAAATATATTCATAAAACTTTCCAAATTTAATGATCAGATGTTGATTTGGGTTACGTTGTCATATCAGCTTGGGATTATATATATATGGAAGAACGGTTCTAAGCAACATATAATTCAAAAATAAATTAACAAGTAATGTCCAACTATTAGCAGACCCCTAATGAAGGTAGCCTTCACGTCGTTGGCCCTATTTGGAGATGAGAATTTGCTCCCCACGTTGTTTGGTTATGCTTCATTAATTATTGTTCTTGTACATGCATGTAAACTTAATTCTTACCTGATATAAATTAGATTAGGATATTGAGATATCAAATATAGAAATTGTTATATTAGATGCAACTATTTTTATATCAGATTTTGATATTGGGATATCAGATATAGTAATACAAAAAAATATAAAAAAATACTAAAAAAAATCTTATCAGATATAAACATTATAATTTTAGATATACAATTAAAATTATAAAAATATCTCTTGATATATTTATATAAATATACATTTTAAAAGTAAAGTTATGGTCCTCAACTATGTGTTATATATTCTCCTAAGTCCTAAGCAAGAATTGGATGAGAATAAGATTTAGTATAGTACGTCGTTGGTCGTTATATGAAATATGTAGCATTATTTTAATTTGATTAGTAGGTTTTCCGACCGTACGTTCGTATTAACAATTTTTTTTGGGGGTGCAAACCTTTCATGTTAACTATACGTGTACTTTATATATATATATATATATATATATATATATATATATATATATATATATATATATATATATATATATATATATATATATATATATATATATGCATGCCTCTAAATCAATTTTTATTATGTTGGTAGAAGAATCTCATCATCATGATCGTGGACTTGTAGTTCTATTCGTAAACAATATATATTCTAAAGAATTATCACAACTCTTTATTTAATTTGTACTTATTAATTGAGAAATTAAAGACAATTAATCCAAATTTACAAACTCAAATTTTGACAATCTATCTATAACTATTACTAAAGCAAAGTCACTGCTGACATCATACTGAACCATACTTAACAAGTGTCAAGTTATTATAAAAAAATTTTCCGCCTTTTTTATACATGATATTATTTTTTTTTTTACTTTACATTAATATTAGATTGAAAATTATTCCATAAAAAATTATGTAACTATATAAATTTATTAAATTATTTAAAAAATACCTTTATTTCATATTTTCTCTCTATTTTTTCTATAATATTTTTTTCATTTAATGTAATAAAAAGTATTATCCCTATTAATTTTCTACTGTAATTTTATAAAACCTATAAGTTTTTACCAATAAATGAAAATATTCTTATAATTTAAATATTTAACAAAATAATTTATTATCAAATCGTACATCGTACGAACTTACCTAGTTTTATAAATAAATTATTTTATTTTTTTACTAGCGCTTATTCTTAAAGTATGCTGCTATTCGTTGACCAAAGACACACTTTTTTGCATAAGATACCTATAATAATTTCATGAATGGGGTTTAAGTTCTCACGTAAAGTTAGACCGACCGTGCATGTTTGAGAGATTTCATCACTTTGAAGTTTAAATTAAAATGGTGGAATTTTACTGATTAACCAAGGATGGATTATTTTTAAGAGAAGATTATCATAGAACAAATTAAATGGAGTATTGAATCCTCTAACTCAACTATCATTGATATACTTGTGCACGATCATCGATGCTCTAAATTTATCATTCGTCATTTTTTATACCGCTATATTTTTAAGGCAAGTGTGTAAGGCTAAGTTGATATGTTATTCAGATTGATACTTATAAGAAGGGGGTGAATTGAAAGTGAGGAGAATTTTCAAATTTTGCGGAATTAGAATAACTGGAATAGAGAAACATAAAGGAACAATAGAGTTTTTTTCCAATGGAAACTCTTATGCTCATCCCCAGAGAAAACCACGACCCTACTTAGGGATTTCCAACTCTTCACTATTTGAGCAACACCTAATACAATCTATTAGGATTTCTCCCTCTCACTCTCTCGTGTTCCACTCTGAACATCTGAACAACGAGTTTCCTTCTTTTTCTCTCTTCTCTTTACACCCTTTTGGCTTAACTCTAAGTTATTCACACTACTACACCTATTGCATAACTCTATACAATAAGCTTTTACAAAATATTATAATTGAACACTAAGGCAAGTAGGATGGATATGAATGGAACAGGCTTAGCTCAAGGATGGTTACTGACATTTAGAAATGTTTTTCGTGAAAGCTCAAGGTTTGGTCAGTGAAAGTGTAATCCCCCATAAATTTACGAAATTTTGACTATGTTTTATCAAAAATATTTTCCATACATCAATATAAATTTGACAATTTATATACTTTATATATGTATATACACATACATACACTCAATATAAATAATACATTATTTTTTTAGTATATAACTAATTATTTTTTTTAAAAAAATCTAAATGTTTACAAAAGGTATTTTCCTAAGTAACATATCAAGCCCAAAACTCTACCTTATCCATTAAACCTAGTACCCCTCTTAGTTAAACTATTTATACCTTTTCTAAACCCTAAATGTCATTATTCACATAATCACAAAAAAAAGGGTTCAGCAGCCAACGTGAATTTTTTTTATTTTTAAGCTTTTTTAAAATTTTTTTTGAAAAATAAGCTATTGTTCAAACTATTTTAAAAAATAAGCCGAATTTAGGGTCGAACTAAAAACGCTGCCTCGGGCAGCGTTATACCTAATAAAAAAACGCTGCCCTAGGCAGCATTTTGCATGAGGCTGGATTTTGATGGAAATTTTGGATCATATGAAAACGCTACTTTGGGCAGTGTTATAGGTTAGAAAAAAACGCTGCCCTGGGCAGCGTTTTTACTTAAAAAAAAAACTAAAAAAAGCTGGGTCTCAGTAAAAACGCTGCTCAGGACAGTGTTTTTCTTAAAAAAAAAAACTAAAAAAAAAACTGGGCCTTAGAAAAACGCTGCCCAGGCAGCGTTTTTCTTTTATCTAAAACGCTGCCCCAGGCAGCGTTTTTTCCTGACCCAGAATTCACCCTAAAACCCAGCCCCATGCAAAACGCTGCCTGGGTAGTGTTTTTTTTCAAGCTAAAACGCTGCCTTGGGTAGCGTTTTATTTCCGAACCTAAATTGGCTTATTTTTGAAATTATTTTAAATAGTAGCTTATTTTTCGAAATTTTTAATTTTTTTGGCTCAAAAATAAAAAAATTCAACGTGCTTTGCCTCTGCTTTGCTCTGCTCTTTGTCGTCCCTCTCTACACGCCCTTTGCTGTCGTCAGTGAGCAGGCCTCCATTCATGGCTGACTTTCTTCCCTCTTCTTCCTTCATTTTTCATGTGTGTGTCATAATAAAATTTGGTGCCCCTTTTTGGTTTTTGATATCTTGATGTCGTATATCAAGAATTGCATGTAAATGTAGTTTTGACTTAAGTTTTCACTTCTTCATCATTCATTACGAGAAGTTAATTAAATGCATCCAATCTAGTAATAAGGGATTATAGGTGAGTCCAAAGTCAATACATTTGGGAGATATGGTGTGGTGATTGAGAGGGCATTATCTAATCGTTGTGGACTATCGATGACCAAGAACAAGATGAACTCTCCACTAACTGACATTGCTGCTCCTATGGAGAAGTAAGAGGATGTGTGTTGGTGCATTGGGGCTTAATATGGTTGTCCTTAATCGATTTAGATATTGTTGGGTGGTACATATTGTTTTTTTTTGTTGATTAAGTAGCGCCGTTCCAAACTAAAATTTGTTTGCGACCTGTGACTTTTCTTAAAAGAATGATCATTCAAGTATTTAAGAGAGGTATGGTGGTGGATTGGTTGGCGGTGAAAAGGTGCATGCATTAGTGAGTTAGTAGATAAGTTTAGTCTCTTTGTAAGAATATATGGTGAGAGAAAGTGGGGCTTGTTGATTAATGGTGAATAAATAAGAAATTAGTGGATATAGTTTAAAGTTCTTTGTTTTGTATGCGAATACTTAAGAAAAACCTTTTATTCATGGCTCTTTTTAAAGATGCATGTATGGGTTTTAGATTTTGACTCATTTACATTTAAATAGTTTTAAAAGTATATTTTTTTAACATAATATAATCATATTAGTCATAGTATGAGTGAGTTATATGTTTTGTAAATTAATATTTACTTTTAATATCATGTTTTATAAACTACACAATAGACTAATAAAAGATTTTTTGATAAACTTTTAATTAACTTGTAGTAGTATATGTGAGCAACTAGCTTGTGTTTTGGAGAGACTTAGAAACGTATTTTGGGATGATTTTAAAGTCTAAGAAAATTTAGTGTGGTTGTTGTAAATTTGGTATTGCTGGTATATTAGTTTAGGTTGTATTATTTAGTGTAGAAGAAAAATTTGTAGAAGGTTCTTAAAAATAGAGAAAGTGGATACCGGTGTATTTTATACCAGGTACGTACAAATTACAAAAAACGTTATCTTTAATTATGAGCATGATTTAGGGTGAAATATAAACTTAGTATCATGTTTAGGGAACCCTTTGAATGAGATTGTTTGATATCCATTTGAAAGAATTCATGTTCTTTATATTAGGGGCATGTTTGAGTATTATTTATGAGTAACCGTGATTTATTAAATTGGTATTAATTGTTAATTAATCCATGAGTTGTTTGTTATTACTCCCTCATTACTAATAGTATGATTGCAGTAAAGATGTATTTTTATAAGTCTTAATGACGAGGGTAGTTGTCTTTGTTCAATAGGTTTAACAGTTGAGATTGAAATTAAAAAGTTAAAAATTATAGTATAACATAGATATATTGTATAACTGTAATTGTGTGTTGCGGTGATTGTGTTTATTGAGTTTAAACAGTAAATCACTTAAAGAGAAAGAGGATAAGCAATAAAACTTTGGGCTAGTGCACTTCTAGAGTATTGACAATTAGGGGTTGAAGTTCACGGGGTATTATCCGTGGCTTTTGTTGGAGGCCGTGTGATCTACGAGTCTCTCTTTTATAAAGTTTTAAACTTAAAATTGGGGTTAGTTTCTAACTATGGTGATGGAGTCGCGCCCGTTTACCATCTAGATTTTTATACTGTACTTTGATGCTCTCCGACGGGAGTGCATGAGTTATTTAAGTATTTGATTTCCAAATCAGGAAATGGGGGAGACAACCTAGTCTATTGCTTAATCCAAATCATTAATCAATTTATCGTGTCAGTTGAGTAAAATGTTGCGTGATACGTTCTTATATTTTATAGTTATTCTTATTTAATTATCAGTTCAACTGTTGTACTTTGTAAATTGTATGTACTCAACTTGCTGATTACGTGTCTTGTGTATTTTTGGGTCATGACTTTTGCCTATAAATGACACTGTGATGATCCAATACTTACATTTGTATTATTGGGGAGCAAATTATTAATAGGTATCTAAACGAGAATGCATGGGTGGGTTGAGAGGAACACTATTTTAATTTATATTTCAGAATAAATTATGTTTGTTTGACTTGATTTTAAACTGTTGGTTTTAAATTAGAGGTGAACGTCATTGGTACATCGCAGTAAGGGTCATAATGGTTCTAGTTTTTTATGTCAAGAGTTTGTTTTACATTTAATGTTGTTTCAAAAGTCTTTTGGTTTCCGCTGCAAAACTTTGTTTTGTAGCCTTAACGTTTGAACACGTGGCGGTAGCACACCGGTAATTTCCTAAAGTTTTGGTTTTCGGAAAATGAGAATTATCGAGGTGTTACACCTTTGTCTTTCAATGACACTGTAATGATCCAATACTTACACTTGTAATATTGTGGAGCAAATTTCTTACAAGTATCCAGTTGAACATTTATGCATGGTTGGGTTGAATGGAGTGTTACTTTAGTTTAGTTTATAGAATAATTACGTTTTCTATGAATGATTTGAAGTTGTTGGTTTGGATTTGAGTTTGATGAGATACTTTGGTACTTATAGTAAGGGCCATAACAGTTTCAATTTGTAGTATGTTAGAGTATGATGAAGAATGATTTTATTTCAAAAAGTCATTTATTTTCCGCTATAAAAATTACAGGATGTTACATATTGTTTTGCGTTATCACGTGATAGTAACATTATAGTATTTTCCAAGTTTATTTAAACTAAAATTAAGAGTTTTTTTTGGAGGAATAGTAGAGTTTTACATAGGAAGACTAACTTTATTCTATTGTCAAAACTCTAAGGTACAACACAATATTTTGTTTGTTATTATTATTTGGAGATAATATGGTACCATATTATTTCACACATTAATCAATATTACTTTCTTAAGATGTGAATAGGTATTGCATTTGTAATCATACTCACAATTTCTTATTCAATATGTAAAGTTTTGACCACTACTCCATGATTAAACTAAAGAAGAATGATTTATATGGGGATTGTTTCTTATCAATTAAAGTACTTATCATTTGAGCCTCAACATGCTTTTGAACTTTGAAGCCAATTATTTGTATGGGGTGATTTCATTTATGCAACATTTTACCATAAAAAATTCATATATCCTATTTAAATCCGTGTATTCATTAAATAGGGCCTATATGTGTTCTTAATTTCTCATGTAGGTTTGACGTATTAGGGAAAAAAAAAAATACAATATAGTGAAGCCGTAGTAAAACATGAAATCGGGATGATATGAAACTATGAAAGTGACCCAAACCAAAGAAGTAGCAATAGTTTGAAAAAATGGTAATTCTCAATGGAGGATTTTATTTTTATTTTTTTAAATCAATAGTAGCCCTATTCTTTTTTAATGTTCTTTATTGTGGCCTTAATGACATAATTTTGCAAAATTTTTTTCTTTTATATTAACCACGGTTAAGCATGGTAAGTTCATTCTTTATTTCCGCTGCCAAAGAACTTGATGGACAATCACAAATCACAATGGACAACCTTCAACCATTTGATATTCGTGCTAGATCTTGAGTGAGAAGAACAACTTGAGTATGCAGCCATTGAAACTTAAGATAAAGAAGGATGAATTTGGGAAAGTGAAATTAGGAATGAAACTAAACGGATTAATTTGGAAGAAAATTAATTTATGATTATATTTGCTAGTAGAGGAGTATTGGTTTTTAAAAGAAAACGGAGAATAGAAATTTTTTTTTGGAAAATTATTTCATTAAGGCCACATAAAAAAAATATTAAAAGGTACGGAAACATATTCCCGTGTTGTTATCCGTCAGGAATTCATCGTCGGGGAACATTTGAGTTGACCAAAGTTGGACTGTCCCCACCTTATCTTCTTCCTTTATCAGCCAGTTTTCTCTCCCCTCCTCTGACCGCATTTTTCAGGTGATCAGCTCTCTCCTTCTCGCCGGAAAATGATGTTTTAGACGTTTCGAAACCCTATTTCGACGCGAGTTTCTTCCAGCAAAGCCAACAATGTCGCGACAAATGACGTCTTCTCATTTTCACAAACCGAAAACCCTCGACAATAAATATGTAAGCCTAACACTTGTATCAATTTCTGTTTAATTTCGTATTTTTTAAGGTTTTTTTTTTGTGTGCTGTAATTAATGATTAGGTTTCGGATTATACGCTGATTAATTAGTCTTAATGTACTTTAGTTAGTTAGGAAAGTGGTTTGATTTTTGAGAATTGATTGAAATTTTCTTGTGTAAATGTGTGATTGAGGAAGCTGAGTAATTTTGATCAGAATTTCGGTCTCCAATGCGATGCAAACATCGATTTTTTCGTGTTTTTAATGTCTAAAATTTTGCTTTCCATGTATGCTGTTAGTTGAATAGTTTGGTTAGTTAGGAAAAATGTTTGATTTAGTTTGTGAGTGATTGAGGAAGGTGAGTAACTTTGATTAGCATTTTGATCTCGAGAGCGATAAATGCCTAATTTTCCGTGTTTTAAAGTTAAATTGTGCTTCTATGTGTGCTCTTTGTCAAACCAGTTTAGTTTTAGGAATGTTGTTTGATTATGTTTGTGTTTGATTGAGTAAGGAGAGTAACTATGCATACTGGTTCAATTTCGAATGTGATATAAGCTTGTGAATTTTTGTGCAAGGTTATCATGTTTTTGGACTGTGCGTTAAGTTTATGAAAGCTAGTTTTAAATCATGTTTTTGATTTTTCGGATTGAGGAAGTTTCTTATAATTGGGCATCAAAGGTGAAAGGTTGCATTATTATGTAAGAAGAACACAGGAATAGGTATTCAATGCTGTTTGTATGCTACACTGTGCTTTTTATTTTTTGTTGGCGCTGAGAAATCACTAGAGAATCAATAGTTAGGTTGAGATTCTTGTTATCTGCTGAATAATAATTGATTTATGATTACTTAGTTGGCATGGAATCTTCTTGAGTTTGTTTTGGACTGTGAGTCTCGGATTTAGGAATGTACATGATTGAAATAAGTAGGCTTTGCCTGTATTTGATGTATTATCTACAGTCATAATTTGCCTCTTTATTTTTTTTATTCTTTTTATCTTTTGTTATATATTAATAGCTCATTGTGATTGATGCTTAGATGCTTGGAGATGAGATTGGAAAAGGAGCCTATGGTCGAGTGTACAAGGGTTTGGATTTGAAGAATGGAGATTTTGTGGCAATCAAACAGGTTTCACTGGAAAATATAGCTCAGGAGGATCTCAACATAATTATGGTCTGTTCCTTTGTCTCCCCTGACCAATCAAATTATAGTGCTTTTGTCTCTCTCTTCTTCAAATAAGAATTAACGTTGGCTTGTTTTGTCATTATATGAATTACCTGGGGAACGCATATCTACAGCTAGAAATTGACCTTCTGAAGGTAATTTTTGTCTTTCTTGTATAGTATTAGTCATGCAAAAGGCTTTCAATAGAATCATGACCTGATTACAATTTTTTTTTTGTATCTCGTTTAGCACTATTCTGTCTGTGCATGGACATATACTTAGAATTGGTAGGGATTGCATGATATACTATAATATAAGTAGTGGATGAAATATTTCGTAAGAACTTAAATGAAAGTACTACAAAGAAAGCTCATTGCATTTCTGGGAACTGTACGGCATCATCTGGATAGTGCCAAAATATTATGCAACAGCTCACTAGAATCTAAATGTCTCTCATGTATGTACGCACACACATTCGCACACACAATTGCCTGGATGCTTTGGTGGCAATTTAATAGGTTGTGAAATGAATCTTTTTTGGTTGGAGATATGTTGTGAATATATTTGTGTTTAATGCTGCTACTTTCTTCTGAACTGGTACTTTTGTGCAAACATTTGTGTATTATGCATCATGTATGCACTTCCTGAGGCATATTACTTGTCTTGCAGAACCTTAATCACAAGAATATTGTAAAATATCTAGGATCTTTAAAGACGAGGAGCCACCTTCACATTATACTTGAGTAAGTGATTCTATTTTAAAGCTTGATTGTCTTGATGCAGACAGTGGGTGCACCTGCGTAATCCACTCATATAAGCTGCCAAATCCTATTTTTACAGATATGTTGAAAATGGATCGCTTGCAAATATTATTAAGCCAAACAAATTTGGGCCGTTTCCTGAACAACTAGTTGCTCATTTTATTGCTCAGGTCTGCCTTTTCATCCAATCATTTGTTTGTGTTTCTTCACTTGCTTTTGCTTATTCATTTTATAACTTTGATTAGGTTTTGGAAGGCCTTGTTTATCTCCATGAACAAGGAGTTATACATCGTGACATCAAGGGTGCCAATATACTTACCACAAAAGAGGTAAATTCAATTGTATTTCATTAGTTTTGTAGCAATTATAATGCAGTTGTCTTTAATATTGGGGTCTGGTGCCAGTTCCATACTTGGAATGTGTTACTTTCATGGAGGAATGTGTTATTACCTTACACACTGCCTACTGGCTCCTGTTTTTATGTATATTAGCAAGTAGTGTTTTTTAACTTTATTTTCTCAAACCACTTCTCTTTGCTTCTTTGTATATTTTGTTATTATGATTCTCTTCTACTATTCTGTTGCCTTATTAGGTATGTAGTTCTGGAATTTTTTTTAGATAAAGATGGAGTTTTGAAAATGAACAAGGTCCCTGAGCCTCCTGGCTCTGTGCACCTGGACTTATGCCGTATTTGATGCTACATATCTTCTCATAATCTTCTATAGCTTTGAGTTTTTCAATCCTTATTCCTTAATTGTATTAGATTTAGAATTTGTCCTTAATGATAAAGGGATGATTGACGTGGTTTTTCTACATTGTGGAGCACTTGATCTGGGCTGGTTATGCTTGGAATGTATGAGTAGAGAGATAATATTGTAAATATTTGGTATGCTTAATTTTTTTAGCAAGGACAGTTTTGTAGACTAGATTGTTTACTCATCAATAGGATATCCTATATTGACATGGAGTCAAGGCTGTAAACTCGGATATGTTCTGGATATAGGCAAGGCTATATGCAATCAAAAGCTTCTGCTGGAGTGTTTGCATAGCACAGGCAGCTGCCATAAGAAGACTTTCTTCTGAGGATGCCCTTTAAAGAAGAAATTTGAGCTTACCAAGTACTTGGTGAGTTGTGGTCATTACTTCTGAATAGAAGGAACTGTCAGTTGCATTTATCCTTGTTGTCTCCCTCAGGTCTCCTCAATGGAGAAGTTGTTGCTACATATTTTTTTGGGATTTATCGAGTGATTAACAGTTCTTCTAATGCTATCTTTTGTACTTCTTAAGTATTTGTTGTTTCTTTTTTGTGAGTTGTTTACGTAGATGAATTATGGCCCAAGTTTATAATGTTGTTGTAGGTCACTTTTTCATGGCTTGTGTCAATGGTTCTCAACTACTGTAGAGTGCAGACCTTGTGTTTTAAGCTTGACAATTTGTGTTTTTTTTTTGTGTGTGTGTGTGTTACTCTATGGTGTAAAGTCAATGATAGAAGGGCACAACCTTAGCAAAGCTATGATGGATATGGAGTATCGATAATGTTATATGTGGATCGGCGGAACCAAATCATCGAAGCCCAATTGGCGTGACCTACATGGGCTTGGACCCCATAAAAATGGGCTTGGGCTTATATGGGTTTGAACCCATTAGCTTGTATAAGTGTGGACTTAGACTTGACTTTGACTTCCATGAAGATGGGCTATATAATGGACCAAGGACATAAGTGGGCTAAGCATGGAGTCAAGGATGGACCAAGGAAGCATGGGATGAAGATGGCGTGGGCTAAGGAGCAAGAGAGGCATGCCTTATGGGCTGAACCTTGGCACAAGTGGCGTGACAAAGCAAGAAGCAAAAGGTGTGGGCTGAAGCAAAGGAGAGGTGTGGGAGTAGAAGGCTTTGAAGACTCCAACTTTCAGCAAACATTCAAGAGTTCAAAAGCTTTCAACTCCTTATTTATTTCTTTAGTTTAATTAGTGTTTGTTTCTTTTTAAAAGTCCTTTAATGTTGACATGTATTAGGACTCTACTTAGGTAGTTTATTGTTCCAATTTCTGGTCAGGTTGTTAGCTAAGTATTTTAGCTAAAGTATTAATTAGGCAGATTTTATGCGTGGAAAATAAGGCTAAGCTAGCTTGGCTTATGCACGTGTGATTTAGGGTTATTCTTAGGTGTTTGTTTAAACTTAAACTCTTGTATTAGCATAGGTTAAATAGGGCAGACGAGCAGAAGTAATGCAGTTGATGAAAATTTGGAAAAATCGTTTCTTGCTTATTAGTTTACACATGTGTGTGTGTTGGCTTTTGAGTGTCCATTGCTAATCCTTCGGTGGCTCGTTGGATGGTGTTCTTGGAACCTTTCTAAAAACTTAAGTGGTGAATCTATATTTAAGTGTTTGAGGGAGCCCAAAGGTAATCCTTTATCTGATGATTTTTGTAGAATAGAGGATCCCTTTGATCTATCTCGTTAACTATTAGTTTCGGTTCATTGTTACATGGAAATGATAGAATTGGCTTGCTGAATTGTTCTTATAATCACGAATGTTTTAACCTATGATATGCTAAATAATCCTTGCATGAAATCTGATATATTAGCTTGAAAATTCGTGGGTTTTGAATCAGGATATAAGTGGCTTAAGTCGAATAATAATCAAGCATTGATACAAGCTTGTTGCATGGGATATTGTGAATATTTGTTGCGTGGAATCATTGCTGGATTATTGTTGAACGGCTGGACGAGTTGGATCTTTAATATGTGAATTTTGTTGATTTAAATCTGGTAAAATTTGATTATAAATTCGTGGATAAAGTCTGGGCTTTTGTCTTCAATTCGTGATCTTTATTAACCTGGAAATTATTCTTGTTGGGCGCAAGTCATTGTGTTGGATCAGTTTGTTTTGTTGTTTAATATTGCATGGATTATTGGAGTTTGTTGCTGTTGGGATTGTTGACTATGTTGAGATTCGTGGTTTCCTACTTATTAATTTGGCCTAGAATTTTGAGGGAAATCACCTAAAATCATTAGCCTTAAGCGGAATTCCATTAAGAGCCTGTAGACCTCCAAATTGCGGAATAACACAAAACTGGGCAGAATAGAGAGTTTGAGTGTTCGGTGTTATTTGGAGAAACAATTGAGCAAGTGAGCTTACACTACCTTAGGAATAGCATGTTTGGTTTATGTGTGACTTGAGGAAGGGCTAGTGAGACTCCTAGTGGGAGAACTGCAGAGTTGAGTGATTTTGCTGGGTTTTGGCTTGAACACTTTGAGTTTGGGGCTTTAATTTTTGATCCGTTTCCAACCCAATAGCCGGAATAACCATTGGGAACATTCCGCTAACAGATAACAAGAGAAAAGGAGAGTAAATGGGTGTCATGTACCAAGACCTGTGACTCCATTTGTGCTAACCTTAGAGAATTGGGTTGCCAGGTCCTACAAAGTACCAAATTTTGCCTCTGGAAACTCATATAGTAGCAACCAGGAACTTATGTTTGACCGAATTAGGTGACTGTGGTAGGCACTTAAATGTTTATGCTATTGCAAACACATATATGCCTGAGACTAGATTTGAAAATCCAAGGGGTTTGTGTGAATTAGGTAGCTTTGGTTGGAACCTAGAGAGTGTAAATGTTGTACCAATCAGCGTAAGTTTGTTTCACTTTACTGGTTTTTAGGGTGATTGTAATTGTAGTTCCGTTTTGGTCTTCCATATCTGTTGTGTGCTAATAGTTGTATTTCCTGAATAGTTCTGTACTGACTGTTAATCTTACAGGGTTTAGTCAAACTTGCTGATTTTGGAGTGGCCACAAAGTTAACAGAGGCAGATGTCAATACACATTCTGTTGTCGGAACACCTTATTGGATGGCTCCTGAGGTAATTTTTAGTATATCTTGTTTCTTATGAGACAGGTTGTTGGGGTGGGTAGTGATGTTAGCAGTTGCTTTGTACTGTTCAATTTTCTTCGAAACAATTCCCAGAGCAACATTGTTATGACTATATTCCAGCAATTTATGAGTTTTAAGTTCCAACCCTCATCTGATTTTGCTTTGCATAATGTAGACCAAGCCACTGAGACTTTTTTTTTTTTTTTATGCCTAATAGTCACTTGTCCACGAGAATTTTCATCAGCAAGACTGAGTTATCTTTATAACCTTTTTAGGAAACATAAAACTTGACACCATAAAACCTCGGCGGGCTAAAAAGGATCACTATCGCAAGTTAAAAATCTACCTGCATACATTGTTTTTCTCATATTCCAAAGTCTGATCCAAGCCAAGATTTTCTCAAGCAAAGGCTTACCCTGAACATATAACAACCTAGAAGATAATGGTACTCTGAAGTATCTAAATGGAAGAGTATCAACTCTATTTACATTTAAATCGATTTGACTTACCTTTATTACTTTTTTCTCTGCGTTTGAAATCCAATGCATGAAAATTTCATCTTAAAACTGCTATTTGATGATTGTAGTATTTCTTCATTGAAAGTTTATATAGTGTAAATAATCGTGTAATTAGATGTTTACTTTTGAATCAATACAATTTAATTTGATATTGTATTGCTTTACTTTTAAGGAACCAAATTGGTTCTTATTTCTCATTTTAAACTTGGTTCTCATTGGAAATGGTATGCATGTATGTATTTAAATATGTTTATATGTATATTGGTGGATGGATGAATGTCTTGCTTTAATTACTTTTAGGCCGTTGCCAACATATGAAGGTTGTATTTCAGGCAATTGAAATGTTGGGAGTTTGTGCTGCGTCAGACATTTGGAGTGTTGGGTGTACTGTGATCGAACTTCTTACATGTGTACCGCCTTATTATGACCTGCAGCCTATGCCTGCTCTCTTCCGTATCGTTCAGGTCTAGTAATCTGCACTCTAATCTTACCTTCCTTGTCTAGTTATGCACGTTTTGTCCAGGAAGCATTTTTTTCTATCATTTGTATTCACGTGATGTACCATCCATATACTAAAGTATGGCTATTGTGTCTTGAGTACTTATTTTAAACTGTCAGACAAGTTTCTGCTGTTTTACAAGTTTGCCTAATTTAAATTTATAGTGAATGCTGAATCAACTGAAATGAAGCTGAATCTATATCAGATTATCAGGAGTCCTTATGAATGCTTTAATGTGTAAGTGCTTAATTTGAATTTCTTCTTGTTTTTCAGGATGAGCATCCTCCAATTCCAGATGGTTTATCTGCTGATATGGCTGATTTTTTGCGGCTGTGCTTTCAGAAGGTAAAAGATCGTAAAACTTTCATTGAATTTTTGTCCTAGAAATTACTTACACTTGCATTGATATATATTACCTACTCAATACTAAAATAAACCTCCTAAACACATTAATTAGGCTAGATTAACAAATGATTGCATTGAATTATTAGGTGTGACTCTTATTGAGTTATAATTATTCATCAAAAATGTAATTTCCAATAATTTTATATTTAGAAAAATACTTTAATATATAAATGTCATGTATACTTTTATTCCATGTAGTAACTTTAAAAACTGGGCATACTTTGGGAATTATATAGCTGTCTAACTAATATCTTGCACATGGTTGTAATGGCGAGATTAGTTAGTCCAATTATTTGATTTTCAATACATGGCTTCCAAACAAAGATAACCTGAGTGATTTTGTGATGGAAAGGAAATCCCATATCTAGTGAATGTATGGACTAGGTTTTTTGAAATTAAAAAAAGTTTTCATTGAATAAGAATGAAAGCAGATTACAGTTATAATCAGAAACTTATTTGGAATAGAACCAAAAGGTGGCTGAGTAAACCATCCATCTTGTGAAGAGCTTATTGATTTATGGATCAGTTTTGGACTACTCTGTTGTTTCTTGATGTCTGCAGAACTCACTTGATATCTGAAGACACTGGTCTTTGAAACTATTCCCGTTCTGTATAGCTTAGCAAGCCGATTGCTTCCTACTTTTTCTTACCCAAACTCCACATACAACACTCTCTTTCCTACTTTTTCTTACATGCCCAACTTGCTACAATCTCTCCTTTCTCCTTAATTTGTGTGTTTACAAAAAGTGTAGCCAACATAAAAGAACGAAGGCAGTACATATATCAAGGGTTCATGATATGCCGCTAATTATATTTTTAGATTTACACATTCAGGAAAAGATAGCCGGTTCCTAAGTTTCTATTTGTTTATTACTTAACAAATACTATATTTTTGTATTATTTGAGTAGAAAATTCTTCTTGAGTCTTTTACATTTGCACCAATCATTCTATGAAAAGGACCTCTTATGGTCGTTTAGTGGAGTGGGGGATCTTATGTTATTTCTTTCTGAATATTTTAAACTTATTTCAGGACGCCAGGTCTAGGCCTGATGCCAAAATGCTGCTTTCTCACCCTTGGATACAGAACTATAGGCGTACATTGCAGCCATCCCTTCCTGCGAGTGATGTAATAAGGTACAGCTGCTGCTTTTCCAAACGCTGCCTACTTGCTAATTGCTTATAATTTAATTTTGCTAGTGAAAGTTTCATTTTTCTGTATGTGGTGACTTCTTGTTTTCTGTACTTGTTATTAGCCTTCTCCTCCCATCCAAAAAAAAGGTATTTTGAATTTTGATAGTCCTTTAAAATCTCTGTTTCCCATGCATGAAATTCTTCTGTATTTTAGTTCGTCTAGGTTTCCATAGTTTATGTGCATGAGATCTTTTTGACCTAAAAAGAAGAAAGATGCTGTTGTGTGGATTCTTATTAAGCATTAAATTATAAATTGTACAACAGCATCAGATGGCACCTTTACTAACTGTTGTAATCTTTTGACTTTGTTCTGGCAGTCCTCACAATCACCAGACTCCTTCGGTTTCCGATGAATTGTGCACTTAAGTTATGGCATTTAGATGTCCTCCGTAGTTAGTATTATCCCTAATTATATTTGAAGCAATAGATGTCTCAAAAGATCAGCTGCTTGGGCCCTACTATTGTGATTTAAACTTTCACTATTAGGTTTCCTTGGGGAAAATTTTCAACGATTCTGTTATTGCAGGAGTACACAGGAGGATGTGTTGATGGAAACAGAATTGTCTAATGGGGATGAAAATGGGGTAGCTGAAAGCCCATCTGTGGACGAAGTAAGTGTTTCTGCTAATTAAGCTGTGTGACATTGGATTGAGGAAAATAAGTAGTAGCTGATAGTTGCTTGTTTCTATATTTTGATTCAGCTTTTTTTTGTTGCTTTGGAATTCGAAAGGAACCCTCATATTTATGCTGTTTTTTAATTTTTACCTGGGTGTTACCTTTATATTATTTTTTCCTGCAAACAATACTGTCAATATGTAAGCAAAATAATGTGTAGTCTCTGACCCTTAAATCAATTCTGCTGGGCAGCAAGATGTTTTTCTTGAAACTGTTGGAGAAGTGGGTAAGTGAGTAAACAATGGTTAATTCCTGGTGGTTTGTTCTTGACTAACCTATTCTGTTCTATGCAGTGTTGACTTGAGCAAATCCTCTTATTCTCCTGTTTTTTGTTTTCTTTGGTGTTTAAATTTTTTTTTATTTCAAATTACAGGTTGCTAGAAGGGAGGTCTTGCTGAAAGATGATGATGACGCTAGTATAGCTGATGAGCCGCAAAATTGTAGAGATCTACCAGCAGACCAAGTTCCAACGCTAGCTATTCATGAGAAATCTGTCGCTGAATCCACATTCATTATATCTTCCCTTAAAGAATGTGTTGAGCAAGGGCACACAGTTGATCCTGACAAAGTGTTGACGAATGGTGAGCTGGGAGCTAAGCTAAAGGATGGTGTGCCTGGAATGGTTGACGGGAGAGGGATTGCTGTACATAAAATGAATAGTTTATTCAGCTTCAGGACAAGAAGTCAAGATGAGCACCTTCAGAAGGTGAGGTTGTTTGTGTCTTTCTTATAAATTATAGGATGCTTCGCTACCTGATCGTTGTTAATATTTTTATGGTCTAATATTTAGTTGAAACCTAATAATTATTTATTTTTTGGCTGTACATTTTTTTTTCATTTTCTACTTCCTTTTTATCCTCCCCTTATGAAAGATTATTTTTATTTTTTTTTATATTTTTATTAGTATTAAGGTTCTACGCCTTGTGTAGTCTCTGAAATGTGGTTTTATCCAGGAAACTTCCTCTTCCTTTGGTCCCACCTTGTTCTCCTTAAGTTTTCTTCATTTCTCTGTTTTCCTCACTTGGCCGCTGAATAACTTTTAGGATATTTTATATTATTTGTATCTCCTTCGGTTGATTATGTATGAACTTCATGAATTTAAAAGTAAATTAGGTTCCCCAATTTTTGAAGTGATATGGTTTGGAGAATAAAGGTTGGGACCAAGTCCTTCATTCTCTTTATAGAGATGGGATGTGGTCGGTTGTAGGGATGTGGTGCTGTATTTTTTTAATTTGATTAAAAAGTATTGATTTATGACATTTGATATTATGTCAATACTTCAAAATTTGCAAGGTAGTTAAACGTCATAAGAAATTTGAAGGTGTTTTGTATTTATTTCAAAATGTTGATACGAGAAAGTTAGTCAAAACCAAAGATTCCTTTTGATAAATGAAGAATAATCATTGTGTGCCTCCAAGGATTTAGTGATCCACAGTGGCCAACTTTCTTCTATTCTTAAGTTCTCAAAATATTCCTAATAGGTGGTAATGGATTATAATGAAAACTTATGAAGAAAAAGTAATACTTGTAGTGAATTAGAATTGCCTTGGACATTCTGTAGTATTGTTCTCAAAAATTACTTACAAACTACCGCCTTCCAAATAGGCTGTAAAGTTATGTGACCGTGTAATTTTTTGTAACTGTGAGCACACATACTAAAATTCATAAATAAGGTTGAAAACCTTAACTAGAGGACTTTGACCAAAAATGACAAATTGTGAAAATTAATGTGGGATGGATGGTGTCGGAATTATTTATATACCAAACGGTGTTCCAAAAAAATTGTAACAGTTTGACTTTTACACTATTCATTCACTACTTTGACTACATGATTCTACTAAGTAATGACAAACTAAAGCTACTAAGTTAAATGATGTTAGAATATTTTTATTGTATACTGTCATGATATCAACTCTTCAATAATTCAAGTTAAATCAATAATTGAACATTTTAATGATCAAAGTTGTGTCTTGATACATGAGCAAGTTAAACTGTTGCATTTATTTTGGAATGGAGTTTGGTATTTCCTAAAGACATAAAAACATAGAATATTATAAATTTTTTATAAATAACAAAAAAAAAAAATGCTACATATGAAACTGCTTAAGTTCAAGATTTTAACAATGAACAATTCATTTTGACAACTTTTCAATAAAGCCAAAAAGACTTCTTTCCCCCTAAAATTCATAAAATTTTGTTGGACATAAACGCCATGTAAATTTCCCTTGGCCACCAAATTAGAATATTTCCTTGTTGTCTTTATCCTTTCTAGGTTGCGTCTGATGCTTTGCTGTTTAGGTTTTTGACAACAAATTGCCGGGAGAAAACCTTTTTCCTCTACAGGTATGTACTATGCCTCTTAGTTTCCTGTCTTTTTGTTATTGATTAGATACCTGTTCAATGTACCTTAAATTGTGATATAAACTCTTCATCCAATGTCTTTGTGAAGAGGTCATTGCTGAAAACTTCCTTTGAAGTTTCTGAGATTTGTTTTGGTCGAGTAGGTTGGTAATTTGAGTGGCTTCTTCATTCCTCAATTGTGCTTCGGTATAATTAAAATTCAGAAGTATACTATTTTTTGTTGATATTCTGACATGAAATCATTATCTGTGCATTTCTATGACTTTAAGCTGTGATGGCTGTCCACAACATCCATTTCTTTGCTTTACTTGTAACGTTCCTTTGTTGCTTTCACGTGCACGGAAATATCTTCCT
Organism: Dysphania ambrosioides; assembly: GCA_026401315.1. Lineage (NCBI taxonomy): Eukaryota > Viridiplantae > Streptophyta > Magnoliopsida > Caryophyllales > Amaranthaceae > Dysphania > Dysphania ambrosioides. Next base: position 671,072 of record CM048672.1, read on the forward strand.
GCTGTCTAATGGATGGTTGAACTAATTATCAATTTTGGTAGGCTGTTGAGTTCAGCCGATTAATCGCATCTCTAAGGCCTGAGGAACCAGATGATGTAATCGTGACTGCATGTCAGAAACTTATTACATTCTTTAATCAGCGTTCTGAGCAGAAAGTTGTTTTTGTCAAGCAGCATGGTTTGCTTCCACTCATGGACTTGCTGGAAGTGCCCAGGCCTCTTGTATGTGACTGTTCTATTTCCCCTTTGGTAGTTGTTTTGGCAATTAGCCCATGCAGAGTCAATATAAATGCAATTAGGCACCACTTTTTATCAAAACTTTTTTATATGAGTACAGGTTATCTGCTCCGTCCTACAACTGATAAATCAGATAATCAAGGATAACACTGATTTCCTGGAAAATGCTTGTCATGTTGGCATGGTGAGTTTCCCCTTGTTTGTGGAACTCTATGTTATTGTCCTCAAAAGATGGTTGTAATTAGTGAATTGAAACATTATATAATTCAATTTTAAATATTGGTTTAGCTGGAGTGTATTGTATCCGAATTACTTAATACTTATTTTAACTAGTTATTGACATTTGTCTCACTGTGTTGGCTAGGAAATTGTTTGAAGTCATACCAACTTATAATTGGTTAGATTAATCATTTTTAGATTTTGCATCATTGTTGTCCTTACTGGCCTTAAGTTGAACCATTATGGAGGTAACTTGAGTCATACAGAAATTGAGTGTGATGTCAACCTCTTTTAGTTTTCTGACAGCTGGGAATGGACCTGGTTTCATTTTCTATTGAAAAATTGATAATGGTGGTGGGAATAGGGAAGTGCACAACTGTATATTTGCAGACATGCAAGTGGGGATTCTGAAAGGGACATGTGCATAGAACTAATCTTCTTTGCACCCTTCTGGCCTCCTTGCTTGTTTGGCTGGTGGAACCTGGGGTTGGGTTTGGAAGGATTGCAAATTGATTGATGTTAGAATTTATTACTAGACATTCTGAGGGGCACATCAAACCTCTAGAACCTAAGACAATCATCGTAAGAAGCATTAGGTGGATTACAGTTCTACTTGAACTATTTCTGTAAATACATAAAATTAATGAACTGATTGAAGTTTAAACTTCACTCATGTCTAGAATATGAAAACATAGGTTGTAAGTTTTATTTTGATTTCTGTATCTTGTAATCTCTTGATGTTTGAATTTTATCTTCTTTTTTTGGCAAATCATGTCTAGTTGTAGAGTTATATTTACACATGTTTTATGTCACAGATTCCTATTGTGATGGGTTTTTCCGTTCCTGATCATCCTCGTGAAGTTCGTATGGAAGCAGCATATTTTCTGCAGCAGCTCTGTCAGTCTAGGTTTATTTCCTTCTTTTTATACTTGAACTATGGTTTAATTTGACGAGATTAAAGCCACTGAAATCAAAGTGCAAGATAATCCTTTGAAAACTCCGATAATGTATCACCAAAATTTATTCCTCAATATTTGTTTTGTCCTCTTTGGGTTTGTTGATTTTCTCTCTGCAGCTATTTGACCCTGCAAATGTTCATTGCATGCCGTGGAATACCAGTTTTGGTGGGATTTCTGGAGGCTGATTATGCTAAATACAGGTGAGTGATTTCCTGATATTCAAATTTTTATTGTTTAAACCTAGAAGTAATCTTGCTGAAAATTTCTGAGCTGTAATTTTTGGTTAGTTCATATGGAAGTTTGATGATGGCCTTCCTACATTGGCTCTACAAAACCCCTGGAGCAGGAGCTGGGTTTTAAGCTCTTGGATGTGAATTTTGTGCTCTTTAACTTCAAACTCGATTAGTCAAGGACAAAAGACTTTGAGTCTGACGTATCAGGCCATTGGATCACGACCTGTTGTGCATTGATTCTGATAAAACATCGCTGAAAAACAATATAAAGAAAGTCAATGTTGTTTGAAGTTAGTATAAATGTGATGGAGAGAGAAAATCTCTCTAAGTATTTATTAATAAATTATGAGAAACTTTGCAATATTAGAGAGGTCAATTAACCCTGCCCATAGTTAAGCTGAAATAAGTGTGCAAACTACATTTCGTAGTTCATATGATTAAAAATAACCCCTGAAGGCATAACAGAGTTGCGCCAAGGGGAAGCAAGATAGTCATGTCACTTTTCTACAAGCACTTAATCCAAAGAACTGCCGTGCATGCTGATCTCCAAAGATTTTTCTTTCTAAAATTTATGTTATGACCCTGGGTTTGGCACTGAGACAGAAGTTGGGAAAACTCACCTCAAACGTCATGTTTTGAAGAAATGTAGCAACACCATAATGCAAAGAGAGATGATTCCATGTTTGATAACTTCTTAAACACAAAACACACGTACTAGTAGAGATTCAAGAATTCATCAAGTCTGCAGATTTTCATTATAATGAAGGTGGCTAGAGGGAAATAAATTGCATTTAGAAATTTTTCTAAATGATCATAGAAAGAGAAAAATTTAGGGTTAAGGTCCTCATGCACACTCGCTTATCTGAAGAATTGGCAAAACAGCGTCTATGGAATCAGTCAAGTCACCTTTTTTCCTCACCAACAATGTAGCAAGTGTATATATCTCTGTTCTGTTAAGTTTCCTGATCAGGTTCTTTTTTTTTCTATAATTTTTTCTTTTTTCCTTCTTCTGGAAACAGTAATTCCTACAAACAATCAAAGAAGATAATCTTTTTCTTATGAAATTGAATATTCATTGTATCAGACAACTTGTTTCTAAGAAACTCAGCCACCCCACAATGCAAGAAGAGAAGGTATCATATCTATCATTCATAACTCTACCCACATCGAGATTCTCATTGTGTAGTTTCTTTCTTTGCCAAGCTGTCCTATCCAAATGAAGTCATTAATTGTCCTTTGTTTACGAAGATTTTCAGATGCAGGATGCTTTTGGGAAATGAAATTCTTATAGTGATTAGATTGATGGTCATAGCAAAGCTGGGTCCCCAAGTACATCCTCTTTTCAGAATAAAGCCACTTTATTTTAAGGTCTTTCAGGGATCCATTGACTCACCTAATACCCACTTTTCAGGCTTCTTGTGGCGGATAATCTAAGAAAGATACTGAGAAGAGAATGACTCTTTCTAGGAGTTCCACTTTCTACCAACCTCTCAGCGATTCAGGCTACCCTCTATCTCCACCATGAATGTAGGATGTGTGGTATAAAATGATAGATCAAGGCAATACATCATTATTTTCTTCTTTTAAAATGTCAAAATAATTCTTATGGTTATCATACTACTCGGTATTCTGAAAGCGAGCATCTTGTATACTAACAAGGTGGTAAAGATAAGGGAGTGAAAAGGAAAAGGATTACTTCCTTTGACCCTTACTTTGGGTCCTCCCTTGTAATAAATAATGCATATCTTTAACTTTGTTATAAAGTAAATAGCAACTTCATGTATATATATCAATGGGATGGAGTTAGAAGCTTGATACCTTGTCTTGCTGCTTTTGAATACACTAGGTACATTGTGGTATCTGGATCACAAAGAAGATTATTGCATACACTACACACGAATCAACCAAGAACCTATCTTTCCTCCTGTTTAATTCTTCAAAAAAGTCCTTTGAAACCACGGGATGGCCCCTCTCTTTTTTCTTCCTCAGCTGAAGGAAATATCTCAAGAGTTTCTCGAGATCCTTTTAAGCCTCATATAGATTCCTTCCCTACAAGATCTCTAAAAGTTATTCAAAGTACTCATAGTATTCCCGTTGAAAGGAGTATCTGGATAAAAATTCATGAAGGAGACTGAGTGAATCGAAAAGAATCAGAAGAGTCGCCTTGCCTTACAGCCCATATAACACCAAAGCATCCAACACCCAATCGCCAAGACCAAAAAATTTATTGCTGACCATTAGGTAGATCAAAATCTTCCATGAAAAAAACCCCTCAATTATTCTATCATAGGTGGATTTTTCTTCATAATTTTGTTGAAAGAGAAAAATTCTCGGATGACCCCTCTGCCTAATATATTGTTCCTCTTGAGTTCTTTCACTCCTTATTTTACTTTAGTGTATCTGTTATTTTGGAGGAACTACGAGAAGGATTTCTTGTATTATCGTTTTGTGGCGTTATTGATTGTTTTTTTTTAAGAAAGTGCACAGATATGTCAGAAAAAACTTGGTGCAAAGCACCATAGTGTAGGACAAAAATTCATGTTTTTGCTCACAGAAGGTTTATTGCATGCTGGGGGTCAAAGATCTCTGCTGTGTTGAATTAGGTTTTTACTGGGAGTTTGTTGTGTTCCCTGTCCTTATCTTGCTATGGCACTCAATGAAGCTTCTATTTATCAGAAAAAGTTACTTCTGTCCAGGGAAATGGTTCATCTAGCAATTGATGGCATGTGGCAGGTGTTCGAACTTCATGGATCAACTCCTAGAAATGACTTCTGTCGGATTGCAGCTAAAAATGGGATTTTAATGAGGCTTATCAATACGCTTCATAGCTTGAATGAAGCAACTCGTCTTGCTTCTATCTCTGGTGTTAGTGGGTTGACATTAGATGGTTCTATTCAACGGCCTCGTTCCGGTCAACTAGATCCTAGCAACCCTGTTTTTAGTACGAGTGAAGCAACTTATTCTGGATCAGATCCTATTGATAACAGGGTCAGACACATTGTAATTGAACACTCCTCATCAACTGGTATGTGACTCACAGTTATTTCATATTCTTGAAAGTAAGTTGTACCTCAACCTGAATTCCAATATTTCTCAGTTGATTCAGATAAACATCAATCAAGTCGTGCAATTGAATCCTCAGCCTCTTCTGGATCAATTGATGCTGCAGACAAATTTGCCAACGTAGTTAAGGAGGCCACTCGAGCTGAAATGGATCTTAGACAGCAGCGAGTTGGGGGTTTTTCCCATAGAACATCCACAGATAGGCCACCAAAGGTAGAAGGTGGTTCCAATGGGATTCCTTATGCCTTTTCTTCTCAGCAAGAACAAGTTCGTTTTCTACTTAGTTTGCTTGATAAAGAACCTCCTACTCGGCATTTCTCTGGTCAGTTAGATTTGCACCAATTAGCAGGCTTTGAGAGACATGAAAGTATACTTCCTTTGTTGCATGAATCTAGTGATAAGAAGTCAAATGGTGAACTCGATTTTTTGATGGCAGAATTCGCAGGTATTCTCTCTTCTCTGTTCCTATCCCTTCCTTTTCTCTTTGTATCTATTAGTGGGTTGGTGGTGTGGCTTGTGGGTGGGTATGTTTGCAGCACAATTCCTTCTATTGAACTTTAGGTCATGAGTTTTCTACTTCTATATGAGAACCTATGACAAGTACCTCAAACACTTCTTGGAGGCAGGCTGTTTCCTAATGCTGGAGCTGTGATTTAAATATTGAATTTTGAATAAAAGTTGAAGGTTTTGGTTTGTGTTTTAATATTTATAGCTAGAGGTGGCAAAGATTGTTCAGATCTGATTGGGTTTGGACATTCAGGTGATGAGTTACTTGGCTGGATTTGAGGTCAATTTGAATCTAATGTTAGTTTATGTGAAAAAGCAATCATATATAGTCATGGTTTTTGTTTCTGATCAAATTTTGGTTACAACATTTTTGGGTATAGTTTGGGTTTTTGTCAGGATATTTTTGGGTTGATTTTTCTCACATTTTGCCTATTGATATTGTGATTGATGCTCTTTACCTTTATTGTGTGTTATCTTTGATATGGTGCAGTGGGGTCGCTGGAATATACTAATCTCATGTATTTAACATCTTGCATTGGAACTTTCAAACTTTGTTCTTTTTCTTGCACTGTGTACACCTCAAATTGGTTTGTGTGGCTTGGTTACAGTTTGGGAATTAACGCCCTTTTTCTGCACACCCCTCTCTGGTATAAAGTTCTCCATTGTTGTGTGCTTTCACTTATCCAAAATTTCAACTACCACCCGTGAACCTGCCAGCTAAATTTGGTGTGGAGGTGTATATTTCCTTATAGTTCTTTCATTCAAAGAATTTCCCTTACCCCTCTGAGCAAGTAGGTGATTTGATTTATTCATTTAGTTTTAAAACTCTTAACAAACAATTGTCTCAGTTGTATTGTAATAGGACCAGCTGCTTCACCTTTTTTTTAAATCCTTGCAAATTTATGTAGGATGTGTTCTTATTCATGGAGAAACACATATCTTCACAGGCCTCAGTAACTAACAGCTTTGGAGGCAGACCAATTTAACGTTTAGGAAAAGACATGGTTGTTTTGCCACAACCCACTTTCTGAATTGATTGTGACTTGCATGTAGTATAAGCTGCACTAATAGTCCCCTTTTTGCTTCGTTAGAGTACCCTTTTCATAATTGTTATGTTTAGCTTGGGTGTTGATTATCATGATGCCCTATATCACATTTGCACTTTGAAACTAGCGTCCTAAGTTTCTTGTTCAATAGAAAAAAATTGTATGAAACCCAGTCTTTACTGTAGATCATGATTGATTCTCTCTTCCTGAATTATTTGTCTAAGAAGTGAGAATAAAAAGCTTAGAAGTTAGAAAGTCATACAATCTGACAAATCTTGATTGAGTTAGTTTCCCTTGTTCAACACATAGCTTGTTTCTCCATGAAACTAGTATTACATACATGACATGTAATTTAGATGGTCCAGACATTCTGTTTACCTGCTGTAGCAATTTCTTCAAAAAATAGCTTTTTCTCTAGCACTTCTATTGGATGACTTTTGCATTTATTTCTCTGCAGAGATCTCGGGACGTGGTAGGGAAAATGGAAATTCTGAAGCACTCAGAATTTCAAATAAAACAGCAATTAAAAAGTTCATATCAGTAGCTTCTAATGATGGAGTTGCTTCTACATCTGGGATTGCATCACAGACAGCATCAGGTGTACTCTCAGGTTCAGGTGTTTTAAATGACAGACCAGGGAGTGCAACATCTTCTGGGCTACTTTCTCATATGGTCTCTACACTTAATACTGATGTTTCTAGGGAATACCTGGAGAAGGTTGCAGAGCTCCTACTTGAGTTTGCTCAAGCTGATACCACTGTGAAGTCATACGTGTGTACTCAAAGTTTGCTTACCCGACTTTTCCATATGTTCAACAGGGTTGAACCCCATATTTTGTTGAAGGTATACATGATTTCTGGTGTTATCATATTACCCTGTGATTATTATGGATCTTCTATAGCTTGGTGCTAGTCAACAATGGGTTCTATGAAAATATTGTTATCTATTGATGCTCTTTTGACCTTTTTACTTCATAATTTGAATTTTGACATTGCTTCAGCTACTGAAGTGTATCAACCATTTGTCAACTGATCCTAACTGTCTAGAGAATCTTCAAAGGGCTGAAGCAATCAAACATCTTATACCTAACCTTGAGCTGAAGGAAGGGCCTCTTATATCCCAAATTCATCATGAGGTTAGGAGTCACTATTTCTATTTCTCTATTGTCTTGTATATTGTTTCATTTGGTTTTTTGGTGCTGTGATAGAGTATCAGTTGGTTACACTTCATAAGTTACCGTAATTGGATTAAGCTCTGATAAAGAAAATTATTTTCCTTCTCTTTCTTTGTGGAAAAAAGATATACTACTGCTGCAGCCCAAAGAAGTTGCCATTTGTCACAAAATTGTTGTCGCAAATAAAAAAAATCCAATTATATGTAACTTCTTTTTCATTCTTTTAGTCAACAAACTCCAGTTTCTCTCCTCTCAAATAATAAAAGAACATTAAACTATACCCACTAACTTTTTTTAATTCACCATTGTTCAACAAAACCCCCGACAATTTCTATTTTATGTAGTTTTGCCCAAGAGAAATGGGAACTTCTTTGGGGGACAGGATTTTTTTTTCTTTTTCGTCATAATGAGAATTTTTTTTGCATTTTGTTATTTTTCTGCTGCACCAAGGCTTGCTTTTCCAATCGCTTTCACTAAATCAGCAAGAAAATGTTAAAATGATCTGTTTCAGTGAACATTGAACATGCTTGCTAACTTCTATTTAAGAATAATAACTTATTTTTGAATAAACAAGTTTTGCTTAGTGGAGGAAAATGCGTTCTTAACTCTTGAGCATAGCATGTAGTGACAAGCTTCCTTTGTGTTGTATTCTTCATGGGGTTGAGGTGTGAGTTCCAAACTAATCCTGAATGGTTAAAATCTTTTAGAAATTGTAGGAACCTGGGCTTGTTGATATTGGGACTCCCTCCCTTCTGCTGCTACCCCAATAATCTTCATAGGGATTCTGATATGTTATGCTATAGCTGACTTGGTTCATTTCTCTGTAGGTGCTCAATTCTCTTTTTAATCTCTGCAAGATAAATAAGAGAAGACAGGAGCAAGCAGCTGAAAATGGAATCATCCCACACTTGATGAATTTCATCATGTCGGATTCTCCCTTGAAACAATTTGCATTGCCTTTGTTGTGTGATATGGCACATGCATCACGTAATTCTAGAGAACAGTTAAGAGCCCATGATGGATTGGATGTATATTTAAGTCTACTTGATGATGAGATGTGGTCCATGACAGCTTTAGATTCTATTGCGGTTTGTTTGGCACATGACAATGTTAATAGGAAAGTTGAACAAGCTTTATTGAAGAAGGATGCAGTTCAGAAGTTGGTTAAGTTTTTCCAGGACTGCCCAGAACAACATTTTGTGCATATGTTGGAGTCTTTCTTGAAAATAATTACGTATGCAATCCAGTCCCTATCTTCATGTTATACTTGAATTTTTCTTTGAGCCAATTAATTTTTGTGAATATTTGTGTAGCGTCTACTTCTAGTTAGAAGCTGTGATGATTCGTTTTTTCCATGAAGAGAATTGCCTTTTCCATCATTTGACTGCTAGACTTTCATTGTGCTAACACGTAATGGGTTCAAACTTCATTTGGTTCATAAGGGAAGTTAGTGATGTAAGATCGTGAAAAGTGTCGCCCCAAAATGTAGCTTTATTAGAGGGAGCAATTTATCTGTCCTGGACCAGATCTACATTAAGTTTTTTGTGCACCCATGCATTAGTTACCCTTGTAAGTTTTTAAGTGAACATGTAGAGCTACCCTTTTATGTGAGTGATAACTGTATCTTTCTAAGTTACGATTTTACCATGCTATAATAGAAAATGTATGATGGCGTCAAATGATGGATGATAACTTCTGATGCCAATTAATAGTCTTTTGAGAGTGCCCAACTCCAAAAGCTCGGGGCATTTGAAGATTCCTAAGCCCAACTCAAAAGGAGGGTTCCCTATCTAAGCTGTATGACCCTTCATGTGAGATTCAAGTTCCATGTTTTGCAATCAGATTATAAAAGTTAGGTCCACATAATAGGTGGGAGCTATTTTGCTTGGTTAGATGTGATATCACATGAAAATGAAGTCTTATATCATCTTGCAATTGTGCTCAGATTCTTACCAGCATTTGTTTTCATACCTAATGCAGGAAATCACCCCGGATAAACACGACATTAGCTGTTAATGGCTTGACACCGTTTCTTATTGGGAAGCTCGATCATCAGGATGCTATAGCTCGGTTGAATTTGCTCAAGTTAATTAAGGTTGGTAGTATCAACCTTGTAAAGTTTATTTATTTATTTTATATATTTTATGTTACGCATTTTCCTGAATTCATCACTTGTGGCTTCAAACCTTCGTATCTTCTAATTTGTTTTGGCAGTAAGTGCCTCATATCGTAATTTTTATGATGGTATAATAAAGTCCAGTAATATGTGTGAGTTCTAAAATTTCATTCCCTAATCCCAAGGTTTTTATAATTTTTACATCATATGTTACTACATCTTCAGCTCCTCTTATGGCTCTCATTGGAAGCTCTAAACTTTCAAATTTTGACACTTGAAAAATTGAAATGTAGAAATCACTTAGAAAAGTTTTTTGTTTTTTTTTGGAATTTTAGGAGGTCTTTGTTAGGGCTTAATTTATCTAATAATAACCTGAAATCTACAGAGATCTGCTTATTTGTATCTTTCCACAGCCTCTTACATTCATCTTCATACAGGTGGAACATCGCCATGTAGTATACTGTCCCAATCTAAGGGAGTCATATTCATCATTCTCTGATTTTTGGATTATAATTGACTAAACTAGAATGGCTCTTTATATTGTTTGGACTAACTACTGTGAAAGTAGCAAGCTGTCGCTGTGTATTGGATATGGTCACTTGGCAACTTCTCTATCATCTCTGGGGTCTGACTGTGTACGTCTAAAATCCCTTGTTACTTCCACCCAGGGCTGGATGCTCTCTGAAGCCGTTTGGGAAATGTTGTGTTGTTTGACACTTTGATGTTGATTCTATTGTGTGAATGATGAACAATAATTTTGGGTGTTGTTGATATCTTACTGTTTATAAATGTTGCTGAAAGATCCCTACATCTTTTGGGTTTGGTGCTATTATCGGCTCATAATATGACTGCCTGTGAACACTACTTTTAGGGGAATTGCAATCTTTAGTCTATCGATTGATTTTCCTAACTTTTGCATGTCTTGCAAACTGTATGCAGGCAGTTTATGAGCACCATCCTCGACCTAAACAATTAATCGTGGAGAACGATCTTCCTCAGAAGCTCCAGAATTTGATTGAGGAGCGAAGAGATGGGCAGAGAGCTGGTGGCAGTGGCCAAGTCTTGGTAAAACAGATGGCGACTTCATTGCTAAAGGCCCTTCATATCAATACAGTTTTGTAAATTTATTATTCTAGAACTATATTTCTATAACCTTTTTTATTCATTATTAGGTTATCTATGTAATTATTGTTCTGTTTGTAAGTGCTTTTGACTTGCCGGTTGACAGATTGAAAATTATATGTATTTGCGGGGGAAGACTTGCTAAGAAGAGGTTTGCACAATGGAAATCCTTCAGAACATTGTCCAAATCAACTTTTTGCCGATTGATGTAGGTTGTTCCCTATTTTCCTCTTATTCTTTGGGTTTATATTTCCGATCTCTGATCCTAGTTTTTCTTCGAGGGGTGACCCTGTCATGTGAGTCTGCCAAGAGTGCCTACGCTTGGGGTTCGCAGGCATCTGACCTTTATAGGGAGCCAAAGCCTGAGTGAAATTCTTTGTATGAGCCAAACAAGAAATGGCCGTCTCTTGTGGTGTCTTGCTATTGAATGTCACTCTTAGAAATGGCCTTCTTCAATTTCCTCGCATTATTTCTCAAATATAGGTAGCAAATTTATCATCAGCTACAATATCTTTGAACCAACTAAGGCTATGTCCTGTTCACTTAATTTTTTATTTTTTTTTTAATCTGATGAGAATTCTATGTTCTATATGATCTGATCTCCTCATCAGACTAAATTTTGACTTCATTTTCAAACTAATTTATAAGAGAAAATGGTATCAAATGAAGTGTTATTTGATTCGTATGAATTGTACTTCCCAAATAAGAAATTTTCGTTATTTTCTTTTATTAGTGAAATTAAGATATTTAGTAATAAGATAATACAAGTAAATTAATGTGATGGTATTGTTCATGCCTGTCTTGAAAATGAGACTAATGAATTATATGATCTAATTGTTGAAATATTAGAAATTGGTTGAAATTGATATTTAAAATTAGAGTTGATAGTTCAAATCGATCACTTCTAATACCTAATATGAACCTATTTGACCCATGTTAAGCTTAAGAAGGTGTCCTTGCATTGTCTTCAAACTTGTTCTAAATGAATGAATTTTTTAGGTTATGATACATTGTTCTTAAGATATTTTTAAAATTGAAAAATGTTCTACCTGCTTCTTAGAGTCACGTGAGAAAGTTTAGAACCATTTAATGTCTTAGATTAGGTCTTCAAATGCCTAAAAATGAGTTTAAAACCTAATTGTAGGAAATTTGAAATTTGGTTGTAATGGGTGTCAAGAGTTAAAAGTAGATAGTTCTAATAACTTCTATAACCTAATATGCCCCTATCACTTGGTAAGCTCACAATGGTGTTCTACTAACTAGTTCAAAACTGTTCTAAAGGACCAAAATTTGAAAGTTAATATATAATATTTTTTAAGATACTTTTGAATTTTTTTTTTGAAATTGAATTCTAAGATCATATGAGTAGATTAGGAACCATTCAATATCTTACATTATGTATGCGACACTTATAACAAGTTAAGGACGTGAAGTTTATGGAATTGATTGAATTGGGTATTTAGGTTCAAAGTGGATAATTTCTATCACTCTAAAGGCCTAATATAACTTTATATCCCATGGTAAACATATTAATGTATTCTCTCACTAAGTCTAAAATTGTCTAAAATAGTTGGATTTTGAAAAATACATATTATTTTGAGATATTTACAAAAAATAAAATAAAAATACTAGATATTTCCTAGGTTAATATAAAGAGGTTTGAAACCATTTATTACCTTAAACTTGGTCACCAAATACCCTAAAACAAGTTTAATATTTAAAATTGGTTGAAATGGGTATTAAGGTTAAAAGTAATGTATTCCAATAACTCCTAGGTTCTAGTATGATCCTATAATATCCATAATATACAAACTTTTCTTTCTCCAAGTTGTAAATTGTCCAAATTACCAAATATAAATGTTATTATGCATATTTTAGAGATATTTTTGAAAAATATTCGAAATTGAAGTAAAAGTACTTGATGTTTCCTATAGTCATATGAGGAGATTTGAAACTATTTATTACCTTATACTTTGTCTCAAAATGTCCTAAAAATGAATTCAGAATATGTTGAGTTTTGGTTGGAAATCCGTTGAAGTGGGTAGTTAAAGTCAAAATAAATAGTTTCAACCACTTCTATGGCTCAATATGACCTTATTAAGCCTTTATCGGGTCCAAAATTATCCAAAATAACAAAATTTTAAAGGTTATTACTCCTTATATCCCAAATTACTCGATACAATTGACCCACACATAGTTTTCCATGAAAAATTGACTTCTTATTTATTTGAATAATAGTTGGTAGTGGGTTTCTATTATAGTGAGCAGGTAGTTGCGATGAGCCTTTGCTTTTAAAAGTGTGTGTGACATTTGTATATCTTTAATGTTTTTATTGAAAGTAGAAAAGTAAGTGATCACAAGAGATGTGAGGCAATAATTTAAAAAAATGGTAAATACATGCCATTTTAGGAAAGAAATAAAATTGTGTCAAATAACATGGGATAGAGGTTTATGTTAACTGTCAAGTAATTTGGGATAGAGGAAGTATACACTACTTTTGGAATATTTTTGAAAAATTTGTGGAATTGAAATGAAGGTACTCAATGCTTCCTAACGTAATAATTGTACACTTGGAATTATTTACTACTTTATATTTATTTCTTAAAGGCTTTAAAAATAAGTTTGTGGCCCAATTATAAATGTTGAAAATATGTTATTTTAGGCGTTTAGAGCCAAAGCACATAAATGAGTCAAAGTAAATAGGTCCAATTACTCTTAAGGCCTAATGTGACCGTATAGAACCCTTGATAGGCATGAAGATATCTTCACACTTGGTTCAAATTTGTCCAAAATGACCGAATTTTAAGTGTTATTATAAACTATTTTTGAGGTTCTTTAGAAAAACTTTCGATTGAAAAAAAGAACTAAATGTTTCCAATGGTCATATCAGGAGGTTTTGAACAAATTTTTTTGGTCTGTAGAGATCTTAAAAATAAGTATAAAAGTTTTAAAAATAGGTTGAAATGGGTGCTTAGAATCAAAATAAATATTTATTATCACTTTTGGGGCCTTATGTATCCCAATAGACATGCGGTACAAGAATCAACGTAAATCCATAATGATAGAACTTTGAAGGTTCTAATACACATTGTTTTGAACTTTTGAATTGAAATAAGGTACTAGATTTTTTCTAGCTATAGTCATATGAGGAGGTTTAAAGCTTAGCCCTTAATTTAATACCTTATTCATTCTCTAAACCTTCTAAAACAAGTGTATGATCCAATTATAGGATTTTAAAATCAGGTTAAAATGGGTGTTTAGATTCAAAATAGATGGTTTCAATCACTTATAGGGTCTAATATGTCCTTATAAGATCCATGGTAAGTATATTAAAGTGTTCTCTCACTAGGTATGAAACTGTTTTAAATAACAAAATTTTATCCTATATTCTTTTTCATATTTTTTTTTTGAAAAATTTCTAAAATTATATTTAAGATAATGAATGTTTTCTAAGGTCATATAAAGAGGTTAAGAACCATTTATTATCCTATATTTGGTCTCTAAAGGCTCCCCTAGAGACGAGTTTATGATTCAATTATAGTAGTTTTGAATATAAGTTGAAATGGTTGTTTAGAGTCAATGTAGATAGTTTCAATATCTCCCAAGATCTATTATGACCTTATAAGACTCATGACATACATATCAAAGTTTTCTTATAATTGGTTTCAAAATCATACAAAAAATGACAGAATTTTCAAGGTTAACACATTATTTTCGAGTTAGTTATGAATTTTTTAAAACTTGTCCTAATAAAACTAAGTGTCTCATATGGTGATATTGGGGAGGTTTGGAACCATTTATCGTCGAATAATGAGTTTTCAAAAGTTGTAAAACATGTATAGGTCAAAATATATATAGACATTTTAGAATACGGAAAAATGATAGCTGAAAAGTGATTGAGAGGGTTGGTTGGGTATCCAACACAGTGAGGTGTTACTTTAGCTTTATGTGACCGAAAAACTAAAAAAATAAAAGTCCAGCATCGACTTTATGAACAACCACGAAACAACTCTATGGATTTCTGAAATTAGAAATGAAAATAGTGGGAAGAAATCCCAGAATGAAGCAATATATGAAGAATCCCAACAAGTTTCATTTGTAGGTCGGTAGTTTATGGTTAGCTCTCTTTCAGATATCTGAGCATTTCTTAGGGATGAAGCAAATGTCTTCTATACGCTCTCGGGATCTATCATTTCTTGCTTGCTTTAATTTATCTGCTCAACCCTAAGTAAAACGGCAACGTTTTAAATTCCCATCCATGCCTCTGCGCCTTTGCATGCACCCAAGTCTACTCCCAGGCTACTGCATGTCCTAGTTGACTGGGACACTTATGCTGTAGAACGGATCTACCGGGCTAACCCCACTACAAAAAGAGACTAACCTTGTGTGCTCCACGCTTTTAAGAAAAAACATCCTAAACATCAAGAGACAGAGAGAGTATTCCGTATGTATAAGTATATATTGTATAAAGCGAGGGGTAGCGGCGGATTCACAAATTAGAAATTATGGGGTCACCATTTAAACAACGAAAACACTTATATAAAATTTGATTGGTCATTTCTTTTCTTCTTATTACTAATTTATCTATAATTTAAACTTGGTAAATATTTAAGAAAAAAGTATCTTTGCTTTAAGAAATTCTATAACTTTGATGAAAAACATTGAAATTTCTATCCAATTCGATCGTCTGTTCTATAATTTATAATATACGTAACACTAATATAATACATTAGTAGATCTTGAGGATTAAATTAGCAGCATGCAATATAATTACAAGTTGTATGGATAAGTTAGTGAAACAGTTGCTTAGTACATACATTGGAACCGAAGAAATTTACGTATATGTGGGTAGAGAATGAGGTGAACGCTAAGCAGTTGTTATATCCGTCTTGCTACCAAGTTTGTGTTTTAAGATTGTTAATCAAAGAAATACAAATGATTATCAATTGCCATTAACATAAAGATGTATTTACGTACACATGCATTGATATTTGATATGATGCTTTTTCTTTGTACCTATGCACTCAAACCAATAGCATACAAAATTATGAAGATTATATTTTGGAAAACTACATTCGAGTGCTAATTAAATTCATTTCACATGCTTTAAACTTTCGCTTACTATTTATACAACCCCATGAGAGGGATGATTGCAACAACAATAATCATTTGTATATTTTAGAATTAGGCCATTAGGCATTATTGTACAAGTTGAGTTAAATCTTACTAATTCAACAAATTATACTCTCTACGTTCTTTTTTTCATCCCATTTAAAATATTATAGATTTTAGAGCCAAACTTTGATTATGAATTCTCTTCAATCTCAATGAATATATATATATATATATATATTCATTTGGGATCGTGTTAGATTTGTCTTAATGTATATTTTTTAAATATTAGTTTTTTTTATAATTTTTTCAATTGTACAATTAAAAGTATTTAAATTTACATTGAAATTTGCGGAAGAAACTAATTAAAAGAAAAAAAAAAACGGAGGAAGTAGAAGCTAACAAGCACGAAAATACCCATTGGGTCTTGGGCTCATGGATTATATTGGTCCAACCAAATAACTTTTGTGTAGCTCCTATAGGCTCTCATTAATTTAACAACAAATTTAACCTAATCAAACACTGTACAGTAAATCATGATTAGTATTTTACAATCTCCATTATTCAACTTTAAAACTATTATTATATATTTATTATTCAATGTAGGACACCTTCAACAATAAATGAATAGTTACTTGCCTAATAATATAAGAGTAAGTCATGTCCGTATGACTATTCGTGGATCAGTTCATTAACCACCTCTGTTTATCGAGGGGTGAAAAAAAAAGGTGAAATCCATTACAAGTGTAATAAAAAGTCAAAGGATAGCCAAAAGAGGTCTAGAAGAGCACGTTGAGGTTACGTAGGCGAAAGGGGAGGAGAGGGGTAATATGAAATACACAAAAGAAGAGGAATAAAAAGAATTCAATGGATGGGTTGTCTCGTAATTGCTGCAAAATTTTTGGAGTGGTAACTACGAAAGCTTTTCAACACAGATCAAATGGAATAAATAGTATTAATTCCTACGTTCTACTAATTTAATTACTACTATTATTATGATATAAACATATAAGTATATATAAGAAGGTTTTCCTAATTCATACCTGATATATATTATATCAAAATACTGAGATATTAAATATATGCCAAATATTATTATATCAGATATAGATTTGTTATATCAGATATAAATTTTGTTATATTAAATATAGAAATATAAAAGATATAAAAATATAGAAAACACATATTAGGTATCAAATATATATAAGAACAAAATTATAAAAATGTCCCTAATATATTTATATAAGATATAAATTAAGAATTTCTCAAGAGCTAGACTTTGTATTAATGTGTATGTGAATGTCAGTAGTGTAATAGCTAGCTAGGCTGATCTTCCCCTAGCCGACGCCTTCGTGACCGCCCGTAAACTTTTTCCCCTTCACGCTACCCCGTTGACATCCAACTCTTTTTCCTCTAATCTCTTATCTGTCTTTAATAAATTCGATCATCTTCCTTAAGTTTAATTTGTACTAGCAAGTTAGCGTATATTACCATTATAAAAACCTTAAGTAACTGCATTTTTAAGCTGCAGAAAATCACAGGGCTTGCTAGCTGCAATCTGCATGCATGTTTATGCGTAGGACGACAGTACGTTTTCATTGAGTTGATTGGTTGAATTATTGCTTCAGGTGAGGGCTACATACTGGGTAGTTGCTAGACGCACCAGGCCAATTTAATGGGGTCTTCGAGCAACGGCGGTGTGCCGCCTGGGTTTAGGTTCCATCCTACAGATGAAGAGTTGTTGCATTATTACCTTAAGAAGAAGATCACCTTTCAGAAGTTTGATATGGAGGTTATTCGAGAGGTTGATTTGAACAAGATGGAGCCTTGGGAACTTCAAGGTTAATTTTTTTTATTCATGTCCCTTACTTTTATTTACTCTCTAAACTATTCTTTCCTTTTTTCTTTTCAATTGTAATTTCTTCTCTTTAATTAATTCGAGGAAGTATCTTTTCGTGCGCTTTTTTTTAAAAAAAAAATAATTTCAAAAAATAAACTCCGAATCAAAATATTTTCAAAAATAAGTTTTTCAATTTAACGGTTGCGATAGGGTTTATAAGCCTTAATTTCTTCATAATCATACCCCCTAACATTTAATTTAGAATTTTGTTTTTCTTAGAAAAATAGTCCATAAAAGAGGTGCGATTTTCATATTTCTTCAGGTGTTTATTAATTATTGAATCTATGAACCTAGATGTAATCAACATATAGTATGATGGAAGGGGTAAAGGAAAATTAATGAAATTCAAGGACACTTTACATTAAATTATTGTTGGACGTACTGCCAAAAGAAACTATTGAAGCATTAATTAGAATAATTTGGATATTGAGGATGTATACATTTCCAATATAAAAGTTTGAGTAATCTTATTATTTTTTCTTAAATAAACCATCAATATTAGGGAGTATTTTCTTTCGGATTTACTTATTTACTATCAAAACAATAACCAATAATAAAACATCAAACTCTTATAACAAATTTTCTAACCTAGATTATTTATATGTAGTCAGTACCTCAGATATATATGTTCATACTTTTTAATTTAGTTGAGTTTGTACCTTAATTGGAATCCTTCATACCCATATCACAAGCATTTTATTAACTAATGAAGTAATCTTCTAAATTATTTTTGAGAATGATTTTTTTCAAATTCGGTTACAGGTTTATTTTAACCATCATCAGTATAAAACGGCTTATTTACTTCAATTAAGGATAGTATTGAAGCAATAAAGTATTTAGAGGAAGAATAACTATAATTGCTTCGGTTTCAAAATTAACCGAAGTATTTAGAGGATGAATACTAGCGTTTCTCCACAACAACATCAATGTTAAATTGTTTGGAATAATTGTAACACTTGCAGCTAGTCTCAATGAAAATCATGTCGTTTTTTTTTACTTTTCCTGTAAGCCTTTTTATATTACATGAGTTCATAAAAGAATAACATGGCAAATGACAACTTAGTTTCCCTAACAAAAACTATAATACTAAACATATTATACATCATAGCTACAACATATGTTGGTTAATTAAGGTACAGAAGAAAGATTAAGTTGCAGATCGAGTTTCATAAATTCATACTGGCTTACTGCGTATAGTATATTCGCAAGTAGGCAATGAGTAAATTAAAATCAACAAAACTTTTAAGTAACTCAATAAAATAAATTTTAAAAGATTTATTTTGAGTAGAACCTAAGTAAGATTTTACTCAGTATTAAGTTAATTTCCGTAATTAGGGAGTTGACTATTACCCTGGATGCACGCAGTCAATGGTCTTGGTAGTGGTTCATGGAATAACGTTAGTTTTATGGCAATCCTTTCTTCCCAATAAAAGTTAGTTCCATACTTCATTCCATAGTTATTGTTATGAAAATAAGTAAGAGTATTTTTATATTGTTCATATATATATATATATATATATATATATATATATATATATATATATACTAGCTGGGTAAGTTCTATGCGACGTATGCTTGGATAATAAATCAATTTGTTAAATATTTCAATTATAAGAGTACCGTTTTTATTCATTGGTGAAAATTTATAGGTTTTTATGAAACTTTAATATAAGTAGAAAATTTTAATGGGATAATATTTTTGCTATTAGATTAAATAAATAAATTATTATGAAAAAACCAGAAATCAAGTGATCGAGAAAAACATGACATGCATGAAACCAAACAAAATTTCTGAGTAACGAACCTAATCCGATTCATTATGCCCAGACATTCATAGTTAATTAGCTTGAAGGGTTTTTGATTGATTTATAAAGTTAAATAAAACACCTCCATAAGTGCACGCAGTTAAGATGCAAAACTTCAATTCCTTCATGAAAGTCCTGTTACTTAGTTCAATTCTATATATGTATTATAATGTAATGTTATATTATATGCTTTCGTACGTACCATATGCGTCAACTGATATAAACATATGTGTATATCAAAAAATGCTGATTGTTGACAGAGAGGTGTAGGATAGGATCAACTCCACAGAATGAATGGTACTTCTTCAGCCACAAAGATAGGAAATACCCAACAGGATCAAGGACTAACCGAGCAACGACTGTCGGCTTTTGGAAGGCCACTGGGAGAGATAAATGCATCAGAAACAGCTTCAAGAAGATTGGTATGCGAAAAACTCTGGTTTTCTATCGAGGTAGAGCTCCTCATGGTCAGAAGACTGATTGGATCATGCACGAGTATCGCTTAGAAGATACTGATGACCCTCAAGCTAATGGTGTAAGTACTCCCACTTCTTTATCTCGACGCTTTTCTAATTCATACCTTATATAAATAATCACTCTAATGTGTATATATTAAAGGTCAGTTTTATAGTTTTATTTTTATAATTGAGATCATTATTTTCATACCTAAGATCGTAGTATCTCTACTTGATAGGGTCATTTTCATAAATAATTTTTGTACATAAGATATACCATTTATATCTAAAATATCTATACCTGAGATAATACTACCTATATATATGATATATATTAGTAAAATATTTTTTTTCTTTTTCTTTTTTTACCTGATATAATACCACATATATTTAAAATAATACATCCTATATCTGAGATAATAATACATATACCCGAGAGGTTGAAATAATACCATTTATATTTGATATCTTAGTGATATAAATTGTCAGATTTATACTCGGTATAAATTAGAAATTTCTCTATTTGATTTGTCATTTTTACAAATTTGTGGCTTGTGAGATGAAAATAACCATCATATCATCTAACACGTACTGTATTTTCTTCCTTGCTCCAAATGTGCCTTCTCAACCTTTACTAGCTTCAGCTGTGACTCTTATCAATTAGAATATTTAATTTGTAGAACTCGATTTCATCCATGCTGCATCGAAAATTATATGAAAGATGTAACATAAAACACCTAAAAAATATGTTTAATTTGATGAAATTGAACATTTGAATATGAGCAGGAAGATGGATGGGTTATATGTAGAGTGTTCAAGAAGAAGAACTTGTTCAAGATTGGAGGGGATCAGGGAGGAGGGGCAACAACTAGTGCTACCTCTGATCAGCTACTATGCAACCCCACTGGATCAAGCAACAACAACCAATCACGTCACTTCATTCCTAGAGATAACAACCACCATCCCCAATACCCTCATCATCTCCTACTACGCAATGATCCTCAAGCAAACTCCACCTTTGATCTATACATGAACAAGCCTGATCTAGAGCTTCACAGCTACTCTCACCCACACCAGATGGCTGCCCTGCCTCCTGACTATGCGACACATCCCCACCATCTCTACCAAGCAACCACATCGTGCGATGGCGGTCCCACTGCCCTAGAATTAGGCGCGTGTGAACCGTCTGACCCTCACCAACAAGGGATCAATGAATGGGCAATGCTGGACCGTGTCGTGGGCCACCAGCAGGAGGATCATCAGCATGGTGATCAGCAGGCTAATGCTAATGACTTGACCTCTACGGTACTTGAAATGAATCAACAGCAGCAGCAGCAGCAACAACAACAACTTTCGTTACGTGGGGAAATGGATTTCTGGGGCTATGCCAAGTGACTTTTGCATTGGTTTATTTGATATATATTTTTTTTTTGGGATTTTCAATCAATCAGAATTCATGTATAAAAATTAATTCACATGCATGCATGCATGCACAAATTAATGTTTAATTTATTTGCATATAAACTACATTAATGTTTGTTACATTTAGACTGTATACTATAATTGGTTCATGCTGCATCTCTGTTGGTTAAGGCCAGGTAATGTCATAATGCGTGTATTTACTTGGATTATATTGAAAATGTGAAGGTACATATACATTTTATACTTTCATTTACTTGACTTGCTCTTCCGATTCCTAACAATTTGCCGTTAGGGAAAAATCAACACACGGCAGTGTTATGACTTAATTATATTGTTTAGTTCTTCTAAACCTTTATTTGCTTTATATGATCAGCTGTTCTTGTGCCATCTGCCTGCTGAGTGACTGCCTCGTCAGTTATATTTGTCGCCAGGCCAGTTGATAATGGCGAGGTTTTGTTTTGTTATGTTATGTTCATTCTCAACAATAGTACGAATGAGTATAGAATATAAATCATCCCAAGTATAAAATTAATTTTAAGTAGTGTTAACCTTCACAAGATCATATTTTTTTTTTAGATGTGTAGTATTGTGAGGGAAACCTCTAGGAATGCCCTGCAAACTATTGATTATGGTTTTTGGTTTTCTTGTATGAATAAATTTGTACAGCATACATGGCCTTTTATACTTATTACAAAATTGCCTAACTAGTTCGTCCTATTTATGTACATAATTGGTTTGGTTTTTGACTAATAGAATTATCCTTGATTGACTTATTTTTCTGATTCTAGCTCTGATTTATACTCCCTCTCAAGATGGATAGTGGAATCTCCAATTCCCAACTTGCTCAAGACATTATAGAAGAGTTTAGCTAGTACAACTTTAGTTAGGATGCCAGCAGGTTGATCTTCCAGTCGAATGTATGGAAGAGACACTACAACAAATCCCTTGTTTTCTCGACGCTACTCGTGTACATTTTCGTTGCCAAAAAGCATCAAGAATTTATTTCTCGACGCCTCTAAAAAGTTTCGAGAAAATCAATGTCGAGAACTCTTGAAGCTTTTTTCTGCTGACAATGTCGACGCCTAAAACTGCCTAGATTGTTGAAATATTCATGCATTTGTCACATTGAAGTAATTCTCGACACTTTTATTGTCGAATTTCTCGATGCTTTTCGATGTCCATTTTACTTGTTGACCTGATGTGGCGTCAACAATCACGACGCTTTTTGTTGTTGACATATTTTGGCGTTGACATGTTGTGGCGTCGTCCATAGATTTACAATACGATCGATATTTATTTAAATTATAGGATTTAAACGAAAATGAGAATTTATATGCTATATACTTGAACTTTAATTTAAATGCGTATCGTACATGTACTGTATATATGTATGCCTTCAACACTAATTTAAAAGCTAATTTCGCTAGTACGTAGCCACATACACACATAAGTATATAATATATATATATATATATATAAATATATATATATATATATATATATATATATATATATATATATATATAAATTAATCGAAATCCTAAATAATATTAATAATATGTCCAAAATATGATCATAAATGTTGACATATATTTCACTACAACTAAATATAAGCCTATCTAAAAAAGCCATAAACATTATTTCAAATCAAATTTAATATATGCAATTAATAATTATACGCCTAAAAAATCATAAACGATAACCCTAAATTTAATGATATATATGGTGGAAGCTAATTCGATGCCAAAACTTATTATCCTTGCTTCTTATTTGCACACTTGCCATTTTTAACGTTTAAAACAAATAAAAAATGTGATCATTGAAGTAAAAAATTAAAATAAGAGAAAAATGTATAGATCATATCAAATATACATAAATAGAAATACAACTTGAAATTCGTACTTGTCTCACTACAAAATTGAAAAACATAACCAAAACTAGATTTTTCAAGTTCCACTAATAATGCCAATTGGATTTTAAGACAATATATCATGTTCTGATCAAATACATACATTTTCAAAAATTTCGGCAAAATCTTCTTCATATTATTGACTATTTCCATTTTAAAAATTGATTTAGAAAACCGCCAAATAAAATGCGTCCCAAGCCGAAATAGCAAGTTCTTATAGAACGTAGCTAAACCTTTCGAGGGAGACGTTTCAACGTTAGCTCCTGTAAGCCTGAGCAAACAAAGGTGATGTAACTCTTATCCTATAAGCGAATGAATCAATTGACTCGAATGCAACACTATGCTATTGTTTCAGAACTTTACTTATTATAATCTTGCCCCCTTAGTCAGCTCCCCTGCACAAGAGCTAAGCCTACTTCCCTAGCAACTTTCCTTCCTTATTCTTACTTTGATTAGTTTGATAGTGATTCTTTTTCAGTCATTGAGCAAAAGACAGAAAACCTGTTTGCAATCACAAATCAATCACAAACAACTAAATAATGCCATACCACATTAACCTTATGGTTAACGCTGGCAAACAGTCTCATCCTCCAATTCCAAACATATAATTAAAAGTTTTGTAAAACACTGATTGTGTAACATTATAGATTGTGTAGTATTGGATGGTAAACCCTTCTCACATTTTAATCTGATCCAATAAGAGATAAAATGAATATAGAATAAATAGCGAAGGGTTTACGGCATCCAAGACTGATTGTGTAACATCAAGCAGTTCTTTTGAAGCATCTTCAGTACGAACTTTTCCTAAAACTTCAGCAAATTGACCCATTACAGTTTTATACATGAATTTAGTATCCTGAAGTTGTGCTTTTAGCATTCCATTTTCCTTTGACACTTCTTCCATCCTTATATCCGACACTACTTGCACTGGTCTCTATTGAATTTGTGTAAACATTTTTTTTCTCAACACACCTTTGACCCCGTAAATATTGCCCTTTCGTACTCCAAATCCATAACCCATAGGATGATCTAGAGTATCTGAACCATACATGGTTTGCTTGAAGGCTTCATCCTCAAGTTCTTGCTGAGACTTTGAAGGATGAACTAGCCTCAATGTTTCCAACTTAGCGTGTACATCCTCCTACACATACAAAAAAATTACGGAAAAAGGAACATAATCTACTGTTTTACACCAAAAAGAGGGATACAAAACTACTGTAGTACCATGACATGGAAATAACTACTTAGTACTTCAATCTAAATTCATATTAATAGAACTACAAGAGTAGAAAATTAACTTCTATGTGGCTAGGATTGGGTTAAGCAATGAATAATCTGTGAAATTTAGTGCTAGTTAAACATATCAGAGGAGTGCGCACTTCAATTGCTACTATTCAATGGAGATGAACCATTACCCGCCTTATCAACCTCTTATTAGTCCATACTAGATTAGTTGTAGTTCACTAACAACTTGTTACTTACATCTACACAGCAAAGGGAAAATATTTTTATTGATCTTGAGGAAAGTACATAGATCATGCAACACAACAATATTTGTGGATATTGATAACTAGGTTACACATGACATATTTATTGTCATACATCCAAGAAGTAACTATTGGGCTCGGCCCAATGCACTAGTTTTAATATCTAAGATAACTAAGCCCCAACATAACTATATATTGTTTGAATGGGGGTGTTTATAGATCTGGATTGCTAAACATCGCCCGCAATTACAGGACATCGCCCGCAAATTTTCAAATGAAATTACCATTACACCCTTAGTACATTATATCATCTAAATCAAACTCATTTCTACAAAACACCATTCATTCATCATCTTCTCCAAACAAAATTTACAAATTCTCATTTCAAACATCATGTCCCGAAGACCCGGCAAAGAAGTGTTGAGGCGGCCGACACCTCTTGCGACGGCGGCACCGGCGGCGGCGGCGGCGACGGCTTTTTCGGTGGGTGAGGTAAATTTTTTTTTTTAGTTCGCATGTGCTGGGGATGGTGGCGGCGGTGGGCGGCGACGGCTGCCGCCGCTGGCCGCCGTCGCCGCCCACCGCCACCACCATATCCGGAACCTAGGTGATGTACTTTTTTTTTTTTTAATTTATTTGTTAATTACTAATGCATTTAATTAATTAATTAATTAATTATAATTATTATATTAATTAGTTAAAATATAAGTTTATGATATATTATTATAATTATTATATTAATTATGTTAATTAGCTAAAATATAAGTTTTAGATATATTAGTTATAATTATTATGTTAATTACCTAAGTAAAAAATATATGTTTAGTATATATAATTATAATTATTAAATTAACTACGTGAATTAATTAAGTATAAATGTATATTTAGATATATATTAATTGTGTAATAATTATTATATTAATTGTGGTAATTGATTTATTTTAAATTGTATGTTTAGGATATAGTATTATGATTATGTCATTTTCTTTGATGTAATTAGGAATCGAGTTACCGACCAGGAAAAGGGAAATCGATACCGGCTCACATGATTAGACAACACTTAGAGGATGATTCGGGTCCAAGGCATCCACGTACTCGTGGTGTGTCTGCCTCAGCTCGAAGGGAGAGGGTATCTACTCGATACGAGCAGTCAGTATGTATGGAGGACGAAGAAGAAAGTGTTGATAGTTGGAATGATGATGAAAACATTTTCGAGGAAGATGGAGATGATTATATAGATGAATTAGAGGTTGAATTAGAGGGTGATCGAGCTGATCGAGAAATTACTGTTCCGTAAGGGTAAGGGTGGCCGGTTCGTTAGTACTTCTGGTACAACTACCTCTTCTATTTCTGGTCAAAGCCGGAAGAAGACGAAGGTTGATGATTCATGGGTTGTGAAACAGGCGGTTCCTGGTGGGCCGGTTGATGGGAGTGTTATTTCTAGTTTTTTGGGTCACATTGCTAGGCGCATATGGGATGGTAAGCAGAGGGAATCTTCATAATGTGTTGGTATTTTAAAATGCCAGAACAGAGATAGAGCGTGCGCAAATTTGAGAACTTGGTATGAATCATGGATGGCTGATGGTTCACCTCTTTGTGCACGCTTAGATAACACTGGAGTGTCCCACCTGCCTTGGGCCATGTTCAACCATATTGATGCTACCCTTTTATCAGCTTTCATAGAGCGTTGGCAGCCTGACACCAACTCATTTCACTTCCCTTTTGGAGAGATGACGATTTTATTGCACGATGTGCATGAGATACTTAGGCTCCCTGTAGAGGGTAAATTAGTAAGTGAAAAACTAGATGTTGGGGATCTGAAGACTTATTGTGCTGAGTTACTTGCTGTGAGCATTGAAACACTGGATGCTCGTAAATATTGGCAAGGAGGTGGACTGAATATCAAGGCAGTCGATGATTTGTGTAGGAAGGTGGTTCCACCTAGGCATTTGAACAACCAACTCAGTGCCTATTTTCTTCTATGCCTTGGATGTTGTTTGTTCCTTGATAAGAGTGGTTATAGGGTAAGGCCACGGGATATAGTAGAGGCGAGGGAACCCAGTACTATGGGAACATACTCATAGGGATCGGCTACTCTAGCATTCTTATACCATCAGCTTGGAATAGCCAGCCGTACTGATTGTAAGCAACTCACTGGTTGTCTTACTCTATTTCAGGCATGGATATATGAGTATTTTCCTGCCTTTCGTCCTCATAGAGACCGCATTCCCATTGATGAAGGGTATCCTCGTGCCGGATGTTGGAATGTCCGCATGGTTACTAATTCTATAGAGCGACTGAGGGTGATTCATCGGCAGCTTGATAATATGACTGCGTCAGAGGTTAGTTATCCTTGTCTCTATATTCTTATTTTGGTTTACTTGACGTATGATTGGTAATCGTTTGCTTTGCAGGTTGAGTGGTTGCCTTACTTTCGAGACCCTGCTACGAAGGTACCAAGGACTGCATTCCTCGGTCTCTTACAGTATCAGGACATTATTGAGCCTTACATGCCCGATCGATGTTTGCGACAGCTCGGGTATGTACAGGTCATTCCATCTCCCGCTCCCAAGCCTGTGTTTGCTTATCGTCCAGAAGTATCGGCCGAGTATAAGGTGGAGTGGCCTATATCTGTGGTGGAGAACTTGTGGGTTCAGTTCCCGAGGGGTGCAAGACTTTTCTTAGGTGATTTGGCGCGTACTGAGGTTCCTTCCATTTGTGATGACTCGTACATGACATGGTTCAAATCGAAGTCACATCCTCGCCTTGTAGCAAATGACGGGTCTGAATCCAGAAGAGACCGAGTTCCACCACGAACTGCAACCGATGCTGTAAGTCACTTACTCTTATAATTCTCAGTTATTAATTTTTGTCTCTTATAATTGTTTCTACTTCTATGTGCAGTGGATGAACATGGCGATTGAAGCAACGTCCAATTTTTTGGAAGTTAGAGATTTGATGCCTATCGAGAAGGCAAAGGCCGCTTGCACTCGGTGGGATAATATTATTGACATGTGGAACCGATCGTTGACTATGCAAGATGCCGATGATGAGTCTTGACGTGTTTCTTATGGAATTTGATACATTTATATTGATTTGTAGTTATTTTGTTGGATATTTTGTTGTGTTTGGATTGTGTTGGAACAGGTGTGTGTTATTGTTGCTGGTGGATTGTGTTGGAACAGGTTAATTTTACTGTTGTCGTCACTTGGTAGCTCACTTTATCGAGGAAACTCTGTCAAAATTTCCGTAGGATTTCCATCAAATTACTCCTAAATACATTTCGAAATGGTACATGATACATGTTCATAATTCTATTCAAAATGATACATTTGAAAACCTAAACACATGATAAGCTTTGCCAGAGTTCAATTCGTTGTCTATATATATCTTCCCAGCCGACCACACTTTCATTTCGATTTTGAAACCACAAGGTAGCTACTGGTGGTACTGGAAAACCATCAGCTAAATCCAACCGAATGAAATGCTTATATCTGCCCAAGTGTGCAATCGCAAATTCTCTTAATGGCCTTGTAATGCTAGTAGGACTTTCCCAAGGGAGAACAGTAACACATGGGTATACTGATAACTTGACTCTGTTTCATCTTTCATGATCGCATAACCAATCACGAAGTTCATGTTCCCCGGAGTCATCCTAATTATCTCCACTAAAGGATACTTGTACTTGTTTGTCTTGTACGTAGAATCTATAAGGATTACATACGGATACGTGCGTAACAAATCAGCAGACATCGGGTGCACCAAGAAGACATGGGTCACAACATCAGTGGCTTCATCACTCTTAAACCAGTGTAAGTAATTATATTTGATTGCTTGATATAACAATTGCTGAATTGGGTTCCTTCCTTCTGACTTTTCTCTCCTTATCTTATCTCTTTCATTGTACACATGTCTTTTATTTGGATTATCTTCTGGATATTTCTCCAACAAAGTTGCCAGTATTTTAGCCGGTCTCACTTGTGCCTTAGTCATCTCGTGCACAACTTTCTTCGCACCAGGACTAATGCCGCTAATTTGTCGATGTCCTTGTGGATACACAACCAACTCATGGTTGTGTTTACCCCATTTCGAAGCACCAACAATGTGCCAACCGCTAAGATCTCGACGCTGACAAACCTTAATCTTAAACAAGCAACCACAACCTTTCCTCTTCGTGTCGAACCTCACGGCTGTTGTCAAATCTCGATCAACTTTCTTCGAAGAACGATCATATTTCAACAATTTATCATATCGACCATCTCTTTGCGTTTTTCATGTTGAAGTCGTCAAACAAAAACCAGATTGAATTGCAACATTTTTAGCCCATTCAATTGACAATTCCGATGTTGCAAAATCATCATGTTAAAAAATACCACTATAATCAATTTCATCTCCACCGTAATCTTCATTATTATCCTAAAAGAACAAGATTGGAAATATTAGAAATAAAAAAAAAAAATTTGAGGCGTCTGGGGAAGACGCCCCACCATGGTGGGTGGCGTCTGGGGAAGACGCCCCACCATGGTCAGTGGCGTCTTCCCCAGACGCCACCCACCATGGTCGGTGGTGTCTTCGGAAGACGCCTCACCATGGTGAGTGGCGTCTTCCCAAGACGCCCCACCATGGTCAGTGACGTCTTCCCAAGATGCCCCACCATGGTCAGTGACGTCTTCCCAAGACGCCCCACCACGGTAATACGACCAATTTCTCAAGTACAATCCGAACTTTTACCTGATTTTCGGGTGAAGGCGTTCTCAGTTGGTCCGACATTATCAATTTCTCACAGTTAATGTCAAGTATGCCTTAATTCGTCACGTACACCTTCTCTAATTGTGAGTTTTGAATGTTTTGAATGTT
Organism: Dysphania ambrosioides; assembly: GCA_026401315.1. Taxonomy (NCBI): domain Eukaryota; kingdom Viridiplantae; phylum Streptophyta; class Magnoliopsida; order Caryophyllales; family Amaranthaceae; genus Dysphania; species Dysphania ambrosioides. Next base: position 700,694 of record CM048672.1, read on the forward strand.
TTGAATGTCAAATACACCTTACTATAGTGAAAAACAATTTTACAGAATTACAATGTTATAGTGACTGATGAAATGAACTTATTTATCCTTTTTTTTAAAAAAAAAAATTAGTAAGGGCAAAAAGGTCATTTTATGATGAAAATGCGGGCGATCCCTGGTAATTCGCGGGCGATGTTTAGTAATTCCCTTATAGATTTGCTCTACCTGATGTAGAGTATGCTGTTAGTCATTAGCACCAGCCATTAGGGGCAACATTACACCAAGAGCATATCCTATCACTCGCTCATAGCGTCTCAGATCTCTCCAACACCACACTCTTAATACCTTTCCAGTGTACAAACCTGACTTCATATTCTAGTGCCAACTATTCTTTGGAGGGAATTCGCTTTAAAGCGTTAAAGTCTTAACCATGGCATCAAATTAATTCATGTGCATCAATGAAGGATGCTTACACAATTTAAAAGTAAACCACCTTTAGTTAAGTTTTATTAAAAAATGATCATTATAATTAATACGAGACTTTTCTAATCCGTATCTAATATAAATTATTTTAAGATATTGAAATTTCAGGTATAGATATTGTTATACCAGATATAGCTATTTCTATATCAAATATAGGTATTATTATATCATATATAAAATACAAAAAATGAAAAAATAAAGAAAAATATATATTAGGTAAATAAAATTACAAAAATACCTCCTTATATATTTATATCAGTTATAAATTAAAAAATTCTCTAATTAATTAATAAACGTAGATTCCTAAACAAATTAGGAGCTTCATAAATGATTTTATCTTAGCAATGTTTAACTCTTCACCTCATAATCATTAATGAATTTATTTTCAAGAGAACACCATATCATCATTAATGTCAATGCTTACCCATGGTTAATGTCATGATGATTTCATGCAGACGTTAATATTGAACCAAAACATCACAAATTTGCTGAGGTTAAGACACACATAAGTATTGAGTATAGACCCAAACAATTGACCTAAAAATTGTATAATAGATACACTATCACAGACTCCTTAACTATTGGTCCGTTACTCTGTAAATCATAACAATTAATCAAAAGACGACCATCACTTTTCTCACCTACCAACAAGTACGAGACTATATCTTTTTTAAGTTCTTTTGCTGGTCGTCACACCATCCAACTATCCAAGTGCCAATAAAAACAACTACGCTATTGCCTTAATTAATTACAAATAATTAAGATAACTCCTTATCAACATGGAGGATATAATTATATGAAATTGTTGATACTCCGGTCAAAAATACTAATTAGTAGTGTTTGATTGAGTTATACAAAAGAGTCGTCTCTAGTTTTTTTTTTAGGTAAAATGGGCCGCAAACGACAAGACAATAACAGATGTAGACGGTATATGATTCCAGATCTTGGATACCATCCTTCAATACTTTAACCAACAAACTAAGTTAGTTTACATTCACATAGTCGTCTCTAGTTTTATCCATTTAAAAATTGTTCTCACAATAGCTCTAAATATATATATATATATATATATATATATATATATATATATATATATATATATATATATATATATATATATATATATATATTCTAACAATCTAACCCAATTAGCTTATCAAGTACTTGCTTTGTTCCATTTTATTTTAAGCATTTCATTATGTGACATTTTCGTAGGAATATCACATATATGAGATTAAAGTTTCAATTCCTACCAAGTACCAACTACACCACATACTATTTGATAGATGGTAGGTGATCAATTTATTACACAAAAACATGAAAAGGAACATGACATATTGACATCTATGATGCACCGATATGGGAACGCAGTCAAAAATTGGTATTAAAAGGGGCATAAAACGAAGTATGAAAATTATTAAACAATGGATATGATATACATAATATTAAGTAATGTATCTGAAACGTCTCCGATACATCAAAACTTGACATGTACTCTGTCCAAGTCTAGTTGTAGGGGACATGTTTGAATTTGTTTCTCTTGTTTAGTAGGGTGTAAAACATTTTTTTCTAAAAACTATTTTTCTATTTTACATTGTTTAGTTTGGAGTAAACTATAGGATATAAAACTTGAAGTGTAAATTTATTTTACACCCTATTGAAAATATTTTCCTTTAAAATTAAGAGTAAAACAATTTTACATCCATTTGCTCCAAAAAAACTATCAACTAACAAACAACTCACGCATTACCAACTCATGCATAGAGGTGGGCACTGGTTGTGCCGTGCTCATCATGGACCGTGTCAGCTCGTATCTGACCTCTTGTCGTGTCGTGTCGTGCCTAATTGTGGTCGTGCCGCCACTGTGTCATGCTACCTTTCCCTAAAACTCGGTCAATGGCCTAGCACGGCCCACGTGCTTGGCATGTCGTGTCTTGGCTCGTGCTGGCCTAATTTTTTAACCAAAAATAAAAATAAAGTATACAATCAAATTGAAAACAATAATTTTAGGTAATATAAATTATATTATAAGAATATAATAATATTAAAAATAATAGTAATATTAATTGTATTAAATAATACTAAATAATGTCGTGCTTCGGTTATGCCTCATGCCAAATTGTCATGCCGCTCGCGTGCTAGTGCCTAAATTTTTTTGCTATCCGCGGTCTGGCCTGCGGCCCACTCCATGGATAGTATATCTGCCGTACCACGACTTTGCTTTGTCGTATTGTGCCAAAAGCATGCCTGCTCAATTTGGCACATGCCCAGCTTTACTCAAGCATTTTTCATTTCTTATCTTCTCAATAGCTTCTCTCTCTACTCCATACTTTCTCTCTCTTAAATATTGTGGGAAAATCCACAATTTCTTTTCATCTTCTTCGAATATCATCAATTTAGTATGTTTTATTCGAATCTCATATTTTGATTATTAAATTATTGAACTACATCATAAATTTGAACTATTTTTATCCATTTTTGTCGAAAATAAAAAAAATCCCTAGATTTCCCCACAATTCAATTGAATCATGTACGTTTTCTTTTTGTTAGAATTTAAAATGTAAAAGTACAAACTATTACATTACAACCAATTGATTGGTTTACCTATTTAATATGTTTGTTTATTTGATTGCGAATACTCCTTTATAGTTAACTTAAGGCCTTTTTATAATATTAAACCAAATTTTTAGAGTTCTCTAGTTTTATGACGATGTTCTTTATAATGTAATATATTATTGATAGATCAGAGAAATGTATTGTAGATTTTATAAAAAAAATATTTATTATAGCATATCAAATTTAGCTAATGACAAACAACTAAAAATATAACGAAAAAAAAGAATTAAAAAGTGACAAGAAAATATAATTAGAAAATTCAATAGATTTTCAGTTCAACCAAACAACGGACAATATTTAAATGTAAAATAATTTTTCATCCAACAAAACAACAGAAAAGTTCCATAAAAATGGGTTTTCTACCGTAAAAGGTTTTCCATGGAAAATCATTTTGAGTTGAAAACGTTTTACACCTTATTGAATGGAGCCTTAATGTGTAATTGTTTAATGTTGTAGTTTTGTTGTAGGAGACATGTTTAATGAGTACAAGTGTAGTTTTCATTTTAAGCACTCTTCTCATTGATCCATCTCTTATAGGTAGAAGTTAATTAAAAGGAGAAGAGTCCTTGGAAAGAAAAGCATAAGAAGACATCTTGGCCTTTTAACTCCTAGTCCAACACATGACCTTGTCACGTATATATAATAACCTTTTTTAACTCATAGTAACCAAGTTATTTTTTTCGTAAGTAGCCCTTTTCATTGTTATAGTAACCCTTTTTTATACATAAAATCTCATGCATTGAATCTTACCGCTTAAAGGGTCAAGATCTACTCTTATTCTTATCATTTTAAGCAGTCTTCTCATCATATATATATGAAAGAATATACAACAATATTACCTCATATCTCTCCTTATTTTTATAACACGTTATCAGTACCATATCTCTATCCTATCGATTGAGATTAATCTACATTGAGATTAAGGTATGTCTATTTAAGTGTTTAACTAATGTTATATTGTTTACTCTTTGTTTTGATTTATAAAGCATTTGCCGGACTTTTATATGTTCTTATAATAAATTCTTTGTGATTCTATTGCTAAGATGACTTACGTGGAGATTGTACATGATGAACTATTATGTAGTACCTTATTAATAATGCCAAGTTTATCATGTCCCCGGGATTTATCGCGTTGACCTCTATATTTGTTGATTGTTCGCTTACACGATTTAATTTGATAGTTATAGATACAAGTATTACTATTATCACCTAAGCAACTATGTGCTTATTTCTTATAACTCATATCAACTTTGGTTCTATATAGTACTCGATAATTATAATCAAGATTGTTACTTGTATGTGTCATACTATCAACTTGATGCTATAGATTAAGGTTTATGGATATAGTGTGGACACTCACATAAATTCTTATGCATTAATAATAGTTAGGTTCATATCTGATATTTTTCATGAATTGAAATGTTTTGATTTTGACCTTGATGTGTTGCCGATTTTGCAAGTTTTGCTTATGATCTACTACATAATGTTATTGTGAGCCATGAGCTAATTGTCAAACCATATTATTTTATTAGTTAGATAAGCTTGAGTTAAATTAGTGAAATTACACTTGATCGATATATATTATGAGTATCTCTCAAAATTAAGAAATTAATTTTTTTATATAGGAAAATATGTTACTTTTAGTGTATAGCAATCATGTTCTGGTTTTATTTTGCTAATCTCTTAATTACTTGCATCTAGTTAATTACTATTTAAATTTGGTAAGTGTACAAATAGTTTCATATATTTATTTTAATTACTACGTTGTCGCTATGCATTACTCCATCATAGTTTTTGGGTGCAAACCTCTATATCATATATTTGTATTTTTAGCTAAGTAATTAATTTGGCTTTCGCTCTCTCCATTAATTAGTACTTTGTACTACTTTATATTTATTACTAAATTTCTCCCTATCCATTCTCTTATGGAGTTAGAATATTAATGATTTATCATACTTATCCCATAGTCGTACATTAATATTAATCTATGCTTTTTTTAGTAATATTTGTGCTCATAGATCAGTAGTATGTATGCAATTGATTATATGTGCCCATCATCTATATTTGTAGTTTTGCTTGTATCAGTATATAGTTTAGCTTCGCCACTTCTATTGTTCTATTATCTGTGCTTTGGTTAGATCTCACTATATATTGTTATATACCATATTTTTTGCACAAAGCCTATAATCTCTTAAACTAAGACCAATTACTTGGGTGAGATTTGGCCTTTAGTGAATTCCTTATTAGGCTTTTGTCATTATTGTCTAATTGGTTATATAGATGAGAGATATATACATATTATATATGAGTGTCCATCAGTATTAGTTATTTCTATATGGACCTCAAGATCCGTATTTTGGAAGATATATATTTATTGTTTCATATGACTAAAACCTATAGTTCAAAGATATGGTAATAAAAAAAAAAAAAAATTACAAGTGGTAAACCCGTACACAATTAGACCTAAATTTAAGTGTTCTATTGGACATATTATTATCTTTGTTTGTGACACCCATTTTATTTCTTTGAAAGATTATGAATACTACTCAAGTCCAATAGGATTATATGGTGAAGATTTGTGCCTAGAAAATAGTGCAACTACTCATACATACTTAAGGATAAGACATATTTCCTTAATTTGATGTTGAAGAGTCAAATGTGAGTACTATAGTGGGTTGTGGGTAGTAAAAGGATTATAATAGGCTCACATAACACTTATATAATCGCCAAGGGGAATAAAATTTAAAACTATTGATGAATTATACTCTCCAAAGTCTCATAGAATCTATTGAATTTTAAACATATTCATAATAATGGATATCACATTGAGACAATGAGATAAGGCGATTAGAATAATGTGCCTTATTGGTCATACACGACTTGATATATCATTTGTAGTATATTTGTTAGCAAGATTTAGCTCATGTCTCACCCAAATGCATTAAAATGGAATCACATTAAGATATACTCTGTTACCTCCTATGTATAAAAGATATGAGTTTATTCTTTACCAATGTACCCTATTACCTACGTGCATTATTATTACAAATTGCTGAATGAACTGCATCATTTACAATATTATTATTATTATTATTATTATTATTATTATTATTTATTATAATTTTTCTAAACAGACAACGTGTAGTAATTTTTGACGTTGACATTACAACGGAGCTCTCTGCAAAAGACACGTAAGAACTGAAGCTTCCAATCTATATTTCCTATTAGTTATAATGATTTTTAAAAAGTTGGCATCATCTCACGGCTTAGCCAATAAATAGAGAAGAAACAAGAAGAGTTCTCAGTGCCTTTACCACCAAACACATCCTTGCTTCAAATCTCCTACCAAGCCATTAAAAATTAAGCTAAGAATAATGGCATCCTTCGAAGAGATCCCATTGACACCAAAGTCAAACGGTATGGCCAAAATCCTAGCCATTGGCACTGCCAACCCTCCATACGCAACTTACCAAACAGACTTTCCTGACTTCTATTTTGGTGCCACCAATACCCAACATTTGACCCCTCTCAATGCCAAGTTCAAGCGCATATGTATGTCCTTTGCCTCTTCTCTGAAATTCTTCTCACCTTTTTTTTTTTTACAGAGTATGTCTTTTAGGAATGCATGACAAAATTACGAGTCCATCTATATTATTAATGAATGCACAATTCATTTTATTCCCTAGAATCAAATGCTAAAGGTCACAGTAAACAAAAGTTTTTGGTTCTCGTCATATGATGTGTCCTATGACATGAAGTCTAGACAGGTAAGGAAATGGGAATAATTAAAGCAAAATATATTTATGAGAAAAGATTTTTAAAAAAATTCAAAAATAATCTCGGGGGCAAAGTATTTCAAAAAATGACATTCTAATTACGCTTGTACGTAAAACTATTGCCATTGGCAACACCTTTAGCATGGCAGCAAACATGAGAGAATTGGGGCAGAATGAATGAAGTTTGATCTGGGAAAAACTTGTGTTTTTACTCTAATTAAAACCGCTCTCAAGAGTAGTGGTTTTTATTTAAATGAAAATCACTGTTGGTGGTAGTGGTTTTACTTTGCCTACATGTCCAATTGAAATCGTTGTCAATGACAACGATTTACGTTGGACCAGAAGGTCAATTTTCAAATTATTGTGTTATCGAGATTATTTTTTGAATCTTTTTTATTTTAAAAAAAAGTCTTAGCAACTTGGCTTGCTCAATTTCTTTATCAGATGAAAAAGAAGTCAAAAATTTAATGTTTTTACTCCATAATAGGCATATATATTATGAGAATAGATAGATAAATCGATTATTGGCTTAATGAATATATTCATACAATATAGACCATAATTAAAGTAATACTCCGGAGTACTAAAATGAACTTTTAGTTCTTATAGACAACCTAGAGGAAGAAATTATGGAGTAAACAAGATAAAAGCTCGGATTTACTTAAGTTATAATATTATGCCTAATCTTTGATACTCCCTCCATTTCCCTTTTTTGTCGCATTTACTTTTTACACAATTTTCAATGTATATATTATATTTATAATATATATAAATACATATTATAAAAATATATAAAATTTACATAATTAAAAAAATATACTTTAAGACAAATCTAGTAAAATCTCACATAAATATATTTTAACTTATATATATCAACGAAAAATCATATTTAAGTTTCTATTTCCTTAAATAAAATTTTCTAAATAGAACAAACAAAAGGAAATAAAGGGAGTATATCATTTCGTAAATAATATTATGAAGAATCAGTATAAAATAATGAAAAATATTAGAAAAAATTTCAATTTTTAATTGAATAGAAATATAATATAATAAATCAATTTAAATTTTTTTACTTACAAAAAAATATTTACTATTATATATATATATATATATATATATATATATATATAATAGTAAATATATATTTGTTTCTTTAATTGACATTCCGTTCTTATTCTCATTCCACTAATTAATAGTTGTAGTAAAAAAATTGATATGATAGTAAATACAAGTTGATGAGCCAAATCCTATATGGCATCAATAATTAAGTGCTACATATATAAAATTGTGATAATTTTTTAAATTATTATCGTAATTAATTATCATTAACATCTCCAATATTCAAAAGGTATACATATAACCCTAATGTAATAATAAAGCAACTGTTCCTAATATATTAGTCCATATTGATTCGGGACAAATCACTTTTTCTGTTTTTCACTTTCTTTTCTAAATATTAGAAACTCTTATTATTAATTATATATTTTTATAAAATACTCCATTCATCCTTTTATTTCGCACCATGCATGGCCTTGTTTGGATGTCTTCCAAAAAAATCATGCTCAACTTTATTTTGTACTTTGCCAAAAAAAATTGTACGGTCTTATCAATTTAGCTCTTAACTGACAGCTGAATTTTACTAGCTTAATTTACCTACATACGAGTTCATATATACTTATTTATTTAAAGAATTTTTTAATTTATATCTGATATAAATTATATTTTATATTAAAATCTTATTTATAATATTGTTATATCAGATATATGTATTATTATTATCATATATAGAAATTTAGAAGATATAAAATATATATATATATATATATCAGATATAGACATTATAATATCATATATAAAAGGAAATTATGAAAATGACTCCTAATATATTTATATCTAGTATAAATTAGGACTTTCTTATTTATTTAGTGTCTTAGTTGTGCATGATTAGAAATAGGGATATGTAATTAAGCAAACAGATGAAAATTAAAGTTGGCTCAAATATTGATTTGCAGGTGAAAAATCAATGATCAGGAAACGACACTTGATTGTAAATGAAGAGATCTTGAAAGAAAATCAAAACATGATTGATTATGAAGCCTCTTCCCTAACAACCCGTCTAGCATTACTAGCTACTGAGGTACCCAAACTTGGGAAAGAAGCATCAGAGAAAGCCATTAAAGAATGGGGGCAACCCAAGTCCAAGATTACTCACGTAGTCTTTGGAACTAACTCCTACCTTGATACACCCGGACCTGACCACTACCTCGTCAAGCTTCTCGGCCTCGAGCCCTCTGTGAAGCGCTTTCTTCTGCGCGAAGGTGGCTGCCATTCAGGGGGTACACTCCTTCGTTTAGCCAAGGACATGGCAGAAAACAACCCTGGAGCCCGTGTGTTGGTAGTTTGCGTCGAGGTGTGTAGCATTATCTGTTTCGGTGCACTAAAAGAGACCAACCTTTTGCCACACGCCTTGTTTGGAGATGGGGCTGGGGCAATGATCGTTGGTGCTGATCCTGATGAGTTCACCGAGCAACCCATCTTTGAGCTTGTCTCGGCTGGGCAGACCATACTACCTGACACGGAAGGGGCTATACATATTCGAGTGAGGGAAATGGGCAAGAATGGCGACCTTAGTCCGGATGTCCCTAAACTCATAGCAAAAAATACAGAAGATGTATTGCTTGAAAACTTTAAGCAATTCGGAATTGATGACTGGAACTCCTTATTTTGGATCGCTCACCCAGGAGGTCCTGCGATTTTGAACCAAATCGAAGCTGCGATTGGGCTCGAGAAGAGCAAGCTTGGGGTTACGAGGCACGTCCTAGGCGAGTTTGGAAACATGTGGGGTGCAACTGTGATGTTCGTCTTGGATGAAATGAGGAAGAGGTCATTGATGGAGGGCAAAACAACAACTGGAGAAGGGTTAGAGTGGGGTGTGCTGATTGGTTTTGGTCCTGGCATTACTGTTGAAACCATTGTGCTTCGTAGTATTTCCCTAGTTAAGTAATTCGTTTGGATTGAATTGCTGAAAGTTTGAAAGTAAATACCCAACCTTATAATATATGTAACTATATATGTTGAATGCATTATCTTGAATAAAGGTCCAAATAAACATATGTGAAATACCTAACATCTTGGTGTGTAGAATTGAATGTTTTTTTTCAAAGTATATGATACGTATTTAGGGTGTGAGGAGCAAAGCTCCAACCAAAAATTATACTGTAATATAGTGAGAATGTGCAGTATGATGCTAAACTACTTTGAAAAGGATTCATTCTACCTCTAATCCTATATAAAGTTTGAGCTATTTACAAATAATAACAAGGAGTTTATTATTTAATTGAATAAATTCATCGCAATTTCATGAGATAAATGATAAATGATTTATGACATGATGTACTACAAGGTCTACATCCCAGCTAAATTGATAAGTGTTTCTCACAGTTTTATTGATCAAGATTGAAGAGTATATATCCAAGAACCTAAATGATAGAATTATACCCAAACTCTATCTCTAAGTAAAGATATCTTTCCTAACACTTAGGAAAGATAATGCAAGATAAGATATATAGAACTATATTCAAACTCTATCTCTACGTAAAGATATCTTTTCCTAACATTTAGGAAAGATAATGCAAGATAAGATAATAATCTCAATACCCCCCTCAAGTTGGAGCATTTCCAATGCCTAACTTGTCGAGTAAAAATTGAAACTGTGCTTTTCTCAAGGCTTTAGTAAAAATATCCGCCAACTGAGCCTTTGTAGATAAATACGAAGGATGGATTATACCATCTGTAATTGCATCCCTAACAAAATGACAGTCTGTTTCAATATGTTTCTTCCTTTCATGAAAAACAGGGTTTTGAGCTATATATAAGGCAGACTGACTATCATAATATAAATTCATCCCATTCTTGTGTTCAACACCTAAGTCACCTAATAACTGTTTCAACCATTTTAATTCGCAAGTAATTGCAGCCATTGCACGATATTCCGCTTCCGCAGAGGAACGTGAAACTATATGTTGTTTCTTGGTTTTCCAGGAAACAGGAGAAAGTCCTAACAAAACAAACCAACCTATCAAAGAACGCCAGGAAAGAGGGCAACTAGCCCAATCCGAGTCACACCACCCCTCTAATTGCAAAGCACTATTTGAACGTAGGAGAATACCTTGTGCCGGTTTATTCTTCAAATATCATACAACCCTCACAGCTGCTTCCCAATGCTCCATCCTAGGACTTTGCATGAACTGTGATAAAATATGCACAGAATAAGCTAGGTCAGGACGAGTCACAGCGAGATAAATGAGTCGTCCAACGAGCCGACGATATCTCTCAGCATCCGGAAAGCAATCACCTGTGGCAAGTGCTAACTTGTGATTTTGCTCCATCGGAAATTCGACAGCAGGCTTATCATCATTATCACCTATCTCCGAAATTATGTCAAGTGCATATTTTCGTTGACAAATAACAATACCCTGTTGATTCCGAGCAACTTTCAAGCCTAAAAAAAATACTTCAAAAGACCTAAATATTTCATTTTGAAACATTTCCCTAGGTACTCCTTAAATTTTGTCATTGCAGACTTATTATTACCCGCAATAATCAGATCATCCACATAAACCAACACATTCAACTGGACGTGACCATTAGTGAATGTAAACAAAGAGTAATCGGAATACGATTGCTTTAAACCGTAGGATTTTAGTGCCTTTGTTAATTTTGCAAACCAACACCTAGGGGCATGTTTTAAACCATACAGAGATTTCTTCATCCTACAAACTTTACCAGTATTGTTATTTTCAAAAACTGGAGGAATTTTCGTGTATACTTCTTCTTCCAAATCTCCATGAAGAAAGGCATTATGAACGTCCATTTGATGGACATCCCAATTTTTCACTGCTGCAACCGCAAGAAAAGTACGAACAATTACCATTTTGGCAACAGGCGCAAAGGTCTCATTACAGTCCAAACCTTCAATCTGATGATGACCAAAAATCACGAGCCTAGCCTTCAAACGTTGAAAATTTCCGTTTTCATCAAATTTCTCTTTAAAAACCCATTTGCTTCCTAATGCTTTCTTCCTGAGAGAAAGTTTGTCAAGTACCCAAGTACCCTGCTCTTCAAAGGCTTGAATCTCATCTTCCATGGCCTTTCTCCAACCCTCATGCTTCATTGCTTCTTTGAAGTTCTTAGGCTTGTTTCCACCTGTAACTGCTATAATGTATTTCCTATGTCTCACAGAAAATTTGTGAGAATCAACAAAATAAGTTAAAGGATAAGCAATACCTCAGGAAGGAGGTGGCGTGGATGTGATGTGAGATGGAGATGGAACATTATTATTTCGGATGGTAGTAACAAAGTCACGAAGCCTTATTGAAGGTATTTTATTCCGCATACCTTTTCCCGAACCCCTGAAACATTCGTCACCTATTTGAGTCATTAAGGTTCCTAATTCATGACTTCCAGCATCAGAAGTCGGCGCAACATCTAGGTCAGGGGCAACAACCCCGATTATACTTGTGGAACATTATTATTTCGGATGGTAGTAACAAAGTCACGAAGCCTTATCAAAGGTATTTTATTTCGCATACCTTTTCCCAAACCCCCTGAACATTCGTCACCTATTTGAGTCATTAAGGTTCCTAATTCATGACTTCTAGCATCAGAAGTCGGCGCAACATCTAGGTCAGGGGCAACAACCCCAATTGCACTTCTTCAGCAGGCGTTGTAGCACTAAAAGGAAATTCTTCCTAAAAAAAAATCACATCCCGAGACACAAAGGTTTTCCTTTGTTTACAAGTCAAAGAGCCTCCACCCTTTCTTTCCAAAGGGATAACCTAAGAAAACATCTACGTCTATGACTTGCAAACTCCCCTTTACTCCTCTGATAATGAGCATAACATAAGCAACCAAACACTTTAATGTGACCGTAAGATGGGGTTTTTTAAAATAATACTTCAAACGGAGTTTTAAAATTAAGCAACCTAGAAGGAGTCCGGTTTATTAAATGACACGCACCTTGAACACATTCCCCCCAAAATTTAAGAGGAAGATTTGCCTGAAATCTTAACACCCTTTCTACGTTTAAGATGTGTTGGTGTTTCCTTTCCACTGTCCCATTTTGTTGAGGTGTCCCAACACATGAGGTTTCAAACAAAATCCCATTGGCAAGAAAATAATTAATTAAAGAATTGAATTTTGTCCCACTGTCACTCCGAACAACTTTAATATCATAAGCAAATTGTCTTTTGATTAAAGCGACAAAATTAAAAAAAAATAGGCAACTTCGATTTTATTGTTCAACAAATAAGTCCAGATGCTCCTAGAGAAATCATCAACTATAGTGAGGAAATAACGGGCACCACAAGACGATGGAGTCTTATAGGGCCCCCACAAATCTAAGTGAACTAGTTTGAAAATTCGACTAGCCTTATTGTTACTTAAAGGAAAACTACTCCTATGTTGCTTGGTCCGAGGACAGACGTCGCAAGGTTTATTTTTGCCACTCTTAAAAATTTATTACTCACAAACGGGAGATGTTGGAGAACCTTTCCTGGAGGATGTCCCATCTGATGATGCCATAACCTCAAAGTTTGTTTTGTAGTAATGTTCAAAGTCTTCACTTCAGGAACACCACGAAAATAATAAAGTCCATCCACTCGATCACCCGCTCCAATCACCTTCCTCGTCGCTTGGTCCTGTATAACACAAATATTGTTAGTAAATCGCAAGATGCAATTTGATTCATCACGTAGTTGAGTTATAGAAATTAAATTGCAGTTTAATTTTGGAGTGCATTCAAGCCAATTTTTGATGCATTTGTATAGTTCCCTCCCGGTAGACCCACCAGGTAATCAATCACATTTTTTTTTATGTCTGTCAAGCAGGATAAATCACATGTAACGTGATTTGATGCACCTGTATCAATGATCCATTCTTGCTTACCGTGAAGTTTAAATTTCAGTGAGTTTAAGTGGTCTAGGAGTTGTTCTTGGGCAGTCGTTACTCCCCCAATAGCAGTCCCATCGTATGCTGTGATAGGATCTGTATTGGAAGATTGCAAAGAACCTCCTGTTTTGTTTGCACGGGCAGAGGGAGCGTCACAAATCTGCGTTTTCCCACGCCCCCCCGTGCGACCACCACCACGACTTGACTGCACTCCTCCTCGACCCGAACACCGACCGCCTCAGGGTCTGTCGCCCCACCACTCCGGGAATCCATTTAGTTGAAAATAACCAGATTCAAATATCTACGTCGATTGCAATAAGTGCAGAGTTTATCTGAGTTATCCACTCTTTGCACACCTATACTGTGGTCTGTATTCACCTTGAAGGCCATGGCTGTCTCGGTGCGAAGATGTGAGAGTACTTCGCCCCCACCAATATGTTCCGCCTAAACTATCTGTTGATAGGCTTTGTTCACTCCGGGTAGCGGTTCTTGAGCCAATCGGTGGCCACGGATAAGACCAAACTTGTCATCCAAGCCCAAAAGAAAATGATGAACGTGATCATTCTCACTTAATATTTCAATCTGTGATGCAATATTGCAGTCGCAACTGCCACAAGAGCATACATGCACTCTCATATACGAATGGAGTTCTTCCCAAATCTTGGACAACCGTCCAAAATAGGATGAGACAGGCTCCAATTTCTCCTATCTACACAAACTATGAGAAAGTTTTAGTTGGCAAATACGAGTTCCATTGACGACGCAAAACCTATCCTTCAAGCGTGACCATAGGCTGAATGCATCATCATAGTTTCCAAACGTGGAGCGAATCGTGGTGTCAAGAGTGTTCGTGATCCATGATACTAGCATCGACTGGAGTGCAATCCAATCATCGATCTTTGGAGAGTCAATTGCCTGTTTGGTAATAGACCCGTCCACGAAACCAAACTTTCGTTTGGCCATCAGTGAGCGACGAACAGCATGTACCCACTCGTCATAATTATCCTCATGAAATTGAATGGGTGTTATAATATTTCCTGGATGATCACTGGAGCCCAAGTAGTAAGTAAGATCCACAGGGAATGCCATGATAGATCAGAGATGGAAAAGCTGCGTGAAGGGCAGGAAAAAGGAAAAAAATTCTTTAGTTTCTAGAACCTAGCTCTGATACCAAGCTAAATTGATAAGTATTTCTCACGGTTTTATTGATCAAGATTGAAGAGTATATATATAAGAACCTAAATGATAGAATTATACCCAAACTCTATCTCTAAGTAAAGATATATTTTCTAATACTTAGGAAAGATAATGCAAGATAAGATAGATAGAACTATATTCAAACTCTATCTCTACGTAAATATATCTTTTTGTAACACTTAGGAAAGATAATGCAAGATAAGATAATAATCTCAATACAACTCATGAAAAAAAAGGTGTCACTCTTGTACATAGTGAGGGAGAAAACAAGAATATATATGTTGGTATATCTCATAATGTGTATATGCAGTGGGGGAGAAAACCACCCTGCTCTAGGGTACGCCAGCTGTCAGAGGCAACACCAATAACAGCTCCTGTATATATACTCGCAGTGAATCATACCTTTCCAATAGATAGACCTGTGCATTGAGTTGGGACAAAGGCTGAGTGGGTCACGTACCTTATGAGCCGGGCCAAAGAAGATGTAAAGCATATTAAATCAATCCAAAGTTGTTTGTATCATATCTAATCTTTCGTAGTACACCATTGGTAAGCAAGTGAGAAACATTCATTATCTAATCTTTGGCAGTAAAAGTCAAAAGTCTTGAAAACTATTGACACATTATAGACGCGACTTGATTCTTTCAAAACCCAATATAATATCATCATTTAAAAAAATGACCCAATCAAGTCCATAATTAATTAGACCCTTTTATAAACGGGTTTGTTTGGATAGATTAAGGATTTCTATATATTTAGTCATAAGATAGAGTTTGTTAGTCTTGAGAGTCTTGTAACCATGAGTCTTAGGACTCTTGGGAGTCATGTATATATAGTCTTCGTTAATCAATGGAAGCCTACAGATTTCTCTTCTCAATCATTATTGTTGAGGGTTTAATATGGTATCAAGAGCTTTCTAAAATTTTTTTCAATCTTCTCTTCGATTTTCTCTGTGCCTTTTCTGCATGTGTATGTCTTTCCAGATTATGCGTTTCGTGCTCTTCTCTTGACTCCAGATTTCTACGTGAGTGTGTCTCTCTAGCCTTTTTTATTTCTTGGCTTTATTCATCCGCGCGCGTGTGTGCCTCCCGGTTGTCTTTCTCCAATTTATTTTTTCTTTCTTTTTTCAGTGGCTCTAGATCTTTGTGCTCTACGTGCATGTGATTTGGTGTGTGTTGTGGGATGTGCATGTGATTCCAATCATGCTTTGATTAGCAGTGGTAATTTGCTCTACGTGCATGTGTTTGTTGTGTTTTGATTGGCGTAAGTTGCTGTGATTGGCGATGGTAGGCCTGGTCGTGCACGTTGCCAAAGCAGTCGTGGCTTAATTTGCTGCCAATAGTAGCAACTCTAGGCAAAAAAGTGGGCACGACAATGGCGATAATGATCGTCAAAGTGCTCCTACTCTTACTGATGCACAATGGGCCTAGTTCATGCATGCAATTAAGAGTGAAAAATCCTCTTCTTTTCTAAGTGATCAAACATCTCACGGTACTTACTACTCTAACGAGTGGATAATTTATATAGGAGCATCCAATCATGTGTCAGGTGATTTTAATTTGTTTTATGATGTGTGTGATATTTTATCAACGGTTGGTTGCCTAACGTGAAGAGTACAACGGCCACTAAAGAAGGAAAAATAAAACTGAGTGACGGTTTAATATTAGAAGATGTTTTATTTGTTCCCGATTTAAATTGCAATTTATTATCGGTTTCTCAACTATTAGAAAGGCAAATATATATTTTTCTTTTCACTAACAAGTTGTGTCTCATTCAGGACCACACTTTGAAGAACCTGATTGGAGCGGGGGTGTAGTATAATGGGGTCTATCTCTTCCGACTGGTTGGTGCTCGTGAGTTTCTTGTCAATGCCGTGTGGTTGTTCTAGACGCAAGATTGTTATGACATTGCCGTTTAGGTCATCCTTTAATGAAAGTAGTTTCTTCTTTACCCGGAGTAGTGAGTAGTACTATGAATAAAAAGTGTGGTGTGTTTGATTGTCCTATATGTTTTATGGATAAACAACCTCGTAATTCTTTTCCTTTGAGTACGACTAAAGAATCTGATTTGTTTGATTTGATACATTGTGATATTTGGGGTCCGAATAAAGTTTCATCTAGTTGTAATGCTAGATATTTTTCTTACTATTATTGATGACTTTTCGCGTTCAACTTGGATTTATTTGATGTTGGAAAATTTGATGTTGGGAATTTGATTTGTAATTTTTATGCTTAAGTCAAAACTTAATTCAACAAAAAGATTAAAGTTTTACGAAGTGATAAAGGACAAGAGTTCTTGAGTTTTATATTTTTTTTGATAAAAAAGGTATATTGTATTAAACCTCGTGTGTCGATATCGCTTAATAAAGTGGTCGTGTTGAAAGGAAAATAAGCATATTTTGAATGTTGCCTGTGCTTTACGTTTCCAAGCAAAATTGCCCAAGTATTTTTGGGGTGAAATGTGTTTTAGCTGCGGTTCATCTTATTAACTTAACCCCGACTCCTATTTTACATGGTAAAACATCTTATGAGTTTTTGTCTGGGAAACCTCCTTCGTATAACAAACTTCGTGTTTTTGGGTGTTTAAGCTATGTGGTAAATGATACTCGCACTAGAGATAAATTTAATTCAAGGTCTCGCCGGTGTGTCTTTGCTGGATATCCCTATGGTAAAAAAAGGTTGGAGATTTAATAATTTGGAGACTAATGAATTTTTTATTAGTCAAGATGTGCAATTCTTTGAGTATAAATTCCCTTTTATGAAGACGTGTAGTGCCGTAGAGAGGGTGCGATAGGAGTCTTACTTTAGTCAGGTTAAATTATGGGATGATAATGAGTTTTATGATGATATACATGTCCATGTTCCCCCACATATGGTCGTGGTTGATGACGTAAATGGAATTGGTATTGCTAGTAGTAGCGTTAGTGAAGATGCTTCGGTTGACCCGGTTGTATTACGGGGGAGTTCGAGTGATATGGTTGTAAGTAGCTCTACGGTAATAGTGAAGCCTTGGGTTGTGGGTGTCGTAAGAAATTTCCCTCGTCAAAGCTCCGTGAGTATATTACTAATACGGTTGTTCGCCACTCTATAGACCCCACTTCTTCAAAACATACTGCTCCCGCTACTCCGTCACGTTCTTTAGGCACACAATTTGATATAGCTTGTTATGTTGATTATAACAATTTTTCTATGAGACATAAATGTTTTCTGACAGCGGTTCCAAAGGGGAAAGAGCCTTCCTCATTTAGGCAAGTTAAGAAATATGAAGGGTGGTGTAATGCTATGAAAGAAGAACTTGATGCTCTTGAACATAATGGCACATGGACATTGGAGGACTTACCACTAGGTAAGAAAGCTATTGGTAGTGGTTGGGTGTATAAGATTAAATATACTTCTATAGGTGAAGTAAAGTGCCTTAAATGTCGTCTTGTTGTGCATGGTAATCGCCAAGTTGTAGGTGTTGATTATAATGAGACTTTTGCCCTTGTGGCAAAAATTAGGGACTATTAGACTTTTTTGTCTATTGGTGCTTCTATAAAATGGGAGTTGCATCAAATGGATATTCATAATAATTTTATTCATGGTGATTTGGAGGAGGAGGTGTATATGCATATTCCTTCGGGTTATAAGGGTGATATTCCAGGGAAAATTTGCAGACTACATAAATCTTTGTACGATTTGAAGCAGGCTCCTTGATAATGGTTTGCTAAGTTGTCCACTTCCTTGAAATCGTATGGTTTCAAGCAATCGTGTGCAAATTATTCTTTGTTAAGTTATATTCAAGGATCAATCTCTCTGCACGTTCTTGTGTATGTTAATGATTTGATTATTACTAGTTCCTCTCATGATGCGATTATTCGTTTTAAAGAATATCTGAGTACTTGCTTTCATATGAAAGATCTTGGTACGTTGAAGTATTTTCTTGGTATTGAAGTTGTTCGTGGTCCAGAAGGTATATTTTGACTATGGATGATGTGAATCTTGACAATTCACGTAAATAAAATTAGAAGACAACATCTTCAAAGGTTAAATTTAATGTAAACGACACAGAATTTCGAATGTGCAACCGTTCGAACTTGTTAAGAGCAATATAAGGATAATAATTGCAACGGGTTGAGCAAGCCCGGATGCCCACCTGGCAAAGCTCCAAAAAAGCACGACCCAGCATGAGCCCGATAAAGAACGATCCAACATGGACTTTTCGTGATGTGCCGCATGCCATGCTTGGTGTCACAACATTTTTTCTTTGCACTATGATGGCATTATTGTCATTAACCAGCCTAACATACTATTATACGACAAATTTAGAAAACACCCACAATAATAATGAGCCCATAATATTGGTATCCCATGGCAAAGCATTTCAACATATCTGGATACCTTGGACAATCCCCCAAGGTCTCCTAAATATAGAGAATTGTCTAAACGGTTTTTCCTAGGCATCAATTTACTTTGCATATAGGTTGTAATTGTACGTATGAACATGTTTGACATGTGAGGTATGCGTGATTGACTCTTTAAATGGGTCAATGACGGGATAAAGTAAGAGTGACCAATGAATTATTAAAGGAAGGCTCATAAACTATTGCCACGGGCTCAACAAATAGGGATGAACCGAAGGAAAATACCACAGGGACAATATCCATGACAAAGGTGTCCCCATTATGTACTGTCGAGAGACTTAACTCTATTAATGGTGTTGAATCAAAGTAGATTCGGGATGCGATATTAAGAACTTGTAATATGTTTAGTACGAATGGGCAAAGAAAAGTTTGTATAAGTGAAGTTTAATCATATTAATATAGATTAGCTAATTAAAACAAATTGCATGAGTTTTAATCAAGTTTAATAAGTGTGAATCAAATATGATATTATTGATCACTAGATCTTGAATTATATACAAATTATTATGATGACAATGAGTTTTCTATTTCACAGCTGAGTTAAGTTAGTGACTAATGAAAAATTGGAAAATTTTAATTATTTTTCAATATATACTTACAACGTAAGATGTGAAGTTCACATAATTACTATGATGACAATGAATTTTTTGTTATGTGACTAATTTAAGTTACTATGATGACAATGAATATTTGGTTACGTTACAACAAATTTGATGGCATTTATTAGATAGTTGTAAAACTCGAAAGCTGTAACGTAGACACATAGTTAGTAAATGTTTCAAAATTTTTGTTTCACAAATATACCTATTAAATAATTAAATTAATAACAATGTTTACTTTAAAGGTTATATGAAATTAAATAAAAAATAGGTCAGGTAAGATTGGTTATTTATCGGATTCAATCGGGTAAAATTGGTTCACAGGTTGTTATAAGTCAGGTCATATCGGTTATTTATCGGATTCAATCGGTTTCGAGTTATCTTTCGTGTTGGGTGTGTAATGGGCCAGATCTATAACGAGTCGGACATAGATCCAATTCGGATATTTGAATATTGGTTCAAATCGGTTTTGGGTTGATTTCAGACCAGGTTGGGTTGGTTTACAAGTTGGGTTGATTTACGGGTCTCATTTTGGGTCATAATAAGGGCAGATCCAAGTCGATTTCGAGCAATTTATCGAGTCGGTTAGATTTTGATGGTTCTAGATGACAATGTGTCTAAATGATGATACACAATGAAAATTTTCCCTTAACTTATATAAGTAGTTCTAGGGTAGTTCATAAATCATAATCAACACAGAGTGATACTTCGCATCTTTCTAACAGGTGAAATAGAATAGACTTTTTATTAAACTTTTTTTTTTAACAAAAAATTGCAAAAATAAGCTCCAAACCAATATAATTTCAAAAATAAGTTTATTTTGATTTGGGTAAAAATCGCTGCTTCAAGCAACGATTTCACCAATTTTGGGTCAATTAGAATTGAGCTAAGCCAAAATAATATTTATTTTATTTTCAAAATTCGAATCAAAAGCGTTGTCTAGGGAAGCAATTTAAAAATAATAATAGTTTAATCAAAATCGCTGCCCTGTGCATCGATTTAAAAGAAAAAAATTCAACAAAAATAGGCAAAGAAAAATTAATGTATGAGACAACGATTTCCAATAGGCTGAATTTCAACCTCAAAATTCTGTCAATTAGAAATTGCTAGCTGAGCAGTGATTTCAGTTAAGTAAAATAGCTACCCTATACAACAATTTTTACCCGAACGAAAATAAGCGTATTTTTGAAATTATTTTGGTTTGGAACTTATTTTTGCAGTTATTTTTTTTTTTAAAAAAAAAGCTTAAAAACAAAAAAAAATCACTAAAATACATATTAAGAGTGTCCATGTTTTGGCTATCCCTTGTCAGACTATCCAAATGCACAAATCACGTTATTATTTAAAATATGCTAATCCACACTTATTAAATACGTAGTGTCCAATACTTGCTATTCACCATAACTTCTCAAAAGAGTTTTTGGACTTATGAATTAAATTTATCAGAATTTATTCATGGCATTACCTGTTATTATTATTTCTCTTAATCTTATTTTAACTTATCTAAACTTACCTGATTTTTTAAGAACTAGTGGTAATTCATAAATCATAATCAACACCGATTTGCCGAGTGATACTCCACTGACATTTCAAGACTTGTCTTCTGATTGGCTATCCCTTGTTAGACTATCCAAATGTACAAATCACGTTGTTGTTTACGTTATGCTAATTCACACTGATTCAGTATGTAGTGTCCAATATTTTCTAATAATTACTATTTCATTATAACTTTTAGAATAGTATTCCCTCCGGTCCTTTTTGTTTGTCCCTTTTGGAATATTTCATTTGAGCAGTGAGAAACTTAAATTTGATTTTTTGTTGATATATATAAGTTAAAATATATTCATGTGCGATCTTATTATTTTCAACTCGAAGTATAGTTTTTTAATATGTAAATTTTATATATTTTTTTATATTATGTATTTATACATATTATAGCTATAATATGTGCATTGAAAATTATGCAAAAAACAAATGTGACAAATCAAAAGGAATTGAGGGAGTAGTTTAATCAAAATTTTATTCATGGTATAACCCTTTTTTTTTGGCTCAATTAAACTTATATAATCTTCCCTGATTGTATCATAACTTATTGTTACTTATTTAGTTAAAAACTGTACTTTGGTAGTCCTGATTTTTCATAAATTGATCATATCTATCTAAGCTTAATTCTCTTAACCTAAATGAAAATGAGTTCAAAGAAACATAATCTAAATTTTGAAAAGTTAAGTTTAGGATTAATAAGTTCAAACAAGCTAAGTGAAAATATGATGAATAAAAGATAATCTCAAAGTGATAAATATAGCTTATGTAAATTTGGGATATATATGACCTTTGTGTTTTACTTTCTACTAATAGCATAAACTATGCAAAACAAACTTTTAGGTAAATACTCCTTATTTTTGTGAATTACATAATGGTTTAAGTTTTAGGAGAAATTCTTAATTTATATTTGATATAAATATATTAGGGGACATTTATATAATTTCATTTCTATACCTAATATCATAATGTCTATACCTGATATATGTTTTTCTATATTTTTATATCTTCTGTATTTTTATATATGAAATAACAATAGTTATATCTGATATAACAATACATATATATGAGATTTTGATATTTTGATAAAATTTATATTATGTATGAATTAGGAAAAACTCTAGTTTTAGTATGCTGATGTCAAATTTTGGTTCTAGTTAGTAACGCTGCAACCCCAGCATTACTATAAATAGAGAAGAAATGAAAGTCTTTGATCATTACTTCGTAGATTCTACCTTCCTCAACGCTAATTTAAAATAAAAACCTTGGTTCAATTCTCTAGTCAAACCATATAATCAAGCCCAAAATGGCTGCCGTCCAGGAGATTCGAATGGGGCAGAGAACAAACGGTCCGGCCACGATCCTAGCCATTGGCACTGCCAATCCACCAAATGAAACTTACCAAGTAGACTTTCCTGACCACTACTTTCGTATTACAAATAGCCAGCATTTAACTGATCTCAAGGCCAAGTTCAAGAGCATGTGTATGTCCTTTGAAATTTTTCTAACTTTTTTTTTCTGAAATTTATTCCAAAATTAAGAAACTATTTTAAAGATTTTTATATAAACTTCGTTTTATAAAAATATTAAGGTATATTTCAACTTTGAACATATGAATTTTCCTGTTTATATATTCATATCATAACAATGAAAAAAAAAATCAATTTTACCCTTTAATCTACCACCACATGAATCAATATTTTTGTACAACTTTTTCTTTCTTTGTTTAACAAAATTTCATGGTTTGTATGCCTAAATAATAACCAATAACATTTTTAAGGAGCATTTGAAGTATATTACTGAGCTTAATTCTATTAACTTGTTTAAATTTAATGTTCTTATTTAAAGTATTACGAAGTACTGTTGGGCATGGGCCAGTGTGGCACGAGGGCCAAGTAGGCACGACAAGAGTCCAGTCCTGATCCGGCACAACACACTGTCTATGGAGTAAGCCGCAAGTCAGGTTGCAGACAACAAAAAAAATTCTAGGCACGAGTCTAGCCTCGTAGAAAAGTTTAGGCAATAAGTTATTAGAAAAAGTCTTAAATAAAAGTAGACAAGAGTAATGGATAAAGTAGATAGTGTTGGCAAAAATATTAAGTTGGATCACTAGAATATAAGACTCAACTCAAAACTTTGTATCACCATGTGTCTCCAACTTTTACCTAAAAAAAATTATTAACATTAATTAAAGTAACTATGTCATAATTATTTTAATGGTATGGCGTGGGACTAACTAGTCAAATTTTTATGTAAAATTGTAATTTCATTTCTTATCCAAGATATCCCCAAACAATGAAACAATACCAAAATAGAAATGATCATAATTATCCTTTTTACATCGATCACCCCTTCACGCCAAACACTCCATCCCTTGTGACTATATTATCATCATTATAAAATTTATCTTAGATTCGTATCTTTAAATTATATTTGCAGGCGCGAAATCAATGATCAAGAAACGTCACTTGCATGTAACTGAGGAGATCGTTAAAGAAAACCCATACTTAATTGATTACACTGCATCTTCCCTTGAAGCCCGTCAAGCTTTACTATATAATGAGGTTCCCAAACTTGGGAAAGAGGCATCTGAGAAGGCCATTAAAGAGTGGGGACAGCCCAAGTCCAGGATCACCCACGTTGTCTTTGGCACCAACATCTACATGGACACTCCTGGGGCTGACCACCACCTCGTCCACCTACTCGGCCTTAAGCCCTCGGTGAAGCGCTTCATTCTGCGCCAAGGTGGCTGCCATGCTGGCGGTACAGTCCTTCGTATAGCCAAGGACATGGCAGAAAACAACCCTGGAGCACGTGTGCTAGTTGTTTGCGTCGAGATGAGTAGCGCTGTCAGTTTCCATGCCCCAAATACGACTAACCTTTTGCCAAACACCATATTCGGAGATGGGGCCGGGGCATTGATCGTGGGTGCTGAACCTGATGAGCACACAGAGCGATCCATCTTTCAGCTTGTGTTGACGGAGCAGACCACAATACCGGACTCAACGTGGGCAATACATATCCGCTTAAGGGAGATGGGTTTGGTCGGTGACATCATTCGGGAGATCCCTGAACTAATATCGAAGAACATAGAAAATATTTTGAGAGACTCCTTTAAACAAATTGGACTCAATAATGACTGGAACTCCATATTTTGGGTTGTTCATCCTGGAGGACCCGTCATTTTGGACCAAGTCGAAGCTGAGCTAGGGCTTGAGACTCGCAAACTAGAGGCTAGTAGGCACGTCCTAAGTGAATTCGGGAACATGTTGGGAGCAAGTGTGGTGTTTGTGTTGGATTAAATGAGGAGTAGGTCGTTGAAGGAGGGCAAAGCAACTACTGGGGAAGGATTTGATTGGGGTGTGCTGCTTGGTTTTGGCCCTGGCGTTACTATTGAATCCATTGTGCTTCGCAGTGCTCCCATTATTAATTAACTCTTGATTTGGTAGGATTGGGTTGCCCAAAGTTTGAAAAAAAGCTATTATATATTCTGTAACTATATATGTTGAATGCAATATCTTAAATAAAGAGAAATTCCTAATTTATACTTGATATAAATATATCAAAAGATTTTTTCGTAATTTTATTTTTATATCTGATATCATAATGTTTATATTTTATATGCGTTTTTCTGTATTTTTATATTTAATATAACAATATATATATATGATATCTCAATATTCTGATATATTTTATATAAGGTATGAAATAGAAAAGTCTCCGTTATACCCTATCTAGCTAGAAGAACACTATAAAGCTTGGGATTATGGAATGATTTATTATATCCATCCGATTTCTAGCTATTCTAATGATTTCTTTCCAAGACCCACAACATTCCAATATGTTTTAATTCAAGGGGGGCATCATTTTAACTAGTTTGATCGGATGGATAGCTCAATGAAAACGCTACCACTAAAAGAAATGGTTTTTACAACTTAACCATATCGTTGTCCCGTTGAATGGAAGAGAGGGAACCTTTTCCCACTAAACCTACGTGTAGACGATCAGGGTCGAAACCATGGTTTTATGAATACCCTCATAGAAATTAGGGCCGAAAAGGTCATTTGATGAGTCACCTCTAAACAATTAAGGTGTTCATACTAAAGACACTCAATTGTTATGGAATAACATAAAATTAATAGTTTCTAGGCACATGCACATCAAAGAGTAACACTAGATTTAGGTGGGTTTACATAGGATTATGGTGATCACTTCTTAATTTCCATAAGATAAGGGGCCCTAGAATATAGTCGGTTGTCCAAGAGTTTACCTTATTAGACATGGTGCACTTTAATAGGTCTTGACTTAGTATAAAAAATAAAGGTGTAATCATAATATCACAACAATGTAAGGATCTTGCATAAAGAAAATGGAGAAATTTAACTAAAGCAAAACTTAGGCAATTTCCTCCTTATGACATACTCCAACTTGGCTTTTACTAGTAGAAAACACTTCAATTGATTCGTCTCAATTGCTGTGGTTAAATACATTTCGAAGCACATGAACCTAAATGCTGCGGTTTTTTAAATAACCGCAGCAGATGGTGGTTGTAAGTGTCGCGGTTATTAAAAAAACCGCAGCATTTATTTCCGTCATGAAATGCCATGGAAAAAAAGAATTCTGGAAAAATATCATGGTCATAAGTGCTGCAGTTATTTCTAATAACCACAACACTCGTGTTATAAGTGTTGCGGTTATTTAAATAACCGCAACATTTATTAATGGCCTGGAAAATGTAAATATATTTATGAATAAATGCTGCGGTTACTTAAAAAATCGCAGCATTTATAACACAAGTGCTGTGGTTTTTTAAATAACCGCAACAAATATTCATGGCCTGGAAAATGTTAATATATTAATGAACAAATATTGCGGTTTTTTAAATAACCGCAACATTTGTTCATTAACCCACCCTTTTCTTTTCCAGGCCATTTCAAAATACGAAAAGGCTTCCCCAAACCCCCAACACTTCAAAAAAACCTAACTATGCTAACCTTTGTCATCTTTAGCTAGTCCTAACCCCATAACTTAACATCCCCTTTTTCGTCTCTAGCCCTAACCCCATAAAACCCACTACCTAACTTTCTTCCTCACGCAATTTGAATCCTACTCCTCTCTCCCACTCATGCCTCCATAAATATGGCGTAGTGAAGCGTTTTGAAACTTACTCATCTATCCCATTTTGAAGAAGTCTACATACTCTAAAGTTCAAAATCTAAAGGTTTGTATATGCCTTGAACCCTAAGATATATATTTATTTAAAAAAAAATTCATAATTTGTTAATATATAAATGTAAAGATGAAAAACACTTGTATGTTCAGATCTACATGTTATATGTTGTGTTTATGAAGGAATAAGAATAATTTTTCTTCTAACCTTTTTTTTCGAAATAATTCGGAAAATGACCTCGTGTTGGAAGTATTTCAAAAAGTAACCCCGGGGCCAGGCTCGGATAAAAGTCGTTGTCCTGGACAACGACTTTGAGCTGAGTAAGGGCCAGGCATGGGTTTCTGGGTAAAGTTTAGAGGTGACAGAAAGTCGCTAACCAGGACAGCGACTTTCATTTTATATGAAAGCCACTGTCCTGGTCAGCGGCTTTCATAGGCCTGTGAACTTCACCCAAAACCCCCCGAAAGCAGATTCACACTCTCTTATCCCAATTACAGATCCCATTTCACTTCAACTCCCAATTTCTCCCTAAATGAGAACTTGATCCGTAAATGTTTTACTAATATAAGGCAACCTTTATTTGAATATTTGTATAAATTTTGGCAGAGTTTCCTCTATTTATGGACTAATCCCAAATTTCCTCATATTGGATTCAAAACCTGTTGCAAACACAAACATATCGGATTCAACATCCAACACCAATAGAAAACCATATCCAACACAAACATCAGATCCAAGTATTTAGTTCACCTGTATCCTGATAGGTCCTTCGAATTTCCCAATAAACTAAAGAGGTAAACATAATAACAAAAGTTTATTAATACATATAAATTAAAATCTCCGTATACACATAATGAATAGAATACATAATAATGTAAAGGTATATACATCTACACATAACAGTAAAGCTATGAATCAGGAGTGTCAGCCTCTTCAATGTCGTATAAATGAGGAAACGGAGTGCTTTGACTCTGACTCTGCTGCGTAAATTCACAACCAAACTGCCCCGCAAAATGAGCCCAAGGAGCCGTAGGAGACATGTAGGAGGACGTACCCTGAGTGTCGGGGTAGAGGACCGGCATCATCTCCATAGTAAACGGTATGTCGGGGGGTGCCTGGGACGACGAGGTTGCACAGAGGATGTCCTCCGTAGAAGCGGAATCACGAAATGGTCGAAATCGTCGTCTTTGACCATCCCTTCATCGCACACCTCCCTGACTCTATCAAATTCATTAGGACTTTTGTGACGAACCTCTCCACATTAGTCACTGATAGTCATCAACCTATCCATTTGAAAGAACCAAACAGTTAGAATCACAAAGTATAGCATAATAGATATAAACACCAAAAATGAGAAGGAAATCATACCATAATGTGCAATGGAATGGAAGCAGGTGCATAATCAACCGGTGCCTCCTCTTGGACGACCGACGGGGATATATGACATCTCGTAATCGTCCGATACCACATGAGGTATGGATCGTAGTATGCCATGGTACCCTGAGCTGGAACACCGTGGAATATCCTCTGTAGTCGACTTTCCCACAAAACGATATGTGCTCCGAGGCCCACAACTAGACGTTAAAACAACTTAGATCAATAGTATTCGTTTGAAAATAAATTTAATTGACCAGTTATAATGTAAAACTAACCTGAAGTATGATCAGAGGCCCCGTAATATCAGTAGAAACGGACTTGCTCCTCACCGTGACTACTCGGCACAAATTCCTATACAAATGTGCCAGAGCAGCATTACCCTAGCTATATGAACTAATGGTGACCCACCCATCATCAAATAATGGAAGGTAGATGGTCGATGTCTCATTCCCAGACTTGTCCCCGAAAAGTACAGTGGAGACAAGGACCCAACAGTATAAACGAGCATATAGCTCGATGACGTAATCAGTCGCGTCCTCGTCTGGGAGATCGCTGAATGTCTCGCGTAGCCAAGTGAGCTTCACCGCGTTCCCCTTCACAGCAGTGTTAGGGACCTCGACACGGAACATTCTCTCAATCGTCTCAGCCGGGGAAGGGGCTGGCACATCAGTCACCGGACGTCCCGTGATGGGCAAGCCGGTGATGATAGCCACGTCCCGTAACATCACCGTCGCCTCTCTAACCGGCAAGTGAAACGAGTGTGTGTCCTGCCTCTACTGCTCAGCTAAGCCGGTGATGAGTCCGCGGTCTAAACGTAGCTTCCTGAATACATGGATACCTATCAATCCGGTCATTCTTAGGTAGGCCTCAATCCTATGGTCCAGCTCCCAAGGGAACAACATCTCGTAATGACGGCATGTAAGCGACGCTGATGGATCGATCATGCCGTTCCATAGAGATTCTGATCGATGACTTGCCTGTAAACGGAGGACCGAGGAATCGAGAGGGTTTGGGTACGCCATCTTGCAATTCAAAAAAAGAGGACAAACTATCAATAAGAGTGGTACAGTACAAATTATCTACAATAAGTCGATTAGGAACACGAAACATTATTATACATCCCCTACAGTGATTGGGAACCGCGAGTCTCTAGGGGCAGCTTCGTCGATTATGTCCAATTGAATGACAAACACTACAAGTCGTGGATCGATCGGTGTTGTCATCCATTTCATTTCTCAATCTCTTGGACCTAGGATGACTCTTAGGTCGAATCCTGCTCTTGTCAGCAACTAATCTAGGCCCTGCGTATGGCCTCCACTGAGTCATATTGTTAATAGGTTGTAGACGATGTTCATAGGTATGCAGATAACTACTAGAAGAAAAATAACTGTCAACAAACACCCCCTCAGATATATGGTAGTTCATACAAACAGCTAATACATGCGAGCAAGGGTAGTGATACACCTGAATCTTGTTGCAGTTACATGTGACCATCTCAAAATTAACTGTATATTTCTTCCCACCTTTACGCCTCGTCATATCACCCTTCCCGGTAGTTACTTCATACAAACCTCTGCTATGGTCAAATGGTTCAACAGTGTGATATCTAGCTCATATTCTGTTCGATCTTGTCCATAACGTAACAGGTGTATGGAAAGTTTGCTGTGTGTTGTTGCCTGGCGATTTCTCTATGCTTAACTATCCACTTGTTCACCCGATAAAATGTTAGCTCTACAATTGCAGTCAAAGGCAAGAATCTAGCACCTTTTAACACACCATTAAACACCTCCGCCATGTGTGTCGTTGCGTAGCCATACCTATGGCCACCATCGTACGCTAAGGACCACTTCTGAATATCCATATCACCGATGTAATCAGATGCGTCCGCTGAGATTCTCTCGATTTTCCTTAACAATCTAGTACACTTCGCTGCTTTGCGTTGGAAAGCTGCCTGAATAAATGCTTTTTTAACAGTTGCATTCTTTATGTGCGTGTTCAAATTCGAAGCAACATGTCGGATGCAAAACCGATGGTAGGCATTGGGAGGTGTCCACCCACTGTTATGGTCATTCATGGCGGATACTATTCCAACATGTCTCTCTTAAATGATACAAAGGCCTTGTCGACGAGTGATACGATGCCTAAGACAACCCAAGAACCAAGACCAGCTATCGGTGTTTTCTTCTTCAACCACGGCAAAAGCAAGAGGGAATATCTGGTTATTACCGTCGACACCAATTGCAGTCAGCAGTTTCCCCAAGTACTTCCCATAAAGATGGGTACCATCGATGGCAATGACTGGTAGACAATACTGGAAACCGTCTATGCTTGACTTGAAAGCCCATAACACTCTTTTGAAGATGTTGACACCAAAATTTTGGAAGCTGTAATTCAACAGCCATCCCTGGATGAGAATCTTACAATGCTTGCATCAAATATGGAAGTCATTCATAGGATTCTTCCCAGTTTCCATAGATCTCAGCCAATGCCACTTGTTTACCGTACCATGCCTTCCCATAACTTACCGTTGTTTGGTACTTATCCTTCAACATCTCTATTATCACGGAAACCTTAAGAGTTGGGTCTGCCTTCACACACTCCTTCAAATAACTCCCAATTAAGGACGAACTAAGGTGCCTCGCACCTGAATTGTGGGTGGAAGATACACAAGAAGCCATGTGTGGACCTTTGTAAGTGACAATGGTCCAATAGGGTAACTGCAAGTGCTTTCTACGTGCTCGTAGTCTCCAACCACATCTATTCTTACAAATCAACTCAATGATGCTTCTATTGGATTTATATGTCGTATATGATTGGTTTGTATGAATGCAGAACAACTTAACTGCCTCGATGAGTTCTCTCTTGCTATCAAATTCCATGTTCTTAGCAAACGCACCTCCCGAGGAAGACCCTGGTACTGCCAACATTTTCCATGAGTTGTCATCTCTAAAGTCGGGGATGTTCCCATAGAAGGGGATGGTAGATAAGACCCCTTCTTGATCTACACAACCTTCTCCTTCTTCTGCTCCAACGTCTACTTCTTCATTTTCTTCTTCTCCTTCTGTGTCTCCAAGTAATTCCTGCTCCTCATCCTGTTCTTCCACTTTGTCTCCTTCTTGAACTTGTTCTTCTTCTTCTTAACCGTAAGCAGAAGAAACATAAGCCTGATTCTCGTTAACAACTAGATCATGTACCCCATTATCACTTCTTATGTCACCAGTTGTCTCGACTTGATGTGAAGAATTGCATGACATTTCTTGATTGTGATGAGGATTTTGAGCAATTTGGGGAATTTGAGGAATTTGTGAAACATCCCAGTTTGGTTGTGACAGAGAAGGTTGTATATGTGGTGTCTGGGTATACATCTCCATCATGTTTGTGTATGAAAGAAACAAAGGCATTGAGGACTGTATTCGTTGTTGCGAGTCAATAGGTAACCCATAAACATATATTTCCATGGTTGTACGGGGAAAATCTCTATGACATGCCCACATGACTTTCATTGTATACTCATCTTTAAGTGGCATGGCTACAGATGTATTCTTACTTAGAGGATGTTTCATTTTCAAACTAACCTCAACCCGAGTTCGATCAAATCCACAACTTTTGTACACCATATCAAGCAATTGAAGGAAAGAAGTATCATAACTTGCCAAAATAGATGTTATACTTCCCCCTTTGTACTTTACCATGTCATTATCCTCAACAAGAATTCCACCCCAACGACATATCAAAGGATGCAATTGATTATCCATAACTCCTAACCAGTCACACCAAAAAATCAAAACAAACAAATAAGAATTTCTAAAAAATTTGGCAAAGTTTCCTCTATTTTATGGACTAATCCCAATTTCATGTATACACATTACCAAACCTGTCACAATCCAAATTGAACAATATCCATATCCAACACCAACACTACAATTTCTATATCCAACAACAAAATAACATGACATCAATACCTAACAATGCTTTAACTTGTTTAGTTCAAGAAAGCAACAACTTTATTGTAGACAAAATACAAAAATAGGGATATTGCAACAACCATATTGTTCCTCGCCATAATTAAACTACTTTTATGCTTAGTTCCCCTTACTTTACAATAATTGCTCACTTAAAACTAGACAAATCAAACAATTAATAACTTCAAAAAAACCTATTACAATAAACAAGTACCATAAACAAAATCAAACACTAAACTACTAAAAAAACAAAAAAAAAAAACATACCGTGGTCCGCCGTAGTCGCCGGTTTCGCGGGAGTCGTCGGAGTCGCCGAAGTGACTGCGCTTCTAGAGTGAGTGAGATCCATATTAGGGTATAAAAGTATCATTAGTTGAAAAAATCTAGGTTTAGAAAAAAAAACTTACCTTCGCTGGAAGCTGCCGCCGGTGAGGGTGACGAGTGAGCGAGGGAGAAGCGCCGGAGGAAGGAGCGAGGGAGAAGCGCCGGAGGAAGAAGCGAGGGAGGGGGAAGCGCAGGAGGAAGGACCGAGGGAGGCAAGGAGTGGTGAAGAGTGATTTTAAGAGAGTGTGAATCTGTTTTCGGGGGGTTCTGGGTGAATTCATAGGCGACAGAAAGTCGCTGACCAGGACAGCGACTTTCATATAAAATGAAAGTCGTTGTCCTGGTCAGCGGCTTTCTGTCGCCTCTGAACTTCATCCAGAAACACATGCCTGGCCCTTACTCAGCTTAAAGTCGCTGTCCAGGACAACGACTTTTATCCAAGCCTGGCCCCGAGGTTACTTTTCGAAATACTTCTAACACGAGGTCATTTTTCGAATTATTTCGAAAAAAAAGGTTAGAATAAAAAATTATTCGAGGAATAACCCTTAAAAATCGAATTTCATGGATTATAGAGTGTTAGAGGCCTTTTTTGGAGAAAATAAGTAGTCAAATCCCCCGTAGGAAGAGTTGGGGTGGGTAGATCTCGAAAAAAATGCACAAGTTAGACATATTATAAGCCCCATTCGGAGTCCCGTAGCCAATTTTATGACTTCTAAAAAAAATTTTAATATCTCAAATAAGACGTCACCAAGGCCGCTAAAGAGTAACATAGTTGTGTAGTACCTCTAAAAATAGGAGGTTTCAAAAAAAATCACGCCATTCGGACTACTGGGCTTAGAGATATGCCTCTTCGAACTTTCCAAAACCGCGAAATAGCACCCGAAATCTATGGAGAATGAATTTTTTGTTTGTTTTGAGTGTAAAATATTATAGATCGCGATTTTTTGTGCCAAAACGAGTGGTCATAATAGAATTTTGGATTTATATGCTTTACGGTTGATCATTTCTTAACTTTTCTTATCTTTTATGACATATTATTTAACACATTATGCATGATATTCTTAGCTTAGATCAGATTATGTTCTTAATTAAATGTGTTGTGCGGTAATAGTATATAACAATTAGATTTGCAAACATAATAATTTTAAGAAATATTAATTATTAATAATACTTTTATATGTATGTAATTAACACATAAAATGACCTATTAATTTTTTTTTGTTCTGGAAACCATCAATTGTTGCGGTTTTCTAATATAACCGCAGCATTTAATTTATATGTGTTGCAGTTATATTAGAAAACCACAGCACATATAAATTTAAGAATAAAAAAAATCAAAAAACCAATTAAATGTTGTGGTTATTAGAAAAACTGTAGCATTTATATCCATTAATTGCTGCGGTTTTTCCAAAAAACCTGCAGCAAATAATGATAAAAAAATTAATTTGTTTTATTTTTTAAAAATATGTGTTGCGGTTTTTTGGTAAAACCGCAGCAATTAATTGATATATTTACTGTAGTTTTTCTAATAATCACAACATTTGTTGTTTTTATTGCAGCATCTAAAAACCGCTGCATTTGTTGTTTTTTCATGTGCTTCATATCAATCACCGCAACATTTAAAGTTAGAAAATCGCAGCAAATAGACATTTCTCTACTAGTGTCTCATTTTATAACTCCTTTAAATACAAATATCTTGCTTTAATTATTAAAGCTCATTGAAAATTATTAAATCTAAAATGTCATTCGGCACTTTTGAAACATGATACATATTAAATAAAATAAGGTAAATGTATATCACCCTTTTTTGTTATCGAAATTTCAAATAAATAACCATATATAAACATAGATTTAAAAATATCTTAGCATATAATTCACAAAATAAAATATTCAATTGCACATAAAAAGATTTAACACATATACGTACCTTAAATTCTAGTACTTCCTAGCAACTCTTTACTAGACTTCAAGTTGATCCTCCTATCAATTTAAAATGAACTAATCAACATAATGCAACACAATAATTATGCACATAATATTGAAACTTTAATTAAGTTTAGAAATAGTTTTATGAATTAAACAGTTTGCAAAACAATTAAAACAATTAAATAGTTAGGGAAAGAGAATGCTCACGGAGGCTGGTGGTTGTTGGCGGCACAAGATGGCCGAAGAAATGCAAAGAATGGCCTAATTGAGAGGGATAAAGCTTGAGAGAAGTAGAAAGGGTTTAATGATTTTTGTGTGAAGAATTAGGTGAGATTTAAGAGTCTATTTATAGTAGAAATTAAGATAAATTTTAAGATTTTAAAACACTAAAAGATAAATATGAATTTAAAATGATAATTATCCTCCAAATTTTCAAAAAAATCTTTTATTTATAAAATAATTAAATTATTAAATAGTCTAACCAATTAAAATTATTTAATTCAAAACAAACCAATTAGAATTAGTTAAAAAAGATAAAATTTTATAATAATAATTTTTTTTCGAAATATCTATCATGTAAAAAGGATAGGATAAGGATAGAATATATTATATATATTTTTTTTAAATCTATTATTTTTAAATTAAAACTATCTTTTCAACTAAAGCTATCCTTTAAATTAGGATTAAATATATATAATAATAATTTTTTTTTAAATTCTAATCATGGAAGTTGGCCATGATTAGATATGGTGGAAATTTATATTTTTTATTTATTTCATTGGTAAATATATCCAATTTTTAACATTATCCATTTTAAATTAGTTGGCCAAGATTAAACTATTTTTTTGTTAAGAATAATATTTTAAAAGCTTGTAGAATATTTTAGAATAAAATTGGATATTTTGTATATTTTTTGGGATATTTTAGAGGGCTTTTTGAAAATTTAATGGATTAATTGAGGAATTAAATATAAAATTAAATAATTTTCTTAATAAAATTATAAAATAAATATATAAATGATGGTCCATAAGTATGATTGGTGCCAAAATAATTTTTAAATTATTTATTTTGTATTAAAATATTATTAATATAATATCTAAAATATGGGATATTACAAACAAACAGAAAAAAAAAACATCAAAGATTTTTTATATGGAAACTCTTGTGTCCTTCTCAAGAAAAAAGCCACGACCCTACTTTGAGATTTTCCACACTTCACTATATGGGCAACACATAATACACTCTATTAGGATTTTCTCTCTCTCTCGTGTTCCAACATGAATAACGAGTTCCCCTCTCTCTTTCTCTCTTCTCTGACCCCTTGACTTAATTGTAAGTCACTCTTGGACTTCACTCATAGTCCAACAACTCACTCTCTCTGTCTATTGCATAACTCTATACAATAAGCTCTAAAAAATTACAACTTGGTGCTAACTCACGTAGTAGAGTATGATTGGAATAAGCTCAACTCAAACAATGTGGCAAGTTACTCAAAAATATTTTCTTTGAAAAGCTCTCAAAACTAGTCTGTATATGCACTTGTGAAATGTGAGGATGAGTGCCTTAAATACACAAGGCCTAGAGAGGCTTCACCCAACAAGTTGCATAAAGTAAGGAAGCAAGTACATAGTAGTTGATTCATTATACACAAAATTACGGTTGACTATCTAAATAAATGTACTTTGATAGCTTTATCAAACATTGAAAACCCAAAGCCACACCATACTTGCATGGAAGTAAAACAAGGAGAAAAGGCACAAAACTTTTTTGCTGAAAGTCTTTTTCATTAGATTATGTAAAGATCACGTAGTTCTTAGTAGATAGATTTACAAGATAAAAATCCTTAAAAATTGGTTGTGATGCAAGGCATGTTTTAAAGCTTAGTTGGACCCAATGATGTACTGACTCACGTGCTCACAATAACCCTAAAGCAAACTCATGCAACGGGCTTCTCTTAATCCTTGAAACTTGACCTTCACTCGAAGTCCATTCCCCCATTGGAATAGGTCACCATGGCAGCTTGGAACTTCTATCAAAACTCCTTCAAAAGGTTGTTTTTCATTTGTGCTTCCTTATGTGCTTCATTAGTCTTATGGGTAGGCTAGATTCAATTACAACTTCAGTAGGCTCCTACTATGGAACTTGAAACATTGCTCTACACACATCTAAGCATCAAAACACTTTAGGAACAACAAAGTTTGTCATTACCAAAACCCTTGGAATCAATAATGTTCCCCCTTTTCGATGATGACTATCTTTTGCAAGCTATAAGTAAGAAACAAAACTTATTAAACAAAAGTGAGAAATTTTTAAAGAAAGAAAGAAAAGTTTAAAACTAACTAGTTATCAAAATGAGAAAGGTTTTAAAGAAGAACGACTAAGATCTTACTAAAACTTTACCAATCATCAAAATATGGCCAATTGAAAACAAAGCAAAAGAATAAAATACTAAACAGAAAAACACGATCATAAAGCAAGAAAGAAAAGTAAATTAAATTTTTTTGAAAAATCCTTACAAATCATCAAAATAAGACTATTAGGAAATTAAAAAGCTACAAAAATTTAAGACCTTTACTTAGCTTTTGCTTCTTCATAGATTGTACCTTGTCTTCCCCCTTTTTGGCATCAACAAAAACAAGCATACAAGTGATAAGCTAGCCATTCACATCATCTCACTAAGGAATGAGATAAACCATAGCTCAATACATAGCAAGAAATAAGTCATACACAATCCATGAGAAAAGCATAATAAAATATTAATGTTAATTAAAATGTACCAAACCTCAATTCATAAGAAGTTAACGCAAAATATAATGTTTTTCAACTATAATACATAGCAAATTATAATAATAAGTAGTGTAGCATAGGTTCACACAAAACTTTAAATTCAAAAGTAGCATGCATAAGTGGGTTGAAGGGGTTTGGTTTGGCACATGAAAAGGGCTACTAGTTTAGATCAACGAAGGTAGTAAGAACATGGTCTTCAAATGGAACTTTAGCTGGTGGAACAACACTTGAAAATAGAGCATGATCCTATTCTATGGCCTCAAAGGCCACTTCATCAATCCTTTGAAAAATTGTCTTCAGATCATTAGAGCTCTCTATGGAGTGTGCCTTCCACTGTCTCTTCGAGCTTGCCTACTATGGAGACTAAAGCTGATACTGTAATTTGGAGGAGTGACATTCTTGAATCAAGCTTTTCCAAACAAGTGATCAA
This sequence comes from Dysphania ambrosioides, assembly GCA_026401315.1. Lineage (NCBI taxonomy): Eukaryota > Viridiplantae > Streptophyta > Magnoliopsida > Caryophyllales > Amaranthaceae > Dysphania > Dysphania ambrosioides. Next base: position 738,212 of record CM048672.1, read on the forward strand.
GGATGACATCACGCAGTTGATTTCCACCAACTTGTGCTCGACCCTACTTGGCATTGTCTTGCTAGATTGTGCAAATCTAGTAGTTCTAGAGTTGGAGAAATCACCGTTTCCTTTTCCCTTATCTCTACATCCTCAACTTGATATCATCTCCTTCTTCCCCGACAACTTCCTCTATCTAGTGTTCCTCGACTTCACTGCATTTTCCTTCATCAATCTCATGTGCACGAACATGGGAGTGTAAGGCGCCTTGGATTGCATGGCCACTCGTATACTCTTTATTCCCTTCCTTCATACATATCAGACTAGTGAATCACAAGAGATTACAAGCCAAATTGGATCAACTAAGAGTCGTAGTACATCCTATGCAATGATAAGATATTTTGACTTGTCAAGAATCATCCACACACTCAATCTCTCTCTCGCTCTCTATTTCTCTATCATTACAATATTATATAATAACTGGTTAAGTAGTTCATAGCAACTAGCACTTCTGCCTCCATTGCTTTTATTTTCTAGAAACTTCCATTAGTTTGAAACATTACTTTCTAGGAATCTTTTTCCATTAAAAACCACTAGGGTGGTTCATTTTGTCTACCAGAAACAGATTACTATGGCTATAAAGCCTAGTGTACTCTTCATGATAAAAATCATCCATTGACCTTTCTTTTGATGGTGTTACAGCAATAAAATACCAAGTAATTAACTTGAAAATTGCCATGGTTATATCTTAAGAGCTTTTATGATACAACTATTTATAAAAGTTTCTTTCTTATATGATCGTTTATTATGCTTTGCGATGAAAGGAAGATGTATGTAACATGATGCAGCTCAACAGTTAAGTCTTTCATGTTGAAAGTTGAGGGTCATTGACCGAGTTTTATATGTAAAAGAGAGATAAAAGAGAGCTGGAAAGGCAAATGTATGTGTCCTTTGTTTGTCTTTTACTTGAAAAAAATTCACCCAGGAGAGCAACACACACACTGTCAATTAGGGGTGCTATGGTTCCAGTTTGGCTCATGAGTTCCATTGAGCTTTTTGAGATCAAAAAAGTTTGAAATTCAATTCTCAGATGTATGTGTTACAAGCTAAGCTAAACTCTCCTGAGATCGAGTTCTATTCAGCTCGACTACACTTTATAATACCACCACCTTGAATATTCAGAGAAATATTCTCTGAACTAATATTGTTATAAGAAAAGGAATCTAATAATGGTCCACGGGTCGTAGTTGATGTTGATCTTGTGCGTAAAAAATGATAAATTGATGTGAATTAATAGGGTCAGCTATGAATTCACAATAGAACACAGCTTTAAGATGGTAATTAGATTGAATTGGTGAAACTCTGAACCATATTTGACCACCTCTTGGAACTAACTCAATGAATTAAGTATTTAACAACTTAAAAAAAACCTATTAAAACATTTTTGATTTCTTAATATGCTGCCCAATTTATAGGGTTTATGTAATTCTCCTAAATGGACTAGGACAAGCCCCTAACTCAAGGCTATTAAAACACAAATATTGACACTCCTATTTTAAGGATTCTAACGACTCATAAAGACGCTCCTAAGTGCTTAAAAACAAGTAAAACTTATCCTAAGCAAGATACTAAAACCATATAAGCAAAATATATCATAACTTAGTAGGAAGAACATTTCCTAACTCAAATAGGACAAGTGACATCTTCCCAAACCTCTTTCAAATCAATTTTGGTAAAACAATACAATATGATTAGTAATCTCAAAAAATTCCGATCCAAGTAGAATTAGTAAAACTATGCAAATCCTAAACCAAGAATGAACCAAGCTTAAAAGTTGAATAGATTTGCTAAATTGAACAATTTGATCTTCCTTCACTTATCCATATCATAAACAACACCTAAAGGCCAACGAGCAGAAGAAAGAGTAATAATTCCTACACAATAGATGCTATTCAAACTTTTACTCCATACGTAAACACTAAACAGCCTTGAGACAGAACACTGTCGTATCCAACATAAATAGAGGTGGTCAGTGGGCCGGTTCAGCCCGGCCTAGCACCAGCCTGGCCCGCATGTCTAAGGGATGAATACGAATCTCAAATTTCCAACCCTGACTCGGTTCAATTCGGTTCGCGAAGAAACTCGATTCGGCCCACAGTTCTATTCGAACCGACCCGACCCGCTAATTCGGTCGAAATTTGACCGTTAAACTAGCCATTGCCATTCCCCCTATATAAACTGATGAATTCGGTTTCAATCCTCACAAAAATCACTCTCAATCTTTCAATCTCTCAATTACTACTAATTACAATTAGCTTACTTATTAGTACTAATCTTCTTCTTACGTACTCTCTTAATCTTCATTAGTTATCTTAATTACTTGGTGAATTATTCTTAAGTTAGTTGTTTAGTACTACAATTCATAAGAGAAAATGGCTTCAAGAAGTAGATTCAGCGTGAGCAGTTCCTTTGATGATACTACGGAGTTTGCTCAAAACTTGGAGCAATAACTTTTCGGTACTCCGGGTGCTCAAATTCCTCAAACTCCAACTTCGCAGATGCGTCCGCCTTCTTCTACTCCTCAAGGTAACTCTTAAACTTCTAATTAATTAATGTTAGATTATTTGATTATGTTAGATTAAGTTCTTGATGTTTAATTAGTTGATAATGTTGAAGTTGGATTGATTAGGTTAGTTAGATTAGTTGATTAGTTATGCTAGATTAGTTGATAATGTTAAATTTAAATTGATTAGTTGTGTTAGATTAGTTAAATTAATTGATTATGTTATATTTGGTTGATTTTGTTAATTATTTAGTTACTGAACTTATGAAGGTGAAGGTGAAGGTGATGAAGGAGGAGTACCCGAGTCTACTCACTGTAGAAAGAAACATTCACCTGTGTGGCCATATTATGAGAAGGTCCTAAAGACCGACTCTATTTCCAAAGGGAAGAAATTCATATACTATTGCTTGTTATGCAAGCAACAAGGAAAGAAGCCAATAGCCGCTTATTCATGAAAGACCGGTTATGAGACGGGGACATTATCATGTCACTTGACCGGAGTACACGGAATAAACCTGGATGCAACTGAATCCGCAGGCGCAGCTAAATCTTCAAGTCAGACACAACTACACGGGTATATGGGTTCCATGCCTGGAGGAGGTATGCCTTTTATGTATAACCGAGATAGGATGATTGATGAAATGGCTAACTTTGTGATTGCTGATGAATTACCTTTTAGCAATGGTGAGAGTCTAAACTTTAAACATTTCACTAGAACCTCTTTACAACCTGCTTATAGACGTTTCCATAGGAACACGCTTAAACGCCATACACAAACTGCTTATTATAAATATAGAAGTAGTTTAATAGAAATGTTTCATATTTTTAACAGTCGTATTAGCCTTACTAGTGATACATGGACCTTTTGTTTTGGTGAACCTTTTCTTTGTGTAACCGCCCATTGGATAGATGATGAGTGGTATACTAAAAAACGTATCATTTTTTTTGAAGCTATGGAGGAGAGACATACTGGGTACAACCTTAAGGTAAGGATAATAAAGTGTCTTAAAACCTTTCACTTGCTTGATAAAGTTTTTTCCCTTTCCTTAGATAATGATTCAGCAAACACAAAATGTATAGATTATTTAATATACGAAACAAGCTTAAATTTAATAAACAGTGGAGAGTTATTACATGTTCGTTGTTGTGCACATATTATGAACCTCTTGGTTCAATAAGGTTTAGCTGAGTTAAGTGACTTGCTTAACCCTATTAGGAGTGTAATTAAATGGATTAGGTTACAGCCTCGGTTAGAAGGAAGTATATGGCCTTGTGTAAGGAAAGAGGCCTTAAGAAGAGACAGTGGAGTCCAAAATACACCGACTCGTTGGAACTCAACATATAAATTGTTAAAAGATGTCATTAAATACCGTGAGGTTTTGTCCATTATTTACTACGAAACCCGAGCGACTCCCGATGAACTTATTAGTGATTTCCATTGGAATATCGCAATTTACATCCGTGATATTTTAGCAGCATTTGACCATGCAACCAAAATTTTCTCTTATGTTTACGACCCTAACATTCATTTAGTTATATTAGAGTGTGTTAGCATAGTTAACACTCTTAGCGAGCATTTCAACATCACCCAAATTAGTGATGTAATTACTAGTATGCTAAGTAAATGGTACTCCTACTTTAGTGAATTCCCCGTCATATACGACATAGCTACTATTCTTGATCCCGGGATCAAGACTGTGGGTTTAGAAAACCTGTTAGAATTTTATTATAGCGCTTTAAGTTTACAATACAATGTGAATGCCTATATAGATAAATGTAAAAATGTTTTAGCTGGTTTATATGATCATTATGCTTTTATTAATGCACCTTCTCAAAATGTATCGTCGTCTAGTGAAAGTTCCGGTATGCGATGGCAGCCAGCACTTGGTAGAATTTTAAAAAAATCAAAAACATCGGTTTCTTCTTCTTCACTTTATAATATTAATGAATATCTTTCTTACCAATATGAAACTGATGCTAATTTTTCAATTATTAAGTGGTGGCGCGATCACAAACGGCAATTTTCCATTCTGGTGAGAATTGCAAAGGATATCCTTGCAATTCCCGCCTCTGCTATTGCTTCTGAGTCTGCTTTTAGTGCAGGTAGATGAGTATTTGACGAGAAGAGATCCCGCTTATCTCCCGAGTGCATAGAATTATGCGTATGTAAGAAAGATTGGGATCAGGCGGAGCGTAGGACACAAGGATTGAGGGAGGAGGACAACGACGAAGACGATCCTTGGATGATGATGGACACGAGCGAATCAAGCGACAACCCAACAGGTGAGGGAGGTTCAGGGACTGTCCCTGACTAGGCTAAGCACAGGTACCCCTCGAGGTACGTAACAGAACTACGTGGGCTTTTATTCCTTCGGGATACGTAGGCAACTTAATTTTGTAAGTTAATATTTAATTATTTAATTAAATTTTGATTTTCTAAATTAAGTGCAAGCCCTTTCTTTTTCCCCTAATCCCCAAAACATGTTTAATTAAATTTGTTTTATAAAAAGTGAATTAGTTCATTTAGATTTTAGTTTACTTAGTTTATTTGCTTCAATAATACGTAAATATGAAATTAGGTAAATATACGTAATTAATTTAATAATTATCAAGACCAAAAAATTAAAAACATCATAATTCGATTCGATTAATCGAATTTGGTTCGATTCGGTCATGATTCAGTTCGATTCGGTTCGAGATTCGATTCGATTCGGTTCGTGATTTGATTCGATTCTGTTCGTGATTCGTTTACGTTTCGGTTCGATTCGGTACCAAATCGAAGAACCCTAACCCCAACCCTAACCGGACCGGCCCGCCCCCCTGATCGGACCGGTCCCGGTCCCTGTTCACCCAGCTCGGCCCGATCCCAGGCCCGGCCCAGCCCGCACAGAGCGGTGGCCACCTCTAAACATAAGAAATACGGATACAATTTATAGTAGCAACTTGAAAAATATTTCATAGTTTTATGACAACAGCCAATTACACTGAAAGTACGCTGCTTTGAAAATAGCCTTACAGCACACCGCAATCATATCTAGTATGATTCGACGGATCTCGAAACAGAACAGCTATGATCATGATGGACAGGCATCTCACCAGAAAAGAGGAATCCTTTGCTAACAATAAACCTCTAAGGTAAGCTTGGGTAGATAAGAGCAGTACTCTCCATCTCCTTTCCTTCAAATATTCATCCAAAGCTTCCACAGCCTTCTGTGCTGACATCTGCATTCTGCTCTCATTCAGATCAGCACCAAATATCTTCTTTGACAAACATCTAGCTAGAACGATTGCATCTTCTAAAGCTGCTGACCCACCCTGCCCAAGGAAAGGACCCATAACATGCCAAGCATCTCCAGCAACTGTTACAGTATCTTTTCGGAAGTTTCCAGAGAGTAAATTCCAAGGGGCTCGATATCTCAAATGTGTGAAGGACAAAGAGGTTAGATCACTCTTCTCTATCATATCCATAATATCCTTCGAGAAACCAGCTACTATGTCTAAGGCCATCTTCCTGATGGACACAGGGTCTCTTGGCATCTCAGCATCCGCTTCAAAATGATTAAAGGTTTTTATTTCAATCTGATACATAAGAGCATGATGCACTTGATGTGGTGTTGAAGGGAAAGAAAGAAGGGAATGAATTGGATAAAGTTGTACACATTATTATGTCAGACACTCCAGGAAGTTGCAGTACTTCACAAAGAAAAAGGTCGTGTACAATCTATGCAAATTTCTCATGAAAAGATGATAACACATCAAAATACCACTGTGATCCAAATTATAAAAAAAAAATCACTTAAGTAGCAAAACGTGGATAATATCCACATCATTGGAGCTACGCTACTGAAGTCACAAAAGATGCTTATTTCAACAACACATTCAACCCCTCCATGAAGAGCAAATTAAGCCAAATCAAGTAATTTACCACATATTTGGGTTCACTTAAAGAAATCACAAATTTTACCATTAATTTTTTAGAAACTATACCATTTTTTAGAAAAAAGGTTAAAACTAATGAATGCATGAAAAAATAGCTGCTAGATTACCTCTTTGTGTCCATTGTAAAACAACAAACCAATACACAGTCTTTTCATCAATTGGGATTCTGCCAACTAAATATTTGCCTTTTCTTACTCTCAAGAACTCAGGAGCATATCCATGGCCATTTGGATAAAAAGTCAGGCCTCTGATTGCACAGGAGGAGAATGGTCGAGTAGGCTTTAAGCCAATATAATTAGCAATGACTGAGTTTGCTCCATCACACCCAATTAACACCTGTAAGTTCATTTTTAACTGAGTGAAAATTTGTATTGGAAAAAAAAGGTGATCAATTTTACTCCTCATTCATGCTAAGATAAAGAAGCCAAGAGCAGAAAAACAGTCAAAATCAATCCTGCAAAATGCAAGGAGAAAAATAATCCAGAACAGTGATCCAAATATCTTGGTTAACTCTTGAGCAATGTGACTTAAACACTTCATTTCACCATGAGTGTCCTTGCAGGAATATACGTATCAACATAGTTGCGTGCATGTGACAATTGATTTTGGATTCGGCAAAATATAGAACCTTCACAAAATGGAGCCAAGCCACTGGAACCTAAGTAGCATGACAGTAACCAGAAAAATGCACTAGCTTAATCTATGGAGCTTGATAGCCAACATTAAAATTACCCTAGTGCCTCAGAAAAAGACTTTACTCTTAGGATTGGATAAACAAAAGCATTATTTGTACTATACCAAAGAGGCTGTCATTATACCTTGGATCTTAAATGCAAACACTACTTTAACTACTACTATCCAAAAAAAGAGAAATGCATACACGATTCAAACTAACGGCTAGCTATGTATTAGTTTTTAGCTTGCTGAACTATAGTTTTTAGATATGAAGGTTGCTGTACCAATACAGATACGACCTAAATAAAGACCAGTAAATCGCACATATGGCTGATATAATAATCCTTCCACACCAACCATGACTAAAACATCACAATATAGAGTGTATTCACATTCCACAATGTGCAACAGCTACCATCCATAATAAGAAACAGGACAGCAGATTTAAATACTCTTAACACCGAGCACAAATACCTTAGCCTTGATTAAGCTCCCATCATGGAGTTGAAGCACTGCATATGAACTTGATCTTTCCACATTCAGAGACACCACTTGGCAGCCAAAACGTATCGTCTCCAATGGTAGCGCATTGGCTAGGGCTTCAATGAGATCATTTCTCCTTAAGCAACGAGCCTCTCCTTCACTGTAAAAATGGCCAAACTTAGTATTGTTTTGTTTTCTAATGTACGTACGGATCCATGAACTTTGGCTTGATATAATCCCATCTTTAACATTAGTCAACATTATACCCAATATGTTCATCAACACCTTAATGTTCCTTTAAGCTCCATGACTAAAATTATCAAGTTGCATCATGTGACTTACATATAACATTGAGTAAACAAAACGGAATATTCGAACCATATGAGCTTCCCCTCTGAAATCCACAGTCAATTCCAACCCATGACATAAGCAGAGCTAACAAATAGGTCATGTTATACTGGGGTTTTCACTCAAAAATGAGACATTGAGATTCCCTAGACATTAAACCGAACCATTTTACATGAACTAAAGCTATAAAATTAAATTGGTTAGTCATTTACTCGGGTTAAGCAGTATTCAGAACAATTGAGTTTTATTGGGCTACGAAATTCTTATATTCAGAGCAAACACATTTATCCAATTGAGGTGCCCTGGTACTTAAGTCAACGAACATGAGTTTTACAAGTCATCTTATACATAAATATCATGGTGACCAAATTTATGCGAAGCAGGAAAGCAGTAAACAAGTCCTGTTGTCAATTATCACTGATGAGAACACAAAAATCTAAAACTCAGATTAGTTATGGGACAGAGATGTCCTACAACAATGTATGGTTCACTTGATATACAACTAAAGTCATCAAGCTCAAAAGAAAGCAGAATACTTCCTAGTTAGTATCCTTTACTCCCAGAGCCTCCAATAAGGCAATCAGACACAATCACACACAAATAGTAAAGATTACCTCAAAAGAGTTTCTCGTTCAACACCCTTTTCCGTCCAAACATCAACTGCCCTGTTGTGTCAAAAATGAAATTAAACAAACAAAAAAACTGAAAGTAAAAGAAAGACACGAGGAATTATAATGAATGTCCAAAAATATTAAAACACAGATTATATCCATATCTATACAATTGTTTTATCACCTTCTAAATTGAATAGCAGTTGGTCGGAGACTGGAGTCGAGTCCAAGTACATGTAAAGCACGCCAGCCATTAGGAAAAACACCTATAGCAGCCCCTGTCACTCGCAGTGTATCAGACCTCTCCAACACCACACTCCTAATACCTTTCCTGCATTACAAGAGATCATATTTCAGTGTCAATTTCTATTTTTATTCAATCTCTCTAGTCTCAACCATCATATGTCTCTTCTGGAAAGCATAAAGATTTTTTGTTACTTTTCATCACTAGTGAACTTCATAGCTAACTATAAGATTATAGTAAATGTCCCAGAATCTCAACATTCATCCACATTCCAAAAAATAGACAAGCTAAAATAGATCAACTAGGCTCCATCCAAAACAAATATACAATACATGACTTGCATAGTCTTGCATCAGATGTTTCAATAGGGAAGTAAATAGCGACCTCGAGTCCAATACCATACGTTTTTGTTCCAAAACTACCCTCCAATACAGCTAGAAGCTCCCATCATACCCACTAATCAAGAAATTGCCCAGAAATCGGAATTCCAATCCCAGGAGTGTTTTTTTTTTTTATCATTGTTCACTCGATTTCAGAAAAGGAAAATAAACAGGACTAAGTAGAGGAGACCTGTGAAGAGCAAGAGCAGTAGCTAAGCCACAAATTCCTCCTCCAACTATCACTATGTCAATCTCTTCCACTGCCGCCATCACCCCTTTGCCTCTCTTTTTTGATCTTTTTACTACACCTTATGATATCCAAGTAAATCATGAAAATAAACTACCCTACCATTGCATAAATACTGACATAATAAATTATAACCTATAGTTTATTTGCAAGTAGCATTTCTGCCTCCAAATTTAAAAACCCTTATAAAGTTGATAAGCATAAAACGTCACTCCTGATCTAGTCAAACATTAGTTACATTACTTTCCCGAAAATCATCATACATTAACAAAACCCGATTCGAATTTAATATGAGTTATAATATAAAGTTTGGATCTGTAATTAATTATGAAAGACACCCATTTTTAATTGGACCAATTTATATCAGAAAAACACAACTTGGGCATAAAATATGTATGCACGGAAATCGTAGAAACCAAATCCATAACCTTTCATCTATATTGTTAAAAAATTAATAAGCATACACAGCCAAAGCAGAAGAAAGAACCTTTGAAAAAGCAGAAGCAGTGACCATGAATCGCACGAGAGTGCGTTGATTGGATTATCTTTTAACACCAACTCTAAACAAAGCCCACACCCAGTTAAAGCTCACGAACATACAATATTTTGACCATTTTGCCCTTTTGTCATTTTCTTTGAATTTCTACAACCGAGTTACAGAAACTCATAAACACGAACGAAAACATGTCACTGTATTCGAACTTGTCGAGAAAGAGTCGTCGATGCATGTCACTGTATTCCATTTTGGACGCCACTCCACTGGAGGTGGTGTCCAGTGGTGTGGTATCCATTTTGGACACCATACTTTTTTTTAATTTTTAATATTAATATTTAATATATTATTAATAATCAAATATTATTAATAGTTAATAAAATTAATAATTATAATTATATATTTTTATAATTAGTATTGAATATTATTAATAATATTATTAATATTTAATAGAACAATTTATTATCGAATATTAATTAATATAGAAGTATTTTGAATCATAATTAAATTTTGTTGTTTTCTTTTAGTATTTTTTAGTAATGCAAGGAAATTTGTACATGCAGGTCGATGATAAAGATTATGGAGGGGATGGAGTTGATTACAATGGTATTTTTGTGCATGATGGATACTTTGAGGAAGCTCATAAAGTGATTGATTGGGCGAAGCAAGTTGCGATAAGGCACGAATTTTGTTTGGTTGTAGCAGGGTATAAAACGCAACGAGATAATCATCATGATAGAATATTGAGATGTGGTTGTTGGTGTAAGAAAGAACCACGGGATTTCAGTGTGGCAATGAGGGTTGATACGAAAAGAAAAGGTAACAGTTGTCTTTTTCGGATTAAGGTAAATGAGCTACCAAATTCCCTGAAGATCAGCCTAATAGGAGGCATACATACAATGTTAGATATAATTTGAAGTTTGAACATTCTGAAGGAAGGAATCTGATTCATTACATATAGAATCGAATGCACCAACCAAGTGTGGATGGGTGGGATGTTCTTTAAAGAGATCGGGTTCAATTATGGGACGAATTAGCTTCATTCGTATCGTAGTTACAATTCGATGTAATTTATTTATTTTCGTATAATTATTTTATATATACTTGTGTTGTAAAACAAAGATAGTAATGAGTAATACTAATTAATAACAAAAAAAATGAGATTCATAAATGATAGTAACATCATTCATAATAACTAATTAAAAAGGTTAGAAAGAGCATTTTGAATAACGTTCACTTGATGGAAAGATTGGAGGAGTGACAGCAAATAGGAAAATGTAAATTATCAAAGTAATAATACAATCCAAATGAAAATTCATAAAATAAACAATCTACGACGACGCGTTCCAGTCCTCGAAGAGCTGCGTAAGGTGTGGGAGTACATGATAAACGACAATTGTATGAGCCTCGTCGCATCCAGTTGTTCGTACATGTCTCTCCCAACAGGCCACCAGTTAATCCATGTCGCCAAGTATCGCACACAGTGGCTCTATTTTGACACTTCAATATGCCCCTATCGGATACCCTCTCCCTCTCTACCCATACCTAGGTAACTATGTGTCCAAGAAAGCTCGGAATGACGGTGCCATCTATGGGCTCCCCGGCATCTCACTTGTCACCACCCACGAACGATCGCTATGTGTGGAGCAACAACTATCTCTCTCCAAGTCGATGTTGATACCCCACGAGATCTAAAGTGCCTCAGCCGAGACGCTTCCTCAAGATGACTCCTCATATCATGAAGGGGAAGCGTCTTTCCTGCACCTGGTCGGAAAGTACGTACCTAAATGAATTGAAAATAGAATTAAGAAATTCATGACAAAATACATAGTTTATAAATATAATTATATCTATATTCTTCATATATTACTAAACTTACAATTTTTAACATAACAACATAATAATAATGCGCAAAAATAAATAACTATTTAAATTCTATCAAAATTTTGGCAGAGTTTTCTCTATAAATAGGACAACCAAGGAATCGACAATTTATTTTCAAAGACAATAATATCAACAAATAACAATTTCCACAACAATAACTAAAAATACCAAAACTACTAAATATATTTTTAATTTCGTAAATAAGATCAAGAAATATTGTTGAACTAATACATTCTAATATCAACCAATACTGAGAAACACACATTATTATAATTATATTAATAATATAATAACTAAAATTATATTAATAATATCATTATTACAATTCAACAATATTAATACCATTTACCAATCAATGTTATTTAATTAATAATAATTTTAATGTTAATTTGCATATTAATATTAATTATAATATAATACAATATTATTTAATAGTATCATTATTCCTAAACAAAATTCTTTACTAATATTAATATTATTTCTAAACTAATATACTATTAATAGAATTATATTATTAAGAAAATTATATTATTAAATAAAATCAAAAAAATAAAACTGGTATGGACCAGCGTTCATATCGGACAATGGTTAGGTGGAACCGGCATCCAGTTTGGACACTAGTTCTTGTGGACTGGCGTTCAAGCTGGATGCCAGTTCCATTGGGTTGGTGTCCATCTTGGACGCCGGTGCCACCAAACCGGCGTCCAGATTGGACGCCGGTTTCACCGACTTGTAAAAAAATTCTTACCCCCTGCGCCGCCGCTGAGTCCACCCACCTCGCCGCCGACGTCCAGAAATGAAGTGAATGTGAGAAAATGAAGTAAAAATAGATTTAGGGCAAATAAGTAATTTTATGATTTATTTGTGGGCGTTAGCTGGATATTTGCTGGCTTCGTTTAGATTCACTAAACCTAACCGCAAAGGCCAAATTGACATTCAAGACAGATTGATATGAATAAACAGAATAATATACTACCTACGGTTTTTATTAGATGCAACTTTTACTAATTTTGGCTGCTCGTTATTATTTGCAACTTTGTAAATCTTTACCATTATTAGTAAATTTTTGTTAGTGGAATACCAATATTGCCCTTCATTAAAAACTTAAAATTTGTGTTTTTCCTATTTAACTACAATACCCTAAACTAGATTATAACCTAATCTCTTTCACTACACTAATCTCTCCCACCAAAATTAAAAACCCACACTACCCAACCTACCCACCCACATCACTGCCACGGATCATTACTCTCTTCCCCATTATTCAACCCTACCCATCTTCTTCAACCCTTCAACCTTCCTCAACCCTTCAACCTTCTTCAACCTTACGCGAGTATTTCCCTCACATCCCTCATATTACCCTCCTCAATGCCAGTTCTAACCCCATTGTATCGAGTCCTATTTGAGTCGGACGACGAGGTTGAACGGGGGTTGGTCGATGCCCTGATCGACGCCTTCGACTATGGCTCTCTTGGCCAGAGAAATTGTACGCGTTCGGCAAAGGGCGTGACATCTTGACCCTGAATTCGTTGAATGCTCTTTATGATGTGCTTCATTCGACCACTCCATCCCCCGTCTCCAACCACCCTGATGTGAAGTCACCGCCTTATGGACCTGGTGAATTAGGGCTTGGAATGGGAGAGGATACATCTATGGGTTGTCCAACCCAAACCCTAACTGAGTCCCACCCTAAAACGAGACCAAAGGTGGCTTCGAAATGTCACCGGAGGGTTTCTTGTCACACCATGAGAAAGAGGCATGGCGTTGGGGCTAAGTTATGTTCTGTTGATGATGACCATCTAGACGGCGAGTCCCCCCTTATTGTGGTTCCTGATTCTAGGAATAAGAGCCTAAAAATGGCATCCTAAATGTTCTGGGTAACGATCTCTGAACCCTAATTTTCCTTTTATAACTCATTATAACGGTTATTGTGGAGGTTGTTTGTGCATGAATTGTATGCCAGCAATATTAGTTGCTGGCCAGGTTGGATTTTTTTGCGTTTTGGATTTCTCTGGTGTTTGCTGGTCTTGTTGGTTATTGTTTTCGATATGCTGGTATTTGCTGGTGTTTGATGGTTATTGTGGTGTTTTCTGATATTTGCTGGTTATGGTGGTTATTGTTTTTGATTTGTTGGTTATGGTGGTTATTCTGGTGTTGCTAGTTATGGTGGTTATTTGCTAGTTATTCTGGTGTTGCTGGTTATGGTGGTTATTCTGGTATTTGCTAGTTATTGTGGTTATTCTGGTGTTACTAGTGTTACTCTCTGGTGTTTGCTGGTTATTGTTTTCGATTTGTTGGTTGTTGCTGGTGTTTGCTGGTGTTACTTTCTGGTGTTTGTTGGTTATTCATGTTTGATTTAGTCCCTTATGTTGATTGCATATGAGTTCCTATATGTTGAGTCCACCAAATGTTGGTTGGTGTTGTCTGTTGTTGCCTGGCAAATATTATTGCCTTTATTTGAGTCCCTCGTGTTGATTTTCATATTTTAGTCCCTTAATTAATTTTAATGGAATATTTTGAGCTGTTAAAGTTTTATTGCTTTCATTTTAATGGAATATGTTGAGTTATACATGTTAGTCTCGTAACCTCATTTTATTAGCGTCATAGCTGTCCAAATGATGAAGGGACTCAAACACTTCTAATGTTCTCATATTATGAGTTGCTCTAGTTAAAGTGTTTTACACTAACTGTTGAAGTAACATGATGTGATAATGCTTTAGAGGAAAATAAACCCTCTGATGGACTCACATTTGTAAATAAATTCAGGTAAAAAGACTTCAGTCAAATAGAACACATTTGAGTCCCATTATAAAATGTGTTTGTTGATTGTTGCCTAATGTTGATACAGTGTTGTGTGGTTTAGTGGTAAATGTAATTTGAGTCCCATTTGAGTAATAATGCTTGAAGATCTTACCTTTAATGTGATGTAGAATCTTCTTTGCAATCCTAAATGTACTTTAATGGGGGATGAACATTGATGAAAGATTCCTAGCATTGATGGCAGGACATTGTGTAGTTTGATTTTGAATGGGGTTTGCACTGTGAGGGTAGTTTCATTTGTGTTCTGGCTGTACTTATACCCCATCATGTTCAGCGTTTTTTCTGTCCTTTTGCACTGGTATCTAAACAAAAGTGGAGGGAAAAGTTTAATTTGTTTCAATGAAATTTTGGAACATGGTTTGGAGGGAAAAGAACCCCACCAAAAATCAAATTCAATTTATACTTTACCCATTTCATTATCCACTTTAAACATCATTTGCAAAATTTGCAACGAAGTCCGTGAACCTCATGAAAGTTGTATCTGATAAAAAACCGGAGGTAGTAGAACACATTTGAGTCCCATTATATAATGTGTTTGTTGATTGTTGCCTAATGTTGATATAGAGTTGCATTGCATTCAGGGGCTGTTATTGATGAATGATGTGTTCATACTAATTTGTTTCTAAACATAATGGAAGAATTTGTGAGAAATCATATTATATGCAAGATAGTTTGTGCTATATTGAGTCTCATTTGGTGTGTTGAGTCCCTTAATTTGAGTTACATAATTCAGTACCTTAGTTCTAGTTCAAATGATGAAGGGACTCGAAACTTCTAATGTTTTCAGTTTATGGTTTGCTCCAATAGTGTTTCCCACTAACTGTTGAGGTAACATAATCTGAGGATGTATTAGAAGAAAAATAACCCTCTGATGGACTCACCGCAAAATAAAAGCAGTTAGGAATTCATTCCATTAGATTCCATTTATGCATTTGAGTCCCTTATGTATTGTGAAGACTTCATTCCATTAGATTGCATTTATGCATTTGAGTCCCATTAGAAAATGTCTCCTAACATGACTGCCCTAGACAACACATTACAAAATACAAAAGTACACCTAATCAACATGAATTCAAACTATGAGTCCCAAAATAACATCAAAATGTTGGTTATGTGTGGCAGTCGTGTTTTAACTTATTCATTTCCATACCTAGTCTACATCGACCTCAAACTCGGTTCCTCCTCGTTGCTCATGGTTTGTTTGGATGAAATTATTGTTGAGAAAGTCAACTGCTTGATCTATTACTTCTTGATTAACTTCTAGTAGTTCTGGTAATAAGCCAAGTCTTTCGAGTCTTAGCTTCCCCATATGTGGAATCTTGTACTTGTTCCCCCCTTCCGCTTTCAGAATCTCAATCATACAACTTTGTAGTGTGATACACATGTATTTGTTCATAACTGGATCAAATTCATCATATGCCTCCTTCACTTTTTCAACCATTTCATCCAAATTTTTAGGAAATGAATGATATTGTATAGATTGAATGACTCTGAAAAGACCCAAATCTAACACATTTAAATCAGGCGATTGTGCGGGTTAAAACACAAATTTGATGTTAAACCCCCCTTCAGTAGTAGTAGCCATGAATTCTTCATCTTTAGGCACTTGGTGTGGCTTAGCATTATCCCATTGAATGACCACATCCTTTGGAATGTATTGAGGCCATTTGTTTTTTACTGCTGGAATAACTTCTGTTAGCAACATCTTCCTGATTTCATCTCTGTTTATGTTTTGAATGGCTTTGGATTCTACTGTCCCAGCACGTCTGTTCTCATTTCTTTGCCAATTGCTTGAAAACAAAAGGAATTATCCCATATTTCCCATCATGTATCAAATGCCCATGTGCGTCGTATACTGGTTTTCCAATAATACCCATGAACATAGCCTTAGTCTTAAATCTTCGGGATTGCTCACATCTATAAGGATCCTCTTCTTTTGGCAGAAGATAAAATCTTCTTGTTTTCGGGTTTAAATAAAACCATTTCTCATCAATATGAATGACATTACTCATGTCAACAAAAGTGGGCTTCGTAGTTGTTGTTGTTGGTTGTATATGTGACAAAACCCACCTAAGTCTTGCCATCTTATGGTCAAAGGTTAGTCTGGGCTTGTTTGTACTTGTATGTGTTCTGAGTATGCCCCTTTTTTTCAAACTGTAAAGAGTAGAATGTGAAATTTTAAGGGCAGCAGCATACTTTCTCTCTGTTGTTCTGAGGTATAAAGGTACTGATTGTAGAAACTCATCTGTGTACTCTCTTGCCTTTACACCTACCCTGCCTAACTTCTTGCTCCTGACATCGATAACAGCCCCCTGTTGCATTTGCTTGCATATATCTTGAAATAACCTTGTAATCGTGGACTTGTGAACCTCAAATTGCCTTACTAATGTTGATAATGAACCACTTGGTAAGGACCCGTTTTGCATTAGAGAAAGCATGTTATCAACAATTTGCCTTCTCTTTGCCACTGACAGTTCTGGCCTTCTTCTTATGTGATGTTCATGAGTTTGGCATTGTGGTTGTTCACCCCTTGGTTCATGCGTTGCTGCCTCCCATTCATCATCTTCTACATGATGTAATGAGTCCCTTAATAATTCGTCCATATACTCCATGTGTTCTTCTTTAAGTATTCTCTCAATGCTAAAGAAACCTAAATCATAATATGCTTCCATGGCTGTCTCTATTTCTGTTTCTGCGTCCATGGCAATTCCTGTTTTTTTTTTCTTTTTTTTTCTTCAGATTTGCACTAATGCATGGAGATGGAAGCTTGAGATATGTGTCTGTGATTGGAGATGGAAGCTAGAGTACTAATGGCAGAAGATGTTACCTTTAATTTGTTGTAGAATCCTCTTTGTAATCCTAAATGTACTTTAATGGTGGATGAGCATTGATGAATTATTCCTAGCATTAATGGACTGACATTCTGTAGTTTGATTTTTGGTGGGGTTTGCACTGTGATGGCAGGAATTTGGTAGCTTGATTTTTGGTGGGGTTTGCACTGTGATGTCTTCTGGTTGTACTTATACCCCATCATGTTCAGCGTTTTTTTTTGCTGTCCTTTTGCATGGGTATTTAAACAAAAGTGGAGGGAAAGTTGATTTTATTTCATATGAAATTTTGAAACTTGTTTTAGAGGGAAAAGAACCCCACCAAAAATCAAATTCAATTTATACTTTACCCATTTAATCATCCACTTTAAACATCATTTGCAAATATTGCATTGAAGTCCGTGAACCTCATGAAAGTTGCAACTAATAAAAACCGGAGGTAGTATAAAGTTGGAGGAGTTGGACTGTCGATATATAAAATCACTGGAAGGGCTAGGACTAGGAGGAAACGGTGTTGGCTCGTGGGCTTAGTTTTGAGGTTCTAAAAACATTGTGATTGGAATTACCAGAACATCTAACGTACATTCAGGTGTGTATAAATGAAGGTGAAGTTAAAGATTTACTTTACCTATTTGTTATAGTTTGATAGTTAAAATTTAAAATAAGCAGAAAATATCTTTAGATGTAAGTTTATTCAGATACATGTAAGAAATTCTACAAATTTACTTAGGTGTTATGGGCCAATCCTTCAAACTCTACTCTCCTTGACTTGACTCTAATGGAAAGTGTATGGAAATTATGGTTGCAATGTGATTTAGGTGTGTAAAAGCTTATTACTTTATATGTTTGAATTCGTACCTTGCGACAAGCGTTTAAGTGTATATATGAAATCCGCATTGTTAAAATAAATAAAGATAGATATTATGCAAAAGTCAAAGAACCCAACAATGCAATTAAAATATATTTGATAATTTTACTAATAATATGCAATCTAATCTTTAAAATAGGGCAAAAAAAAAATAATTGAAGATATGCAATAATATGTAGTCTTAAATTGAAGATATTGGCCTTTGTAATGCAATTTATAAGGTCATATCCAAATGTCTGGTCCTCATAATGAAACCGATAATGGAGGAAGTGGTCAGCAAATATCGTAATGCTTTTCTTCTAGGAAGAAGTATGTTTGATAACTGCTTGATAGCTCATGTGGTTATGAATTGGATCAAATCCAATAAAAAGGGCAGGGATTTTACTGTTGTGATCTAAGTGGATCATAATAACCTAATGACAGGATATGATGGGACTTTTTAGAGAAAGTTTTACAAGCAATGAAATGTGAATCATGCAATGTGTGTGTGGAGTCTCATATTTCATTCTAGTCAATGGGAAAATGTTACCTTTCTTCAACCCTGACAAAGGCCTTAGGCTAGGGTTGGAAACGAGCCAAGCCGAGCCCGAGCTCGAGAAGCTCGTGGCTCGGCTCTCCTAAGACTCATAAAGCACGGGCTCAGGCTCATAACTCGCCGAATTTTATAATTTGAGCTCAGGCTCGGCTCAACAAAAGCTTGTGGCTCGGCTCGATATAAGTTTGCCATTTAACTCAAATTTTTCGAATAATTGGCTCGCTTTTGTTTAGCTCAAGCATTTTTCGAATACTTGGCCTCATCGAGCCTGAATTGTGTTGAGCTCGAGCTTGGGCTCACTTTTGTAAAGCTCGGGCTCGACTTGGCACGGGCTCGCTTAATTTCAAGCTCAACCCGAGCTTTAGGCAATCCGATCCCGAGTAGCTCGTGAGCTAGCTCGACTCATATTCAACCCTACCTTAAACAAGGTGATCCCCTCTCCCCTTATGTGTTCATTCTCTATATGCAAGTTCTTTCATCTCAATTCTCTTATGGAGAGTAAAAAGGAAATTCAAGGGATAAAAATTGGTGGGAATGCACCAAGAATCTCCCACCTTTTCTTTGGTGACGATACTCTTTTCTTTTTCAAAGCTACACCGGATCAATGTAGCAAAATGAGAAGTCAATTGGATAAATTTCAGGGAAATGGAAAGTTTGAAAAAATATTTCATAGTGTTCTCTCCTAATACTGCTAGCAGATTCATTAAGTTCATGCCAAGGCCCCTAGGAATGACTCACAATAAAAGTTTTGAGTAAGGCGTGCTCAAAACTCTTGCAATAGAAGTGTTCATCAAAGAAACAATATCAGGAATATAATTATACAAGTAATAATGTGATCTACGAATTTCAATTTTATAGCATCAACAACGATAAAACCACAACAGATTGATAACATTAATAACAATGTCACCCCCAACGCCTCCAAAGAAGCTCCCACCTTACATGAGACAAGGGGAGAGGAGATCAGATGAACACAATCTTACCCCCAATTAACACAGGATGTTTCCTATCTAACAAGCAAAAATCATACATGGTGGGGATACTCGCCCAGTCCTTCAACGGGATGGAATTGGAGGGGATCACTACTTTCTGTGAATTTTCTTAGAGCTACAAAAACCAGGCATGTATAGGGAAAAAGAATGCGGGAACCCAAAAAATCGGTACAGGTTTCTGCAATCCCGTTCTGCATCAACCTCTGAACTTAAACTAGTTAGATATGTTCTTCCTTCATAGATAAAATAAAGCTGTTGCCACAAAAGCACAATTAAGCCTATCCCCACAGATATACTAGCAACAAATAGATAAAGAAGAACCAGCCCTCTTGACGAAAAGAACACGGCAGATGTCACGAATGCAATAAATACGTCCTTCAGGATGCCCATGAATGCTGTGTTGCTGTCTACTCCATGGATCTGCTGGAAAGATTCAACACCCAAAGATGGTAATACATGAAGGACACCATATGCAGACATGACAGAAGCATATGCCACACTAATAACAGCTACTAGTAGGAAGCCGATGAAATACCGATGGTTTGCTGCACCAACACAGTTTCCAATCTGCAAAATGTAATGAAATGAATCATCTCATATTCTGATTTAATGAATCTAATAGTATAATTTTGTGATGAAAATTAATTATATATTTACAAGCATGGAAATTCCAAAATCATCACGTACAACACACTTCATTATTTGGCTCGATGAAGATACATATTGTTATCCTAGGCTACAGGTCTCAACACCTTATTTTTGCATTGATCCTTTTCAGTCAAGGTAAAACAATAACTATGTCAGTTAGACCATCTACTAAACCCTTCAGGAGAATGCATCCATCAGCTGAATTCCATCTTCCAGACTTCCTTAAATCAACCCCTCAAAATATATATAGAGACAGTGATAAAGAAGGCAGCATACATGATAGATGCATATGACCGAGAAACAGGAATGCCTGCCCATTATACATGTTTTAGTCCATGAGTGCAAACAAATGCATAAGAATAGTTGCAATAAACCTGTGGCTTTTATGATAAAATGGCCTGCACTCAGGTCTATGATCTTTTAAAGATGCAAGAAATGTGTGTCACAAAAAAATTAGTTACCCAAAATCTAGCTCATTAAAGCACCAACAGCACAGAATATGCCTAGAAGCATCTTAGCCTTAAAGTGGAGCATGATAACTCTAAACAAAGAACCAATGCTAGTCTCTAACAGACGTTTAGTAAGAATAGACATCACAAAATTATTCTAACAATACAAGAATGTGAACCAACTTTCAAATAATAAAACAAGACTTTTAAAACTTACAAATGGGCAGTGATGATCCATGTCCAACACACATATTCCACACGAACTGCAATGATGAGCTCTAGGTGATTTTGGCTTGGAGCAGTACTGGCAGAAAGTATAGTCCTGTAATTCATCTTTCCTCACAGATGGATAGCTACCCCATAATACTGGCAAAGGTGTGCCGGCATCAGTGAAGGCTGCCAGGCTGAACATAGAAACAGTAGATACGGACAATAGGAAGGTAATTATACAGTGGAACACACCACAAAGATTGCTCACTGAGAACACAACTGGGTATATTGCCCACATACCACCACCTGCATATCCATAGAAGACAATGAAACAGAATAACCAGTGGTCAAAACAAAAATTTATGGAACATTAAAAATCATTACATGGTCTATAAGTCACATTTTGATAACATCCATAAGAAGTATTTGCAAAGAACTGAAAAACCATTCTTATCAATGAACATCCCTTCTTATTTCGATTATATAGGCTAGATTTAGATACTGCAAAGGGCAGGAATGATGCTACAAAGGGCAGGAGTGATCTATAACCAAGAGAAAACAAATAAAATAGGTAAACAAGACATACCTGTAATGAAGACCACAAATACCAGGAGGATAGAAACAAAGCAACAATCACGTAAACGTCTCCATCGCAAATTTTTGCCTTCACGTCTGCTTTCATTTTGCTTGGTTATCGCCCCACACCACCCACACTTAAAAATTGGTGCATTTGATGGAAGAATAAGTCGCAATCCACAACCCCAGCAAATCGATTCATATTCTTGTTCCATGAAAGATGAGTGCTGTTCCTGAAAAGTAGAGGCAATACACAAATTTTAATTCAAAGATACATAAAGAATATGAACATAACACAAATACAAGACATTCCACATAGTTAATATGTTATGCTGTATCTACTAAATTGACCAGCAAATTGCAAGCACAGAAAAAAAAAAGGCCATACATTGAATCCTAAGTCGAGAGCTTAAGGCAGGGACCAGCATCTAGGAGGAAGATTTCATCCAGTAAAATGCCTTCCTTTTCTGTAGGTAGAGAATTTCTTTTCAATCTGCTTGTAAAATAATTATTATCAATATGCTTTTTATGACCAACACATGTTGATCATAACACAGGTTGTCAATATTCTAGATAAAAAAAAGACCTAGGGCTACATCTTAACAGCATCAAACTAAATAACTCCTTTTCTTTCTGGATCCCAGCACATTTCTATCACTCTCTCCACTACACCATACTAACAACTAAAAAGATACGATTTCAAATAGTATTAGCTTCTAAGCATGTCATCAAACTCAACACCTAAGGGTCATCCAATCAGAAAATATATGACAATCAGATACACCAATGATCCAGAGAACCAGTATCATGTTGGGACAAGATGCTCAACTATGGAAATTGAAAACCATTTATAATTTAATCGAAGAAAGAATAAGATCCAAGTATGCAGTGCAATAATATTGGATACTGGATAACCTTTGACAGGGGTCACACAAATGCTCTACAAAAGATAATTCACTAAAAATGGGAGCTCATTAAAGACAGCTGAACAAGGTCTCTGACCTAGCTATGCTCTTTCCTCTTTCAGTTTCTGGACATTATTTCACAAACTTTGTACACTCAAAACAAGAAAGAAATGTTTCCAATGAAATAAATGAAACCAATGAGATTAAGGTGGCATCATAGAGTAGATTGAACCCATGGTTTGGGGTTAGCAGAATTGTAGAATGAACCCACTGATAGCAAATTAAGTAGTTTTTTGTCAGAATTACAGGGTTTGGTTGGTTGAAAAATTAAGTCAGAAACATATCTGGGCTCTTTTTACTTTGATATGCTCATTCTGACATCTATACATACGGTCAATATGGATATATCATATTCGATAAAGCTTATACCTACAAAGCCAAAAAATATATAATAATTCACAGGGAAGACCAAATTTTCCTCAATTCTTTTTCTTAAGCAATAAACAAAAGTCTAGAGCACATCACTTAGGGACAATCCTACAGTGTGGTACTCAAAAATACAAGTCAAACATTATCTATGGGCTATCGAACGCCAATACTACAAAAAAAAGGAACAGAAAAAATCAGGACCCTTCAGGCCTGAGATTAATTTATCCCAAAGCTTGATATATAAGCTTAGAGATAAAATTTGGGAAAACTTGATAATTGACCTTGCATTAATGAGCAGAAACACAATAGTACATTGCAATATATACTAGCTTCCTAAGGACTTATTCACAATAGGAAGCTAATGAAGATGTTAGGAAACATATAGCTAGCATCCTAAAACTACGAAAAAATTGCTAAACCAATCGAAGGCACAATACTAGGGCATGGAACGGTCACAGAGGAGCAGTCTGTAGTGGAACAAATTAAAGGTCCCCCAATTCTCCAAGTACACCCTGTTAAGGAATTAGAGAAGCAAACATCGAAACCACCGAATCACAAAAAGATTGAAACTTTGAGTCCTTTTCCAGCATCAACAATCAATCACCCATTTAAGTAGGATACAGTCACACGATTCCAAATTGAACAACGGATAAACTCTAATTATATATCTTAACTCAATCAATCGAACAATTCTAGGGTAAACCAAACACCTTAGCAGACAATCATCAACCAAATAATGATAACTTGGTTAATCGGAGACGAGAATAAAATTGGTCAAATGAGAGAGAATCAAGCGTAAAATCAGCTAAAATTAACTCAAAATTTCATGAATTAAAAAGTCAACCAAAGGAGGAGGAGAAGGAGATTACCGGATATTGAGCGGAGGTTGCGAGTGATTCGGAGAGATGCAATTGCAAAGGAGAATGGGAGAAGCCATTGATGGAATCTTCGATAAGAAGAGAGCTTTCCACTGCAAAAAGAAAGCCACGAAATTTCAGGAAGAGGAGGAGAAGGGAGGAGTGGTGACGGAGGAGAGATAAAACTACAGCTCACCGGCGGTAGTCATGGCGGCGGAGGAAGATGATGTGTTACGATGAACGCTGCCTCCATACGGCCATGGGAAATGAAGAATTCCACTGCTCAAGGAAGGTTTTATGAATTTGTGAGATTTTCCAAAGTTCAAAGATTTTGAAGGGATACTAGTTATTTTTCTAGGTAAGACGCCACAAATAACGGAAATAACATATTTAATTTTATGTGTCAAATTATTGGTTACTCCCTTCATCTTTTTTTACTCCTTTATATTTTTATTTTATAGGTTAAATTTTATAAATTTTAACTATAAACTATAATTATATTATAACAAATAATTTATTTAAGTGGGATCTTGTTGGATGCGTTTCTTTATAATTTTTTTTAATATTAAATTTTTATAATTTTTTATCTTACGAATTTAGATAAAAAAACGTTTTAATTTGTGTATTGGAGATCGTAAAAAGTCAAATGCAACAACTAAAAAGAGACGGAGGGAGTACATCTTTGATAAATTTTTTATTTTCCACTACAAATTGTCATATATAGAATAGTGTAGTTCAACGATTTAAGCCTTTAGTGTACAACTTGGAACTTTTTAGTTCAAATTTTGTATAAGCCAAGTTTTTATCCAATGAACAATTGTATTCCCCAATTTGGAATTTTAACTTGTAGGATAATGTAAAGCTTGTACTACATAGTCAAAAGGCAAATTAGATGCATGGATGAATATTATGTTTGATGCTTGGACCACAATCAACCTTAGAGCAAGTTTAATGGTGAACAAATAAATTGTTCACAATGAATGAACAATATATGTGGTGGCTTAATGGTGAACAAATCAATTGTTCACAATGAATGGTCTGTGGTTCGATTGCAGGTGTGAGCACTTGGACAAATAAATTCGATGTGGGCCCCACCATTTTTGTCCACTAAAATACATTAAAAACGACGTCGTTTTGCTGTTTAAAGAAGCAAAACGACGTCGTTTGGCTTGGTAACGGGCAGAAAAAAAAAAAAAAGGAAGCAGCGGCTGGGAGCGCGCCACTTGGCCCAGCCGCTGCTTGACACGTATTGGGTTTTTAAAATAAATCCGTTGTAATTTTACAACGGATTTATTTTACAAAATACAAATCAAAAAAAAAAAATACCAACGGCTCTATTTTTTCCCCTCTATAATTAGACACCCATATTGATATACTTTCTTCAACTTAAAAAATCCATTAATTTCTACTATATTTTTCACTTCAAAAATCCCCTCTATAATTACCAATATTATTATTATTTATACCAATATTAATATTATTATTATTAATATTATTTTTAATTATTATCATTCATATTATTATTATCGTTACTAATTTTTTTTTATTATCGTTATTACTATTAGTATTATTGTTATTATTATTATTATTATTATTTTTAGTATTATTATCGTTATTATTATTATTATTGTTGTTGTTATTATTATTATTATTAATATTATTATTATTATTATTATTGTTATTATTATTATTTTTATTATTATTATCGTTATTATTATTATTATTATTTTCGTAATTATTAATATTAATATTAAATTTTAATTTTTCCCCTTATATAAATTACAATTATGGATGCTAATACCAACCCCAAAACTAATAGAAAGCAGAAAAAAAAAATTGGGTCAAAATATGATCCCGAATCAAGCCAATTTTCCTCCATTTCACCCAAATTTTTCACAAACACCCACAAATATTCACCATAATTTTTCTGGAGTTTACCCTCAAATACCCCATCCTGAAGGTATTAAAAAGGCTAAGTCGAGGTTGAAGGGTAAAGCTACATCAAGTCAAGCATTTAAGGAATTAGAAACATTCAACACCCGATTGCAGCTATTTGGGGATTCCATGAATGTGTCAAATGAAGCAGAAATGAAGAGACTTGAAATACAGGAGCGCAAGGAGGCAAGGAAACAACGAAAAATTGAGCTAGAGCAATATAGGATCAACTGGGAGCAACTATCTCGTCTAGAACAGAAAGTAAACTGAGAACAGTGGGAAAACGAGATGATAGTAATACTTAGGAACAAAATTCAATGTTTCAATAATGATGCTTAGTGTCCCTTATTTTTATTGTAGTTAAGTGTGTTCAGTTCCTTTGTTGTTATTCATTTTCAGTAGTAATAAGTTTTCAATTCTAGTTCAACCTCTTGTACTCATTTCCATTTGTTTGTACTTTATCAATTAATCAGTAAAATGGATCTTTTCCACTTTTCCATTTTCATAGCCCATGTGATCTTTTTTTGTTTATTCAATTATATCAATTTGTCTCTTTATATATAATTGTGTCAGTATCTTAATTTCCCCTTTGTTAGCCCATGTGAAACCCTTCTTCTCCATTCAATTTCTGTGTGGTTCTAATCAAGTGTTTGTCATAGCCCATGTGAATCCCTTCTTCTCCATTCAATTTATGTGTGGTTCTAATCCAGTGTATGTCAAAGCCATGTGAAACCCTTCTTCTCCATTCAATTTCTGTGTGGAGGTAATTCATTGTTTGTCATACCCCATGTGATCTTTGTCTCTTTATATTCAGTTATTTCTGAAGAAGAATTACATTTAGTTCACTATAAATAAACACCATTCTTTCATTTTTTTTACACACAAACACATAAATCGTTTGCAGTTACTATTAGCAAACCTCACTCTATCTTACATTTCTTACGTAGAAAATGAATTCAAACAGTTTCAACGAAAGCTCAACCGATTCCTCTTCATCTTCATCTACCTCGGATGATGAGGGAAGGGAGCTTAGAGTTCAACAGCGTAATGAAGTGTGTCGTATGATACAACACGTAATGCATGAGTACATTCCACCAATTATTCAAGCTGCCACTACGCAACGCCGACGCAAATCTACTGAGCCCCGAAAGGATAGGGGACGCGAAGAAGGTCATGCACGGTTATACAATGACTATTTCGCGGAAGTCCCAGTTTATCCAAGTTCCTTGTTCCGACGCCGGTTTCGAATGCGTAAACATGTGTTTGAGCGCCTTCTCAATGCAGTGACCCAACATGACCCTTGGTTTCAACAAAGGCGAGATGCGGCAGGTCGTCTTGGTTTGTCTCCACTTCAAAAGTGCACTGCGGCCGTTAAACAACTAGCTTACAGGTGTGCTTCAGACGCTTGTGATGAGTATGTCCGTATAAGTGAGGCTACTTCACGATTGGCACTCCAAAAGTTTACAGAAGGTGTCATCAACCTGTTCGGTGATCAGTACCTACGCCGTCCAAACATCGCAGATATGGAAAGATTGCTACGTATTGGGGAAGAACGTGGTTTTCCTGGCATGATAGGCATCATTGATTGTATGCACTGGGAGTGGAAGAACTGTCCACACGCATGGAAGGGGCAGTATCAAGGAAGAGAAGGAGTTGCAACTCTTGTACTAGAGGCAGTTGCGGACAGAGATCTATGGACATGGCATTCGTTCTTTGGCATGCCAGGTAGCTGCAACGATATTAATGTGCTTCATCGATCCCCTGTGTTCGAAGACGTCTTAGAGGGTCGAACACCTCCTGTGAACTTCGTAGTCAATGGTCATCATTATACGAATGGGTATTATCTTACTGATGGAATCTACCCTAAATGGGCTTGTTTTGTGAAATCCATTACGAGTCCACTCGTAAGGATCGTTTATTCACAAAACACCAGGAAGCTGCAAGGAAAGACGTTGAACGCGCATTTGGGGTCCTTCAAGCTCATTTTGCCATTATTAAAAAGCCGTCTTTGGCGTGGGATACCGACATACTCCACAATATCATGCTCGCCTGCATCATAATACATAATATGATCGTTGAAGATGAACGAGAGACGTATCAAAATAACGTTAATACCAATGAGTTTATGAATGCTGGAGGCAACGCTAATGAGGACACTTTCGAGTATCGTACTGATCGTATTGTGGATATCGGCTTATACTTGACTCGTAGAACAGAGATTGAGGATCAACAGACTCATTTGTAGCTTAAAAACGACTTGGTTGAACATATATGGAATAAATTTGGTAACAACGACAACTTAGGCAATTAGGTTTACAACAAATGGTTATCCCAAGGACATCTTACAAAACGATGTGTAGTTTTTTTTTTTTTAAATAAAATGTACTAGATTATAGTTGTAGAAGTGTAATCACGATTTGTACCTCTTTTTTTTTTGTTATTTTAATTAAAATTAGTTGCGTTGTTTAAAAAATATTAATCACAAGAATTAGTTTTTAAAAAAGCTGATAAAAAAACGCGATACTTTCTTAATTATTAATCACGATTAAAAAATTAAATACGTCAATTAATTACATTGACATCGGGTTAATAAATTATAATTATGAAACAAATTGATTATATTTACAAAAATAAAATAAGGTGGGGTAGGAAGTATTGATGATGAACCATTGTTTAGTGTTCATTGTTAAGAGTGAATATTGTAAATAGTTTGTTGGGTTGATGTGGATGAGAGAGAAATGGTGATAGTGACCCATGAACCTTTTTTTTTGTTCACCAATAAAGATGGCCTTATGAGTCAAACTATTAATTGACTAGAATGGATGTCCAACTGATTCTAGCTTTATCTTCACCAAGCATGACCCCATTGTATACTTTGGATCAAAATTTGAAAGCTTTGGCTGATATTCTCACTAATTTATAGATGAAATAGTACAATCTAGATACGACTATCCAGTTTACACGTACAGGGGACCTTAGAAATTCTCTGAGGTATGATCAATCTCCAATAAGATAAATTATACTCCGCATAAATTTACACTCGTGCGGGAATGTCCATATACTGCACTTGTCTAATCTACTTAGCCCACCCTATCTATCACCATAAACAATGAATTCCTCAGAACACAGATGATCACAATAAAACCTACATCTTGCTTCAGAAGACCAGAACTAGAAGCCCAAGGGAGGCAAGAACATTTGCTCATCAAAAAATATATTGCATCACATGAGACCATGCCAATGTTTCATTTTAATTCAACCCACAAGTTCACAAATTACATAAGTCGGGAAAGATGTCTTCTTAGAAACTAATTACATTCTAAACAATGCAGTCTATGATCTTCTGCCAATAAAAAACAAACATGGTGCGTTTACAAAAAAGCAACTGAACTGAAAACTGCTCTTGTCTATATATCTGCATCAAACTGCTCGTCTATATATCTGCATCAAGGAAATTATTCGACAGAGAAACCTGCAGCATTGAAGGATCAAACACAATTACATTAAAGAAGTCACGTAGTAAAATTCATGGTCATAGTGTCAGACACTATATATCCATAAATTTATTGAAATCATCTACAATTTGTTTAATGTTAATAACTAGTAAATGCTCGTGCTAATGCACGGTAAATCAGTTAAATATAAATTATCCCAAAAATTCACAAAAATAAAACATAGATAAAATTATCCCAAAAAATGGAGAAGAAAGAAGAAACAGAGGCAACCAGAAAAATAGAGATATGTAGATAAAATCATGGGTTTATCCATATTAATATTGTTAAAAATACTAAATAAATGAAATATATATAAATGTCGAAAAATGAGAGGAAGATGATGAAGACAATGTGTGAATGAAACTATTTATCAGACTATAAAATGTTTAGTATGAGTAATTTTGGGTTTTTTTGTTTTTTTTTTTCAGTTATTGAAGTTTATCCTCTTTTTTTTTTTAAATTACTTTTGTGGGTTGTTGATTGTGTTTGCACTTATTGAAGATTATCTTCCTTTTTCTTTTTCTTTTTCTTTTTTTAATCTGAAGCAATGTGATTTTAAATTTTGTTCCACCCAAACCTACGATGAGGTAGTTACCTGAAGCTAATTTTTTGTATTTTTTTTAATATTTTTCAACCAAAGGAAAGAAAAGCCTCTGATTGGCTTTTGGAGGCTCACATTCATTATTATGTCTCTGAAATAATAATATAAGATAATTGAAAAAGAGAAAGGGAAGAGAAAATATAGGGATGAAACTAATACATTCCTTTGTTTAGATTCCTAGGTAGGATTCAGACAGATTCCTTTGTTAAGTTAGTGATGGAAGGATATAAAGTTATAAACTTTCCGTCCATCTGGATTCCACAGGTTTGGGATGAAACAAAATGTGTGACAAAGAAGTCTTTAGAGTTTCTTGCTTTCTCGCATGTTCCATTACAATATTAAAGCCAAGCATAGAAAAGCTACTGATGCCATTTCCCTTTCCATACAGTTTCTTCCTACCAAACAAACTATTAAAATCAACTACAGAGAAATACATATTCCCCATAATGAGGTGCAGGAAACAGAAACAGAGATGGAAAGCCCAAAAAAGGGCTGGTCAACTAATAGTAGTGTAGACTATCAAATAACCAAAGGTGTTGTGGCCCTTATGGTTATTTAGGGGATTGAAAGACCAAAGAGTACCTAGTAGCAGAGGTCATTAGTCCAAGGAGAGGTCTCCCTCAGGTTTTAAAAGGGCTTCAGGAACAGTACATCTATTAAAATTCACAACCTTCATGAAATATATGTGAAATAAATTTCCCGAGTGTATTGCTTGTATGGATAGATAAGGTTGAATCAGCTGGAACTGCTAATGCCGAACAACCTTCTATTCCATGACTGCCAGACATATTCACCAGAACATAGTCGTATAACTGAAAATTAATACATAAACCAGGACACCGCAGAGTACCAAAGCCAGAGTTACACCAAGCAGAGCAACAAGTCATTTAATGCAAACAGGCAAACCATAGAAGAAAAAAAAATTGTGCATCTAGTCCTCACTGGGATATCTTCACTTCAAACAAATACTAGAGATGCATGTAGGAGATAATGGTCAGTCTACTCAGCAATTGTGACAAAATTTACAATTTTGTATATTTAATGCTTTTCTAAGAAGCAATCTCCAAACAATAAGATCCAAAAAATAAACTTACATCAAATTTACAGTTGGATTAGATAGTGAAAATTGTACAAGATGAGGTAAAGAAACTACACACTGAGGGCAAAGATTCAACCATACCAATCACAAACCACCATAGATCCATGTTACAGCATCAGGAATGACAAATACTAAGCAGCTGTACAAAAATTTCCAATATTTTTCTTGCTTTGCATATAAACACTGGATCAAGCACTACTTAAGCTGTTATGGGTGGAAATCTAACTGACAATTGGTCCAGCCAACAATTGTAGCCTGACGGTTGTCGCCTTACCAGCTGACAGTTGTCACCTGTCCACTGGCTGACAGTTGTTGCTTGGGTAACATCACAGGTACCGGAATAAATATTACCTGGAAGATATCATTGGTGGTAAACCCTCTTACCAAGTCAATTGAGTTATCTTGCTGAATGTGGATAGTCAAAGGCAATTTAGGCTTGTTTCAATGGGTCAACCGTCTGAGATTTAGGGAGTCAGTTGGCAATTGTTCGAGATTTAGGGAGTCAGTTGGCAACTGTCTGAGATTTTGGGAGTCAGTTGGCAAACGTTCGAGATTCCAAGAAATCATACTTATCTTTATTAGATTTAGATTTGTTGCCAACGGTCAGTAGAAGTCTCAATAAAAGAAGTTCAAGATAGTTCAAGAGAAGGATACACAAACAACCCAGCATTCAACTCATCATTTACGTCTCTTTTGTTATTTCTAATAACACTTATCACCTTTTACTTGTCACCTATAGTACTTCTTTACTAATTTACTTCCAGTTTCTATTACATCTCTTGTATACTCAAACATATCCCCTTTGGCTTTAATGGAACAACAGCATAACAAGCCCCCACGATTTTTACTGCGTCATTAATTTCCTATTTGTATTTTTCTTATTTGTTATTGCTTACCTGTCATTTAGCTAGTTGCTAAGTGTCCTAACCTAAAATTGTTGGGTTGGCAGATTTTGGCACAAAAATAAACTGATTCTAGAATCTGGACTATCAGAATGTAAGAAAATCCCAAAGCTAAAACCATGAGAACTACGCAGAACTTTTTTATATATATCTATTAACTCCAAAGCAATCATCCAGTCGATGGAGTTATTTGGGGTCCAAGAAGAAGGGGCCTGGGTATGAGAGAGATGTGAATCTTTTTAGCAAAGCAATAATGGGGTTTGCTTATCAAAGAACAGTATCTGGCTGTTGAAACTATTGTCTTCCCCAAAATCCCATTTTTCACATAAAATCAGCCAAGAATCAAGAATACCATCTGACCAGTCATAATAGAATCCAACAATCCTAAAAATGTCCAAAAAAAAAAAATATCACTGCCCAGCCCCTTATCCCTGTCTGTTGTGAACATCTCTCAACCTCATACTCCTCAAAAGGTATAACCACACAGCCTCATGTGACAGGAAATTATCCTCTATCAATCTCTATCGCCTTAACTAAAAAAGTCTCCTATGTCACTATATCTCCTCGATAGAATTACAACGTCTTCTCCCTTTTTCAACTTTTCAAAATTATACGGAGCACAAATCTTTCTCTCTTGCCCACCTCACCTTCATCTTCCGGCAGTGTTGTTGTCCCTCAAACTAACCTTCTTTGGGTCCAAACACTTAACTGTTAACTCTTCCCTCCACTAAGAATTTCTTGATCTCCAAAAGCAATCTTTTTCGGGACTTCCTCTGATAAAAATCTCAGTAATCCATTACCAAGTTCCCTTATAGAGAAAGTTGATTTCCTAATACCCCTTTGGATACATGCATCTGGTAGTTTTCTTCCAGGAATGTCTGATTGTAGCAAGATTGAAGCTCTCTTTTCAAGTAAGCATATTGAAAATTTGGAATACTATTAATCCTCAAGGCTCCAACTCCCCAATTGTTCCTTCTAATTATGTATGAATTTCCTTTGTTCAAAAAAAAATCTCAAACTTCATACAAAATACTACACTGACAACATTTATAAATGAACAATTCCGTAATAATCTAAAATCAAAATTCTACCCAAAAAGGGAAAAAAAAATTAAAACACGGTGATTCCCTCAATTTTGACTGATATCATCAAAAAACACACTTCACTCAGCTCACTACAAGTTCTCTCACAGCATATAAACTCCACCACTGAATGCATGGAAACTTGAAGCCTAATCTGAACATTTGATTGAACTCGATTCTAATTGATTGGAATAACGTATACTGACCACGGCAAAAAACTCGCCTAAGGCAAATTAAGAGTGTTAGACACAACCTATAAATTTTAAGAAACTAATGGATTTCCAAAACTACAAGGTCTATAATAACCCCACCCATACCACACAACAATAAATAAAAGAACCCATGCCCCTTTTCAGGAAGAAAAATGGACCACCAAAAAACTTGAGCTCTACTTGACATAACTGACCCAATAGTTGGAAGCTAAGGGCAAGGAGAATGGTCCAAAGCTGGAGCACTCTCAAACAACTAAAGGAGCTAGAAGACAAGACTACTATCCAATGTCTGTCAGCAGCAAGTCAGCAACATTTTAACAAGGCCTTTTTTCTGGCCTCCACAGTAAGCAATATTAAAAAAAAAAAAAAAAAAAAAATAAGGTGCCAACTACAGGAAGCAAACAATGGACAAACCAAGCTCTCCTCGACAAGATGCATGCACAAGAGTTCAGAAACGACTATAATATTTTCTATTCATGTACTGCCTCTTCAAAATCGTAAGGATAAGGCTAGAAGTGCTTATTGGAAACTAGTAACATAAGACCATGTACAACCAACCCCATCTTCCTGCACTCTACGTAAGAACCTCCCCAGATGAATTTGGATAATGGTTCAGTATGGTATAAGTTAAAAAAAAAAAGTAACTTCAGAAAAAGTTTACTTCTTTCCATCAACTCATTGATATTCGACCCCCTAAAACTGTCCAAAATTCGTGTTCAATAGGAATCTAGAAAGAAAAAGACAGTAAAAGCAGTAAAAAAAACCAACACACAGCTTAGTAAAGCATTAAGGTTGGGAAGAGAGAGATGTACCTTTTCCCCAAGTTTAAATGCAGGAAGACCTTTATATGGGCATGTGCTACACCTAAAAGCATCTCCTAGTCCACACTGCAATTCAGAAACCCAAAAAGAGAATTTCAAAATCACTGACAGCAAATAATTTCAATATCAAGAAAGTAAGAAACTACACCCAAAACCAATAAGCACAACCATCATCCAAAAAAATATAATGCCAACACTTACATTGCCGCATGCAGACTGAGGATTATCTATCTGTTCCATTGTCAATCCCAATTTTTCAACTTTCTGCTCTTCCTCAGCCCTTCCACATGTACAGTTCTTGCAGGCTTTCCTAGTGGCTCCAACTTCACAATCCCCAACTGTACGGATAAATTGTATTAAGATACAATATAGGAGATAAAACTCACAGAAAGAAAAAAAAAAAAAAGGGGAAGAAAACTTTATTTATACCAAGCTCTTACCAGGAGGCAGTTGTGGTTTCTTTAGGTCTTCCTCAGTTAATAGTGTATCCTCATCAATCAGATCCATATCATCATTAAGAGCAACCTTTGGTAAACCTTTTGCGGCTTTCAAAGAAAAAGATGATCCAATTTTCCAAGAAGGCTTCCTGGCTTTAACCTATGAAGGGAAAGTATATTTCATATGATAAATTTTATAATAAACACAAAACCTGCAAATATAGTAACCAAAATCAAAACAATCTTGTTTCAAGGATAGATTATCCGTCTTTGATTCCTTCCATTCACCATTTACTGCTTATGTACATCATAAATCTCCAAAAACTAAAACAAAAAAAATGAACACACACAATCGATAATGACGAGTTGTAGTACAGTCCTAATAGATAGCAAATGAGGCAGGGCGGCTTAGGATAGGTTCTAGATTAGAAGAACCCCTATTTCCCCTAAAATGAAATTTTCAACTCTTTTTACTTCTATGCACCAATATCATGCATATTGATGCAGCTTACTACTTCAACTCATATGATTCCAGTTAGTTCTTTATTCAAAATTAGATTGCAGAACCTTTCACATATCAAATTGATCTAGTTTACTGTATATTGGTCTCTTCTATTTAGTACATGTCAACAAAGGACCACCAGATTATTAAAAAGTAGAAACAAGGGCCTAAAAGAGTGGTAAGATAAGAAAGTGATTCCGGATCATTGCTTTTCGCATTCTTTTTCAAGAAGGGAAAATGGTAGAGTGAGAAAAGTGGGTGGAGTGTGGCACGGATAAGAAAAAAATGTTTGCCGCGAAGGAAATGGCTGATTGTCTAGGACCCAACATAAAACTGACAGTAATTTGAAACAGATGTATTTCAAAACAATAGAGAGAATACCAAATTATCAACCTAAGAGCCTAATTAAGATGCATCTTAACTTAGAGATATCACTAGTAAATGATTCCATTACCACTACATTTCATCACTACATTCATAGCCTAGCATGAGCCCCCACCCTCCCTCTTTCCACACACACACAAGCACAAAATAAGACCAAAAAAAGGGATCATAGCAGTCATTAAGAAGCATTGAACAGAGATTTCCCAAAGTAATAACTTCAAATCGCCATGAAAAAGTAGCAGAATCATAACCAATCACAAAAATGTCACATTCCAACAATTTAACAGGTTCATGTGCCAGTAGAAAGTATAGTAAATAAGGCAACAGGCTTGCAGTGAGAAATGAGATGTGAGAACAACACAAATATTAGGTAAACAACTTTGACTTGGTGCACAGTAGAACCTAAGAACAAAAATACTAGTGGAATAAGGAAATTCCACAAAGCCAGTTCAAGTAATTTCATCCAGCCATGCACATGCATGGTTTTAGAGAAAGAAGAGCTACAAAACGACAAGGCCTGACAGTTTTATGAGCACTGGCATGACCGCATGAATATTATTTTGCTTGTGCATCATTAAAGGAATATATTAAGCTCCGGATATCAAAAACTTTATGGATGCTCATAAACCAGCAACATGATAACTATCCAAGTATTATGATTTTTTTCCCTCAAAAAAAAAGATCAGAGTACTTGAAACATCCCTGGTTTAATCAGAAAAATATTCTCAGCAAATTATACTTCACCTCAACACCATTCCAGGTAAGCAAAAAAAAAATTATGTGCCTTAAGAATACAAAAACATTTTCAAATAGGAATGTTCTACCCCAATTCCCAACCCATGTTTAAACAAGAGAAAGACAATCCAGATTGTCTTGGAGAAGCATGCTTTGTAGCCCAATCTTTTGAATGTCACAGTACATGTATGCTGTATCACCAAATATTATAAGAGCTTTCCATTCACTTTGATGAACCAGAATTCAGAACATTTCATATAGAAACTCTAATAAAGAACTTCTGGGAACAATTGAAGACTAATGTAGACATCAAGAAAATTAACACCAAAGGTAGGCCACTTACTTGTACAGAATGAACTCCTGAAAAAGCGTCGGGTTGCTGCTGGCTAGCTTCTGGTTCCGAGAATCCCGCTACAAGTATCTTCCGCTCCAGAGAAGAAACAATCTGAAGATCACAAAAAAGATCTATTAGCTTGAAATGGACACATAAAAAGTCACAAACTATCACCATCCATGTCAATCAAACAATCACGGTTTACAATACATTGTCGGAAGGTAGATCACTAGCAAGTTCAGTCAAACGAATAAGAATTATTCCTTCGGGTTTCGCAACTCTAAACAATTCAGCAAGCAGTGCAGCAGAAGGAAAGTCCCGTGCTCTGGAGACACCAACGACAGCATCCATGGATGACGAGTCCATTGGCAGTGCTCCTGAAAAATACATGCCATTAGAAAATTCATAGTTAAATAGTGTGCAACAAGAGGGAATTGTTCAATAAAACATGAAGGAGGATAACATTATCAGGAACATTTCACCAAAGATTCAAGAACAAGGCGAATTGCAACAATCTACAAATAGAATAAAACAAATTAATTGGTTTATAATTTAAATTATCTACTTGCCAACCTTAAAGCAATGCCAATTGACGACTGTTTAAGGTACAAGAAAATTAATTGGATAAATGAACCTCATACTATGAAAGCAAAAAACAGCCAGCGGAAAAACAAATGCAGATATATTTTCCCAAATACATGGTATCTTCCAAAGACAAAGAATAAAACCCAAGAAAGCATCCAAAAGCATCATCCTCTGTGTCCCAAAATGTCAAATGATCCAGATTATTAAAATAAAAAACTGCTATGTCTTGCCCAATGTAGAGTTGGCTCAAAACCAGTCATCTATTCTAAAAAGTGTTGCAAAAGTTCCATTCCAAGACAATTTTCATCTACAGCAAAAGATATTTCTTTGACCAAAACAAATTTAAAGAGAGCAGTACTTAGACTAGAAGCCTGAGTGATAACCAAAGCATTATCAAGAGTCGTTCCTTCAAGCTTGAGATCATTCTTTGAGCTGGACACAATGCTTAGGGGCAAGATCACATCATCTGTAATTGCCAGCATCACTATTTATTCCTGCAAAATTTTATAAGGATATAATAATCAGATAAATTCCTTCATACAACAATTCCTCAATTCAAGCAGCATTGCATAGGCTTTTTGTTATTTGCACAATATCTTCCATCAACAACGAGAAAGTTCATAAATAAAAGGGAAAATTGCGAAAAACTGCCACATAAGTTTTCTTCTATCCCCTCTTTCTTTCCCTCCTCTATAAGTGTTTCATACTATCCCCTTCTACTTTTGGCTCATCGAGTCATCGTCTCTACTCGTCGTTTCTGCTTAAATCATCTGCTTAAACGTGATTATCCAACAAATTCGATTGAGGCAATGGAGTAAATCTCTTATTCTTTCCCTTAATTTTTAGCTTTTATTAGTAACGGTTTTTTTCTCAATTTGATTAATTGAGCTTTGTAGTCTATTTCACCAATTTGTTTTGGGTAATTGTTTGGAAGGTGAGACGGGTCCTTCATGGAATAAATCTCAAAAATGTGGATGTGGTTTTGGCATTGCACAATGAGCAATTTGGAAGTAAGAAAACCCAAAAAGAAAGTTCATAAGTTTTACCACTATGAAACTAGTGAAAGGGAATGCACTTTCTTTAAGTTGATTAATCTTGAGGATCCCATTGATTGGCAAAGGGATGTCACAAACACCCTTGTTCCCAAGAGGCTATCTTGTGAAGTAATGTAGTGAAAAACACACTTTGTTCCATTGAGCAAGAGAACAAAAGGCTTTGCTAAACGAATTTTATGAGATGTTGGTTTGATTTATCTACACTTGCCAAATTGAAATCAATAAGTTGCTCCCAAGCCTACAATGGATGTTGTGTAAAGGGGATGGGAGTTTAATGGGTGTAAAACCCAAGTCAGTGGAGGAGGAAAAGAAGGGGTAAAAAAAAAAACCAATACGTGGTAGTCCAAGCCTACAATGGACGTGCTAGTCACATGCAAGTCAATGCCACAAAATCGAAGCAACGGTCAAAAAACACTATGTGGTACTATCGTGTAATTGGAACTTTTTAAATGGTATTTTCTCACATGATTTTTTTACGTGAGAGTTTAGAAAAAGATGGTGATTTTACAGGATAGTTTTTCACGAATTTCCCTAAATAAAAACATAAGAAAAATATTTGTGCAAAATAACGGTGACAAACTATAGCAAAAAAGTTGTTGCTTACAAAATCAAAATCTTATATGAAGTTCAGCTATGAAAGTAATGACCCAATGCTACTATCTAAGTCATTAAAGTTCATTAGAATCATTGGCTTTGGCAACGGTATTTACCCAAAGTAAATCATCGACTTTGGCAACTATTACATGATCTCATTTCGAGCTAAGAAGAGGTTAAAATCCGAACTAAAATATCGGCTTGGAAAGGCAACACGAAATCGAAAGACAAACTAACGAATATTCGAATTCAAATACAAGAACCAAAAAATCAACAGTAATAATTAATATAAGAGAAGCTGAGAGTTGAATCTAAGAGAAAACTAGGGTTTGATTGGGATAAGTTTGACAAACCAATAAAACTAGCCGCACGTTGCAAACACGTAATTAAACAGAAAATCGAACAATGAAGAATTGGTGGAAGAGGAATTCGAAGATCATACGAGGATAAAAGGAGACAGGAGATTACCGGAGGGATTCGTAGACTCAGAATTGGAAGCGTAAGATACAAGATTGTGAAGAATTGAAGATGGCCTATTGTTCAAAACCCTAGTCGCTGTCTCGCTTAGCAAAACTGCTTCTCTTTCGCCTCGCAATGCCCAGATTTAAGTTTGATACGACGTACGAACGGTGCAAGTTAGGCGGCTTCAACTATGTGCCAATGTATTTACTCCGTATTTTTTTTGCGGATATTTTTGTGCAAAATTATATAGGGAGTATATTCCTCATCCCATTTTTGTCAAACTTAATTTATTTTTGCCATACTTGAGTTATTTTTGCATTATTTATTTTATTTTTGTTGAATTTTTTGTTTTTTAAGATTTGTTTTTTTCCTTACCTTATATTATTTTTGCTAAAATTTATTTGATAGGTTGAGGGAACACATAAATTTGGGTTTTTTTCGAATTTCAAGTTAGAAATCACAACATTTTTGTGGTAAGAATTTAACAATTGACCACCCTCTAAACATATTAATAATAAATAAATAAATAATGACATAAAATATTAGAAAATTGTTGTATGAAAGTATTATAATAAGAAATCTATTTTTAGGGGTGAAATTTATTCAGATAAAAATTAAAATTAAATCCGAACCGAATGAATGATTCGTATTGGATTTTTTATAGGATTAATTGATGAAAATAATCTAACTTTTGCCCAATTTGCATATATTAATACAACCTTTTTATTTATAATTACACCTACCTTTAGTCACTTTTGTCTTTTGCTAAGCCACCCCCAATTGTGACCTGTAATTGACGGTCATGAACTGGTAATTCCCTTTTTAAATAATTTTCGGTACTAAATACGTTGCTCAGTGCTAAGCTTCCCCTTCCCTGCTCACTCTTCTCTGTTGCTTATTCTTGCTTTAAGTTGGTTCTCTTTTCCCCATCTTTCGTTTTTTCTTCAGCTATGGCTGGTGGGAAATCACCATGCACGTCGTCCCCCTCAAATTCAAAAAGGTCATTTTATCTTCTATGTGTGTGTGGGAGGGATGTTGTGGTAAGGACCGTGAAAAATGGGGAAAATGTTTGGGTTAAAGATCTATTGATGTCTAATGTGGCATGTAAGTTATTTTTCTCTTAGTTAATGTATGGGAATTAAACTCATATTTGCTGAATTTATGCATTTTGCATCATGTTGAATTTTGTGGAATTGTGTTGATGAATATCTAAATTTGCTAATTAGGATACAAAATGTGACATGTTTTCGATGGGTTGATGATAAGGAAGATTTACAATTTCAGTTATTGAAGAAGGACACAAGAATATTGGAATTAGAGTATGAAAAGAAATCAATGGAAGACAAATTAAAGAAGATCTATACGAAGAAGAAGAATTTAGAAAAAGATGTTTAAGAGATGAAGAACGAAATTGTAGAGATGTGTATTGAGTTGATGAGAAGCTCAAGGAATGAGAAGAATATGAATGTGGCTTTAATTTTTTAGTGGATGTTAGTATTGACTGTACAGTTTTGTTACAAGTAGTATTGGTTGGATGTATCATAGCCTAAGTAGGATTGGTTTGATGTATTTTGTTGTGGTGTTAATAACTATGAATGGATATATTATAATGTATTGTAGCCTATGACGTGGATGTATTTTGCTATGTATGACAACAGTTGGTGGGTTTTCAACCTATTTGTAATACAATTATCGTTGGATGGATGGATGTAATTTGTTGTTTTATAGTCTATGACATTAAAACTACTATGTATCACAATAATTATGACAATAGCAAACTTAAATATTAGTACAATCATGTTTAAAAGTATACCAATCATTAGCACAATTACGTTTAAAGTACTAAGGTTAAAAGTAGTAATATACTATCAACTAATTACAAAGATGTTTAAAAGTAGACATTGATAAAGTTCCATCTAATATATTAAATTTGTTGTTGTTGACTAGTTTGTGGTTGTTGTTGTTGGTGGTGAGTAATAGAGGCTGCAATACAAAAAGGGATTAGCATCCTATTCCTTTTAGTATGTACATTCAAAAAAGATGCAAGGGAACAACATTTACATTTAACATTGGAGTCCCATTATCACTGAATAGTACTCTCACTCTCAATGGCACCTATGAAAGAGAACAATTTTATTGTGTTAGTTTATCAAAACATATGCAAGCTCAAGTATATAAAAAATGTTGTTAGTTTGACATACACTTCCTCTTGCTCTCCCTCTAGACCTCCCCCTGCTAGCACTTTGTTCATCAGTTCTATCTGCAACATCACTAGTTGCCCTCCCTTTTCCTTTATTTACAATTTGGCTGCTACCTCTTGCTCCCCTTCCACCAAGAATCATCCTTCCACCTCTACTAAGTTGGATTAGTTGTGTTTTTGTGGAGTGATGCAAACTTGGTTGAGGCACTATAGAGTCTGTTTGGGTTTGATTTATTGTGGAACTTGAGGGGGTGACAGTCTTCCTAGGCCTTCCTATCCTCTTTCCCTCTTAGGCTCTAGCTCTCTCTGAATAGCATTTTCTGTGTTTGGACATGTTCTTTTTATTATGACCTTTTGTCATACAAATACAACAAGTCATCTCCATTCCTGTTTTTTGGGATTCTTAGTGGGCTTTTTAATTCTATCCCTTCTAGGCCTACTAGGACCAATCTTAATTGGTGGAAGGTCAATAACACAAACTATCTTAGGCCAATGTCTTTCTCCCTCGGTTGGTGGTATGGAACCAGCATACACATTCAAGTACAAATCTCTTTTGTAGCAATCATCTACAAATGACTCGGCTTCTTTGTTTTAGAAGTAAGTACAAGCTATGACATGTCAATAGGGTATCCCTAGCATATCCCACTTCCTACAAGTGCAAGTCCTAGACCTTAAATCCACACATAGTTGGTCTAGGTAATACGTAACATTGAACAAATTATCAGTGGATGGCACAAGATCATACTCAACTGCCTTCTCCTTCTCCAGCTTGGATTCTAGGACAAAGCAATGAGCTGGCTTTCTGCTTTTCTGTTTTTTTTTTTACTAACTGTGCTTTGCATTAAAGCAACTCTAATTTCCTCAAGCATATGTATAAGATGTTTTGTCCTAGCACTAATGATGTAGCCTTTGAGAGTCTCAACTATATTGTTTGTTATGGCATCAGTTTTGATGGAACTAGCAAAGAAAGCTCTATAAAAAAAAAAGGGAAGGTTGTATTTTTTTTAAATGCTAATGCTACATCTAGATTCACTTCATACAACTCATCTAAAGCCTCATTATAGTTTGCCTCATTGTAGGCCTTACTATCTTCCAAACGAGGAGTTTTATTTCATCCTCCTTGTACGCCCTATGACATAATGTGAAGATGTGCCTAGCACAATGCCTATGCTCAGCCTTTGGCAACACAGTGGCAATAGCATGCAAAATAGCCTTCAACAAATACAATAAATTAGGAAGCATTGTAAAACAAAATTAAAGGTAGTAAGCATTACAACATTGTAAAAGCATTACAGTAAGAGAAATTATGGAAATGAATTACCTAATGCTCATAAAAAATCACAGCAATGCCAGTTCCATCTCCTAGTTCAAGGCACTTCTAGAGGTGAGTGATGCAGCATCCACACTGATGACCTTCCTATACCCCTGCATCTAGCCTTTCATCAAGCCATCAAAGTACATGAAAAAACCTCAAGAAAATAGGTGTTTTACTTTCACCACTAGCTTGAACAACTAAATCTGTGACATCTTCAGGGCAAGATTTCTTTGACCCATGGAGTAGCTAATGAGCATGGTATTTCGCTTTATAAGCAAAGTCCTTTTTCACCATCGCCTTGTATGCCTTTTTCACAATATCTCTAATGTCCTTAGCTGGCTAATGAGGCCTTGCTTTGAATGCATCTAGCATCTTCCTTGCAACCCATGATGACTTCAACAGCCTATTCATCTTCATGCACCTGTGGCAAGTGTGCTCCCCCTTAACCTTCTTCCCTATGAAAATGGCAAGCTTAAGATGCCAAACACCTAACTCCTAACCTTTGTTGCCTTCTATTATCACTAACTACAAAACTAAGATCTCTTCCTTGAATAACTGCCTTCCTACTTGAGAATCTATTACTAGGGGTATTCAAAAATATCCAACCCGGCTGACCCAACCCGATGATCTGACAATAAACTGTTGGGTTTTTTTTAAAAAAATTTCTTTTTTGGGTCAGGTACCCAACCCGTTAATAAATAGAATAATCGGGTCGGGTCATGGGCCGGATAAAACTATAATCGGGTACCCGATATATATATATATATATATATATATATATATATAAATTAATTTTTTGTTGTTTTACTGTTTTAGCCTTGGGGTTTTTCTGGGTTCTTCTCGCAAAGTGGCAGCCATCACCCCATCTTCAGTTCTTCACAAGTTCACAACCTTGAGCCTTTATTCTCGCAGTCTTCACAAGTTCACAACACTTTAAAATCATCACTGCCTCACTCTCGCAGTCATCCCCGATTCCCCTCATCCCTCACAGTCTCGCCTCTCTCTCATGGTCTTACTGCTCACTCTCGACCTCTTGTCTCTTAGTCTGTCACACTCTCGCTGGAGTTCTCGTCGCCTCGCCGGAGTTCTTGCCTTTTATCTCCCAAGTTTATATCTGATTTTTTTTGTTTAAATCTGATAGTTTGAAACTTGGATATCCACGTTTTAAGATCTTAATTAGGATTCCAAGATATGCTTTTTAGTTTATTTAGTTATATTAGTTGACCCAAATTTGGGGATAATGAGTTAATGACCAAGACTCC
Source organism: Dysphania ambrosioides (assembly GCA_026401315.1). Classification (NCBI taxonomy): domain Eukaryota; kingdom Viridiplantae; phylum Streptophyta; class Magnoliopsida; order Caryophyllales; family Amaranthaceae; genus Dysphania; species Dysphania ambrosioides. Next base: position 782,186 of record CM048672.1, read on the forward strand.
ACATTTTGGTGTGAGAATCTTTTGGTTGATCGACAGAACATTAGTTTCACTTTTGTTGAAGAAGATACTAATGGGATTCTTAATCCACCAAGCACTTTTTGTATTATTTCACTTTTGTTGAAGAAGATACTAATGGGATTCTTAATCCCCCGAGCACTTTCATGTCATGCGCTATTATGTCGTTAATGTGTACGGGGCTAATGTATGTGTAATGCCCATATATATGCCAAGAAATCCTATTAATTCATTGTTTAGCTATAAAAAAAAAGATGTTAAACACAAACCTATGTAAATTGATTATGTATACGGAAAGAGTTTAGTAGAATGTCATGTAAGAATAAATAAAGTAATTAAAATTAAGTACTTTGCATGTGTCAATTATATCAAGCCTATTGATAAGTTATAATAAATCTGTCAATCTCTAAAAGAATTACATAATTTGTCCATTTTAAATATATGGAATGATACAGAAGAACGTTTAAGCTTATGATTTTCTTCTTAACTTGGCAAGGATGAATTTGACATAATACTCAATGACATTTATAGAGGTGATCGATTTTTGTCTTAAACTATGGAAGTTCAAGAGTCATGAAATGTCACTGTTAAACTCTTTATGATAATCCCATTTTTTCGTTTTGTTTAGTTTTTCTTTCTTTTTCTTTTTTAAATTGAATTATCACTTGATGTACAGTCATCAAATTAATTAAGCCTCTTTAAGTTTTGGTTCCAAGACTTGTAAATGAAACTACTATGCGTCTTCCATTCAAAAGGCTAACAATTTTTATTAATTCAATTTGTTTCTATTCAAAAGCCTCTTTAATTAAATTTTTTTTAATCAGGAATTTCATCATTTGGAAATAAAATCTGATTAGATAATGGAGGTGAATTCAAGTAAAACAATTAGAGATGACGAATTTGATGGTGAGATCTTGAAGGAGACTACAACAAGACAAAAGAAGAAAAAAGAGGGGAAGAAACCTCAAGTAGTAAATAAAAGAGGTAAAAGGAAAAAAACCTCGCTTGGGGTCATTTTAAGTCAATTCCTAGTGATGAGAATCATGCTAAATGTGTTTATTGTGGGGCTAAGATTAGTTGTTCACCTAAAAATGGTACTAATGCCATGTCACACCATACTAATAGGTGTAAGAAATCTCCTTTTTACATGGATAAAAAATAGACAATCTTGGATTTTGAGTCTAGGACAAAGATTAACACTAATGGGACTGTTAAGACCTATAATATTCCTAAATTATGGAGATTTAATCAAGATGAGGCTAGGAAAGTATTTGCTAAGATGGTGATTGTAGATGAGTTGTCGTTTGCTTTTGTTGAACGTGAAGGTTTTTGTCAGTTTTGCAAAATTGTTTGTCCTGAGTTTGTTCCTCCCTCTCGTGCTACCATTACTAGGGATTGCTATGGTCTTTTTATTGAACAAAGGAAAAAATTAAAGAAGTTTTTCAAGAACTTGTCTTCTAGGGTTTTTCTTACTAGAGATACTTGGACTTCTGCTCAAAATTTGTCATATATGTGTCTTACTGCTCATTTTATTGATGATGATTGGAAATTGCACAAGAGAATCATTAACTTTTGTTAAGTTGGTGGTCATTCTGGGGAACTTATTTGTAAATTTGTTGAAAAGTGTATGTTAGAATGGGGTTTGAAAAGAGTTTTGACTCTAATGATTGACAATGCTAGTTCAAATGATCTAGCCATTAAATACTTGAAAAAGATTCTTAACCTCTGGGATGGCTCTGTGTTAGATTCTAAGTTATTGCATATGAGATGTGTTGCACACATCTTGAATATAGTTGTTAAAGATGTCTTAAAAGATGTAAGTGCTTCAGTTTTAAAATTATATACAGCTATAAAATATGTAAGGTCGTCTCCTTTTAGGCTTCAAAAGTTCAAGTCTTGTGTTGAAGAGGAAAATATTTGCTCTAAAGGACTTGTTTGCTTAGATGTTGAAACAAGGTGGAACTCTACCTATTTGATGCTTAAGATTACCTTGGTGTTTAGAAAAGGTTTTAAAAACTGAAAACAAAGTTCCTTCCTTACACGAGAGAGCTTAGGAAGCAACCAATAGGGGGTGCTCCTGATAATGAGGATTGGGATAAAATTATGAGTTTCATGCCTTTTCTTGAGATTTTTTATGATGCTACATTGAAATTGTCTGGATCTCATTATGTTACCGTTAATACTTTTGTGGAAGAAATATATGATATTGGGTATATTATATCTAATTATAGTAGTGACCCAAATAATGATATCAAGAGTATGACACAGCAGATGAAGGTTAAATTTGACAAGTATTGGTCAAATGTTCATAACATCAACCTTTTAATGTTCATTGCATTGGTTCTTGATCCAAAGAATAAGTTCAAGTACACGGAGTACATTGTTCGCAATTCGTATGATGTTAGTAACTCTTACATCTTGTGCGAACGAATTAAAGATACAATGAGCTCATTATTTGATTGTTATGCAAATACAATGAGTTTATCTTCTTCTTGTGCCTCTACAAAGTACAATGAAGGGGGTGGGATAGAACAAGGAAGGGGTGTTGCTAATGTATCCAAATTGAGGAATAACTTTAAGAGGGAGAGTGGGAATAAAGATACTTCCAAGGGAATCACTGAATTAGAGAAATATTTAGGGGATAACTTAGAACCTGAAAATGAGGATTTTGATATTTAGGCATGGTGGAGTGCACAAGGAAAAACATATCCAATTCTTATGGTAATGGCTCGTGATATTCTTGTTACACCTGTTTCTTCTGTTGCTTCGGAGTCCGCTTTTAGCACGGAGGGCGTGTTCTAGATTCTTTTCGCACTTCCTTGAGCACTAAAATGGTAGAAGCCCTTGTTTGTGGCCAAGATTGGATGCGTCAATTCTAATGCACCTATTACAATCGAGGAGAACTTGCTATAGCTGGAAAGTATGGAAGAAGGTGACTTTATCAACATAATCTCTTACTTTTTAAAATTTAGTGATATAATATTAATATATATGATGTATGTAGTTAATTAATACTAGTAATTTGTACTTTTTATAGAAATAAAAGACTTGGTTTTGGAGCAACCGATGATTATCATTGATGAGACAATTGAAGTTTCGGATCTCTCAAAGGAATGAATGCCCCCTCCCATTTACATTTAGTTTGGTTTGTGTCATTAGTTTAATTTAGTGGTTATGTAAAGTTTAAACTACTAAACTTGTAATGTTATGTCACTAAGTTTGAATTTGGTTCCCTAGATTTTGAGGTTTTGCTTAAAAGCACCGAAATAATGAACTTTTGATTAGTTTTTTTTAGCATATGGCATTCAGTTCGTCCTCTTGATTTTTTCAAGGAAGTTGATTATTGATTTTGGAGTAGTGTGGCTAGTGCCAAATCATAGAGGCATGATATATGTAACACTCACTATTCAAAATTAGATTTTTAGCAAAAAAAATTAGTCATTGAACATAAGATTTTTAGTAAAAAAATTAATAAAAATAAACCGGGTACCCTATGACCCGACCCGGTTAAAGCGGGTACCTGCTTTAACCGGGTTGGTTCATGGGCCAATTTTTGAACTACGCGGTAATGAACACCCCTATCTATTACCTACTTTCCACTTAAATTTGATCAAATGAGTGTCCGATTTCACTAACATCTCCCTCTTAGACAAACTCCCTTCTTGAAATTCATCTTCACTTCCTTTAGGAGTGTGAATCTCATCCTCACTCTCTTTCTCATTCTCATCATCCTTAGCATCCTTTCTTCTCTATTGCTTCAGTTTCCCTCCTTTCTAAAGATTGTCCAATCTGTTGACCTAGTAATGTTCCTTCACAAGCCTCACTTTGAAGTTGCTTAATTAAATCTTCCAACTTGATATTAATAGATCTAACTCTATCCAATGCTAGTCTAATCTCATCATCATTGCCGCCAAAAAAAGCTCTAGTCCTTCCTCTTTAGTATCTACATCTACTTCACTAACACTTTCATCATCCTCCCCCTCTTCATCAACATACTCTGAGTCTTCCTCATTAGAAACTGCATCATGCTCAGCAATCTCTCTCAGACCCTCGAGATTATATAGTGGATCATCAATATCATCACTACTCTCACTGAATAACTCACTGTACTTTAGAGGGCTTTTAGGCCAATTCTCCTCCCACTCATAGTCAGTTTTAGCATGAGTTTCTCCTTCAAGGTTTGGTGTTTTCTTTTTCTTTTTAGATGAGGATGCAATGGTTCGGGAAGCACTCGTTAATATGGCGGATACTTCTCTAATTTAAAAGAAGGTGTAGGTATTTTTTTGTGAGAGGGGGAGTGGAGACAATGTTTTAGGTGGCCTCACTAGATTCTTTTTATTGTCTCCTTGGACTAGGGATGAAAATGGACTGGATTGAATCCTTATGGATCTAGATCCGTTTTTCAAGGATGAATCCAAATCCAAATTTGCTAGGTATGAAAAGTAAAGATCCATATTTAGATCCAACGGATCCGGGTCCAAACGGGTCCAAAATGGATCCTATATATTTTACCTATTTTTTACGACAATAATAAGTTTCAAATTTATAAATCTGCATTTTACATCTACGATAACAGTCCGACAAAGGATGTAAGTTCAATACTTAAATACAATCCATATAATTACTCAAATATTACAAAATAACAAAGCATAAATTAACAAAATCAAATTTTTACATATCTTTTGAATAACAATACAAACAAGTACAAATGAGTAAATGAAAAAATGGGTAAAGGATTTGGGTCCAGGTATTATGGTTAGACCCGTACCCGAATTCGTTTTTCAGTCACGAGACCTAGATCTGACCCGATCCATCGGGTCTAATTTATAGACCCATATTTGCAAAACGGATGTGTGGATCCGTGTCGGGTCCAATACCCGTTGCCATCCCTACCTTGGACTACTCCTAGTAGGTAACATTACTTTCTTTAGTGGGCTCATTTTTTGTGTTAAGTTTTTAGGTCTTTTAGTGGGTGGTAGCTGTGAGGAGGGTACGTGCATAAGCTTTTACTATATTTTCTTCAATGTTGACATTTTCTAATGCTGGTATAGAAGCATTTACTATATCTTCAATAAGGGCATTAGAGGAAGATGACACATTAGCATTCTTGTATCTTCACTAGGGGCAGTTTCTGTAGATGACACATCAGGCTCCTCATCTTCATGCACTATGTACACATTAAGTTCACTATGTTGCACCATTGTCTTCCCCATTTCTGACACTTCACTATCACCTAAGATCTTTCTTAGCCCATTCACCAAATTTTGCTTTGGAACTAAGTAAAAAAAATACAATGAATGGCATTGTAATTCCCACACTTCATAACAAACTAAAGAAGATCCCAATACAGAGCTCATCTAGATCCACTATAAGAGTTTTACCTTCTCCACCAACATACACTAATTGACCGTTAGCAATAGTCTTGAACTCTCTACCATGCCAAAACCTCAATTTTCATAATCAAACCCACCTCCCAATGACACCCTAAAATAATGTAAACCAATAGCAAATAATCATAAAGAATTACTCAATTTTCGACATGAAAACCTCAATTACAACATGACAACCTCAATTTCAAAATTATAACATCAATTCAACATATTTACACACATGAAAACCTCAATTTCGACAAGAAAGCATCAATTGAACATATTGACACACATGCCAACCTAAATTTTGACAACACAACATCAATTAAACATATTTAAACATGAATTCATCGATTTTGACATATTTAGAAAGCATCATATTCACACACATCTATTTCAACATGAATTTAGCTAGAAGAAAACAAATTTTGAAATTTTGATACATTAACACATCAACTTCAACATGAAAGCATCAACGAAAAACTAACAAACCTTCAATTAACACCACACCTGCAATTCCAAACCGAAAATCGAACAATGTACGCAATCCCACACACCTAGCAATCCCACACACCAAAAATTAAAGTTAGGTTAAAATTAGAAGAGATAAAGTTTGGTTGGGGTTGGAATGGAATCAATTGAGCACTATAGCAGAGGGGATTCAATTTAGGGACTTTAGCACTGTTGTGTTTTGCAGTTAATTTTAGGAACATTAGGATAACACAAGCAAATTTGTGTGGCCAATGGAACTGTCTCTACCATATCACATAAAATTCACTTGCTATTCAAGTCACATGTAAATAGGTTTAGCGAATGACAACAATGGTTAAAGGTAGGTGTAATCATAAATAAACGGGTTTAGCAAATGTTAGATTTCCTATCAATTAAAAGGTTGTTGAGCATCTTAAAAGGTTAACATTTACATGACCATGAATTAATCTTTATCAATACCAACAAGAATGATATGTCAAAAGGGATTATTCCATGAATATAAGCACCTTTCATAATCATCTATTTTTCGACAAATGAACATCATATCCAAAGTTAAAATAATGTATGAAACTTGTTGAAGCGGGTGGATGCTTTCCCATGCTCATTTAAGTGACATTTGAGACTTTATTTTTTTCTTTCTTAGAAATAACATTAATTGTTGCAAAATATCCTTCACAACCAAGGTCGATTATGGCTTTTGATTTTCATTAACTTGTATCTAACTATAAGTTTTGGTAAGGGAGATTGGTCTTAAGGGTGTTTTACACTAAAAGGGTAGATAAGGGGGTAGCTTTTCCAAATAGAAGGGGTAGAGTTTTTCATGGATTTTTTTTTTGTTGAGATTAAATAGCAAGACTATTATAAATCAATTTTCGGAAGGTAAGAAATGTTCTGCGAGAAGTTCAATACAAACATTATATCATCCCTCATGTTGAACTAATCTGGCTATCGAATGGGCAACTACATTGCCTTCTCTCCTAACATGATCACAAACAAACTCATCAACTGAATTTCCTATGGCCTAAATTTCATCCACATACATGAACTCAGGACTGTAGCCCCTTTCTTTGCCTCTGATTTTCCGCACCACGTCTAAGGCATCGCTCTCCAACACAATCACGACACAACAAGAACACCTCCCTTCTCATCACGCAAGGTTACTCCCAGACCCACCCCTCGTTCCTCATAAACACCGGTGTTAGAATTTATCTTAATCATACTCGGTGGAGGTTTCAACCATGAAGTACTCAATTCTATTCCATTACTACTGCATGGCGACATCACCCTCATCGCATACCTTCTGGAATCAGCTACCATCCTATGAACACCCCTCACTACTTCTCCTCCATCACCAGTATAACTTTCGAACACTGCTTTGTTTTTAACAGCCCATGTAGCCCAAGCAGTTGTAAGAAAATTGTCCAGTTCCTCATTAGAAAGCTTATATGCATACTCCTCTACAAACTTAGTAAAAGATTTGGTTAAGTCAACGTTTAGCACACAAGCATAGCTCGATGATTGCCAAATCAACCTCGAATGACGGCAGAAAAGTATAGCATGAACAATTCTTTCAACGTCCTGTTACACCTTGGGCACACCATACTGTCACAAACCTTTTTTCTGTAATTGACTTCTTTGACTCCTAAGGCCTTCACACTCGCTCTCTAATTTTGGCTTAGACCCAATCTTCCTAGACAATAGGCCGACTTCACTAAGAAATTTTCATCCATAATAGGACCCAGTATCTCTTATCTTTAGGAAAAGTTTTTATAAGCGGCACATTCAAGTCCCATTGAACATCTTCCTCATCCATCATCACTCTCATCTTCTCTTCATCCCAATGTCCCCTATCAAAGTCAATAACTTCTGACACTCTCACATCCTCAAACCCCGGTGCCCTTTTCTTAGGAACCATCCTGCTACAATCCGAAGGGAGATAAACATCTTTCCAAACACTAACTTTCAACCCATTGCCTACCCTCCATCTCAACCCCTCCAATAAAAGACTTTTTGCACAACAAATGCTCCTCCAAGAGAAACTAGGGTTGAAACCTCTACTTGCCTCCTCAAAACACATGCTTCTGTAATACTTGGCTTTTAATAAATGAGCTAAAATTAAATGTGAATCCTAAATAAGCCTCCAACCCTATTTTGCAAGAAGAGCAAGATTAAAAATCTTCAAGTCCCTAAATCCCATACCACCCATATTCTTACGCATACATAACTTCTCCTAGGATACCTAGTGCATTTTCCTTGCCTCTGTATTGCTACCCCACCAGAATTTAGCCATCATTGAATGAATTTCCTCCACTAGACCATCAAGAAGCCTGAACACACTTATCACATAAGTTGGAATAGCATGAACTACCGCCTTGATCAAAATCTCCTTTCTAGCCATAGACAATAATTTCTCCTTCCATCCTTTTAACTTCCTCTAAATACACTCCTTAATGCTGCCAAAAACAACCTTCTTTAATCTACCTACCATAGTTGTGAGACCCATATACTCATCTTTCTTATCCACCTCCAACACTTACAATATCCTACATATCTCATCTCTTCTTGAAGATGATACATGTCTGCTAAAAGTGACCTCTGTTTGTCAAAATTTATCTTCTTCCCTAATGCTCCTTCATACACACTAATAATATCAGCTAAAATGGAACACTTCTGTGATGTTGCTCGTGCAAACAAAATACTATCATCCACAAAGAACAGATGAGATATTCTTGGAGCTCCATTGCACACTCATGCACCATGCATTGATTTATTTCTCTCCGCCCTAGATATCAACCCTAAAAAGCATCTGCACATAATAAGAAAAGATATAGCAATATAGGATCCCCTTGATGCAGTCCTCTTCGAGGGAAAAGCTCCCCCAACAGCATCCCATTGAACTTGAAAGAGAAGCACACGCTATTCAAACACTCTATTATTCTACCTATCAACCTATTAGAGAAACCAATTTTACCCATCACCCTCTCCAAACAACTCCATTCAACTCGATCGTAAGCTTTGCTTATGTCTAGCTTAAAAGACATTAACCCACTTCTTCCCTCTCTCCTAACTTTTGTACTATGAAAGATTTCATAAGCTAAAAGTGCATTATTGGTAATTAATCTTCCTGGCACAACAGTACTAATAATAAGACACAATTGTTGGCAAAAGAACCTTGAGTCTATTTGCAATCACTTTCTAGACCACCTTGTACAGAACATTACAGAGGCTAATCGGACGAGACTCACCCATCTTTCTAGGCTCCTTGCATTTTGGAATGAGCATAATACACGTTTTATTCTCCTCCTTCAAATTACACTCCCCATTCCACCACTTCCACACAAAACTCACAGCATCGATCATCTACTAGTATATGCCAGAACTTCTGAAAAATAATGCATTTAAACCACCAGGGCCTAGCGCCTTGTTTGGATGCATTTTGAAAAATGCCTCTCTAACTTCCTCTTTTGCCGGTTTCCTGTCCAATACATCATTCATCTCCGTAGTCACCCTTTCACTGATTCCTTCAAGCACCCCATCAAAATCCGTCGGCTCTGATGACATAAACAACTTTTCGAAAAAAATCACACATAATACCCTAAATCTTCTTCGGGTTTGAGCACCAATTACCTCTCACATCCTCATTTCCCCTAATCGAGTTTCTTCTTCTCCTCTGACTAGACTTATGGTGAAAATAAGCAGTATTCTTATCCCCATCCCCAATTCCTGATTCTAGCCCTAGTGTAGTAAGACTCCTCTAATCTATATAACTCATCGAGTTCTCTAGAGATCCCCCTACATTGCTCCAGAATAATACTAGTCATAACCCCTCATGAAGCCTTTTGAGCTCCACTTCCTTCCTCCTAATTCTGTATTTCACATCCCCAAAAGTGTTTTTGGCCTATAGAGACAAAGACTTAGCACAACTCTCCATCTTTTCACTAATCGGATCATTCTCGCTCTCCTCCCACAAACTTCTAATCACTTCCGCACAGTTATTATTAGATAACCATAAAAGCCTCAAAACAAAACAATCTCTTCTTTGCCTACTCCACATCTCTATCACCTGCTCTAAGCTAAATAGGGTTGTGATCAGATTTGTACCGAGTTAAGTGGGTAATTCTTAAGTGTTGGAATAAACTTGACCACTCCATACTAGCAAGAAACCTGTCTAGCCTCTCCCAAATTAAAGTCGTCGAATTCCTACCTATCTCTCAAGTAACACGATTCCAGTGTAGCCTCAGATTATGAAGCCTACAACAGTCAATAGCTTCCCGAAACATGTGCATACACCTCTCCTCTCTAGGCGACCCCCATTCTTTTCACTCGAGCTAACTATTTCATTAAAGTCACCAAAATAAGCATTGGGATTTCACACTCCTCTCTAAGCTTCTTTATCAGCTAAAAAGTTTTATGCTTATTTGCGGCTTCTGGCCACCCATAGACTCCCACCCCTCTCCACTCCGCGCTCCCTCCATTATTGAGAATATCTACTGTAATATGATGATCAGAGATGCCTAAGACTCCTACTCTACCCCTACTACCCAAACACAACCCCTCTGAAAACACTTTCTACTCACCCCCTCTAGATATTTAGAAACTGTTTTAGTCTCCATTAAGAAAACTAAATTTGGGCGCTCCCTCTAACAATTATCCTAACTATCCAAGGGTTACCAATCCCTTGACAGTTCTAACTTAATATTTCCATTGCTCTTCGCAAGGATGGATCTCCATCCACCACCGCTACTTCAATAAATTCTTCCATCTTTGACACAACATTCATGCTACCTCCATTCACAACCTTTTTTCTCTTACCCCGCCCCGTAATCTCTAAAACCTCAACTTCTTGACAACTTCTCTTGCTCCCTACACTCACCAATCTATTAGATTCCCTTCCTACACCCTTCCCCCATGCTTACTAAAATCAACCCCCTCCCCATTTAGTTTTCTCGCCACTTTACTAAGACCCAACTTTGCCCTTAGCATCTCACCCATAAATCCCATTCCAATCTCGCACTCCACAATAGTTCCGTATAATAAACTCTCCCCTTCACCCCCCCCCCCCCTTATAAAATTCCCCCTCCCCCTATTGCACTTTCCTTTACACCATTCCCAATCCCCCCCCCCCCCCTTCCGCCATCTCCTCCCTCCCCTTTACGCCTTTCCCCCCATCTTCACTCCCTTCCATATGACTCTTTCCTTCTTTGTTCGCCTCCTCCACCCCTATACCCTTTTCTATATAAACAAACGTATCATTGAAAAACTCCCTACCCTTTGCTGCAACCTCACCCTCCCCAATTAACACCTCCTTTTCCCCAACCGAAACTTCCACCTCCTTTATAGGCCCAACAACATTAACGTTGGAAATAGAGACCTCCCCAAGCTTCTAAGCTACCTCCTCCACACCTTCAACCCCCATTTTCACTCCCTTATCCTTCTCTCTTATTATAAACAACAACTTTCTAACACTACTACTCCTATCCATGTTAGCCATCTCATCTTTCCTATCCCCCTTCTATGGAGACGCCCTCAATTCATCACTAAACCTCCGACTAACCAATGTTTCGCTATAATCTTTCTCACCATGCCCCAACAGGCTACAAACATAGCAAAACAGAGGCAATCTTTCAAATTTAACCTTCACCATCATAACTTCCCCTTTAATCATAAATTGTAACGCATTTATTAATGGCTTACACACGTCCACTCCTATACGAACCCTCATTAATATATTAATCCCCCATCTACTCTATAATCCTAGTCTAGAAATTCTCCAAGTTTCCTTCCTATCATCCTAGCATTCCTTACATCCCCTTTCCCATAAAAGGAAGATCATACACACAAATCCAAAAAGGAACCAAAAATAAAGAAACATCCGATGGTTTAGTTCGCTAAAAATTTCTTTAAGTACTAGCATGAAACTGTCAAAATACCATGGCTGCTTATTTAAAACACGGTCTTTATCCTTCCAATAGTGAAATTAGAAAACGAAAACATTGGTCGATACAATTCGCCTCCATCCCGTGCTTAGGGTTCCATACTTTCTTCATCATATTGATAAAAGCCCTGACATTAATGCTACGATCCTTCCACACCTTCCCCATAATATTGAGTTCGACCATCTGCCCCTCCTCTCCTTGACAATCGATAACCCACTCATCATTTTCTACCGTAACATCACCATTTTGCTCGACAATGATCGCACCATGATGAGAACTCTCTGGGACCTTCTCCATCATTGTTTAAACAACCCTCAGCCCTAGCATGCACAAAACAAAACCTCCCAAAGAAAAAACTAGAAGAATAAGAATTAAATAAACTGTGATTTGCCAACATCCCTTCTGCAAATAAAATCCACCGAAAGAACAATAATGATAATAAAAAAAAAGCAGTAAACCAAACGCACCATAGGAGGTTAATACACAGGTTATTTCAACAGAATTACATTTTTTTATATCAGCATGCATACCATAGGAGGATCCATGTCATCTCTGAGGCTCTCTCTTTAAAGAGATGATCCCTTACCATTGTCATATTGGAGAGAAGATCCTAGTATCCTGCAGATGAAGACGATGCTTCAATTTCCTCTAGAGTTATAAGTATCATTCCTCCGCAAATAGGATAGTGTAGGCAGGTTCAAAACACAAGGATAAATAATACAGAACGTGTAGAGCATTAATTAAGGGAAGTATGCAATGTACATGGGATAAAATATAATGTACGCGTGTAATTTAGGATTTTCTACCAAAAACCATCATTAATGCTTAGTAATCTACAATGATGAAGCATTAAGATTCTATTATTTTTGCATTGAAAATATAAGAATAAAAGAGATATTGGGATTCTATTTTTTTATTTAATTTGCATCACATTTTAAAATCTATAAAATTTCATATGCAGTTTAACACTATATGCAATAAGATGTTCAATGAACAAGGTACTCAAATTAATGTACATTATTCATATTTATGATGTTCTTACATTCGAATCAAATGCACATGAAGAATTTTTTTATCTAAATTTCATATGCCACCAGGTTTTCATGCACCAAGTTGTTTAATGTACAACATATTCAACTTAAATATACATTATTTACATTTCTAATGTACATTGTTCACATTTCAAATGTACATGTACAAATCAATGTGCAACAGTTTTTCACTACGTGCACCAAGATGTTTAATGAACAACATCCTCAACTTAAATGTACATTATTTATATTTCTAATGTACATTTGTTCACCTTTTAAATGTTCATGTACAAATCCATGTGCATCAGTTTTTTTGCTGCGTGCAACAAGATGTTTAATGTACAACATGCTCAACTTAAATGTACTTTATTCACAATTCTAATGTACATTACATTTGATCAAATGTAAGTTTCTCACTAGCAGTCTTTCTAAGTACATTTCATTTGCAAGCAACTTATTACTAAGCATGTGCTCTAGCATGTTTAATGTACATTATTCACATTTTAAATGTTTATTATAATCGAATCAAATGTACATGTAAAATTTCATATGAAGCAGTTTCACATTGTGCAACCAGATGTTTAATGTACAAACTATTCAACTATAATGTACATTACTCACATTGCTAATGATCATTACCTACGAATTAAATGTACGTGTAGAATATTTTATCTTCATTTCATACGCCATCAATTTTTCTCCTAGCATGTGCAACAAGATGTTTAAAGTAAAAAAGACTCAACTATAATATTCACATCTATGATGTTTATTACAATAAACTCAAATGTACATGTAAAATTTTTATTTTGAATGTCATATCCCAACAATTTCAGTGAGCATATACACCAAGATGTTTAATGTACATAAGGTCAACACTAATGTACATTAATCGTATTTTTGTTGTTCATTATTATCGAATCAAATGTACATGTACAATAAATATCATATGCCAGCAATTTCAATTTGAGCATGTGCACTAAGATGTATAAAATGAAAACTGAAGAGTCACATCACCAGGAATTATGCTAATATTGAGTGTGTGGAAAAACTGAAAAAAGATGTTGGCAGTTAATATTAGAGAAGTGAAGGTTTGGTTCCCACAATTAATGATTCATGTTTTAGGGGGGAAACTTTAAACTGTCCATGTTAATTACCCTTAACCATCATGTACATTACAATTTTCACACAATAAATGATGCACGCATTTTATGTTTTAATAGGTTGCGTTTTTATCCAGGTGCACAGTTCTCATTGTGCACTCGCCTACACGGTCTAGACATTACTCATCCCTCCTCTATGTAAGTAAACAGTTATTGAGCCACCACACTCTAAGTTCACTGAACTGCAAGACATCGAACGACAAACTCCTACACTAAACTTTGCACTTTGGAAAATTTAGGTCAATAACATTTTGGTTCTAGTTGAGTTAGGCGTTCTTCTTATTATGTTTTTTTTGAACTTATAGACTTATCTTTTGCTGTGATTAACTTATTTGGAAAGATCTTCATATAGCGATTCGGATTGCACCAGCGTGGGTCTAGAGAATGAATATCATTGTTGCAATCAATGTGTTGAAGAATCCATCAAGCGCTCCTAAAAAACTTAGGTTCTTGTTAAATACATTCAACAATCAACATTTGACTAATATTTTAATTTCTTCTCTACATTAAAATAGAAAAGCACATGTTTACCACTATCACTTAGTAGTAGCTTCTAGAAAAGTTATTTAAGTTTTTGCTCATCTCTCGTTGCCAAAATTTTATTTGGTAAACCTTTTTATTTATTTTAATTTATTTAAATATGTTAAAAAAAAGGTTTTACGGCTGAATAATCGAAGAAAAAACTGTAAAAAAAAAGTCACATTCTTCCCAAGCTCCCTTACAATAAGTCACCCATCCCTTCCAAACTCTACTGTTCTTTAAATTTCTGCGATATCTTCGTACTCCATTTCTCCTTCGATCTTCAATCGATATCACAACTTCAGCTTCTTCTGCAATCCATACATACATCCATTAATGGCGTTCGAAGATAATCCGTAAGTCTCTCTCATCCCTATTCCCCTCTTTTATCTCTCGTAATTCTCTAATTAGGGTTTCAAAATCCCTAACTCTTTCAGATTCCGTGACGAGGATGGAGAGCCACTCATGGACTACGACGACATCCAATCCGACGACAACGACGAGCGGCAGATGCCACCATTAGATGACGACGTTCCTGGGTTCGACGACGAAGAGGAGGACAACGAGCCGAAGGCCAAGATTCGGAAGCGGCTTATTAAGAAGAGTGATGATCACGCTTCGGTCCCGTCTGAGTTCAATGATTTTGCTGATGAGGATGATGAGGCGGAGCCTGAGCCTGAGCTGGAGCAGGATTACGGGTCGTTTCAGGAGGAGGAGGAGGAGGTTGGGATGCTCTCAAAGAAGAGGAAGGATAAGGGGATGATGAGGGATGGAGGAGGGGAGAGGAGGAGGAAGGAGAAGAAGTTGAGGAAGGATAAGTTTGGTAGTGGTAGTGGTAGTGGTGGTGGGGGAAAAGATCATGGTAAGGCGAAATTGAACTCGAGGCGGAAGAAAGGCGGTGAATCGGGCGATAATGAGATGCAGGAGATGTGGGATACTATTGCTGGTGCTGATTCTGAGGTCTGGATTATGTTTTTTTTTTTTCATAGAATTGTGCTGCAAAGTTATTTTTTTTTTGTTGTTGTTGTTGGTAGAACTGTGTTTTATGCCGGTTAACTGATATTCGTAGGCTTTGCTCTGTTGAACTTAGCTTGCTTACTCGGTTTTTCGTGTTCTTGGCGCTGAAACTGTGCTTAGTTTACTCTTTGCTAAAGTTTGATGAAGTCTTTATTAGACCATAGTAGTATGAGAAACATGAAATTTTATATAGGTATGTTGATGTGACGATGATTAATACAGTGAGGTTCTGCAACTGCTAAATGCTTGAGATATTGATATATCCTTAACGTTATACCAAATTTACTTTTACTAAAATGGGATGAAAAAAAAAGATGATTTTCTTGGGTGTTCTTTGGTGGGTTAGTTTTAGTGTCGCTTCTTTGGTTAGATTATGTTGTTGCCTTGACCAGAATTGGTCATATTTGGGCAATTCCCTCATGAGGGATGAATCAAGAGAGTTCTTATTAACCTCCAATTGAATTATGCTCCTTGTTGGCAAGCTTCACGTCCTTTTCTATGTGAATTATGTACTGGTTTCAGTTGACCCTACAAGAAGCATTAAACTGATGCAATTTTGTCTGCATTTTAAAGCGTAAAGTAGTAAAGTCCAATCACTGGTGATCTATTGTTCTCATTTATGACTAATTAGTACTTGCTTTCCTTAGAAAGATGAGAATAGGTTTCTTCTTGGACTCTGTGATGCATTAGGCTTGTGCATGGATGTGATTGTTTGTTTTAATGAAGTAAAGTTCTGTACTTGACTGTGCTTTATTTTCTTGTTTTTAATTGCAAGGGTTCATATGTTTAACTTTTTTGGTTGATAATGTTACTAATATATGTTTTTGTCATCAACAGGACGATCAAGAGGGTATGAAGACTTTTGATGATGATAATTTCATAGATGATACTGGTGTGGATCCTGCTGACAGGTATGTCGATGACCATGGGGCGGCTTCACCCAGTCGTTTTGCTCAGGTAAACTCTTGGTACTGGTGCATGTTGTCTCATATATTGCTGACTTGGCATGATCTATCTCTAAATGACATCTAAAGATCAGGGTCCCTTATGCTTTAAATGGTTTTAATAAATTCTTCCGATCACATACTGCTGGTCTTGATAGTTTGTTATCAAATGCAACATTAGCTTCACAGGGACTCTTTTAATGGTCTAGGTATTTATTTCAGACTTGTTAATTTTTTGGCAGGCAGAGGAGGGCGAGGAAGATGAAGTTAGAGATCTTTTTAAGTCTGGCAAGAAGAAGAAGAAATATGAGAAAAGTGCTGCAGAAATCGCAGAGTTGGTAGAGACGCTTATGGCTGAGCTTGAAGTTGTAGCTGAAGAAGATGCTGTGTTAAATACACAAGGCAAGCCAGCCATCAATAAGCTCAGGAAGCTGCCACTTCTTACTGAGGCTCTTTCCAAGTTTGACCTTAATTCTCATCTTACTTTTTCATCAGTGATTAGCATTGTGTTTCCTCAGCAGGGTAAATAATGCCTGTCTTTCTCTCTTTTTGCATTGTTGCAGGAAACAACTTCAACATGAATTTCTTGATCATGGAGTCTTAACATTATTAAAAAATTGGCTCGAACCTCTTCCTGATGGAAGCCTGCCCAATATTAACATACGTGAAGCTATATTGAGGATCTTGACTGATGTAATATGCTTCTTATTTGTTCTTTATGTATGTTCTTGGTTCAATTTTGATATTGATTCTCACTTAACATATGTGCAATGTAGTTTCCGATTGATTTAGATCAATATGATAGAAGAGAACAACTGAAGAAGAGTGGACTTGGAAAGGTTTATATCTTGAACTTCCTGTGTGACTATGATAATTTCTTGGATTATAGAGCATCGGAAAAAAGCCAAAAAGGAGTAAAATTCACATTTTTTGTGCAGGTCATTATGTTTCTTTCAAGATCAGAAGAAGAGACAACATCAAATAGGAAACTTGCCAAGGATTTGGTTGATAAATGGGTAGGTTGTTTTTTGTGTTTGGCACTCTAATGTGTATGGTGAATAGCTCCTATTTTTGTTCCCGCTCCCTAGAGAAATGTATGCTATTTAGCATGCCAACTGAAATAATCAGAGTTTTGCAACAAAAAGATTACATTCATATTCCCTTTGTGTTGGACTTCATTGCAGTTATGCTAACCCCCCCCCTTCTCCTTTTCTTCCCTTCTTCTTCTTCTCTCTTTCTCAGACATGCACTTGCTCAACTACTCCAGCTTTAGTAGTGTGGTTGTTTTTTTGTTTTTAATGTATAAGACTGCATCTAACTGCTCAAGGGACTATGTAGAGTCGTCCAATTTTCAACAAGAGCACAAGGTTCGAGGATATGAGAAACGTTGAGGAAGAAAGGATTTACAGGCGACCATCTGTGAAGAAGTATGTTAAAACATAAGTCTTTTCATCAATCTCTCTCCTCATTCTCTCTCCACCACCTTAAGCTATCTAGTATTCCTATATGCTTGCTTAATTGATTTATTTCTGCCAATGTTTTTACAGACCGGCCAATAAAGCTTCAGGAATGGAATCTAGAGATGATGATCTCGATGAATTCTCATCGTACGCATTTTTTTTTAACTTTTTGAATTTCGTTTATCTTACTATTTATATGTTAAAACCTAATATTGTGTTGCATCTTAAAATCTGGTGTTTAGGGGGCGGAAGGCTGGCCCATCTGCTTCCAGGCTACATGCCTCGAGGCCAGAAGCAACTCCTATGGACTTTGTGATTCGCCCTCAATCCAAGATTGATCCTGATGAGATAAGAGCCCGAGCTAAACAGCACCAAGTGGATGAACGTCGTTTGAAGGTAACGTGTTTTGTAGATTTTTCTGGCATTTCAGTTAAACTGATTGGAATCCCTTATAGATCTCCTGCTTTGGTGCCTTTTTTAGCTTGCTTGTTAATAATGTTCAATTTGGACATTTTTATTTTTTTGACCAGTTCAATAATACAATGTTGCTGCCTGTGTATTTTTTTATATGGTAATGCGTTTAAAATCAAGAATGAAACTAGGGTGGTATGGTTTCGGAATTTGATTCTCAATACCATGTCTTTAGTTTATTCAGGGATTGAATCCTCTTTTATTTGATAGTTAAATGTTTGGTGTGAGCCAAACCCACTTCCCCCATGGGTTTCTAAACCGCATACCCATGGGTGCACCTTTGGGGTGTAAAAAATCTAATTTTCTCAAACAAATATAAGGTATGGGTGTTTACAATTCTAGACACATACCTTGTACCTGAATGTTGTGAACCAAAAAGCCTGGTTGACAAAGTACAGATTAAGATAAAGCTTTCCAGTCATGTAAAGTTAATATTTTGATTCTGCCTGCCATTGTTTAAAAATTTGACCATTCAGGTTACAGGCTTATAGTTTAATTCATGTTAGATGTAGAACATACCATTCTTGTCACAAGTGTATAGTCTGCGTGCAATTGCAGACATTAGGAAACTTGTTGAGCTTCTGTCAATTCAAATTCTATTACTTTGGCCTTATATTTGTTATACTTGTTTTAGAAAATTTTAGACAATTTCTAAAAAACTCAAGTAATTTATTGTTGCAAGTTTGGAAATATGGTTAAGTTGAAAAGGAGTCAGATAAGTTCTGAAAGATTCAGGTGAAGAGAAGTTGGTCTTTACGACACTTATTCCTTTTATGGCAGATGAACAAGAAGATGCAACAACTGAAACAAATGAAAAAGAAGAAGCTTCAAGCAACAAAAGTCAGTGTGGAGGGTCGGGGCATGGTGAAGTACTTGTGATGTTGTGTATGCTGAATAACATATTTTACAAGCTTACATGCACGAATGACTGTGCAAATGGAGCTTAATAAGGTGCTGCACAGGAGTTGTGAATGCTGAATACATATGATCCACCTTCCAATGTCTCTACTACTTCTGGGGACACCTTTTATCCATAATCAACTCTGGTAAAGAAGTGTGTTGTAAACGCTTATCTATAGGAAATGTGCCAGAGCTTTTTCATCCAAACTGTCGGAGGTTTTCTCTTTAACTGTAGTTGCTAGAAATATAGCTACCGTGTTAAAGCATTGCTGCCTCCAGCCTCCTGTTAACTGCAGACTGATAGAAAATAGGTATAAAGCACGGGTACTTCATTTGGTTGCCGCCCCCATAACCGATACATTTAAGTGCCGAGGATGTTTCATCACTTAATAGTAGTGTACCGTACTCATTATTTAACAATTTTATGATTCGCCGTTTTCTGTTCCCCCGCTTTTGACCCCGTTCCAGTGTCGGTGCACCTTAGGAAACTAGAGAACAAGTGCAGCTTAGGAAAATAGAGAACAACCTCCCCCCTTTTGTATTTTGGATACTGTATGTATTAACATTAGTAACCGCTTGTTCAACTGGTTTTTAAATACTCCGTTAACTTGAGTGGTAGACCATATATTATATGTCTCTTTTTTTATAAGTTCATTTCTTTTCGTTGAAACTAAAAACTTGGCTGTATTGATTAGTAGATTGTGAAAATTTATAATTGATTGTATTGGTTAAAAAACAAAATGCGTACATGTTTGATAAAATCAGCTCAGTTTGACAAGAGCTGCTAATTGGATTTGAGACAGTGGAAGTAAGTCCTATGTAATAGGTGCTCCTAATCCCTAAGGTTTGGGAATAAATAATCTCCAGCATATAGTTATTATCATTATAACTTTTTTTTTTAGAAGAAAAAGGAGTGTCTGATTGGGGGCCAATGAGAAGTGTTCTCTTCCCCAAATGGAACAATTCTGAATTCTTATACCCCCACCATTCTCTTTGCATCGCTCTTTATTGTGTGTGTTGGGAGCTCATATTTCATTTAAGTGCTCCACTATAATACACAGTTTTGAGGTCTATTTAGTTATTGAACAAGTAGACAGAGCTAGGTTAGGTGTTTATGGGTTTGATAATTGATATCCAACATAGAATCTGATACCATTTCTATACCAAATAAGGTCCTTCTTACAATAAATGCAATGAATTCAGAACACCTAAATTCTAAAAGTTTGTATGCTCCTGTTGCTTTATTAGAATTGCTCGAAGATGGAATAACATTTCAAGAGTCTAAAATATTCTCACTTATTTGAACTACTGTATCACCCTATGTATAGTTCAATTTCATTGGTCACATCATCAATTATATCTCAAATTTCGACTATAAATTCTTATCATGTCCTAAGAAATAATATATTCGAGTGAAATATTATTGAATGCATTTCAATATAAACTTTTAGAATATCAAGTTTTCATTATTTTTTATTTTACGAATTTATAAATAAAAACGTTTTAAATTCATGTTTTGAAAACGGCCTAAGGTCAATCGCGACAGAGGAGTACCGTGGACCCACGAGAATGGGAGTCCAATCAGCTGTCCTGAAAACTCAGTTTTTCCTTTTCTTAATTTCAAAACTCTAAGAGGAAAAGAAAAAGGCAGAAGCTTAAAGAAAAGAAAAAGAAGACAGAATAGCGTGCAATGACAAAAATGGACATCTACAGTAGGTAGTTTAAATAAAAATCAGATAACATTCCCACCCACCCACCCACCCCTTCTAGCTGTCTCCCCACCATTACTTTTCATTACAAACTTAATTCTTATTCATACTAATCTTATCCTATACACCTCATCTTCCTCCATCATATATATATATATATACACCCACACATACACTAACACCATTTTGTATGTGATAGTTTAGTGTAAAGAACAAAAAAGACATGAGAAGTAGTACTTCGTGCAGTCTTTAAAACCTTAGGATATACGACGGAAATTCTCCTGTGAGAAAAGATGGGACACTACCTATTGGAAGCACTAAATGTGAGGGTAGAGGGAATAGGTGACAATCACTTGGTGTTAGCTCATGGCTTTGGGACAGATCAGTCAGCATGGCAAAGAATTCTCCCTTACTTCACACCATACTACCGTGTCATCCTCTATGACTTGGCCTGTGCTGGGAGTGTGAACCCTGACTTCTTCGACCTCCATCACCGTCGATACACCACGCTCGATGCCTACGTCGATGATCTCCTCAACATCCTCGACGCCCTCGGTGTCACCAGCTGCGCCTACGTCGGCCATTCTGTTTCAGCTATGATCGGACTTCTTGCTTCTATTCGACGTCGTGAACTCTTCTCTAAGCTCATCCTTATTGGTGCGTCTCCTAGGTAATGTTCTCTATTCTTCTATTGGCTTCTCAAATAATAATTATTATTTTTCTATTATTCAACTCATCTTATGATAGGTGGTAGGTTAATATTATGTTCTTTAGTCAAAAGGCACATTTCTCATATCTTCTTTTTAGACTTCCTAAGAGTAGTTGTCGAGTTTATCTTCTTGACGGACTTAAATGACATTTAGTAATTACTTTTTTTCATATAAGAAGAGCCGCGAGCGACAAAGTAATAAGTCGTATAATTGATAGTTATTTACTAATTGTATATATGTCAAATCATTTTGTGAGAGTCTCACTTCATTAAGTAAAAGAAATAGTATACTGCTTATGGGAGAAAAACATTAGGCTTTAGACCATGCATTTTTTTATAAAAAAATTTGTTTAACAACTTTATGTAGTTTTTTTTTTTTTTTTTTTTTTTTTTTGACATCAACTTTATGTACTTGTTGTGGAAGTACATGATATTCATATATGTCTTAGTTGATGGTAACAATTCTGAAGCATATCTTGGTGATTGAGTTGACCATACTCATCTTAATTGTTGATGGCCTACAATAAATTTCAATTAACTTTTGGTTGTAAACTTACAAAATGGTTAACTAAATTTATGTAGGGTAGAAAAATTTACTCTTTAATTACAACTTGGATACTCTCTATGAGTTTATTTTAAAGGACTATGTAATGGTTGAATTGAGCAATGAAATGGGGGGACAAATAGGAAGTTGTAGAGTTGTGAAGTGCATTTCCTATACTTAAGAAAGTAACATTTCTATTTATAGATTCAAAGTTTGAAAAATTTGACCATAAAATCTCATCATGTTATAAGAAATAATATATTCAAATGAGATCTTATTAAATACATCTCAATGTAAATATTTTTAGAATATAAGTTTTCTAATTTTTTGCCTTAAGAATTTGAAGATAAAAACGTTTAAAGTCGTATTTTGGATATCGCAAAAAGTGAAATGGGGCTTTCTTACATGGATGGATGGAGGGACTATCAAGTTGGAATGAAATATTGAACCAATGAAACAAAACTTTAAAAGAGATGCAAACAACCACACAAAACACAATGAAACTAGCCAATGTCGTACCAACAATTCCTGCATGCATTTATGATGCATATTGAATGACATGGGTAGACCTCAGAATGATTTTTTTTTTTTTTTTTATGGCATACGCGCAGAATGATTTGTTGAGATTTGAGAAGCTTCTTTCTTTTGTTTTTATTGGGCAGAAGGATTATATTGTGAACCTTGAATAGTCTATTCCTAGCTACGTTACTGTATCAAGATACCAAAATTAAAAGTCTTGTCCTTGCATAAAAAGATTTTCTCATTTGTGACATACATTCCATTAAAGAATTGAATAATTGCACATTCAAACAACAATGTAACTGGCAATTTGATATGCACTTGAGAAATACTCTTCCATTTAAAATAAGATTTTGCATTGTTCTAACCTTTTCATGAAATATCCTTTATAATTGTCATTGTTATATTATATACATATATTTAATATCCCATTAAGTACAGGTATTTAAGGGTTTAGTCTTGATTAAACCTATCAATTTATGAGAGGTGGCAACTTATTCTTGACATTTTAGAGTTATTATTGTACGTGAGATCGATGTGATTATTAAGTTCGGACTAAAGGAATAATATAAATGAAATTTGCAGGTTCTTAAATGACCATGATTATCATGGAGGATTTGAGGAAGGTGAGATAGAGACGGTTTTCTCAGCCATGGAAGCCAATTATGAAGCATGGGTGAATGGGTTTGCACCATTAGCCGTAGGAGCAGATGTGCCCACTGCAGTGCGTGAGTTTAGTAGGACACTGTTCAACATGAGGCCAGATATATCCCTCTTTGTTTGTAGGACTGTTTTTAATAGTGATTTTAGGGGTGTCCTTGGATTGGTCAAAGTTCCTTGTTACATTATCCAAACGGCTAAAGATATGTCAGTTCCAGCATCTGTCGCAACCTACATGAAAAACCATCTTGGGGGCAAGAGTACTGTCATGATGCTTAACACTGAAGGACACTTGCCCCACCTTAGTGCTCCAGCCCTTTTGGCCCAATCCCTCAGACGAGCTCTCTCCCAATGATACATGCAGTGTTTGTTGTAACTTGTAAGAGGAAGCTTGTCTTTTATTTGGTGTATAAGGAGCTTCTTACTCATTCTTAGATTAATGATGTAGATGAGATTTGATTTTAAGATACTTGTCTTGTTTCAAAACACAGGCGAACCATATTAGTTGGCCCTCAATGTGTAAAGAAGCTAGCACGTGTATCCATAGCATGTATATGATGCATGTGTATGGATAATTTGATATACAAACAATGCTTTTTTTTTTATTTTTATTTTTACTTTTTTGTATTTGATAAGCTCAATGTTTGAACCAAGGAAAGGAACATTGAAATATATCAAAATTTTACTAAAACTACTATTGGTAGTTTGTTGAACAACATATACAAGCTTCGTCAGGTAGAGCTGCCAGAATCAGACCTGACCCGATAAGTTATCCGAAACCGACCCGGACCCGACCTGATTATGACCCGGAAAGTGAGATCAAAAAACCGACCCAACCCGACCTGAAGTTAACTCGAAACCGATTTGACCCGATAGTCAAAGACCCGAACCCGATCCGTGTCCGACCCGTTACAGACCCGACTTGTTAGGGACCCGACCCGAAAAGAACCCAAAACCGATTGAAACCGACACATAACCGATAATCCGATTTATAACAATTCATTATCCGAATTCACTGGATGTGTTAATAATCTGAATATACGTGAATATGACCTAATCTTAACAGACTTATTTTTACCTAATACCTAATAACTTTGAAACCAAACATTTTCATTAATTTAATTATTTAATAAGTACATTGATGAAATTAAAATTTTAAAAGATTTACTAAATATTCAAATTAAAACAAAATCATCAGGTCTACGCCTATGAAAAGTGAGATTAGAGCCTTCCAATTTGGGGTTTCATTGTTTTATAAATCTTATTGACGTCCTTCTTTTTCCAAAATGACAATAATTTTCCTACAACCTACTCTTTAAATAACATTAAATAAGAAACTAAAATATATATATTTTTTTTATAGAATTCCACTATAACCCGTTTAGGAACCGATCCGATTTTACTAGAACCTACCTTGATCAGAATCCGAAATATCCCGCTATAACCAGTTCAGGAACCGACCCGATTGTACTAGATTCGACCTTGAACCGAACCGAACCGAATACAACCCGAACCGACCTTGACCCGAATCGAATACAATCTAAACCGACATTGACCTGAACCGAATACAACCCGACCCGAACCTGAACCGACCCGATAGGCAAAATTGACCCGATAAGAACCGACCCGCGATGGGTCAACCCATAATCGACCTGTTGACCCGATTTGACACCCCTATCGTCCGGGTGACAATCAATAGCTGCAAGATTAACATTTCTACCATATATAGTATAGAAATATTTTTGGAATTACAGGAGTTGTAATTTTGTAAATGAACAGAATTTGTTTGCAATAGTTGTAAAGTGGAGTCTCTCCACACACTGTCCTACGTTGAACACATTTTGTTGTGCGTAGTGTATGTTAGCTACTTAGTCAACAATAGGCCCATCTAAATTAATCTATGATGAGCGCATGCTAGATTGTTTGCTTGGACCACAATAGTTCATAAAGGGCAGGGCCCCCCGATGACGAATTGTTACTGAGATTGTAAGGCACTTGGAGATGCCAACAAATGGCAAGTTAGTTGTGGATTATATTTCTTCTTGAACATGGATAGGAAATCTACACGTGACATTCACATGATTCACATGATGTTGGTCTTTTGTTTTGAAAAATTATCCACAGCTTACAATGGATTTTAAAAAACTAACCCAAGATGAGAATCTGATTTCGATAATTGACCTACAATGGACTTATACACAAGAAGTTACTTAATCAACCACCAAGTTGAAATACATTTTGATCTGTTTTGGACTCACAAGTCACAACGAACTAAAAATGACAAAATCTATTAAACTTGGTGATTAGAAAGAGTTAAGAGATAAAAACTCATATGTGAGTTGAGACCAATTGCCCTACGTTAAATGAGTGAGAGTTAAACACTTTATAAGGCTAAGGGACAACTCCTATTGTCATATGATTTTAGGATGAAACTCTCTTGAATCTTGTAAGTAGACTCTTTTGGTAACTGGTACGGCCCAAACCCGTATTTAACAAAAAGTTGAATCTAACCTGATCATTTCTCAAACTAAAATTGACTTGAACTGAAAGGATAAATGGTTCAATATTTGTCCAAACCCGAATCGTTGGGTACATGGACCTAAATTCCTCTTAATAGTGATCATAAACTAAGAAACATTTTCAAAATGACAATAGAGTGGGGTATTTTGATTAATTTGGTAAATGAAACAATGAAGGTCCATAAAACAGTGTGAAGCTTGGATCGTTGGTTTTTTTTTTTAGACTTTTTTCGGAAAGCTAAGTAAGATTTACTTAATTAAGTTTAGAAAATTTCCATCAGGTTAACCTCATGTGAAGAGAACAAAGCTTAGGCTTGTGAGTTGGTTTTTTCCAAAATCATTCATTTTGAGGCAGATGAAGAGAAGATGCTGCAACAAAGGTAATGAACCAATGAAGCTTCATACAACGTGGCTAGGGATGACAATGGATATTGGACCCGACCCGGATCCGTGGATCCATATCCGTTTTTGCGAATATGGGTCTTCAAAATTTAGACCCGATGGATCCGGGTCCTATAATTGACAAACGGATCCGGGTACAGGTCCAACCGTAATATCCGGACCCAGATCCGTTTACCCTTTTTTTTTTAAAAAAAAATTGTTATTCTTAAAGGCCCAAATTCAAACCTTAAATCCCTCACTTGATTTCGGCGACACTCTCATTTGTCTAGTACTCTGGTTGTCTCTCTCACCATCTCACATTCCACTAGTCTTCAATTCTCCACTCTCACGGTCTCCCCTCGGCGTCACAACCAGAAACATCGAACACTGTCTTTGCCGCTGCTCCCGCTTCGCCACAACCTGGTCCGTGGGTTCCTGAGCCATTTGATTTTATTCATTTGTACTGTGTTGTTTTGTAATATTTGATTAGTTATATGTATTGTATTCAAGTATTGAACTTATATCATTTGTTGGACTGTTGTAGTAGATGCAAAATGTAGATTTATAAATTTAAAATTTATTATTGTCGCAAAAAATAGGCAAAATATGTAGGATCCGTTTTGGACCCGGATCCGTTGGATCTGGATCTGGATCCTTACTTTTCATACCCGGTGGATCTGGATCCTTACTTTTCATACCCGGTAGATCTAGATCCATCCTTGAAAAACGGATCTGGATCTGGATCCATAAGGACCCGGTCCAGATCCGGTCCGTTGCCATCCCTAAGCGTGGCCCTTGGGTATTTAGAAGTACATCTGATGTTCAACATAATCTATAACATGGACTTACATTGCTGTGAACCTATAATAGATGTTCTGCGTGCTTGATAACATGGTGGCACATAGCTGTGATAGAAATCCAAAGCTATGGTGATACTTCAGGGCTAATGCTGACCGAGATCGGCATATGTTCTGAGCCCTGAAGCCAATCTATCAGCACAAAGTCAAGCATTTACCCATCTATGTCCTGTCTTTTAATCACCAAGTTCTCTCAACCTGATCTGCGTATTTCCAATATAGTTAGGTGTTCAGAGTCATCAACATCTTTTAGAGATCCATCCAACAATAAGTTCTGACTTCCGAGATTGACGTGGTGCTTTCCTCTAAAACTGCAACTTGCTGGATTCTGGGTACCTGCAGCCAGTATCTAAGCACATAATCATATCGAAACTATTTTCTCATTTCTTGCAATAATATGCCCCAATTTTTCAGGTGTACAGAGAAAACATGCACTCATATTACTAGCTGAATTCCCACATATAAATGCTATAGTGAATGATATGTTCATTTATGCTGCATCTTTTTTCTTAATTCCCCAAGTGGCCCATAACTTACATCCTTTGTTTCCTTTTTGCTACAATTGCAGATGCCGGTATTCAAATTTGTACCACAATTCAAACACAGGCCTTTACATTCGGGATCACATATCGCATTAATGGTGATCTCTAGATGGATTATGTCTCGGATGTGCTTAGAAATGTCAATTTCTTTTTCCTCTGGGGGGAAATGAAGCTGATCCTCTAAATCAATCGAAGCATCATCATCTTCTTCTTCATCGTTAACAGTACCAGCTGAATTCTTAACTTTGTCTTCACCAAATATGAATCCAATGTTTATGACCTCTGGCTCCTCCACGGGTTCCTCAGTTAACAGTAGCGAGAAGTTGGAGAATACACTCTCAGCTGCTGGTTCACCACACCTTTTAAAGAAAATAGAGAGATAATTTTAATAACCAAGAATATGCTGCATATTTTCAACCTGATAGTGGCTTATGAAAAGCCTTGGCGTGAGTGAATGTGCATCAGCTCCATGCTCAAGTTTACATTTGCAACAGTAACCAAACAATCAACATATACTGCAATTATGTCCATTTCCAAGATTTTTGAAAGACAGATACATGCTACAGCTAACGTATCCTCTTATCCTGGATGCTTTACCATTTATTTTTTTACAAGGATTGATTATATTATCTCTTGTGTGAAGGGATCTCCCAACCCTCCCCCTCTGAAAGCAGTTATCAGAAAGTCGTTTCAACCACCACATGGATATTGAGGTTTTATGAGGAGAATTCTCTTTGAAAGCCAGATGATATAGAAATTTCCCACTTCTAAAAGGGGATTATTCAAAAAAGGGGCTAATCAAAGATATTGAAATAATCAGCTCATGTATTACACGTAATAAGCCAGTGCAATGGTTGAAATTTCAATGCTGGATATACCATTTTTTGCTATTTTACGTTGAGATTCGAGGGAGGGGGGGATCATTTAGAAAATACAGAACTTTGTGTTTATACAGAAAGCATTGCTCAGCACTGAACCTCGCCCCAGGAGGATTGGTCATGTACTGAACCTCAAAACCACACAATACAGGATCTTACTGATGACAAGCTTCTGCTCTTAAAGAATTCCAGTTTAATATGAGGATTTTCCTCACTCTTTTCTTTGATTTTGTAGAGCCAGGATCATGGTTGTCTGAATTGCACTCTATTTGGTTAGCAACTTGGCTGATTAGTGTAGGGAGAAGGTGGGGAGGAAAAGAGAGGGAACAGAAAGGAATCCATTGTCCTTCAAAATATTTTCGATTATTAAGGAACTTGGTTATTAAAAGGGGAAAGAAAAATGGAACCCTCCGATTCTCATCCTTTCCCGAAAAACAAAAAAATGACCTCTTACAACACTCCTTTTTCATATTCCCACTTCAAAACACACTATCAAACTAGTGAGAGTATCATGAGACATCATTCATGGAAATTTGATGAAAGGAACAGCAACCATTTATAATCAAAACTTTAAGTGAATCAAGTACCTGTTGCAAGCAAGAGAGAGAACTGTTCTAATGATGCCATCAAGTCTTAATTTGTGCTTCTTTCTGGTAATATCAACAGAAATAAGTACAGGTGTTCCATCAGGATAATCCTTCACAGCTTTAGTTACACGTATACCCATAGCTGAAGCCCTAGACCTAGACAATTCTGTTGAGATCTTGCCCAAACCAATCCTTTCTAAGGTAGTGCAATACTCCAAGTGCGAGATTGAGGGGTTTCGTCTATAAACAATAGCCCCCTCCCAAGGAGTCCCCTCATCTTTCTCATCGCCCCAATCAAAATCAATTATACCATCCTCTTCCTCAAATGATGATACCTCACTGCTATCAGTTTTCATAGTCTTTGTTGCTAAGAAGACATTCAAGAAATTGTAAGGCTTTCCAACGAGAGTACTCATTCCCCATCTAGACTGTATACACGCAGACACAGGGCGCCAAAGGAAAGTCGAGTTACTTTGCATTCTTGGCTTTGCCTGAAATCCATGCTTTGCTTGACCACACGGAATGGGACTTGCGCTGGACAAAGAGTATACAAGTGACATTGCACCCACTCCTTGCTCAAACCACATATAAAAAGCGATAATACTTTAGAAGGGCAGTAAACGGCCAACCGGATTCTTTTGGCTCAATGCTGATTGAGGAAGGACTAATCTACTTAGTCAGACACCTTACACAAAAAGCAGATGATGAACTCAATAAAACCAACCTAAAACCATAGGTGCCCGAATCACGATAAAATTGGTGCAAAATTTGATCATCCAACTCCTAATTAGACAAGTGAATCAATAATTGATCAGAGAAAGGCCAAATGGACGGCAATCACAATCTTCAGAATTTACAAAAGATGAAGATGCTTCAATAAATTTTACATACTAACTAATTCCAAACACGACTCCGCATAATAGCACGCTAAGCTCAAAGGGAAAGAACACATTTACACAACTATCATGAAGTCTTCAACTTAAATAAGCATGATAAAAATTCACAAATAAATTATTTGTTGGAGCTAATCATTAAAAATCCTTTCAACTTCAAGAAATATCCTGAATAAATGATTCCCAAATTCCAAACATCAAGTAAATATACACCAAACTTTACAATATACAAGACAAAGACAATAAAGGTGTAAGAGATTGAATAAATTGCAAGAACCCTTCATTTGGGTTAGAATTTCAGGGTGAATAAACATACCCAGATGAAATTTTCAACAGTAGAACCTCAAAAGTTTTGAACTTTAGATGAAAATGATGATTATGAAACAGAATTATTAAGATCTGAAACATGAAAGTGGTAGAACTTACAGTAGGCTAAGAAAAGCTAGAACTTTCGAAGAAAAAATCTTGCAGTTGGACTACTGAAAGAGAGGATATCCTAACTCAAGTTTTATGGAGGGTTTATCTGCAGTCGACCGGAGTAGAGAACCGTTACAAAAATTATCTTCGTCCAAATGGCTAAATTTTTTATTTTTTTTTAACCGCGGATTTTATTTTATTTGGCTTTTTATGGTCATAAGTCAAAAACTATTAATCTATGATCATAGTTTTTTCTTACTACTGTAAGAATAAATAATTTCTTAGTCAAATATATATAATAATAATAAAAAAAATACTCCATACTTAGTAAAAAAAAG
This sequence comes from Dysphania ambrosioides, assembly GCA_026401315.1. Taxonomy (NCBI): domain Eukaryota; kingdom Viridiplantae; phylum Streptophyta; class Magnoliopsida; order Caryophyllales; family Amaranthaceae; genus Dysphania; species Dysphania ambrosioides. The sequence continues at coordinate 813,053 of CM048672.1, forward strand.
AAAAATATACTAGAACAATTTGAAATTGTTAATTTTGTTGTGAGATGTGTTAGTATATGGAATATGAAAACATTTTATAAACTTTGTCATGTAATTAAGTTTATTTGAAGTTAAGTGCATGTCTCATTGACATTGATTTCTCATGAATACATGATTTATTTTTATACTTCGTATTAGAAAATCACCATTCATGATAATAGCCTTATGCTTAATTAAGAAACAAAGTTGGACTAAATGCTTTTAATCTTATGGCTATATAATAATTAAAATTCTACTTTGTATTATTTTTTAAGGCTCCATGAGTCAAATCTTTCAACATTTTACCATGTTAATGACTTAGAATTTTCTTCAACTTCGTAGGGGGTGTGTAGTTGACTTAACTAGATTGAACTTTGCTAAGTTCAAATATCAACTTCGCAGGAGTGTAACATGACTGAACTAGATTGGACTTTGCCAAATCCAAATTCAGTGCATTATATTTTGGACTAGGAAAATTTAATCCGAATCTAATAAAATTTTTATTTTCGTTCGTTTTAAGGAAATTTCTTAGGTCTGAGCCCGAATTTGATCCAATGCAGACTTTTTAAACCTAATTTGTCTTTTTTCTTTTTAATTGAATAATAATTAAGTTAACTAGAATAATTAAACCGATATTGATCTAAATTAACATATGTAGTAAGATAAAAATATCTAACATTTTTTGTAAATTACATTACAAATGAAAATACATACATACATATATATATATATATATATATATATATAAACAAAAATAATTTTAAATTGAACTTCACTTCTCAAAATAATTGATGCGCTTTTTTTTCCAATGCTTTAAAACAAATTATCAGCAACCTTCACTGGCATATTGGTTGTAGCATCCTTATACTTCTCTATTTTCATAAATCATTTTTAATGGGAATAAAATCCAAAAAAAAAGAATACAAAAATATCACATCATAGCTCTATGATAACGTTTCAATCCACTCTTTAGAGTTTTGCAAAAGAAAATACACATGTACATAAACTTTGGACTTAGGCTCTATTCTATTCAACTTATTTTAATAATTTTTACCGAAAATAAATTAATAAGATCATAGCCTTTATTAAATTTTTAGACTCCAAGAGGTTGAGAATGAAACTAAGAATTCAATCCAAAAATATTTGAAAGTGAAAAATAAAGTCAGATAATACAACTTTTTTCAAGTCTGATCCAATATTTGTCTAGAACAAATGGATTTCTATATACTTCATGACTTAACTTTTTTTCTTTTGATACAAGTAGTAGAATCTAATTCCTCATTTGGAAATTCTAACAAAGTGCCAAGTAGGCCCCTCTTCCTCCATCGATTTTACTAGTTATCCCTTTAACTTTTGACTAGAAACCTCTATTCATCTATCTATATATCTATCTTACTAGTTAATACATCAACTTTTGATTGGAGCAAATTTGCTTAACAAAAATTAGTTTCAAGGGGCATAATTGCAACACCTGGACTATGCACCCGGGTGCACAATGAGGACTATGCACCAAATTTAATGTGTGGAAAAAATAATGAATAACCCGTAGAATTGTAATGAATATTGGAAATTTAAAGTCCCCCCCCCCCCAAACATTAATCATTACTACAGGAACCGATCTGTCACTTCTATTTGTCAGTTTTCCCACACACTCATTATTAGCACAAACCCCATTGTGTGACTCTTCCTTTTCCATTTTTATCAAATTTGACTGAGTATATTGTTCATTAGAAATATATAGAATGTTTGTTAGTATTGAGTATATTTGATTCCAATGTAAATGAGTATTGAGTATATATATATAAAATGTTCATTAGTACCGAGTATATTGTTCATTAGAAATATATAGAATGTTCATTTGAAATATATATAATTTCATTAGTACTGACTATATCCCTTAATTAATGATGTCACGTTCCATGATTATTAAAAGTACCTACTATGTACATTCAGTTCATAAGGAATGTACATTACAAATCTATAAAATGTTCTATAGTAACTTTTTGTATTTAAATTTTAAGTTTGCATATTGTAATCATAATGACACGGATATAAATTGTATGACTTTGTAATGAACAAGTTCTTTGTATGTTATGTACATTTACTTATCAAGTAATGTACAGGATACTTTCGAGAGTGATGTGCGTGTATAAATTCATCAAATTTTAAAATGTGATGCAAATTAAATAAAACAAAAAGAATCTCAATAGTTGTATTATTATTATATTTTCAATAATTCATCATTGCTAATCACAAAAACATTAATGACGCAAATTATAAAGCATTAATAATAGCTTGCTGGGAAATAATGAATTGCACGCGTTCATTACATTTGTTCTTCATGTTTATTATGTTTTTCTCTTATTTAATGAAGCCTGTGTTTTACACTCAGATTTCTTGCGTTTTAGACCAGTATGCACCCAAGAGCATAGTCTTATTTGCGGCATAACTGAGCCTTAATATATCGTAATAGATCATCTCTTGAGACTGGTGGCCAAAGGGCTATTTCTAATCATCAAAAGAAGGCAACATATGAAAAAAGTCCCCATTCTCTTCATTTGACTTATAAATCAACAATGATCTAAACTATTTTCTGCTGACTAATAAATTTTTTTTATAGACAAAGTGGTTATGTTAATCATATGTAGTTACTAATTTTACTGATTCTAACAGTACTAGACTATTCAGAACTGACTTAAAAATTATCATTGGAGACTGAAGAGAATATCATCCTACAATCTAAGGGAGGTCGAGAGAAAATAGTAAATGACAAAAGAAATATAAACACAGGTCTGCTAGTGAGCAGCACAGTAGGAAATATAGCCAAAATGTGCAAGCTACAACAATCAAAGGGGAGAAAACCAATTATTTCCAACTATCTGGGAAGTGAAAGCAACAAAATCCAACTACTAAGGGAGTCCTGAAATAAATTTTAGCTAAGATTCATTAGCTTCAGGTTTCTCAACCTCAACCACCTCTTTCTCAGCCTCAGCCACCTCTTTCTCAGCCTCAACCACCTCTTTCTCACTCTTACATCCCTTCTTAGACTTATAATACACACTCATGAAGGTTCCAACTGCTCCATATTTCCTCCTCGCCTTCTTGTACAGTGAGGCATCAAACATCCTCCAGAAGTCTTTCTCATTTAGCTTAGAAACAGCATATTGTGGATGGAATCCATGGTTTTTAATCAACCACTTCTCCATCTTACGAACAGCCTCAGCACCATCAAATACCTCATAGCGCAAGATAGGTCCTGGCGCATAGTAGACTCCAACATCAGTGTACATCTGAGCATAAGGAGTGTCACCTTGTCTCTTGTGTTGCTCAAAACCTGGTTCAGGATATATCATGGTTTTGACAGGCAGCCTAAACAGCCGGTGTGGGCAGAGCCAAAGGGGGTAAACCTACAGAAAAACAGCATGAGATTAGCGAATGATTGTAAGGAAGTGTCGCAAATTTTCAGGATGTTCAATTAATTGCCCTAGCAGGAGTAAAAAGTAATATGTGGTCAATATCATCAAGATAAGCAACCAATAATGGATTCACAACTTCCTTGTTTATGCAAGCACCATGGAAGGACTTTAAGAAGTCTAACAGAAGGAGCTTGAAAATTATCATGGTTATAAGAAGTTTAGCAATTGAAATGATCCCTACAAACCCTCAGCGTCATCCCCAAAGTACCATCCATATAACTTTTCCTCAGGCCTTTCAAGACATAATACATGGATATATTTGATCACTCGAAAGCAAATGATATTCTTTTCAAATTAGCACAAAACTTGGTATTTCAATGGTGGCGATAAACTAAGCCTATACAATTATAAGTAATGGGGAAAGGCAAAGAGACTTCACCTCCATTTCACGATGGACCCATTCAAGAGCATCCCCAACATTGTATAGAGGAACAAGCATATCCTGAATCACATGGTTCTCATGGTAATAGTTTCTGATGGATTCACCTTGAGTAGCTTTAAGAAGGGAAACCTTTGGTGGCATCAACCATCTAAGAAGAAATCTAAACCATAACTGATCACCAAATGGTATGATAAGTTTTCCTTCCCAGTACAAAGATCTGGTATGCTTGTGATAATACTCCCTGGTAGGAATGTATTCCACGAACTCCCCTCTGTCAAGGGCTGTCTGAGCATGCTGATAGAACCAGGGCTTATACCACCATCCACAACTAATGATGACATTGCCCTTCTTCTTGGCCTATTCTTTAGAAGCATATCTTCCAGTCATCATCACACCTTCACTAGGATTGTAAATCATGCATTCCACGAAATTAGGTACCTTTTCAGAATTGTCTTAATCTCCATCTCTTGGTGTAAAAGAATCAATATAACCCTGGGCAAGATCTTTCAAGCTTCCTTTTACAGGAGTATATGTCAACTTCATGTACTCCTTTATCGAAATAAGCTTGATTTCAGCAGAAACAAGCAGTCCAAGAGTACCCTCAGACCACGGAATGGCATAAAAAAGCTCAGAATACTCATTGTCTTTGGTAGCTCTGACAACCTTTCCATCTGCCAGAACTATTTCATAAACCACGACTGTGTCAGCAAAAAGACCGTAAATATGGGAGCTTCCTTCAATCCCATAGCCATTAATAAGACCACCAACAGTGAGATCATCCAACTCAGCTACTACTGCCAGAGCAACATTCAATGGTACAGTTGCTCTTGAAATCTGGCCCATATTGACTAGAGGCTCAACTTTGGCTACCAAATTCTCTACATCAATGTCTAGAATATTCCTAAAAGCTGAGAGATCGATCTCAAAGTGGCGAGCCCTTTTGTAATCCACATTTCTCATTCCCACTGCAATATATGGTTTTCGGGCATTGCAAGCCAAACCATCTTTGGCAGGATTTCTCTGTTTGAGACGTTTGATAACTTTCATGACATTCTGATCATGTTCTTTTTGGCATGTCTTGTAAGATTTCCATTCAGATTTGACATCACTGAGATACAACAGAAAATATATTATAGAAGAGATTGGAAGGACAACAAATATCACAACAATCCATCGGAACTGGACAAAGAAGTCAACCAAAACCTTCTTCCTCTTTGGACATAAGGGAACTGTCAAATCTGACATTTTTGATATGATGTACTCCTCTCAACTGCACAAAATACAAAAACGTGTCAGTCAAACATAAATTTTTTGCAGTGTCCATTGGGAGTGCAACCGTAAATTCATAAATATTACAAAGTAGATCAAAATATTGATCACAGGTGACCCAAACGCCTAAATAATAAGTGGTGTTCCAGATAAAGGCCACAAAGCCTAGGAAGTAGAAATTACATGATAGAAAGATTGGAACTTGCTGATTAAAAAAGAAAATTCCTACTCGCTTAGTCTATACTGTAAAATTCTCACTTGCTCAGTTTATAGTGCAACATGAACAACACTAAAACATTTTACACTATGGAACAATCAACACAATGGAACAATTAACAATTAAAAATATAGAACCCACCACCAAAATAGACGATAATAAAAGTGGTAAAAACTTCTTATAGGCCACGAAACCTCTTTTCAGTATAAAAGCCAATTTAAATTAATTCCCCATTAGAAAATGCTAGTAGAACCAAATGACAGGGATGTCGAACGAGATCTTAAATACAAACTGAACAGCTTAAAAGTACAGAAGTAACATTTACCCCAAAGTCCCTAACAAACAAGAGCAAAAAACCTTAATCTTACACCTTCGTACTATGGTCTAAGGAAGAATAAATGATTCACATTTTCAAATCTTGTATAATACAATGAGGACATCATCACTAGTCAAAGTGATCAAGAAAATCAAAACTCGATCATGTACAAAACAAGGACTATAAAATAGTCAAAGTTAAAGAAACTACAACCAAATTTCACATACAGCAATGCATTAAAAGTGACTAAAAGAGTACAACATAGAGACACCAAGTCCTCCAATGTGAAAGTGTCTGATGAAACACTACCCCCATCTCATTTGACCAAATCATTTACAACATACTAAGTGCTACTTGTTTCAATCTAATGATTGCACTCTCATTTAGAATATTCCAAAGATGACATCTTATCTACTCTATGACCCCTACTATAACCATGCAAATGATATTACTACAAAGAGTTTGTTGAGTTCCTTGAGTTTTGATGTTTTGAATGATGACAAACAGTTACAGGAGACAGGTCACAAGAAGTTGGAACTGTCTCCTTGACTGCTATGCTTAAAGCAGTCACATATTATCTATTGCATGTTAACCATGTTATATGTGCAGTAGTTAAGAAGATTCCAAGACTTGGAGCATAGAAGCCTTTCGAAGACATTCGAAGAAAGATACTTTGCTCAAGATGAAGCATTCAAGGAAGATTCAAGTCTTGAGGATTACATGAAAAGAAGATCATTTGTACTTTTCTGTTAATCTAGTTTTTCATATAATATGCTCCGTAGTATGACTTATATGAGTAGGTAATATAAGTGTTTTAAGTGTGATAAGTCATGTTATGAATTCTGGTACAAAACTGGAACATAATTCATAACATACTTAATTCAGGGAACCAGGTTCAGAGAACCAGGTTTACTGAATGAAATATCAAGCTGCGTATTTTTGAAAAGATTTTGTAAAAATATTTTCTAAGAATTATTTTTGGAAAATATATTAAAGCAGCTGGTAGATTAGATGAGAATATATTGGTTACCTAAAAGCTAGGAGTATTTATCTTAATTGATTCTATCTATATGATTAAGTCAAATAAGATAAATACTTTCCTAACTTCATACTTTCCTAAACTGACATAAGGTGACAGCTCAAAAGATTATGTGATTTTAGGAAAGCTGGGGTTTTTGTAATCACATATATAAACTCATCTAATCAACCTAATTCAACAAGTCTCTCACGTGAAGAAAACTAAGTTTATCTCTAGAGAGCATTATACACACTTAAGCATAAAAACCTTTTATTAAGTCATATACACGAGCAACATTAGAACTTATATTTTTCTCTCATATTAGCTTTTAGAAGCAAGATCAAAGGAGAGTTTGATTCTATAAAAAGCCTTCAACATAGGGGTTGATAGGCTGGGAGAGTGTTTGTGAGTTCAAACACAAAAGGGCTTACTAGTGTAAGTCAAGTGCACACTCGGAGTAGAGTGTGGGGTGAACTGGTTCCTAGAGTAGGGAAACAGTTGAGTGTCTGTGTTCTTTGTTTTTCGGAGTAGATTAATAAAAGAGCATAGAGTAGGAGGACGTAGGCCTGAGTTGGCTGAACCTCGTTAAATTGTGTGTCTTCCTTTATTACTCTACATACATTCCGCTGCTAAATAGGAACCAGCACAACTGGTTCCTCCCACTGATCGAAAAAGGGAGAAAAATAAGCCAAGACTATTTAACACTCAATTCACCCCCCCCTCTTGAGTGCTCTAAAACCTTCAATTGGTATCAGAGCCTAGGCTTCTCATAAGAGTAACATCTAGAGAAGTCAAGTATGAGTACTCATGAATTGAACGCTATGAACTACGACAATAAGACAACAAAGTTCAATGGTAACAACTATGCTTGGTGGAAAAACAGGATCAAGAATGTGATCATGGAAATTGATCATGAATGTTGGCTAGTTGTCAAAAATGGTCCCAATATCATTTTCAAGACAGATGAAGAGGGAAACAGGATTCCAAAGAAAGATAGTGAACTAGTAAATGCTGATTACAAACTGCTGGAGAAGAATGCCAAAGCAATGTCAATTCTACAACAGGCTATAGGTGAGACTGAAACAAACCGGATCTCAGGTTGCAGCAATGCAAAAGAGATTTGGGATACCCTCGAACTTGCCTTTGAGGGAACCAGTGAGGTAAAAAGGTCCAAAATTGATTTACTTATGTCTAAGTATGAATTGTTTGCTATGAATAAAAATGAAAAGATTAATGACTGTTTTCGTAGATTTATGACAATAATTAATGATCTTAGATCTCTTGGTAAGAACTTTTCTGATGAGGATCTTGTGAGAAAAGTTTTTCGCAGTTTGACAGATGCATGGACATCCAAGGTAACAGCAATATATGAGGCTAAGGATTTATCAACTCTATCTCTGGAACAACTGATTGGTTCCCTCATGACTCATGAAATGCTGATTGATTCTAAGTCTGAGAAGGAACCAGCCAGAGGAACAACTCTTAAGGGAACAATAGAAGAAGAAGAAGATGAGATTGGAATGATTGCTAAAAGATTTGAAAGAACTCTTCGTGATCAAAGGAAGAATTTCAAAGGTAAGACCTTTAAGAAATCTAACTCTTCTTCTGTAGGTTGCTTCAAGTGTGGAGATAAGGGACATCTTATTCGAGATTGCCCTAAGTGGAAGGACAAACAATCCAAATCTGGAGATAAACGGGCCTTCAAAAATGCAATGATAGCAGCCATGTGGGGTGATTCTGATTCAGGGTCTGATGAAGATGAGGAATCACCTAACTCTGATGTTTGTTTGACTGCCTTCACCAACATTCAGGGAAACATCACTGACTCAGGAACCAGAGGGGGAACCAGTACATTCAGAAAATGCTTAATGGCAAAGAAGGATGTGCTACACGAACACAAGGTAAACTTAGAACAAGTTAGGAAAGATATGCATGGCTATGATAGAGATAATATGCTTGAATGTATTGACTCTTTATTAGATGAATGCTATAAACTTGGTGAAACTTACATAACTGGCAAAAGAAAACTTAAATAAAAACGTGTTGAATGTGAAATTGCTGTTGCTAGTTGTGATCACCTAGAAGAAGTTTGCTTTGAATTGAAAAATCAAGTAGCTGAACTAGAGGTTGAATTGGACAAGTGTAAGGTGGAATTGGAGAAGGAAAGGTCTTCTAAATCTGACTGTCCTAGTGATGATGAGGAAGATCTGACCTCCTGGCTCCCCAGAGACTTATCAACTGCTAGTGAATCTCTTAATTTTTCAGTAGCTATAGTTAAAGCAAATTCCTGTAGTAGAACTTCCTTGTTGAAAGCCTTTGAAATATTGGCTCACAACTTGGAAGAAATACACAAAGAATTTGTTTCACTTAAGGCTGCTCAGTTCACTGTTTCCCCTACAGGTACCAGTGTTAAGATTAGTGATGTAATAGATAAGTATGAAGATACTATTTGTGATTTGCATGCTGAGATTCATAAACTAAAAAAGGATAAGCAATCAGTAATTGTTGACATGACTATTGATCCTATGGTTTCGAAACTTAATTTACAACTTGAATCCTTAAAAAGTGATTTTGATTTTCTAAAAGATAAAAACGATTTGTTGATTAAGAATCTTGAAACCAGAGAGAAAGAACTTCATGAAAGTCATAGACATGTTGAAAAATTACTGACTGCACAGGAAACTTTGAATTCTTTAATTTCTTTTAAAAATTACAAAGGAAGAGTTGGTCTTGGATATACTAGACAGAGAATCAGGACTAACTGGTCTCCCAGGGAAACCACGTGGGTTAAAGAATTCAAAAGAGGTAAGTATGTAATGACTAAAGAGATGCATGTTTGTTATCATTGTGGAATGAATGGGCATAAGATACATGAGTATCCTGCTAAGAAGAATAGTGAGAATAAGAACAATAAACATATGAAGGTGGTCTGGAGAAGAAAAGACCAACAAGAGCCTAATATCGTTGAAAAGGGACCCAAACATGTTTAGGTTCCTAAAACTAATGTTTGATTTGTTCTTGCAGGCTAAAGTGAAAGGAGATACCTATTGGTATTTGGACAGTGGTTGCTCAAGACACATGTCCGGGGATAAAAGTCAATTCCTTTCACTAGTAGCCTTTGACGGTGGAAGTGTCACCTTTGGAGATAACAGCAAGGGAACCATCACTAGTTTAGGTAAGGTAGGTAAGACACTTTCAAATGCAATTGATGATGTATATTATGTTGAGAGCTTACAACATAATCTCTTGAGTATTTCTCAATTATGTGACAAAGGTAATAGAGTTGAGTTTCAAGCTAATCTTTGTCATATAGTTAATTCTCAAACAGGTGAACTTGTATGTGAGGGAACCAGGAAGCATGATGTTTACATCACCTTTCTGGATAAAATTCCTCAAGACAAGTCTGTTTGTTTAAAAGCTGTTTCTGACAATAATCAATGGATTTGGCATAAGAGATTTGGACATGCTAGCTTGACACTTTTAAATAAATTAAGGTCTCGTGATTTGGTGGTAGGACTTCCTAACATCACTTATGAGGCAGATAAAGTTTGTTCAGAATGTGTTAAAGGGAAATAGGTTAAAATCTCTTTTAAGCCTAAAACTGTTTTGAGTATCAGCAGACCCTTCAAACTTGTATGATTTGTGTGGTCCCATGAGGATACAAAGTCGAAGAGGCCATAGATATGTCTGTGTTATGGTTGATGATTATTCCAGGTACACTTGGGTAATAATGCTACATTCAAAAGATGAAACGTTCGATGAATGTGTAGCATTGGTGAAGCAAGTGGAGAACCAGCTCTCTCACAAGCTAGTCTCGGTAAGATCAGACTATGGTACTGAATTTGATAATGCTAACTTTGTTGATTATTGTAGGGAACAGGGAGTTAGTCACAACTTCTCAGCCCCAAGAATGCCACAGCAAAATGGTGTTGTTGTAAGAAAGAATAGAACTCTTGAGGAGATGGCCAGAACAATGCTCATTGAGAGTGGTCTCCCTAAGAGTTTCTGGGGTGAAGCTGTGGACACTACTTGCTATATTTTAAATAGAGGTCTCATTAGACCAAAGTTAAATAAGAATCCCTATGAACTCCTTAGAGGTCGAAAGCCTAATATTACATACTTTCGTGTATTTGGATGCAAATGTTATATTCATAACAATGGGAAGAATCAGCTTGATAAATTTGATCCTAGGAGTGATGAGGGAATCTTTCTTGGATATTCTCCTCATAGGAAAGCATATAGAGTCCTTAATAAAAGGACTTTGTGTGTTGAGGAGAGTGTGCATGTCATCTTTGATGAATTTAACATTTCTTCTGAGATTACGCATGTACAACCTGATGAAATGATTGGATTGATGGAGTTTACAGGGAACCATGATACTGGTCTCCTAAATGAAGTGCAAGTAGATCTAGGCTCACTTGATACTCCACAAAATAATGATAATGAGGATCCTAGAGAAGAAAATAAAGAAAATTCAGAAGAGGAACCAAGACCAAATAGTTCCTCAAGTGACAGACAGGTAAGGAGTTCAAGGGGAATGAATGAAGATGCCTCCCCTGAACCTGAGGTAAGTAATGTTAATGGAAATAGCGTGAATATGAATCTTACTGGTTTCGAAGAAATTGATGAGATTCATGATCATGCTGGTTCCCAATCAAATGAAGAAGCACAAAATGATTTCTCTTTTAAAAGTTTCAAATATCAATCTTCTCATCCTCCAGATCAGATCATTAGTGATATTAATAAAGGAGTTCAAACGAGAAGAAATATTTTTCAAAACTTTTGTGTCTTTTATTCTTTCCTGTCTAATATAGAGCCAACTGACTATAAAATGACACTGACTGATCCTGATTGGGTTCTAGCAATACAGGATGAATTAAATCAGTTCCATAGGAACCAGGTTTGGCATCTTGTACCTAGACCAAAGGATGGATCAGTTATTGGTACAAAATGGGTCTTCAGAAACAAATTGGATGACCTAGGTACAATAGTCAGAAACAAAGCTAGGCTAGAGGTGCAAGGTTACAATCAACAAGAAGGGATTGACTATGATGAGACTTTTGCACCAGTAGCTAGGCTAGAGGCAATTAGGATTTTAATTGCTTATGCTGCTCACATGAATATGAAATTATTTCAGATGGATGTAAAGACTGCCTTCCTAAATGGATATTTTAAGGAAGAGGTATATGTAGAGCAGCCACCTGGTTTTGAAGACAAGCTGTTTTCCCAACATGTTTACAAGTTAGACAAAGCTCTATATGGATTGAAGCAAGCTCCAAGAGCTTGGTATAAAAGATTGTCTAAGTTCTTGATGGAAAATGATTACAAGAGGGGAACAGTAGACAAGACACTGTTTATCAAAGCCAGGGGGAACAACTTGATTATAGTACAAATTTATGTTGATGATATCTTATTTGGTGCTACTAATCAAGTACTATGTGATGAGTTTGCTAATCTTATGCAGAGTGAGTTTGAAATGAGCATGATGGGAGAACTAGGATTCTTTCTAGGATTGCAGATTAAGCAAATGGAAAATGGAACCATGATACATCAGCAAAAATACTTAAAAGAATTGCTAAAGAAATTAGGCATTGAAAACAGCAAGGCTTATGATACACCTATTCCCACATCCACAAAATTAGATAATGATCTAAAGGGAAAAGATGTTGAAGCCACACTTTATAGAGGAATGATTGGTTCTCTTCTTTATCTAACAGCTAGTAGACCTGATATTGTGTTTTCTGTTTGATTGTGTGCTAGGTTTCAAAGTAATCCAAAGGAATCTCACTTGAAGGCTGTTAGAAGGATACTTAGGTATCTTGTGGGAACAACAGACTTATGCTTGTGGTACCCCAAAGGGAGTGCAATTGATCTTATTGGGTACACTGATGCAGACTATGCTGGCTTTCTTGTTGATAGAAAGAGCACATCAGGTATGGCACACTTTCTTGGCTCCTGTCTAATATCATGGGGTTCTAAAAAGCAAAACTCAGAGGCCTTATCCACAGCAGAGGCAGAATATATTGCAGCAGCTTCATGCTGCTCCCAGCTACTATGGGTAAGGAACCAGCTGAAGGATTTTGGTGTTGTTTATAATAGTGTTCCTATATTTTGTGACAACACTAGTGCAATTAATATTTCTAAAAATCCAGTTCAGCATTCCAAAACCAAACATATAGAGATTAGACATCATTTTCTAAGAGATAATGTAGAAAAAAGTTTAGTAGAAGTTTTGTTTTGCAAAAGTGAAGATCAAATAGCTGATATCTTCACAAAACCCTTATGTAGAGAATTTTTTGTAATTTAAGAATCTTACTAGGTTTAGTTAGATTTTTGTCTTTGGCTTCATCTATTTCCCTCAATGATTGGTTAGAATGGTATTCTCTTGTATAGTATGTGTACATACCTATGTCGAAATTCTTCAAGTTTTATGTAAATGTTTTGTGATCTCAAAAGGATTAAAAATCATTGTTGCAAGAAACAGGTGAAATTAAACTAAGTTGCCAAAAACAGAATAAAATGGTTTTAATCAAGTATCAGGAAAAGGAAACAGCAGATCAGCACTGATATGTCTTCCATATAATATTTTCATATCTTTGGAAGATTATTATAGGATATTTTCCTTTTGAAAGGAAATAATCTTATTTCAGTCATTTACCATAAAAATAATGACAAATCAATCACTTGCCTAATTTATAGGATGGTTAAGATATTTATGGCAAGTAATGATAGCTATCTTTTCAATTTTTAAAACTTGTCATACTTATCAAATCACTTAACCGTCATATTTTTTTTGAATTTCCATATTTCTGTTATGCTTCAAATATATATATAACCCTTTGTGCAACTTCATTACCTCTCATTCATCACTCTCCTTCTCTCTTCTGCGTGCTGCTCAACAATCTGAGTGCTATTCATCATCTTCATTCTCAATTTCTCTCTCAAAATGGGAAGGAAGACTGTAGCTTCATCTAGGAGAGGTAGAGGAAAGGGGTCTGCCAGTGACTCCACTCAATCAAGAGGAACCCCCATCGGTGTTCCACCCACCTCTCAACAAAAACAAACCCCAATTGAACCTTCATCACCCAATGTAGCTTCATCACCTTTAGAAACTCCTACCACAATCCCAGATTCCCCTCAAAAATCCTCCTCACCACCAAAATCAACCAAACCCTCATCAAAGCAACCTAAACCTATCTTCCATCCTCCAGAAACTGATGACTCTGTCATCAAGGAACTTGTACCATCTCAGGGGGAACAGGAGACAGAAGCTCAGCGATCTGTGAGCCAAGGAGTGGAGGTTAGTAGTGCTGAAGAGCACAGTGACGAAGTGGAAGTGGTTGAGGTTACTGGGTTCAAAGAAGGATCACCAGATGAAAAGGTTAGGAGAAGTGGTCATTTCACACGTTCTTCTGTAAAAAGGAAAATTGATGACAACCAGGAGGACCAGTCTGCTGATTCTGTGCAAAGAAACAAGAGAAAGAGGTTGCGTGCTAAGACCTCTCATGCTTCAAAAGGTAAATCTGTAGAATCCATTCCTACTGGTTCTATTGATTTAAATTCTAGACTAGTGTTGTGTGGGTGTGGTGTTGAAAAAGGATATTTTGATATTGTTGCATTATCTGAGTTCAAGGAGTTGCTTGATTATCAAGGTTGGTTAATGTTGTTTGATGTTGGTGCTGCAAATGTGTCTGGAGTTAGGGAATTTTATGTTAATATCAAGAAAATGCCTGACATGTCCATAAATTCATGTGTGAATGGGGTTGATGTCAGTTTATCAGTTGCTTCTCTGTCAAGTCTGTTAAGTATACCAAGAGATGGTTTTGATAAGTACTCTGGTGACTGATGGCCTATGCTTGTTGGGGTCACACCAGAGGAGATATATACTTTTATGTTTGGAGGAAAGATGCCCAAAAAACCAGGGGTTCTTAAGTCTGTAAATCTGAAGGAAACAGTCATGCTTGTTCTACACTCTCTGTGTAACAAGGTTTTAATACCAAGGGCTCAGGGTAGAGGTACTGTGAGAATAATGGAAATGGTATTGATGTATCTGTTAATGAAGAAGGTGAAAATCAATCTTCCTGCATTAATGTTGGCCCATATGATGAACTACCATGGGTCATCTCATCACTCCTTGCCTTATGGATCTTTTATAACCCACCTGCTCAAATCTAACAATGTACCCTTGAGTGGTTCCACTGTCCCAGTTACAGTGTTTACCAGGGTCATCTTAAAGCAGAAGGGTTTAGATATAAGTGGGGATCAGCTACTGTTTAAATCAAAGGAACCAGTGGAGGATGTGAGATCTCTAACAAAGAAGAATAAGAAAGTAGAGGAGCCAGTAGGTCAGGCTCTAGTCTTGAAAAGGTTGGAGGATCAGGAGATTTTGCTCAAAAACATCATTGGTCTGGTCCAAGATTTATTCTCCTCTATTGATTCTAGGTTTATTAATCTAGAAAAGAAGCTTGCTGGTTCTCATGATCAAGAAGCACCTGGTACAAGTGCTGCTGCTCCACAGTCTCCTCCTGAAGAAGAAATGCATGATGCTGAGGAAGGAGATGAAGATGAGTAACCAGCTAATGATGGAGACCAGGATGCTGACAGAGAAGAGGAGGATGTGATGAAGATTGATTCTACTTTCTGTTTTTTTTGCCTACCCTATCTATTTTGACTGATTTTGTTGATTTGCTTCTTCCCACTCCATGAACTATTCTTTTGATATGGAGTTGGGGTATCTAATTTGTTGAACTTTGTTTGGTATTTGCTTTGAACAATTTTACTTCTGCTATGACATGCCTCGTTTGACTAATCTATTTTTTGCAGCATTTAACTTGAATAGTGGTTGATGCCACTGCATGGATGAGTACATTTAATAATTTGTACATTTTATTTTTACTTGAGTATACTTTTTAATGATGCCAAAAGGGGGAAAGAATTGAAGCTGAAGCCTAGGATCTTCTTAGCCCTTTAGGATTTTTAGATTAAGTCAAATAGGAGTGAAAAAAAAAAATTTCAGTGTGTGTTCATTTTTTGTCTTAAAGATTGTTGATGTACTAAATCCTAGTTGAGTACTCTATTGGAGTTTGTATGTTTTTAATGTGCTTGGATTGCAGGAACTTCAATTAGTTTGTCATCATCAAAAAGGGGGAAATTGTTGAGTTCCTTGAGTTTTGATGTTTTGAATGATGACAAACAGTTACAGGAAACATGTCACAAGAAGTTGGAACTGTCTCCTTGACTGCTATGCTTAAAGCAGTCACATATTATCTATTGCATGTTAACCATGTTATATGTGCAGTAGTTAAGAAGATTCCAAGACTTGGAGCATAGAAGCCTTTCGAAGACATTTGAAGAAAGATACTTTGCTCAAGATGAAGCATTCAAGGAAGATTCAAGTCTTAAGGATTACATGAAAAGAAGATCATTTGTACTTTTCTGTTAATCTAGTTTTTCATGTAATATGCTCCGTAGTATGACTTATATGAGTAGATAATATAAGTGTTTTAAGTGTGATAAGTCATGTTATGAATTCTGGTACAAAACTAGAACAGAATTCATATCATACTTAATTCAGGGAACCAGGTTCAGAGAACCAGGTTTATTGAATGAAATATCAAGCTGCGTATTTTTGAAAAGATTTTGTAAAAATATTTTCTAAGAATTATTTTTGGAAAATATATTAAAGCAGCTGGTAGATTAGATGAGAATATATTGGTTACCTAAAAGCTAGGAGTATTTATCTTAATTGATTCTATCTATATGATTAAGTCAAATAAGATAAATACTTTCCTAACTTCATACTTTCCTAAACTGACATAAGGTGACAGCTCAAAAGATTATGTGATTTTAGGAAAGCTGGGGTTTTTGTAATCACATATATAAACTCATCTAATCAACCTAATTCAACAAGTCTCTCACGTGAAGAAAACTAAGTTTATCTCTAGAGAGCATTATACACACTTAAGCATAAAAACCTTTTATTAAGTCATATACACGAGCAACATTAGAACTTATATTTTTCTCTCATATTAGCTTTTAGAAGCAAGATCAAAGGAGAGTTTGATTCTATAAAAAGCCTTCAACATAGGGGTTGATAGGCTGGGAGAGTGTTTGTGAGTTCAAACACAAAAGGGCTTACTAGTGTAAGTCAAGTGCACACTCGGAGTAGAGTGTGGGGTGAACTGGTTCCCAGAGTAGGGAAATAGTTGAGTGTCTGTGTTCTTTGTTTTTCGGAGTAGATTAATAAAAGAGCATAGAGTAGGAGGACGTAGGCCTGAGTTGGCTGAACCTCGTTAAATTGTGTGTCTTCCTTTATTACTCTACATACATTCCGCTGCTAAATAGGAACCAGCACAACTGGTTCCTCCCACTGATCGAAAAAGGGAGAAAAATAAGCCAAGACTATTTAACACTCAATTTAACCCCCCCCCCCCCCCCCCCCCCCCCCCCCCCCCCCCCCCCCTTGAGTGCTCTAAAACCTTCAGAGCTAACATCACTTTCAATCAAATCTAATCCATAAGTCCACAACACAAATGAAGCCACTCTATGGATCACCACTACCCTTTTGTAGCTCTCTACACGCTGAAAAAAGTACAAACGAAGGCATGACTTACACTCCTAAAATGACATCGAAACCTTTCTCTACTTTTTTTACCCATTAAGTTTTAGCTATCTTTGAAATAAGACTTAAAAGTAATACAAAAAATTATAAAGATTTTATTCTAAAAATTTAAATTAAGATATCATCTAAGAAGATTTCTTAAATATATTATTTCTTATAACATGATAGAATTTATAATTAAAATTTTAAATTTTGACTTTATAAATAGAAAAAAAGCGCAGAGTAATTAACTACACAAAACAACATTACAACTTACTAGATATTGTAAGATTCAAAGTGCTTTGACAGTCAAAGGTAAATCGTGCAGAAAACTGAGCAAATTCTGGAAAAAGCAGCAACCTACATTATAATTCAAAAACGTGTTATCACATACATATCTTCTAAACTTCATTATCAAATTTCGATTAGGAGTCCTTATGTGTTTGTTACTACTTATATTAAAAGAGGATAAATGCGAAAAGGTTCTCATAAATGCGAAAAAGGGAAAGAAATAAATGATGAATAAAAGAGGAAATTGTGCATGCAAATACTATCACAGATCCATTAACTTTAACCCAAAAAGTCAATCAATCAAAACCCTAAAAACCCCCCAACAACCACTCCAGATTCCCATATTACAGGTCAAAATATCTGCAAAAAAATTATTGAAGATTATAGTAGAGACACATATCACACAGTCAATCAGTAACATTAAACCACAAAAATCATCACATACAAACATCAAGATTCAATCTTTGAAGGCATCAAGATTCACTCCCCATTTCCAAATTCAGACCCAAAAAAATGCCAAAAATACCCAAAAAGGTCAATGAAAAATAAAGTAGAAGAAGAAATGAACAAAGAAGAGAGAAACCCAGATCGCATAAAACCATGATTAACACAAACAAACATCAAATTTTGAAACTCTGAACACAAATACATGAATCAGTAAGAAAAATACATAGAAATCATCAGATAAAAACCCAAAATTAAGAGAAAAAATAGCAGATCAAATGTTGAATAACAAACACTTCATACAATAGTGGATGATGCAAAGAAATGGAGAATAGTGTGAATCGGGTGGGTATTTGAAGGGGATAAGAGATTGTACTCGATGAGAGGAGAATTTTCAGAGAGAGAGAAAATGTAGAGAGATGAAGAATGAGTGAGAGATGATGAGATGCATAAATGGAAGTGAGTGTGAGTTGAAATATAAACCCCCTGGAGTTTTGGGGGTGGGTTCCATAGTGTTCATTGTTTTTTGCCAATTTTGTTTATAGAAGGAAATATCTCATACCATACTATATATGATATTATTTGATTTTATTTTTGATGATTTTTTTTCAAGATATACTACTATACCAATATATGTTTGATGACTTTTAACGCGTACTATACTATTTTTTAAAAAAATAAAAAACAAACGGTAATCAAATTAATAATGTAAATGAGTTTCGTGTTTAGGTTAATTTTGGAAAAGATTATAGCAGAAATTTTCCACTTTCTTAAAATCTTGTAAAAATATGAATTTATTAATATATGTAAAACTTGTAAAAATATAAATTTAATATATTTTTATCAATTATTTTGAAAAAAGTTTGAAAACTGACATTAACATATATAATATTTCAACCTATATTATTTTTTAGACAAACCTACAATATTAATAAATAAAGCTCAAAAAATATGATAATTAATAAAAAATATAATAAAATTATATAATCATGTAGATATCCTAAATATAAGTCACGTAAATAATTAGACTCCATATATTTATTTTACAATATTTTAAAATATTTTATCTCTCTAATTTTATGCAATATAAGTGTACCTTACACTCAGGTGCACGATGTGTATTGTGCACCTGATAAACATTATGTATAAAGCAATGAACATTGTTAGTTTTAAAATTTCCCCCACTATGTGTAATAATGTGCCTTTGAAGTGTATGTTATGTGCCTTTGAACATGATGTTCATTGCATGTAAACATAATGTCCATTACCTTTGAAAGTGATGTTTATTGCCTTTAAACGTAATGTTCATTTTAATAAATATGTATTCAATGCGTGTAGATTCCAATGCAAAAACTTAGATTAAAAAAATAATATTACAAATTTCTCTGTGCGTATTTTTTTCAATGATCGAATCACGAAGTATTAATGATGATTTCACATGGGAAATAATGAATATTATGCATCTCAATGTTCATTTCTTTGTAAAGAATGTTCATTTTGTTCAATTTGTGTGAAATATGTTAATGTTCAATGTCTTTGTACATGTTCATTCAAGTTGTATATAATGTTCATTTTTACAATACATAATGTTCATTTTCGCAATACTTTCTTCACGAATGTTCTATGTTCATTTTGATAATAACTAATGTTCATTGTTATAATACTTAATTTTCATTCACATAATATATAATGTTCATTGCAGAAATACATAATGTTCATTTTAATACTTATGTACAGTATGCGTTCATTTTCATAATAACTAATATTCATTGTCATAACACTTAATGCTCACTAGGTTAATATTGAATGTTCATTACATAAATAAAGAATGTTCATTTTTCAAATATGTGAACCGAACGTCTACTATTCCCAATGCAAAAAAGTTCACATCTATCGTGATATATTATGTTCATTGTTATAATATATAATGTTCAATGGGATAATATATACTATTTAGTAAGATAATATATAATGTTCATTCTCATTATTTGTGTACAGTACGTGAACTATTCAAAGGCAAAAAAATCATATTTTTAAAGAACCTTGAGACTTGTACTACTCCTATTGTACAAAGTCATTTATATGGAGAATAATGAACATCACACATCCCAATGTTCATTGCATGGTACAAGAATGTTAATTTATTTCATTTTCTGTGACTTTTTCTGTGTTTTATTTGTAATGTCCGTGCATTTTGGCCCGGGTGCACGATGCTTACTGTACACCCGGATCCATAATCTTATTTGCGTTTCTCTGGTATCGCTAAGCACAGCAATCCGCTAAAAAACAAAAGTTGAAACACACGGACAAAGTACGTATTAATAATCTAGTACTTTGATAGTAGCACAAACGACATGGCGAAACCCAAGTATCCAAACCATGAACATCTTTGAATAGTATAATCACAAGTTGCTGCTTCATCCTCGATGTGTTGTCTGATCATGTTGTTGGGATCATGCATTATAAAACATGCCATACAATGCACACCATTGCATACACTACTCCTTACAATACTTCTCCATTTAATTTTTCATTTATTTATGTGTATTGTAAGTTGGTTGTATATCATATCATTCATATGGAGTATCTCTGAAGAGCTCTTTCCCTTTGGCAAGTTAAGGGTGTCGGAGGACATATAAAAAAATTATGGAGATGAAACAAGGTTATCTCTTATTCGAGTTAGGGATAAACCATATGTATTTGAGTTGTATACGATAAATATTCTTGAAGTGTTATTTTTCTTTGTATTGAAATCAAATCAAACAAATGAACAATTTCAGCTAAATCAAACCAAATCCCGTCAAATCAAAATTCGATTCAAATGACTTGTTCAATATAAAGTAGCACTAACTTAAATATTTAATACTCCATCGATTCTTTAAAGATTATCCCATTCGACTTTTTATTATCTTCGACCTTTGCACGATTTAATGCATTTTCATCTCCAACTTTGTTAGACAAAAATTTATGAAAAGTTGGTATTCTAAAAATATACGCTGAGACGCAACCAATAAAATTTTTAAACCTTGACGCCTTGAATACGATTGGAAGGAATCCAATGTTTCCAATAAGCTTTTATTCGGCCTTAGTTTCAATAAAGTTATACAATCGACTTCCGTAGCCATACTCTTGTCCTAGTAAGCAAAATTCATTGCATAGGCCTCCGATTCCTCTTATTCATGGATCATCAAGTATCATGGAGTACTTCATATTATGAATCTTAGGATTCGAATGAAAATTTACAAAGAATAAAAAGGAAAAAATAATACCTAAAGAAAATGAAATACAAGTGACAATAGAGATTTGTTGGCTATCACGTTTGGGTACTGCCCAACTGGGAGTGGGTGTGGCCCTTTGTTTAGTAGTTAGCTTGGCAGTGTTATAGCACGTGATCACAACGTGAGTTCTCCACCTGATCAAATTAGGTTTAAATGTTTAATTTCCATTTATTCATTTGCCACTTTATCAACAGTTAGACGATCCAAAAGATTTTCCTGTCAAATTCAAATAGGGGTGAAAATAGGAAATGAAGAATAAGGATTAAGTTATAAATTATATTAGTGTTTTATATAGCTCTCACTCGAAAAAAAATATTAAATTATAACCAAAATGAAATGAATGTTAACTCAATAAAAAGTATTATACACATATATAATAAAGTTATTGTGTTCCTAATAAAAGTGACCCCTCAATATAACAAAATTTATCCCTCAATGCAACATATGCCAATATTTATCAACTTAAAAAAGGTAACTTTTATTATATTGAAGGATCACTTTTAGCCAGAATACAATAATTTTATCAGTCATGTGTGCATAGACTCTATATAACCAACTCAAAGTTAGTTATTGATTTTAAGCTCGAGTGATTTTGTGGGACTTGTCTCACCTTATAATGACGATGTGAAAGCTATCACTTGTATTTTGTACACTTGTACTACAGATTAGTGACTTTGGCTGTCACTATGTCAATCAATGCATGATTGGCCAAGTGAATGATATTTGCCATAATAATATGGATTAATTGACCTCATTAATCTAACCTTTGCCCGATTTGCGGATATTAATCCAACCTTTTGTTTATTTCTGATTGAACCTACCTTTAACTGGTTTTTGCTTCTGCTAAACCTTGTTACAGGTGACCGGAAGAACAAGTGGAAATTATCTGACGTGGCAGAGGCAGTTTAATTTCCCACGCAAATTTTGGCCACGCTGTCCTAATTTCGTAAACTATGTTCAGACCAAACTTCCTAATTAATTACCCTCTCTACTCTTACACGGTTACACCCCAATCAACATAACTCCTCCATAATTCATTCAAACCCCAACCATATCCTTCAATCGAACCCCCACTGAACTTCAACTCCTGAAAATTCTAACCTAACGTCTTCCAATTTGTGCGAGATTGCTGGGTCTGGCGTGCGTGGGATTGTTGGGTCTAGGTCTCGCGTGCGTGGGGTTGCTTACTGTCGTGCGTGATATTGCTAGGTTTGGCGTTGGATTTTCGGTTTGGAATAGCCGGTGCTTGTGCTTGTGCTTGTGATTGCTGGGTTTCGGGTTAACTAAAGGTATGTCAAGATTCATGGCAAAATTCATAGAAAATTCAATATTATGCATATTCGAATTTTACTATACCTTGTCTGTTTGGGTGTCAAAATTTAGTAATTCAATGATGAAATTGTACATGATGTGTGTCAGAATTTTGGTTGCAATGTGTGTAAATATGTTTAATTCATGCATTTGGGTCGAAATTAAAGTTGTTATGTGTAAATGTTCAATTGTTTTCATGTGTGTGAATCGATGTTGGAAACTTAAAAGCAAATCTTGATGATTATTCACTGTTTTTGTTAGGGTTACAATGGGGAGTGGGTTTGATTATGTGAAATTGATATTTTGGCATGGTGGAGAGTTTAAGACTGTTAATAATGGTCAGTTAATGTATGTTGATGGAGAATGTAAAACTCTTACAGTGGATCCTGATGAGCTCTGTTATTGGGATCTTCTTGTGTTTTCTAAGAAGTGTGGTAATTACAATATCATTCTTGGTCTTTTTTACTTAATGCCAAAGCAGAAATTGGTGAATGGGCTAAGAAAGATATTGGGTGATAGTGAAGTGTTAGAAATGGGGAAGTTAGTATTGCAGCACAAAGAACTTAATGTATATGTAGTGCAAGAAGATGATGAGCCTGATGTGTCTTCTACAGACAGTGGCCTACTCAAGAAACTAACCATAGTGAAGATACAATAGATGCTGATGTGCCATCTTCCTCGAATGCTATTAATGAAGAAACAGTAGGGATTGCTGATGTTAGTGGTGGCCTTAATGACTTGAAGAAACAATAGAAGCTAATGTGCCTAATACCCTTAATGAAAAAACAGTAAATGCTTCTTTGGCAGTTAATGAAAAACCAATAAATGAAGCCTTACAGGTAACCCCCACTAAAAGACCCAAAAAGTTAACTCCCAGTAAATGAAGCCTTACAGGTAACCCCCACTAAAAGACCCAAAAAGTTAACTCCCAAAAAGGGCCCACTCAAGAAAGTAATGTTTCCTACTAGGAGTAGTCCAAGAAGACAATTACAAGAATCTTCTAAGGCCCCCCAAACACTGTCTCCACTCCCACTTCCACCAAAAAAATACCTATACCTTCTTATAAAGAATTGGCCTCCACATCTAACAGAGCTTTCCCAGTCATTGCATCCCCATCTAAAAAGAAAAGGAAGGCGTTAAACCTTGAAGGAGACACTGAAGCTGAAGTTGAAGCTAAAGCTGACTATGATTGGGTGGATAATAGAATTGAAAGCCCACTGAAGTACAGTGAGTTGTTCAGTGAGAGTAGTGAAGATATTAGTGATCCTTTGTACAAGTCTGCTATATTTTCTGAGCATGACACATTTTCTGATGAGGAAGACTCAGAGAGGATGATGAAAGTGTCAGTGAAGTTAGTGTAGATACTGAGGAGGAAAGACTTGAGTATTTTTCAGGTGGTAGTGATGATGAGATTAGATCGACATTGGATAGAGTCAGATCTATTAATATCAAGTTGGCTGATTTAGCCAAGCAACTTCAAAGTGAAGCTAGTGAGGGAAAACTACAAGGTCAACAGATTGGACAGTCTTCGAGGAGGAGGGAAACTGAAGTAATAGAAAGGGATGTTGAGGACAATGAGAGTGAGCATGGGAATGAGAATGAGAGTGAGTATGAAACAAGTGAGGATGAGATTCACACTCCTGAAGGAAGTGGAGATGAGTTTGGAGAAGGGAGTTGCTCTAAGAGGGAGATGCTAGTGAAAGAAGACACTAATTTTAGGAAATTCAAGTGGAAAGTAGCTCATAGATTCTCAAATAGGAAGGATTTTAAAGATGATGTTTCGAAGTATGCAGTCATGTAAGAAAGAGATCTCATTTTTGTAGTTAGTGACAGTAGAAGATAACAAAGGTTAGGAGTTGGGTGTGTGAGTGGTTGTCCCTTTTACTTGTATTCTTCTTGACATTCAGGCCTTGCAACTTTCATAGTCAAGAAAGTGAAGGGGGAGCACACTTGCCACAGGAACATGAAGAGGAATAGGCAATTGAAGTCAACATGAATTGCAAGGGAGATGCTAGATGTATTCAAAGCAAGGCCTCATTGGCCAGCTAAGGACATAAGAGATACAATGAAGAGGGCATACAAGGCATTGGTAAAGAAAGACTTTGCTTACAAAGTGAAATACCATGCTCATAAGCTGCTCCATGGGTCAATGAAGGAGCATTATTTGAAGGTGGGTAGGTACATTGAAGCTCTGAAAAAATCTTGTCCTGAAAATGTCACGAATTTAGTTGTTCAAGCTAGTGGTGAGAGTACTACACCTGTTTTCTAGAGGTTTTTTATGTGCTTCGATGGCTTGAGGAAAGGCTGGATGCAGGGGTGTAGGAAGGTCATATATGTGGATGCTGCTTTCTTGAAAACATTTCTAGGAGGGAAGCTGACGAGTGCTGTGGGAAGAGATGGCAATGACTAGATGTATCCTATTGCCCGGGCTGCAGTTGAGGGAGAGAATAATTCATCTTGGGAATGGTTTTTCACTCACCTCCAGAAGTGCCTTGAATTATGAGATAGGGCTGGCATTGCTGTGATTTCTGATGAGCACTAGGTATTTAATTTCATAAACTACTTTGTTGTATTTCAATGCCTATGCTTTTACATTATTTTTACATTGTTTCCTACCTTATTGTATCTGTTCTAGGCTATATTGTATGATGTTGCAACTGTATTGCCAAAGGCTGAGCATAGGTATTGTGCTAGGCATATCTTCGCATTATGGCATAGGGCATACAAAGGGGATGAAATGAAACTCCTCTTCTGGAAGATAGCTAAGTCCTACAATGAGGCTTTAGATGAGTTGCATCAAGTGAATCCGAACGCAACATTAGCATTTAAAAAGTACAACCCTTCCCTTTTTTTGTAGATATTTCTTTTATAGTTCCATCAAAACTAATGCTATAACAAACAACATGGCTGAGACCTTTAATGGATACATCATTAGTGCTAGGACAAAACACTTTATACATATGTTTGAGGAAATTAGAGTTGCTTTAATGCAAAGGGTAGTTAGTAAAAGAACTGAAATGCAGAAATCCAATTCATTGCTTTGTCCTAGAATCCAAGTCATTTTGAATAAGGAGAAGGAGAAGACAACCTAAGAGGGCAAGAGGAAGGCCTAAAAAGACTGTCACCCCCTCAGATTCAGCAACAAAGGACACTCAGGCAGATTCCACAGTTCATCAACCAAGTTTGCACCACTCCACAATAGCATAACCAACCCAACTTGGTAAAGGTGGGAGGATGGTTCTTGGTGGAAGAGGAGCCTGAGGTAGAAGCCAAATTGTAAACAAAGGAAAAGAAAGGGAAACAACTGATGCTGTAGAGAGCACCAATGGTCAAAGTGCCAGTAGGGGGAGGTCTAGAGGGAAAGCAAGAGGAAGAAGAAGGGTATCACAAACTACCAACATTTGCTATATACTTGACCTTACATATGTTTAACAAACTGACAGAAAACTATTATTTTCTTTGCACAGGTGCCACTGGGAGTAGGAGAGCTATTCAGTGATGATGGAACTCCAATGTTGAATGTAAGTGCTCTCTTGCTCTACTTTTTGAATGTACCCATGATTTCTATACTAATCCATTTTTGCAAATTTCAGGTATCTGGTGCCACTTCAACACAAGCTAGTCCAGCCTCTGTTAGTCACCACCAACAACAACCACCATAAAGTAGCCAACAAGAACAACTTTGATGTATTAGATGGAACTTTGTCATATATTATCATCTTTTTTGCATGATATCCCTTTAAATGTATCATATGGAACTTTGTCAATGATCAGATGTATTACATTGTACTACTTTTGCTAAAAACTTCTAATGTAACTAATTGTATGAAGGATTGTATTCATGTTCACTGTAACATCCATGGGCCATAATCATTGTCATTGATAGAAAATAGAAAAGTACATCCATACAACCATCCATCCATATTACAAAAAGGTTGCACACTCACCAACTGGTGTTATATGTATCAAAATACATTCATAGTTAATCATAGCAAAATACATTTCTAGTTATTCTACTTATGCTATAATTCATCCAACTACTACTACTTGTAATAGAACAATACAATCACTACTAACATCCACGAAAATATTAAAGCCACAGTCAGATTTTTCTCATTCCTTGAGCTTCTCATCAACTCAATACGCATCTCAACAATTTTGTTCTTCATCTCTTGACCATCTTCCTCTAAATTCTCCTTCTTCGTAGAGATCTTCTTTACTTTGTCTTCCATTAATTTATTTTCATACTCTAATTCCAATATTTTTGTGTCCTTCTCCAATAACTGAAATTGTAAATCTTCCTTATCATCAACCCACCGGAACATGTCACATTTTGTATCCTAGTAACACAATACAAAAAATTCAACACAATTCCACAAAATTCAACCCGATAAAAAATGCACAAATTCAAGAAAAATTATTTCAATTCAATTCCCACAACTTAATTGAGATAACAATAACTTACAGGCCATAATGGACATCCATAGAACTTATGCCCAACATTTTCCCCATTTCTGACGGTCTGCAGCACAACATCCCTCCCACACACACATGCAACCCTAGGATAAATTGACTTTCTTGAATTCGTGAGGGACGACGCACATGAGGATTTCCCACCAGCCATAGCAAGCACGAAGGGAAGATGGACAATGAGGAAGAGAAACCCAGCTCATAGCAAGAAGGATGGAGAAGAGAAGGGTGAGGAGCGAAGAGTGAAGCCAGAGGATGAAGAGCAAAGTGAACTGAAGCCTGCAACGGTATGTAGGAGTTGAATATTTTTTAAAGAGAATTACCTGTTTGTGACCAACTATAACAGGTAACAACAGGACCAGGTTTAGCGGAAGCAAAAATCAGTTAAAAGTTATTCAAACAGAAATAAACAAAAGAATAGATTAATATCCGCAAATCGGGCAAAGGTTAGATTAATGCGGTCAATTAATCCTAATAATATTTACTTTTACGAATGTTTAATTATATATCTATGATAAGATTAACTATTGAAACTTTTCTTAATGTTAACTACTCTATGTTTTAAAATTATCCCCTTCTCCCCTAAAAAACAAAAAAGAAAAAGAAGAAATTCCTTTCAATAAGATATTGTTGCTTTGAGTAATAATTATACTTCACTTTATAAATAAAATTGGGATCTAGTATTTCCAATCTCAATGAATTGAAGAGAATTTTTTACTGTTTTTGGAATGATTAGATTGATTGGTTTTTTTGTCCCCTCCTTTGAGTACTAAATATGGTTGATAGGTAAAGGATATGGGCTTATATGTGCCATAGTGTACGACTTGACTTGTCATGTTGAATAGGCTTGATTTAATGAACTGAAAAGCCCATTGCATAATGAACCGAAGACGTCGCTGGGTAGTCAGTCTACTGGCACGACTGACCCTTGTAATTTTCCCCATAGACGCTTTTGTCTATAGGAAGGCTAAGGGGCCTGATCTACAGTTTAGGTCTGCCAGGAAATGGCCAAGCTTAGTCCTTCATGCAATCTAACTACGTCAGAACGTCTGGCTGGAAATAATTCCTAATTATTTTGGAATTCATACTAGAAGTTTAATAATTTTGGAATTTTAAGGGTCATTTCAACACAAATAATTTTCTGCATGATCTGCGATGGAATAATTGTTCCCATGTGCTAATGATTTGGAAGGTCACCGTTCTCCCCTCATAACTACTGCTCCCTTCCTTTATAAATTGAGCCCTTGGGCAACATTTGAAGGTTCATTTCACTTTTTTTGAGTTTCTAGTACTTGAAATCTTTGTGCCCTAGTTTGATTTCCTTAGCTTTCCTTATTCTCAACTGATAACCGTTCTTTTAGGTCGTTTAACCAAAAGAATAGTTATGCAAACAATATTTATAAACACCCTAATACTACTACAACTAGTGTAGTGGTAAGTCGGGGATCGAACCACAAGGACAAGGGGTGATAGTTTATAGACTTGATGCAAAGGGTTTAAATGGGATTTGAAAGAATTATACTAATAGCAGAAAAGTAAAGCAAAAACTAAAACAATAATATGCTATGGAAGGAAAAATGGGGACAGACCAGTTCCACCCTAGGAAGGACAACCGAGCTATCAATACGCTAAATTAGGAGAAATCAGTCAACAATGAATCATGACACTCAAGATGACGAGAGGAAGTTTATGACCCTATAAATCACACGAACAACCTATAATCGCCCTATGTCTCCAAAGGAGTGGCAGGTTAACAATCTCAAATCCTAACTCTACGCATGAAGAACAAGCCAACCTAGGGTTTCACCAATCAAACCCCTAAGAAGACTACTCACACATAGTAATAACGACTAGGGCATACACAATGATAAAGGACATGATTGAAAGCATGAACGAATTGAATGCAAATGAACAAGAGAACGAAAACTAAGAACTATAACCGAACCGACAACTACTCTATCAAAACTGTAAACAAAACAACGATACTATCTAGAGGAATGAAATTAAGAAAAACAATACTTGAAAGCATTAAACGAACTAAAACAGAAAAGAAACAATACCTTGCATAAATGAAACTGCTTGAATGAAAGAGAAACCGAATCCGAAATACAAAGCTTGAAAACGAGAACAACGAAAGCTGTAAATCTAAACTAATGCATGAAAGAAATGAAAAGCTTTAAAGTGATGTTCTAGGTTGAGGCACAAGAGCTCTCAAAGTAGGCATAAGGTTATGTACAGAGAAAGAGGGTATTTATACCCTAGGGACAAAAGGAGTAAAACCCTAGGAAAAACCCTCAAGCGCCGACTAAAGAAAGAACCAAAATCTGCGGGAAAGAAGGCCATTCGGCCGAATGAATAGGTGATTTGGCCGAATGGGTGGCCATTCGGCCGAATGGTGTGGCCATTCGCCTAAAACAGAAGCTTGGCATTTGTGCGATCTGTCCACCATTCGGCCGAATGAGTGGAACCATTCGGCCGAATGGGTCTTGATTCGGCCGAATGAGTCTTCATTCGGCTATTCCCGAGAGCTTGATTTATGTACTTGAATCCTTGTCTTCCATTCGACCGAATGGATGTCAGATTCGGTCGAATCTGAACCTAAACCTTGCTGAACAGTTCCTTTGAAGTGCCTAGTGGCTTCTAGAGTTTATGGGATCTTCGAGAGTGACTTGGAACGCATGCCCAAGCTATGATACGCGCATCCAAACTCTTAATAGAAGTGTCAAAGCCTCGAACACGTCTCATTTTACCTCAAAATCATCGAGATCACATGAAATGACCTAAAAACAGCTCGAGGACAAGATCAAGGTAAAATTGAATGTAACGTGCATAAAACCAATATAAAAGCATGAGACTCGACACTAAAATGAGGTTGTAAACGTGCTCTAAAATGAGCACATCATCAACTCCTCAAAAACATGTCTTTTCTGAGTTTTCTTTAGCTTTTCAAAGTTTGAGAGCCAGGGTTTGATCACTTTCTTGGGTGCTTGAATTCAACAGTAAGGACACACACTTTGTTGCAGGTAATCTTGCTCTCTCTTTAACTTGTCTCTAAGGCCTCACCGTCATGTATTACAATGTGTTGTAGCGCCAGTGAATATTACTTTTCCCCACCCCATCATTGAGAAAGAGAAATATCTCTCTCCTCCCCTTTAGAAAGTATAAACTAATCATTTCTTCTGGTGATTCTAAAGGACATGAAACTTCAAAACCTAGAGACATCATGGAGAGTTGCCTAGTTCATAGTGAAAAGGAGGATTTCCAGAGGCTTACTGAGGGTGAACTCGCGGTTGAAGCTCCTTCAACCTCTGGGAGGGTTGATGTAAAACTATGTATTTTTAAGTAATAACAAATATAAATTTCAATATTTACGAATTAATTATTTAAAAAATAAAGTATTTCTTTTAAAAGGAAAAGAATTTAAATAGTTTTCTACTTACAAAAGGATTTTTTTATAGTTTCCTAATTTAAGAAAACTTTTCTAAGAAAAAAAAATGATCGTCAAATTTTAAAAGTCTCCTTATCTAATTAGAATTCTTTTAAGGAGAAAGACGATCATTAAATTCTTAAAAGTTTCCTAGTTTATTTAGGACTCTCCTAAGTTAAACTAATATAAATATATCCAACTTCCTCATAGATTTCAACTTGACAAAAGGTATGTATGTTTTACCGATCTCTAGTATTTATTTTTTCAAAGGCAAGTACTTGATTTATTTCTTAAAAACCCTAACCTTATTTAGTTTTTGTAAAATATTTTACAGTATGTTATTTTTGAGAAAATTAGAAATATTACAAGTATTAAAATATGAAATTCATTGTGAATATTTTTATAATTGTGTTTATAAATTTTTAGATTTATATAATGAATTTTAAAGTTAGTTTTATGACCTAAACTATGGAATTTTGGTATTGAAATTAAGGAATTGTACCCTAATATTGAAATATGATTTTAATCCTAATTTATGAAAGTTATAGCATATATATTTAAGAAATTTTAAAAATTAGGTTTAAGTGCAGTAAAATTTGTTAAATAGAGGATTGATTTAGTTCCTTTATTATTTTAGGAGAGAAGTACTATCTAGGAGATTTCTAAGTTGCTAAAGTGGATAACCTAATTACCCATTCTAGGTACATACATGTTGGAATACTTGTATGAATAGGAAAGTTATTGCTCAATTTCATTTTATATAGTATCATATCTAGAATTGATTTGATTTATGAGCAATTTTGAATGTGTGTGTATTGGCATATTTGAAGGAGTTAATATGTTTGTATGATTTTAAATTGCAAACATGAGAAAGTTTTGGTATAATTATTTAAGCATGTTGCATGAATTTTTTCCATAATAGTAAGTCACGACAAGTAATGACAAGTTTAAGTTCATTCATATGAAGTCTTCAAATGAAATGTAGGGAAGGAAAATTATGTCATTTAGGGCATGCTTTATAAATTGAACATTGTTATTAATCTTGTTTAACAAAGTAGTAGACAAGGAAAAGAAAGTGTCTTGAAAATATTATGTGATCACTATATGTTAAACAAAGATAAAACGAGAAATTGTATGATGAGCACTGTTTTGTTGTGTTTATTCAAGAAGGTGTGTTAAGTCTTTTAAAACACTAATCACTTAAAGTGGAAGAGGTTAACAATAAAATTCAAGTGATGAATTCACCTTGAGTATTGAACAATGGGGGACACTTGGTGGTAAACTGGTAGCTCAAGGCTCCAATTGGGTGACATGATGATGTTACCTTTCTTCTTAATAGCGCTAAAATTTCGTCACTTCCATAATAGTGATATAACAATAATAGTATTAGATTCAGATTTTGTACCATTCCTTACTAGTCCCCTGTGGATCAAGCAACAAACATGTTCATTACTAAACCATTAATAGTAGCAGTTTAATTAACATAAGTCTAAAGTTAATAATAGTTTTTAATGTCAAAGTGTTTTGTTAGTTAGTGAACCAAGTGTTTTTGAATCAACTATTTGTTTTGGGAATGATGCATGTTAGGTTTGTTATCTGATATGACACTTAAGGCTATAAAACAGTATACTTATCTGTTGATGCGTGAACCGAAGAAACAGTAGTCGCGTCGTGGAGAACCACTGACCTAAAAGACGATTCTGCGCTACCTCCTGGTGCAGTAGACAACAAGCGGTCGCCCTCCGTGATAAGCACAGCGCTGAAGTTTATGTGCACTCACAAACCCGACTGGAATTCAGAATACTTGCCCAAGAAAAGTAGAAGTGTTTAGTATTTTAGAAAGGAGGGAGCTTCGGATTTCTGTGTGTTTCTGAAGAGAGACTGTGGGAGTATATATAGCCAGCAAGGAGGTAAAACACAACGGTTGGCAAGGGAAGTGGAGAAGGTGGTCAAGCCACGTTCAAGCATTAAGGTCACGTTTAAGCAATGGTGCAAAGAATGAGTCAAAAACCGTTGGCATGAATGGTGCAGGACTGAGTCAAAAAAAACGTTTTGAATTTTCTCAAATAAAATTCCTCCAAAAAGATAGGACCCACGCCCGCGCATCCCCTAAGATCCTAAGTCCCGAGGCCCGACCCGACCCGGCTCACGCGCACGCTCGTGTGTGTGTGTGTGTGTGTGTGTGGCACAACACCCACCTCCAAGGAACTCAACTAGGTAGTACTAGCATATGACAACTTATAAGGAAGGAAAAATCATTTTCCTCCACCAATGTGGGACTCTCACATATATTAACACTCTCCTTTTTATATCAAAAACTTCCAACAATCCCCCAAAGGTTTGAAGATATGAAAAGGAAAGGAAAGAAAATGCAATTCTGGGCAAAACAAAATAATTGCATAAGTGTCAATGTCTTGCGACTTGAATTAACACACAGCGGACATCAAGCTATGATCCCTCACCTACCAAGTGACCTTCGTCTTGAACTCAATAGGGAGTTAGGGACCCGTCACGTTGAGCCACACAATTGAACATGTATAATATTCTGAAATTCTGCGAATAAAGGTGACGCATTATACTGGCAATACGCCCAAGCCTGGATGCTCATAGGTGCTCTATAGTATAAGCCACGAAATATTCATAGGAAGCGGCCACACTTCCACATCTAAGTAGGTGAATCCCATCAAGTGTGAGCTACAACACACCATCAAAAATATGGATATGGGTTCATTAAGAGCCATATGCTCAACCTCTTTCTCATTTGTAGCTAAGCACGAAACAAACATCTAGAGATAGACAATCAAGAAAAAAAAATGTGCTTCCGAATTATTATTATAATGTTCTCCTTTAAACTCATGGTGAGTAGGAATTCACTATTTCACAATTCATACAACAGGCTTTAGCTCCATCTTTTCTAATGTTTCCAAAACTAGTTTTCTACATAGGCCTTTAGTTAACGGATCCTCAATGTTCCTTTCGGACTTAACATAGTCCAGTGATATCACTCCTTCAGACAACAAATTTCTAACAGCCTTATACCTTAGACGAATGTTTTCCATTATAGGCATGGTTGTGAGCAACAGTAATCGCAGCTTGGGAATCACAATGAAATGCAATTGAAAGAGCTGGCTTCCCCTACAGTGGAATATCAACAAGCATGTTCCTCAACCATTCTGCCTCATGACCTGCCAATTCAAGAGCAATAAACTCATATTCCATAGTAGATATAGCAGTACAAGATTGCTTACAAGATTTCCAGGATATGGCTCCACCCCCAAGGGTGAAAACATAGCCACTGGTGGAGTTAACTTCATCATTATCAGATACCTAGATGGCATCACAAAAACCCTCCAAGACTCCTAAAAATTTGGAGTAATGCAAACCCCAATCCATAGTACCCTTATGGTACCTAAGCAACCTCCTCAGAGCTACCCAATGATCACTACTTGGGTTATGAGTGTACCTGCTCAACCTACTAACAGAATAAGCAATGTCAGGTCTAGTGTAGTTCATAAGAAACATAACACTACCAATAATTCTAGTATACTCAGACTAATCAACTGGATCACCATTATTCTTCTTTAAGTGGAAGCTGGGATCATATGGAGTCTTAACTGGATCGACATTAAATGAGTCAAACTTGTTAAGAAGTTTTTCAACATAGTGTGACTGGTTAAGACAAATGTCATTTGGAGTCCTTTGGATTTTTACTCCTAAAATCACATCTGTCTCACCCATGTCTTTCATTTCAAAATTTAAACTCAAAAATTGTTTTGTCTCATTTACTCGATCCAAGTTAGTCCCAAAAATTAACATATTATCCACATAAAGACAAATTATCACACAACCAAAACTATCATGCTTAGAATAAAGACAAGAATCACCTTCATTAACATGAAAACCATTACTAGTCATAGTTTTATCGAATTTGTTATGCCATTGCTTTGGAGCTTGCTTAATCCCATACAATGATGTGACTAACTTAAAACCTTATTCTCTTGGCCCGGAACATCGAACCCTTCAGGTTGGACCATATAAATCTCCTCATCCAAGTCACCATTCAAAAACGTAGTTTTGACATTCATTTGGTAAACAATAAGATTAAAAATGCAAGCAAAAGCAACTAAAGTCCTAATGGTTGCAATTTTAGTGACAGGGGAGTAAGTATCAAAATAATCAATTCCAACTTTTTGAGTAAAACCCCTTACCACTAACCTTGCCTTATACTTGTTTATGGATCCATTGGTTTTCAATTTTTTCCTAAAGATCCATTTACAAGTAATGGGCTTACAACCCCTAGGAAATTCAACCAATTCCCAAGTGTTATTATTGAGAATTGATTGCAATTCACTATCAATTGCTTCTTTCCAAAATACAGCATCAACTGACCTCACCGCCTCATTATAGGTTCTTGGATCATCTTCCAAAAAAAAATATGCACAAAGTCATCATCAATTGAGGTAGATTCAGATAAAAGGGAAGTAATAAAATCAGGACCAAAACTATTATCCTTTCGTGCTTTTTTGCTTCTTCTCAGTTCTGAAATAGAATCATCGTTAGTAATAGGGACATTAGCAATGGGTAAACTAACTGAACTACTACCAAGTAATTCACTATCATTAGAGGGAGACATTTTCCAAGGAAAAATGTTCTCAAAGAATTCTGCATCTCTTGCCTCAATGATATGGCCACTTGCATAAGAGTTGTTAGTACCTTTAACAAGAAAACGACAAGCTGCACTTTGATAAGCATAACCAACAAAAATAGAATCAACTGTTTTAGGACCAATCTTGTCCCTCTTGAAACTAGGTATGCCTACTTTTGCTAGGCACCCCCACACCTTCAAGTATTTCAGGTTTGGTACTCGATCTTTCCATATCTCGTATGGAGTCTTGTCAAGCTTCTTATGAAGAACCGTGTTCAAAATATGATAAGCAGAAATAATAGCCTCCCCCCACATGTTATTAGGAAGCCTAGAACTAATAAGCATAGAATTCATCATATTCTTTAAAGTTATATTTTTCCTTTCAGCTATACCGTTTTGTTTGGGTGAATAGGGAGTTGTCGTCTCATGTACAATGTCGTGTTGCTCACAAAATGCCTTAAGAGTATCAGGGTTGTACTCACCACCTCTGTTACTCCTAACTCTCTTAATCTTCTTATTCAATTGGTTTTCTACCTCAGCTTTATATTTAAGGAACATTTCCTCAGCTTTGTCCTTAAACTTGAGAAGAAAAACCATGCTAAAACGTAAACAGTCATCAACAAAGGTGATGTAATACCTTTTACCCCCTCTGCTCTCGTGATTATTAAAATCACCCAAGTCACTATGAACAAGTTTTAGTATTTTAGTCTGTCTATCTGATTTAAATGGCTTCTTTGAGAATTTGGCCTCAACACAAATTTGACATTTCGAAAAATCAGTATTGGAAAAACGTGGAATCAAATTTAAATGTTTAAGCCTTTTAATAGAATTGATGTTAATGTGTCCTAGTCTAGCATGCCATAAATCAATAGACTTAGCAATATAAGCAGAAGAAGTACTAGCACTTTTATTCATAGTGTTAACTTTTACATCAAGAGTAAAAAGCCCCCCATTACAAAAGCCCTTCCCCACAAATTCCCTATTACGAGTAAGAACTAATCTATCAGAGTCAAAAGAGAGCTTTAGCCCAACTTTTATAAGTAAACTGCCAGAAATTAAATTCTTGTGCATCTCTGGAATATGCAAAACATTAGTGAGAGTAAGCAGTTTTCCAAAAGTAAGAGTGAGAACGATCTTCCCTTTGCCTTGGATAGAGGCAGAAGCTGAGTTGCCCATGAAGACATTTTCACCTTCCACCTTGTCATAGGTGGTGAACATGTCCTTATTGGCGCAGATGTGCCTGGTTGCTCTAGTGTCAACAATCCACTCGGCAGCATTACTTGTAAGGTTAGCTTCTAATACAACAGCAACAATAATGTTAGAATCCTCAATAAGATTCGCTTGACTTTGACCATTGTTTTTCTTCTTGACCCTACAACCCTTAGCCTTGTGACCAGTCAGCCCACATTCAAAACAAGTACCCTTAAACTTGTACTTCTCAACTTTCCCCTTAGGCTTAAGATAACTGTTTTTGGCTTTGAACCGGTTGTTTGGTTTAGGTTCAACAAGATTGGCTTTAGCAGAAGAAGAGGAAGGGAAAACAGAATGGCCTTTGTCTTTGATACGGTTTTCCTCCTCAATTTTGAGGTGTCCTACAAGCTCCTCTAAGGTTAGGTTTTTCTTCTTGTGCATTAGCTGGTTACGGAAATCCTTCCAAGAGGGAGGGAGTTTCTCAATCAAAACAATAGCTAGGGTAATATCACAAATGGACAGACCTTCAGCAGCCATATTAATACACACATTCTCGTAAGCATGAATTTGATAAATAATAGGTTTATCAGCAACAACTTGAAAACTCAACCACTTACTAAAACAGTAACGTTTAGTACCGGCATCATCTGTCCCATATTTTTTCTCTAGAGCATCTCAAATGTCCTTAGCATGATTAAATCCCACCTTTTTTTAAATGTCCTTAGCATGATCATGTGAGATAGGCTCTAGGTTCATGAAGCCAACCCACCTTTTTGAGATTAAAGCTTTCCTTTGACGTAGATTGCCAACTTCGACCCACCTTATGACAAAATCCTGATGTACAAACACCTTGAATAATTAAAATCGAATCCATGGCAAGGATAAAAACAAACATAGTATCTTTGCTTTGGCCGATCGTATCCACCTAATGCCAATCTGATCACTATCAACGAAAAATTCTACTCGTACTTGTCTGAAAAATCAAACTGACCAGGTTAAAAGCAGGTATACGACTTTTACTAATTTTTAAGGTCTTTCGATAGCAATCTTATGGCTGAATTACCGTTTTACAAACAAGTGTCAAAATTACATATAAGCAAAACAATCATAATTCAGAATCTGATCCAACATAGAATTGCACACAAAAAAGAGAAAAAACAGTTAAGTTCCATTCCATTATAACAGAAATCAATGACACATCAACAAAACCCAGTTCAAATTACATGAGAATACACAACAATATACAAACCTAGATCACCAGTTCCATAAAATACCTTAAAATTCACCAGAAAAACCAAAAGATGCAATCTTTAAGAAACCCATATTACAACACAAATTCATCAAAATGCTCAAGTTGTAGGAGATTAGAAGAGTAAACTAGAAGCTAGGCATTGATAGAAGTAACCTGAGGAAGGGGATTTGAGGACTGAAACGGTTGGATTCCTGATTGAAGAGGATTTGGGAAATAAGATAATATTACCGCTACTTTGATTTGCATTTGCATTTCTGGAAATGAAAAAGATGTTCATGAAAACTGGGCAGCTTCCTCCTGACAGACTCTCCATTCTTCAATTCTGCTGTTATGAGTGTGAATCAATGGAAGATATTTGGCTGGCTGCTTGTGTTGTGTTGAATGAGCTTGCTTTTCAAGGATAGATTTTTCTCCGTTAACAGATACTGGTGGCAGTGAGCTAGTGACTAGATTACTGTAAATGACGGTTTGACAGGATATTAATTGATAAACAATAACGTTGCAAACGATCGATGGTTAGAGTGATAGACCCTACACTCAACGAAAAGCTGTTCAAAGTTAAACAACTGGCATGCCAATTCGGGTTGTCTTGTTCAAAGTTACTAAGTGTATTTATTCGATTCGGGTCAATAATAAATCGGATTCATTCGGTTATTTACTTACTCAATTCAGATCAGATTTGGTTCGAATTTATTCGAGTTTAAAAGGATTAAGACAAGTTATTTCAAATTTGGTTAGACTTTATATAGAGTCCAATTTGGACGAGTTAAAATAGTTTATTTCGAGTCTATTCGGTTCTATTTTGGACACGTTAAGACATTTTATTTTAAACTAGAAAATTATGAGTCACTTATAATGACTAATCATCTTAGTTATAGTTGAAACTTGGGTTGGAAGTCGACATCTACTTATGTTGTAATTTACATTTTAAAAGTTAGCTTAAGTTCATTTTATTTTGATTTTGATTTTATTGTTTTGATTTTATATCATAATAAGTTGCAACTTGTTATTTCTTTAGGGGTGCTATTATACAATTGTGAACTCTTCAATAATAAATGACCAGTATTATCAGGATAATGATATTAGATTTTAAACATTTTAGCTTAAATTAGGTTAAGGATTACTATCAATGTCGATTTATTATCGGCTTGAATAGGTTTCAGATTATTACTAGTTGGTTAAGTATTGGTTTAGGTTGTTAACAGGTCAATTTGTTCCGGATCGGGTTAACTTCATGTTTGAGTAGGTTGGGTTGTCATTGTTAACATCTGTGATATGCTAGAAGGCATGAGTGGATTCAGAATGAGAGCAATGTCATTGCTTCATTGCTTCTAACTCACGAAACAAGTATGGCAAACGCACCAAAACCCACAACTTCCCCTCCACTTCCTCAACCACTGTTATCCAAAAATATAGCAAGAGATTGGAAAGAGATCACTTCAGAAATCAGTGACTGATTTACTTACAAGATATCAAATCACCCCAAATAATATGCAACGAAATTAGGTAAAGACAGTATTCTTCCTTCATTTCAAACGTACTCCATACATTGTAAAATAAAACCCAAGCATGTTCCCAAACTTAGTTCAATCAAAACAGCGATACCAGATTTTGATACAATACAACAAAACCCAAAATCACATTATTGAACAGAAAATTCCCAGATTTCTGATTTTACATTAACAATTAAGTCGCACAGCAAACCTTTTCACCATTCAGCTGCAAGCTCTTGACTAAACTGCGTGAAACCAAAAGAATAAGAATGGCATATGAGATTCATTTCCTCAGAGCAGCAATTTCACCACGAGAAATTGAATCTAAAAGCACTGCAAACAGCAGGGTTACTTATTTAGTGAAATCACTACAGCGTACAGCTCCATCAGTAATGCATAAGCCCACAGTAACAACTCCATTCAAGGAGAAATGAAACATCAATCAGTAGATCAGAGTTTCATTATTCAAACAGTTCAAAGGGGCACGCAAAAAAGCCGGAAAGTTTGGATGTTCTATGGACTGCAGGAAGTTTACCAGCTATGCATGTGCACCCACAAATGTGTTTTATAGTGTACTTTCTATGTCAGGAAAAGAAGGCACACATACTGTTTATCAGTTCAGGATGTCCAGAATAAATAGTCATATTTCCAAAAATAGTAAAGCCCTGTATTTGGCTATCCCAAAATACTCTAAAGATAGAGTGACGGGGAGTGAATGGGACTAGTCCAGATATGATGAAATACCAATTGTCATACTATGCCAGCTATATCTTGGCACAATGGTAAAAAATTGTTGAGTTCTTAAACTAAAAACGACAAGCAACATTCAGCAGCAGAGCACGGGGCTGGTAATCAAGGTTTGTAGGGAAAATCTGAAGCAGCATCCAGCAATGAGGCTAAGTTGAAGAACACTACAAATTGTTGAGCACTAACACAAGCAACACCTGCTCTAACCTTCAATAAGGTGATATATACACTAATACAACAGTACAACCAGCGGGAAAAGAAAGATAACTGTACTTCAACAAGCATTTCCATCTACAACAGACAAGTCCTCAAATAACTAGCTTTAGTGGAGTTTAAAGTGAGCCAATTGTATAAATTAGATGTAAAACTATAGCTGACACTAGTTTTATAGTCTAAATCAGACATGTTAAAGCATAGAAACAAGCAATTTTAAAAACAAAGCTCCAAATTGAATCATAAGGTCTGAGGAAATACCAGGGATCCATTCAATGTCCATGTCCATGATCATCATGCCCGTCCCAGGGATGTCTCCAACCCTAGATAAGAGCATCAGTCCATCAGTCTAATAGTGGGTGCGTAAAGTTTCACTGCATTTGAAAGGAGGGCAATTACAGTTTTACTATCAAAAGAAGTTGAAAATGGAGCTCACCAATACAACTGGACCATCTTGCTTAGCTCTGTAAAGAACCCAAAACCTGAAAATTCAAATACATAGCTTATTAGAGAAATCCAATCATCAGTGTCATCCTTGAATAATGTCTGAAGGACCAAGGTAACACATTTCAGGTGCATTTGCATACAATTGACCAATGATATCTTTCAAAAAAAAAGTTAAAAATATCACTCAAGCAGAAGTATGAGGACCATTCGCACCTAAAAAACCAAGTCAAATAGACCTAATGAGTTTCAGTACCATCTCCAGAGTGTAAAATCTAAAGATTAAGAATCAACATGGGTCACTTTGTAAATTCAGCCAAAAACATGATTTTAGTACTTAGAAACTTGATTTTGTATGAACAATCATTCATAAACAACCATGTTAAGGCAGGGCAGATTTGTGCAGGGGGCGGGGTTAACAGTAAGAAAAGTTTTTCTAGTAGCAAATATGAGATGCTTTGTAAGATATACAAGATGTTACAAACAAGTTACTGAGGTGATCATTGTTTGGTACAAAAGACTCTCAAGTCAAATGTCACACCTCCCACATAGCTGTCTCACTTCTTATTGTTGAATCAGCGAAAAGTTTATATTTTCTTACTTTTCCCCAACCCCAAACAAGTCTGGCACAAGACTTTACCACTATCTAAAGCCTTATTAAAAGAAGTAGATTGATGTATCACATGATAACATACAAAACTCTACATATAGTACAACTCATTTCTCTAATATAAGTCTATTGTAGTCAATCCCAACCACTTCAGCAATCACTATGAGAAAAGTATTCATTCTATGAACCTTGACAAATCGAATATACTTTCATTTCCCTTATACTCCCTTTGTCTCAAATTAGTTTTTATACTTATGAAAGCACACAATTTTAGATGATAAGTTGTGCTTTGGTTATCAATTATTAGTTTATTAAGAAAGTAGATGTGAAAGAAGTTAGTGGATAATTTCTTTTATTGAAAAAAGTAGATATAATGGGCGATATTGAAGGATATTTTAATTGAATGTGAGTGAATGGTGGACCACAATATTTTGGGAGTATAAAAACTAATTTGGGACGGATGAAAAAAGAAAGTTTAAAAACTAATTTGTGACAGAGAGTATCATTTAAACACACCAGCACATTTGACTCCATAACAAATGGAAAACTATGCTGGGGCTAACTAATACATCATTGACTAAACAATTTCAAGAGAATAGCCACG
Organism: Dysphania ambrosioides; assembly: GCA_026401315.1. Taxonomy (NCBI): domain Eukaryota; kingdom Viridiplantae; phylum Streptophyta; class Magnoliopsida; order Caryophyllales; family Amaranthaceae; genus Dysphania; species Dysphania ambrosioides. The sequence continues at coordinate 854,769 of CM048672.1, forward strand.
AAATGAATGGGCACATCAGCATTTCATTTTTACTTTGAGCCATACATGCACTTCAAAAGAGGGGGAGGCTTCAGGTAAATTCTATCACCTAATCTACTTAATACTACTTTCCTAGAGGCTGGAGCATTATTGAAATTCTCAAAGATGATGATACTTAGTCGGAAAAATACTAGAAAATAAAAAAAATATATATAAAAAAAATTCCAAAAGCTAGGATACTAATGTCTATGCTTACTCTTTTCTAGTTGCGTTGTCCAAGGTTTTAAATGGTTGTTACATAGAAATATAAGGGAACAAAGTCAAGGACATCACATCCTGGATAATGTTTTCACTCCTGAATACATCTCCAAGGCCTGGCCGTCGTACATTACAACTGAAGCTAGATCATAAAGAAAGCGCCTCTGACTCAGTAATCCAGAGATGCTAACACGAACACAATATTAACCAAACTGGAAGCTTCTAAAAGTATATTGGAAAAGCAGGGAATGGATTAATGGAATAACATAGCCATCAAAGAAATCACATTGGGTACCAAGAGTCAACATCTAATCGAAATTTTATCCATCAAATCATCACACTAGCCCTATTCAAAATCACATTTTGCTATCCCTCAAGTTCACACAAAACACGAGAATCAATCAAAAACCAAAATAAATAAACACCCAACATCACAAATCGATCAATGATCAAACAAATGAAAGAAATTGTTCAAATCGATTAGGGTTTTGATTTTTGGGGAAGAAGAACAGAATATGGAAAATACCACATGATGGCGCACATGCCCTTGCCGGTTACTGAATGCCAACGCTTCGGAGCGTGAAGAGTCATACCCTTGTAGGTTGTTCCATGACCACCTCCCATTATTCTCCCTTTCTCTCTACGTCTAGATCTTTCTCTCTCTAGCCTTGAGCGGATGGTGGATCACTGAAACTACTACTCGTTTATAATTAAGTGGGTTATTTTGGGCCTTCTTTCTTTTTGGGTTCATGATTTCAAGTTATGGTCGGGTGTGGTAACTCAGTCCGTTTGGATAGTAGGATTATTTTGGGTCGGTTGGAATATGGTTGACATTCATTTGGTTTTTTTTTTTTTTTTTGGCAAAGCAATAACAAGAGAAATGGCTAGGCACGTTTGCCTTGACAGCCAATACATGTGCTCTAGCAACAGAAGATTTACCTACTTTAATAAGAATAACAAAGTGAAAGTTACAAGTTAAACAAATGATGTCACGTGCCAATTGCCTACATTTCTTGTCCGTCGATTGGAGATCTTTTAGGGCTTGCACTACGTGTTTGCTATCTATTCTTATTGACCAAGCCTCTCCCAATTGTCGGGCATCTCTGAGAGTGTCGAATATAACTAGCAATTTCGTCTAAAGAGCTGAGGTAGCCTTAACATACTTCCCATTTCTTTGACATATGTTCAACACTTATACGATCCATCCAACACCTTCAGAAATTATACGTCCTGAACTCGGGAATTCTTTGTATTTCCAAGCACCATCTACTTCAATGATTCTTGCTATCCAATTTCCAAGCATCACTGTGCCTATTCTTCATCCTATATAGAAAATTGGCATCATCATCATCAAATAACCCTAATTTCTTCGTGTTAAAGCCTTTGTAGATGGTAGATTTCTTCTACTTCTTCGTTCTATCACCATCTATACTCTTCACACTATAAGGATCTTGATCCTAAGTCCTTAAGGAAACCACATGTAATATCCCGGTAATTTCCATTTTCTATAAACCAAACCTTTAGAAAACTACTAGTGTGCTACAACCATGTATTCAAACATTAAGGCCATAAAACAAAGTTTTGCAGCAGAAACCAAAACACTTTTCAAAATAACATCAATCGTAAAACAAACTCCTAACATAACAAACCGGAACCGTAAAGACCCTTATTGTAATGAACCAAAATAATGTTCAACTCAAATCCAAAACCAACAATCTAAAATCAACTCACAAAAGCAATCTAATCTGAAATTTAAATTAAAGAAACACTCCAGTCAATCCACTCATGCATGAATGCTCGACTAGATACCTATCAATAATCTGCTCCCCAATAATACAAATGTAAATATTGGATCATCACAGTGTCATTTATAGGCAAAAGTCATGAACAAAAACACAAAAAAGCACATAATTAGTAAAAGTACATATAACAAAGTATAACAATTAAAATAGTAATTAAATAAGAATAAATACATAATGTAAGAACGTATTACGCGATATTTTACTCAACTGTCATGAAAAATTAATTACTTACTTGGATTAAGTAATAGACAAGGTTGTCTCCCCCATGTCCTGATTAGGATATCAAATAGATAAATAACCCATGCATTCTTGTCAGAGAGCATCAAAATACAATATAAATTCATATGGTAAACGGGCGCGACTCCGTTACCATAGCTAGATGAAATCTCAAATGACCTCAATTTTAAGTTTAAAACTTTATAAAAGAGAGACTCGTAGATCACATGACCTCTAATAAAAGCCACAGATAATACCTCGTGAAGCTTCAACCCCTGATTGTCAATATTCTAGACGTGCACTAGCCTAGAGTTTTATTACTTATCCTCTTTCTCTTTACGTGATTTACTGTTTAAACTTAGTTTATACAATCACCATAGCACACACATACAAATATTACAGTTACACAATAAATCTATGTTATACTATAATTTTTAACCTTTTGATTTCCATCTTAACTTTTAAACATGTTGAACAGAGACAACTACCCACATCATTTAGTCTTGAAATTCACCTTTACTCAATTCATACTATCAGTAATGAAAGAGTAATAATAAACAACCTCATGGATTAATTAGGAAATTAATTCCAATTTAATAAATCAAGATATCTCACCATATATAATTTTTTTTCTCGATTAGTATTGACAAATCATAATTATAACTCATCACTAATACCAAATCATGCCCCAAAAGTTTCCCTAAACATGATACTAATTTTTATTTCAATCTAGATCATGCTCTTAAATTTAACATTTTTTGTAACTTGTACGTACCTTGAATAAAATAAACGGGTGGCCACTTTCTCTATAAATATGCACCTTCTACGAATTGATTTTCTACATCCAATAATACCTCCTATATCAATACATCAATACCCAAAATTTACAGCAATCATACTAAGTTTTCTAAGGTTTTAAAATATTTCCAAAACATATTTTTAAGTCTCCCAAAACATAATCTAGTAATTCAAACACAATACTACAAGTATTGGTTAAAAACTCATTAAAATACATATCATAAAACTCTATTTTTATAACCCTTCAAATCTGAAAATTTGTACTCATTATAGTATATTCAAATTACTCACAATTATATCTTAAAATAATCTTAATTTAATGTATGTACTAATAGTATATAATTTCAAGTTTTAAAACATGAAATCTCATCAATTAAACCATGATCTAATATGTATAATATTTTTAAAATTTATTCCAAATTCCATAATATTAAATTTTTATCATATACTATAGTTAAAATTTCATGAAATAAATACTATTATAAAAATCTAAGCCTTAAATCATGAAAACTAACATTTTTATACTAAAACATATGATCATAAAATCTGAAAATTCATGTAAACTACAACCCCATAAAAATTTATATAGATGATTCATAAAATATTTATAAAACTCAAAAGCCTAGTATTAAAACCCTAATTCATGATACTAGCATGTCTAAACATTAATATTTATGCATAAAAAATTTATAAAAACTTATAGTATGCATAAAATAAATTTAGAACATAAAAATTTTTATACTTTCAATATAGATTTAACCCATAATAAAATCAATACAAAAATCATATAAACTTAATATATATGTATATTAGAGCATAATAATAGGGAAAAAAGAAGAGAAAGAAGGGAGGGAGGCTGTCCGGCAGCAAGTGTGGCGGCAGTGGGCTTGGCTGCAATTGGGGATCCACAACAAGGAGAAGGGCTTTTGGGGTTGGGGTTTTCTTTTTTCCCTTATTTACTTTTTTTTTGGGGGGGGGGGGGGGTGTTGTTTCTTTTTTTTATAGTGTTTAGTTGTTTTATTTTACTTTAAAGTGTTTAGGTTTAAGCAAACTTGTTTAGGGTTTAAAATGTGGAGTACTAGGTTTAGAAGTGTTTTTGGCTTAATGAGTTTCTTATAAAAAATCTTTTGTAAAAGAAAATTAGTTTTATGGTTTAAATAAATAATTACATATTTACAAAATAGTGTATTAATAACATAGGAAGTATGTATGTATGAATGAATATATATATATATATATATATATATATATATATATATATATATATATATATATATATATATATATATCTGTGTGTGTGTATAAAGTATATGTATTGCCAATTTTTAAAGTAATGTAAATAAAATATTTTCGATAAAAACGTAATCAAAACCTCATAATTTTTGGGGGATTACACAACACTTAGGGAGAAATCCAGGGCCAACAAATTGACTACTTGGACTTGGAGAGATTGGATAAGGGATTAGCCAAATCTCTCTTCTAGAAGGTTGAAATCCCTCCCACCTTGGGTTTTCCTAGTACTTCCTCTGAAACCCCTCAGCTTCTTCTTATTGCTTCTCTTTCTTGCCATAATTCTGCATCTAGAGCTTGATATAGCTTCTAAGTCAGCCTATTTTGATTTAAAAAGACTTGAAGATATGTTAAGATCCCTGAGTTTTGTCGTTTCCAAAGGGGTAGTATGGGGGAAGAGAGGATAGACTTGTTCGAAACAAATATTTCCAAGGAGTATTAGAATAATTGGAAGTTAAACCGAGATAATGGAAATGAGGAGGTTGAGGGAAGGAGAAAAATTCAAAGCTTGGGATTTTTACATGAGAATAAGATAGAGTTCTGTCAAAATGGGCTTTAACAAGGATAGAATCTTGGTCATAAGGAGACGAGATGTGGGCCTGGTAGGAGACAATTGTAGGAGAACCAAACTCTAGCCTCTTGGAAGTATAATGTCCCCTTTTGGAATCTAGGGTATGAAGGGATGGGCTAAGGAAGATAGGGTTTTTTGAGAGGAAAAAATTTGGGCCTAAAATATTGGGTTGGGCATGAGGGTTCTCAAGAGATCAAGTTGGAGTTGTCCAAATGGGAATAGAGGTAAAAGTGGGTCGAACATAGAGAGGTTTAGTAAACCGTCCATCCAAATAATTTCATAACAATGGGATTTGTGAATCCTCATCCAAAGAACAACTAAGACTAAGCATGTCAGAAATGGAGTGATATTTGTCCTTGTAGAAGCTAGGTTTATTGAAATTTTCCAAAGAGTATGCGTATAATCTAAGCTAGAACAAAGGAAAAATGCAAGCAAATTTATAAGGTAGAGGGCTAGTGGGGGTTTTATAGAAATAAATAATATTTTAAAGAAAGAATAGTGGCAATAAGAGTTAAACTATTGGTAGGATTTAAGGGGGGGGGGGGGGGGGGGGGGGGGGGGGGGGGGGGGGTTTCTATTTAAAGCTTTTAAGATAGAATATCCCTTAGAGTATCATGACGAGTTAGAGCAGGAGGAAGTAAGGAAGGTAGTCTAACCCTTAGGTCCTTAACTTTAAAAGGAACAAAATTAAAGAGGGATGAATAAATATCCGATATAGGATTAGACAGTAAGTTAGGATTTTAAGAAGTTGACTCTTGAGCTACACAACCATAAATAGAAAACTTGACTCTTTGGCTTCTTTAACATCTAGGAGTAAAGAGGGTTTGGGCTTGCGCGACATTTGGACCAGCGACCTTAGGAAACAAACTCAATCTTTTTCCACGCGTCACTAAGACTCTTCAAGGGGATTTCCTTAGACAAACTAAATCCAATACCAAAAACACATATTCTCTTAGCACTTTTCAAGACGCCATTGTTCAAATTAAGGAAGGCCTCATCTCTAACTTTGAATTTCCTCTTTAAGTTAGAAGCATGAAAACCCTGACCTTTTGGTCCATTCTTATCATAAGAAGACTACTTTTCTCCTAGCCCTTGAGAGGATTTCTAATGACCATTTCCAGAGTTGCCACAATTATTTGAACTGGATTCCTAATTTATACCTTGGTCTCCATTAGAGCCACGATCTCTATCCTCATGATCACTATATGTTATTTTAGATGCACACTTACAAGAGGGGGAGGGGGGGGGTGAATTGGAAGAGTAATATTTTATGCACATTTTAAGGAATTTCAATTGGAACTTGTAAACAAAAGGAACTTGGAAAAGGAACGCAAGAGATTTATCGCGTGGAAACCCTTTGAGCCTAACTCAAAGGAAAAACTACGACCACTTAGGATTTTAACTCTCTTTCACTAATATGGCAATCTTCAATTACAAACTATTGTCTCTCTAGACTCTAGTTTCACCCTAAACAAGAGTTCCTTTCTCTATCTCTCTTTTTCTCTTATCTTTCTCTTCTCCTTTCTCTCTCAAGACTTAATACTAAGTCTTACAAGATTACCCAATCTTTCTACCCTAGTACAACTCAGTACTCTCAAAGATTACAATATAAACTAAGTTTGTACTTTGTAACTAGATTAAAAAGAACTTGTGATTTTAAGCCTTTGATTAACTAAAAAAATATTTTTCTATCAAGAAAACGTTTAAGTGTGTGAGTTAGTGTATTTGATTTGTGAGAAAAAAAAATCCCTTTTATAATGTTTAGCAAATTCTTCACTAGCCCATGATTCCCTTAAAATAAGCCACTAAGTACAAACCACTCAACAAAAAAAGACGTGCAAAAATAGTTGTGTAATATGGTTGTACATGCATGCTAAAATTGTTGGATTTTAGTTAGGAAAATAATATGTAATTTAGGAAGTACTGAGTAAAATTAGGAAACCTTTTTTTTAAATTCAATTTTTTTAAATATTTTAATAATTAATTTAATTAAGATAATCCTTTCACCAAATAAGTTAGGAAAAATATTTTACTGACATTTTCACTTGTACATTAAAACACAAATGAACTTTAATTCAATTTTCTAGGCTTAATTTATCACTTGTTTCAATTATGCATATTCCTATTAACTTAAACAAATTCTAAGTACTACTACTTAGTCTTCATATATTCTCATCTTGAAGCTACATCAGTGTTGCTTCAATGTAAGCTCCTACTCCGGAACTTGACAATCGGCACTTGCTACTAACGGAAATCCCAAAATAATGCATGAGTCAAAGGAGGTTTTGTTGACCCGTTAATTTGAGGATGGGCCGGTGGATAATTATTGGGCCCATGGACCATTCATTTCGGGTCATGGTTATTCTAGTATTTCCACTTTGGGAAATTAGAATAATAAAATTATTGGTGTTTCATGTAAATAAATAATGATTAATTAAGTAATTAAGTTAATTAGAGTAGGGTGAGTTGGCGTGGGTCCTTGTTGACGTGTGGAGAGAGTTGGAGTGATTTTTGTGTGCTGATTTGTGTGGGGGTCCAAGGTGATTTTTTTGGGGACATTATGAACGTGATTTTGGGTAAAAAGAGGATTATTTTACTGAAATAATGGCATGGGAAAGAGGGAATATTAGGAGATTTAGGAAAGATTTGATCTGATTTGATTTTAGCTTGATTTAAGGAAGGTATGATCAGATTTGCATATCTTAAGATATTCTTTTGAATATGGTCGAAAATGGGATGGAAATAAATCAGATTTTCTGATTTTCTTCTCAAAATCAATTAAGAGATTTGAATCCCTTAAATTAAGGGATTTAATTTAGTTAATTGATTTGTTCCTTAATGTTGGGCGTTTTTATGGCAAGGGGGTTGATTGAGTTGATTCTTTTGGGCATAAATAAGGAAATAGCATGGAATTATGAGAGGTTTTGGATGGGTTCTTGACTAGGTGCGTCCAAGGCATTAAAGGAGGGATATTTGCTGATTTTCCTAGTCTAAATGGCATGTTTCATGGAGAGAAAGAAGACCTTGGTGTATGGAAGTTCTCCTTAAGTTATTAGCATGAATTAAGGATTAATTCCTTAAAACTCTCACACATTTTTGGATAGTTTATTTTGATCTTTTTGGACAAATTTAAAAGGGGAGTTACTAGGGTTTTGTCCACTATAAATAGGAAATGTATGTTTGTGTTTCGAATAAATGAATGAATGAAGTTTGAATCTTGATATCTTTACTTGCAATATCATGTATTGAGTTGCTTGTGTTTTTCTAAGTTTTGCTTGAAGAATTTGTGAGAGAAGTGAGAGTTCCTTCTTTGCAAATTTTCTTGAATCTAATCATCCAAGTGAGTGTTCCTTGTATGTAAGATTCATACTAGTAAAAGAGTGAGTGTTCCTCTTTTACATATCTTGATTGTTAGCTGAGTGTTCCCTACTATCAAATCCCCTTGTTTCTCTTCTACTTCTTATCAAAACAATAATTAAACCTATCCAAAGATCCACATTTATTTCTTTCCTTTTCCACCTAAAACACATATCCATTTCTTTCTTAATTTCTAGCCTAAACACATTTCCAAGTCTTTTTCTAAAGCCTACGAATCTGTCCTTTTTGTTAACCTATTTGTGATCCATTTTGTCTTCTAATTTCTAGTGTTCTTCATTAGATTTTACATCAGCTACTTTTTTCTATAATGATCCCATTCGACTTTGTTCCTTGGTGACTTTGAGTTCCAATTGCTTCTACTCCAAAACACGAATCAAAAGACTTCACATACTAAAACAAACGTCAAATATGTTTTCAAATCTTGTCATCACCAAAACCAAACAACACTATCCCATCTAGATTTCGACTCTAAGTCTTTGTTTTCATTTGTAGAATCATGCCTAGAAGGGTCAATTAGGTTAAACCTAGTGGTACGGTGCTTCTCTGTTCTTTTGAGACCCTTGATTCTAGAAGTGTAAAGAGGGAAGGATAAAGGGGAGAGTCTTAGGCTATCCAAAAGACCATGACGTGCCTTAAAATAGCAATCTATCCTTCCCTAAGAGATTACAAGATCATGGGGAAGCTTGCAGAATTCCCTCTTGTAACCAATTCTGCCACACTTACCGCATAATATAAACACACCCTCTTATTTGAAGTCCACCCATAGGAGTTAGCCTTCTTCACATTCAAAGTAGAAACTAGGCATGAGGGGACAAAACAATTGAATTTGAACTAGAACCCAAATGTGTCCTGTAGAGTTCTTTGAAAAAGAATTTTGATTAAAATAGAGAACGTGACTAACTCCTTGAAATGTGTGAGTTACCATTAATTAAACATTAAACCTGATTAGATGTCCTTCCACTTTAATTGACCAGTATTGCACACCAAAATCAAGGGTTTTCACAGCCTTGAAAAATTAAAAATTCTTGATAACAAGGCAAGCACCTTTGAAGTTAAGGATAATGTACTCCACTAAGTTCAAGAAGTCTTCCTTATTGTAGTAGTAAAAGAGGAAAATATTTTCTTATTTAAGTAGTAAAAGAGGAAAATATTACATACTTTTTCCCACTAAAATTGAGTCTCTAGTAGACCATAATTAAACTATCTACCTAATCCTGGATTTCTTCAATAACAAAAGAAGAGTTCATCAAATTTATAAACTTGCCTGCAACAACCTATCCATTACTATGCAGAGCCATCCCTGCCTTTGAAGATAAGGGCCTTATAATTAGTCCCATTCCCTTAAAATCTCCCAAAGACAAATTAATAACATCTAGGGATGATTTTGAAACACTTACGTATTCAAGGTAGGTTATTATTAAGGTCAACCTAAAAAATTGGTTATGGTTTATATATAGGAGGTGAAAGGGAAGATTCAAAGGAGGAAGATTGAATAAGGATGAAAGTAATCGATAGCGAAAAGGGGGGAATTGATGAAAGTAATTGATAGCTTGCCAATGCTCTCATTTTAGAGAGAGAAACTGACATTCATTTGGTTTGACTTCGATTAGTCAAAACGGTGGTAGTTGAGACTATAGATTTTTGAGTTGAACTAAGTATTCAATGGTGTGATAAATAGCTTGGGTTAATGTTTTGCATCATTGAGTTTTATAAAATTATCATAGGAATATTATATGGGTTTTTGAGAATGTGGAGTTAGGTATTGGCTGGGTAAGATAAATTTTAATATGTGGCTTATGATGCATGATTGGATGATTTTTTTAACCACAAAGAAAGTAACGATAGCTCCTATGCCAACTTAATTTCCTAGTAGTTAATGATGATTATTGATTATTATAATAAATAATAATATTAGAGTATTACACTTATCAAACAAAATAATGTTAACATGATAAACTTATTTCCTCTTAAACTTTAAAAAACCTACATCAACTAATGCATGAATAAAGACTCTTAATGCACTTGGTACATTAATGAAGACTTAATCCTAATACCAATTATAAATAAGGACTTCAAATGGACTCGGTCATTTAATGATAAACTTATCCTAATACAAGTTCAACCTAATAAGGACTCTTATAACTTTATCATTAATTAATGCAATCCTAACCACTTATAAACAGATAAACCTAATCATACTTAAACTCCTTAGTATATGAATTATCCAAATATGTTAATTAAACTTAAGTTATGAATGCAAATTCTAAAGTAGGTGTGGCATATTAACTAAACATTAACCCATACAATCTTATATTCTACGTCCACACTAGGACCAGGATAGGAACACTTGTTCCTTAATATAGTTTCTCATACTTTGTTCTATATTAATTTCAAACCTTCAATAATCTCTTACATGAAATCTATTAAGCACACCCATGCTACTAGAGTTCTTCTTCCAAGACATGAACACTCTTGATAAAGTCCATCTCAAGCCTTGAACAACTCGTCTTGAACAAGCTAATTTTCTCTTCATTCTTAGGATTTGAGTGCTTGAACAAATTTGTGAAGGCCTGAAAAATTCTCAAACAAGCCCAACTCTTAATTTAGACATTTAAATAGAACTCATCCTGAAAGTTCAAATAGATCTTCTTATCATGAACCTTGAAGTTAGCCTATGATCAGGAACTTACTCTAGTTCCTCATCCTCATAGCATGAACTCTTAGGTCAATGCATCATACTAGGAAAATTTTCAATATTTAAAGAAATATAAATAAGATATGCTTAGACAATAATAATTTTCTATTATAAATAATAATCACAAGGAAATTAAAGAGAGGATATGGATGGACTATAATAATTCTACAATGTCTATAATAAAGATATGCTTATGATCATATTATCTGTATATTATATGATTTCCGAGCATCTTTATAGTATATGCATCCCTATTACTCGTAAGAGATGATATATTTCCCAATTTGTGTAGTTTTATACTCTCAATCATATTGTAAGATTGTAAAACTTATAATGTATATTTTTGATTTGGCATGAACTCATAAACCAATGACTTAAAATCATTGCCTTGAAAGTCAATACTCGAGCAAGCAGTAAGAATCTTTACAAGATATTTCTCAATGCTTTACACTCTGCCATAAAACTTTATCTCCTTTTTGTTTAGGACTAATAACCTCAATGGCTACAACCATGTTGTTTTCTTGATTAAGGACTCATTTATATACAAAACGAAATCCTCCTGCGCCTACTAAATTTGCCTCTAAGAATCTTCATGTTGCTTTCACACACAAGCATATTATAAGCTACTTTTGAGAAGGGCTCCATCAGGCTCAACAATGATCCCCAAGATAGCTTGTTCTATCTATTCCTAAAACAAAGCAGGAAATATGTTGCTGACACTATAGACACACCAATAATCAAAGAAGCTATCGCGATTATTAGGATCACATCAACAGACAGTCTGGCCTAGTCTCTTTTTAGATGCTCTTGGTGAGGTAGTATTGGTTGAGTATCTTGGCAAAGTAAACTCATGGATCCTCCACACAACTTGTCATTGCCAAAAGTTGCCACAACACTTGAATTTGCGAAAAACCTCACTCTTGGGGACCTCTCCCCTCGAAGTCATTATAGGATAAGTCTAGTCCCATTAAAGAATAATCGGACAAGCTATCTGGGATTCGACTTGACAATCTGTTATGAGATAGTTTCAAACTGCCTCATACTAGTTAAAGGCTTGAAAGATTGAGGAATACATCTAGTGATGAAGTTTGCACTTATATGATGTCCAAGAAGGCCAACACATCTATCTAAGCTAGAAGGAACCTCCCTATAGAAGGTTTTTCTAATATATCCAACACTGCAAAATTCCTAAGCTGACCAATCTCCACTGGAATGACGCCTTCTAGATGATTTTGATCCAAACATAGCTAAAGGAATATCGAAGCATGAAATATTTTAGAAGGTAAAGGTCCACTGAAGGTATTTTCTGAAACTGTTAGATATAATAAGTTTGTACACTCTCCTAGACACGAGGGAATACTACCTTCAAAGCTATTCTTGGAAAAATTTAGCTCACTCAATTGTGACAAGTTTCCCAATGATTTAGGAATGTTTCCAATGAGATGATCATTATTATAGGAAAGGGCTTCTACTTTTCTTAGTTTTCCAATCTCATGTGAAAGATGTCTAGTCAATTTATTGTTTGACAACTGCAATCTCTCTAAGGAGATAAAGTTGAACAACTCAAGTGGAATGCTTCCAGATATTTCATTTTATTGAAAATAGATGGTAGTTAATTCTATAGACAAGTTTCCAAGAGAGTGAGGCAAAACCCCTCCAAATCTGTTAGAATGCATTCTAACAAATTTAACCGGCTACATTTAGAAAGAGTATGTATAAAACTAAGTTCATCAGAATCTCTGGTCCCAAAATAACCATTGAACTCGTGCTTTTCCATAATCTTATACGGAACTTGTGCTAAAGCAAGAGACGATTATAAGACTAACTCATTTATTTTGTAATGGATTATTTGATTCTAGTGCAAATTAAAGAAAGTATCTCTTATGTTTAGGATGCATTAAAACATTGGATATAATGTTTTATTCAATTGCTTCTTATATCATAAAAACCAAAGCAATTAAGGCAACGCAATTAAGCAAATTTCTGCTAGTGCATGGAACTAACATTTCACAGCTGATCAAATTAAGATCATTTTTCTTATTTAGAATGATTGATTGTTCACAATTACAAATCCACAATCAAATAAAAAGGAAAACATTTAAAAAAAAAAACAAACTATACTTGAATAGAAAAAGGGAAGAGCTCAAGAATAAAGAGATTACAAAATTGAAATTTCTGCCATAAAAATTATTTGCTACATAATCAGCTTCACATTTCAAAGAAAATCCTCTTTGCTCTGGAAGCATAAAAACCCTGACCTTTAGGTTAACCCTTGTCCTGAGAAGACTGATTTTTCCCTAGCCCTTGAGAGGATTTCTAATGACCATTTCCAGAGTTGCCACCAATACTTGAACTAGATTCCTAATTTCAGAGCCACGATCTCTATCCTCACGATTACTATCCCATCTAGGTTCCGACTCTAAGTCTTCATTTTCATTTGTTGGATCATGCTCAAGAGGATCAGTTAAGTTAACCCTAGTGGCTTCTTTGTTCTTTTGAGACCTCTAATTCTAGAAGTGCATAGAGGGAAGGATAAAGGGAAGAGCCTTAAGTTATCCGAAAGACCAAGACATGCCTAGAAATTATAATCCCTCCTTGAGAGATTACATGATCATGGGGAAGCTTGCAAAATTCCCACTTGTGACCAATTCTGCCACACTTATCGCAGAATATAAACACAATCTCATATTTGAAGTCCGCCCATATGAGCTAGCCTTCTTCACATTCAAAGTAGACACTAGAACCCAAGTGTGTCCTTTAGAGTCCTTTGAAAGCAAATCCTGAGTAAACGGAGAATGGGACTAAATCCTTGAAATGTGCGAGTTACTATTGACTCCACATTAAACCTTATTGGGTGTCCTTCCACTTTAACCCACCTTTGCGCAACTTGGAAGAATTGGCCATGCTTGATAATAAGGCAAGCGCCTTTGAAGTCAAGGATGATGCATGTACTCCACTAAGTTCAGGAAGTCTTCATTATTGCAGTAGTAATAGAGTTAACATTTTATAGCTGATCAAATTAAGACCAGTGGTGGTCTATGACCTCTATTGTGTAATATTTCTTATTAAAAATGATTAATGGTTCACAATTACAAATCCACAATCAAATAAAAAGGAAAACAGTTGAAAAAAAACAAACTATACTTGAACAGAAAAAGGGAAGAGCTCAAGAATAAAGGGATTACAAAATTGAAATTTCTGCCACAAAAATTATTTGCTACATAATCAGCTTCACATTTCAAAGAAAATCATATTACTGACTTGCTATTATAGTCCCTAGCCTCTTGTTCCTCCATGGTATCACATAGAACCTTACCCCTTGTCTCTGGCAAGCAAATAACCAAGAACCCACATAGAAGCACTGTGGTTCCAAACACCCCATAGCAATAAATCATATTTACCCGCCCGATTAGGATCAACATCGGGTCAAAAACCGACCCAAAAATCATTGCCTGCCTCACTAGTGATGAGGCTGAATTTCTAACACAAGTCGGAAAGAGCTCCACCATATACATCAACACAAGATTGTATGCCATACAGGCACAAAATAAAGAGACTAGCTCCAATCCAAAGAATAACCCCTCATGACCATCTTTTCTTAGTACTGAGAATGCTATGCTCGCTGCTCCACTGATGGTGCAGAACCCAAGCAATGAAGTTCTTCTGTTGCATCTTTGTACCCAGAAGAGGAACGTCAGCAGATATGAGACCAAGGATATCAGTGCACTGAATGCCGAGGTTAAGTAGATATCGAAACCCAAGTGTCCTACCCCTAAGAACATGCCAAAGTACATAAGACCAATGCCAAATGCTAAGAGCATAGATGCCAACAATCGTTGCATAGCCCATCTTTTCTGCACCAAAATCTTGAGGGATGCAAACATACTAGTTTTCATAGATGCGGCCTTTTGTTGAGTGCTGATTTCCGTTACTAGTGAGATCAAGTTATCAAGGCTTGTAGATCCTAATTTTCTTAAAACGGACACGGATTCCGTGTATCGTTCTTGCATAATCAGCCATCTAGGCGACTCCAAGAGAAAGAAGTAACATACTATGGAGCATATAATTCCAGGAATGGAGGTCCACAAGTACAAAATTCTCCAGGAAGAACCCCTGGTTAGATAGGCAACAGCAGTCAATGCTAGTATTCCAAGGGAAAAATGAATGAATCCCACCATAGCTACCTGTGAGCGCAATCGTTTGCCAACTCTTTCTGTCAACAAAACCAAGGCGCAGATTGCAAGGGGAGCACGGCCAGCCCCACTGAGGAAACGAAATACTGAATACACCCAAATATTAGGAGCAAATGCAGAGGCTAGTGCAGTAAGGGACATTACCAGGGATGAAATACAAAGAAGGTTCTTTCGTCCAAGTGACGAATCACCCAGAGTGGCCAGCAATAAGCCCCCCAATAGGCAGCCTACAAAGTAGCAAGTTGTTGGGAAGCCGGCGATGAACGAGCTGGCACACTCGAGATCCCACTCTGATATGATCGAAGTGTGCACGTTGCCTGAATCCCAAGCCCACTCGCTCTTTGAAAGGCTGCATATGTTGGAGCTGCAGGATGTACTATTACTTGTGCAGTGCCATGTTGGCTGAGCATGAGCGAAGTTACTCATGTAAGTTTGCTGGCTGTCAAAGAATGGTGGTAGAGATGCAAGGATCGCTTGCAAGACTTGAGTCACATTTAAGCGACCAAGACTTTGCTCCATCATCTCTTCCACTGAGGCGGCCAAGAGTGGAGCCGTAACCTCTTCCTGATGATCTGGTACTGCATCTTCGCGCTCCATCAGATATCAATTACAAGATATTGCTGTATGTTTATCTCCTACGTACAAAAAGAATCAGCAGATCATGTAAAGATTAACTTGTTTACTATATATATATATATATATATAGCAATAACATATACTTTGTTTCGTACATATATACGAATGATTACAATTTCATGTAAAACCACATTAAATTAAAACAAGCACCACCTTTCACTTAGAAGCAATATTTCCAATGGTTTCAGACTCCTTCATTCACTAATTGTCGTTATTCAAGACAGCAATGGCTGGAATTATATAGTGATCAAAATTTTATAAACCGATATAATATTATACGTGTTCCAAACATGCATTTTACTATACAAAATCTGCAAATTATAGTCATGGAAACTGTGTAAAAATTGTTAGTAGTTCTCAACTATGTTGCACAAATTCTCGTATGATTGTCGTTTTTCGTATCTGATTCGTAGCCATATCAGTATTCGTATCAGTGAAACATTTTAATAGCACATAAATGATTTTATCGTTTTCCCTACTTGTACCCATATCGATTTTTGTATCACGATTACATTTATTTGTATCGGTGTAACATTGGTTTTCAACGATCATTGAATACGTACTCACGATCAGATTCGTTTGTATTAGACTAATTTTATCAAATCATCTCTATATTAGTTTATTTATAATTCACGGTCAAGTATCAACATGCTAGCTCATTCCATTTATATACTACGTGCAAGAATCACCTTTCCATACAGCCATACATTCGTACTTTTCTAATAGACATTAATATTACAAACTCAGTCTACGTTATTTTTTAATAGAAAAAAAATTATTTTTAAAGAATCCCGTGGTTCTTGCATTCTTTAATAATTCATGTCAAAGAAACGTAGTCTATGACATCTCACAAACAAAAAATCAGTTTACATATTATAGTATTATTCAATAAATTTATTTTTTAATGAGTTACGAATAAAGTAGATTTTTTTACAGAAATCTGGTTAAATACTATCACAATAATTTGCATGTCTATATAAGTTATGAATAAAGTAGATTTTCTTACAAAAATTATTGTAAGGAAAAAGGGCCAAAGTACTCTCTTATCGATCATTATATTTTTATGTACTAAATTTTTTTTTTTTTTTTATATACACAAATGCATTTTAAAAGTTTTTAGATAGATAATGAAAACTTTATTTATCTATACTTTTACAATATCATATTGAAATGATGGTTAAGTTCCCACTTTCAATTTAATGGTCGTCGGTGTAAATGAGGGACGAAACACTTTTTAATAGATTAGGATA
This sequence comes from Dysphania ambrosioides, assembly GCA_026401315.1. Taxonomy (NCBI): domain Eukaryota; kingdom Viridiplantae; phylum Streptophyta; class Magnoliopsida; order Caryophyllales; family Amaranthaceae; genus Dysphania; species Dysphania ambrosioides. The sequence goes on from CM048672.1 coordinate 871,835, forward strand.
GATATTTCATGATGGGCATTTATGCACATGTACATTTTACAATATATTGCTAATACTCTTATTATATCATAAGTTGACATATAATATGAGATCATTAATAGCGTTCTCACAAAGAAATGAACACTTGTTAAAACTAAGAATTCAGGTAAACTAATAATAATTCTCACCGTCAATCCATACATAGACAAAACTAATGACAACAAATTAATTAATAAGGTGCATCGTCGTGATTCCTAATTTAAAAATTTAATACTCGACTTAAACAACTAAGTTTATATTACACTAAATTTAAATACAAACATAATATAAAACAACACGGTAACAAAGAACTACTCCATCCGTTTCTTTTGTTTTCTTCCCTTTTTTTAGCACAAATCCAAAAGCAAACTTATATTTTAAATATTCTCAATTGTGTATTTACAATAATTATAAAAAGGTGATATTCGAAAAATATACATTGAGACGAATATTTTAAAACCTCATATGATTAGGAAAAAAATCAAAGTTAAAATTTAGCTCTAAAATTTATAGATTTCAAACGAAAAGATCGAGAATAAAAAGAAATAAATTGAAGTAGTATATTTCCATCATGTGATTAGAATAGCAAAAGAAGAAGCAAGAACATTTTTTAAACAAGCACACCTAAGCAAAAGCATTGTGAACACGTTCCGTTTGCACAATTTGGGGAGATCAAAATATTTAAACTCGTACTCCTAATCAAGCCAGCCAAAATATGTAACAACACGTTCCACTTCCACTTGGAGATATCACTAAGTTTATTTATAGAAAGGTTTTTAAAGAGTCCACTGTACAAGTCTCATTCCTTCTTACATCATTTGTACATTTATAAAAGGTGGTTTATAAAAGTTTATTGGGGTTAATTTCTAAATTTTAAAGACTTTAAGCACTAATCTATATCAAATTAAATGTCATCCTTTACTTGAAAACCTAAACAAATTTGACTAGCAATCGACCGGCTGATGATCCAAGAGTTGTTAACTCGACTAGATTCAAACCTAAGGTCAACCCAACTCGAATTTGACATGACCCATAGTTGACCAACCTTAAGTCAAACCAAACCCGATTAACAATCAATTCGAAAATAAATCGAAATAGGATAAAACCTGAAGAATACTCAACATAGCTCGATATATTGTTGACCTAACCAATTTTATATCCGGCTCATTTTAACCCCAATTTGATTGTGTCAGGTCCCACCTTATATGCCCTCAAAACTAAAAACATAAACTCTTAAGTCCTAAGGATTCTTTGTACACTAAGGCTTGTAATATATAGCTAAAAATTTAATTAATATCAATAATTACAATTTAGTGAATTTCAACATCGTTACAAGATATGAAGATAGCAAGGTTCCTAAATAGTAAAAATATAAAGGATTAAATTGAATGATACTTGATTAGCACTATAGGTGAACAAATAGATCAATAATTGAAGCTTTAACAAATTATTGGTAAAACCTTGATACATAAAATTACCTAATTGATGGATTATGATTTGATAACTACCCAACTATAACCTAAACCTAATCAAGTTCTAATCAACATTCAACCATAATAAAAATAATTGGACATAGAGACTAACTGATCCAAAAAAGAACCTAGATTTGATTATGCAAAACTTGAAGTTTGTCCGACCCAAAATATACAATATACTTGAACTTAAATAAACATGCCCTATCTTATAGTTAACTCCAATTTGAATATGACCCAACCAAGATTTGACTCAATTCAACTATGACTCAACCCAAATGTGACCGGCCTGAACCTAAACAAACAAATACTCGACAATAACCAACGCTGGATCGAATTCAGGCATACTATGATCCTATAAGACTACTAGAAATTATATAAAGATGGTCTTTCACTAGGTTTGTAATTGTCAGAAACAATTGAAATGATTGAAATGAAAGTTATAATATAAAGAATTTGAAGTCATTTTTGAAAAATGTATGATTTTTCCTAATGGTACTAGTGGCCTTAATGTCATATGACTATGAGGAGGTTTGAAACTATTCAACATCTAATTATGGGTTATCAGAGAGAATAAAATATTTTATGGCCCTAGTAATTTGAAATAATATGATTGAAATGATAACTAGGATGTAATTTATATAATTCTAAGGGTCTCTTATTGCTCATAGAACCTATGGGAAGCACTGTAAAATGTTACCTTTTTTATGACCGAAAAATTCAAAAACTTCTCATATTTGAATGCAATATAATTTGCGATAATTTGGATCCTTTTGATGAAATATCTTAGAAAGACGTGAGGAGTGATCAAGTGCCTCATATGGTCAAATATGGCTGTTAAGAATCATATACACACACCAATTTTGTCAAAAATATCAAAGGATGATTTTCAATTATAATTATAAGCACTCAACAACTTTAAATTACAATATCATAGAGCAAAAAAATTTGTGTAGAGTCAAAAGAGTGAAACCTAGATAAAGACTTTATAACTCTATGATCTAAAAAATTGTATGATGAGCATAAAAAAGCTTAAATATCAACTAAACTTATGTCTATGATGAAGTTTTTTTTAACAAAAATTTAATACAGTTGTGACACATTAACTATATTCAATGATGGACCCTTATAAAGTCGATTTTATTAAATTGAAGATGATTTATATTGTATAAAAGGGTGAATTTTATTTTAGTAAGGGGTGTAACTTTTGTATAATATACGTAATATTTTGTTTTGAACGTATCTCAATATTTATCAACTAAAATCAAGGGGTGACTTTTGTTGTATTAAAGTGTAACTTTTGTTATATTTAGGGTTAACTTTTGTTAGCCGCATAATAACCTTATTGTATCCTTGTGTACACAAAATCTCTATAATTTGACAATTACTTAAGGTCATAAAGTGATATCCATAAAGTCGTCCAAGATATCACCCATACATAAAAAAAATTATTTATAAATTGTATAGATTTAACATTCAACATAAATATAGTATTTGTAGTTTTTTATCAGTTTCATAATACACTAATTTATGTACTCCGTAATAACTCAAGTTCGAGTTTGGCCGAGCTCGGCTCGAGCTCAATAACTCAAAATTAAGCTTGACTCTAGCTCGAAAGCTCATCAGCTAAAAATTGAAGCTCAAGCTTGACTCAAAAACTCAATTCTCAAGCTCAAAAGCTCGTGAGCTAAAAAATCAAAACTCGAGCTCGACTCGAAAACTCAATTCTTGAGCTCAAGCTTGGACTCGAGCTCGATTAAAGCTCATTAAGCTCGAGCTCGAGCTCAACTATAGCTCGAGCACGAAATCATTTTTAGTTTGTTTAAAAACTCAATAAGTTTAATTACTTATACCTAAATTGGCCAATAAGAAGCCTAAATTTTAGCTTTAATAAGCTTGATTTGTTTTTGGTGGAAGACACTATTGGGTTTATATATAAAATTATCTCCAACCATCGTTCACTTTAATTCAATGTGCGACTTTTGATTTACATATCAAACCATCTTTTATTTTATTCTAGATTTATATATTAATTATATTTTTCTATAAATTTATTATAAATAAAAACTCGAGCTTCTCATGATCTTTTCGAGTCGAGCTTTTATTTGGTCAACTTAATTCGTTGAGTTTGATCTCGAGTCAAACTTCAATTGAGTTTTGACTAAGCCGAATCAGAGTATCTTGCAAATAGCCAAGTCAATAACCACTTACTCCGTATGCATCAAAGAAAAAGTGCAACGCTATATGTCGGCGACATTTTACTCCTTAACACCAACATTTTAATTACGATTTTGCCATCTTTCCATCATTTCCCTAATTTCACTCACTTTCCTTCGCTTACATCTTTCAACGGAGCACCATGCCACCACGGAAGAGAACAACAACAATCGGAGACGACAAGGAGGCGGTGACAAAATTTTTTATGTAATATGGAACCGCCCAAAATGGGTAGTTTCACCATGGTAAACCCGCCTATTTTGGGTGGTTTTAACATGGTGGAACCGCCTAGCGGTTCTACCACGGTAGAAATGCCATATTTGTGCGTTTCTGTATTTTTATTTTTAAAAAATATTTTTTATTATTATTAATAAGATTATTATTATCATTATTGTTATGCTAATTATTGTCATTATGTTTGATTATTACTATTGATTTTATTGTTAATATGCTAATATTATAAATAATATTAGTGATTAGTGGGTAATAATAATTAATACATTTCTAAAATAATTATAGTAATAATAATACGTAATTATATGCTTGCAAATGAGAGAAATCGAATTTCATAAAATATAACATGTGTTCATGAAGAAATTTAACCCTTAGAAATTAAATTTCATAAATTATGTGCTATTAGAGGACTTTTTTGGTAAAAATAAGTGGACAAATCCCTCTGTGGAATATTTTTCATGCATACATCTCGAAAAAATACACAATTTCGACATAAAATTAATCCCATTCGGAGTCCTATAGCCTATTTTATGACTTGTCAAAGTTTTTTTTTACGATATCTCATATTTAAATAAACTGAGGATACCAAGGGGTAACATGGTTGTTTAGTATCTTCAAAAATATGGAGTTAAAAAAACTTGCGCTTTTCAAACTACCATGCTAAGAAATATGTCTTTTCGAATTTCCCAAAACCCCGGAATGCACTTATAATCTATGAAAAATTAATTGGTTCCATTTTGAGTATGTCACCTCGTAGATCACGATTTTACGTGTCAAATTGAGTGGTCATAATAGAACATTGGATTTATATGCTTCATGTTAGATCATTTTTTTTTAACTTTTCTCATCGTTTAAGATACATTATTTCTAATTATGCATGATTTTTTTAGCTTAGATTATATTAGATTATTGATCAAAAGTGGTGTAATTGTATATAATAAGTACATTATTAGATTAGATTTGTAATTGTTTATAATAAGTATTTTTTTTAATCAGTTGCGATCTTATGGAAAACCATAACATTTAAACCATCAAGTGTTACAGTTTTTTCTGGAACAAAAAAATTGTTGATTATAATTATAGTATTAATAACATTCATATTTATTATGGTAAAAATGGTCAAAACATTCAAAATGGGCTTTTTGACCCTTTATTCCATAAAAAAATTTTACTTTACTAAAAACATCCGATGATTGCGATTTCATATTACTCGATAAAGTAGACATGTTCGGAATTGCTTTCCGACATTGTTGACAAATATTTTAAAAAGAGAAAGTGATGGAGAGAAAGGGATCGATTAAAAGTATAATTATTTTGTTGGCGTTAAAATAAAATCGTCCGCCAACCCCACGAAAAATCACAACTTGGACTCGGACTCGGACTCGGAGGCCGGCTCGATAGGAAGCGCGACCAATACTTTGGCATATTTTTACTCACTCACAGTCACAGGCTCACAGCACATAGCATTCATACACAACAACAATGGCGGCCTCCACACTACGCCGAACACTCACACTAACCCAAAAACCCACCTCCCAACTCTCCTCCTACTCCACGCCATCATCGAGTCTCTCTCCTACCTTCACCTCCTTCCGAGCAGCCCAATCCACAATCGTCTCCGAATCGAACCCCACCAAAATCGCTAACATCCTCATTTCTCAATCCAGCTTCTCGGCCTTCACCCGATACCGCCCGATTTACCCTTACGCTATCCGAAAGATCGCTCGGGCCAACCGACCCGATTTAGTAGAGCTTGTTATTGAAGACCACCTGGCCAAAAAGAAGGTTTACTCTGAGGGGTTCGTGCTTCGCTTCATCATGCTCTACTCCGAGGCGGGCATGACTGACTCCGCTGTTCGCTTATTCTATGACTACATTCCTCAGTTCCGCAACAGTGATAAGCCACTCTGTGCTGTCCTCGCCGCATTGCTGAATAACTCTGAGTTCCGGCGATTTCACGAGGTTTTCGACGACGCCCCCGTTAAACTGTCTGTCACGCCGGGGATTAAGGCGCTTAATTTAAAGTTGAGAGCTTTTTGCGATGAGGGGAATGTGGAGTTGGCCGAGGAGTTTTTGGGGGGTAAGATGGAGAGAGAATTCGGGGTTTCGCCTGATATTCATTCGTATAACGCGGTTTTAAGGGCGTATTTGGAGGGGAAGGACTGGGTGAAGTTCGATGAGACGCTGAAGGAATCTTCTAGAAGGGGTTTAGAGAGCAACGTTACTACTTACAGGTATCTGATTGTGAGGTTGTGCAAGGATAAGCAATGCGCTAGAGCTGTGGAGTTGTTGGATGAGATGAAAGGGAAAGGTGTGAACCCGAATGCGGCTTGTTACAACTGGATTGTGTACGGTTTCTGTAGGTTAGGTGCTTTGGATTCTGCCAAAATGGGGTTGGATAGGATGATTAGTGACGGCCATGTGGCACCGTCTTCGCTGACTTATTATACCTTGTTTAGGCATATGGTGCAAGTGGGGGAGTTTCTTTCTGCGTTGGACACGTGTAAGATGATTCTGAAGAGGAGATGGGTGCCTCCGTTTGAGGCAATGGAGGGTCTTGTCAAGGGTTTGCTTGAGATGTCCAAGAAAAGGGATGCGTTTAGGGTTGTTAAGAAGATGAAGAAGAGGCTCCGTGGACCTGCTTTGGAATCGTGGCTGAAGATTGAAGCTGCTATTCCCTTGTAGGCTTGTATTCTGTTGAAAAATTCGACTTTCATTTGAGGAAATCCAAACCTTTGACAAGGGTGCAGCAGGTGCTGCTTCTACCTATCTTAGGTCGAGCCTTTTATCAAACTTTCATTAGCTTTCATATGTTCTGAATTATCAATTGTTGCCGAGCCTTTACTCTGAAGTTTACTTACTGCTGGATACTCTAGAATGTCTTAGCTCTTTATGCGGACTTGCTTAGGTGTATAAGGAATACTGAGTGCTTACATGAGTTATATCCGTAGGCTTCTCGGGGGAAAAGGAAACTGTATTTTTATTGTTGATTTTCAATGAAATTGCATAATGATGTTTCCCATTAAACTTTCGTGATGTTTGTATAATCATTGGTTTAGCTACTATAGATTTAAACTTTTATGAACTGGAATATGAATCTCTTTTAATGAATTATGAAATTCATCTTTACTCTGTTTTCTTTTCTCTAGTGTGGGATATAGAAGGTTTATAGAGTAACTTTACATAACTTTCCACTACTAACAAGGACTTAAATGGTTAGATGACTGACAGCTCTTAATTGGCAAAGTCTTGCACCGAACAGGTGCACGACTCTTACTATGTCATTGAATCCAAAGTCCCTTAACAGGTGCACAAGATTAGGGGTTTCTGGCTTTGCTTTCTTATTCATCAGGAATGAACAAGAATACCAATGTGAGGAGTGTGTGAGTTTCAGATATACAGTCTGAATGAGTCACATTGGTACGTATTGAATCTTCTGAGAAAGCTAATTATTTGTAATAAAATTTCTGAAGAGTCATTCCTAAAAATTGGGATTGATGTCTTCTACTTGGAAGTATGTATGTCAGGCAGAACAAAGGTAGTTTTCGCTTCTCTGCCTCATTGTATTTAGTTTAGGTTGTTTTGTTCTTGGTTGTACTGTTGTTGTAGTCATACTCAAGAAAAACTTATCCTTGATCAGTAGTTTAGCTAAATAAGTTGGGGAAAGAGTGTGTTGGCTGTTGTCATATTCATCGAGACATTTTGGAATTCATCTTTTGTCATGTCCTTTCTGTTGTTTGGCCAATATGAAGATTTTGTGCATAGTCCCTCTGTCCCTTTAAGTTGGTGATCATTTGAAACATGAAAGTACTACTCACTTTGCAATACCTGTGTACAGGTCTTATGCAATTCTAACCGTATCTTCAGATGGTTAAAGTTAAAATTTCTTTACGAGCTTTCTGGGTTTTATAAAAGAATGTTTCTAGTATCCACTTCAAGATAAATGGTTTCCTTCCAATGCTGTATTTACTGCTCCTATTCCTTCTTGGTAGAGCATTTGTTCAAAGGTTCTTTATCGTCTGTTATTCTTGAGTGGCTGCCATGATACTTGTATGCCCTTTTGCAGATTGACTTGGATAGTATTTGTGTATATTTGACACTTGGGCTGTAGGAGTAAATTCACAAGGAAACTCTATGTATTCTGAAACTCAACGATAATTCCACTGTTTTCCATATACCTTTGATATCTGGTATCTCATGACCAGGTAAAACTTTAGCATCAAGAACCGAAGTCTAAATGCTTTTCTTTATGACATTCATGCATAGCGTTTCCACATTGTCCTTGTTTTTGAATCTTTGCATCATTAAAGTGTAGATGACTCTGCACTAGCTCAAGTTAGAGCTTTTACATTATTGTGTCAAGGAGACTGAATAACTGAAGGATAAGAAGTTGGTAGTAACTTGCAACCATGTTAGCCATGAGGTCTTATGATTTGGTAGTGACTAATACACTAAGTAGATAAATTAATTGGTCAAAATCTCTATATTCTCTACTTCAAAGCCTTGAATTCTAATTGCTGATATAAAGAGTAAGGCCCTGCTTTTATGAGTCATGACAAATGGAAACAAAAATGATGGAAAACTGTGCAAATGATATACAGAAATATAGTCCTATATCTGTGGCACTGCTGTTTCTAGCCTTGACAATGAGTTGATGTTTAAGCTTAAGTTGGTAGATATCAAGTATTCAAGTGTTCTCTGAAGGTAATAAATGTTGAGTACTTCTAGTGAATTTCAAGAGGTAAGGTCCTGATAAAATTTTAATCGTGGGATGCTGAGTAATTTGGGGAGAAATTGTTTTACTGCCAATAGTGTTGTCAGAAGCCAAGTCGGAGAGTCATTAGAAAAAGATGGAGAATCTCAAACATCTATCAGGATAATCAGTAATGGCAGTGTAGCATTCAGTGATAGAGCATGGTACTAGATGTAGTGAATCAAATCAAAGTGAGATCAGCTGAAAAAAACATATGGAGCGAGAACTGTAAGAAACTGGACAAGATCTGAAGACACACTGAAAGTCAGGATCAGAGAAGTCCTTGTTTAATAAGAGACGTTAGTGGTAACAAATATTACTTAGCTAAAAATAGGTTATGTTGACATGTTAAATTGCTTTGTAGAAATAGTGGCTAAAATCTACAGTTCTATTAGCAATTTTCCTGTGTAACATGTTGGCCTAGTTAACACCTGACATGTTGAATTGATGTGAAGAATTAGTGGCTAAATCTACAGTTGTACTAGCAATCTTCCTATATATCATATTAGCCTAACTTTGACCAGTACCCTTCTGTAGAATGAGCTAGATGAAGTCCCTGCACATTTGTAATTCTTGTGATATAGTTGCAAATGTGAGAAAAGGGCCATTGACTGCAAATCGTACCATGCATTTGAAGATTCGTTGCTAATATTATGTCTTGAGTACATCATTTAGTATAGTCGCATATTACATCTTCATCAACACTCTGGCATATATTCTATTTTTTCTTTGATAAGGCTCCCCATCTGTTTTAGATGGGTGGCATATTTTCTATATAATTCAGCTTTCAACGTGTTGTAAATGAGTCCATCCCTGAAAATAGGTTCCCTGGAGCTAGTTTCTTATTCAGGAAATTTTGAACACTGGATAATGTTGGTTTGCTTTGTGTATAGTAACTCTAGATTTTGTTGCTGGATGAGTGACATTAACTTTGTAGATCTGCAAAACAATCCTAGTAAGTGGGGAGTCCGTCTTTGTCTGTTTATCTTTAACCAAACTTGAAGATTGAGCGCTAGTTGAGCCGTTAATTGATTGTTCAAGTTTTCATTTGCTTAGTGCTTGTTTATGAGCTGTAAGTAGTTCCTTCCTAGTTCCTATATCATGTTTGGAAGTTCTTGAAAACAATGGCAAAGGTGGGAATGTGTTCAGAATATTCTGTTCACTCACAGTTTAGCACATGTATTATATGGAGTATAATTTGACTGCATATCTTATGTGAAATTTGAATGCAAAATGTGTATTCATGAACACGAACAAGGCGAGCACTATTGTACTTTAGCTAGGCTTTATTCAACAATCTTGATTTTTTTTGTGGGCAATTATTTAGTGAATCGTCTTTGTTTGGTCTCTGATTAAGCTTGTTCATGGCTATCATGAGCATACTGGTTGACATGCAGTTCTATTATTTTGCGCTTGAGGCTAGAAATATACAGATTAGTGTTTTTGCGTTTGTCCTTTTGTAACTTCAGGTATATATGATTCATTATGCTATCGAATTTCGGCAGTTTCTTTTTGGTCTACAATGAAGCGGATATTGGAGATTCTTAGAAGGGTGAACTGTGTAGAGTCCTTTAGGTCTTTGTCACTCATCCTGCCCATCCAGAAAAAAATAAACAAATTAATTCAAGGTAAAAGAGAATATCTTTCTAAGCACTAGATATACTAACAAGTTATGCAAGAGAAAAGAGAATACCTTTTTCTTTGTGTGGTTGAGTTAGGGTTTTGTTTGGGTTAGACCATGTGGTTCACTCCTGACTTGCTCTTTTCTTTAATACATTGAAGGAATTTTGTGAGAAAAACATCATGTAATCATCAAAAAACTAGATTCCAATCGTTTTTCTGTCCTGATGAGCACTGCCAGATCTGCTACTCTCCTGCAGGAAAGCAGTTTTTTAATTCAAGTCCAACTTGTCTAATCCTTGTGGAGCAAGGTGAATCCTCTTGCTCTTTATCTCCATTAACTGTTTCTATTGATTGATATTTCGAACATCATCTGCAAAATATCAGCCAAGTAGTAGAAAAATCTGATTTTATGCAGTCGGATTCTTTTGTCAGACTGTTAACTTTCTTAAATAGTGATAAATTGTTTATCAATCTATCTCATATACCGGCCATCTGGAAATGGAGTAGACTTTATTAAATGACGTTAATATGATGACACTGGCTGGCTGCACACAGCATTTTATTGCTCAGAATATGAGTATGACATTACCCGTACACCGGAATATGAGTGTCATGAACACAACAGGATTGACCAATCTTTGCTAGGAAATGTTGAGGTAAGTTTACCTATATTTTGTCTTTACCTGTCAATAATGGGATTTGTGTTTGTGTCTTTGAGTGTTTTCTACCATTAGTGTAGCATCATTGATAGGATGATAACATGAATATGACATGCAAACTTAACTGAACTGATCTTCATCGTTTTTTATTCTTGAGATTTTGCCAGATATACTTTTGAAAATTTACTTTTGATAATTTTATATCTGAATGCTTTTCATTCTCCAATAAGGTTATGTTAATGGAGCTACTTTCTTCTACTTTTTGTATGAAATTACCTTTATTCATAAAAGAGCCGTAAGCTTCATGCTAGTCATTGTTATGTTCTACTGTGTAATGAGACTAATGGCCATTGCGTAGGAAATCATGATGATGAAGCTACACCAGACCCTGACAATGACAGTTGTTTTCTTTTTCCTTCCATTTGACAAAGTAGAATGGAGGGAAGATGATGGTCCGTGGCCTCCGGAGGTTTCTCTATTAAATCAATGTAACACTCAAAAATATTAAGAGGGGAAGAGGATGGTCCATGGCCAAAAGATTGGAGAGAGGTGTGGAAACTCCCAGTTCCGCAATGAATATGGTTTTATAGAGTGACACGAAGAAGGTGCAAGCCCATCCTCGCATCAATTCCTCCACTGTTTGACAACCGACAGACATTCATTAGTGTCTTTACTGATGCTCAACCAATATGGCGTTGCATCTACATAATGGTAATCAAACAAGCTATGCAGTAGTTGACTCGAAATTCCTCATGGAATACCCTTTATCTCTGTACTTCCATTACTGAAATCTCATGCTTCATATTAATCCATTTCTTGCTTTGTGAATCACCTAGGTGGCTCTTCACTATGGGACGCCAAACGGATACGGGAAATGTACAGTAAAGAATCGGCTCCCTGGATGACCAAATCAGCTCTATGTTGCCAGACATGACAGGGATCAAACAAAGCCTTTTTCTTCAATCAAAGTTTTGGTCAAGATCAAGAAAATGGGCTATATGAAGGTTACGAGTTGCTATGATGATACCTCGCTTTGGTGTTGGAATGATGAATTTCGGCTTATTGTTGAGGCTTGGGTCTCAACATTTACTTGAGCTCAACATAAAATGCCCTACTATTCCTTGCATCGTGCCTGCTTACATCCTCTACTAGATACAATGCCCTACATAATGCCCTACAAGATGCAGAAGGCTGCCGGTATAATTTTGTAAAGCTTAAGCCAAAGTATGTCTTATTATATTCTCCCAAATGGACTAGGATAAGTCCTTAGCTCAAGCCTATTAAAAAGCGAACACATGTATCCTAATTAAACGAGGAAAACACTTGTATCCTTGCTCAACAAGGAAAATACTAGACTCCTCATTTTAACAAAGGGTAATAGGAATAGGAGGAAACCATTCTTTATGCAGCCTTTTGATCAAATATTTCCAAGAAACAAAGGGTAAGGTACTATGTGATACCATGGAAGAGCAGGAGGCCTAGGAATAGTAGGATGGCACTTGCATGTCTAAGTTATGAACATTATGTGTAGTTTAGGACATTACATTGTTATTTGAATGTCGTTTGCATGAACTTTGTGGCTTTGAAGGATGGAGCTTGATTGGGAGGGTGTGTTGAGTTCTAGCTCCAACGGGCGTAAAGTTTGTGTTTCCTCATCATTTATGACTTGTTCAATCTACTAAAAAGGGTGTGGTTTTAGGGCTTACAACTCCATTTTAAGGATCAAAAGTGGAGAAAAAGTTGATGCATTGCACATTATTGATTTTCTTTGTAGTATTCAGAGACACTTTGTTGCTTGTTATTTGTCTTACTAAAAGAAACATTTGGAAGTTTAATTAAGTAGCTGTAATCCAAGTGTATATAGAAATTTCAAAAGTGAAGAACACACCAAAAATGAATTTACATACTTCATGGGGTTTAGGGATTGTACAAGTTTGACCCCCTAATTTTGATGATGAAATTTGTTATTGAAATACCATAAAAGATACAATCTATCCTTTACCTCCACCCTAACTCCAAATAGCACTAAGCACATAAAGCTTTAACCTCCCCTAAGAAAGGTAGAGTACAAATTAATTTAGCTAGCTCTCTTAGTTTAAATTATTTTGTATTGAAAGACTAATGTATATGTCTAGTCCTTGTTTGCATATTCTATGTATAAGAGGATCAAAATACCATACTCTTAGTTTAGACATACAATTATATAATTCCCAAGCTACTAAAACATTACAAAATTATCAATGTGCAACAAGTATGTTAGGAAGCTAGTTTTGTCATTTGTCTTTTTACCATCAATTCATTAATTTTCCGATCTATATATTTATAGTTGGTTCCTTATATTTTGTGGAAAAAAAAGGTTGAATTTTGAATTTTCGAAAACCAACTACACTCGAAAATTATTCCTTTAAACTCAAAGTGATCTAATCATGAATTTCAACCTAAATAGTTATTAATTGAATGATCAAGTGAGAGATGTGTGTGTTTGGAACCAACTACGGCCATTTTTGAGTAAGGCCTACCTCTCACTCTCACTCTCACTCTCACTCTCACCCACACACGTGACACACCCATATCATTTCAACCTCATTAAAAAAAAAAAATTTTAAAAATCGCCAAAATTTGCAGAAAACTTGGGACGGAGGAGAGAGAAAATAGAAGGGTCATAAACCCGCCGTCCAAAACCATACTCCGGAGGCGGCGAAGCTAGATCTACCGGTGTCCTTCGCGGCGGCGCAGCCTATCTATTCGGAAAGGTAGCCACTTTTTCGTTTATAATTTTTTCTTTTCATTTTAGGTTTACAATTTTCTGTAATTTATCTGAAATTTATCAAAAGTATGGTGTCATTATCTTCGAATTAGTTGATTCATTTATTCAATTAATTTCATCCTCATTTAAAAAGTAAATGTCGAATATTGTTGATGAAAGTGTTGTACAATCTAATTTGGTTTGGATGATATGATGCGTAATCTATCAATTAGGGTTTTAGCAGTTTTATTTTGATTATTAAGTTTGATTGAAAGAGTTGTTAGTGTACCCAGGAGTTAGGGTTTTGACTATCTGAAAACCCTAATATTTGTTATTACGAAATAGTTGATGCATTATTGTCCACCACCTTATAGTTAAGAATATGCCATGGAGCAAAATTTGTTCATTCTAGAATCGGGCTGCTGAATAAAAGAAAGCTTTCCAATGGTTTATGAAATGGGCGATGCGTTTCTTCCAGTTTATCGATTTTAATAGAGGCACTTAAAAGGTTGAGTCTTTTCGGATACCCTTATGATTCTGGGCAAAGAGAGTATATCTTAAGTTATGATGTTTTGTTTCAACATCTTGGGTTTATGCATTTGTTGTCGTCGTTAGTGAATGACCACCAAAGTTGTAGTTTGATGATTGATTTAGTGATTTATACTTGATAGGGCTTGATGCTTGTTGCTTTTGCGTAATTTTGTATGAAACTTGGAGCATAATGGCGAGCTACTTGGGCAAAGGTGTTCCTGCAAACTTGTCTATATACGTTTGTAACTTGCCTGAAGGTACTGATGAAAATATGCTGGCGGAATTTTTTGGAACCATTGGATTGATTAAGGTGAGGAAACTTACCGTATTATTTTAGTGAAATTTGTGTAGTATCAGGATGTGGTTGCAATTTTCTTAGCTGATTAATGGAATTATTTTCTTCTGGTGTGATGGTACACTACAGAAAGATAAAAGAACCGGTCAACCAAAGATATGGCTGTACCACGACAAAGTGACTAATGAACCAAAGGGCGATGCAACAATAACCTATGAAGATCCACATGCTGCAGCAGCCGCTGTGGAATGGTTTAATAATAAGGAATTTCATGGGAACTTAATAGGTGTTTTCATAGCAGAGTCTAAGAATAAGGGTGATGCAGTGGATGCAGGTTTACCAGCAGCTGTTGGTGCAGCTTTACCTGGTGATTTCGGTGATTCTGCTGAAGATGTCGTGGACTTGAATGGGAGTGGTGGAAGAGGTAGAGGGCGGGGTGATGCTTTTGGTAAAGCATGGCAACAGGACGGTGATTGGCAGTGTCCAAATACAAGGTCTGTGATGTGACATTGGTGAGCAGCTCTTTCTAGCTCCTATTGTATGCTATTTTCACTTGCTAGTATTCCAGAACTTCCCAAGTTCTAACATACTAGTACTTTGACAGTTGTTCCAATGTGAACTTTGCTTTTCGTGGTGTTTGCAATCGATGTGGAACTGCCCGGCCAATTG
Organism: Dysphania ambrosioides; assembly: GCA_026401315.1. Classification (NCBI taxonomy): domain Eukaryota; kingdom Viridiplantae; phylum Streptophyta; class Magnoliopsida; order Caryophyllales; family Amaranthaceae; genus Dysphania; species Dysphania ambrosioides. Next base: position 887,052 of record CM048672.1, read on the forward strand.
GTGCCTCTGGTGGTGCTGGGAGTGGTAGAGGAAGAGGTCGTGGAGCTTCTGATGCTGCTGGTCATGCACGAGCTGCTACTGGTCCAACAGCTGGGCTTTTTGGTCCAAATGATTGGTCCTGTCCCATGTAAGGCTGGATTACCTGCTATTAGACATTTATATGCATTTTCATCTTGATTGATTTTACTCTATATTATAATTATTGTTTCTATTGACAAATGCTCATTTGGGTTTAGAATGAACATCTGATTTTTGTTTTATCTGAATTTTAAGATAGTTTTGTTTCCTTTCATGTGTTTTCTATAGTTGGAGGCACTAGATTCAATGTGTTACTCAAACTCTTCATTTTTTTCTTGTAGCCATGTTGGATACTTGACCCTCTTGTGGGTGTGACACTAAAACACTTTATTTTGAACCAAAACCGTGTGAGTTTTTGTAAAATTGACTGTGCTTTGACACACACATACATGTGTCACCTGACAGCCTTGGCCAAGTAACTTAGAAGCCAATTGCTATTGTTTTTTTTTTTTTATCTTGTAGACCCTGGGTAATTTTGTCACATGGAGGGATTTTTGACTCTGAGGTGCCTAATGTGCATAGTCTGCCTTGAGATGGGCTGGCTGTTTAATGTTTGCCTTGCCCTCCTGTTGTATATAGCTGCTTAGTTTCTACCTTGCCCTCTTTTGTATATGGTTGATGCCCTCTGGTATGTAGCACAAATTTCCTGATGCTTCTAGATTGACAATGTAGGTGTGCTAATATCAACTGGGCAAAACGTTCAAAGTGCAACATTTGCAACACTAACAAACCTGGTATTAGTGAGGGAGGTGTAAGGTATGTCTGTTTTCTTGTGCTTAAAGATAAACTTGATCACATTTGCGTACTTTCTCATGTAGCAGTTGGTGTTAAAATCCTGCAGTATTTATTGGGGGTTAGCTAGGTAATATTGTGTGCAACTGTGCGTTGATCCTCCATAAACCTCCTTGTTTGCAGGGCTCATGTTTTAATGTGTATTTGCTGTGGTTAATGATGATTTTTATGTTGTGCACTTGTGCTACTTCATTATATCTCATCTGGTGTATCTGATTCAGTTGTGTACTTTTGCTACTTGTCTTTTAAAGTTGTGCTAGGAATAAAGTAATTATATCCCATATGGTATATTTGATTCAGTTGTGTTCTTGTGCTACTTGTGTACTAAAGCTTTTCAAGGCATCAAGTGCCTGTCATTGACTTATCCATCCGCTAAAAAATTTAGTATTTATGTTTCTATTTTTGGATAAGCTCACATGTTTCAACTGAGGTTTAAGGACTAAAGTTTGTAGACTATGAACTGAAAGTTTGGAATGAAACGTTTTTACTTGGCTGTATTGTTTTTAGAGATATTTCCAGTGTTCTGAATTTAAAATACGTTATTGACATAGGGAAATGAATGCTAAAGACTTAAAATTACCAGAGTTGAATGAGTGGCTCATTGTAATGTGACTATAGATAAATGTGGGAATCTTTAACATTTAGTAAAAAAGGATAAGGAACCACTTTAACTTAGCCATCTTTGAAGCACCATGGTCTTTAAGTCAATGAAAACATCCCTGATAGAAAATCTCTACTTAATTGGAAGAAAGATTAATTGGGAAGAGTGTACCTCTGTATTTAGGTGAATCTATGCGCATGTTGGATCCATCCATCCATCATCATCAAGGAGACTGCTAGGAGTTGCTTTCTTCTTCAAGATATAGGTGCATTTAGTCATAGACTTGTAAACGTGCTCTTGTTTTTTCTTTTTTGTCTAGAGAAAACTGATCACATCATTTTGCAGTATTTACAACTCTATCCCATGTTTTGGTTCCCTAATTATGCAGAAAATGAGAAAAGCATTGTTTGGTTTAGTGTTTGCTCCTTTGAGAATATATGCCCTTCATGACTCCTGATTCTGGACCTTTTTCCACTTACAATATTATTATGGCCCCTCTCATTCCAGTTTTTATGTATGACTTCACTTTTCATTTACTATAATGCAGATTTCAGGTTTATTGAGCATGTACAGGGTTTTTTCAGTGCCCATTGAATGAGCTTTGATGACTAGGACTGGAATGTACAATTGCCCTGAGTAGAGGCCACACTATCTGAATGGGGTTGCATTTCTGACCATATTATTGGTGTTGATTGCCAGGGGAGGGCGTGCTGGTGGCTATAAGGAACTTGATGAGGAGGAGTTAGAAGAGACGAAGCGACGCCGGCGTGAAGCTGCAAATGTGAGAAATATTTGTATTTAATCTTAACGTTTTATGCTTCTATGGTACTATTTATTGCTTTATTCTGAGTTTATGTTTGCAATTTTAGGATGATGGAGAGTTGTATGATGAGTTTGGCAATCTCAAGAAAAAGTTCCGTGTCAAAATGCATCAAGCTGATACTGAAAAGGTGCTTCCTGGAGCAGGGCGTGCAGGGTGGGAAGTTGAAGAATTAGGTAATGTTTTGTATTCTGTTTGGTTGGTGTATTTTGTGAAGTGCTTGATTGTTGACTTTTGGATTCTGAAAGTTCTGCATATGATCTTCTGTTTTGGGAGAATGAAATCTTAAACTGTTTGTCTTTTAATATACTTCGTATAAGTACCACTGAAGGTGAGATATCGAAAACTCAATGTAGCTGCTGAGTTCTATACCGTGAGAGTTCTACTCATAGTCAAATCATGAAGTTAATATATTATTCAGCTGATGAGTGTTTTACATGAGAGTTTGACACTTCTACTCGTAGTCAAACTATCAGGTTAGGTGTGAGTGTAACTAGGTTACTACATTGGTTTGGGTGGACCACTTTGTTTTGGTGAGGTACAATGTTTTATGTACCAATGTATTTCTTACTTTCTCAACATTTGGAGTACACTTGCAGTTTCTGTTTAGTTGTAATTTTTTTCAAACCAAAATGGTAATGAATCATATTGTTCCTAATCAGATTTTTTTATGATAGGGTGTAACAATTTGGATAACTCTAATAACTTTTAAACTCCCTCTTCTGCCCACCTAATGCTACTGATTGTATAGATCTATTAGACTTCTTCCAAAGTAGAAAATAAAGGAAGACACATAACAGTGTTTTCTTTTATGGCTGTAGTTCAATAGTTTTTTTTTTTTTTTGTTATTTTATATTTTTGTTTTTGTATCTGTGCTCCATGTTATCATTAAAGCTCATGACAGGTTCTTGAGTCTTTTTTTCATCTCAATTGTAGTCTGTCTCTGGCACAGTGCTTTTGTCTCCATTGTGTTTTATGAGGGTTATATTCAGCTCTTATCCTAGTTTTCTACATATAGATTCTTTCCTCATTAGGGAATTTCCTTCCAATTTCTTTAATTTTGCCTTCTTTGCATCCTGAATTTGATGCTCACTCATTTATGGGTAGACTTCATTTCATCTGAAGGGGTTTTGTACCAAAGGGATTTAGAGTGCACAATATATATGTATTTAATTCATTATCAATTTTTGGTAGGTAGTTTAATCATAGACTTGAAGCCTATTGTGTTGCCTTTAGGGTACTTTTGTAGATGGTTTCACTCTGCCAATTCTGGGAAAATTATAAAAGGCATTCTGTAAAATGTGTTTGAATTAATACCATGATAAGTTTTAGACTGTTTTTGATGTATTTCATTGTCAGCCATTATCTTACGTTTATTAAAGCCATTACTTCCATCAAAAGAAAAAAAAATTAAAAAATTAAAGTTGTTGTATTGAAACCATCAAGATTCACCTGTTCACTCATTTTAGCTACTAATGTTTTTAATCAATATTTCATCCCAAAATAAATGGGTTTTTTGGAAAGCAATTTTTTATTGTAATCTTAAGATGTTACATGATGCTGTAGCACTCATTGTCCTGTAAGATGCTGCTATATTGTCTCTGTGAATCTTTCCATGATCTTGCTCTCAACAATTCTATGGGTGCAAGTGATTTTGTTAAGAGAGAACACAATTATTACTGAGACTGCCTTGGGTCTCTAACAAATTGCCCTAGTGACTGACAATCCAACTGTTACACGGCAGAAAATCTGCTGCAATTAAATTAATTTCTGTGATCCTGAAATATGTTTGGCATCTGGATAAGGGTTCAAATTTCCGAAGTAAAATGACCAGCTTCTTGTTGTATGCTTGCAAAGTCACTATCTTTTTGTTTGGCTAGAAAAGGATGTGAAGTTACTCCCAATATAGGTTTTACAAATGGTAAAGACTGCTTAATGTCAACTTCTCATTCTCAAAGTTGATATATTGTGATAATTTGTCTCGTTGCTTTATCCTTTTGATTGAATTATTGTACAAGAGCTTGAGCAAAAAATGCAAACCACAGTGCCTCTGAATATATTGAAAATTTATATTTCTGAAGTGTGAGGCCATATACTCGCAAGACTGTTCCCCCACTATAGTCTACAATTAGCAGCATAGGTCATTTGGTCTTCTGCCAATGCTTGATGCAGGGTTATGTGTATGGAATATTTCTCAAGGAGGAAATTACTTTTTCGGTGTTTCCTGTAGTGATTTATCAAAATAACTTTTCAAAAATATGAATGTATACTACCTCTCTTACTCGTCCTCGTTGATTTATTGATTTTATGGAAATACTTCCAGTAGGCATTACTCTGTACTGGCAAGTATCAACTTCACATGATTTTTACATTATTGGGTAGAGTTGTGATTGTTGCATCCTATTTGGCATGCTGCAAGGTCTCTTAAACTTCTCCGAATGCAATACTTTCATCTTTTTCCATAAAACTATCTTATCTACATTCTTTCCTTGCAACTTTGTGCAGATTTTCTTCTCCTTGATACAGAGTTTATGAATTTTTTCAAAGTCTTTCGCTTCTGAGTAAATTGATGACATCTGAACCCTAAATTAATGTCAGGTGTAGCTGATAGAGACCGGGAGAGGAGCAGGGATAAGGAGAGAGATCATGATGATAGAGAGAACAAGAGAAGACAGTATGATAGTAGGGATCTGTGCAGGAGCAGAAGCAGAGAGAGGGATAGAGGTAGGGAGTATCGAGAAAGAGATTATGATTATGACAGGGATGGAGATCAAAGCAGAGATAGGGATCGTTACAGATATCGATAACATTATTATCTAATTAATCTTACTTCATGGCTCGAGTTGCTTTAAAATGAACCATGTAGTTTCTTCTTAAGCTGGCCTACGATATGTTTTCATATGCCATAGCTTGTAGTAGGTAGAAAATTTCTTATTAATTGGATGTTCTATGAGGTTTGTTATGTGCATGTAGCGCTAGTTAAAATGGAATCCTTTTTGAATAGGTTGCTCTGACAATCTGAACTTGAAACCACATTGTATCTGAGATGATTCAATCTGTTTTTGCATCTTGATGTGATGTCGGACTGATAGCTTTGGGGAACAATGTCAGGACAAAGTGAGATTGAATGAATTGATTGTATCAGTTTGTTTAGTTGTATTGTATTCACTCCATTCTCATCAGAGGTTTTCGTATTTGGGCTGATTATAGAGTTTTATTATTATTAATTTGGGGTTTAAAAGTGATAAACAATGGAGTATCTAAGTAAGTTAAGCTTTGTTCTTCTTGACTTGTTTTTGCTGAATTTATTATATTTTTGCTGAATCTAACTACGTGCTTATTGTTTATGTAGACTATTTTTTAATTTTTTGAACTTATCTTAATTTTTGTCTGTATTGTTTTATTTTTGTCGAACTTTACTTATTTTTGTTGAAACTTATTTAAATGTATGGAGGAGAACAAAGCCTAAGTAATATGTATGTGGTGGGGATATGGGTTTATCTAATTTAATCGCATCTTTTTCACTATTTATCAAGCAAACAAGCTATAACCTAAAAATATAGGTCCTTGTTAGTTTATTCTAGTGAACATTTTATATATAGTAACAATTTGAAATATTATTTTTACATTGTTAAAAATGTGTACATGATCAAATATATGTTTTAGAGATGGAAAAAAGGCAAATATAACTAATAAGTTTGAGGAGGTATAAGTGTTTTATTTTATAAACAAATAAGGTTGAAAGTTTGCACTATGTTTAGCTTTGTGAGTAGCTGGCTCTACTTTTATTGAGCTTACGACGGTACATGTTACATGTAAAAAAGAAAAGAAAAAAAAAATACAATGTTTCATGTTTCATATAGTATGATATCTACATACGTTTTGATGCCATTATTCTCATTAAACTGAGACGAGTGTTTATTTGACTTTGCGGGTTCAGTGTGCCCTCAAACATAGCATAAGCCCCTTAACTGAGGGCACCGTCCATCCACTAGTATGTTGGACGGTGTACTTGGTTGTAACCAGTGGCTGATGTTTAGTACCAACCTATAGATTCTACTATCCAGAAACATCTAGAAAATATTCAATGTCTTATCTTAATTACGAGACAAGTAAGAATTTTCAAATTTATTTATATATTTAACGTCCTAAAAACAAGCAAAAAATAAATTACAATAAAGAATGAAAGTTAGAAGCTAATCCAGCCCGAATAACAAAAAAAAAATTCAAATTTAATTGCTAAGAAAAATGAAAATATCCCTTCTGACAATCTGTTCTTGATATCTTTGATACTTTGGCATTTTGATAAGGCTGACTTATACCAAAGAAGTAACCAGACAAAATCTCAAAGTGTGATTTGAAATGTTCGTGTAGGAGTTTGATAGTAAAAGCGAAAACTATAAATCAAAGAACCATGATCTCATTTATAATTAGTACAAATTAATAACAAGTTAGATATATTTTATAGTGTGTTATCGTATAAATTTTAGGATCAAATAATGAGACTAGAAACCTCAAGTGTGATTCAATTCACTTTTCACTTTTATGAAGAACACATAAATCCTAATTAGGAGTACTTGAGGATGTCTTGTATTAATGTATCTCATATATTAATAATCATCTACTAATATAGAGTTAATGTATCTCATTTCCAATGGTCATTAAGGCTAGCCGAAACCACATAAGCCTTTATGGACTTCGTATCTGCTTTGATCTAATTCGATACAATGTTATGTGTAACCCTATATAGGAATAGGACCACAAGCCCAAGTGCTATTGTATATCGTAGTTGATTTCTAGTTAAACATTATGCCCATATTAACTGAATTGATAATCTTCAACATTTAATCCTAACAAATTTATTACTAATTATTTTAAGCGATTGACAATAGGATAGACGGTTCCTTCATAATTGTAATGTGGATTTCAAGTAGTCCAAAATGTGTACTCATTTGAGTTGTATTGTAATAATTATATATGAGGGTTTTTAAGGTGATTGCATGTGTTAGTGTAATAGGTAAAATACCTAATTTCACTGTATTTTAAAGTCAATATTAATCTTGTTCTTAATCCAATATATTATGATGCATTTGCATCATGAGTTAAGGTTAACCTTCTTCGATCAGAAGGCGAATAGCAACTAGTTAATGCCTTGGCCTTGATCTAGATACGTTTAATTAGTTGGTTCCTTATAATTTCCTCGCGGTGAGCTGCTGCTAATGTTCACCATACATATATTATCAAATTTGGTTACCACTATTAAATTATGAGAATATTTATACAAAGTAATTTTTATAAAAATAAAATTATGCATTACCAAGAAATATTGTACACCGTATATTAGTAGAAGATATTTTAAGGGTTTAATAGAAGCATGTTCGGAGAGCCGAGCATTGAAGAGAGACAAAAATTTAATCTCATACACATAAAATAAGGAGAGATATGAGAGAATTATATATATATATATATATATATATATATATATATGGAAGAAATTAATATATATATATATAAAGAAATTAATTAGAGTACTAAGTTTATATATAAATAGAATATCCTGATATAATAGACATAATTATAGAATATTTCTTATCAGAGATATAATGGACATATAATATAAAAAAAATAACTTTACTAGAATGATTTTAGTAGAGATGGCCACTGTGAAAATAAAAATGTTTTAAATTATATCTTAAATTAAAGACTTAAAAAGTAATTGGAATAAAGAATTAGGGATAAAAGAATTAAAAAAAAGGGGCCTAAAATGTAATCGAAGTAAGACAATCATATTAGGGGTGCAATTGTAGTTATAGTACCTACTTGAAGTTAATCAACTGGATAGATAGTAGATAAATCAAACAATGAGGACATGTACTGTAACACTTTTGTGCCGCCTATCCAATGGGCGGTTACACAAAGAAAAGGTTCACTGAAATAAGAGGTTCATGTATCACTAGTAAGGCTAATACGACCGTTAAAAGAGTGAAACATTTCTATAATACTATTTCTATATTTGTAATAAGCAGTTTGGGTATGGTGTTTAAGTGTGTTCCTAGGGACACGTCTATAAGCGGGTTGTAAAGAGGTTCTAGCAAAATGTTCAAAGTTCAGATTCTCACCATAGCTAAACGGTAATTCATCTGCAATCACGAAGTTAGCTATTTCATCAATAATCCTGTCTCTGTTATACATAAAAGACATACCTCCTCATGGCATGAAACCCATATACCCGTGTAGTTGTGTCTAACTTACAGATTATGCTAGGCCTGCGGATTCAGCTGCTTCCAGGTTTATTTCGTGTACTCCGGTCAAGTGACGGGATAATGTCCCTATCCCATAACGGTCTTCCATGAATAAGAAGCTCTTGGCTTCTTCCTTTGTTGCTTGCATATCAAGCAATAGCACATGAATTTCTTCCCTTTGGAAATAGCGTCGGTTATTAGGACCTTCTCAAAATATAGGCCCACAGGTGAAGATTTCTTTCTACAGTTAGTAGACTTGGGTACTCCACCTTCATCATCCTCACCTTCACCTTCACCTTCGTTTCATATCAAGTTAAGCCAAAAACTAACATTATTAGTTCATTAACTAACTAATTAACATAATCAACCAAATATAACATAATCAAGTAATTTAACTAATCTAACACAACTAATCAATTTAACTTTAACATTATCAACTAATCTAGCATAACTAATCTTAACATAACATAATCAACTAATCTAACTAACCTAATCAATTTAACTTCAACATTATCAACTAATTAAACATCAACAACTTAATCTAACATAATCAAATAATCTAACATAACTAACCAAATAATCTTATTAAACTAAATAGTTTTCATATCAACATTAATTAATTAGAAGTTTAAGAGTTACCATGAGGAGTAGAAGGAGGCGGACGCATCTGTGAAGTTGGAGTTTGAGGAACTTGAGCAACAGGAGTACCGAAAAGTTATTGCTCCAAGTTTTGAGCAAACTCCTTGGTCTTATCGAAAGAGTTGCTCACGCTGAGTCTACTTCTTGAAGTCATTTCTTTTATGAAATGTAGTAGTAAACAAGTAACTTAAGAATAATAAACCAAGTAATTAAGATAACTAATAAAGATTATGAGAGTAATTAAGAAGAAGATTAGTACTAATAAGTAAGCTAATTGTATTTAGTAGTAATTAAGAGATTTGGAAGTGAGTTTGCGAGGAATTGAAATCGAATTGAGGGCATTATATAGGGTTTAGTCCAACGGTTACATTCAACGGCTATTTCGACCGAATCAACGAACTAGGCCGGGCCAGGCTGACGTGTCGGGCTGGTCCGGTCCGAATACGTGGGCCGAATCGATCTTCTTTCCGAACCGAATTGAATAGGGTTAGGGTTGGAAATTCGGGATTTGTATTCAGCCCACTAAAGAACTAGGACGAATCGGGCTTGGCCTGGTCCTCTAGAGGGCCGGTCAGGGCCAGGCTTCTAGCGGGCCGGACTGAATCGGCCCACTGGCCACCTCTAGTTTTGTGTAATCATTTTAATTTTGGCTCTATAATTTCAGTAGAAGATCAAGGATGATCAATTAGCTAGGGTAAGATATAGTTAAATTACTTATTAGGTTTTTTTTGCGATTTTTTCTCAAGATTGATTAAGAGCTTAAGTTGGTTTAGTGGAGAGCTAAGAACTTAATGACAACTAAAGTGATACCTATAATCCAACTTAAGAACTTAATGATGCCTTTAAATCAAACCTAAGAACTTAATGATAACCTGAAGTGATGCATGGAGAATTCAACCCCATTTTTGAGTTGTAAACATAGTTGGTTGCCACGCCTAAAGGTGGCCATAGGGCCGGTCCATGCGGGCTGGGTCGGGCCTGACACCGGGCTGGGCTGGGGGGGAGGGGACTAGGACCGAACCGGTCTAAGGGGCGGGTCGGTTCGAACCGGGCTGGGGTTGGGGGTATTTGATTCGATACCGAATCGAAAACGAATCACGAATCGAATCACGAACCGAGTCGAACCGAATCAATAATCGAATCGAACCGAATCATGACCAAATCGAACCGAATCACGAAACGAATCATGACCGAATCGAACCGAATTACGTCATTTTTTTATTTTATTTTTTGTCTTCTTAATTATGTATTATTAAACTAATTATGTATATTTACCTAATTTCATATTTACGTATTATTGAAGCAAATAAAGTAAGTAAGCTAAAATCTAAATGAACTAATACACTTTTTAGAAAATCAAAATTTAATTAAACATGTTTTGGGGGTTGGGATAAGAAGAAAGGGCTTGCACTTAATTTAGAAAATCAAAACTTAATTAAATAATTAAATATTGATTTTCAAAATTAAGTTGCCTACGTATCCCGAAGGAATCAAAGCCCACGTAGTTCTGTTACGTACCTGGAGGGGTGCGTGTGCCTAGCCTAGTCAGGGACAGTCCCCGAACCTCCTTCACCTGTTGGGTTGTCGCTTGACTCGCTTGTGTCTATCATCATCCAAGGATCGTCTTCGTCATTGTCCTCCTCCCTCAATCCTTGGGTCCTACGCTCCGCCTGATCCCAATCTTTCTTACAAACGCATATTTCTATGCTCTCGGGAGATAAGCGGGATCTCTTCTCGTCAAGTACTCTTCTACTTGCACTAAAAGCAGACTCGGAAGCAATAGGGGAGGCGGGAATTGCAAGGATATCCTTTGCAATTCTCGCCAAAATGGGAAATTGTCGTTCGTGATCGCGCCACCACTTAATAATTGAAAAATTAGCATCGGTTTCATGTTGGTAAGAAAGATATTCATTAATATTATAAAGTGAAGAAGAAGAAGAAGAAGAAGAAGAAACCGATGTTTTTTATTTTTTTTAAATTCTACCAAGTATTGGCTGCCATCGCGTAGCGGAATTTCCACTAGAAAACGATACATTTTTGGACAGTGCATAAACATAAGCATAATGATCATATAAACTAGCTAAAACATTTTTACATTTTTCTGTATAGGCATTGACATCGTATTGTAAATTTAGAGCGTTATAATAAAATTCTAAGCAGTTTTCTAAACCTACAGTCTTGACCCCGGGATCAAGAATAGAAGCTATACCGTATATGACAGAAAATTCACTAAAGTTTACTTAGCATACTAGAAATTACATCACTAATTTGAACGATATTGAAATGCTCGGTAAGAGTGCTAACTACGGTAACACACTCTAATATAACTAAATGAATGTTAGGGTCGTAAACATAGGAGAAAATTTTGGTTGCATGGTCAAAAGCTGCTAAAATGTCACGGATGTAAATTGCGGTATTCCAATGGAAATCACCAATAAGTTCATCGGGAGTCGCTCGGGTTTCGTTATAAATAATGGACAAAACCTCTCGGTATTTAATGGCATCTTTTAACAATTTATATGTGGAGTTCCAACGGGTCAGTGTATCTAGACTCCATTGTCTCTTCTTAAGGCCTCTTTCCTTACACAAGGCCATGTACTTCTTCCTAATCGAGGCCGTAATCCTAATCTATTTAATTACACTCCTAATAGGGTTAAGCAAGTCAGTTAACTCAGCTAAACCTTCTTGAACCGAGAGGTTCATAATATGTGCACAACAACGAACATGTAATAGCTCTCCACTGTTTATCAAATGTAAGTTTTGTTCAGATATCAAATAATCTATACATTTTGTGTTCGCTAAAGCATTATCTAATGAAAGGAAAAAAAAACTTTATCAAGTAAATGAAAGATTTTAAGACAGTCTCTTATCCTTACCTTAAGGTTGTACCCGGTATGTCTCTCCTCCATAGCTTGAAAACAAATGATTCTTTTTTGAATATACCACTCATCATCAATCCAATGGGCGGTTACACAAAGAAAAGGTTCACCAAAACAAGAGGTTCATGTATCACTAGTAAGGATAATACGAACGTTAAAACTGCGAAACATTTCTATTAAACTAATTCTATATTTATAATAAGCAGTTTGGGTATGGCGTTTAAGCGTGTTCCTAGGGACACGTCTATAAGCAGGTTGTAAAGTGGTTCTAGTGAAATGCTCAAAGTTCAGACTCTCACCATAGTTAAAAGGTAATTCATCAGCAATGACGAAATAAGTCATTTCATCAATCATCTTATCCCGTTTATACATAAAAGGCATACCTCCTCCGGGCATGGAACCCATATACCCGTGTAGTTGTGTCTGACTTGAAGATTAAGCTGCTCCTGCGGATTCAGTTGCATCGAGGTTTATTCCGTGTACTTCGGTCAAGTGATAGGATAAGGTCCCCGTCCCATAACCGGTCTTCCATGAATAAGCGGCTATTGGCTTCTTTCCTAATTGCTTGCATAAAAAGCAATAGCACATGAATTTCTTCCCTTTGGAAGTAGCATCGGTCATTATGACCTTCTCAAAATATGGCCATACGGGTGAAGGTTTCTTTCTACAGTGAGTAGACCCGGGTACTCCTTCTTCATCACCTTCACCTTCATAAGTTCATTAACTAATTAATTAACATAATCAACCAAATATAACATAATCAAGTAATTTAACTAATCTAACACAACTAAGTAATTTAACTTTAACATTATCAACTAATCTAGCATAACTAAGTAAGTAATCTAACTAACCTAATCAATTCAACTTCAACATTATCAACTAATTAAACATCAACAACTTAATCTAACATAATCAAATAATCTAACATAACTAATCAAATAATCTTATTAAACTAAATAGTTTTCATATCAACATTAATTAATTAGAAGTTTAAGAGTTACCATGAGGAGTAGAAGGAGGCGGACGCATCTGTGAAGTTGGAGTTTGAGGAACTTGAGCAACAGGAGTACCGAAAAGTTATTGCTCCAAGTTTTGAGCAAACTCCTTGGTCTTATCGAAAGAGTTGCTCACGCTGAGTCTACTTCTTGAAGTCATTTCTTTTATGAAATGTAGTAGTAAACAAGTAACTTAAGAATAATAAACCAAGTAATTAAGATAACTAATAAAGATTATGAGAGTAATTAAGAAGAAGATTAGTACTAATAAGTAAGCTAATTGTATTTAGTAGTAATTAAGAGATTTGGAAGTGAGTTTGCGAGGAATTGAAATCGAATTGAGGGCATTATATAGGGTTTAGTCCAACGGTTACATTCAACGGCTATTTCGACCGAATCAACGAACTAGGCCGGGCCAGGCTGACGTGTCGGGCTGGTCCGGTCCGAATACGTGGGCCGAATCGATCTTCTTTCCGAACCGAATTGAATAGGGTTAGGGTTGGAAATTCGGGATTTGTATTCAGCCCACTAAAGAACTAGGACGAATCGGGCTTGGCCTGGTCCTCTAGAGGGCCGGTCAGGGCCAGGCTTCTAGCGGGCCGGACTGAATCGGCCCACTGGCCACCTCTAGTTTTGTGTAATCATTTTAATTTTGGCTCTATAATTTCAGTAGAAGATCAAGGATGATCAATTAGCTAGGGTAAGATATAGTTAAATTACTTATTAGGTTTTTTTTGCGATTTTTTCTCAAGATTGATTAAGAGCTTAAGTTGGTTTAGTGGAGAGCTAAGAACTTAATGACAACTAAAGTGATACCTATAATCCAACTTAAGAACTTAATGATGCCTTTAAATCAAACCTAAGAACTTAATGATAACCTGAAGTGATGCATGGAGAATTCAACCCCATTTTTGAGTTGTAAACATAGTTGGTTGCCACGCCTAAAGGTGGCCATAGGGCCGGTCCATGCGGGCTGGGTCGGGCCTGACACCGGGCTGGGCTGGGGGGGAGGGGACTAGGACCGAACCGGTCTAAGGGGCGGGTCGGTTCGAACCGGGCTGGGGTTGGGGGTATTTGATTCGATACCGAATCGAAAACGAATCACGAACCGAATCGAATCGAATCACGAACCGAGTCGAACCGAATCAATAATCGAATCGAACCGAATCATGACCAAATCGAACCGAATCACGAAACGAATCATGACCGAATCGAACCGAATTACGTCATTTTTTTATTTTATTTTTTGTCTTCTTAATTATGTATTATTAAACTAATTATGTATATTTACCTAATTTCATATTTACGTATTATTGAAGCAAATAAAGTAAGTAAGCTAAAATCTAAATGAACTAATACACTTTTTAGAAAATCAAAATTTAATTAAACATGTTTTGGGGGTTGGGATAAGAAGAAAGGGCTTGCACTTAATTTAGAAAATCAAAACTTAATTAAATAATTAAATATTGATTTTCAAAATTAAGTTGCCTACGTATCCCGAAGGAATCAAAGCCCACGTAGTTCTGTTACGTACCTGGAGGGGTGCGTGTGCCTAGCCTAGTCAGGGACAGTCCCCGAACCTCCTTCACCTGTTGGGTTGTCGCTTGACTCGCTTGTGTCTATCATCATCCAAGGATCGTCTTCGTCATTGTCCTCCTCCCTCAATCCTTGGGTCCTACGCTCCGCCTGATCCCAATCTTTCTTACAAACGCATATTTCTATGCTCTCGGGAGATAAGCGGGATCTCTTCTCGTCAAGTACTCTTCTACTTGCACTAAAAGCAGACTCGGAAGCAATAGGGGAGGCGGGAATTGCAAGGATATCCTTTGCAATTCTCGCCAAAATGGGAAATTGTCGTTCGTGATCGCGCCACCACTTAATAATTGAAAAATTAGCATCGGTTTCATGTTGGTAAGAAAGATATTCATTAATATTATAAAGTGAAGAAGAAGAAGAAGAAGAAGAAGAAACCGATGTTTTTTATTTTTTTTAAATTCTACCAAGTATTGGCTGCCATCGCGTAGCGGAATTTCCACTAGAAAACGATACATTTTTGGACAGTGCATAAACATAAGCATAATGATCATATAAACTAGCTAAAACATTTTTACATTTTTCTGTATAGGCATTGACATCGTATTGTAAATTTAGAGCGTTATAATAAAATTCTAAGCAGTTTTCTAAACCTACAGTCTTGACCCCGGGATCAAGAATAGAAGCTATACCGTATATGACAGAAAATTCACTAAAGTTTACTTAGCATACTAGAAATTACATCACTAATTTGAACGATATTGAAATGCTCGGTAAGAGTGCTAACTACGGTAACACACTCTAATATAACTAAATGAATGTTAGGGTCGTAAACATAGGAGAAAATTTTGGTTGCATGGTCAAAAGCTGCTAAAATGTCACGGATGTAAATTGCGGTATTCCAATGGAAATCATCAATAAGTTCATCGGGAGTCGCTCGGGTTTCGTTATAAATAATGGACAAAACCTCTCGGTATTTAATGGCATCTTTTAACAATTTATATGTGGAGTTCCAACGGGTCAGTGTATCTAGACTCCATTGTCTCTTCTTAAGGCCTCTTTCCTTACACAAGGCCATGTACTTCTTCCTAATCGAGGCCGTAATCCTAATCTATTTAATTACACTCCTAATAGGGTTAAGCAAGTCAGTTAACTCAGCTAAACCTTCTTGAACCGAGAGGTTCATAATATGTGCACAACAACGAACATGTAATAGCTCTCCACTGTTTATCAAATGTAAGTTTTGTTCAGATATCAAATAATCTATACATTTTGTGTTCGCTAAAGCATTATCTAATGAAAGGAAAAAAAAACTTTATCAAGTAAATGAAAGATTTTAAGACAGTCTCTTATCCTTACCTTAAGGTTGTACCCGGTATGTCTCTCCTCCATAGCTTGAAAACAAATGATTCTTTTTTGAATATACCACTCATCATCAATCCAATGGGCGGTTACACAAAGAAAAGGTTCACCAAAACAAGAGGTTCATGTATCACTAGTAAGGATAATACGAACGTTAAAACTGCGAAACATTTCTATTAAACTAATTCTATATTTATAATAAGCAGTTTGGGTATGGCGTTTAAGCGTGTTCCTAGGGACACGTCTATAAGCAGGTTGTAAAGTGGTTCTAGTGAAATGCTCAAAGTTCAGACTCTCACCATAGTTAAAAGGTAATTCATCAGCAATGACGAAATAAGTCATTTCATCAATCATCTTATCCCGTTTATACATAAAAGGCATACCTCCTCCGGGCATGGAACCCATATACCCGTGTAGTTGTGTCTGACTTGAAGATTAAGCTGCTCCTGCGGATTCAGTTGCATCGAGGTTTATTCCGTGTACTTCGGTCAAGTGACAGGATAAGGTCCCCGTCCCATAACCGTTCTTCCATGAATAAGCGGCTATTGGCTTCTTTCCTAATTGCTTGCATAAAAAGCAATAGCACATGAATTTCTTCCCTTTGGAAGTAGCATCGGTCATTATGACCTTCTCAAAATATGGCCATACGGGTGAAGGTTTCTTTCTACAGTGAGTAGACCCGGGTACTCCTTCTTCATCACCTTCACCTTCATAAGTTCATTAACTAATTAATTAACATAATCAACCAAATATAACATAATCAAGTAATTTAACTAATCTAACACAACTAAGTAATTTAACTTTAACATTATCAACTAATCTAGCATAACTAAGTAAGTAATCTAACTAACCTAATCAATTCAACTTCAACATTATCAACTAATTAAACATCAAGAACTCAATCTAACATAATCAAATAATCTAACATTCATTAATTAGAAGTTTAAGAGTTACCTTGTGAAGTAGAAGAAGGATGACGCATTCGCAAATTTGGAATTTGAGGAATTTGAGTACCCGGAGTACCGAAAAGTTGTTGCTCCAAGTTTTAAGCAAATTCCGTAGTATCATCAAAAGAACTGCTTACGCTAAATCTACCTCTTGAATCCATTTTCTCTAGGAATTGTAATAATAAACAACTAACTTAAGAATAATAAACCAATTAATTAAGATAACTAATGAAGAGTAAGAGAGTAATTAAGAAGAAGTTTAGTACTAATAAGTAAGCTAATTGTAATTAGTAGTAATTGAGAGATTGAGAGAGATTTTGGTGAGGATGGAAACCGAATTGATGGGGTTTATATAGGGCAAAGGCAACAGTCTTCTAACGGCTATATCCAATGGTCGAATTTAGGCGGTTCAACGGGCCGGGCCGGGCCGAATATAGCGGGTCAGGCCGAATCGAATCGAATACTGGGCCAAACCGAGTTTTTTGCAAACCGAATCGAAACGGGTTAGGGTTGGAAAATGGGGATTCGTATTCAGCCCATTACTAGAACGAGCCGAACCGGGCTTGGCCCGGTTCGATGGTGGGCCGGTTCGAGCCGGGCTTGGGACAGGCCGGGCTGAACCGGCCCACTGGCCACCTCTAGCCACAACCCAATTACTCATAGGTAGTTAATATTTGTCACATATTTTACTTGAACGTAGGATGAACATCGTACATACATAACTCCATACATATTAAGAAGGAAAAATAAGAAAACAAACAAAACAAAAACTCAACTCAAATAATTTACATATTACATATAAAACTCTCACAAAAAATATTCAAACGGGACAAATTATAAAGGACGGAGGGAGTATAACTTATAGACCAAATATCACCATCTGCATTTTTTGGCTAGAGTATATAATAAGGACATGAATATTTTCTTGTTCATCTGCCAACACATTACACACATGCTATCCTATTACCCAAAACACCGCTTACTTCACCACACCCTAACTGGCTAACTCTGCTCATTTGATACAATAACACCAACTTTCTCATCACTCTCCATGTAATTTTTTTTCTATTTAAGGCTTCATTCAATGTTAATTAGCAGAACATGGCAGACGAATGTGACCTCCAAATACATGTCAATGGCCAACAAACATTCTTCCTCAATCAGGTAACTCATTCAAAACTAAAATCATTTCTGTAAAAAAAAACTTACTTATTCCCAAAATTTAGAGTAATTTCTTGCTCAAATTTCCTGCAGAAAATAGTGTCATCTTTTTCAGGAAAGCTGAGGAAACTGATCAAACAAGAAAAGAGAAGAGTTCAGGTCAAGAATCTAAGCTTTACCCTTGAAGATTTCCCAGGTGGTACAGACGGGTTTGAACTTGTTTTAAGATTCTGCTACAACAAAGGCTCAGTTCCAATCACAGTTCACAATGTTTCACAGCTCTACTGTGCATCAGTTTTTCTTGATATGACTGATAAATACTCAAGCTGCAGTCTTTTGCAACAGTCAGAGATTTTCCTTGAAGGGATGTTCCATTGGTCTTGGGGAGATATCCTTGTTTGCTTGAGAACTTGTGAAGCTTTCTTCTCATTAGCTGATTCTAGTAGCCTCATTGACAAGCTGATCACTACTTTGCTTGCTAAGATTGCTCAAAACTCTGACATTTCCCTGATATTCTCCTCGAATTCTTCCTCATCTTCCCCTGATAACAATATGACAATGTCTCATCGAATTCGCCTTTCGAGTTCACCAACGAAGACTAGTACTACCCCTGATTTGAGCAAGCCACTGTCTTCTTCAAGCACTAATAATACTACTTGCAATACTTGTAGTAACACCAAGGCATGGTGGTTTGATGATTTAGCTACACTTTCTCCAATGGTAATAGAAAGAGTGATAAGGAGCTTGGGTGCTTTTGGGAGTGACAACAATAGCTTGTTGCTTACAAAATTTGTGCTTCATTACCTCAAAACCGCGCTCCAGGGCAAGATAAAATACTCAATTTACTCAAAAAGTTATTACAGTGGCCTTGCTGATACCGCGGCTTATGGCGTTATGCTGTTGGGAAGGACTGCATTCTCTTGTAGGGCATTGTTTTGGGTAATGAGGCTTGTAACAGGATTCAGACCCAGCAAAGTATGCAGGACTGGATTAGAGAGGTTGATTGGCAGCATGCTCTATTCGGCGAAACTGGATGATTTATTAGTATCAGGTCATAGTAGTACAAGTGATGGGAGTAGTGTTGGAGGTGTATATGATGTTAATCTTGTAATAAGATTAATAAGGGTGTTGGTACATTGTGAAGGTGTGTCATTACCTAGATTGAAGAAAGTAGGGTGGTTGGTGGATCAGTACCTGGCAGAGATTTCACCTGATCAGAACCTTAAGATTTCCAAATTCATAGGTGTTGCCCAAAGTTTACCAGATTTAGCAAGGGATTGCTTTGATGGTGTCTACAGAGCCATTGATATCTACCTTGAGGTAAATTTTTTTTAACCTTCCTAACATATACAGCAATAGCATGTTTTTACTATTTCAGTTTAGTTTCTGTTGCACACTTGCTCCTGCACCTACTATTTACCGTTGTTAAGACTCAAGACTATGATGTCTAGCTTTACAGCAGTAAGTATTCATTGATGAGTTGTTGTTCCTATTCATTGATGAGTTGGGGAGAGAAATGGTTTCTTGCACTAAAACTTTGAAGACTACGAAGTGACGTAATATAAAGGAGACAACGTGAGAGATAAGACAAAGGATTCCCTGCCTATATGAGCTATTCCTGACCTTTTCCTCTAGCTTGTTGCATGGAATTTTCCTTTCCCCACCGCCCTTCCCTACCAATATACTTGGGAGGCTACTCCTCTAAAATTTTAACTAGTACAACATATATCTTTTGTCTATATATACAACTGGGACAGAAGTAATTAAGGGTCTCTTTCTAAGATGATGACCTATAATATAAACACAAAATATTATATATATACGGAACATAATAAAGTCAGTAAAAGTGACCCTTTAATATAACAAAAGTTACCCCTCAAAGTTGGTAAAGATTTACATATGTTATATTAAGGGGTAACTTATTGTGTCCCGTGTGTATATAATACTTTTTGAAATATAAATCATTCATTGGTGGATTAGTAAAAGGTCAATTAAGGATTAGGCATTTGAATAGTGTAACACTAAATTTAGCATGTATCTTATAAAGGAGTATCTAAGAAACTAGAAATAAAAATGTACCCATTAGCTTAAAAAATCCAAAAGTTCTAGAAATGGACATTCAATATTTCTTCTAGGATGTAGTCCCCTACTTCCCACCCTGTCTAAAAAAAGAATTAACAAAGAGAAAGAGTTGCAGAAGCAAAGACCATGAGTGGTTTGAATGTGTTTTTTTTTTTTTTTGGAAAGGTGGGGTTGAATTTTAATGCATGTAAAGTGATGCACCACACTAAAAAAAAAAAAATCAGAATTTCAGGTAAGATAAATTTTAAGTCGTGGATTAAATGGTCCATATATGCTCTTTCCTTGCATCATTCATATAGTTGAATAGTTGATTGATATAGTTTTCCAAATTTTCATTATCTAAAATCATCATAGTTAAAGCTTATAGTGCCACACCTTGAAAATTACTACCTCTACTTTAGCCTTTAGCCTTTTCATTTCGCAGTGTCAATACATACGAGTAGTAAGGTAGGAGCTACTGAGCTTAATCATCATTAGTCTAGGCAGATATTAACTTAATTGGGAAAGAAGACCAAGAGCTATATATACAAGTATTACTAAGCATTTAAGAATATGGTTGTCAATTAGGTTAGTTGGTTAAAGTTTTAGAGAGTTGTATCCATGAGATCAAACTCCGTCTTTCATTAGTTGTTGTATTGCCGCTTGCGGCTCTCTTTATATATAAAAAAAAAACTAAGCATTTGAATAACGGTCTACTTTCGTGTAAATGAAATTGCAGGCTCATCCAACCCTCTCATTCGAACAACGGTCGAGGTTATGCCGATGTCTAAACTACGAAAAGTTGTCATTAGAGGCATGCAAAGACCTGGCAAAGAACCCAAGGATCCCTCCAAGAGTAGCTGTTGAAGCACTTGCATCACAAAAACATGCAAATTATGAGCCCCCAACAAAACCAGAGCAGTTGGAATATCATTGTGGGAGTCCTAGCGAACACAAGAGTGTCAACCAACAAATTGATGTATATGGATCAAAAGGAGCAACAGCACCACAACATTATCATCATGTCGAAAATGATGATGATGAATGTATATCAGAAGAAAGTGAAGATATGAAGTTGAATATGCAAAGAATGCAATATAGGGTATTAGAATTGGAGAATTTGTGCAAGGAGATGAAGAGTCAGATGTCCAAACTGGTGGTGAAGCATAACAGATCATTCAGCTCCCCTACATATAATAGACCACCTAGACTCTGTTAATATTCTAGCTTGGCTCTCTTTTTTTTTCTTGCTTTTCTTCTTCTTCTTCTCCTTAAAAGTGTATAAGAAAATTAATTCAATTTAGTATTTGTGTGCACACTAGTATGGTGTAGAACAAGTGGATTGTCTTAGAATTGGGCTATTGTAAATCAGTAATACAAAAAGGATTATGTAAGGGAATAAAATAACAATAACGATGCATTAGAGCTTGAGCGATATATATAATTGTAGATTCAACACTAACACAATTCTTTGTAGGAGTTAGTTATAAATGGATTTTATGGCAAATTCATTTTGATGGCGTATTATTTAGGAAGTTCGATAAAAAATGTAAAAAAAAATTCAAAAAAATGTGGGTGCGAGTACCCGAATTTCTCGGGTCGGGTCATAGGCCACATTTTCAAATACCCGACAAAGCAGGTACCCGATTTTTCGGATACCCAAAAATAGGGTACCTGCTAATGAACCCCTCTACTTACACGACTCTCTGTATCTCAAAGACTACAAGAATCAATTTTAATCTCCTATAATCGTTAATACGTGTAAATAACCCATTATAAATAGTTTTTTTCCCTCGTCCATACACAATTCACAAGTTTCAAGAACATAAACTTTGATTTGGAAATAATCCCATTGTGGTAAGATATTTATAATGGGCATTGTTAAACGTCGCCCGTGAATCTCCAGCTACCGCCCGTATTTTGTACATGAAATGACAAATTTGCCCTTAGTTTATATTTATATACGCTAAATGTATTTTCACTTTTATCACTCAATATCGGTTAATTTTACTATGAGTTTTCGGTGATTTTTTTTAGTATTTATAATTTTTACTTTCAGTAACATTTCATTTCTCACATTCCAAACTTTACCTGTCATTTTACTCTGAGTTTTCGATTATTATTTTCACTATTTATAGTTTTTACTCTCAGTAACATTTCATTTCTTACATTCCAAACTTTATTTGACATTCTTCTTCTTTCATTCCCTCTATTTCCTTCGGTTCCTTCAGTTTCATTCCTTCCGTTCAATTTCTTTTGTTCAATCTGAACTCCATTAGTTCCATTCTTCAGTTTTCTCTGTTCAATTTCAACAATGTCTAATGAGGTAATGTTTGTTCTTCAATTTCAAGTAATTCAATTCATTTACTATATGATTAGGTTAAATACGTGCATTCGTTTACTATATTTATAGTTACATAATTGTATGATAAGTGTTAGTTAATGTAGAATTAGATTAATTAAGATGATAATTAAAGAGAAACCACGTTTTAATATCGAATAAACCTTGCAATTAGGGGTTACTGAGAGTAACGTCCATTTTGGACGTTTAATGGACGAATCTAACGTCCATTTTGGACGTTTTGTGGGTCCATGGAAAACGTCCATGTTGGACGTTACTTAGGGCTAGTTAAACGTCCCTGTTGGACGTTTTGTGGGTGCAAGGAAAACATCCATGTTGGACTATACTTAGGGCTAGTTAAACGTCCATGTTGGACGTTAATTAGGGGTAAGCTAAACATCTATTTTGGACGTTTATTTAGGTAGCACAAACGTCAACTTTAGACGTTACTTAAGGGTAAGACAAACGTCCATGTTGGACGTTTTTTGGGGTTGCATAACCGTCCAAATTGGACGTTCTTGGAGGGTAAAGAAACGTCCAATTTGGGCGGTTTTATGGTTGTATTTTTGCTTAATATCAATCTGTTCATTTATACGAACATTTCTTTCCTTACTTACATATCTATATGGAATTTCAGGACTTTGGCGGGGATGGAATTGATTATAGTGGAGTTTTCAGTCACTAACAAGATTTTGCTACGTTTATGGAAGCTCAAGAAGAAGCCATGAAATATGGATTTATGTTGGTTTCTGCAACACATAAACCTCAATTTGATGGTCGTGTGCATAAGTGGTTATTTTGCGATCGATATGGGAAGAAAATGGATCGAAACTTTTCGAATGCACAGAGGTTTAATACGAAGAGAAAGGGGTGCAGTTGCAAATTCAGGATCAAAGCGTTGGAGCTTCAAGAGCGTGATGGTTGGTATATCGAGGGTGTTCCAAAATGGGGGTTTCATAACCATGAGTTGGTGGTGTATCCAGTGGGGCATCGACAAGTGAGTGGCTTAAGTCCAGCTTCTAAGGAAACTGTAAGGGGAATGAGTGATGCGACACATTTATAACGAGAGGTTTAAGATGAGGATGGAAAACTCTGAAGGAAGGAATGCAATCCAACAGATGTTTAACCAAGAAAAGAAATATGAATATGAATTTAGACTCCGATTTGGAGAATTTTTTTAGTTGATATCTACCCGTTTTGGAGAATGTTAACCATTGGCGCACCGCATTTAGACTTCGATTACATCGACCGATCCGAGCAAGTAGTGAATGAATTACGGGGTCTATTCGAGAGAGTAGCTTCTTCAACCCCTTCCCTAGTATCTGATGCCTCGTGCTACCTATATGGCATGTTAGAGCCTCAGGGTTCGTACCTTGAAGAACCAGAGTCACTGACACAAACTCAAGGACGACTTTCACGACGTGACCAATGTTCATGGGAGTACGCTTATGGACGTGAAATTTTGTCAAAAACTCGATCCAGGCAGTCCAGGCAATCATCTCGTCATTCGTCGAAATCTGTGAGCATGCCTCCAGTAATAGGTAGAACGAATTTGGAGATCTTCCCGTACAAAGGCAGAGTTCCAAGCATTATATTGAATTACGTTGAAGGGTGGAATGATGTCAAGGATGATGGAAATTGTGGCTTCAGATGTGTTGCTGATGCATTTAATAATGGAGAAGAGAATTACCCTCTTGTACGTAGGCTCATGTACAATGAAGTGGTGGTGAACTATGTCAAATACACTACTGTCTATTTCAACGAAGTTGATCGAGCTCTCCAAGTATTAATTGGGAAGGTGGATGTTGCGGGGAGGATCACTGGATGGAGGTCAGCGTTGATTTGTTCGATATCGCCAACATTTACCAGTGTGCAATAATGCTGTTTAGAGTTGGTTTACATGAGCGTGCCTTTTACCCATCCACTACAGTATTACCTTGGCATTCTCCATCAGCGTACACTGCACCGGTTGCGAAATTGGCTATTGCACATTTGGGGATTTACAAACATTTCATTTGGTTACACTTGTCCTCTGATTTCATGTTCCTCCGATAAACCGTTTATGGGAGGACATGTGAGATGACATCGTTGCTGGGTGGGCCAATTTCAGCAGAGTTTCCTCTGTAATTTGGACACCCTAGTTATCGACAATTCTTTTAATAAACAATCCCAAACAGCGTACACTAACATCAGATCGTCCATCATATTACAGAATACAATCTAAATCAATTACAATACACTGTTCCATTTCTTAATCACCTCCTCCATTTGTTCAACTGAAAACTTAGAAAGATCACTGGTAAGACCTTCCTTATCTGCAAGGACACCTTGAGAAGCCCGAATCATTAAGTTCATCCACTACATAAACACACAAAAAAGAAATTTTAGTTTAGTTAGTAATTTATACATATTCAATGATAAATTAGGAGAATCAACTATTCGAGAACATACCGCATCACCAACTTTCCGTGGCGGCCAACCATCTCCTACCGGGCGTACACCTGCATTCATAACGCATGGGTGTGAATGCAAGTAGTACCAATCAAGATAATGCTTAATGTCAAATGCACCATGGTTCCCGACCATAGTTGGAATCAATGAACTCAAATCAAGGCGACTCGTCGCAGGAAATTGATCCCAAAACTCGCTCACTATACATTTAGGCCATTCCACCTTGTACTCCTTCGATTTAGCTGAACGCATGGCTTTTGCGGGCCATATTGGAGGGGGCGGGATAGACTGGATGAAACCAAGTTGGCAAACGCATCTCTGAGGCATATAAGGTTCTATGATGTCCTTTATATTAAATAAGTCCCGTATATGACATCCTTGGGCAATTAGCGATCTAATTAGGGCAATATGGCAACCAATCAACCTGGGATCGGGGACAACGAATAAAGTAAACAAACATAGAAGTTAAAAAAGGTACTAAGGTAATAAAAAGCTATAAATTAAATATGATGGTGTACCTCATGCGCACTCATGGTGTCCAGTTGGCATCGAAATTCAATCAGTCGCTCCATAGTCTTCTTCTCGGCTCGTTCCCCACAACTTAGTCCTTGGAAATTGGGTCATAGAAAACTTCGGGTCTCTATGAGGCCGAAAAGTTGGGAAGTACTCATAAATCCAAGCTTGCAACAATGTCATGCACCCAGCAATCTCCCGGCAATTAATCCGGCTGGCAATCCCCAACTGGTGATACATATTCGCTAAGACTGCCGATTCCCAAGAGTATGTAGAAATAGAATCTGGCTCTAAAGCCTCACGTAGACAATGCTTCCTAACCCTATCTCCACTCTTATCTACGAAAAAGGTGTAACCCAGTGTCAAAAACAACCACGCTGATAGTTGTGTATCCTCTGCCCTGTTTTCTATAAGACATCTCTTGTATAAATACATAAGTTTCACACCGCCGTTATGGTAGATGCTCTCGGGATCTTGTCCTCCGAGGATAGTAGGGTCAACACATAGAAGTTCACTCAGTGTCGTGGAGGAGACATCAGTACAATCATCTAGGACTTACCCTCTGCACGAACACCAAGAATAGCCTCCACGTCATGCAATAAGATAGTCATCTCACCGAATGGAAGGTGGAAGGAATTTGTATCTAGTTGCCAACGCTCGACAAAAGCAGATATCAATGGCGCATCTATGTGATCGAACAACATACTCGGTAGAAAGAGAATGCCAGAATTCAACAGTGTTGTTGTATTGGACTTCCATCAAGCTTAGAACGAGCCCATTTATCGAGAAGGGAGCACATCTTGTCACGGTTTTGACACTTCAATACACCGTTTATGCACTCCTTCCCAACCCAAATGTTGGTTACAATGTGACCCCAAAAGCTATGAATCACGTTCCCATCAATAGAGCCACCAGGAACTCCACCCTTCACAACCCAAAAGTCATATCCCTTCTTCCTCTTACTACTCGAGCCAGAAAACAGTTGAAGAAGATCTCGATTCCGTTGCACTAGCAAATTTACCATCCACGCCTTTGCGCAATCTAACATACTGATCCCCTAGTTGTTCCTCCGGCATAGCACTAGCACCACCCAAATCATAGTTCGGAATATCATCATCATCCTGATCCTGATCCTCGTCATATATCTTGTAATTATCCAAATCATCATCATCATCATCATCATCATCATCATCCTCTCCTGTCTCATCTACCGGATCCTCATGTAACTGCTGCAACCGTACACCCTCTCTCTCCTTATGTGCAGAAGTTGAGATATCACGGGATCAGGGATGTCTCGGACCTGAATCACCCTCACCATGGATTTCAGGTACCTAGTACATTATATTAATGATAAATAATAAGTAATTAATAAATATAAATTAATATTAATTTAATATAAACATAATTTAACTATTAACATTTAAACAAAATTTAACTAACGCAGACGTAATTATTATTATTAATATATACAAACATGTAAAATACAGTAGAATTACGACTAATTATACGTATTATTATTAATAAACAATAATTTCATTAATATAATAAATTACGAGTATTATTATTAATAAATACTACTATTATTAACTAATTACATCTTAAATAATTATTAACTAATTATAATAAATAATTATTAACTAATTATAATAAACAATATTGGAGGTAAGGGAAACGTCCAATTTAGACGTTTATAGTGCATAGGAAAGTGGACGTTTGGTAGTGCATAGGAAACGTCCAATCTGGATGTTTGTAGTGGCATAGGAAACGTCCAATGTGGACGTTTGTTGAGGAGATGATAAACATCCAAAGTGGACGTTTGTATGAGCAATAGCAACGTCCAACGTGGATGTTTTTTAGGACAAGCTAAACATCCAAATTGGACGTTTGTATAGGCAATAGAAACGTCCTTCTTGGACGGTTTATAGGGTGATCGTGTCAAATACACGGTTAGACTTAGGTTTAACCGCCCAAAATACACGATTCTCATTATAATTTTTTTTTCATCTTCTTCCTCAAACATAAATCAAATTCATCAAAATCGATAATGGCGGAAGCTGATACTAAATCAAATAACTTCAAATTAGTTCAAAATCAAAATAATACACATAAGAAACCATTAATTGCTAAAAAAAACAAATTAATACATACTTTTGACGATGAAAACCCGTTAATACACATTGTGTCGTGGCATGGCTCTGTGCCCTTGGTTGGCCCATGCCACCTACTCATGTGCCAATCCTACATTGATTAGCTAATATTTCATATGTCCATCAAAAATTGCTCTATTTTTCATTTTGAATTGTCTCCTAAAAATTGTCTTATTCCCTTAAAAAAATTTCATTTTGGATTTTCCCCCAAAATTTTTCCAATATGTCTTAAAAAAAATTATATTTCATACTTGGGCAATATTTGAGAAACAAGGAAATCCAAATTAATAAAACTCAACCCAAAAGTTTAGCTAACAACTAACGACTCAAAAGTTTAGCTAAAAACTAACTACACTTTCTTAAATCAACATGCCCATAGTTATGACAAGACAAGTTGCAACAAGCAAGAACTGAATTAACAGTCTGACAAAGTGACAATCCTACTTTAAAAAGTGTCTGATCTATTTTCGCAATGTTCCCAAGATTAGTACGTGAAACAAGCGCACTCAAAACATGACTAATGATGATACTAGATATTCTAAAATAATTGGTATATTGCGAGGATATGTGTAGACTTAGCTTATACACTTGTTCTATTTGTATGTAATCGCTTATATTGAGTGGATTTACTTGCCTAGAAAACTACAAAGTCCATCACTTGTTTTTAGGGGTGTCAAATCGGGTCAGAGGTCAATTTTGCCTATCGGGTCGATTTCGGTTCGGGTTGTATTCGGTTCGGGTCAAGGTCGGTTCTAGTACAATTGGGTCGGTTCTAGTACAATCGGGTCGGTTTCTAAACGGGTTATATCGGGTTATTTTGGATTCGGGTCAAGGTCGATTCTGATAAAATCGGGTCGGTTCCTGAATGGGTTATAGCGAGGTTATTTCGGTTCGGGTCAAGGTTGGTTATGGTAAAATAAGATCGATTCTTGAACGGGTTATTTCGGGTCAAGGTCGGTTTTGATAAAATCGGACAATGATGATGGTTAATTCATAAATTGGACAATGATGATGTCGATAAGTCATTTAAAAACAAAATATTTATGAGGTAATGATTATTAAATGTGTATTATCCTACCAAACTATTCTATAACATACGACGTCAAGTTTATATATACATAAAAACTTGTAATATGTTTAGTTTGAATCGACAATGACAAGTTTGGTTTCAAAGTTATTATATATTAGTTAAAAAATAGGTCTATCAAGATTAGGTCATATTCATGTATATTCAGATTATAAACACATCCAATGAATTCGGGTAACGAATTCTTATAAATCGGGTTATATCGGTTATGTGTCGATTTCAATCGGTTTCGGGTTCTTTTCGGGTCGGGTCGGGTCGGTTTTCATGTCTCATTTTTCGGATTATAATCAGGTCGGGTCCGGGTCGGTTTCGGATAACTTATCGGGTCAGGTTTGATTCTGACAGCTCTACTTGTTTTTCTTGTTAGCTTCGATATCGTTTTCCATCTCATTTCAGTATTCTGAACAATGGTTTTGGTGCAGCAATTATCAATTTTGAACTTATAGATTAACTAGAAAAATATCGCAAAATCTTCTAACCTTTCGAGTCTAAATATTTTGTATGAAAATGTTAGATCGGACTGTTGCAGACTAACGCAAATCGTTGCGGACCTGAGTGTAGACTCTGCCTGGGTACAGAACTACAGACCCTCACTAACCGCATAAATTGCATTGGAATGTTTAACTAGTGCATTGACATGAATTCAATAGTTTACCTCTGGGTCACTGGGTGTATATCTATAAATATACCATGTGTATTCTTATTTTAAACCAACACATATATCATCGTTCGTATGATCCTCAATATCAATAAATCCATTCTCCCTCTACTCCGTGGACGTAGCTAACAACATCGTTAATGAACCACATTACATTTGTATGTTAAATTTGAATCTTTAATTCGTTCTTACTTTCTAACATTCTACCATAACAAAAAGAAAAATGCTTAAATGTTCGTCTCATGGGAGGAGATTAAGGAGATTATTATGACATTATTATGCAAGTGGGATAATAAAATTAAGGCAACAATAATCTCATAACGTGAAGAATACAGCCAAAAGTTCGTAAGAAAAAATTGGGGAATGCAGCATAGAAAGGAACTAATCATATATATACAATAACAAGCTGTAATGGAAAATACAGGGTGTAGCTTAGATTAGACTCTGTCGACTATTATTAGTCCGTGATTACATGTCTATGACTCTATGTCAACTTGTGTAATAATATACAGCGTACACTCCATTCACCTTACGTATTTTTCTAATAGGGAAATTTTTAAGACATTACCAAGGCAAGGGATATTGATTTATAGAAACATTACCAAGGCAAGAGAAATTTCTAATTTATACCTCATATAAATATATTAAGGAGTACTTTCATAATTTTTTTTCTATATCTAATATCAAAATGTCCATACCTGATATGTGTTTTTCTGTATTTTTATATCTTTTGTATTAGTGTATTTTTATATCTGATATGACAATATCTAACACTAGCTATATATAATATAACATATCTATATTTAAAATCATATAATTTATATTAGGTATGAATTATGATAAATGATAACTACTCTAATGTGTTTATGATAAGTTTCAATCTGTCCACTGGTCGAGTTATGCGGCACACCCTTGCCTTTGCCTTTGCCTTTGCCTATGCAAAGTGTGTTTAACCACATTGAGCCAGGCTGGAGCCTTAGCTGCTTAGCGAGGTGGGATTAATTCATGTGGATATCGCAAAGCTTGTGACATAAGAGCTTACTGAGTTACTGCACACTACAGCAGCTGGAACAATACTTGTGTATGGAGTGCTAGTCGTGCAAAAAGCTGTAGGTGGATCTTATTATCCTTGAAACAGAA
Organism: Dysphania ambrosioides; assembly: GCA_026401315.1. NCBI lineage: Eukaryota > Viridiplantae > Streptophyta > Magnoliopsida > Caryophyllales > Amaranthaceae > Dysphania > Dysphania ambrosioides. Next base: position 917,499 of record CM048672.1, read on the forward strand.
TGCGTGTCGATGATTTGAAACAAAGGAATAGTAGTTTGTCCCTCAGTGATATAGAACTTTTGCAAGACTTTTTTTTTTTTTTTTTTTTGTGAAGTGTCTCCTCTCTTATAATTTGGGCTCGGAAACAACAATATTTAGGTTGGTCAGTAATTTCTAAGGATTGACGCATACAGTTCACCAGAAAGTTGAAAAAGGGGAGAAAACGAGAGAAGCAAAGACATCATATAAAAAAAACTCACTACGATAAGTCTAATAATACACTATGTTTGTTGCAATTAGTGATACAAAGTCGGCGAGCAATAACAGCAGCCGGCTTCATACATGTCTCTATACAGTATACACAACTCTAGCGATCCAAAGAAAGGAATTTAAGGGCAAGGGGAGAGTTGAGTACCAATTAGGAATTATGTTCTCTTCTGCTGCTTTGAATAGGGTCTGATGCACATCTTTCCTCACCCGTCTGAGTGTGCTTTCGCAGAGACCTATATTGCAAGCGAACACTTTCTCCGCTTTCAACAATTTTAAGCAAATACCTATTGTATACAAGAACAAGGAATGTAAAATGGTCGACAAATGATTAGAGATTCATCAGCATTCAAGAAATTAAGCAAATATGGTTTATGAAGATATAGAAAATGGTATAATAATAAAAAAATTTAAAAACAGCATCCTGTCAAAAGAAGAGACAAGACTCAGATGTAAGTTTCAGTAAAATTGGTCAAGAGCATGTCATACTTCCCAGCAGGGCATGGCCTCTTTCCCACGTCCATAGACGTTTTCCTGATCTAAGTGGAGTTAATGTTTCAAAAGCCCTTGGTCTTCATATTGCTACTTGATCAAAATGATATACAGAAGCCCACATTAAGAGGTACAAAACTAACTGGACTTGGGAATAATTTTATGAGGTAGAAGGGTAGATATTTCAAACAACTTTCACAGCCCAAAACCATGTATTCATGTCCAGATAAGATATACTGATATGACATGACATGTAGGCAAACACAATACGAGTAAAATGATACATGTATCATCAAAAGTAGCCAACTTGGCCCTTAGGACTATGATGCCATTATGTTGGGTGACAATTAGAGAAATCCCAAGCCAGGCCCAACCAGTCATGTATCACTCAGAAGAAAGATGACAAATCTAAATGCCAACAGAGAATGCAACCAACAGATAACAGACTCAAGAAAACTTAGTTCATTAATTAATGCAGGTCAACTCACCATCCATTAAGACAATGAGATGTTACTATAGCTTCTTTTCCGACAAATTTATCAGGCGTTCTCCTATTTCCCTGTACCATTTTTAAAACCAGTCAGCACATTTATGACAATCTAGAAGAGAACGACATCATCGAGTAGTTCACCTTTATCACCACTTTCTCATTTACTGCAAACGGATACGGAACTCTTTGCAGCCCAATATCTGGAGTAGTATCCTCATCTTCCTGAAAATTTTAGAATGTAAATCAGTTCAAAGGATTTAACAATTATGTTAACATTTTTCAGAAGTCCTAACACCCCCATCTCGAAAGGTAAGGATTAGCCAATCAGGCAACATGCCTCACAGGTCGCAACTGTCCAAGCAACAGTACCTTGTTAATCCTTCTGCCCAAATCTATCTGGTTGACAATTTCTCTCCGCCGTTTTCGAAAGGCTGCATTATGGAAAAGTCTTCGGTCATCCTCTTGCTTCACAGCTGCAGCTGCAGCTCTTAAAGCTGCAGGGAGTAATCACAAACAACCAAAACCATTCCATAACCAAAATAAAAAAAAAAAAGGAAAAGAAATGGCAGTTTTAGATAATGATTGTATAGAACAAAAAGGGACCATGTTTAAAAGGGCAAGGTCAATGGTAACATTGAGTGAAGAAGAAAATTCAATCAACAGAAAATTACCAAGGTTTGGGATCAATGACCGGGTCTCAATTTCTGAATGGCACAGCATGCACCTGGACTGTCAGACAAACAATCCGCGGTCATGAATTCTCCTTGTATGAGTATCATTAATAGGCATGTCAAAGTTCCTTGTCTTAATATACACTTATAGTGATGTAGATCCATCACACAGAAAAGCCAGTCATACTACCAGGCAAACCAATCAAAAGTTCATGGAAATCTCCGTAGAATTGCTTTCCTTTCACAACTGGACTATTCCATACCCTTAAAAGCAACTACAATTAGCAATAATACACAATCACAAAAATTAAAAGAATAATTCACAGCAATTTCAATGATTGAGTTTCATTCTTTGTACACATCAAAATCTTCCACTCCTCCTATAGAAAATCTTAACAATCTTCCTGTGGCATTCATCATTCCTCTTAATCTTCTTCCCTACGAAAATCGATAGCTGAAATACTAGCTTACGGCTGCAATGGCCTATAACTTGATAAGTGAAAACTTCAGGTATCCACAGGAATAAAATAATCAAATGATACCCCAATGATGAAGTATCATGCCCAAGAAAGATAATGAGGGTTGTAATTATAATCTACCTTTGCAAAACCCTTCAATTGCCACAAAGCATATAAGCAGGATTATATTAGAAAAAAAAATATAATTGTAAGTGTCAAATATAAAGATGTCTTTTTTCTTGCCTTTTTACCCCCTTCAAATAATTTCCAAATAGCAAAAGTTCCACTGGCGCTAACTGACTGGCAGCTAGATCCTCTTTATTTCTTATTCTCTTCTAATAAAGGTCAAAAAACTATATTCCACAGGTGTTAATTTAAGACTTTCCTCATGCCCCCACAAGAACCAGCAAGTCACTGGAGATAAGTTCCTTCATTTGACAGACTTAACACTCAATCTGATGATACACGAGAAGTATCAAAGCGCACACAAAATAAAAATCTCTCCTTTGTCTGCACAAGTAAAAGATAACTCTGAGATTTAGAAAACCATATATCAGCAGTGCAGACCATCTGTTCAGGAGGCGAAAAGGATGCAAATGAAGCAGACTGCAACTTCTGAATAGGAACAGTTAAGGACGACGAAGGAGAGAAGGCATGATATTCTACTTTCTGAGGTGTATAGATTGTACAAAGGATCTCACACCATGTATATGACCCCCAAAAGGTACATTTTAATGCATGTACTTACAGAAAATCTAGAGAGGAAAGCAAGTTAATGAAGATCCAAGAACAGAAGTCAATACCAAAAACTAAATAAAATTACTTTGGCAACCTAACTCAAATTTAGTGTTTATTGAATAGACTCACAAGCTTTCTGAGCCTCCTGCAAACTATTACTGAAGTTGACTGAAAGCCCAACAATTTCAGCAGAGACCAAGACGGAGATGTGATCAAATATCAAGAGAGATCAAGTGTCTCAGAAAAGTCTCTTACTGGAATCTCCAAGGATCAAAAAGATGGTTCTTAGAAATTACGAAAATTACGCAGTAATTAAAGCAAATAAATGTACAAATGCTATGAACTACAACAAGATTCCTGGGAGTGATCCTTGATTTTTCTCATTATATATGTCTGCAATACAAATGTGCGAAAACTTTAACCTAGAAGCTGTGAAGAATAAAATTTAGGAAAATTGTAAATCAGAAACAAGCAACGGTTGTCCTACCGCTTCAATAACCTTTCTCAGCATGAGACCCCCAAAGGAGTGTCCACAAGAGACAACCATGGCATCTTCAAGAAATACACCACTGCACATCAACCAAGTAGACCAATAAACAAACAATATGGAACAGTGTATGATGATTATAATCTAGATACAGGATTAAGAAATGAGAGCACAATCAAATTTAGGGAAAAAATTAAAGGGGTAAAACTACGAATTCATAGGAAATAAGAATCTTCATAACTCCAACAATATAATAAATCATCACCATATTTAAGAGACAGTAAGAAGTTAGATACTATCATCACGATTGTTTCAGTTAATTAACTTCTAAAGTTCTAATCAAATATCTAACATTGTTATTCACATCTTGGTATTTATCAATGAGGTAAATAAGCTCAAAGTTGACAATATAAAATTTATAAAAGCTTCAACAAAAAAAAATACATCACTGATCGTCTGGATCCTAAGTTTGAAAAGTTTCAGCAGCAGAGAACACGTAAAACAAACCTGGAATGGAAACTGCAGAAAAGCAATACTTAAGAAAATAGACGAAACAACATATATAGTGCTTGTTTAGTTAGAAAATTTCAGTGGAATGGAATTATTTCCAAGTGTTTGGTTCACACTTTTTTTAAATCCGTCAGATGCATAAACCCACTCTTCTGATTTGTAATATCCACAGTCCCAGTGAATCCAGAGTCCACTAATTGATAATAATCATGAATACAAAAGAAGAGTCCTTTTATTAGGTTCTGGGTTTTCCCAGTTTACCCAAACTCTGGAGCACGTGTTTTCTCTCTCCTGATATTTGCCAAAGATACTATATCCTCTAAGGATATTTTCCATTATCCCCTACCTATCTCAAAAGTTGTTAGCTGTACATTTGGTACACTACCAATCATATTCAAGCAGCTAATTAACCAAAAAAAATGAAAAGAAAAAAGCAAACTTTGCATAAACACTGACAGGAAGTTTCCAGTCCATGCATTGTGAACACAAAAAACACACTCTTCAGGATTGGGTCAGTAAAAAGGAGTGTGTAACCAAACACCTTTTGGGGGGTAAACAGCTTAGCTGATTCCCGTCCTCCCCTTAACCTCTTTCCATTCCGTTTCTCTTTTTTATCCTTACCAAACAGGCTCTGAAAAGACGAATCATATAGAATAAAACAGAAAAGTAGAACAGAGCTTACGATAGGGGATCTGAAAGCACAATTCTCAATGATGGCTCCTTGATAGTATTGTTTTGCTCCTTGATAGTATTGTTTTGCTCCACCTGAAAAAGCACCAAACATAAAATTACAACAATGTTTCTTGACAATGGTAACATATATAACCCTATTCACATGAAAAAGATTGGCCATAATAGGTTCAAAAAAGGTTAAATCCCATCAATCTTTGACATCTGGCCACTGGGATACAATCTTTAATGCCTATTTATTTTTAATCTGAGGCACTTTACCTTAGCAATTACATCCTAGTATGCCTCAAAGAGAAGTACAGAAAGTTTGAAACCAAGATCACAAAGAATATATTTCCCTGTCCAAATTGCAATTCAGTCAAAAGATTTCAATCTGACAGTAGTATGGGGTTTATACAAATCACAAAAATATATGCTACTGCTTTTATCTCACCAAACCAAACCTAGCAGCCATCAGAAAGAAATCTCACGAAAGACCAGCTAAGGATCATCAATGGTCCGTTTGGTTGGAAATAATGGAGGTGATGTTGATAGATTTGTGTATTATTTCATGTCAATGGCAATAATGATGCAAGTCTACTCTCATACAAAGTATATGTGTTTTTTTCACTTTTTCTTCTCAGATTTTCATTACCACGTCAGAAGGTGTTTTGACAGGGAATGAAAATTTGTAAGGAAAATCAAATACTTGAAGATGAAATTGCATTATCATGGACATCGGCATGATGTTTTTAAAGTGAAATTCACACAAATGCATGACTACTAAAGCTACTAATTACCATCAACTCAACTGGCCGTAATACATAACTTTTCATATTTTTTATTTTTTTTGATAAACTCCTGCAATGCATAAAACACACTCTTTCTTCATACTATAAACGAGCTGCACGAGACCAATTCACTCAATTGTCTATGTTATGTTCATCCTCATTCCTCACCAAATTAAGTTCTTCAGACCAAATGAAGCTATGGAATTAGTCAATATTGTATTTAAGTGTAGGTAGCCAGCTTTAAATATCATATATCCAGCGACCAAGCAAACAGAGGCTGCTTCTCAGTTACATATTAAACGCTAATTTATGCAACTCCCTTACTCATCCCACTTCCTGAGCTACCAAATTACCAATCCTGATCGAAGAGGTTGAATCTCTAAAAAATGGGTCTCTGGTAAGTGGTTATACAGGAATACAGTATGCCACTTCCCTGGCTACATGGCATATAAATTCTATTTCTTGGATAGTTGTATATTAGGAATACGAATTCAAGGCTATCATTTGATTTGAGAAAATTTAATGTTCCTCAATTCAATTGATCTTGTAAAGGTGCCCACAATAAATAAATCGTAAAAAAATAAAAATAAACGACAGTTAAGAGAGACTGGAAAAGAAGATTTTCTGATCTCTATTTCTACAAGGAAAAAAAAAAGAAATTAGCTAGAATTCCAAGGGCCAGGATGCCCAATATTTCATTGAATAATTAAAAAAATTAAAAAAAAATAGGAGGTAATGCAGAAGCTGAAGAAAAGAGAAGGTGAAACAGGCAGAACTTAAGTGGATACAGGGAAGCTCCTAACTTCCAGATGTCACAAGTTATAGCTAGCAGACAGACACAACAAACTCCAAGCTCCAGAGATGAAAATTTCATCTTTAGATGCTGGTAACTAAACCAAAGAAGTTCACTACTCATTTCTTTTTTCCTTTTTTACCCCGTTTGCAGCTTCAGTTCTAATATTTAGGTTAGTCGAGCAATTGAACCTCAGTAACAGTTAACAACCAGTAGAGTTTATCTAGGGTTCAGAGAGATCAAGCAGTCATGGAAAAGGCAGTAAAAAAGAATTTCTCTACACTATTCTTTGAATTCACAGGTATTAGGTTTCCCTGTCCATCAAACCAATTCCAACAAATTCTCTAATTAGCCATAATCTAGACCAAGCAATCTGGATATGGAGCGGATATATAGCAAACTCAACAGATATGCCAGCCCCAACTCCAACTCTCTTCCAAATGACATCAAAATGTCGATCCTTGCTGGTCAGCCAACTAACAGAATGGAACAGCACATGCAATTTCTTTCCCTTGCTCTCTGCATCCTCATGAATTGCTTATCAAATTGTCAAGCAAGGTTATTCCCAGTTCCAATCAACATATTCTAAACAGGACATTGAAGATAAATCATATATTACTTCCTCCACCATGGGGAGTTTTGAAGAAAGTGAGTTAAAGGTGGGAGAAAACCACAAAACCAACATGATTTACCAAAAAATCCAATTGCATAAGGGAGCTTAGGATATTCCAGTAAGGGCATAAAAAGTTTCTTGAACTAGGTATGGTGCAAATTGTATACAACTCCAAGGAAAATGGTGCAATAAGACAAAAATGGAGTATAAAATAAGAAATTTGGGTTTAAATAATACCGACAATCACTGGCTGATGGGAATTTGCTGAGTATTGATCGGTGCTTACCAAAAACGAAATCCTTCGAAAAATTCTATCGAAAAATCTTACTAAAATCAAAAAGAAAATGTCAAAAGTACCTAACAATTGGCTTCCCTCCAACTCACACAATCCATTTCCAGCGAATTATTTCCAAATATTTCATCTCCAGTGAGCCCCATATCATGTTGCACAAAACAACTGAAAGGTTGTGGTGCTCGAAGAAAAATTCAATGTTCATATTATTTAGCACCCACCAGCAATAGTTGGCATTATTCATATCCAACTTTCCTATAATATATGAATGTGATTTACTAAATGATATACTTGTAATCATCTTCGTTGAGTTTGGTCAAACACTCATATAACAATTCAGAGCTGCAAATGGGGTAAAGTACCCCAACTTACTTAAATTTCTCTTCATTATATAAAAATTTAGGTATGTAAACTCATTTTACCAAAGATTAAGCCAGCTGTAGAAAACACTTACAAAAGTACTGTCTGCGTGATTGCACAAAGTATCTTCTTCTGCAGCAAGATCATCCATAAATTGGCTGACAGATATGGGAGCATAACTGTGAGGAATGACATGACCAGCAGCAGTGGTAAGCGAACAGTCCAGAATGGCATTGCTCTGCGGCATAAGCCTAAAGGCTAATGAACTCCTGTGATGGCAGAAAAGTAAGACTTTTTACCTAAACACGCCCCACTGACTTCTTTTTCCTTGGGAAATGGGGTCAACAGTGAAAAAACACAGTCTAAATTGTAAAAATAATGAAAAAACAAAAAAAATTATCTTCGCACCTTCCAACACAACCAGAACCTGAGGAGATATCAGATGCTGCCCGATATGTGGCAGCAGGACGAAGTCCTGCTGTAGCATGACTAAGTGCCTTTCCTGTCAGCAACAAGACAGAACCAGAACCTAAATCACTATCTGCCAAGTACCATCGACCGTTGGGATCACAGACCTATGGAGAGAAACAGCTCATGGAAGTCATTTGAAGACCACGACTTACAGAAGGGGAAAGCAACAAAAGCAAACCCACTGGGGAAGCGAGCATTCCAAAGAGAAAGCAACAGATTGATACAGCTGCTAACATAATCGTATCGTACAAAGGACAATATGCTGGAGGCACAAGATATGAGTGCATAGATACCTGAAGGCCAGGTGTATCAGAAGAAATCAGAGTTAGCAATCCCTTCTCAAATTCACCATTGCTAGATGGTTTGCCTCCTCCAATAGCCCCTTTCCCATTTTGCCCAGGAGCATGTAAATAGGTTGCGACAAGCAATGAGGAGGATGCCTCATTGGCAGGTAGTGGGTTGTCATCAAGAAGATGGTTAAAAACACTGTTCAAAACATATTACAGAGTAGCAAGAGCATGAACCATAAGATTAGGACTCAAAAATTAGAGGATATAAAAACAAATAAAGAGACCAGTAACATACTCACTACGCAAACGGAGGTGCCTTGCAATAGCACATAAAACAGCACGAGCAGCTTTACCCAGGCACCGAAAACTTTCCGCCATGCATGGAGGAGATGAATCACTATCTTCCAAAGCCCTTCAGAGAAAAGCTGATGGAGTGTCAATTTCTCAATAAGTGATTCAGAGTACAATTGCAGAAAAATATGAAAAAGGGATGTCCAAGGCAATTAATAAAGTAATGATAAAAATTTCAAAATTAAAAAAAGGCCTCCAAAGTGAACAGTGCTTCATGCTGTTCTCTAATCCAGGCTTTATAGCTTGATTCAGACAATTTGAGTCCAGGACAATCCAAAATGTAGAAATGTGTCTGAAAGAAATTATCTCTCATGAAATTTTAAAATAGTTCTTAATCTCATAGATTCTGTATGTATTATTTCCTTACACTAGGTAAGCTTAGACTAAGGAATATCAGGTACTTCTAGCAGCCACAACATGTATTTCCTTGCCAAGTTACCAAGACCATTTGTTACTAGCTTACACATGAAGGTATAGGCAGGTACTTTTAGGGCTAAATTACAGCATCCAAGGGTCATAGTGCGTAATTTTCCTAAAAGATTGAAATGAGGAAATTCCGTTGGAATTGAGTAACCGACTAAAACCAATGCCTAATCGTTCATACAACTAAAGCACTAACTATACTTAAAAGATCCAATCCTACGAGCAAAGTTTGCTTAAAGGAAGGAATGCATAAGGCCTCAAACCATCCTTTGCTCCACCAAGCTTGAACAGCAAAAACTATACAGGACATATAGTTTCATCAAAAAGGGTGTCTACTGCCTATGCAGGTAAATGTGTTCAGTGCTTTACCACTAAGCAATTCACTAAGCTCCTAGTTCCCGAAAGTGTGATGACCCATACTCAATCAAGCTCCCATATCTCAAACTAATCCTTGCATACAAACCACACAGATAACCACAGCAAAAATAAGGCGTAAATCGAACAAACATCAACCAAAGGATAAAGTTAAGCAAAAGTAAAGGAAACAATAAGAGACAACAAGAAGAGCAAAAGCACAAATACCTTCCAGTTCTGTACATGTAAACCCCTCTGCTCCCTTTCCCAGCAGTCCCAGCCCTGTTTCTAAAATACAACCTCGCTGCCTCCAACCCACACCTCATGATCGCGGCATCGTTACTCCCCAGCTCAATAACAGCCGCATTACACCTCATCAGTGACCCTGAAAGCGCCTCCACTGCCTTCAGGTAAGTCCCACAGAGAGCCCCGTCGTAGGGGGTGATATCCGAGAGCCGGACTCTTGCCGGAAGGCGGGCGCCATGTGGGAAGGCGGACATGGTTACGGCATGGTTTACCCGGTGGGAAGAAAGCGGAGGCGGGATTGAAGCGAGAGGTGATAGAGACAGCGGAGGTGTCAGCTGATGATGATTTGGGGGGTTGTTATTGTTGTTGGTGTTGGTGTTGCTGTTGCTGTTGTTAGTTCCGGACTTTGAGTGAGACATCGTCATGATCATCAACAACAGCAACAACGAAATCACAAATCCGCGAACAACAACATTGACAGTGGTTCACTCTCATTACTTTTTGGGGTATTCCAGGGATGAATTTCGTTGCCAAAAATTGGGATTTCTTGGATTTTAATCTTTCAATGCCTAATTTTTTGGAATTTTATGTCATTATTTGTGAAATAATGGTGCGTATGCTCTGCATATAATTAGAATTTGCAGATTTGAAAGAAAAAAGCATTCAGAATTTTCATGAAACTGAAGTTTTGAGGGGGTTTTGGGAGGAGAAGAAATGGTACTCCGTATGTTGTTGTAGACCCTTGTAGCTCTATAGTCGAGGGGAAGTATAAGCAAGAAAGTTGAAGGATGAATAATGATTTTGGATTTTGCACTTTGGATTTATTAGTTAGAAAATATGAACTAAATAAAGTTTTATAAAGTTGTTTTCAAGATTTAGGGTTTCTTTATGACAATTCATTGCGAATATGTATATATATTGTAAATTTATAATGATAAATAATATATTGTTCGTGATAGCTTGGACTATTTGATAGAAATATTCGTTGTTCGATATTAAATTGATAAGCGTTTTTATTTCCTAAAAAATGAACTAGAAGTGTATTCAAATATGATTTTATGGACATGTTCGGCAAAAATAGTCATAATTGTCGAGGTAATTCTTAGCTGTTATAGATGGATTTAGAGTCTTAAATGAAGTTCAATGTCTTATGAGATTGATTTTTACTTACTCCTTACATCTTCATGCTTTGACTTATAATAATTCTCTTTTCTATTATTTTATGTGGCAACATTTAAATTTTTGAAAGAATTTGAGTAATTACCTTTGATAACAACAAAAAGACAAACTTGACAATTATAGCTATAGGTCAAACTCTCACTACACAGTAGGCAATTGGAGAAAGATAGAGATGATAATTTATCAAAAAAATTGAATATACTTCGTATAAGAGTTCAAGATTCGGTTCCTGAATGAGAGTAAAATCGAGAGCCAACAAATATTAGTATTGGTTCTTTTTCACACTGCATATCCTATATACATTTATATGCTATAGAGTAACACACTAATAGATCAAAGATTTTATAGCAGAACATGTAATTTCTTCATCTCAACCTTGTCTCCACTAAGGGCTATTGCTTTCAACAAAAAAAGGGCCACTCCAATGCCTGACCTATAAGTCCACCATTCTTACAAATAACTCATTTGTAGATCCATTCATTTGAGCGAGCGCCAGAATCATCCATGTCTATGAATATGCTTACAGCCTGCAGCAAACCAAACATCAGTTTCTGCTTTAGTTTGCTTTGTAAAGGCACAAGAAGAGAATTGTCTAACCTAATATAAATTCCTAATGTTTATATCTCATACACATTTTTCTGTATTTTTATATATTTTGTATTTCTATATCTGATATAACTATATCTGATATGACAGTATCTATATCTGAAATCTCAATATCTTGATATAATTTATATCATGTATGAATTAGGAAAAGCTCAAAAAAGAGAAATTCCTAATTTATACGATGTAAAGCTTGCTCCTCTCGTCAGCTAATTCATTGAACAAGAAGCCAAGCACTTTCTCTATCCACAAACTTAAATCAACAGCATTATTCGGATTGTTCTTATATTATGAATGTTCACAAGTCCTTCCATGTATAAATGTATTCATAGAGATCAATCAAGTCCTTGAGTTTATACTGTCACCTTCCCAATCCGTGGCCGCTCCTTTGACTTTGCAAGGCTATTTCTGATATGCGAGACTGCACCCCAACATCTCAAATTGTTTGCTACGTCATCAAGCCTCAGTATGTATTCCTCTTCTGTTAAAGGGAATGATCTCTGAAACAATAGTTCACAAACGAATAAATACAATAAAAAAAAAACAGATCTTTTACCTTAGAAAGCAGTAAAGCATTTAGCCAATTTGCATAGTTCATGGACACATAGTTCATGTTTGGGAATGATCAGAGTGTCTAGGAGTGAGTTTATCTTTTCTGTCCTGCGTTAACTGTTCATCATGGTAGGACTAGTTGAAAAGATGTTGTGCTTCAATACTCTTTCTCTGCCTTTTTCAGCCATCTATTCCTAAAAATCATGCCCCTTGCATGGGGGGAAGCATAGGATATATATGTGCCTAAATGAGTTAAAGTTTTGACAAGATTGAAAATGTCGTCCCTTAAAACACACTTTACATTGTTCTGTATTCATTGACAGCAATGTTACTTGGACTCATCAGTTAACCTCAGGGACCCATGACAGATTTTCAACACTTTGACATGGGTATGATCACCTCACATTTCATTTGGAACCAAAATGATTAAATATTTCCTTAAAATAGAGTCTGAGTAACATTGATCAACAGACATCCTTCACAACTAGAACACATAGCAGAATGCCTCAGGAAAAAGTGCAGTAACTAAGCAAACCCTCTGTGGCAGAATGGCAGAAACTTGACTATGTTAAGGGCCATATCAAAATAATTGACTAAAAGGACAAAAGGAGGGGTTATGATCTCTGAGGATGTTTACATCCAAGCTTGATCTTTCTCAGCTTTCCTCAACCTTCTTAGGTGCGTAACTTTGCGTTGTTTACAACTTGCCAGGGGACAGAAGAAACCTTCTACAAGAGTAGACCTGATTACTCAAGTGAGTCCATTTATACAATTACTCCTCCATAGCTGCCAAGTAGCACACCACCGACATTACCTCTTTCTACACTCTTTCTGATTATGCAACTATACATACATAATCCTCGTTTCTCCATCCACTGAAAATGATGGTGGATATGTATGATAATCTGGTCAAAAAATTGATACAAAATATGAATTCCAGTGCTCAAATCCCTCTCTTAGGAATTGTTTGCTTCTAGTCTCCTATTCTAAATAATCATCAAATCTATCTTCTTTACATGTCATATACCCAAAATTTTACTTAGGGTCTACTTTCTATGTCCATTTCACTCTACTATTTCACTTCAATGCTTCAATATAGCATTTACACCTTGTCAGAATACATCAAACAGCACAATGTCATCCATGAAATCCATCTATATTAGATAAGTAAATGTAAATTATTTTAGGGGCAAGAGATTGGTTACAGTAACAATCTGAACGAAACAACCAAAACAATACTATGACTTCAGATATCTGGTGGCAGATACTTAGAATTAAGCAAGTATCAAGAGAATGATAAGATGTTGGAGAAAGAATAACAAGAAAAGCTGCTACATTAAAACTTAAAGAAATGTCTACATACCTGCTCCCTGTACTTCCACATAACATTCATAGCTAGAAGGTTTCTCCCCATGAATTCCTGCACAAGAGTACAGATATATCATATCGTCTGTGAAATCTGAACAAACGCATTAAATGAACCAATGCATAAGAATGCTTTGCCTAAACACAGGTTGACTCAGCAAGTAGAGCCAAGATGATAATTCAGCAAGTAGAGCCAAGGAAAAGCTAGTGAAACTGCAAACTCAAAAACATATACAAGCGAAAGACATACAAAAGGTACTCAATAGCTCATTCATATTAACACCTAGGAACCTAAAGCAACTGGTCATTGGACAACAGGCATAATTCCAGGAGCGATAGATGATGACAAGGAAAATTATTGTGCTGTAAACAATACTCTAATGATCAAACTGAGACGGGATACGCAAGTACAAGATCAGCTTAGGGTGGAAGTTCAGAATATATCTAGAGAGAAGCAAAAAATACTCAAAGATAAATGACCCTCTCCCCCGACAAAATACCAAGAAGGATGCTTTCAATTTCTTCCGAATAGAGTGAGAACCATGACAGCTCCAAAGACTTTTAACAGATTTGAGACCTGTTCACCTCACATAATTTTTAAGTTCGAACAAGATAAGATGAATTTAAGAGCAGAGAATAGGCCCTAGTTAAGGAAAAGGAATGAAAAGAGATTCTGTTGCTAAAAAGTCAAGTATTCATACATAAAATTAATTCTAACAAAAAAAACTAGCAGAAGAATCATGGCTAAACTAAAAAAGGGAAGTATGCGTGCACCTTCTTTATAAGTTGTACATCATAGGACCTTCCATATTTGTTTCTTATAATAGCAGCAAGGTCTGCCCCACTAAACGAAGAGTCATCTACTCCAACAATTCTTTCCAGATTGTCCCTAAAACTGTCACTACTTTCCTGGAAAAGCGAAGCCAAGAAGATTACAACTTAGCAACTTTAATAGAACAAGTTAAGAAAGGCAACTACAAGAATATGTTGGCATGATCGGAGGATCATAGAGAACAAAGGTGTCTTTTTTTTGTCATAGAGAAAAGATGAACAAGCTCAAGAATTCCGTCACATTTCTGAGGATTATTCCCATCGCTCTCCCAGCCGAGAGAAAATTATAACAAAATGAAAAACTATGTCAACTTCATCCCATGCAACCTCTATATGGAAAAGTAATCACAACATTCAAGTGCAAGTTTTATGTTCTGTTATCAGCTTAAAGAGAGTGACAGCACTGTTTTAACATGCTCACTAAATCTGCGAGCCTGTATACCCAATGAGGAACCATGTCTATAAATTTGGGTGCACATGCTGCTGTCAAGAAGATTACATAAAAACAGAAGAGTGGTTTATCTTTCTTCTAGCTGTTTGAGCCATCGTGCTATCATACATAAAAAAAGCTCATAATTCAGTTGATCAGTAGGTTCCAAAACCATCATCTGAGGTTTGTTTGCCCCACATAAAAGAAAAACATATACCGGTTGGCCTTCTGACTTGGATGGTTCCTTCTCTGAGTTTTCATCTTCTGGCTCGACTGAATCATTCTTATTTCGCGAGCTGCAACAAACAGCATAATGTTTTCCTGCTTTCAGGCAGTGAATATTGCAGACAAGATCACGGCTTGGGCATAAGCTTGATTTATGAGGAAGGAATGGTCCAGTATAACCCTGTATCCTGCCTTCACTGAACCTCCCAGTGAAACATTGTTGGGTCCCACATGACCATATACTGGAATGAGTGGTTGCAATGCCCGTCATGCCTCTGCAAATACAATCTTCAACTGATCAAAGACTGTCTCCTAGAGAACCTTATAGTCAGAAAGTAAGCTCAAGCATACAAAAAAACATACTTGGTACCTATACAAATTCAGACATGGATACCAATACGGAAGTACAAAAAAACAAAATCATTTAATTGGCTAGTGAAATATTGCAAAGATACAAATCCAGATAGTTAGATACGCGTACAGGTAAAAAAAAAACTGGCAGGTCATATGGCGAATCCGTGAAACATAGCTTAGTACCCATGTAGGTCAACTCAATATGGACCTTTCTGCATATGTCTAAGACCAGATTTTCAGGATAGCTTCGAAAATTCCAGTTTCAGGAGAAGGCGCTGCTAGTATTTGACTATTTATTTAGGCGGTACGCAAAATCCAGCAAACTAGAAGTAGACTTAAAATCAAACTACTGGTTTATATATCACATCTAACCGTTACACATTTGTTATTGCCTTAGTTGGTGTACGTGTTTCACTAACTCACTAAACAAAAACCTTCTTAAAGAACATAAATTTCATGTCTAGCATGAACTTTTTTTTTTTTACTGAAAAAAACTATATCATTAATAATATCGTATATAACATGAACTTTTATTTTTCACGGAAATAACTGTATCATTAATAATATCGTATTTAGCATGAACTTTTTATTTTTACGGGAAAAAACTACATCATTAATAATATAGTATCTAGCATGAACTTTTTTATTTGTACAGGAAAAAACTATATCATTAATAATATTGTAAGTAGCATGAACTTAATATTATAGAAGGATCACAAGGACTACAAAAATGTATAACAAAATCGATGTGGCGTACCTGAATAGAGGAACTTAGAGCAGGGAAAGACTTTGATTGAGGGAAAGGGAGAAGCAAGGGAGAGAGAAAGAGAGCCAGCCTCATATTTTTTTTAGCTTTTTTTCCTTTTTTATTTTTTCTAAAATAGACATTTAGCAAAGACCGTTGGCGACCGTTGGATTCTGATTTTTGAGGGAGGGTGTGAGAGAAATTTTGGTCCGTGGGGTAATTAGTTACACACTTAGCTTGTGTGGACGTGTGGTTACTATCAACCCTAGAGGTTTTACTATTGTCATACTCTATTTTTTTAGGCCATGCTTAGATTGTAGGAATGAAATCAGAAATGATACTGAGAAGAATGGAATCACTTTTAGCCTTTTAGAGAATTGTTTGGATAAGTACATGAATGAGTTTTAAATTTTTTCTACTTATTTAATTTGACAGAAGAATGAGATTTAGTTCCTTATTGTTTGGTTCAAATATGAATAACTATAATCTTGATATTAACAATAAAAAATATTTTTATTTTTATATATTCACGATATTAAAACTATGGGTGTCAATTCAGGTCCACATGACAGTTATGGGTTGACCCATCGCGGGTCGATACTTATCAGTTCAGGTTAAATTGGGTCAATTTGGCCTATCAAGGCGGGTCAAGTTGGGTCAAGTCAAATCAGTTATTTGCTTGCTCAGGTTCGAGTGAGCTCGTATTCAATTCGTGTCAATGTCGGTTCAGGACAATCTAGGTCAGTTCCTAAACGGGTTATAACAGGTTTTGGGTTAAGTCAACTACGTACTATTTGTCGAATTCAATCGATTTCGAGTTGTCTTCGATTCGGGTCGAGTCGGGTTTGTAACAGTTCGGATACATATCGAGTTTGGGTCTTTCAATATCGGGTCAAATCAATTTCGGGTTAATTTCATGTCGGGTTGAGTTGGTTTATGGGTCTTACTTTTCGAGTCATAATCAGGTAGGGTCCAAATCGGTTTCAGATAGTTTATTGGGTCGGGTCAGATTTTAACTGCTCTAATTAAACTAACTATAAAAATTAATATTATACAAAAAAGTACTAACGATAATAGTAATAATAAAAATTTATAAATAAATAAAATAAAAATGATAATACCATTAATAATAATAATAATAACTCTAATAATGATAATGATAATGATAATGATAATAATAAATACGTGGCATTCAAAAGTTGGAGTAAGGCGGTAGGGTTTGAATGAACACTGGTAAACACTGACTAAAACCAAACGAATCAAAAAGGGGATTTTGGGAGTGTTTGAAATCTCAAAGGGTTTAAAACCCCGACCTTTTTTTTCCAAACCAAATAACTTTTAGTCGGGAATGAGTTTTGAACCCCATTCCATTTTCTCATACCAAACATGCCCTTATTTCTTTAAAAAGATCTCCCCACCTTTTAAGGTAAATATAATCAACTAGAAAATTAAAAAATAATATAAATAATCCTTTTTTTATATATCTAAAATTTTTTGACGACCTAAAATATAATAGCAGATATTGTATACACACGGCATACAATAAAGTAGTAAAAGTTATCCCTCAATATAACAAAAGTTATCCCTCAATAATAAATTACACGAAAACTTCTATATACACGGGATGGCTATTATATCCTAGCAGAAGTTACCCCTCAAAGTTGATAAAGATTGAGATATATTGTATCGAAGGATAACTTTTGTTATATTATTATATTGTTGTGCACACAAGATCTTTTGAATAAAGTATGGTTGTCTTCTCTTGATTTATCAATTTTCTTATTTCCAATCAACCAGGAAATTAAATCATGTTGGAATTGTTGTTAGTTGAACTTTCTTATGTCTGCTATAAAGGACTAATTAAATAATGAAAAAATAACTCGCAAAAAGAAAACATATCATCAAAGAAAGAAAAAAAATGATTTGAAACTTCCAAAAGAAACATATGGCATCAAATATAGGCAAGTGATTGAAGGGATAATATCAAAGAACACTTAGATGAAGATTATTTTTCACTCTGCATAGTTTAGTAAGGAAAGAAGATAATATTCGGTGGAAATACCAATTTTCACTTGAAATTATTGTTATGTATCAGAAAATAATTCAGTAAAATCTTCTCAAGTAAATCCTGCACCGTGGTTAGAAGACAAAAAAATCAGCTATCCTGTCTAGCTGGCTAACTTAACTTTTTATATTACTCCGTTCTAATTTGATTGTGTTATAAACTTGTACCTTTGGATTAACTTGTATCAACACTTTACTGATGCAGGTGATGTACTCTGCATTATCATACAGGAGAGATCAGAAGTCCTGTTGCTGGGTTATCCAAGGCAATATTATGGAGGATACTCAAAGGGTATTCAGTTTGGGAAAACTTATGTCAATGTATTCTTTTGCTGGGCGTAGCAAAGCCTACTAGCTAGTAATCAAAGAATTAAAGAATTGATGTCTCATGCAGATAATGAAACGTGTCCTGTTAATTTCTGTATGGTCTATTTTAGGATCAATCTCGGACCTCTATGAGCTAGTAGCAAAGACTTCAGAGTTGACAAAGACTTGGAAATACACTTTGGTTTTTATTTTTTACCTCAAAACGAATTACAATATAAGGATTTGACTTGATAACTGTTCACATAAATCTGTGATGCTCCCTACTGGTTAGCCTCTCAAAATCAGGCCGAATTGACAATAAGTATGCTCACTAGTTACTTTATGCTCACTTCCTACATTTATAAGAGGAGTTGTAAGACTTGTATTTGCTAAACATAATCTCCAACACTTTTTTCTTTTTCAAAAACATGCTAGAATGATACTCTAATTCACTGTACAATTCAAGAATATGTGGTCTGACACAAAAGAATGACAAGCAAAAGTCATATTTTGTACTAAACAATTCCTGCACAGACAGAATGACAGCTTCCCATGCCAAGACAACTAGCTTCCCATTCCATGGATTATCAGGTGATTTCGGTGCTGCTATCAGTTTATCCATGTTAAGAAACAAGTGTGACTTCTCCACTTGAAAAACCATCATCTGTTGCCATTTTCTCCATGATCTTCACTTAGACTCAGATTACTACTTGCTGTTAATGTTTCAGAAACACTCGGTGCAAGAAACAGGTCATTCAAGAGGTCACTTGCCGTGGGTCTCTCAGATGCACGAACCTGACACTTCTGAATGAAGTTCTCAGTCTCAGGGTCCGTCACTTGTCTTAGCTCAACAGAATTTTTTTCCCAAGACAATATTCCTATAAATCTCATCCTGAATGACCATAATTAGAATATACAATCAAGAAGAGTATACGTTAATAACATTGTATCAGTACAAGGTTATTGGCAAGAGTATAAATGTGTGTAATTTGAAGCATAGTATATTCACAATAAATTATACTGAAGATAAAATTGGGATGATGTGTGTAGTATCCTTCCAGGTAGAGCATCAAGCATTTCCCAGGCAAAATATGACCTTGCTAAAACTATTTAGTAGTCCTCTATCCTTCAACAAACTCGCCACAAATTTCAACTTCAGTGAGCTAACAGCAAATGCAGCAAGATACAGGGTAAACTTGAGAAAGATATGCTGGATGGAAGTTCAAAATGATTCCTTCTTGTTTATGGTAATTATTCTTTGAATCAGAACTCTTACTCTGTTGAAAAAACCACAACTAGAAAGATCACAGGTGAAGGTTGGATAGTAAACCATCAGCTCAGCTACAAGTGAAAAATCTCTCACCCATACCACCAAGTATCAAAATCACCTGCAAATATTGATGCCAAACAGTTTTGAAAATAAAGGTCACAGCCACATTCAAAACAACCCATATTCAAGTTTTGAATTTTTAATTAAGAGTGCTAGGACAATAAGATGTTTGAATCAGGCTCAGAAATGCAAAATAGTCGATGAATTACAAAGTGCACAAGGAAAACTCGTGACTGAGAAAAAGGCAACAACAAGGGTATAGGATCATGATTAAAAAAATTCTCATCAGACCTTTAATTATTGATGTACCTGTAAAACCGTCGTTCATTCTAAGTCAAACCAGGGAGCAGCAAACATCTTCATCGGATGCTTCGTCTTTTGATATCAAATACAGAAGGTGATAAGGACAAATACATATCCGACGATGCCATGTCCAGGGCATTATGGCCTCTGAAAGAAAGGGATAACAATAGCAATATGCCGAAACCAAATTCTACCAAAAAATTCTTCTGTATAACTCTAACGTAAGAATTTAGCCATTCTAATCTTTGATTGGAGTTTCATTGCACCTCTCCTGAATCCTGAATCACGAAAACATCTTCATCGGATGCTTCGTCTTTTGACGTCAAATACAGAAGGTGATGAGGATAAATACATATCCGATGATGCCATGTCCAGGGCATTATGGCCTCTGAAAGAAAGGGAAACAATAGCAATATGCCGAAACCAAATTCTACCAAAAAAATCTTCTGTATAACTCTAACGTAAGAATTTAGCCATTCTAATCTTTGATTGGAGTTTCATTGCACCTCTCCTGAATCCTGAATCACGAAAACCTCTAACAACCGCCCGTTCGGCGGATTTAAGTATGTTCATCCCATTCTTTAGACAAGACAATAAGAGTCTAGATGCACTCCTATACCTCCTTTCCCTGCAAAGGTTGTGCACCATAGAGGAATAAGTAAATTCATCCTTCATCTTCATTAACTTAAATAGTTGCATCGCATGTTTTCCATGGCCAGCTTTATATATCCCATCAAGCAAACTATTGAAGGCTGCCACATTTGTACAAGAGCCTGTTGAACTTATTAACTGCATATGTTTTTGAGCACCTTCAACATTTCCAGCCTTGCACAATCCATCAATTAAAATGGTATGAGTATAGTTATCACATTCTAAGCCATCTTGCTCTATCTTATCCAACAGATCATAAGCAGCCTCAAACTCTCCCGCTTTACAGTGAAGATTCATCAAAGTATTATAAGTCACAATATCGGGTGAAATCCCACTTTTCAACAATGATTCAATGCAGTCATATGCCTCTTTTAGCTTGCCTTTCTTAGCAAAAGCTCCCGCAACTGTGCAATACGCAAAGGCATCAAAAGTATAGCCTTTATCCTTCATTTCCCAGAAAACCTCTAAGCCTTCCTCAAAATGCCTACACCTAAAGCAACATTTCAAAATTGTAGTATAAGTAATAGCATTGGGTATGTAACCTGAATCACCAAGGTCTTTGAGAATCCACCTAGCTGCCTTCAATCTATTGGCTTTGCAAAGTCCATCAATAAGAATATTATAGGTTATCAGCTCAAGTTGGCAGCCATGACGCTTTAGGTTCCTATACAACATCAGGGCATTATCAGTATACCCATTCCTACACAGGCCAGTTAGTAAGGTGTTGAAGCTAGTTCTATCAGGACACAGATTATTCAGAAAGATATCCTGAAAAACCTTATAGGCCTCATCCGGTTTCCCTAATCTAAAGAAGCAATGCATCAATGTATTGTAACTCCATAAGTCAGGCAAAATACCCAATTCTATCATCTCTTCAAATATATCAAAGGAAAGCGATAGTTGGCATCGGCGGCTGGCGCCTGCTAGCAGTGAATTGAAAGTAATTACATCAGGCTTAATACCTGCAAGTTGCATCCTACGAACAACAGCGTATGCTGCATCCATCCCCACAAAGCGGCAGTAGGCATCAACAAGGGCATTGTAAGTGACCTTATTGGGGAGGACCCCTAGCCTAATACCATCGATTAAAAGTGCTTCTGCTTTGTCCAATCTCCGTAATTTACACAGAGAGGATATGGATATGTTCAACAGTCTCGTTGACAATCTGCCGGACATTGACGGGCCAAAGCTGCAGAAATTAGAGCATTTACCAAATGTTAGAGTAACCTCTCAAAAGCCAATCAAAAGAGTATTAGCAACTTCCAAGATTTCGATTCAAGGTGGGAATTTGAAAATTACTGTTCAGGTTAAATCGCCGGAGAATGAGTCGTGGCTTAGCGGTTCCCGCTGAAAACAAGATGAGAAGATTTCGTTCGGAAGATCTGTGCCCACGCTCTGATTCCTCTGAAAAACCACAGCTTTGTGTTGGTGTTGTCTCTCGCAAGTTAGCAAATGGTGTCAAAGACTTCGGCGGAGGCGGGAGTGGTGTTGGTGGACTTCGTGGTGGAAGAGAGAGTGTTTGCAAGAAGAGAGCAACTCTGTTAAGGAGATGAGATTTAATCGAATTGAAATTCTCTAAATTGGGTTCATAGTTCATACATTACTCACCTTTTCCTAATTTTGTTAAATCACATTTTACTATCTTTAAGATGTAACTAAACATTATATTTGTATGACAAAAAATTATGAAAATTAAAATTTTATATTGAGATATATCAACAAGATCATATATAAATATATTATTTCTTTTTACACAATGAAAATTTATGGTCAAATTTTTAAAATATATTGCATAAAATTGGGCAAAATGTAAATGCATACTTGAAATGTAAATGCATATTTGAAATAAAATTCTTGTACCTAAACGGGCAAGAGTTATAGGCATTTGGTTTTTTTATCGAACAAAAAAACAAGAGGCTATCATACGAGGAGTGTCAAAATGAAAAGTGTGCTAATATGGAAGGTGTATCAATATGGAAGGTGTATCAACTATCAAAATATGAAAACATGTAAAGTGTAGACAATTGAACCAATAGATGATTCTCGGTGCACCTATCCACCATGAAGCTAGCTAATATAATGGTCAAATTACACGATTTTAGACTATCCTTAGTTCAACATTGCATGTTCTTCCAACAATCTCTATAATCATAACATCTAGTGCTTCATCAGTGAGTGTCTATCATTTGCATCTATCCAATACATACGAATATAATTAAGCCTACTAAAACTCACACAAGACATCTATTAATTTGCAAAAAAAATCCTAACTTTAACATCATTTTAGACTCCAAACTCTAACAAACAGGGTTGCGATTGATGGGCATCAATCCAAAATCACTTGAAAACTCTTGCTTCCAACATACTTCCAGACTTCTAGCCCAGCCTAAGCATTTGGATAAACAATGTATTATTCCATAACAAACTTGAAAATTAAAGTATGAGTCTTTGATGAGAATTGGGGGTATTGATGTGGTGATTATGGACACTGAAAGGCAGGTCCTTGACTTAATATTCAAGCTCTCAGGTTTTCGGGGGCATTGCAAGTCAATTTTGATTTTGGTGAGGGGTTTTTGAGTGCCCAAAGAGGTGGGTATGAGTCGTAGTCATGTAGCAAGCAATCTATGTCGGAAACTTGGCTCATAGCCTAACATGACTCACGTGCCTAATGGGTTGTATCATGACGGGTCACGAGCACTCTTTAATTTCTGTAGAAAAAGTGCTTAATAAAATCGAAAAAACAATATCGGACATTACATTGTTCGAAGCACGACCTACTCCTCGTTCATTGTCCTAGACCAGCCCATTTGTCGTGTCGTGCCAGCCAGGCCGAGCCAAACTTGTGCCATTCTTGGTCGATCTAGCCCGTGCCCTTTTGAATAAATTTAATTGAAATATCTCAATTTTGTATGGAAAAGAGAAGGTGAATATTATAGATTTTTCAACAAAGGAAAAAATTGAATTATTTTAATTGTATTTTATTTTATCACTAAATTGGACAAATATATAAGTGTTGTATTTATCATGGAAAAATTTCCGAAAACACAATAAAATTGACTTATAATACCTCTATTTTATATCAACATGTTTTTCAAATCTTTTCATTAGTAAAAATTAACTCATTCAACACATTCACGTTTATATCATGAATGATTGGAATCCATATTATACGAGACATTGCTAAATAGAATAGAAAATTTATAGAAAATTGGTCTATTTCTGACTTACTACGGTCTTGATTTTAGTAGTAACTCGAAAAAATTGCGTCACTAACTCACCATGATGAGTTTATGGATGTAACAGTTTGCGCAATCTTTAACATTTTCCCGCCAAACTCACAGAGTGAAGCATTCTGACATAAAGTTGCCGCCAAATCATCTTAGTCAAACGAGCGCATCAAATGCTGCGGACATTCCCACCATTGAAGCATCTCTTACAGTCAGTCTCTCTACTCGCATCTGTATTCTCTCCCCCATTTCCCCCAATTCAATTTATATTCTTACTCAATTTGATATTTTGTCAGCCCTAACCCTAATTCAATTTCTTATTAATTATTAATTTCAGTTGTTTCAGGGATCAGGCAACTGCTAGGCGGTCATCAATTCGGTTTACAGCGGTTAAGTATCATCGGAATTGTTCCATTTCTGCAGCAAAAATGGAGAATTGTGATGATTGCAAGAAAATTGGGGCTTCTACCCTATACCCGAATTTACATTCAAGGGGTGCTTTGGTGGTGTTGGAGGGGTTGGATCGAAGTGGGAAAAGTTCTCAATGCAACGAGCTTTTGTATCACTTGCAAAGTGTTGGGTGTCAAGTTGAGTTGTGGCGGTTTCCGGACCGGAGTACTGCGGTTGGCCAGATGATTTCTGCTTATCTTTCTAATCAGTCTAACTTGGATGATCATACCATTCATTTGTTATTTAGCGCGAATCGATGGGAGAAAAGGTTTTTCCGTTTTTACATTGCAAGTTTTTGTCGGGTCTTGTTGCATTCCATATGTTTGATGTTATACCTAGCTGAATTTGATTCGTATCATTGTTGGTTTCAGTGTTAAGAGTACCTCTGTTGGCTACGCCATTGATAGTACTCGACGAAAGATAAAGCCTTTCACTCTTTTGGGTTTACATTAGTTAGGGATAGAGTATAAAGTTGGCATGCATTCTGACCTCCTTGAACCCTACTCTCAGTGAGGGTTGATTTATTATTGTTTTTTTGTCCTTGAACATTTTGTATCGGGTAATGTCCACACTTTTAGATTTTTTTATGATCCAATTTCTAACCATGAAAGCTTACTATATGTTATGTTTTAGTGTTGCAATCTCGACACAGTCAAGCATGTGTTTATTTGTAGATTTCTGGGCTCTATATGCATGTCCATTGGTTTAGGTTCCTCCTTCTGTGAAAGGATGTTCATGTATCATCTCTCTTCGGGTTCAGGTCCCAATGGAATAAGGGATATTGTATATTTACCATGATGGTAAGGATTTCTGCTTATACATTTTTTTAGGTTATAGGTCCTTATAGATGCAATTTGATCTACACAAATGAATAGTCAACCCATTTTATGAACTTTGGTAACAAACACTATGCTTACTTGTTAAGGCTTCTTTGATATTGCTATCCCATAATGATGTTGCATTTGTTGTTTTGGGATGTTGTTCTAATGACAGGAGCTCAAAACGGATTTTAGCTTCACTTCTTCATCCATCTTTCTGTGGTAGGTCTGCCTTGTTGCTGACTTTGTCTGTTACAATTGCAGATCATCGATGGAAGATAAGTTGAAAGCTGGGACCACTCTCATTGTTGATCGTTATTCCTACTCTGGGGTGGCTTTCTCATCAGCTAAAGGTCTTGATTTTGATTGGTGCAAGGTAAATTTGTTGTTAATACAGTTTGTGTTTTGGTAACCATTTCAATAAAACTGGTGACTATATCTTCCTTCCTTTTACTAGCGTTGGATGTCTCATAACTTACTTCCGCTATCCTTGTAGAGTTTGAAAATTTTTATATGTAAAAAATTTGCTTCATTATGCATGTATCCAAATCTTCTATAGTTGTACAACCTTTTGTTGTACCGTACAGTAATTTTTACTATACCAGCACTTTGTGAGTGAAACTTGGATGCTATGCAAAAGTTATCCTGTCATCCTTGTTCACTGTACCATGGTCAGGGAGGGAGGAAGTTTAGATTGGGGGAGGAGTGAATATGTGGAAGTCTCAAGCTTTGTTACTTGTGCAATTATATCTTGAGCTATGATCATATCTTTTTTGCTTATGCCTCTGGTGTGCAATTTTTGTTACTTGTGCAATTATATCTTTAACATTGATCATATCTTTTTTGGTTATGCTGCTGGTGCGCAACTATACAAGTACAGAGGTTGTGATGCATTATGGCCACATTTGCTAAAAAATTTAAGTGCTGAAAAAAGGATATCTATTTACCAGTATTAGGCATAAAATTTTCAAGTAGAATACTCGGTCCAGTTGGGTAGTGTCATATATGTGTTTGTCTTATTGATAGATGGATATGGCAAAGGCTCAATCCGAACCTGATCATCCATTAAATAAAACTCTGGAATAGAGCTACCTAATGCAATAAGCAGCTCACCTACCTGACCCTTGCAACTATTTTTTCTAGTTTCCCTTTCCATGCATATTTTAGTAAAATATATTACCATGAAACTTTGAAAGAACTTTTTTGTTTAAAAATCTAAAAAATTTGAAGTTTTCAACTAAACTATCCATTAATACATTAAACATGGTTGTGCAAGCCTGTAATTGAAATTTCATTTGGGTTCAAATTCAACGCTATCTCGAACTATGAAACCATTCAACTAGATTTATTTTATATTTAAAAAAATTAATTGTAAGAATTTCTGAACCAGAAGCCATCTCTGTCATGTCTTGCTTTTGCTGCTTTCTTATTTTGGGTTAGTTTTTGTAAGCTTTATTCCACAAGGTTGACAAGCGAGGTTGCATGCTGTTTCAAACAAGGATAAGATGGAGAGGATGGAAGAAAGGATATGATGTTGGGAGTTTGAAATTAACAGTTGTTGAGAAATAGAGCTGAGAGTTAGGTTACATGATCTCAACAGTAAGATAATAAGCGAGCTGGGCCAATATTGGGAAAAATTTACTTTTGGTTAAAGAGTATCAATACCTTTGTGATTGAGGGCTTGTTATCAGAAACGAACCCCATGCTTTAGGTTTTATACCTTGTTATTGGCTCCATGGCTCTCAATCATAGAATAACCTTAAGAGTTAAGAGCATTGTGTAAGGTAATATGTGAGAAGGGGAATGTAGAAGATAAGAAAACTGAAGTTATTATGTGATTTTCTTGCATCTTTAAGAGTGTTAAATTTTCAAATATTTTGCTTGCTCAAAGATTAATTATCAAGTATGCTGCAAGGAATTCCACCAAGTCGTTGATCAAGTTTACCTATGCAAGAAAGAAAGGAAAGAGTAATCAGTAAAAGCTAGTTTCTATTAGGAGTTTGTTAAGAGGCAATAGAGTATATTTGTAATAAGTGGTTATACGGTTATGAGGGTAGCTGAATATAAAGGCAAAATAATGTATAGGGGAATCATTCAGAAAAGTTGGGACTCAATACTGGCGAGATCCTTTCCTCGCGTAAAAAAGGTACTCTGTAGCACGTTGGCAACTTGTAATATCTGGCAAATTGGTATCAGAGCATGTCGGTCCGGCATCGAGCATGGCTCCGGTGACCAGAAATCAGAATGTAGAAAGTTCAAAAATGGAGTTGGAGTAGCAGGATAAGAGAATTGCGCAGGCTGGCAATGTTAAGTATGGAGCAATGTTTAAACACACAATTTACGGTGGGGTTGGAGCTTCACTCCCAGCAATTGCAAGCGGATATGACAGTATTATCCACGCATTAGGTACGAAGGAATGAAAGACTAGTTGATCATGGGATTCAGGGAGAAGAACTAGCGCAGTGGGTGATAACGAGTCGGAGGGCCATAGTATACAAAGATTTACAAAAGGGGAGGATGGTTTCATTTTTGGAGAGCAAGTTTTGGAGGTTGTGGAAGTTGGACCTACGAACATTTGAAGGCATGAATCCTAATGGATGGATTCTAAGGGCAGAGCGATTCTTTTGATCCTACCGCTTGAGTGAGGAAGACAAGTTGGAAGCAGCTGTGGTGGCTTTGGACGGCGACGCCTTGTTGCTATATCAAAGGGAAAACCGCCATAGACCACCGGTCAGGTAGGAGGTATTGAAAGGGCTTCTCCTGCGCTAGTATCGCACAACCGCATCCGGCTCATTGCAGGAGCAATGAGGCCGCATACCCTAGACATGGCGATGGAATTTTCCATGAAGGTGGAGGAGAAATTGAGGCTGAGTTTGGGGCGGCGAGTGGAAAACAAACTCAACCCTCCTTTTCCTCAATGGTGACCGACATCTCTATTTCCAACTAATGTAAGTAACAAGAATCATTTTCCTTTTAATGTGTCTTACACTAAGAGTCCACCTAAGCATCCTCCTGGTAGAGCCACGTCAACCATTCCCATTGCTAGACCCCTTAGAGACGTAAGGAGGCTTACCGATGTAGAAATGAAACAGAAGAGAAAGAGGGGCCTTTGTTTTAGATGTGATGGGAAACGGTCCATTAAACCGCTGTCCAAAAAGGGAGTTGAGTGTTCTACTCACTGTAGATGGAGAAGTGGAGGGGGATAGTGTGGAGAACGAGGAGTGTAATAGGGATGAAATAATCATAGAAATAGAGGAGGAAAATCAAGAAGTGCTGAAGGAGATTCAACCTGGAATTACTAATCTTAGGACTATGAAATTAGTGGGCAAGATCAATGGAAGGCAGGTTGTAGTAATGATTTATCCCGGAGCCACCCATAACTTCCTATCATCCACCTTGGCCAAGTAGCTGGGTCTTGAAATTTGTTCAGATAAACATTATGGAGTGATCTTGGGTACAGGGGAGTTAGTGCAGGGGGAAGGTGAGTGTAGAGGAGTAGTTCTTTCAATCCAAGGGTTGAAGATAGTGGAAGATTATCTATTGTTGTTCCTGGGAAATTCAGACTTGATTCTTGGCATTCAATTGCTTGAGAAGCTAGGTACAATGACTACTAATTAGAAGATACAATGGATCAAAATTCCAGTGGGGAGATAAAGAGGCGACGCTGAGAGGGGACCCTTCTCTATGCCGGTCAAGCATCTCGAGATAAAAAGATTGGTTCAAGACATGCTATTGACAGGGATTATACATCCGTCCTCTAGTCCCTTCTCTAGCCTCGCGCTCTTAGTAAAAAAGAAAGATGGGTCTTGGCGATTTTGTATGGACTATCGTGTTCTTAACAAGGTAATGATTCCCAATAAATATCCTATTCCAGTCATTGATGAACTTTTACATGAATCGCATGGCTCTATGATTTATTCCAAATTGGATTTAAAATCCTGGTATCATCAAATCCCTATAAAGCCTAGTGATGTGCACAAAACAACGTTTCGGACACATGAAGGGCATTACGAGTTTCTAGTTATGCCTTTCGGCCTTACAAATGCCCCGACTACCTTCCAATCGTTGATGAATGACATTTTTAGGCTTCATTTGCGTAAGTTCGTATTGGTATTTTTCAAGGACATCCTTGTTTACAGCCCGAGGGAGAAAGAACATGTCATGAAGAAGTGTGATTTCGGTAAAAGAGAGGTGGCGTATTTGGGGCATGTGATTTCAGAGCTAGAGTTGTTGTGGATTCCTCTAAAATCCAAGCCATGCTTGATTGGCCTGTACCCACAGGATTCTTTGGCTTAACGGGATACCATCGCAAGTTCATAAAGGGGTATGCTATGTTGGAAAGACCTCTAACTGATCAGCTGTGCAAGGAATGTTTTGGTTGGTGTACTGAGGCTAAGGGTACGTTTGAGGCATTGAAGGTAGCAATGACGCAAGCTCCAGTGTTGGCATTGCCCAACTTCTCTAAAACGTTTGTCCTAGAAACGAATGCTTCTGATTATGGCCTTGGCGTGGTTTTGCTGCAGGATGATCATCCTCTCGCATTTTAAAGCAAGACTTTAGGAGCAAGAGCACATAATAAACATATATACGAGAAGGAATTGATGGCTATTATGCTTGCTATATAAAAGTGGCGTCATTTTCTGTTGGGGAGGCACTTCTTGGTACGCACCAACCAAAGGAGTTTGAAGTTTCTGTTGGAACAATGTGAGGTTGGCCAGGAATATCAAAAATGGGTCTGCAAATTGTTGGGTTACTCCTTTGACATTCAGTACAGAAGAGGAGCGTCTAATAGGGTTGCTGATACGCTATCAAGGGAGTTTCCTCCGGGGATATCGTGTTGTATGCTCTTGAGTACTCGTAAGTTAACATGGGAACATGTACAAGTCAAGATTACTGGAGACCCATGGTTAAGCAAGCTGAAGCAAGCCCTTCAAGAGGGATTACCAGTACCTAAGTGGTTCCCTCTGGATAATGGAGTATTGAAGTATAAAGCAAGAATAGTTATACCCCTTTCCTCATAATTCACAGAGGAGATTTTGAAGGAATACCATGGGGACTTCAAAACATACCAACGTATTGCAGGGGAGTGGTATTGGCCAAGAATGAGGAAGGATGTTCTGTTTTGTGCGGTTTGCCAACAACAGAAAACGTCATCCTTGAGTCCTTTAGGCTAGCTGCAGCCATTGCCTATTCCGGATCAAGTATGGCAGGATGTCTCAATGGACTTTGTGGAAGGGCTTCCTAAATCCAAGGGGTGGGATCCCATATTTTGTTACGCCATCCTTTTTCTGCTTCAGAAGTGGCACGGGCATTTATACAAGATGTTGTGCATTTGCATGGGTTACCTTCTTCAATTGTGTCTGATAGAGAAAAAGTGTTTATGAGCATTTTCTGGGAAGAGCTTTTCAGAACTCAGGGCACGAAGCTCCACCGCAGTATAGCATATCTCCCTCAGAGCGATGGCCAAACTGAGGTTGTGAATAAAGGGGTGGAGGCATATTTGCGATGCTTTATTAATGGCAAACCTAAGTCTTGGTCTAAGTGGTTAGTATGGGCAGAGTACCACTATAATACAGCCTGGCATACAACCACAAATTTTACCCCATTTCGAGCCCTCGATGGAAGAGACCCACCCAAACTACTTCGATTTGAACAATTGATGGAGCGTGATGCAATATTGGATGACCTGCAATATTACCTAGCTCGTTCTCAAAATCTGATGAAATAGTACGGAGACAAGAAGCGAAGAGAAGGAGAATTTGGGGTGGGGGATTTTGTTTATCTCAAACTCCAAACTCCAACCATACAGACAATGTTCATTGGCTAAGAAGATGAATGAAAAGCTGGCACCAAGGTTTTATGGGCCTTTTAAAGTGCAAGAAAAATCAGGGCTGTAGCTTACAAGCTGATACTAGCCCCTACAAGTAAGATACATCCAGTATCTCAACTTAAGAAAGCAGTGGGAAATGTTCAGGCCTCATCTACTCTTCCTCCTCAGAAGAAAGCTGATATGGTGATGGAAGTTACTCCTGAGTCAGTGCTTGGGGTCCGTAGCAGACTTGGGGATGGCAATACTGAAGTGTTGATCCGCTGGAAGGGGTTGGCTGACTTTGAAGAAACATGGGAAGATGCGAATGCCTTGGCTCTTAGATTTTCATCTTTCCACCTTGAGGACAAGGTGGTTGTTTGGGCGGCGGGTAATGCAAGGAATTCCACCAAGCCATTGATCAAGTTTACCTACGCAAGAAAGAAAGGCAAGAGTAATCAGTAAAAGCTAGTTTCTGTTAGGAGTTTGTTAAGGGGAAATAGAGTATATTTGTAATAAGTGGTTATATGGTTATGTGGGTTGCAGAATATAGAGGCAAAATAATGTATAGGGGAGAAAAGTTGAGACTCAATACTGGAGAGATCCTTTCCTCTCGAAAGAAAGGTAGTCTGTAGCACGTTGGCAACTTGTAATCTCTGGCATATGCCCATGAGTAAAATTGCTGCAATCTTGAGTCATCTGTTTAATCCTTAAGATGGTGAAAACTGAGGATAGCTTCAGCAATCATGGCAATGTAGGTACTGTGGGATTATGGTCCACATTTACTGGTTGGCCTTTTGGTTTATATGCATATTGGTTTATTTTCCAATTTACATGCTTAGATCTTTAGAGACCTTAGTCCTAGTCACAAAATTCCTAAAATGGTATTAAAGACATACAAATAGATCTACACCCAACCTCCTCAAATCATCGAAATAGAATAAAAGAGAAACAAGAAAGGGTAAAGGATAAAGAATATAAAAGAATAATTTAAATAATAAACTCAGCCAAAATGATATGTGTGAACTGAGGATATCAATTTAAATGATCATTTTGTTATCTGCAGCCTGTTGGGGATAGTTAGAAGAGAACCTGGAGAATGCAAGTTCAATCAAGGAATGTAGAGAAGTCGAAAAATGGCTTGGGAGCTGGGATGTATGGGTTCATTGTAGTACAAAAATTAATTTAGATACTATTCTAAACGCATTATGTAGCTGTTCCTGTCTATTTTCTAACAATTGAGGAATAGATACGTTGGGATGTATGGGTTCATTGTAGTACAAAAATTAATTTAGATTCTGTTCTAAATGCATTATGTAGATGTTCCTGTCTATTTTCTAACGATTGAGGAATAGATAGAATTAAATAGGTACCAAAAATCCATCCTCAGTCAGTTGAGTGTAATATATGTTTAAATACTTGCTTAGAAGATTTCAACTCAAACCAATCAACCAGACCACTGAAACACTTTAAATTTGGTTGCTATGTGACTATTTTCACTTTTTGCAGGCACCTGAGATGGGATTGCTGGCTCCGGACATGGTCTTGTACCTTGATATATCACCAGAGGTATAATATCAAAAGCTAGCTTTAGTTATTGGACTTATCTGCAAATTATGGGTTGTATCCCACTCCTTGTATATTTTAGCATAACACCCTTTGTTTGGTGGGAATGAGCCAATGTGTTATCTACATACTCTTCAAGTCGTCATTTGAGACGCAGGACTATTGTATCAGATCTTAGTTCTTTCACATAACTTTGAGTTGTACAAATTAAGTACACTAAATTGAGGACGCATGCCATTTACCTTGTTGCTATCTTACTATACATCTAATCATGTTCCTTAACCACAATAAAGTAATTAACTATATACTACTAACTAACTAATGGGGTATATGAACAAAATTTAAGGCACATTTTCTTGTTCTATCTGTAAGTACAAGTCCTATTTCGTAAATCTTATAATGCCAGTCAAAGTATATCCTAAATTTTTTTTTTGAATTGCAGAAAGCTGCTGAGCGAGGTGGCTATGGCGATGAAAGATACGAGCGTCTTGATTTCCAGGGGAAGGTCAGAGAAAAATATCAGGCTCTTCGTGACGCATCATGGAAGGTATATTTTCTTTTCATATATTTTTCTCATTCAATGTTGTGATTATTATCACTTGATATGAGCTTTCATTCCTCAAAGAATCGGTAGCATTGTAAGCCATTTTGGTGTATGAAATAGTTTTGTAGGAAGTTCATTTTGCATCATTACGACACGATTATGTAGTGCATATCACTCTAATTCTAGTTATTGCCTTCCATTGCGATCATATTTTCAGTTACTCTGACTTTCAAATATTGATTTCTAAACTTGAATCTTGGTTGGAATATTAATATTTTCAGTTACTCTAACTTTCAAATATTGATTTCTAAACTTGAATCTTGGTTGGAATATACTCCTTAATTGTTGAAATTTGCAGTAGTTTCCTCTTCTCGCTCTCTATCATTCCATTATTTATATTCTTGTATTAACACTCTTCTATTTTTTATTGGTAATACGTCTTTCGAAGTTTCTATGAGTTTGCTGCTTAATATTATAGTCTGTTCAAATTTCTGCCTTTCACCAAACTCCGTAATCAAAGCCATCAAGATTTTAATATGATGCTAAATGGTACCAGATTGTCGATGCTTGCTTGCCAATGGAACAAGTCCAGAAGAAGCTCAGAGAATATGTGCTTGAGTGTGTTGCGACATGCCAAAACGGGAAGGCTCTTTCCCACCTCTGGTTACATTAGGCACCCTATGCTATTGCTATCTGCTTGCATGGAGGTAGCTGTATACTATAGTCAATAGCTATCACGTACTTGTAGATGTTATTGTCCTACCATTTTCTGAACTCTGAATTGAGGCATCTGGCCTTAGAAAAAAAAAACAATTAGATGAAGTTGTAGCTGTATTGATCTTAGCTAATGTTA
Organism: Dysphania ambrosioides; assembly: GCA_026401315.1. Taxonomy (NCBI): domain Eukaryota; kingdom Viridiplantae; phylum Streptophyta; class Magnoliopsida; order Caryophyllales; family Amaranthaceae; genus Dysphania; species Dysphania ambrosioides. Next base: position 951,446 of record CM048672.1, read on the forward strand.
AAATTGGTCTGAAATATTTGTGACTAGATTTTTATGTCTGTGTTGTATATGATTCATTTTTCTGACTACATGTCCTAACATGGTTAAAATGCCTAAAGTTCTTTACCCATAGGATCTATAAGGCCTTATAGATCAAAGAGACCCTGATAAGTGATAACCCTTCTAATCTATCTCCAAACTTTTATTTCAACTATATTATTTTAAGATGACTAAAGTATGAACATGTTTTATTTTCTAGTTTAATATCATTTTTAACCTATTAATAAAACAAAAGTCACCTGTTTATACTATAAAAGTTACCCCTTAATTTAACAAAAGCAATTCTGTAAAGGTCTATCATTTAATATAGTTTATATATTCCCGTTTCACTCAAGTTTGTGTTAAAAAATTATGTCATAAACTAAAATGGTAGAGAAAATGAAATTAGCAACAACAAAAAAAAAAATCATGGATTGGAAATTTGGCATGATCTTGAGCGAGGAAACGCATGCAAAGCCTGTGTAGACCAAACGTTTCCCAAATTTTCAACCATGTATTTGCAGTAAATGCTTTGATCTGAGCGACGGGGTAAGCCTTTCTTCAGTAAAATCCAATCAATTGATTTGTAAAAGTTAAGTAATTAAGTACAATCAGCTCACCTTTGTACCACATATTAAAAGAATAAGCTACAACAAAACTGCAAACAACAAGGCCGATCACCCATACCGTAAACTATGATTGAAGTTGAGGTGAATTTGGTTTCATAAAGTAATAATGCTTTGCATATACCTGACAACATAAAAATTTACATAGGTTGCATTATACAGACTAATATGTAAAGGAACAAACAAATTGACAATTGATAACACAAATTGATACACAAGATAAGCAAATGGAGATACACAAATTGATAACATGATTTAAATTGAGGCTTCAAGCAAAAGAAAGTATAAACATTACAATTGTAGCATAAGAACTCAAACTTATTTTATTTGTGTTTTGAGCAGCCATTAGTCATTGCACTAGACTAATGATGTTCTCCAAGAGAATGAAATCTAGAACGTTGAAGGGATTCGGCACAACAATTAATCCCATCTATGCCCTTTTCTTGCAATTCAAATTCGGGAAAAAGTTGTTGAGTTCCACTCATGGCTGGTACTTCATCTAAGTTCAGCACAAATTTACGTTAAATGGGCAAAATGCAAGACCGAGTCCTTCACTACAATCAGAAGGAACAAGCTCCATAAGACCAAGATATAATTTCGGGTCACTCCATGGTGAACATAATCAGCAAGAATTTGTCTGACCCCATCTAATGACCTATGACGAATACTATGATAGGCATAATAGGTAAAAGCGAGGGCAGCAATCTCAAGAGACAGTGTATGGAGCTTCGATGAATAAAATACCGCCTCGTAAAAACTTGGATAGGTGAAGCAAATTGGAGCCATCTTCATGTAAACAAGGGAGAATAACATATATGTACCCGTGAGGTACATTCCTGACACTCGATGCAAAATCGACAAGAGGGAATTAGATTGTGGCCGGTATATGAGAAGATGAGGAGACAACGGGCGAAGGACATTCTTCTGACCATCCACATTAGTTTCTCCTTTACCACCATTTATCTCACTATCTACAAAAGAGTGTAACGAAAAATAACCATCAGAATCTCGACATAGCCTTAAGCCAAAGATAAAAGATCAATCGATATGACAGTATCACTTAATCCAGTCACGTTGAAACTAAAGCGGTATTTAGAATACACTCACGAATGCTCTAGTTTTAGATCAATTAGAATTGATCTTACTATTTCGAGATATAGCTACACGTTTTCCTATTCCTTTTCCTTTAATTTTGTCCAAATTTGATCGAAAATAACTCCCCACAAGCGCAATGAACAACCAAACGACTAATCGGAACTTTATTATGTAAGAAAAGCACCAAAGGAAAAATGGCTCGTAATACAGGTGTGATTTATTATCACTATCCAATTGAGCAATGTATGAACATTAAACACATAATCCAAAGTAAACATGTGCATTGAGCCGGCCGGATCGGACCGGAATGGATCATATGCAAAACAGGATGGGTCGGGTCGGGCCAAAGAACATGTAAAATGAGTCGTGCAAAAAGAGATATATAACGAGCCGAGACGGGTCAGACCGTCCAAAAAGAGTATAGTTTTTATCTATAAAGGTTGACAATAAACATGTATCACTTCCAATCTTTAATAGTGGACCATTGACAAGTAAGTGAAAATAATTCAATACCTAATAATGCTTAAAAGTCTTGAAAATAATCAGCCCATTATTAACCTTATTAACCCGACTTGACTCATTAAAAACTCAATAAAACATAACTCTTTAAAAGCCAACCTATTAGGCCCATTATTTATTAAACCCTTTTACAGACAGACGGGTAAGAACCCTTAATGGAGCCCCTGCCATTTGAACAAGTCTAATCCAAAGTGGTATTAATTTAGATTAATTTAGAATAGATGAAGTCTACACAATCAACAAAGCAAACAGAGAAAGCTTAAATCTAACCAACATAACAATGAAAATCGGATATGATAGTGCAATGAATAATTATCACAAGCCAATTGAGCTACGTATAAAAAACGAATACATTTGCCAAAGTAATATCAAGTAAGAACATACGACAGAATCTGGATTCGGAGTGATAAAATAACACTCGATCATAAGCAAACAAACACAAGTGACATAACTAAACAATAATAAGCAATGATTAAACTTACAATAATATACCTAGTTTGGTGGAGGCATGAGCGGAGAAGAACCTAGCAAAGGTCGGGTTAACGAAATCGGGCCGAGAAAGAGGCGAAAAGGAGGAGGAGGCGGGTTGTTTAGCAGCACCAGTGGATGATGAGAAGTAGGCGTTGAAAAGCCCAAACCCTTGCCCGGTGGTGCGCGGTGGGATTCCGCCCGATTGATTCGCAATCCGGGCTCCGTATCCGTCGCATCCCAGGGTCTGCAACCATTCGACCAATTAAATAATTATAATGATAAGAAAAAAGAAGTTGGACTTACAGCGTTGAAGAGGGAGGAGCGGGAAGATCTGGAGACGGAACGGCCGATTCGAGAAATCATCATCTTGATCGATCTGCAGACAAAACTAAAAGAGATTGAGAGAGGGTAGACTTGATAAACCAAATACTTAGAAGAATATAGATTAAAAAAAGTGCAACGCTAAGTGTTTACGGCATTTTATTCCATAACACTAATATTTTATTTATAATTTTGTCATTTTTCCATCGTTTCCCTAACGGACAGCAATAGGAGAAGACGCCAATTTTGTTTTTTTTTTTAAATATAGATATGCCCAAAATGGGTGGTTCTATCACACTGGAAATGTCTTATTTGGGCGTTTTTGTATTTTAAAAAAATTATTATTTTTGTTATTATTATTATTGTTAATATTATTGTTTTATTATTATTATGCTTAATTATTGTTATTATGTTTGATTATTACTATTGATTTTATTGTTAATATGATAATATTATTAATACTATTAGTAAATATGGGTAATAATAATTAATAATTTTTTAAAAGTAATTAAAGTAATAATAATAATATGCATGCAAATGAGAGAAATCGATTTTATATAATATAGCATGTGTTCATGAAGAAATTAATCCTTAGATTTCAAATTTCATAAATTAAATGCTATTAAAAGCCTTTTTGGAAAAAATAAGTGGAAAAATCTTCCTACGAAAATTTTTCCATACATAAATCTCGAAAAAATACACAATTTCGACATAAAATTCATCACATTCGGACTCTCGTAGCCTATTTTATGACTTGTCGAAATTTTTTTACGATATCTCATATTTAAATTAACTGATGATATTAAGGGGCAAAATAGTTGTCTAGTACCTTAAAAAACATGGAGTTCAAAAAAAATTGCGCCTTTCAGACTACCAAACTAAGAGATATGTCTCTCCAAATTTACTGAAACCTTAGAATGCACCCGAAATTTATGAAAAATTAACTCGTTGTCCATTTTGAGTATATCATCTCATAGATCGCGATTTTACATGTCAAATCGAGTGGTCATAATAGAATATTGGATTTATATGCTTCATATTAGGTCATTTCTTAACTTTTATAATCGTTTAGGACACATTATTTCTAATTATGGAAGATCTTCTTAGCTTAGATTGTATATAATAAGTACATTACTAAATTAGTTTTATAAATATAATAATTTTGTGAGATAATACTTATTAATAATACTTTTTTTAATCAATTGCGATTTCTGGAAAACCGCAACATTTAAACCACCAAGTGCTATAGTTTTTTTCTAGAACAGGAAAATTGTTAATTATAATTATAAAAATATTAATATTATTTACGGTGAAAATTGTCAAAACACCCAAAAAGGGCGTTTTCACCATGGTCAAACCGCTCATTTTGGGCATTTTGAACATGGTGAAAAAGCCCAAAAATGGGCGTTTTCACCATCCCGAGCGTTTTTACCTTTTATACCGTAAAAGAATTTACCTCGCTAAAAACATCCGATGATTGCAATTGCATGTTACTGGATGGCGTAGACATGTTCGGGATTGTTTTTCGACAAAGTTGGCAAATATTTTAGAGAGAGAAAGTGATGGAGAGAAAGGGAGAAATTTGAACAATGACAAAAGTGTAATTATTTTGTTGGCGTTAAGAATAAATTTGTTGGCGACGAATAACAGCCCCCTAAAAATGGGAATTGGAATGGGTAAAACCGTAAAAGGCATTAACGTGTTTAGAAACTCTTTTTTTGGCAATTATAAATGAATAAATTAAAGACCAATACTATATGTAGTAGCTAATTTATGAGCAAAATTTACTAGAAATTTAGAAACTTTAATACACGAAAAGAAAAGAAAAGAAAAGGCCTCCAATCTTATATCCTCCGATAAATTTTGTATTCTCATGGGGCTTTTTGACGGATTTGAAAGGAAATACATTGTTGTACGCAAGAATTAGGCTTCGCTTAACTTAAGAGCTTCTTTAATCCCATTCTAAATCGTGTGAAGCGCAAACTTTTTCTCCTCCTCCTTCACATCAGCCATCATTATTCCTGATATACTATCCTATTCCTGCTTCCACAACCTAACATTGGTTTTTCTTCTTGGATTTCTTCCATGCTCCATCCACTTATATGATAACTAAATTTTTGTCTAGAGGCTCCCTATTGTCCAAAGAGAACTAAAGGGAGATTATTAATGAGAGAATTTTTACTTTGGTCTTCTATACTCCAAGCATGTAATCTCCTTCTATTCCACTCATTGAAGATGGAAAAGATAGCTTTTGGATTTGGTTGATAATCTTTGAAGAAAATTTCCTTGTCCTTGATTCATAAGGTATGAAAGCTAATTCCTGAACCAAACTTTTATCGTAGGTTATGATGAGTATTCTTAGCCTTAAGTAAGAAGAAAGCCAGATGCGTTTTACAACCTCACAGTCACAAAAATGATGATAAAGAGATTCTAGTAGAGGCTTATAGACTGGGCAATTCAAGTTTATAGTAATGCCTCTCCTCGTCAGTTATTCTCTTATCGGTATTATACTGTGCATTGATTTCCATCCAAGCAGTAGAATCTTAATTCACTGAAATCTTCAGTTTTCAAAGTTTCTTCCTGAACCTTGGGTGCCATCTCTTGTGATTTCAGAAGAGTGGTTTGTTACGTTTTCTCGCTCTCTTAAGAACATGTAGCCATCCCTTACAGTAAAGAACACCAAACAAATTCATCTTGAATGGATTTTTGACTACATGAGAGCTAAGAGGAACCTTTGTTGTATCCCCTTTGAAAAAGTCTCCAAATTTTAGATGGCTCCCATTGGTTCTCTTTATTAAGAAGATCTCCAACCCACACCGATTATGCTTGGGCCTCAATCATGCTTCAACTATAGATATTTTACATTCGTGTAGCCATAGATCCTCTTCAATTATTGTATTCCGGCAATCACCAATGACCATCCCTAGTCCCTCTCTCATAGCTCTCGTTGCTCGGATCATGCCCCTACATGCCATGAACCCTTTGAGAGCTTCTTGCTTCCTTGTACAACCTCTATAAGCGTACCCCTATGTTTCCCTATGAATATTCGTAAGCTCTTGGATTCTCCATGCTTGCTTAAAAATCAGAGAGTAATTGAGATGATAGATGATCATGAAGCCCATACTTCCTTATGCTTTGGGAAGACATAATAATTCTTTCTTCCTCTAGTAAATTGGTCTTTTTTAACTTTTGATGAAAATTGGAGAAGAGTGGAATTTATTTTATTTAACAATCTATTGGGAAAAAGATAGATCGAGAGCACATGAGAAGTCGGCGTAATTAGGATTGCATTAATGAAGATGATTTTTCCTGCTTTATTCAAATTGCAAAATTTTAGTTTCTTCATTATACGCTCATAGATGAAGTCAAAATTTGTACTAGATCTTCCATCTACTTCTAGAGGTACCCCTAGGTAGGTACCTAAGTTGGCTTTGTTTTTATCCCCAAGAGCTTACGCAAGAATTTGATGAATTTGCTTAGGTTATTTGGTGAGAAAATAATGGAGGATTTCTCTAAACTTACTATTTCCCCTAACAAATGGTTTGATGATTTCAAAAACTTGTTTGGTTCGGTTCTCATTCCTAGGGATTCTCTTTTAGGCTCACTATTCCTATAATTAACTTAAGATAAAGCTTCATTCTTGTTATAATCCGTAGTTTATTTTGTGTTTAGGATATGGGGACTAGTGAGTTTATAAATGATGTAAACTAGGTTTTGATGGTCATTAAATCATAATTATATAATGCTTTTACTATAGCTACTATAAATCTGTAGTTCAGTATCTTTTACTTTTGACTTAGTGTAACAAAGTTAAAAAAATATGGAAAAATGGTTGTTGATTCTTAGGCCTTATGAAGTCGTCATTCTTGGTTAGCTTATGTTCTCTTCGAATTCTTTTTTGGAGATACTATTTTTTTGTTGAACTTTTACTTCATAATCTTGAATTATTATGTGATAATTAATTTATTTTTATTGAAAATTTATTTGCTCTAGTTTAAAAAGAATATAGCCCTTACTAGCTTTATGCGACAAATTTATTTTATGCTTTTGCTAAAATTGAAAGAAGGCAATAAAGTGTTACAATTTATTTTATGAAAGCGTGATTATTGAGTTATGCATGCTGCTTTAATATTACTACGATTATTATTATAACTATTATTATTTAAGTCAAAACTAGTTTTAAAAAAAACTAGGTGTGGGTTATGTTTTGTTAACTTCATTTTGATTTTTAAAGCATCAAAAATTGATGGATAAAATGTTAAATCATGCAAATTTCTCATTTTAGCATTAGTTGTCAAGCCTTCGGTTAGGTCAAGCTCAACTCAAATATACTCGATTACAATTTATACTTTAAACTCAAGCTCAACACAAATTCGACCTAGTTACAAGTATATGATAAATAACATGTAATGGCTCCAAAAATTTTCCATTTTTATCATAAAAATTAAGATAATGCTTACATCCAGTGAAATAATTCTCACATAAGCTTTAACTTTCTTCAAAATATATGCAAAGATGCTAAAAAATTAGAAGGCATTTAACTCTTATTTTTTTTTAACTTTCTACTAATTATATATGAGAAAACCTGTAAATAGTTTCAAAGAACAGTTTACTATTAACGCGTCCAAACACAGAAATATTCAAGTTTATTTCAACACTAAATACATTTGAATTTTGTTTTAAGTTTGTTCATTTACTTAACAAACCAAAAACTGAATCAAAGGAAACTAAACTTGTTCATGACGTGACAAATACTTCAGAAAAGTCCCAATAAAAAATTAAATCAATAATAAGAGACCAACAATAATAAGAAATAAAATCAATAACAATAAGAAATTAAATCAATAATAAAAGTATGTACATAAGAAAGTCGATTCAGGTACAACATTAGATCTAAGATAAAATCATCGAGCCTCTTAGAAGACTCTTAGTGCTTGAAGTTAAGAATTTTCATGTTCCCTCCCACATGTTTAATATATATATACTTTAGAGTGTAATAATTTAATTCTTTTTAAGTTCTGTATGAATAATTTAATTCGATTTAATTTCTCTAAGTCTACGGGAGGGAAAAAATACTAATAATAAGAGACAAACATATCAAAAGCATTCCAAAAATTTGTTTCTGGTGCTACGGTGCCTCCACTAGCTTTCCAAAATTGGGCGGTGTGTGTGGTTTGGGGGGGAGTGCGATGTGAAGATCATTCTAGATCTTACACCTAATAACCAAACACAGATACAACTAATACAAGAGAACTGACTATATTTAGCACCCACAAAAATATACTGTAATTGGTGGACAACACCCCCTCTTCTTGGCAGCAATTGATAAGTGCAACCCAACGCAACTTCTCATCCACAAACCATCATCATACGAAACCCTCCTCTATTCTATATATCCCACATACCTCTACTCCCAACCTTCATCCCAATTTCTCTAACAAGCTACTCAGTACAATTCAACTTCTCAAACCCTAGAAATTCAAGGACCAAGAACAATAACTTCCCAAGTTTCAATCTTTCAGGTTAAGCTAAGAAAATGGCGTCTTTAGCTATGTCTTTCTTAGCTGGTACAACCGCAACTACCCCATCAAATGGTGTAAGGCATGCCCCACTAATCCATGTTAAAGTTTCGAACTTTGCACCAAATGAAGGGGCTTGTGTTGCTTCTTTGGCTGTTGGAGTGAAATCAAGATTTGGGTCTCTCAGAGGAGGTGGTGGGGCTGTTTTGGAACGACCCTCTTTTGATCAGTCTCAGTTTGACCCTTCTACCCAAGTTCAAGAAGGTAGCTTTCTCAGTTTTTGTTTGTGTTTCTTGTTTTTTTTTTTTGTGTTGATTTATTGAAGTGTTGTTTTGTGTAGTTCGGTTTAAATGGTTTGTTGTTGTTGTTGTTGTTGTTGTGTGTGTGGCTGTTAGACGGTCTTATACAAGAATTTTCGCAATTGGTTTTATCGGGTTTGGCCTGTTATTTTGTGTAGTTCTATTGAAATGGGGTTATTTGTGTGACCGTTAGAGCGTATAATACAAGAATTTGCGGAATGGGGTTTATCGGGTTTGGCTGAATTCTACTTTGTAGGGTACCGAGTTTGGTGGAATGTATTAATACTGTTTAACTAGTTAGTTGAAATGTTTGTATGTTATAAGTGGTATGTCAATGAAATTTCTAGGAATGTACTGTCTTGTATCATAGAGTTGGCATGGCATGGCTCTAGTTAGGTATTTACTCTTTGGATGTATGTTGGCGTAACTTGTTTATATGATTGTAGGAGGAGACATTGGGCGGGTGAGGGATAAGAGAGGTACAGGAAGTGGAGACAGTTACAGGGTTTTGTTGCTTGATGATCAGCGCCACACGGAAAAGCTTGGTAAGCATAAGCTGCATCTATACATGTTTAAATGTGATAGGAGTTACGGTGGTTATGCATTTTAAGAATCCCGGTTTCTAAGTTGTATCTTGTCTTGTATGTTTAGTTTTGAAGGTGTTACCAATGGCTGTTCCATCAGTTACTCCAGATGATGCGAGAAGAATCTTCAGTGAATCACGGCAAAATGGTGTTGCAGTGGTTATAGTGACTGTGAAGGTATGCTAATTTCTGTCTACTACTTCTTATTCTGTTTGGAACTAGTGTTTTTACTCGTGTCTACAGATCTAGTTTCTTGGAGTATGTTTGGAGAGATTTAAGACCCCATTTTTCTATGAATAATTTGGCCAAAACATTCTTTATTCCTCTCTCCTAGTGAGGTGAAGGATAGTTACAGTTAATTAAGACCCCATTTTTCTATGAATAATTCTCCAGGCATACCCTTGATCAACAGTTTGAATGTTGTACATATTTTCTTTTAACTTATAAGAAAATAACAGAGCTTCATAGTGTTAAATCCTTACCTGTGAGTTGATCTACAACTGAGTTTCCAAGATAGAATAGCTCTATGTCGGAAGAAAATTATTTTTTCGTCCCTATAATAACTTTTTTTGTCAGGTAGGATCCCTTGCATTCCATGACATATTGCAGAACCTATTTGCTAGATAATGCGTTAAACTCTTATTAGTAATGTGAGTATGTTTTCTGAAGCACCATCTCTGTTAACATCTCAGTTACCAACCATATCCCTCTTCTCTTCATAGTCATAATCGTGTTATGAAACGTAAGTAGGGCAACCAAAGAGCACAAAGCTTAGGTAAATGTTGCCTTGAAAATGCTAGTGTTGGCCAAATAACCCCTTGATCTTTGTTTACGGTTCTATCATTTCCCTACTTAAATATAACTTGATGAAGTCAGTCATCTGGTTTATCTTGTGTAGAATTCATCATGTACAACTAATAATTATCTTCAAATCAACACTCCTGAGGTCTGACCCTGACCTGTCCTTCAAACTGAACACTTCTGATCTTTGCTTCCATTTTGGCAGTATGTGGTAGCCCAGTCAAACAAATGAGAGTCTCTAACTATTGCAAAATCAATTATATGTCTGGATGACGAACTTTATGAGAATATGAGCTCTTCAAACCCATTTCTGTTCCATTGAAATTTGAAAATCAGGACTTGAGATTGATGAGACTACACGTGTTACATTGAGGTTATTTAGCATCTTATAGCTGTTGATACAGGGGTTTTTTTGGAAATGAAAAAAAAGGAAGAATTAGAAGATGGACTTTCACTTTTTATTTCCAGCAAAGCCTTCCATGGCTATTTGATTGAGTTTCTTACGGTATCCTCACTTTTTGAAAAAAAAAAATTCAAGTAATGCTCACTCACCTGAAATACCCTGACCTTTGATTCGCTCCTAAATAAATATAGATTTATCTAAATGGTAGTCTGCCACTCTGCGTACAAACAGTTATATCCGATTATTGACCTCTACTTCACAAGGGATATACTGGTTTGTAGGCTTGGTAACTTTTATGCTAAGATTGGACTAGATTTTGTTGTTGGTAATTTGATAGCTTAGAGCTTACTCTAGAAAACCCCCAGTTGAGTGAATTCGGTCAGAGTAGATTGGGGTTTTGCATCATTATCTGGGTGATTTTTCTTGCTGCTATTGGGGAATAAGCACTGAGCAAATTATTAATTACTTGCTGAGAGTTAAACAGTGCAGTTATCACTGCAATGGTAACTAAGTATTGTTATTTTTTGCAGCTATTAAACAAGTATTGGAAAATGAAAACCTTAGCTTAAATCATTTTGAGGTTAAACTGGCTCAGAGGTTGCTTCTCTCTTGACTAACACTTTCGGTTGTCCAAAAGTTGTGTGCAAGTGCAATGAGTGGTCTGTGTTGAGCTGTATAAATAACTATTTAATCATCAGTGCTCAAGTTTTCCAGATGCCAATGACTATCGTGTCGTATAGTGTATCAAAGACTAGTGTCAACCAAAGCAAGTGAATACCAAATGTAAGTTCTTGGACGGATAAATTTATTGCGACTTACTGTCATGTTTGACTGAGAATAACACACAAAAGACCTATTATGCAGAAGAGTAGTCTTGAGGTTGTCTTGAAGTGTCGTAGAAAATTAGCTATTGATCCTGATGCAGTGTTTTTCTTTTTCTTTAATGCATCAACAGTTAGCACTTGATTAGTAGGTTAGCTGAAAAGAGACGAGATACAATTTCAATGAGATGGGAGATGTCACTACTATTTCAAATCATTCAACCACATTTTCGTCATTCTACTTCTGCTTCTGTTTTTTTGTCTTGCTTCCTTTCTTTCCTCGGGGGTGGAGGGTGGTGTGTGGGTTGTGTATAGCCAGCTATTCCCTTAATACTTGAGCTATCTGTGGAACATTTGTGTTGCAGAATCTTATTGAATTCTCTATTGAAACTCAAAGTGGTGGGTTCTTACTTCTAGTTTTGCGTTCCAACTAAAGCTTCATAACACTATTGTTTTGATTGACAGGAGCATGCTGAATTTTACTCCCAAATGATGATCCGAGGGGGTCTGCAGTCATCTATTGAACCAGATTCAAACACAGTGTGAACTGAACGGGTAGTGATGCAAAATTTTGTAGTGGTTATCTGAGTGTAATTACAGGATTATAGAATACAAAAGAACAGCAGAATTTTTGTAGCCTATTATTCTTGGCACCTTGCAAGATATTTCAATTCCAATAGCCGGTGTGAAACTAGTGCAGGATGAAAGATTATAGATGACGAAACTTGTATGAGACAGATTCAATACATTTATTGTGATACGATCCCATCTCTTTTGGATCATAAATTTAGAACAAAATCCCCTCTCTTTCCCAGTTAGAAATGAGAGATTGAAAATACTGCGTGAAGTCATAAAGTTTCACAACTATGGCAGACTACTGCCTCATTTTTCTCTTATAGTTATTACATACATGACTTCGCAACTGATAATCTCATTTTCACTAAATATAATCTATGTGACACCCTTCTCTTGAGTGATTTAGAGACAATGGTTTCGGCAGGTGAAAACTTTGTGCTGGGATTCTTCACACCTGACCAGTCTGACAAAAAGGTGCCTTGGAATCTGGTACAAGAAAATACCTGGCCAAACTATAGTTTGGGTAGCCCACAACACCAATCCCCTATCCAATGGCACAAAACATTAATCCCCTCTGGCTCCTCTATACAGTATTCACCAGGTCTTGAACAACCAAATTTGGAGGATGGCTATGATCTCCAAAGAAAACCCTCAAAGCACAGGAATTCCACTCAATACTTCTAGCTGCACCAGTTTAGAAGGGAAGGGGGATCAACCAGATAGCCCATTCTAAATTCTCCCCACTTGGATTAGGAATCAGGATATAACGTTTATAGAGAGCAACGAGAGGAAATTGTTATTTGGTGAGATTGTGAAGAAAAAAGGAAAGCAAACACTAGCTATAAATAAGCATAGAACTAAACCCGTGCATCGGGTCGGGTCTGAGCCAAATTGGGTCACATCTCTTATGGGTTGGATCTCAAAAGATGCAAAACTGTCCAAACTGGATCGTATTCTAAAAGATGCAAAACATGCCATTTTGCATGCTAGCATGCTAGCTGGGTGTTAAAAGAACAGTTTGACTCTACTTTCAGTAACAAGCAAAGCCTCACTACTGGTCACCAACATTTTCAGCAGAAAGCAAAGATTCAGTGTAAGATGATAAACAAAAGTAAACTTTGTGATGTACTGGTGAAAATAAACAATGGTTCTTCTCACCAAGAAGCAAAGGAATTTGATTGGCCCCTTTCCTACACCCTTGGAGTCTAATGGAAAAGGTGTTGCATATGGCATGAATAATATTCTCCAACCCCAGGAGAGAAAGCCTCTATAAATTCATCTAGAGAGAAAATTCTAAGATTCATTTAAAATTGATTTTTTTTTGGCTAGGTAACCTAACAAAGATTCTCTCATCACTTGCATTTTACACATACTCACTTTTCATTCTTCATCGTGTACTAAACTAATATTATGTTGTGTCACTATTAAAATTCTCCACTTTTATAAAATATTTTCATATTCAATAAAGGAAATTATAAGAATATTACTATCCATTTATTAGCATTTGATCGATTTGTTAAGTGTTTTGCATTGGAAAAACTAACATCTATTTTTTCAAAATATTTAACATCCATTAAACATTAAATAAATTAATTACATCATAATCATTAAAATATACATAATAAATATCCAAACCAAACATAATCGTAAATCCAATTGAAATCATCCAAACAAAGTTTATTTACACCAAATGCAATAAGTGGAACTCTCCACTCAAAACCCCATGTGAAAATGACATCACTAATCACCTACAAACGTCCAAACCCTTGACCTAAATGACGAATGCTCTCCAATAATACAAGTGTGACAGTGAGATGAATTAAAGAATAAGCTATGACCGATAACAAAGTACATGCAATGAGCAAAATTAAGTAGACACATGTTAAGACGTCGAATTAAATCTTATATGTATCATTCTAAATTAAATAGTTAGTCACATACAAGGATAATCAAGAATGCACTCTATACTTTGTTACCAATAAAACTTAGTTATACATTAGCAATTTACTCTTCTTTATTTTGTTTAGATTTTTATATTAACAAGTTTTCTTCATGCAAAAAATTTAGAACAATTTACTATATGTCTATACTATCAAATTATGTTATTAATTTAAATAATAAATGAAAGATTGTAGAGAAATAACTGAGGATCAATGGATGGGTGTTTAACTCATTTGAGAAATTCATAAAATGTTTTTTTTTAGAAAAAAAATCTTTAAAAATAAAGATGGACTAAAAGAGGACCAAAGTAGTCAAGAAAAAGTGGACCAAAAGAGTCAAACATAGACTAAGCAAAAGGCAAAGAAATGGTGAAACAAATCTTAGAGCAAATCAAAGAAAGATACACAAACCTTAATACAAACAAAGAACACAAATTTAGTTTATTGGGAAGTGGGGATCCCATTTATATGTACTCCAACCCACTTGGCGCTTAATTCTGATTAAAAAAAAACAAAATTATGGAACAATTTACTAATGAAATGAACTACTCAGATCCAACCCTCAAAAGCATACCCTGTTTGTTGTACTGTCTTTGACATCATCAATCATCATCATCATTTCCCCCACTTTCTTTTCTTCACCTACTTCGTTTTTTTCTGTTAATTTTGCTCAACATTTTTGGGTAAAGTTTGAATCTTTATTAATTTGGTTTGTTTGTTTATTTTATTTATTTACTTATTTTTTTGAGAATTGGTAATGGAAACTTCTGGAAGTAGTCAGCTCACAGAACCTGATGCTGTTCTTGCAAATCATCAGGTTAGTTTTGGGATTTTTTCCTTTTCTTTTTGCTAAATTAAACCTATGATTTTGTTTTGCTTTGTTTCTTGGTTATTTATTTTACCATTTATGTGAAAATTGGGTGGTTGTAATCTTTATTTTCATGGTAAGTTTATTTATTTTTGGGTGATGCATAATAATTGGAGCATTTTTAATTAAATGCAGAAATGTATGGCCTTTTTTTTCTGAGGGTTTTCAGTTATATGTAGGAGCTCAAAAAAATCCAAAATGAAGGCTATGAAGCTTCAAGTCACCCTTTTGTACAAAATTTATCTTAATACTGTAATGATTTTTCACTTCGGGCTTTAACTTATAACAGACGGATATGGCGATGTTTGTTAGGTTATAAGACTGGCAGCTCTGCGTGAGCTCGTTAGGTTAGCTTGCTTTGGTGCTAAGTGGAACCAATTGTTAGTATAAGGATGAGGGTGGAGGTTTGGTTTGTAGAACTACGCTTTTAAGGCCTGTTTGGTATGCAGTATTGAAGTAATGGGATGACATAGCTGAATGAGATAATAGGTTTGGGTAAGCTAATTAGAATAGATGACATTACTGTAAGAATAATGGGTCAAAGGACAAGCAATTTTCTGCTAACTTGTTTCTTGATGGATTGAGTAGGTCAAAGAATGCTTTGTAACATAGACTGCATCCTTAGGACATCCTTGCAGATGGCTGTTCCAGACTTGTATAATTAAGCCATTTGGAAACTATAGTATAACTCTGATCCATCCTCTTCTGCCATGTTCAAATGGGTCGGTATGGTTTGCTAGCGGCTCCAGCATATCTTTGCTGTGCATTTTTTAGGACTAATGTATAGTGTATACTCCTAATGATTGATCAAGTTCTGCCATGTTGGATGAATTTACCAAATTTTGCTGTCATTTGCTCAGGGTGAACATATTGATGACAGATCTTTAGCCCGTAATTCAAGACGTCCAAACCTGTCTCTCCTGCAAATTCCTGCTAGGTCTTTAGAGAATGCTCTTTATAATATGACAAGTACAGATATTCTTACCTTATCGAGTCCCGCTTCAACCAGATCAGGATTGCCACCAAGACCTTGCTCAGCTGGGTTCAGATCATCTATGAGGAATATGTTTCTTCAGAGGAACTTCAGCACAAAGACTTCATCCCAGCATGGTGATAAGACAGCTCTAATCTTCTCAAACACTAGTCTGAAGTCAGAATTTCCTGTTGACAGGCCTTCTACTTCAAGGTCATTCTCTCTAAGCAAGGTTTTTTCTTCTCCTTCAACCAAGAGAGCCTGTTCATTACCAGTTACTCCCATTGCAAATTCAGGTTCTATGTCCGTACAGGAAAGAAATGTCAATCCTATCAATAATCCTAGTAACTCAGTGAGTGTCGCTTTCTTGATTAAATTTATTTTATTTTATTTTATTTGAGCCTGGAAAATATGGTTTCAGTTACTATGATTGAAAGTTTTTCACTATCATACAAGTACTGGTCTATCATCCTATGTTTTTAAGTGTACGTTTTGTTTTACCCAGAACCAAGAAGCACAACTGCCAATGAAACGCTCATTTTCTGTTCCAGTGAATGTGAAAAATCCAAGCTTAAGAAGAGTGGGTTCTATAGGAGGTGTAATCCGTGTTGTTCCAGTGACGCCTCATCAAGTGGAAGTTAATATTAATTATTCATTTCCAAGTGACACCACAGCTGAAGATAGTGGTATGTGTGTAGTGATTGTTTTAAACTTCCCATTTTTCATATTACTAGAGTCTGTAACACTGTGGAGAGAGATAAACAGTTTTGCAATGATAAATCATTACTGTAGAATGTTTATAATGGTTCAGGTACTATATTAGATGTTGACCATATTTTTTCTTTCTATCATTTATCTATGAAACATACTCCTTCCTAACTGGGTGGGGCAAGTTTTTTGGTAGATAGTGGAGAAATATAAGTAAAATAATTGATTGAAATAGAGTAAGTGGAAAAGAGTGTCCACGTCACATAATATTAAAATAGAGAGTGTGAGATAATGAGAGTTAGTGGAGGGGTTCACATTACATGAGTAGAGTTTCCATTCTAAGTTACAGGAAATTCTTTTATAAGGTCCCCGAAATTTTTACAAGAAAGTTTTTTGAGGATAGAGGGAGAATTCATTAGAAACAAATTTACTACTTCTAGCAGTTTTTTGAGGAATAACCAAAGAAAAAAAAATTGCGGATGTGATAGCAATCGCGTTTTCAGGATGTGGCTCATAAAGGATGTATTGAACGGATCGCAGATCGTGGCTAACGCTTTGTGAATTTTTTCAAAAAATTCATATTAATGGTTTTAAGACACATTTTCATTGCTTAAGTTTTAAAATATCATTTCAACATAATATAAACAAATAAGTTATAAAATGAGTGGGATATATATTTTGTGAATTAATAATTACTTAAAACACCATGTTTCATTAACTACAAATTTTAATAAAATATTTTTTGCGAATTTTGACAAAAGAAAGGATGTAATGAGTTAAAAAAGTTCTAAAGCGGCAAGTCACAGTCATGTAACTGATGACGAGGGGGGAAACTTATGATTATTATCGCGGTGGTACATAACAGAGTTTTGCGGAACAACAAGTCCAAAACCTGTCTCATTGGCTTAGATTGTGCATTTCTCTAACTGGCTTCCACTTTTCTTTTGGTTCCTTTGCATTATAGATACTAAGGTCAACCAACGTGATTTTGTTTCCCAATATTTGTTGACTCGTGCAGATTTCTTTGGACACATTTATTTTTATGAATGTATCTAAAATATTCAGCTCTGGGAGGATTTCGCAGCACTGACTACGACTACTAGGGCAATTACTACCTCATGGTTCCAATTAAAAAAGTGAAATAAAAAGTCAAGGCCAGAATCTTGACTTTTTGGCCAGATTCTGGTGGGTTGGAGCTACGATCAAAAAATGTTTTATAATGTTCTTCCAGGCAAAAAAATATATATCTATGGTGCTTTCTGATACAAAATCCTTTTTGTAACACCACACTCGACCGTTGATTTTCATTTTGAATCTAAACTTGACAGGCACTAGATGGAGTGAATTAACATGTAGGATTTTCTAATTGATCTGAAGCTTGATAAGAATAAACTTGTTGATATGAGTATCATTCATTGACAGAAAGAGAAACTTTAAAGCATTGGGGGTGATGGTTTACTTTCCTCAAGCTTTCACTTAGTTGTTTCCAGGAGTTATTCCACTAGGTATAGCAAATATCCATTGTAATTTATTCTTTGTTTTTTGCGATTTGATACTGTAGGTAATAGAAATGCCAGTGAAGACATCCCTGAAGAAGAAGCTGTTTGCAGAATTTGTTTGGTTGAGTTAGCAGAAGGTGCCGAAGGAGGTGTTACATTTAAGTTGGAGTGCAGTTGCAAAGGTGAACTTGCACTTGCTCACAAGGAATGTGCTGTAAAATGGTTTACTATAAAAGGAAATAAAATTTGTGACGTCTGCAAACAAGATGTGAGGAATCTACCCGTGACCTTGTTGAGGCTACCAACTCCTCGTCCTGTCCAGATGCGACCACCGATCATCAGAGAGAATAGTGATGTCCCACATTACAGGCAAGCTATTAACAATCTTAACTTGCTCCAGTTATTTTATGATGACTTGGTTTAAGCTCTCTCTTCCTCTCTTTCTACTCGGTGCTCAACTGCCAGGAATCTCTTTCAATGTCTCCTTTCTGGAATTGGTTGATCTTAAACTGAAATCTAACAGTTTCTTGTCAGTTCGAGTGGAAGTATTTTTAATTCCATTCTCAAAATTTTTTAAGGACTACATTATTCAGTTATCAGTTGTTGCTTTGGTATTTAAATCTGATAAATGTGGAATTTGTATTTCAAAGCTAGCAGTGTGCAAAATGTGATGAGCTAGATGATACAGAAGAAGAAAAGTTAGCTAAATGGACCGATAATATGAAAATGAAAGAGTTATTTATTTATTTATTTATTTTATAGTACATATCTTTACCTTGGTTGCCCAAAAGTATTGGATATACAGTGAAGCATTTCAAGTAGAGAAAAATTTGAATTGTTCTGTGAGCTAGTAACAAGATTTTCTTGTCAAGGAATGATATCATCTATATTTTTTGCTCGTAGATGCTTCTGCTTGTATGCTAATGTGCAGGTTCTTGCAAATTTTGATCTTTTACTGTCTGATAATGTAACTCTTAACTGTTATTACTAGATTTAGTTGGTAAAATGAATGCTGAAATAGTTGGGCATATGGTGAGTATGTTTTATTGAACTAAAAAGTAGATAATTTATTCTTTGCAGATGATACAGGCCAGTACTTCTTGTTGAGTTAATAAATGGTTTTATGATGAAAGATATTCTTAGTGCCTCATGGGTGAAATTGTTATTTGAATCTGATGTAATTTTCCCTTCAATTTGTCTGCAGGATCTGGCATGATATTCCGGTTCTTGTGTTGGTGAGCATGCTAGCATATTTTTGCTTTTTGGAGCAACTTCTGGTAAATTGATCAGATTGACTGTTATATTTGTTCTTTAACCATTATTTTTGGTTCTTATATTTATTAGACTATCTTGTTTAGATCTGGATTTCCAGTGGCCAAGTAATGCATAGGATTCTTGAACTTTTTCTGAATATATTTCATTTCTCCTGAATGTTATTGCCTGATCTGTCAACATGTTCCAAATGGATTAGTGACTAATTAATTCTGTGCATTAACAGATCACAGATCTTGGTGCACGTGCTCTGGCCATATCATTACCCTTTGCATGTGTTCTGGGTCTTCTATCTTCCATGATTGCTTCTACCATGGGTAATATTTTCTGCTAGATTATGTTGAGCTCACTTCATTCTCCACCTTAGTCATATAATGATATTATCTTTTATCATTAATGTGAATTGATATCTTTTGCAAGCCCTCTGTAATCTGTTGACAGTCAATTTAATCAAAATTATCAAGTAGCTGGATTAACATGTTCTAAAATCTTTTTCTTTTATGGATGCAGTTAGGAAGGGATACATATGGGCGTATGCTTCATTCCAGTTTGCAATTGTGATCCTCTTTGCTCATATTTTCTACACTGTAGTAAGAATAAGCCTACGTATACAGTCTTTGCTTATATCTATTGATTGACAAGCTCCCTAACAGGATTCTTTTTGTGTGTTCAAATAAAGCTTAATGTTGCGGCACTTCTATCAGTTCTTCTTTCGTCATTTACTGGATTTGGAATTGCAATAAGCACAAATGCCCTAATTGTTGAATACCTTAAATGGAGAGCAAGTTCTAGTCAACAGTCTTCCCGTCAACCTATTAACAGTAGCAGGCAGGCAAGACAACACCTTCATTATCTTCATCATCATCATTATCGCATCCACCAGCCTCAACATCAGATGCATCAGCAACCTCCACAGATCGAAGAGGTGTCTTTGGGGCCCATAAATAATACTGGATCATAAGACACTAGGATAGTGCATTTACAGTCCTTGAGACAAATGTGAAATGATTTTTTCAAAGGTATGATGAACTTCAGGCCTCGTATTTCCTTCCAGCATCTCATATCATTTGCCTTTATGAATGTTTATGTCCTTTTTGCTAGCTTGCTCTTTTTTGCTTGTTTGCGTTTATATTTCTGCGTTGTTTTCTTTATTTTTTAAGTCCTGAATCGAGTTTTGTTTCTTGTACGATTCAGTAGATAATTTTGGGAAATCCAGCTGTAGTTTACCTCCTCTCTCTGAAAATGTCTAATAGGGTGTAGTTCTGTTTGTCCAAACCAAAGTTACCTGATTCGCTGATTCCTCCAATAACTATGATCTGAAACATATGAATTGGTACAGTGAACATTTTTCGACTAATCTCACTAAATTTATAAAATAAGAATTTTTCAAGAGTATAGAGAGCGCCACGTAGGAAAGAAGTTAATTATCAAATGGTGCGGCAGACCACATAAGGAGTTATTATTATACATTATTTTTGAAATGTATTTGACAAAATTTTAAAATTGAAATAAAGACTGGAGGCTTCTTGAGGTTATATGAATAAGTTTGGAACCATTCTACTTTATATTTGTCTCCAAAGTGCCTTAAAACGAGTTTATGACCCACTGTAGTAGTTTTGAAAATTGGTTGAAATAAGTGTTAAAATACATGGTTCCAATCATTCCTATGGCCTAATTTGAGTTATATAACCTCTTTAGACACATGGTAAGAAATTAAAGGTATTATCTCACCAAGTCCGAATTTGTCTAAAATGACTGCATTTTGAAAGTTATTGTATTTTATTTTTAAGGTATTTTAGGGAAAAAAATTCACAATTAAAAAAAGATACTATGTCCTTCCCTATTTGTTTGCTACATTTTCCAAATATGGTTGTCCCTAAATGTTTGCTACATTCATAAACTAGGCATGTTTTACCTTACAAAATTAAGGGTCTACACAAATCTCATTTACATTTTTCCTTTGTCTTAAAAAAGCGAACTTTATAACAAACAAATAGAGACCCTATGAGATTCATGGTAAGCATATCAGCGTATTCTTACAGGTGCGAAATTATTTTAAATAATGGAATTTTGAAGGTTATTATACCCACTTTCTGATATATTTTCGAAAAATTTTAAAAATTGAAAAAAAGATACTAGATGTTTTTAGAGTCATGTGAGGAAGTTTAGAACCATCAAAAACCTACATCGTTCTCCAAATGCCTTATAAATGATTTTAGTACTAATTGAAATTGGTTGAAATTATTGTTTTGATTCAAAGTAGATGGTTCCAATCACTTTAAGGGCCTAATATGACCCTAAAAGACCCATGATAAGCATTTAAATGTGTTCTCTCACTGAGAACGAAATTATCTAAAATGACAGTAGAGAATTAGCAAATGCAAATATTAGCCAATTACAAGTTAATCCTTTGTTTCCAACCACCCCCTTAAGTTTTTGCCACAAACTTCCATTCATGTTATTCCATTATGCTTGAAATTTCTAGTACTGAATTACTTCTCTTTAATCAAATGGTAGAATGGGTTTATTTTTCAGTTTTCATATAATTTTTTTATACTTTAAAGTGCCTTAGATTACCCATCTTGATCTTCTTTTCTACTGCCATATGCTACTAAGAAGGTTTTGTTGACAGTTATCGTACTCATTTGTATTATTTTACTATATTTTTCACTGAAACTGCTATCTAGTGATAGGGGTATAAAAATTTGCATTTTATTAATTCCTTATTTCATTTAGAATCACCTGAAATATAGATTCTGGATGCTTCCTTCGAACATAAGACTATAAGAGCAAGTTTGGAACCTTTTAATACCTTAGGGAATCAGTTGAAAATGGGTCTTTAGAGTCTTGAGTAACCAATTCCATGTCATTGTTTGTAGTTAAATCTAACTCATTGCATTTCCAAGAAGGGTCATAAGTTCAACAACTTCCTACTTTTTCACAGCCCATTTTGCTCACTGAGGTTTGATAACATCAGTACTGGGTCATCTTTGTATGTGAGAATTCTACCTGCTGCAAGCTAGATAGAAAATGGGGTGTGTTTATGTATACATCAAGTAACCAAAACTGCTATTACTCTTTTAAATGCATTATAACTTTTCCATCTCTTACAACCTACTTCAGACCAATGGATGCTTCTGAGTTACAGGATGATTTACAAGCATATTATTGTGTATTTCAAAAGATTCTTCTCTTCTAATCTCCTCTCTTTAACTCTTTAAAGGAATGACTACTGCATCATCGCTCCATCCCAGAGCTTCCAGTTCCTCTTCTTTGAGATGTCCCTAAAAGCTTACGAATTTCTTCAAAGTTAGTTTCTCCATTATCAGTTCTGTTTCCCTCATTTTTAATGCTCTCTTATGGGAACTCCGTACTATGGTTTTTTCTTTTTCCTTTCACTTTCAAAAAAATTTCATCCCATTCTCCGTTATTCTTAATTTTCCTGCTACTCAAAAGTGGGGACCGAGAGTATATTACTGTTTAATGCTATTTATTTGATTCGCCTATATAGTATGCAGTACCTTGTTTTTTAACTGGACTGTTATTTCTTTTTCATCCTCCTGCCCATTTTTTTCTCTACAGGTCATTTAGAAACACTATATCTAGTTTTCTTTAATCTCGACTAGATAGGGAAAAGGTTAAAAGCACACAGACCTCCCAAGACTATAAATGGTTTTTTGATCGGATATATTCTTGATGTGTAGTTGGAAACATATTATAAATTGCTGTCAGGTGTAGATATTTCTTCATCTACTGAATTTTGTGCTTTGGAAAACAATGATTCTCAGTGTATCTTTGTTTTCTGTACTTGCAGTGATCACCAACGTCTTGAACTCGAAATATCAAAGATACATTAGCAGCTTCTTCGTTCTTTAAGAGAATACACCCGGAAATGATGTATGTGCTATGTATGCTAAATAATCCAAGAAAGACATCATGATACTGGAGCGCATGAAAGAAAGTCATCGTTATCATCCAAGATTAAAGGTATCAAAAGGTACAGTGTGCACCTTTTCTTGCAGGATGCTTTACCCTCCAGCATCCCCACTAGATTCTACCAAAAAGAATCTTGATGCCTCGTAATTTTGAGCTCTAACTTGCATTTCTGGGGAAAAAGGATCTTGAAAACGCTTGCTGTTTCCTTTTTTCACCTTGGGTTTTTTTATTAGTAGGGATATGGGGAATTTGGGCTGGAAGAAAATGGTCCAAACTGGGGCAAATAGAGGATTTGGTGTGTTTGTGTGTGTGTGTGTGTTTTTTTTTTTTTTGGGGGGGGGGACAAGTATTCGGAGAGCAGCCTCCCTCGAGATGGGAGTACTGTGGACTTGTGCACGGAGGAGATGTGCGAGTTTGTTTCCTATTAGGGTTTGTAAGCTAACCTCATTGTATTCTAGTTCTTTTTATAAGTTTGTTTCTTCCCCAAAGTGGTTTCTATATCGTAATGGAGGCTTTTAAATTACTCGTTTGTCGCTAGATTTTGTAGTTTAAACACCGATGTGGTGTTGACTGGTGAGTTGTGACACTAATTTCGTTAGTTAGTTACCTTAGTAGTTAGTACTACTAGTAGAAAACTACAATAGTACTAGTCTGTAGTATGCATTCTGCGACTGCTAGTTTTGGCTCAAGATAATATCACAGGGGAAATGTATGGATTATATGCAATAGCTAGTCGTGCATTGATCTTTTGACAACTAATATGGAAAATGATCGTAACAGACAAATTTTACATCGTCCTCGTATCTTATTTGCTTCTATTGGTTCTTATCTGGTTTGGTAGCACTTCATTATTCCTAAGGTCATGTCGACAAGTTAATGTTTACTCCAGTTTTATGTTCCGAAAGCAGCTCCAATTAACATCGTCAAAGTTTTTGTTTGGAAGTTCAATCATGCTCTCTTTTCTCTACCACAAGTGAGGGAAGAGTCATGACGATACTCATTTTAGTGAGGAATAACAGACAGGACACAACTTTTACGTCCTAGGTCCGAGTAGAAATTTACATACTGGAATCTGCTGCTGAATACAATTCCAATGTCTCAGAAAGAGTGCAGTAGGCTTCACAAATGTGTAGGAAAGATTTACTCGCTGTTTAATGTAATTCGAATGTCTCAAAAAGAGTTTGCAGTAGCCTTCACAAATGTGTAGGAAGATTTACTGTGTCTTAGATGTTAGTCATGCTCTGAAGCACTTCAAAATTGTACTCTACTCATCATCCACTTCGCCATAGACAAAAAAAAAAAAAAAAAAAAAACCAAAATACAGCAAAATAATTTTTTTTTTTGGGATCATAATTACTTTATCATATAATAAACACTTACCAGAGTTATCACCACCAATATACCTAGTCTGACCTTGCTTGACTTACATCGTCAAATCGTTCCAAAATTTTTGCTATGCTTTGATACAAACCTGAAACTTTTCTGAAGAAACTAAAGGGCAATTACAGGAATGACAATTACCTTTTGAATAACAATGACCACATCATCCTTACAGCTGATTCTTACAGAAGTCATTCAAAGATGAGGGAAGTTATCTCCGTTCTTTTCTCAGGATTGAATGAAGATGACACAATAAAGGCTCAACTTCATTAATTAACCAATAAGAGATGCCCATGAAGTTGACAAACTCAACAACGCTTTCCATCTAGATTAGATCCCTCTTATTTGGCTTTCATCACCACCTCAACAAGCCTATACATCCAGCGATCTAACAACCCTGCAGACACAATAGATATTGAAACACAGATCAGATACTGTTACTCAGATTAGCAATACATCTCACTATGTAGTACCATAAAGGAAAAAAAAATATTTTTACTGTGGATCATGCTGCCTCCACCCCAACATCTCAATCCCTCGTCACTATACCAACAGAGAACAAGATCCAAGTACCAGAAAGGAAAAAGAAAATATTTTTACTGCGGATCATTAAGTAAGCAAGGAAACAACACAGTGTGAGTACAATCTCAGTGTAAATTTTCGGACAAAAGATTAAACCATAGTTGCTCACTTGCTCAACCAGATATAACAAATAACCAATGATCTACATGATTTTTGGAAGACATAAATCATTGTTAACATATTAGATACTAAACCTTGACATAATTGATTCTATAAATGGAAGAAAACTGCCCATACTCCCTGCTTCTGTGAAACACCTTCGGTTCATTCATGAGACCTCTGGATCCAAGATATTAACAAATTGTATATTTACAACTCCAAAACTTAAGTGGCCAAGGAAATAGGCATACCTGTCAAAGCAAAGGTACCCCCCAATACTGCACAAAGACGAGTGAGGAAATGAAGAAAACTACGGCGTTCTTCTCTGATCGTTACTGTGATAGGCGATAGATCATACAAGAAGTAAACAGCTGCCAAGAATTATGCAAAAATGTTTAGAAACATATGCAGCTGGAAAAATATTGGGAAAAAAAAATCTAAACTGCTTCATTACCAACCTGGCCATGCTCTATCAAAGTCTTTCATGGGTGAAAAGTACTCTGTGACAGAAAATTGGTTGGTAGGCACTACATCTTTTGAGGCATATCTGTACTCAGTAGGAACAATCTGAACATAATCAATGAAGTTTAGTCATGTAAACATTTGTGTGCTGTGTCTGACAAATTAAATCACTAACAAAGGACTACTCCAAAGAAGATCTTTTCACAGAGATATTATATACAAGCATCAACTTGGACAAGGTTTCCAATTACTATCTCCCTCAATATATGAGACTGTTGTTATTTGAGTTGCAATTGAAATACTATTGCCACATTCAACCCTGAAATGAATTTCATCACTCATACTCAGACAAATAGTAGCCTCCATGAAAGCAACAAGCAGCATAAGGCTATCCTCAGTGCACCTTATCTGAACTGATTTTTTCTGATGTGATCTAATCTGATATCAAAATTTGACTAAACTTTGACCTCATTTATACACTACGTCATAAGATAAGTTATGATCAAATGAAATGTTATCATGTTATATTCATAATAATGACTCAATGTGTGCTTTCCAAATATGTAATTTTCTTATTACGATTTTAAAGATATTCAGTGACAACCACGCAAATAAAAAGATCTGGTCATTTGATCTGATCTTATCATTTCGGAAATAAGCAAAAATTTGCTTAAATAAGTTGAACAGAATAGCCTAACTCCTCGAACTAGTCACGGAGAACTATAATTTACTCTCACAAAATACTTATACAGCAATTATCACTTTCAAGTAAGAAACATGTAAGAAAAACCTAAAACTGAGAAAACTAATAATGAATGAGAGAATAGATTGCGAAATTGTTGTAAATACACAAGTCGATAGTTGCCTATGATAAGATTAGACAATAAGACATAACAATGCAATGAAGTCGATATTAACTCCGCTAAAAAATTTCACTTAACACTCCAATAGAGTTATGTTGTCCCTCATAAGGACAATAATTATTGATAAGCATATACCAAGTATACCGCCACAAAACCTGAAAACTTACACCTGTTTGGAATTAAAAAGAAACAAAGTCAGGCAACTTTTTAGTGATTAACATGTCATAACTCACTTTTAATGTCCATACCAATAATTACAGAGTTGATATTCCGTTAAAGAGGTGACATATAAACTAGATATCACTGCAAATAAGTTTATTGAGCTTATGGCATGACTAGGACATTAGTGATACTAAATTACGCCCAAGTACCCAACATACCTTTATGTAATATTTAAAAGTGCCACTTGCCCCACGCAAGATGCGAACTGTCCCATCGAGGGGGTTATGAATTCCAGGATATTTTGGGCCAAATGATAAATCATGGATCATGTGGCTGACATTAACGCGGTTAGATCCTTCAAAGATCTGTCAGATGAAAAGAATCAGAAAAATATTTTGATGAATGGTTCACTCATCAAGCCAAGACTGAAAATTTCAAAAAGCCACAAAAAGTTAAATATAATATTCTCTACATGTGATGATCCAACATACAGAATCAGATCAACAAGAGGCCTCCCATATTTTAAGGTTCTCTACATAACATTATTATTCAGCCACCTTCCACAAAAACTGAGTCCTTCACTTATATCTCAAATATGGGCATGACCACAGAGTTTGATATATATCCTCATTAACAAGGAAACTGAAGATATTGAGAATACAAAAATACCTACATATTATTCAACTTCCACCTCCTAGCTTACATAAAGCAACCTAATATGGAAGTTGTAACTGAATGTAACTCCTCTTACCATCTGTAACTTACTTTATTGAGGACAGCTTGTCCTTGTTTGCTTGTACTCCTATTTTTGAGCTATTACTATGATATTATTTCTAATTATTATAAAATTATAACTTCATTTGCCAATCACCACCAATTTAATAAAAAAAAAAAAGAAAAAAGAAAGAAAAATATCCTATAGAAAATACTACATATGCTAAAAAAAACGGAACTTTCATGTGCAACAATGTGTAATAAAATATTTGCAGAAAGACCTCACCATCTGAGCAACAAAAATATTCAGACCATGAACTGAGATATGAAAGTTCCCAGCTACTCTTTGCACATCTAAAACACCATAGACCTGTGAAAGAAATGAGGTAATTGAATCATTAGTTATTTCAATATCTTCGAAACATATTTTTTTTAAAAATATAAACGCAATTGAGAAAGGTAATGAATACCCGACACCCTTCTCCATTTGCCATAGCCTGCTTAACTTTCTTTATTATGCTTTCAGTCTCTTCATCAAAGCTTTGCAGATGACTTTTCTGATTCGAATCTGTGTGCTTATCATTATGATCCCCATTTTCATCTTTCTTATCATGCTCTTTAGAATCCTCATGCTGCTGTTTATCATGACCTGGCAAAATAATTCTTCAGACTGTAACGGCCAAACCTTTTCAGCAGGAACAAATTACCAAAATGTCTCATATGTGCTTATAAACTCATTTGCAGCTATGAATGGAAAGAGAGGTGGAACTCCTGAAATTCTTTGGTCAAAGTAAAGGAATGAAAAGTACAAGCCTTTGCTAATATACATTTGATGTAGACCACAGAGACAAAACATATATAGGGTTATGTTAAAAAATCTACTTGCAAAAAAAGTACTTCAAAAAAGAAAAAAAATTCAAAACATTCGCAAATCAAGTAATTTGATCCAAAATAAAATGCAATATTAGGATAGTGCACAAGTTTCTAGGAGAGAGGTCAAAACGGGACCAAAGGAATTTTTTTTTAATTGATTAACAGGAGTTAGAGAGAGTAAAAGGAGTGGAATGGGCAAAAGGCAACTTTAAAGAGGGCATACTTTATGTCCTCATTCATAAATAGTAAAGTCCGGTTGATTTTGGAACTGCCTGAAAAATATTACACTTATTTAGGAACGGGAGAACTATACGAGTATGGTACTTTGACAATTTTATGGTATTGTATTTTTTGATAAATGTACCCATGGTCCAACATTTGATACTACTGTTTTGTAATCAGAATCTAATGACTTGTCATCTAGATCAACGCCACTATCATAGGGAGTATAAGCTAACTTTTGCGCCAAAACAGGGGTTTTATCAAAGAACAATACCCTAACTTGCAAATGTCAATTTGATGATTCATTATATTAGCTTAATGATAACAAAACAAAACAGAAAATAACTACACTTCACTATGATTCAAATAATTTGATACAATTTTTGACTGATACCTACAAAAAATTGTATATTAGTGTGATGCCACATCCGATATTCAAGCTAATTTCACTATCTCGTTCCCCAATAGTTTGCTACTAGCTTCTTTTTATATTAATTTCACTTTTTTTTTATAAATTTCACTTTTTTTTTAAAATAACTTTAGACTACTTCTCTCTGCAACACTTTTCCAAGAAAAATAGTTAATCTAAGCTAAGAGTAACTCCAATGGCACTTACAATTATTAGATATGTCAAGCAACCAGTTAGACCATTAGAGTCCAAAGTTCAAGTGGATTGCCTAAGAACTTAGATAAGTTAACTTGCTTACAAAGGTATAAAGGGTAGAGAGTGAAATCGAATGATGAAAAAAGAATAATTTGTCAGAAAGGATCTTATAAAATTAAACTTGGTGAGAAAGGACCTTGACCTTGTAAAGCTTTTGAATTGTGAAAGAGGACCTTTGTTTGGATTACGATAGTCGACCACATTTTCTGGCGTTTACTAGCACGTGAAAGACACGTATGCCATTAAACACCTTAAGTCCTAATTAAAATTTTCCTTCTATGTAAATTAGGGGATTAATTCAGGTAGAAAATCTTTTGATTATGATTCCCTAGGTGTTTTGATGATAACACGTGCATTTCATGTTCTAGTTGACACTAAAAATGTGTGGTCAATAGAGCAACAATCCTCTTTTATAATCCAAATGCTTTACAAAGTCCTTTCTCACAAAGTGGCAATTTTAAAAGGTTACGGTCTTAATTTTATATAGATTTATCAAAAAAAAAATTGAAATTAATAAATATGTGGAGCTAATATAAAGGGAAGCTAGTTTCTAACCATTGGAGCACAAATTAGCTATAGTGGAATAGTAGGGAAATGATCATAGAGTAAAGTGACTAAATGTCGGCAAAGAAAGCTATTATCTACAATGAATAAATAGGATAACAATGCTTATAATGAGTCACATAGCTCCAACTACAATTCTACACAATATCCTCATCTTTGAAAGCTTCAATTCTTTGAAAAAGCAAGACCTACTAATTCTTTATCACACTGATGGCTGTAAGCAAATCATTACACACCACATCAACTATAATCACTATTTACTACGCCAACCACGGATCACCACTGCTAAGATTATTTTCTCCCTTTCCTGCATTCCTAATTCTCCCTCTTTCGTAAATCTGTCACCCAGTCTCTTCCAGTCAAATCTTCCTCATGCCATATCATTGGAGGAAATGAATACGACTGGAAATCAATGATTTAAAGACTGGACCTATCATAGGGCTGTCAGCTTCCTTTACGGGTCATGCCATCTATAACCCCATAGCTCACTATAAATAAAGCCCAAGTTGGGCTAAGATTATATAAGTGGAAATTTTGAAGTTAAATTTGATGAATTTTAGTATGACATTGGATTTTGGGTTGATACAATAAAGTAAAACTTGTTTAAGGTGGATATTATGAAATATAGGTAGAAACTGAATCTGGTATTTCAATCTGAAGAGCATTATTGACAAGATCAGAGACAAAAAATTTCCATCAATTAAATACCCAACTTTTGGTAAGAACCTGAATTTTTAAAATCAAACACCATTCATTAATTTAATAAACAAAAACAGTATATCTGTTTATAAGTGTCAAAAATTCATCACAGAACAAAGAAGCTATAATCCATCAAAAGTATTACCAAGGTCATGAGCATGGGCATGAGAGTGGCTATGAGAATGATCATGGGCCTGCCCCTTTTCCACCAGGTCAGTCAAAAACTCAGTTCCAATTATGTGACCATCACTGCTCAAACGAAGCTGCGAAATACCAAAGAGATGGTGTTAAGACATAATTGCCTAGTTCCAATAGAACCAAATTTCACTATTCTCTCGCTTTTTGAGACGGACTATATCAAAATGGTTTATTAACTGTTTGCATTTTTTATGTAATTAGAGTAGCATGCATTCATTGCATGGAGATAAAAAGGTTTATTAAAGTTGATAAAGGTGACATAAATCAGTACAATCTTCCTTTATTTCTATTCCTGGCAGTCAATTGCTGAAGAAAGCCTCAGTGAATCCTCTCTATCTCATCACACTGAAGCAGAGACAGTTCAAGAAAAAGACAGCAAAGCAATAGACATCTAACAAAAAGTGATATACTGATATTTTTTTATGCTTGCAAGGACAGTTAATGCATGACACTATAAAATAACTAACCCCTGCATAAGTCATAATAGTTGCGCCAAAATACCAAAGCTTTAAGTATCTCAGCAACTTTCCTTTTAATTCAAAGTGGATAAGAAAGGAATAACGGCTTAGCCAGCTCAATTACAAAGTGGACAGGTTCATTTTTAGTGTTCTTTTTACCTCTTGTGAAGAGTGTATCAGAAGCTAGAGCTGTTGTTTTTTGAGAGAAGCATTGTCCGGATTACCAAGCATCAATGTTATAACTTATAGAATTATTCTTTCAAAAATTTCTACGTTGATTTTTGTTAATAGTAGTAGCAAGATAGCTTGGTTTACCTTATCTATTTCCTTATCTTGCGGTATTGTGTTTAATGGGAAATGTTCGAAAGCGAAAAGGAGGAACGCCCACAATCCAAAAAGGAAAGCTGCAGTAGGATCAAAAAAGCAAAAAAGGGAAAGTGTTGCAACATTTAGAATAAAAGAGGAAGCAGCACATTAAATTGGAGCTCAAGATCTATGTGGCTTATCATAAAGATAGCTGGCAGAAATATACATGTTGCCTAGGTAACATAGAACCAGCTGAATGACAGGGAGCCGGAAGCAGCTATGTGGAAATCCTCTCACTGATTAATGTGTAGTGAAGCTTCAAGAGTTTAGCAGAAGCAGCTTGGTTCTAATTTTTTGATCTTCACATCAGCATTATGGATTAATTCTGTCTGAAATTAAATAGTTTGGTTAATTGATTTGTGGTTCCCCATGGGATAAATAAAGAAAATAAAATTGCATTTATCAGCCTTTAGTGTATCCTTTACACGCTCATCACTTGCACACGCTGGCAATTATAATCTGTTTGGGTTTACATGCTTAATTATCTAGGTAGTTGGGTGAGACTTGTAAGTGGGATATTTTTGTAAGCCTACCAGACTTTTAATTGATTTCTTCTTTACTATAGTGAGAAGTCAGCAAAGTAATCTTTCAGTTTTTACATGGTTTAGTGTTTGACAGTTTTAAGCCTGTCTAAAAGCACAGTCATTGTTTGTTATTTTTAAGATGTAACTTAGAGTTTGGCATTTTTAGGCTGGTTATGTATGTACTTAAGTAGGATTGTTTTTAACCTTTCATCAACTTAAGCATCAAACACCTATCTCAAGTGAAGAAGTTTAAGTCTCATCATCAGCAATCCTAGCCTCACCATACTGAGACCCTTCCCACCCCCAACCCTGAGGAATTCTGAAACCACTAGCTGAACTCAAAGAAGCCAATTTCCAATTCATTCTCCCAAAATGATACAGGGTGGTTTCAACAGCCACTTTCAAGAAAGGAGGGGGGCTCCATTTAAGGGATACAATGAATTTATAAAGTGATGCGGGTGGGCAAGGCTGTATTTCAAGCTCATATAATCACTGCTAAGGAAACATCCATACCACCAAGCCATGGAAGTATGAAGAGCTCTTTTGCCAGAAGAAAACAAATTAGTTCTAACATTAGGAATATGTGGTGCAGAGGAGTGTACATATACTCTGACACACATTGCTGTTTTATATGTGTCCTGACACTTAACAGAATTTTCCATAATTTAGAACACAACGCACCATCCTTTTAGCCAAGTGAAGTACTTTTTCTTGGGGTCTGGACTTCCCTAAAAGCCTAATGTGATTTAATTTCATATATATTAACTGCCGGCCATGACTGAGTGAATAAGTGTCACACCACATGGCACGTACTCTTATGCTACTACAATCTAAAAACTGACCATCAGTTTGTTTTGGATGCCATAACCTGTCTTAAAATGAGACCATAAAACATAGCATAAATCAATGCATGGCCAGAACTGCTGAAATTAAAATATAAAAGCCATCCAGCTACTGTGACATGTTTAGTAAGGAAGAAGAGAAAAAGAAAAGCTTTCAAAGGAAGAGAAAAGAAATTGCTCTTGAGTCTAGATGCTTCCTGCATCTTAAAAACTTGGCTCTCTGACTTTATACTAATTTCAATCAGCATTCAAAATTTATCTCATGAATAGAAAAAGGTGGAATGAAAGCAGTATATAAGTTGTAATATGAGAAAAAGAGTACTAAAATCATTATTGTCCAACTAAAAATATTGGACCAATAAAATCTTCTTAACTCATAGAGCAGAAAAACTATTTTCATATAAAATTATACGGAAAGATATTCAAGTCATTTTTGCGATCAACAACCATATATTTCCTAATAGCAGCTCCCATCCATCTATAATATGGACCAAAACTAAAACAGATAAACAGATATAAGTAAGCAACCCCAAAAGGAAGTTATGGACCATAAAACCAATTAAAACAACATTAGCAACTGAATTAAACACTAAGGTATCAACAGGGATAGGAATGCCAAACCATAAGAGAAACCATAAACCCAGGTAGAGAGCAGAACATACTTTCCATATATTTGTATCAAGGTCCACTTCGTGCTTGCCTGACATATCTATAGCATCCACACTGAGAACTGCACACAAAAATGTCACCTCATGAACAAATTGAAAGCATAGAAGAACATCAATTTCAGCATTTATTAATTCTAAAATCCAAGTGGCAGGAGGGACAGAAATCAGTATTAGCAAAATAGATACAGTTAGACACAAAATTCATACTAACCATCACATGGTAAGGAAGGAAATGTCATATTAATGTGTATAGGAAGTGTTTCACCGCGCTTCAAATCCACAGACATCTTACAAACAGAAGAAACTCACAATCAAATCCCACAGCAAAATCATATAACCACAAGAAAGAGACAAGATGTGGGCAACCGACAGCTCACCTGGTTGACTGTATAGGTGCTTAAATAATATCTTAGCTCGTGTAGGAACAGAGTGGCCATTATGCCCAGGCCGATGATAGAAACTACATAGCAAAAGAGACACGTAAGACATCCAAGCACATGATAGTCTCAGCATGAAAAAAGAGAGATAGATAGATAAAGCAATTGTGTGCATTTGAGAGAGTTCAACGGAACTTTAGCTTTCCCCTGTTATGAACCAGAGAGAAAATTTCACTTAGTGTGCCAAAAATGCTAAACTCATCAATAGACATACAAAAGGGAAGACTTAATGTTCTTGCCAGACATTAAATAAAATAAAAAAAGATGAGGAGAACTACCCAACACAACTTTTTACAAACAGCTACTATTATTTTTCTCTGTTTAACTTTTTCATGAGTTCCAAATGTCGAGTGTGAGTGTCTGTTCACACAAACAAACCAAATAACAAGCTGGTAAGGGGAAAACAGAACTTGAATTATGAGTTGTTCTTAAAGTTTAAATCTCACAATATCATCAAATGGCTGTGTTGAAAGATAATTTTGTCTAACAAAGCCGTTGTACAGGAAAAAAAAAATCAATATTTTGGAAAATGTGCGGTAAAGAAAAGATGAGTTTCCACAGTGTTTCCTAAAATTCATATTACAAGTTCCACCAATTTGAAGCAGATTCATGTAACCCTCCTAAATGCTACTCAATTTCGGAGGATAATTTTCACTTTTGCATACTTCAACTCCACCATCGGAGTCTCCACCATCAAAGAATGGCGCCAAAGTCAGATTCTTACTTTCATTCCTACACTACTCACAAGCCGACACAATTGTATAAAATGTAACCAAACATCATAGCAACAACAACAACAACAAAAGAAACCAAAAACTTCAGCAAACTAGTTAATAATTCTAAGCTGAAAATTGAAGAACCCCAATTCAAATAAGACATAATATAAACCAACCAAACTAAAAAGCAACACAACACCTTCAGAAAAGTAGGATATTTTTTCTTTGTTTTGGAAATTCACATGATTTCACAACTCGAAACCGAAACTAAAACATAACTAAAACCAATGGGTAATCTCCGAAAAATAGAAGGAGTTACCAATGGCGCCGGATTGTGTCTTCTGCAACAAGTGTTCTTCAGCACGAGGGAATGCATCAAGCCTCTTAATAGCTTGCTTCACCCCCATTTTTCCCACCCCACCAATACAATTCAACGCGCTTTTCGATCAATCAACCTCCTGAACATTCAGATCACTAAAGGGTGAAAACTTTCGTATTATGTCACGTCAAAAAATACACTAATAATGCATAATAAATGTTAAATTATGCGTCATAGATGATCTAATCATGTGGGTGTTAAGGACGAACATCAATTTGACGGGAGATAGAGAGAGTTACCGGATCCAAAGGGAATTAGTGGCGCCGGCGACAAAGTGGGAGAGATGTGAAGGGGATAGGTGTGACGGAGAAGGAAGATCGTGAAGGAGCTAAGTGGGGATCTGTTGGAATTTAGGGATGAGTTTGGTGTGCTCTTTGTTTTTCCCGTTATATTATTGTTCTACGCATTCGACCCTTTTATCGTTGCAGTTTAAAGATTTATTTTAGGAAGATGGTATAGGCATAAACGATTTAATAAGATTATTGTGTGGTAAATAATAATTATCTCTTATTATAATAAAAGTTGTCTCTTAGTATATCAAAAGTTTTTTCTCAATATCACATAAGTCACCCTTTTTTACAACAAAAATTTATCTCGTAATTTAACAAAAGAGACTTTATAAGGTTTACCATTCAATAAAATTGGTATGCTCCGTTTTACTTAAGTTTTGTATTTTTTTTCTAACGAACAAACAAAATAATGAAAATTTAGATTTTGATTGCACAATTTTTTTTATTTTTTATCCAAGAGATGCAAAGCCTACCAAACAAAAGAAGAACAATAGAAAGAAAACCAAAAAGTAGTGATCCCCTAGGTAAAAGGGAGTTGTTAAACATTGCGAACAAATTACTTCTTAACGCTAACATTTTAATTACAATTTTTCCCTTTTTAATTTACCTTGTCTTGCCAGTAATCTCGGAAAGCAATCTCAAACATGTTGACGTCTTTGATTAACATGCAACCACAATCATCGGATATATATAGCAAGGTAAAAAAAATTTATCGTGAAAATGGTCAAAACATCCAGAATAGGCGTCATGGTCAAAACACCCTCTTTGGCCATTTTGACCTTTTTTGTTATTAATATTAATATTATTATAATTATAATTAACATTTTTTTGTTATTAATAGTTATATTATTATATTATTATTAATATTATTATAGTAATTAGTATTGACACTATTAGTATTAATATTATTATGTTATTATATTGTTATTAACATTATTAGTAATATTATTAACATTATAATTACTACTATTGTGATTGCAAAAAATTATTGAATTGTAATAATTTATTTTTGTTTTCTTTGTTTATAAGAGGATTCGTTGCCGAATTATGCTTCCAACGGGTTTGACTATTAGCTCTTGCTTTAAATCTATGACAATCTTTGAAACTTTTGACAATGCTGATGAATGGGCAAGAGACATTGCTTAACGTCGTGGGTTTTTCTTACAAAGTCCTCGTATGAAAACCAATGAGATGATCGTTCCTTGAGATTCCTGATATGTGATCGTGGTCGTAGAGACACTGCCGAAAACATAAATATGCTCACTAATGTGCGAAAAGGATACTAAAAGAATGGGTTGCAAATGTCTTTTCGCATAAAGGTTGAAGAACTTGGAGGTAATCAAGGTTGGAAGGTTTATTAAATCGGGAATTCATGGAATGCACAACCACCCAATGATGGTATATCGAAAGGGTCACAGACAAGGTAGTGGTCTTAGCCCGGATGCAAAGAAGTTAGTGAAATAGATGACCACAACATGTGCTAAATCTTGTTACATTATGACAACCGTAAAGGAGACGTTTCTCGATGAAATCCAAACAAGAGACACATCTACAATTACATAAGTCAGTTGAAGTTAGAATATGTGGATGGGGGAGATGTGGTGACTCAATTCCTTCACTTGGTAAATGAGCACAACTATGTAAGTTGGGTTATGGCATATCCCGAGTCTCGTGACTCATGTGTTCATGGCACATCCTGTGATAGCGAAAATGTTGTGTACGTACCCATATGTCATTGGGATGGATTCGACATATAAGACTAACGGGTACAACATGCCATTCTTTGAGATTGTCAGGGTGACTCCGACGAACCAGAATTTTTTGATTGCTTACGCCTTGATGAAGCCAGAGTTTTATGCGCGTTACAAATGGGTGTTGGAAAAATTGTGAATGCTTATAGGATTTGAGGTGAGTCCCATTGTATTCTTAACGTGAGTTGGACCTTATAAAGGTGTTGTTAAAGGTATTTCCAAGCGCATCCCACTTGTTTTGCAGTTGGCACATCAACAAAGATGTCTTGGCGAAAGTGTACCACCTTTTTATTAAGGACAAACCTCTTGCTAAAAAGTTTCAGAATGGAAGGTGGTTAAGCATAATAAACTTGACAACTAAAGTCGAGTATGAGCACAATGTCCAACAATTGAGAGACAGGTGGCCACAAGGCCGGTTCAGCCCCGCCTAGCCCTAGCCCGGCCCACCCACGGACCGTGCCAAGCGTGGTTCGCCTGGTTTCTTAGTGGGATGAATACAAATCTGGAATTCCCAACCCTGACTCTATTCAATTTGGTCATGAAAAAATTCAATTCGAACCGGACAGGCCCACTAAATTGGCCCCGCCCGGCCCGATAAAATCCCCAAAAACTAGCCGTTTTAAACTGTTGGAAGTAGCTGTTGATCCCTTGCCTATGTAAACCGAGAAATTCGATATCTTCAATCCACACGAACTCTCTCAATCTCTCAATATCTCAATTACTACTAAATACAATTAGCTTACTTATTAGTACTAATCTTCTTATTAATTACTCTCTTAATCTTTATTAGTTATCTTAATTAGTTGGTTTATTATTCTTAATTTACTTATTTACTACTACATTTCAAAAAAAAAATGGCTTCAAGAGGTAGAATCGGCATTAGTAGCTCGTACGATGATACCACAGATTTTGCTCAAAACTTGGAGGAACACCTTATCGATACTCCTGTTGGTCAAGTTTCTCAAACTCCAACTTCGGAGATGCGTCCGCCTCTTACTACTTGTCAAGGTAACTCTTAAACTTCTAATTAATTAATGTTAATATGAAAAGTAGTTAGTTTAATTAGATATATTAATTAAGTTTATAATGTTTAATTAGATGATAATACATAGATTAAGTTTATATGTTGATTATGTAATTGCATTTAAAAGTGATGATGTTTAATTGTGTAGATTATGTTAACGATGCTAATTAAGTAGATTTAGTTAAATTAGTTCAATAATTTAATTATATTTATTATCTTAAATAGTTTAATTGCTTGATTATGATAATTAAGTAAATTATGTTGATATTGTTGAATTAGTTGAATAGTTGATAATGTTAGATTAAGCACATTAGGTTGATGATGATAAATAAGTTTAAGTAAATTGATTAATTTAGTTAAATTGATTAATTCAGTTAGATTAGTTTAATTAATATAAGTAAATTAATTTAAATTGATTATTTTATATTAAGTTGATGATGTTAGTTTAAGTAAATTGATTAGTTTAATTATTTTATTTAGTTTTATTAGTTTAATTTTTTAAGTAAATTAATTAATTTAGTTAGATTAGTTTAACTAAATTGATTAATTTAGTTAGATTAGTACTATTAAATTGATTTAAGTTAAGTTGATTAGTTTAGTTAGATTAGTTTGACTAGTTTAAATTGATTCATATCAGTTTAGTTAGTAATTTATACATATTCAATGATAAATTATTAGAATTAACTATTCGAGAACATACCGCATCACCAGTTGTCCGTGGCGGCCAACAATCTCCTACCGGGCGTACACTTGCATTCATAACATATGTGTGTGAATGCAAGTAGTACCAATTAAGATAATGCTTAATGTTAAATGCACCATGGTTCCCCGCTATAGTTTGAATCAATGAACTCAAATCAAGGCGACTCGTCACAGGAAATTGATCCCAAAACGCGCTCACTATACATTTTGGCCATTCCACCTTATACTCCTTCGATTTAGCTAAACGCGTGGCTTTTGCGGGCCACATTGGAGGGGCGGGATAAACTGGATGAAACCAAGTTGGCAAACGCATCTCTGAAGCATATAAGGTTCTACGATGTCCTTATATTGAATAAGTCCTGTATAAGACGTCCTTGGGCAATTAGCGATCGGATTAGGGCAATATGGCAACCAATCAACCTTGGATCGGGGACAACAAATAAAGTAAACAAACATAGAAGTTGAAAAAGGTACTAAGGTAATAAAGCAATAAATTAAATATGATGGTGTACCTCTTGCGCACTCATGGTGTCCAGTTGGTATCGAAATTCAATCAGTCGCTCCAGAGTCTTCTTCTCGGCTCGAATTCCCCACAACTTAGTCCTTGGAAATTGGGTCATAGCAAACTTTGAGTCTCTATGGGACCTAAAAGCTGGGAAGTACTCATAAATCCAAGCTTGCAACAATGTCATGCACCCAGCAATCTCCAGGCAATCAATCCGGCTGGCAACCCCCAACTGGCGATACATATTCGCTAGGACTGTCGATCCCCAAGAGTATGTAGAAATAGAATCTGGCTCCAAAGCCTCACGCAGACAATGCTTCCTAACCGTAGCTCCACTTTTATCTATGAACAAGGTGTAACCCTGAAGGTTCAATGGGCACTCAAGAGGGGGGGGGGGGGGGGGGGGGGTGAATTGAGTGTTAAGTAATCGTTGGCAATTTTTGCTTCTTTTCGGATTATATGTAAGGAACCAGTTGTGCTGGTTCCCTTATGCAGCGGAATAAAACAAGGCAATAAAGAACACCACAGACTTAACGAGGTTCAGCCAACTCTGGCCTACGTCCTCCTATCCTAAGTACTTTATTAATCTACTCCGAAAAATAAAGATATAATTCACTCTCCTGTTTCCCTACTCCGGGAACCAGTAACCCCACACTCGACTCCGAATGTGCTTTGAACTTACCCTCGTAAGTTCCTAGTGTGTTTGAACTCACAAACACTCACCAAGTCTTCAACCCCTTTGTCAAAGACTGAATACAAGATCAAGAACTCTCTAATAATTTAACTCTCAAAAGTCAAATAGAGAAAAACATTAAAACACTATTATGCTCTTGTGCATCACTCAATAATTGAATTAGTGCTTTTAGCTCTCAAGGATCAAACTCTGTTAAAATTGCGTAAGAGCTATATTTTGATTATTCAGATTAAAACGTATTTATAGGTTAGTCGGCTAAACCCTCAAATCATACGTATAAGATATACATGCGATTCTCAAATCATGCGCATAAGATATACATACGATTTTAGGATAAGTATTTATCCTAAATGATTTGATCATAAGATAAGATCATCTTAGGATAAGATACTTCCCGGTTTTTAGCTAACCAAAACATCATCTTATCTTTTAGCTGCTTAAATATATCTTAAATCCATATATTTCGGAAAATATCCTTTTTGTAAAATCTTTATAAAAACCGCAGCTTGAATAATCTGTTCAGTTAACCTGGTTCCCTGACCTGGTTCCCTGAACTGAATATGTTATGAAATTTGTTCCAAACCTTGTACCAAATTTCATAACGATATTTAATATACTAAAAGCACTTTATATACTCAATTATATAAGTTGTACTACGGAGCATTTACATGAAGATCCTAAATAACTTTTCGAGTGTAGTCTTTCTTCATGCATTCGTTAAGTCTTGAAACCTTCCATGAATGAACTCAATTATTGACCAAAGACCTTCCTTTAAGTTGATCGAAAGTCCTTTCAAGCTTCCAAACTTAGAAATCAACTTAGATGCATAACTCATTTATCATCTAGTTGTTCCCTGTATAAAGACAAGTTAGTTCAACGGATATCTCATATAAGTAATAACTTATCTAGGGAAACAGTGTTCTATATTAGCTGGTTCCCCAACTGTATTGAACACTTTCAAAGACCTGTTTCCCTTAGCTGTTTGTCATCATTCAAAACTATCAATCAGAACCTAAGGGACTCAACGAATTCCCCCTTTTTGATGATGACAAACACTTGAAGTTTCTGCACCTGTGAACATACTCAAAAACAAATAGTCAAAAACTTCAAGAATTCAAAACTCAATGGAACAAGTCAGTAAAGCCAACTGGTTCCCTAAACAAAAGCAAAAAAAATAAAATAAGTAACAAACTCAAACACAACTTAATCTAAACTAGTAAAGACTCTAGGCTTCAACTTCAACTATTTTCCCCCTTTTGGCATCATTAAAAAGATATGCAAAAGTAGCAACTTATGCATAAAGTAACGTGCTAAGCCATCCAATGGCATCAACCATTATACAAATAAAGTGCTGCAAAAGAAGGTCAGAATAGTCAAAGTTAAGTCATGCAGCCAATAGAGATCACAGTTTAGTACAAAACAACAAAAGTGAACGATAAAGCCCAAATCCATATCAAAACAAGTTCATGGATTGGGAGGAATAAAAACAGTTCAACAAAATCAGTTATTCAGAATATTATGATAAAGGTAGGCTAAGTGAAAAAGAGGACAGATTCAATCATCATCATCATTTTCATCATCTCCTTCCTCTTCTTCAGTGGCAGCCTCCTCAGCTGTTTCTTCCTGGTTCTCCTCCTCTTCACTGTCATCTTCCTGCTGGTCTTCTTGCTGGTCCTCCTCAATTTGCTTCTTCTCATTTCCAGAACTGCCAGCAATCTGTTTCTCTAACTTGATCATCCTCATAATAAATGAAGTGGATAGACCTTCAACCAAGTTCACTAACTTGCTGAGCTGATCCCCTACAGCATTTATCTTCTCTTCCTGACTCTCCAGTCTCTTAAGAATAACCTGCTGACCAGCTGGTTCCTCTACCTTCTGTTTCTTCTTGACCGGCTTAGGAGTCTCTACTGGTTCCTCCTCCCTAAACTTCAATACCCCAGCACTTATGATCAACCCCTTTTGTTTCAGAATGCCTTTGGTAAACACCATTGCAGGAGCAGTTGATCCACTAAGAGAAACATTTTTCTCTTTAAGAAGCTTAGTTATGTAGGACCCATAAGGAAGAGAGTGGTGGGATGAATTATAGCAATTCATCATATGGTTTATCATTAGAGAAGGAAGATTTATCTTAATCCTTTTCATAAGCAAATAAATAAGCACCATTTCCATGATGCGCACAAAACCTCTACCTTGTGCCCGAGGGATAATCATCTTGTTGCACACAGAGTGAAGGACCAGCATCACTGGTTCCTTCAAGCCACCAGTTTTAAACGTTCCAGCTTTCTTTGGAACTTTCCCTCCAAACACAAAATCATGCACTTCATCTGGACTGACCCCTATAAGTGTGGGCCATCCATCTCCAGAATACTCCTCAAAGCCATCTCTGGGTATATTCAACAACCCAGCCAAGCTTGCAACAGACACATTTACTTCAACATTATTCACACTTGAGCTTAACGATCTATCCAGCATTTGTTTTAAATTAACATAAAACTTTCTAACACCATCAATATTAGCATCACATACATCAAACAAAGGCATCCAACCCTGATATTCTAACAGCTCTTTCACATCACTCAGAGCAACTTCATCAAAATACCCAACTTCTGTTTTACACCCAGATACCACAACCCTAGAACCTAAATCAGTCATACCAACAGATGGAGATTCTACTGACATACTCTTGCAGACTTCCGCGCTGTTCTCTTTCGCTTGGAACCAGCAGAGTCCATTGACTGGTCCTCTATTACTACTTCGCTAACCCTTTTCAGGGATGACCTGGTCACTCTGCTGCGAACCAAGGGTTCTGTAGTCCACTTACTATGCCCAATGATCTGTAGATCATCCTCCTCACTACGAACTTCCTCCTCTTCCCCTTCTCCAACAGTGTTGAAGAGTTCTTCAGTGTTTTTAGGCTGTTCCCCCTGAGATGAGACAGGTTCCTTGATGATGGAATCATCAGCCTCAGGGGTCTTGGGTAAAGGTGCATTTTTAGGAGGTGGAGGTGAGGGAGATTTAGAAGATGGGGATAGAGTTGGTGATGGGTTCTTTGTGGTGGTAGGAGGTGAGTTGCTAGATGAAGTTGGAGCAGGGTTTGCTTCATTGATGGAAGCCTCCTTCAATTGAGTTGACTCACTTGCTTGAGTCTTCTCCTTTCTTTTCTTAGCTGGAGCCCTGGTTGATTTCCTACCCATTGTTGCTAGTGAGCTTCACAGATTTGAGGGAGATGGGAGCAAGTGAACAGTGATCAGGGCACACCTTTTGAACGAGAGAGAGAGATGAGTAGTGATGATGTGATGTGAGACTGTATCAAGGTGTTTGTGTGTATTTATATCAATTGCTCAAATATAGGATTTCCAATAACTAGCCGGTTGAAAGTCAAAGTAAATGAGAGAAGGAATTTTAGAAATTGAAAATTTCAAAATTGTAGTTATCTTTTTACAAAAGATTCAACCAACTATAAATTAGGCATTT
Organism: Dysphania ambrosioides; assembly: GCA_026401315.1. Taxonomy (NCBI): domain Eukaryota; kingdom Viridiplantae; phylum Streptophyta; class Magnoliopsida; order Caryophyllales; family Amaranthaceae; genus Dysphania; species Dysphania ambrosioides. The sequence goes on from CM048672.1 coordinate 995,007, forward strand.
AGATATATTTGCCTCTTTGTAGGATAGGAATAACTGAAATAAGATAATTCTTTCCAAAAAGAAATTATCTTATAGTAATCTTCCGAAAATAAGATATTTTCGGATGACATATCAGAGCTGAACTGCTGTTTCCTCTTGTTGGTACCTGTACTGAACCAGTCACTCTATTTTCAGCATGTTTCAAAATGACTTCTCCTGTTTCTATGCAACAACAATCCACTTGGGTTTATTTACACAATATTTGCAAGTAAGCAGCATAGTTATATACATAATCGATACAAAAGCATACTTATTCTAACCAATCATTGAAGGAAATAATTGAAGCCATCGCCTAAAGCCTAACTAGACCTAAGAGGACTCTTAACCTACAAAAAGACTCTCTACATAAAGGCTTTGTGAAGATATCAGCTATTTGATCTTCACTTTTACAGAACAACATCTCCACCAATCCTTTCTCCACATTGTCTCTTAGAAAATGGTGTCTTATCTCAATGTGTTTGGTCTTGGAGTGTTGCACGGGGTTCTTTGAAATATTGATTGCACTAGTGTTATCACAAAAGATAGGAACACTTTTATAAATAACACCAAAATCTTTCAGCTGGTTCCTTATCCACAGTAGCTGGGAACAGCATGAAGCTGCAGCTATATATTCTGACTCTGCTGTGGATAGGGCCACTGAATTTTGCTTCTTAGAACCCCATGATATAAGACAAGAGCCAAGGAAGTGTGCCATACCTGATGTGCTCTTTCTGTCAACTAGGAAACCAGCATAATCTGCATCTGTATATCCAATGAGATCGATGGTACTGCCTTTGGGGTACCACAAAAACAGATCTGCTGTTCCCACAAGATACCTGAGTATCCTTCTAACAGCCTTCAAGTGAGACTCCTTTGGATTGCTTTGAAACCTAGCACACAAACCAACAGAAAACACAATGTCAGGTCTACTAGCTGTTAGGTAGAGTAGAGAACCAATCATTCCTCTATAAAGCGTAGCTTCAACATCTTTTCCTTTAGGATCAGCATCCAACTTTGTGGATGTGGGAACAGGTGTATCATAAGCTTTGCTGTTCTCCATGCCAAACTTTTTCAGCAGCTCTTTTAAGTACTTTTGTTGATGGATCATTATACCATCATTTGTTTGCTTAATCTGCAGACCTAGGAAGAATCCTAGTTCTCCCATCATACTCATTTCAAATTCACTCTGCATAAGATTTGCAAATTCCTCACACAAGGTTTGATTAGTAGCACCAAATAAGATGTCATCAACATAGATTTGTACTACAATCAAGTGTTTCCCCTTGGTTCTTATGAACAAGGTCTTGTCTATTGTTCCTCTCTTGTAGTCATTAGCCATCAAGAAATTGGACAGTCTTTCATACCAAGCCCTTGGAGCTTGTTTCAAGCCATATAATGCTTTATCCAATTTATATACATGTTGGGGAAACATTGCATCTTCAAAACCAGGTGGCTGCTCCACATATACTTCTTCCTTCAAATAGCCATTAAGGAAGGCAGTCTTTACATCCATCTAAAACAGCTTAAAATTCATGTGAGCAGCATAAGCAATTAAAATCCTAATAGCCTCTAGCCTAGCTACTGGTGCAAACGTCTCATCATAGTCAATTCCTTCTTGTTGATTGTACCCTTGCACCACTAGCCTTGCTTTGTTTCTGACTATAGTACCGAGGTCATCTAACTTGTTTCTAAAGACCCATCTAGTACCAATGACTGATCTTTCCTTTGGACGGGGAACCAGGTGCCAAACCTGGTTTTTCTGGAACTGATTTAATTCATCTTGCATAGCTAGTATCCAGTCAGGATCAGTCAATGCCATTTTATAGTCAGTAGGCTCTACATTAGACAGGAAAGAGTAGAAAGCACAGAAATTTTGAAAGACACTTCTTCTCGTTTGAATCCCCTTATTTATATCACTAATTATTTGATCAGTGGGATGAGAGACCTTATATCTAAAACTTTTGACATTAATACTGTTTTGTGCTTCCTCATTAAGTTGGGAACTAGCATGTTCATGAATCTCTTCTCTTTCTGAAGAACCAGGAGAGTTTACATTCATGCTGTTTCCTCTATCATTACTTACCTCAGGTTCAGGAGTAATACCTTCTTCTGTTCCCCCTGAGCTCATTACCTGTCTATTGTGTGTGGAACCATCAGGATTTGGTTCCCCTTCAGAATCCTCATTTTCTCCATTTTCTTCTCTAGGCACTTCATCATTATTATCTGGTGGAGTATCTGGTATGCCTAGTTCTGCTTGCACTTCATCTGAGGGACCAGTATACTGGTTCCCCGTGAAATCCATCAAACCAATCACTTCATCAGGTTGTACCTGTGCAATCTCAGAGGACATGTTAAATTCATCAAAAATGACATGGACACTCTCCTCAACACAGAGAGTCCTCTTATTGAAGACTCTATATGCTTTGCTGTGAGAGGAGTATCCAAGAAAGATTCCCTCATCACTTCTGGGATCAAATTTATCAAGCTGGTCCTTCCCATTATTATGCACATAACATTTACATCCAAAGACACGAAAGTATGTGATGTTGGGCTTTCGACCTTTAAGAAGTTCATAGGGAGTCTTATTTAACTTTGGTCTAATGAGACCTCTATTCAGTATATAGCAAGCAGTGTCAACAGCTTCACCCCAAAAACTCTTTGGGAGACCACTCTCAATGAGCATCGTCCTCGCCATCTCCTCAAGAGTTCTGTTTTTCCTTTCTACAACACCATTTTGTTGAGGTGTTCTAGGGGCTGAGAAGTTGTGATTAACTCCATGTTCCCTACAATAATCAATAAAGTTAGCATTGTCAAATTCAGTACCATGGTCTGATCTTATCGAGACCAGCTTCTGGGTGAGCTGATTCTCCACTTGTTTCACCAATGTTACCCATTCTTCAAACGTTTCATCCTTTGTGTGTAACATCATTACCCAAGTGTACCTGGAATAATCATCAACCATAACACAGACATATCTATGACTTCTTCGACTTTGTACTCTCATGGGACCACACAAGTCAATGTGTACAAGTTCGAAGGGTCTGCTAGTACTCAAAACAGTTTTAGGCTTAAAGGAGATTTTGACCTGTTTCCCCCTTACACATTCAGAGCAAACTTTATCAACTTCGTACTTAATGTTAGGAAGACCTATCACTAAGTCACGTGCTTTAAGCTTGTTTAGAAGTGTTAGGCTAGCATGTCCAAACCTCTTATGCCAAATCCATTGATTATTTTCAGAAACAGCTCTCAAACAAGTGGACTTGTCTTGAGGGATCTTATCTAAGAAGGTGATGTAGACATCATGCTTCCTAGTTCCCTCACATACCAGTTCTCCTGTTTGTGAGTTAACTATGTGACATAGGTTGGCTTGAAACTCAACTCTATTACCTTTGTCACATAATTGAGAAATACTCAAGAGGTTATGTTGCAAGCCTTCAACATAATAAACATCGTCTATTGTGTTAGAAAGTGTCTTACCAACCTTACCTAAACCAGTGATGGTTCCCTTGCTGTTATCCCCAAAGGTGACACTTCCTCCATCAAAGGCCACTAGTGAAAGGAATTGATCTTTATCCCCGGACATGTGTCTTGAGCAACCACTGTCCAAATACCAATAGGTGTCTCCCTTCACTCTAGCCTGTAAGATTGAATCAAACATTAGTTTTAGGAACCCAAGCATACTTGGGTCCCTTTTCAACAACATTAACATCATGTTTATCCTTTCTTCTCCATACATACATTAGACTCTTGTTGTTCTTATTAGCACTATTTTTCTTAGCTGGACATTCATGTATCTTATGTCCATTCTTACCACAATGAAAACACACGTGCATTTCTTTAGTCATGACATACTTACCTTGCTGATATTCTGTGATCCAGGTGGTTTCTCTGGGAGACCAGTTAGTCCTGGTTCTCTGTCTAGTATAACCAAGACCAAATTTTCCTTTGTTTCCTCCTGATGAGGTCAGAAGGTTCAAAGTCCTTTGCGCGTTCAGTAGCTTATCCAAATGTCTATGACTGTCATGCAATTCCCTTTCTTTTGTTTCAAGTGTTTTAACTAACAGCTCGTTTTTCTCTTTCAAAAACTCAAAGTTACTTTCTAAAGTTGCAAGTTGTAAGTTAAGATCTAAAATCATAGGGTCATTAGACATGTCAATAACTACTGATTGCTTTTCACTTTTTAGTTGATTAAATTCAGCATGTAATTTACAGATAGTACTTTCATATTCATTAATCATACTGCTGACTTCAACGCTTGTTCCAGTGAGAAAGCTAGAGGACTGAGTAGCTTTAAGTGAAGCAATTTCTTTGTAAGAATTTTCTAGGTTGAAAGTCAATGTTTTAAAGGCCTTCATCAGAGAGGCTCTATTGCAGGACTTTGCTTTACTTATGACCGTAGAGAAATCAGGGGCTTCACTAGTATTTGATATTTCTCTGGGGAACCAGGAGATCAGATCTTCTTCACCATCACTTGGATAGTCTAGTCCAGAAGATCTTGCCCTTTCTAGTTCTACCTTGCACTTGTCCAATTCAATTTCTAGTTCAGCATTTTGATTTTTCAAGTTATGGCAAACCATTTCTAGGTGATCACAACTAGCAATAGCAATTTCACATTCATTTCGTTTTTCTTTTAGTTCTCTTTTGCCAGTTATATAAGTTTCACCTAATTTATAACATTCATCTAATAAAGAATCTATGCAAGCAAGCATATTTTCTCTATCATATTCATGCATATCTACTCTAATTTGTTCAAGGTTTACCTTATGTCTTTGTAGTACATCCTTCTTAGCCATTAAGCATTTCTTGAATGTACTGGTTCCTCCTCTGGTTCCCTGACCAGTGATGTTCTCCTTGATGTTTGTGAAAGCAGTTAGACAAACATCAGAATCAGTTGTATCTTCTTCTTCATCAGATCCTGAGTCAGATTCTCCCCACATGGATGCTATCATGGCATTCTTGAAAGCTCTCTTATCTCCAGATTGAGATTGTTTGTCTTTCCATTTTGGACAATCACGAATGATGTGTCCTTTCTCACCACACTTGAAGCAACCTGAAGATGAAGATGAGTTAGATTTTTTAGTGTTTTTGAAATTCCTACCTTTGAAATTCCTCTTTTGATCACGAAGAGATCTTTCAAATCTTTTTGCAATCAGGCTGATCTCATCTTCTTCTTCCTCTACTGTTCCCTTTAGTGCCATGCCTCTGGCTGGTTCCTTCTCAGACTTAGAGTCAATCAGCATCTCATGAGTCATAAGGGAACCAATCAGCTGTTCCAAGGACAGGGTAGATAGATCCTTTGCTTCGTACACTGCTGTTACCTTAGCTGTCCATGTATCTGTTAAACTACGCAAAATTTTTCTCACAAGATCCTCATCAGAAAACATTTTACCAAGTGATCTAAGATCATTAACAATAGTCATAAACCTACGAAAGCAATCATTGATTTTTTCATTTTTATTCATTGCAAACAATTCGTATTTAGACATGATTAAATCAATTTTAGAACGTTTTACCTCACTGGTTCCCTCAAACGCAAGTTCAAGGGTGTCCCATATCTCCTTAGCACTACTGCAACCAGAGATCCGATTTGTTTCATTCTCACCTATTGCTTGTTGTAGGATTGACATTGCCTTAGCATTTTTCTCCAGCAACTTGTAATCAGCAGTGACCAATTCGCCATCCTTCTTGGGAACCTGTTTCCCATCAGCTTTTGTCTTGAGAATGATATTAGGACCATTTTTAACTACGAGCCAGCATTCATAATCAATACCCATGATCACATTCTGGATCCTATTCTTCCACCAGGCATAATTATTTCCATTAAACTTTGGTGTCTTGTTGTCATAACCGATTGCACTTAATTCTTGAGTACTCATTCTTAACTCCTCTAGATGTTACTCTTTCGAGAAGCTTAGGCTCTGATACCAATTGAAGGTTCAATGGGCACTCAAGAGGGGGGGGGGTGAATTGAGTGTTAAGTAATCGTTGGCAATTTTTGCTTCTTTTCGGATTATATGTAAGGAACCAGTTGTGCTGGTTCCCTTATGCAGCGGAATAAAACAAGGCAATAAAGAACACCACAGACTTAACGAGGTTCAGCCAACTCTGGCCTACGTCCTCCTATCCTAAGTACTTTATTAATCTACTCCGAAAAATAAAGATACAATTCACTCTCCTGTTTCCCTACTCCGGGAACCAGTAACCCCACACTCGACTCTGAATGTGCTTTGAACTTACCCTCGTAAGTTCCTAGTGTGTTTGAACTCACAAACACTCACCAAGTCTTCAACCCCTTTGTCAAAGACTGAATACAAGATCAAGAACTCTCTAATAATTTAACTCTCAAAAGTCAAATAGAGAAAAACATTAAAACACTATTATGCTCTTGTGCATCACTCAATAATTGAATTAGTGCTTTTAGCTCTCAAGGATCAAACTCTGTTAAAATTGCGTAAGAGCTATATTTTGATTATTCAGATCAAGACGTATTTATAGGTTAGTCGGCTAAACCCTCAAATCATACGTATAAGATATACATGCGATTCTCAAATCATGCGCATAAGATATACATACGATTTTAGGATAAGTATTTATCCTAAATGATTTGATCATAAGATAAGATCATCTTAGGATAAGATACTTCCCGGTTTTTAGCTAACCAAAACATCATCTTATCTTTTAGCTGCTTAAATATATCTTAAATCCATATATTTCGGAAAATATCCTTTTTGTAAAATCTTTATAAAAACCGCAGCTTGAATAATCTGTTCAGTTAACCTGGTTCCCTGACCTGGTTCCCTGAACTGAATATGTTATGAAATTTGTTCCAAACCTTGTACCAAATTTCATAACGATATTTAATATACTAAAAGCACTTTATATACTCAATTATATAAGTTGTACTACGGAGCATTTACATGAAGATCCTAAATAACTTTTCGAGTGTAGTCTTTCTTCATGCATTCGTTAAGTCTTGAAACCTTCCATGAATGAACTCAATTATTGACCAAAGACCTTCCTTTAAGTTGATCGAAAGTCCTTTCAAGCTTCCAAACTTAGAAATCAACTTAGATGCATAACTCATTTATCATCTAGTTGTTCCCTGTATAAAGACAAGTTAGTTCAATGGATATCTCATATAAGTAATAACTTATCTAGGGAAACAGTGTTCTATATTAGCTGGTTCCCCAACTGTATTGAACACTTTCAAAGACCTGTTTCCCTTAGCTATTTGTCATCATTCAAAACTATCAATCAGAACCTAAGGGACTCAACAAACCCAGTGCCAAAAACAACCACGCTGATAGCGGTGTATCCTCTACCCTATTTGCTACGAGATATCTCTTGTATATAGACATAAGTTTCACACCACCGTTACGATAGATGCTCTCGGGATCTTGTCCCCCGAGGATAGCAGGGTCAACACATAGAAGTTCACTCAGTGTCGTGGAGGAGATATCAGTACAATCATCTACCAGCTTACCCTCTACACGAACACCAAGAATAGCCTCCACGTTATGCAATAAGATAGTCATCTCACCTAATGGAAGGTGGAAGGAATTCGTATCTGGTTGCCAACGCTCGACAAAAGCATATATCAGTGGCGTATCTATGTGATCAAACAACATACTCGGTAGAAAGAGAATGCTAGAATTCAGTAGTCGTTGTTGTATTGGACTTCCATCAAGCTTAGAACGAGCCCATTTATCGAGAAGGGAACACATCTTGTCACGGTTTTGACACTTCAATACACCGTTTATGCGCTCCTTCCCAACCCAAATGTTGGTTGCAATGTGACCTAAAAAGCTAGGAATCACGTTCCCATCGATAGGGCCACTAGGAACTCGACCCTTCACAACCCAAGAGTCATCTCCCTTCTTCCTCTAACTACTCGGGCCAAAAACAGTTGAAGAAGATCCCGATTCCGTTGTACTAGCAACTTTACCATCCACGCCTTTGCGCAATCTAACATACTGATCCCCTAGTTGTTCCTCCGGCATAGCACTAGCACCACCCAAATCATAGTTCGGAATATCATCATCATCCTGATCCTGATCCTCGTCATCTATCACATAATTATCCAAATCATCATCGTCATCATCATCCTCTCCTGCCTCATCTATCGGATCCTCATGTAACTGTTGCAACCGTACACCCTCTCTCTCCCTACGTTTAGAAGCTGAGATACCACGGGATCGGGGATGTCTCGGACCTAAATCACCCTCACCATGGATGTCAGGTACCTAGTCCATTATATTAGTGATAAATAATAAGTAATTAATAAATACAAATTAATATTAATATAATATAAACATAATTTAACTATTAGCATTTAAACAAAATTTAACTAACACAGACGTAATTACGACTAATTATACGTATTATTATTAATAAACAATAATTTCATTAATATAATAAATTACGAGTATTATTATTAATAAATACTACTATTATTAACTAATTACATATTAAATAATTACTAACTAATTATAATAAATAATTATTAACTAAACAATATTTGAGGTAGTGTAGAGGAAAACAATAATAACTAATAATAACTAAACAATAACAAATACTACTATTATTAACTAAACAATAATAAATACTAAACAATAATAAATAATTATTAACTAAACAATAATAAATACTACTATTATTAACTAATTATAATAAATAATTACTAACCAATTTGGACGTTTATAGTGCAGAGGAAACGTCCATTATGGACGTTTGGAAACCGTCCAATATGGACGTTTGGTATTGCATTGGAAACGTCTAATGTGGACGTTGAAGTGGCATTTGAACCGTCCAACGTGGTCGTTTGTTGTGGCATTTGAACCGTCCAACGTGGACGTTTGTTGAAGAGATGATAAACGTCCAAAGTGGACATTTATGTGAGCAATAGCAACGTCTAACGTGGACATTTTTGAGGACAATTTAAACGTCCAAATTGGACGTTTGTATAGGCAATATAAATGTCCTTCTTGGACGATTTTAAGGGTGAACAAAACCGTGTGAAATACACGGTTAGACCTAGGTGTAACCGCCCAAAATACACGATTCTCATTATAATTTATTTTTTTCATATTCTTCCTCAAACAATAATCAAATTCACCAAAATCGACAATGGCGGAAGCTGACACTAAATCATTATACTCCATTAAAATACATACAAATAACTTCAAATTAGTTCAAAATAAAAATAATACACATAAGAAACCATTAATTGCTAAAAAAATAAATTAATACATACTTTTGACGATGAAGAAACCCTTAATCCTCTTAGAGTTTTACCCGCAACTCTACTTATTTTTCCACTCAAGCTTCGACTTGGTTCTGTACCCGCTCTTGACATGGTGAACTTTTGAAGAAAAAATTTGGTTTTATGAAAGAGGTTTCTTAGGAGAGAAATAGGTGCTTGAGAGAGTTTGAGTGAGGGAATGAAGAAAAAGTATTGAAAGAGTGAAAAAATAGGTTTATAAGAGATGGGAAAAGAAAAGAGTACAATAGGAGAATAAATGGATTAAATTAGGTCATAACATTTAAACATTAGTAAATAGGTTAAATTAGATTAGTAAATTAAATTATTAAATTAGGTTAGTAAATAGGTTAAACTAGATTAGTAAATTAAATTATTAAATTAGGTTAGTAAACTAAAACCTTAAATAATTATTACATATGTTTACATAAGGTTATATTAAGTATATAATATATAAGGGCAAAATCGTAAAGAAGGTGTAAAATACGTATAAAATACGGGCGATAGCTGGATAATCACGGGTGGTGTTTAGCGATCCACTAATTTTATCTCTTATCCTCTTTCTCTTTACGAGATTTATCGTTTAAACTCAATATACACAATCGCCACAAGACACACATACACACATTACAGTTATACAATCAATCACTATGATACTGTAATTTTTAACCTTTTGATTTCCATCTTAACTTTTAAACCTATTTAACAAAGTCAAATACCCTCGTCATTAAGACTTGAAATTCACCTTTACTCAACTCATACTATCCAGTAAAGAAAGTTTAATAATAAACAACCTCATGGATTAATTAACAAATTAATTCTAACTTAATAAATTAAGATTTCTCACCATATATAATGCTTTCTGGATTAGTATTGACAAGACATAATTATAACTCACTACCAATACCAAATCATTCCCCTAATATAAAGAACATGAATTCTTTCAAATAAATAACCAAACAATCTCACCCAAAAAATTCCCTAAACTTGATACTAAGTTTGCATTTCATCTTAGATCATGCTCTTAAAGGTAACGTTTTTTGTAATTTGTACATACCTTGAGTAAAATAAACAGGTGGCCACTTTCTCTTTTGCTATGCACCTTGTACGAACTGATTTCCTACATCAAATAATATCGTCTATATCAATACACCAATACCCAAAATTTATAGCAATCATACTAAGCCTTCTAAGGTTTTAAAACAATTCCAAAACATATTTTTAAGTCTCCCAAAACATAATATAGTAATTCCAACATAATAATACAAATATTATTTGAAAACCCATTAAAATACATATTAAAATCTCCATTTTTATAACCCTTCAAATATGAAATTTTATATTCAATATAGTATACTCAAGCTTTTATACGTTTTAGAACATTATAGCAATGTTAAAACAGTAGACCAACGTAAGTACATTAGAGCAACGTTTTAGAACAATGAAAGAACTTTTTAGAACATTAGGTTCATTAGTTTAGAACAACCAACTAACCTATTAAGAACAAGAGAAGTATTATGTAGAACGTGGGAAGTACAAGTTAAAACATCAGTTCACTAAATTAGAACAACGAAATCATCTACTTAGAACATTAAAGTAACGTTTTAAAACATTATATCAACGTTAAAACAATAGAGCAACATAAGTAAATTAGAGAAACGTTTTAGAACAATGGAAGATATTTTTATAACATTAGGTTCATTAGTTTAGAACAACCAACCAACTTATTTAGAACAAGAGAAGCATTATGTAGAAGAAGGTTCATTAGTTTCGAAATGTTTGAAATTTTGAAATTTTATGAAACACTAGCTTAGTACATTTGAAAAAAAATATAGAACATTAGAAGAAGACGTTAGAATAATAGGAGACCAGAGTAACGTTTTAGAACATTATAGCAACGTTAAAACAGAAGAGCAACGTAAGTACATTAGAGCAACGTTTTAGAAAAATGGAAGAACGTTTTGGAACATCCAACCAACCTATTTAGAACAAAAGAAGCATTATGTAGAATGAGGGAAGTATAAGTTAAAACATCAGTTCACTAAATTAGAACAACGAAATCATCTACTTAAAACATTAGAGTGACGTTTTAGAACATTATAGCAACGTTAAAACAGTAGAGCAACAAAGTACATTATAGCAACATTTTAGAAAAATGAAAGAACTTTTAAGAACATTAGGTTCATTATTTTAGAACAACCAACAACCCTATTTAGAACAAGATAAGCATTATGTAGAACGAGGAAGTATAAGTTAGAACACGAGTTCACTAAATTAGAACAACGAAACCATCTAGTTAGAACATTAGAGTCACGTTTTAGAACATTATAGCAACGTTAAAATAATAGAGCAACATAAGTATATTAGAGCAACGCTTTAGAACAATGGAAAAACTTTTTAGAATATTAGGTTCATTACTTTAAAACAACCCACTAAACTATTTTAGAATAAGAGAAGCATCTACTTAAAGCATTAGATTAACATTTAGAAAAATAAACCAAAACTTTAGAACAATAGAATAGACATTTGGAACTATTAGAACAAATGTTTTCGAGAAAAGTACAACTGTGTCAGAAAATACAACTTTTTGGCTTTTGCTTTTGCAAAAAGTTTGTATCAGTATTTTTCTGAAATGGGAAAATGTGTGTCAATTTTTTTTAAAATTAAAAAAGTGTGTCAGTTTTGTCATTATTTACGCTTTTGCCATTCTTTTTCACTCAATACTATCCGTTAGATCTGGCAAGTGGATCGTCTTAGATGAGTTCTCACATACAAAAGAGTTCTCATATTAGGGGGTTCTCAAAAGAACCCACCTATATATATGTATATATATATATATATATATATATATATATATATATATATATATATATACATATATATATATATATATGTATATATATACATATATATATATATATGTATATATATATACATACATACATATATATATACATATATATATATATATATGTATACATATATATATATATATATACACACACACACAGAGAGAGACACACACACACACACACATATATATATATATATATATATATATATATATATATATATATATATATATATATATATGTATATATATATACACATATATGTATATATATGTATATATGTAAAGTATAATTATTATATTAAGGCATAGAAATATTTTCGATAAAATATAATCAAAATTAAATTTTATAATTCTCAGGGGATTACAGTAGAGGTCGAGGTTGTGGTTAGTGTCAAAGTTCTATACCTAGCTCCAGTAAGTCTCCAAATTATGAATTAATGAACAAATATTAGTTTATATTATCTATTGGACTTTTTTGTAAGTGCTAATTATGGTTTGTTAATATTTTTGTAGGTCACCGTGTGGACATTAGCGGTTTTCAATATCTTGATCAAATCTCGTCATTTATATTGCCGTTTTTGGAAAATCGGTTTGACCCAATAGGCGATGGTAACTGTGGATTCGGAGTTATTGCCGAACTTTTTTGGAGGGGACCAAGAGCAGTGGGTTCTAGCCAAAACCTTGATTGTAAACGATTTTGCCGCCCATCCTAAAGTGTATAATGCCATTTACAGCGCAAGGTAACTTGATCTCGAGATTCGTCAAATTAGGTGGAGTAATGAGAGATGCGATGCCGATTATTAGATAGTAGTTTTGCAAGACTTAATTATTCTCGATTGCTAACTTGTTCAATGTCGCTATTATGCTTTACGGTGTAGGGGAAAATGGAGTCAAAATCTATCCATGCATTATAGTACTACCATGGAGTGCTCCATCTACTGCTATAAGGCCATGTCGAGAACTAGCATGGCTCACAATTGCAAACCACCAATATGTACGGCTTGGTCTTACATCTGATTTCCCTATTCCGACCAGTGCAGGTTATTGGCATCGTGTTTGCAAATTTCATGTTAGTAATTGGCATCAATATTATGAACAAAGAAATTGTACATTTTTAAATCTTGCTAGTAATTGACTTTTTAGTATTTGGCATCAATTGTAACAACAACTCTATTGATATATCTTTTTAAGTTAAAATTTTCATTGCGTATGTTTTAAGTGATTGCAACCAAGGTTATTCAATTTAGGCATGATATATATAAAAATAAAGAAAACATGAAGTCCATGATAAATATAAAAACATCTACATGAAATAATTTGTTTGGTGAAACATAAATAAATTACAATAATAGAACACAAAAAATAACATCTTAAAGCTAGCGCTCCGTCATGGCATTCCAATCAACAATTAGTTCTCGTACAATTTTGACCGCCGGGGGTAACCTCACCACGAGCCTCTGCAATGAAGATGCAATGCATATCTCAACCCATCCACTGTAGAAAGTAAATTACAATAGTTAGTAACACTCTAATATGAAATGATAAAGCATACACATACAAACAACTAAAAGTACTTACGTAACGCTGTGAGTCCTCATCGGCGCCTACGTCTGGGTGCTCTCACTATCAATAAGGCAAGGGTGAGAGTATGTGGTGAACCAGTCTAAATAATCCAGCATACATGTGGGCTCTTCTTCCAATAGTCGTGGGAAGGAAGCTACTTAAAGAAAGATGCTAGTGTTGGGTACAAACTTGGTCCACAACCTCTCATCCGAGAAGCTGACGCTATATGATTAAGGATCGACTGTACGCCCTCTGAAATATAATACCAAGCATTGTAATCCCGCACACATGATCGAGTTGTCGTACAACCCTATTCGGGTGATACGACTCAACGATGTCTCAGAACCGATGTAAGTCGTCCTCAGAACGTCATGGGCAGGCCCCAAACAATAAGGCCGCTAGTAAACCTGCAATCAAAATGTGATTTTAGCATTTAAAATAATAATTCGACTATATCCTAGTATCCAAAACACATAGTAATACAAAATAATACCTCAACGTCAATCATCTGATCAAGACGAGTCCAAAAATCCATGAGGCGTCGATGGTCCCTAGGCTTAGCTCGTACATCCCACATCGGCTCCACAATAAGAGAGCCTTGACATGGCCGAAGAGAGGGGAAGTACTCGTAGATCCATGCCTGGATAAGAGTGAGACATCTAGCCATAGAAAAATAGTTAGCCCGAGATGTAATTCCCTACTAGCGATATAGGTAAGTAGCTGATCCCCACGAGTACCGGTGGAGATGATGTAGATCCTTCTTCACCTCCAATATATAGGAGGGGAGAAGGCGGTGACTACTCTTATTGACAAACAATATTGAGCTGAGTAATATCATCCAATAGTCGGCAAACTCAACCTCGAGAACTTGATCTTGCACCTTACACCTATTGTAGATACTGCTGACCATAACACCCCTATTCTCCCATATAGCTTTTGGCTTAACCAACGAAAGATAATCCTTGGTCACCCTCTACACCTCCTAAAAACTAGCATGCAGTGTCGAGATGTTGTTGACCATCTCCACCATATCCCCCTTAACTGGAATCTAAAAATGTAAAATACATCGTGCAGAAGAATAGTCATCACACCAAAAGATAGATGGAACGTGTTTGTGTGAGGTTGAAAACGATCTACGAACGCCAAAATCAACGGCCAATCGATGTGGGAATGCATGGTACATGGTCGATGCTTACCCTAAACCTGAGCCTATAACTCGTTAGGCATGCCTCTCAATCCCGCATGCTAACAAACTATTGTAATCTACTATGGCATCACAAAGGCTCTGATCCTGGCCATCCCAAATCCATGCAACTATGTGAGCTGCGTAACTAGGGATGAGACTCTCATCCGCCGGTTCTCCTGGCATCGCATCAGTAACGACCCAAGTAGTGTCTGCGGCTCAAGAGGACTGCGAACTTGAGATGGAGGAGACGAACCAGTAGTACTCGATCCACCAACCACAAACCTTTCACCCTTGCCTTTCCTCACCAACATTGTAGAAGAGGAAGCCCCACTCTATCCACTCTCTATCGTCAATGTCGTCGTCACCACTAGGTGAATCGTCCACTAAGCGAGAATTTGTCCTTGCGCTCTCTTTACCGAGGCATCAACACCTCGAGATAAAGTATGTCGAGACCCTAATCCCCCTTGACCCATCGACGCGTCCGAACTCGATGTTCAGCCGCCTAAACTCTCCAGGCTACTTTTTCATAAAAAATAAATTTTGAAATACTCTAATTACATAGAAAATGTCATCATTGTTATTGGATTTATACTACTCTAATTATTTCACGAAATATCATCTAAAATATTATTACTATAGTTACTATTATTAATACTATAATTACTTATAAAAATATTATTAATTATTATTACCCACTAATTATTGTTATTATTATTATTGATTTATACTACTCTAATTATTTTAAGAAATATCATCTAAAATGGTATTACTATACTTACATATTATTACTATATTTACTTATAAATATATTATTAATTATTATTACCAACTATCTATTGTTATTATTAATGATTTATTATTATCCACTAATCACTAATATTATTAATAATATTAGCTTATTGACAATAAAATCAATAGTAAAAATCAAGAATAATAACAATAACAATAATTAAGAATATTAAAAATAATAATAATTATGCATATATTAATAATAACAATAATAAGAAGAACAATAATAATACCAATAATAATAATAACAATAATATTTTTTTAAAATACACAAACACCCCAATAGGGCTTTTCTACCATGGTAGAACCGCCAAAAATAGGCTTTTCTACGACCATGGTAGAAACGCTCAAAATGGGCGTTTTATATATAAAAAAAATTACCCTTTGCTGTGCCGCCGCCGGTGGTTGTCGTTCTCTTTGACAGTATCATGGTGCTTCGTTGAAGGGTGTAAGTGAAGGAAAGTTAGGAAGTGGGGGAGAAGTAGAGAGGATTTAGGTTTAGAGAGATGAAGAGAATGTGAGTGAAATGAGTGAAGGATGACAAAACCGTAATTAAAATGTTGGCGTTAAGGAGTTAAACGGTGACGATATTTAGCGTTTCACTAGGTAAAAACCTAGTTCAAAGTTAGGGAGGGACAAAACAAAGAGTAGTAATCCCCCTGATGTCATCAATTAAGATCCTTTGGAGCTACAAAGGGGTGTGATTAAGGATTACGAAATGAGGTGTTTGTCCCACACCTTCAGAGCAATTGCACCATTTCATAAGTGTTTCTCCTACAAATGTTTCACCTATATAACCGCAGCAAATAAATGATTTTAATTGAAGCAATTGAATGATTTTTAAACTCTCTTTCTCGCGCGCGCGCAACACCAGCACCGACACTGAATCTCCCCCATCACCAGTGGCACCATCACCGAAAGAGGTAAGTTTTTTCCTGAATTTCTACTCTAATTTTAACTCTCTTTCTCGCGCGAGCGCAACACCAGCACCGACACCGAATCTCCCCCATCACCAGCGGCACAATCACCGAAAGAGGTAAGTTTTTTCTTGAATTTCTACTCTAATTTTGTTCACCCTAATTTCTAGCATGAATCTCCATCCTAAACTTCTTTCATGCACTCAAATAAGATTCTGGCACATCTCTACTCCGAAGCATCTCCACTCCAGCGCATTTCATTTCGAATCTCTGGCAGCTTGTCAACTTGAAATCAAGGTTTTTTTATAGCTTAATTTTGAATTAAATAAGTATTAATTTTCAAGTGGGAAGTGTGATAAAATATTGGAGTCAATTCTAATTCATTGCTAGTATTGATTCTTTTATTTTTTATTTCTATGATTGCATAAAGCATGAAGGGGGCATGTAGAGTAAATCAATAGTTGATTAACTACTACAAAAATTGATTAGATTATTTGAGAGATCATTGGAAAGGTTCCTTATTTTATGTGACTAAAATCTTGGTACTCATGGGGGCATTGTATTCAAATGGGCAGGAAAATATAAAGACTGACTAAATCTAGTTAGTTTTGTAATAAAAGTGAGAATTGCTATGTTTTTTTTGACCTTCTCACATAGAAATGAAATGCAGGACTTGAGAGTTGGGACTGAAAATTATTTTCTCTGGAAAATTGTTTATAGTAGCTATCAGAAGTGTAATTGTTTGTTTACTCCCCTTAAATGGCTAAATTAAATAAGAAAAATAGGTTAAATAGTTATTTTAGCTTAGCCCCCAAACCCATGGTATTAATCTAAGTAAGCGAGTTTTGTAATTTTATTTGCTACTGAAGTAGTTAGATATTATTTGACGTTAGTGAGATATTGAAGTTGGTGTTGGATATTGTGTAAGCTTTGTTGGTTATTGATGGTATTTGTGTTGGCGTTGGTTATTGTTGGATATTGCGTTGGTGTTGGTTATTGTTGGATATTGTGTTGGTGTTGGTTATTGTTGGATATTGTTGTGCTGGTATTGGATATTGATAGGGTTATTATTGGATATTGTCTAAGGTTTGTGACAGGTTTGGTAATATATACATAAAATTGGGATAGGTCCATAAAATAGAGGGAACTCTGCCGAAATTTTTAGAAATTCTTATTTGTTTGTTTTAATTGTTTATGTTGTATTCTCTAGAATACAAGGTTAGTTCGGTGCGACTGTGTAGGCGTTATGGATAATCAATTGCATCATTTGATATGTCGTTGGGGTGGACTTCTTGTTGAGGAAAATGACATGGTAAAGTATAAAGGGGGAAATATAACATATATTTTGGCAAGTTATGATACCTCCTTCCCTCAATTGCTTGATATGGTGTACAATATGTGTGGATATGATTGAACTCGGGTTGAGTTGAGTTTGAAAATGAAACATTTTCTAAGATACATCGTTAGCCATGCCACTTAAAGATGATTATACAATGAAAGTCATGTGGGCATGTCACATAGATTATCCCCGTACAACCATGGAAATATATGTTGATGAAGTTTCTATTGACTCCCAACAACAAATACATTCTTCAATGCCTATATTTCCTTCATACACAAATATGATGGAAATGTATACTCAAACTCCATATATGTAACCTTCTCCTTCACAACTAAACAGGATAGATTTTGGATTAGTCCATAAATAGAGGAAACTATGTCGAAATTTATAAAACTATTCAAATAGAGGCTTTAGGGTTTGATTTGGTTTGTGTTTTGAGGTTTAATTTAGGGTTTAGAGTTTGGTTTACATTTTGAGGTTTGGTTTGGGGTTGTGTTTTGAGGTTTGATTTAGGGTTTTCAAGAAGAATGACAAAATGGAACATAAATATGTATGCACAAGAAAGTACAAACTTAAATCACCTAATTAATTAGGGTACGATTATAAAATTTAGATGATAACATGAACTTTCATGTTTAGCAAAACCTTTATGTTCGCGAGTGAATGATTAGGTGAGCTAATATCACTTGCATAACTCTATCGAATTAGTGACAACATCACCAAGCCATCACACCCCATCTTTATCATCTACCTAAGACAATAAATTAATCCTTTATTAGTTTTGCATATCATCTATCATAATAAAAATCATTACCGACTAATTTAATGGATATATATCATTAAGGCAAGGGAATGTCTTTTTTCTTTTTTATTACTTTTACAACGAATTATCTCTTAATCAATAATGTGGTTATAAGTTAAAAAAAGGAATTGAGGAATAAACACAAAATAAGGAAATTGTGTATATAATATGATAATTAGTAAGTTTGAGTCTAGTGCATAGGAAGGCCAAAGTCGATGTCTAGAACAGCGACTTTAACCAAACTACAAACCTGGGCCACATAGTCTGTCCAAGTTATTAGCTAAGCGTGACTGAGAACTTGGCCCATAAACCCTCCCTTGGCCCTTACTCACCTCAAAGTTGTTGTCCTAGACAACGACTTCCATCCAAGTCTATCCCCGGGGTTACTTTTCGAAATAGTTTAGGATCAGGATTATTTCTCGAATTATTTTGTGAAAAAAGGTTAAAAAAAAATTCCTATAACTATATGCTTTTTTATTTTTTGGTGAATAAGAGGGAAAACCCAAAGAACATAAAACAAGAAAAACACAAAACCAACACAGGAAACAAAGAAAAGAAAACAAACTACAAAATCTCGGAATCGCACGAAGCCCATCCGGAACCGCTTCAAAACTTTTCAATTTAATTAGCTAAAAAGTGTATGCTCAAAGTGTGCTAAAAAGTGTGGATCCAATTAGCTAGAAAATGGGGAGATCCACATACATAGGAATCGCAGCAGCTGTTGCATTCTCGAGTTTTGCCTTCAGATTCTTCCTCAAACCCCATCAACATCATCAAGCCTCGGTACTGTTCTTTAACTCTTTATCCTCTTTCTTTTCAACCGGTTTCTTATCTACTTTACCAAAAATATCATTGAAATTTAAATGATATATAGTATTGAGTTATAATCAAGTATATTTTCATTTTGATGTTGTACAGAGATTGTTCACTGCTCAAGAGTTGGCCCTTTATAATGGAACTGATGAACAATTGCCCATCTTATTGGGAATTCTGGGGTACTATAAATTTACTCTCTTTTTGTATTATTTGCTGGAAAAGTTGTTAATTTTAAATCTAATTATGATTTTCAACTCCTCGTTAACTTAAAGTTAATGTTTTTTAATGATCTTGATGGGATGAACCCCAATTGGTATTTTATACATTTTTGTTGGCGGTGACTAAAAATTTTGTCTTGTGGATGATTTGAGGTAAATTAAGAAAAGAAAATGAGATTTTGGTGGAAATGCTTGGTAATCTTTTGCTCCGGCCTGATTAGACGTCATCAAGAAATGCAATGAATTAGGGGTTTATTTTTGATGGAAAATGAACATTATATGAAGGTAGCCCGTAGGTAGTAATGTTAAGCTTGGATAGACCGTGTTTATGTCGAAACTGATAGTGATGGACCTCTTTTGTCTTCACTGTAGGCTATGTTGAATATGGGCTTTTTTTTATTTGAATTTTGGAGGAGTAGTTATTGGTGAATAGGATTTGTTTTGTCAAAATTTGTTTTTCTTAGAGGCAACTATGAGTTTGAATATTCACTTGAGGTAGGAATGTAGGGTGCAGGTTTTTTATAGGTATTGTTGGTCACCTGGTTCTGTTGGAAAACTAACTTTTGTTTTACTCTCTCTCTCTCTCTCTCTCTCTTTTCATGTTACATGGATCAGCTCAGTATTTGATGTAACGAAAGGAAAGTCGCATTATGGAGTCGGAGGAGCTTACAATCATTTTGCTGGAAGGTTGCTACTCTCTAAATGTGCTACTTTTCGTTCATTCGCCTGGCCCTATTTTATTGATTCCCAAGAGTTGGAAGCGTGGCTAATTTTTAGATGATTGCATTAATATTTAAGTCAGGATGTCCCACCAGTTCTTGTTGAGTCGACCATTTTTCATGTGTATCCAATGTTTGGACTATGATGCAGGGAACTATACTGTTTTTTTTTTCTTTTTGCATATGGGTCTTGCAAGATTGGGAGTTTTTTTTTTGTTTGCTCTTCATGATTTGCTTTAATTGTATCTATGAAACCCTGTTGATCAAGTTTATGATTTATTTATTGGCATTCAAGCTCATAAGATTACTGGATGGATCTATTGATAGTTGTTATTTTTAGAGCTAATCTTTGGGTAACATTGAATCAAACAAGTCCTAAAATGGTGACGTGACTCATGTAGTCATTTATACCCCAATAGCCCTATTCCATCATTTCATGGAAGTGAAATTGATTTATGGTCAATGATGTGAAAGTGCATTTTGAACATCATGCACTAGCTGAAACTGAGAACATTTTTGTACTGATTTTTTTCCTTTGATTTCTGTCTCTGGATGCTCTCTGAGAGATGTATCCCCGAATCTGATTGTATTTCTTTTTTATTACAGAGATGCATCACGTGCATTTATTTCAGGGAATTTCACCGGTTAGAACTCAGAACTGCTACGAAGTTATTTTATGCCTTGCCTTCCCCCAAAAAAATATTTGGTTTGCTCCTGACAAGGAGTTCCTCTGCTCAGGGACTGTGAAGTTTTCTTTTTGGAAAATCATGTCCCTAAAATTTCTTTAATTGCGAATCTCTTAAAGTTGTGTATTAGAGGGTTGAGCATAGGAGGGGTTTTCATAAGAAAAAGGAGGTTTGATTTGGATCATTGTTTATATTTGTTGCTCTTGCAGAACCATATGTGGTTGCAACTTGGTGTTCTGACTTCTGAGTGTGATTTATTTTTCTATTAATTACAAGCTGTAAAGAAAACCTTGCTTGTTGAATCATGGCAAGGCACTAGAGCATTACTTCCGAAACACATCTGTCTTAAAGTTACAAACTTAAAATATACAGTAGATAACATCAGATTTTTTTCCCTCTCTAAATCAGAAATTGCAATTCGTTCTGACGGGAGATTTATATGCAAAGCAACCATTTATCCGTTTAATCATTCTTACCTTCAATTTTGACTGTAAAGTTCCAGTAATAGAGTTAGTTAAGGATAACTTGAAGCGATGTCAAAACAGCATAGCAAAATGCTGCTTTTGTGTATTCTTTTTCCATTGAGTCATTCTTTAAATAAAATCACTTACCTAATCTGCAACAGTTATTTGGTTCAAAACGGGCAACTTGCATTCTGATTAAGTTTTTGCAGTTACTCCTGATTGCAGGAGATGGACTTACTGACACATTACGTGGACTTTCTAGCAGTGAGGTACATTGATCATCATTTTATCCTTTGTCTGATATGTCAGTAGCTTGTAATTCATGCATTATTTTTCCTTTCCCTCTACATTCAATAGATAGCAAAGTCGAGTTTTATGTTGATATGCATAATGAAATTTTTTAAATACTTTTTTCCTTAGTGTTTCTGTATTTGGACCTTGCCTTCAACTAAGTGGACCAGTATCTTTCGCAATCTCAGGCCTCCAACCCTTGCTCTGCCTCTTCTTTTCACTTTTCACTTTGATGGTCAAAGTTCTGTACTGTATGAATTAATGAATTAGTTCCTGTAATTTGCAGGTAAAAAGTGTTGTAGAATGGCGCGATTTCTTCTTCAAAACATATACGTGAGTTGTGTTAACTAAAGTCAAGCTTTCTTTCTGTACCGGTACATGTTACACCTGCACAATCAACCGACTAACCTTCGTCGTGAAAGAAGAATAAAATAAATTATAAAAGAGATAGAAGAAGAAATCAGAGGGGTTAGGAGATGGTTTATGTCTGATCATAGAAAACTAAGAAATATTCTTAGTAATATTCTCTTTGATCATTTTATTACCTCCATAAGCACTATTTTAGGCTGTTAAACCTATTTGTCATCGTTTGTAGGATTTTCCTTACTATTCAAAAAATCTACATATAGGTCCTATTTACTTCAACCTAAATAAGTTACATCTCGTTAATTCGACAAAAATCAGTTATAACTAGAAAAAATCGTCTTCAATCTGTAGAAATGTGTGAGGTTTTGATTTTTCTTTAGCGGGAAATTAACAAACAAACCATCTGTTCATTTTCTTTGTAGATTTGTTGGTAGATTGGTGGGTCGGTACTACGACTATTTAGGGAAACCTACAAAGTATTTGAAAAATGCAGAAGCAAAGGCAGCTAGGGGTGCCCAGTTGTTGGAAAAGCAGAAGAAAGAAGAAGAAAAGATTCCAAATTGCAACTCAAAGTGGAGTCAGCATGAGGGTGGACAGGTAAGAATTTTTAAATAAATATTTTCAACTTATGACCATTGTTGTGGTTCAACTATGTACCTTGATTATGGCTATCCGTTATTTTTTTTTTGATAAGAGAAGAGATATAAAGAGAAATCACATGCAAAAAGGGCGATGCAATTATCTTTGAAACTTCTTAAATAGAAAAATGTTGCAATTAAAAGAGAACAAAGGAAGTATTCACGATTAAGCAGAAAGTTTTTTTTTTTATATAATTATTTTCTATTCATTAGTTAGTCTCTGGAAAGGCCAACATTTTTAGGGTCAGCTTGGAATGTATTATTGGAGAGATTGCCAAGTTCATTATGTTAACTAAGAACTGTATTCAAGTTTATTCATTTTCAAATCTTAAATACATACAACTTCATGTAATCAAGTTTACCAAACAACAAATTTTTACAAAAAACTATCCAGGAAATCAAAACCTATCGTACAACCATCTTGATCCATCCAACTTTTGCAAGAAGATGAGAGATGACCTGTTACTATTTCGTTTTAGGGAGGTAGGGTGAATAGAAAGAGGGGTAAGGAGAAGGAACAGTTTTTTTTTCTTATGAGAGAAGTAGGATTGTTTGTATTTACTATGGACGGGATGCTATTTTTCAACTTCCTGGCCAAACAAACTCTCAGTGGCTATAGTTAAGTCAATCTGGTGGCCTCGTTAAAGCCTAACCAAAACCGAGGATTAAAGTTTTGAAGCATGAGTAAGATTTTGTTGGTCCATTCCGTGTTTTCCGAAATTGCTGAATTATTTTGAGATTGTTTTGTTAGGTTTGGTGTGATGATGGCTATCCAAGACTGATGCAGAGGCCTCTAGAAATTGCTTTGACAGGGAAAATGAGCAAGCGCTGTGTATGTTTGAAAGCAGACGAGTTGGAAAAGCCAGATTTAGAAGTCTATGAAGGATGTGACTACCACGCCAAAGCATGCAAAGTGTAGATTAGAAACGAACTGGTTGCCCAGTTAGTTCTCAAAGTGTAGACAAAAGAAACAATGCTTCAAAATTTCACAATTTTCGTCTAATTATGCTCCTCATTATACCAATTTACGTCTAATTATACTCCTCATTATACCAATTTACACCACCAACTTCTCCAATGAAAGGATTTATTCTTGTGACTGTTAAAATAGTAACCATATGATAAGTAGGTCACAGTCTCACAGGAGTTGCAAGTTAAGACAGCAACATAGGGAGTGTCAGAGACCATGATTACATATACTCTTGTCATGAAAGCTACTATAGTTGCATTAAGCAATAGCAGCTGCAACCTGATGATTGTAACAACTAACAAGCGCTACTTCCTCTGTCTTCAAGAATTTCAGAATTTTATTTCTGTACTCAATTTATTTGTTTTGGGAAACCTTGATTAGAATAGTGATATCAATTCATATTATGATACTTTTAAGTTTAGTTAGTTGAAGTTTGAAAATTCTAAAGTATAAAAGTTACATCTCTATTGGAGGATTTATTCTCAGTCAATTTTAAAATAAGGAAATTTGACAAATAATTCATGTCGTTCTCACTAAATAAAGTGCATATTTATGTGGCGATTAATATATCACTTCTGTGTGTAACACTCCCTTTGTTCTTTTTTTCTTTCCATTTAAAATTCGGGAATATATCAAGACAATAGTAATTATCATAAAGATTCAATAAAAACAATTTAAATTAATATGAAAACAAGATCAAATTTCATTAAAAAATGATGCAAGTGGATGGACAATATGATATTTAGTAAAAATATTTAGATCACTTAATCAACTAATATATAACTCAATTTGATAGATGTTACATGTACAACTATACTGTTGTAATATTGTTGTAACATATCTAGTTCAAGTTAATTAAATCCAATATTAATCATTTTTAATATTATTGAGTCAAATTGGGTTTAGTTAACTTCGTGTCGGGCTTTTAAATTTCTCCAATCAAATTAATTTGAAGACAAATTTAGGCCCTTATAATTTTTTGAGTCAAAATAGATCGGGTACAATTAGGTTACTAATATTTTGGACGAGTAACTTTTTCACACCCCTCACTCTAGCTAAGTAGCTAGTCTCGGAGTAGGCGGAATCCCTTAAGATTGGTGTGGTTCCAACTTTGTGCTGACATTCTTGAGGTAGTACGAAACAGAGAATACTCTAAACTTAGTATCAGTAATGGCTGAAAAAGGTGGAAAAGGGTTCTCTATTTACAAGGGAGGAGCAGGAGGTATGCCCTCCAACCCTTCCAACCCCTCCATTCCCTTTCCCATTCCTTTTTTGTTTCAATTCTCAATTCCCAATGTCGGGTTTTAACATTTCATTACATTTGGGTTTCAAATTTCCATTATTTTAAACCTAAAAGGGCAAATCTTGCAAATTTCTCTTGGTTTTAGTCCTTTTGGAGCTGTCTTAAGGTTTCACTCTCCTTTTATTAGCTTTATCTTGTGGGTTTCTGTAATCTGTATTCTAATCTTGTCGAGGGATGTTTGTTTACTAAGCGTGCAATCCTATAATGTTATGACTACAACTTAAATTTGGTATCTTTTTATGGTTGGATTACATATCTGGGTGTTTTGGTTTTAATTATCTGAGATCATGATGAAGGTTTGATTTGTGGCTTGCTAGAACTTAAATAGAATTGGTTCATTGGTTATGAATTCGACTGGATTATCAGGGGATATAAAGAAAGAGAAGAAATTCAGAGTTGTAAAATGATTTTAGGTTTAGGGTGCATGGAAACTTGATGCAATTATTACCACTGCGGAAGAAAAAAGTTAAGTGGATGGCTTTGTTACGAGTGACGGTGTGAGGCTGGCAGTGTGTGTTTGTTACGTTTATTGCAGAGTTCTTTTATTTAAGACTAATTATTTTTTGATGAATGTTTATTGTGAAAGGCGGAGATACAATATAGGGCTTGAACTGAGTCTATCTTTGATACCCATCTTGTTTTTAGAGTGAATGAAAGACGGAGTGATGGAGGATTTGATTGTTAACCCACCGGCCTGTCATGAGATATGCTAGTGCTGTACCTGTAGAATATGATGATAGTATTAGTATATCCTAGTATTACATTGCATTTGTGTGATTGATTGTCATGTATTGGATTGTGAGTGAATGTCTCTGACTCAGAATTCAGTTCGGAAGAGACTTGTTCCTGCATGTTGAGCCAGTGTACCATGACAATCTTGGCTCCAAAGATTTTCATAACATGTAAGCTAAGATAACATAAGAAGATGCAATATAAGCTTGCGTTGAAGTATATTACTTATTGAATGATGAGCGGATTCGTTATCGAATGATTTCTGCATGCAATGGTTCAGTTTTATGATAAAAAAAAAGCTATGCTGCAACATATTACTTCTATTTGTCCCATACAATATCTTCTTCCATCATTCAAATCTACTGCTCGGGCCAAGAGTATTGGCTGTACCCTCCTCTACCTTGGCCAATGGCCAATGCATACTGATCGCATCAGGCTTTTGTCTTTAAATAATGTCATTTACATATTCTTTTGTGTGATGCTCTTGAAAGGAAAGGATGATGACTCCCCTAAATTAAAGAAGGGAAGGAAAATTTATTTCAATGATGAGGCTACCCATTCTCTTTTTCTTATAATATAGTTTTATTGCCTACCTTAGTCTCATTTTTTCTTAGGTTTCATGCTTTTGCCATCAGCTTAAGTTGATGTCTGTAATATTTTTCATATCTTAAGGTGAAACCTCTGTTTTTTACTTTGTCTTATAGTCATAATTTGGCCTTTGTTGCATTAGTTTGCCATGATAAAGTGTGTCTGTATCCTTTTCCATTTTGTGGTGTGAATCTTTCATGAAAGGTGGAAATTTTTGAGTTATGTTTTGTATATGTTTTGTTTTTGGGTGAAGCAAGTGATACTACCTTTATGTGCTGTAATAATTATGGTGGGTCTGTCGTTTATCTGATGATTCTTGTGTGCATGTTTTGTTGTGATTTTATTTTTCAAAAATGTCAAAAATGTGGTGATGCTTGTATTTTTGGTGGCTACTTTTTGGTCTCATCCAGAGTCCCCTGCTGACTTTTCATCAAAATCTGGAGGAAAAGGTGTACCTTCAAAGGGTAATTGTCTTTTAATTTTCTGTAATTTGCAGCCTTCTATTTAATGTTGTAGATTCGAGTTGTTTAAGTTGTGCTCTTTTGCTTGTTTTAATTTATACTATAGGTGATTGGGGGAAAGGAGAAAAAGGCTCTGCTAGAAAAAATCCTGCTAAGTACGAACTTAATGTTCAGTCAGGTGTGCATTTCCTATCTTTAAGGCTTTTCTTATGATACTCTACACTTATCAATCCTTTGCTCTTCAAATGCATACTAGTCTCTGTGTTAGAATAGGAATTAGAAAAGGAAATGAATGCAAGCTTATTCCATCAAGCAGATTATAAGAGCTGGATTTCTGGGTCTCCATGAATAAAACAACCATCTCACATACCTAATTAAGTTTCTGAACTTTGTGCATAAGGCAGCTATTCCTGCATACCAAATTAACTATTTGTAATCATTATAGAGTTGTCTTATTATCTATCAATAGATAGTATTTATATAAATGAAGAGCTACAGGAAAGGTAGCAAAGAATGGGGTAAATATATGAGAGGCACATAAATTAGTTGAGAGGGAGAGAAAGGGAGGGTGGTAAGTAAGGAGGAACAAGAGAAAGAGCAACTGTAAGTAGGAGAGGAGAAGGGACTTAGATTGATATCACTAGACGAAAGACAGAGAGGAAGGATAAAGATACCAAATCCAAATCCAATCTCATGAAGCTTGTTTGCTATGCTTTGCATTAGCTTTTCCATTATTTGTTTGAAATGTTGAAGTGATTATCATTATAGTAGCCTTTCTTGATCTTTTTTCTTCCTGAGATTCATTAGTCTTTACCTTGCCCCTAACTAGAAAACGTTGAAATGTTTAGATATTTTGTTGATTGATGAGGTCTTGCAAATTGTATGATTTTAGGCTTCTAGCTTATTCCTATATTCTATGTACAACACCAAATAGAGTACCTTGTACTTTTCTGCATCCCACTTGTCCATAAATCTGTTCTTTATAGTGTTGTTGGGTTCAACTCAAGTAAATACAAGGAAAACAAACTCAGACCCCTTAGAAATATAGCAAAGGAATAAGGGTGGAGTTCTTTCGCTTGAGCATCAGCAGGAAAGATCTTCCCTTTCGGGCTTTCAAGAAAAAAATAATACTTTGGGAGGAGCCTTGGGCTTTACACCTCCATATGATCGAACGATTGAATTGTAAGATAACAGTTTAAGAAGGTTTCCTAGTCATAATATCTATATCATTTACAACCATTCCATAGTACCACCATGTGCTCCATCACTTGTTTGATGGAGGCTACCCCATAAGCTAGCAATTAAGGGTTGTTCACCTGTCACCACACATAAATTCATGCTAAATAGTATTCTAAAGCAACTTTCTAATTCAAACCCACCATAGACATAAAGCACTCTTAGCTTGGTAAGTATCTAGCTATACTTAAAAGTTTCTCTTGAATCTTGATCTTTTCCAACTTTTTTGCGACACTTACAAGGATGATGAGCAGGAAGAGTCGATTGACTGCTCGACCATTCGTCAACTAGGTTAACTTACCGCTTTTGGAGAGAAGCTTAGATTTCAGTCAAATCAACCTTTTTTGGAATTTTGCAATGCTAGCAGCTCCCAGTCAAAGACTTAAATACATAGCTTGGAGAGAGCCAATCTCACCCTCTTAAAGCAAAGTGCCCCACATTTGGAACTTTATCCATCGCCTAGTGGAATCATCGACTCCTCATAGTCAACTATCAGAATATCCATCTCTTTTAAAATAGCAAGGATGTAAGAAAGCTAAATTTCTCTTGGATTTTGTAAAGGATCAAAACATTTTCTGTAATCCCTAATCTTTGATTTAGGGGAGCACAAAACCCTTGGAGCTAATAAAGTAATGAGTGAACCATGTTTTATGGTTGATTATTTAAAAGGGAGCAAATAAAAGTAAAAACCCTAAACATTTGAGATCTCAAACTGAGCTGTGCCTAATTACCAAGGTTGCTTCTCAGTTGTACACTTTTTGCAAGATTGTTGCTATTGAAGGATTCTTTGGAGCTATTTCGTTGATATCTTTGTGCTAATCATTTGTTGCTACTCTCTTCCTCTTGTATTGTAAAACTTATGTCATCATAGAGATTCTACTTATTGTGGGTATGTTTCTTAGGGCCTCCTCTTGTTGGCTTGTTGCTCTCTTTCTCTCTCTTTGTCATCACAGCTATTTCGTTGAGATCTTTGTGCTAATCATTTGTTGCTACCCTCTTCCATTTGTACTGTAAAATTTATGTCGTCATAGAGATTCTAATTATTGTGGTTATGTTTCCATGGGCCTCCACTTGTTGGTCTCTCTCTCTCTGTCCCTCTCCTTTTTTTTTATGATTGATCACTTGTTTGTTTTTGTATGATCAGAAGAATTGTTTCCCTTTGGTCTAGAAGAACAATTCTTTGTTACATGCTTATATATGTATCTATTTCGTTATTAGTTTATGGGTTGTAAATATTTCTGCTATCTGTTTTCCATAGAGATTCCGAAGAACTCTCAGTGCGTGATGGATTGTGAGGCAGCTAATATTTTACAAGGAATCCAAGATCAGATGGTTTTTTTATCTCGTGATCCTACTATCAAACTTCCTGTGTAAGAATCTGTGTTTTATGACGCTTTCTTAACCTCTCTCTTGTTTTGTATATTGTCTTGGAGTCGCATAAAGTAGAGAGGGAATTCTGTGGTGAAGGTTTAGTATGGACAGAATTCAGTACTCTAGTCCTGGTGGCTCCTCAAATGTCATTGCCTAGAGTGGTAGGTTTTACTTGTATAACCTCTAACAAGTCTTCGAATATCAGTTCATTTGACAAGGGTCTTCTGTATGCTAAAGCTGGAGCACGCTATTCAGATCCCAAGAGTGTCAGACAAGTTCTCGAGTATCCTTTTATCAGTGAATTACTGTCTACAATGCAAAAATTTTCAATTGTTTAGCGTCTTAACTCATCAAGCAGGACTCTCAAGAAGTATAAGATTTCTGACAGTGAGGTTTGGGTTGCAAACTTGGTGACTTGGTGATTGAATTTTGAAAATCAAAATACGAAGTATTTGCTAATGATGATGCCTCCTGTTGCAGATATGTGTCATTGCCAATACATGCCCTGAGAATGCTGAAGAGGCTTTTGCCCTTGTCCCTTCCCTGAAGGTATGTTGTGTGCAAGTACCAAGTAGGATATAATAATTGCACCAGAGTTACTCATATACCTTTTTTATCAATAGTCCAAGAAAAGCAAGATCAGTGAACCACTTGAAGAGATCATATCCCAGCTGGTCAAGTTGAAGTTGCCAACAGAAGACCATAAAGAGTAGAGAGAAAAGGTTGGTAAATTTGTTTTTGCTTTCTGCAGTAGCATTTGTTCCATCATTGTTGCATGTTATAAGCTTGGTTACCAATCTTCCATAGTTCCATTTCCACTTTACAAAGTTTAGGGACTGTTCATTTTCATTGCATGTTATACATTATTTTTGAAATTTACCAAGTGTTTTGGAAACAAGAAAATAGTAGTTTCTTGTTTAATGTTGTCGGATATCCATTATTGTTGCATGTCATATAAGTTTTTAAAAAAAATTTATATTGTACCCCGTACAGCTTTTATGATCTCTTAACCAAAGTCGGCAATGATACCTAACATGCTCTAGCTTGAGTTTCACTCATATTTATGGAGCATAGCCATCGCAGGAACTATGATATGTCTTGTTATTATCTCATAAGGTTTCTATCCTACTTGCAGATGATGTATCCTTGCAGCTTGTTAAAGCTACTTTTAGCTGGCTTTTGGTATTTGGTTTTGTATAGGTCTTAGTGTTCAAAAAAACGTTGTCCAGTGTAGATGTCTGGTGGTAATGGCGTAATGGGTGCCAAACCGTAACTTCATGTGAATCCAAACTGTTTGAGCCATCTACTTTTGAGTTTTGAAGCTCTTCCTTACTGCTGATCATTAGCTAATATCTTTGTACGCCAATTACTTGGTACTCATCTGTTACTGTTATCCTTCGAACCTTTATAAGGTATTTGTGTTGCCTTGCACGGGGACAATGCTCCCTCAGTGGACCTCTGTCTAACTTTGCATTTGGTGTAGTGGTTTGCACAAGCACGTTGGCCAATGGCCAGACAAAGGTTCGAATGATGTATAATCTAGTATCAATTATGATCACTGTACTTTACCTGTACTTTGCTCTAGATAAGTCTGTTTTGGTCTTCTGGAATTGACTAAAGTCCCATGTTTTTGGAAAAAAAGAATTTAGTAAAGAACGCTGAATTAGTTGATTATGCTAAATGATTGACACTTCAAGTAAACAAAAAATAGAAAAACTCAAGTATTAGCTCAGTCCACTTCTTTCAACCCTATAATTGGACAAATTGGTCAAACGGAGAAGCATAGTAAAAGAAATTTCATATTGCAGTGAGAATTGTTGAGTACATACCATAGGAAATCAGGTCTCAAATTTTATTTTCTTCTAATGAAAAGACAAAAAATAAGTAAATAAAAGCACCCTTCAAAATGCATCAGCACTCGAGCTCATTTGCACACAAAAAATTTAACCATATTCCAGATGCGATTCTCATTGAATAGTTATTCCATATGAAACTTGTTTGAAAAAATAATTATTAGATATTGAATAGTTCCAAATCTTTTTATGCCACCATATGAGGTACTTGATATCAATAAGAAATAATCGGATATTTTTCAAAATTGATACGAAAACAATGAACTATAACCTTCTAAACGACTCTTAGGGTTTAATATTCTTCCCATGAGTCTTGTAGGGTCATAATATGCTTAGACAGTGATTGAAACACCTACTTTAACTCTAAACACCCATTTTAATTGATTATCAAAACTCCCATAATTAAATCCTAAACTTATTTTGAGGCTTCTATAGATAAATTTTATGGCATTTTTGGTTGTAAACCTCCTTATATGAATCTATGAGACATCCATTACCTTTTTTAGTTTTCGAGATTTTTTGTGATAATCGTCAAAATTCAGTCATTTCGTATCTAGATTGTATGAGAAAACACCTTCATTATCTTACCATGGGTCATATAAGGTCAAATTAGACCTTACAAGTAATTGAAACTTTCTAATATGACTCTAAATATATACATTTCAACCGAAATCCATGTACTTACAATTAGGTTACAAAAATCATTTTTAGGGCCTTTGGAGATCAAATATAAGACAAATTAATATGCAATTACCAAATATTGCAATCAATATTGCAATCAAAGGTATACAATATGATGTCTGAAATTCATCTATACACCAATAGGGTCATAATGTGTTAGAAGTAATGAGTCCTAAAAGATGAGAAAAGTTTAGAAATGATCAACTGTGAAACATATAAATCCAATATTCTATTATGACCACTCGTTTTGGATCTATGAGATTTTACACTCAAAACAAACAACCAATTAATTTTTCATAGATTCCAGGTGCATTCCGAGGTTTCTCCTTAGTGGCCTCGGTGGCGTCTTATTTGAGATATTAAAAAAAATCTTTGACAAGCCATAAAATTGGTTACAGGACTCCGAATGAGGTTTATAAAATGTCTAAATTGTGTATTTTTTTCGAGTTCTATGCACCCCAAATTCCCGTATGAGGGATTTGTCCACTTATTTTCTCCAAAAAATAGCCTCTAACACCATATAATTTATGAAATTCAATTTTTAAGGTTAATTCCTTCATGAACACAACATAAGCGAAGCTTAACTCATCTAATCAAGTTCTCAATCACTCCCATTGTTAGGCTCAAGATCAATCCCATTGTTTATCTTCTCAAGTAAAAATTCACCAAAAAAAGCCACATAGATGTTTACATAGATGCCACTCTTGGCTACTTAGGTGCTAATATTTTGGTAAAAGTTAAGCTTCATTTGCTTTGGCTAGCATTTTCATGACTTATGCAATTGCATTTCATTATGTTTACCAAATAGCAAAATAAGTTATGTAGGCTTTCTCATCATATCTTACGACTTCAAATCTTCACCAATATTAAGTATTTAATATTACTGTGAGAGATTTATAATATTTGCATAAGTTTAGTGATCTCATTGTTTTAATAAGTAAGTACATGAGTAGATCACTAGAGCTATCAAAATTTGACCAAACTCGATTTCAATTAATGTAGTCATACTTATACAATCCTTAACTAATTTCAATCAATTACCTAATTAGTTTAGTCCTTGGGGTATAACTTTAAAAAATACATATATAATGACTTGTATTTTTTAGGCTTTAATTTGGGATATATATATATATATATATATATATATAAATCCTTGTCAAAATGGCTAGATATATAAACTATAGACTGTTTTCCCAAAAATTTATGGCTATAATGAATCATTATATAAACGAACACTTTTTTCATCTTAAAATTGCTTATGAATGAGCTTCAAGTAGTCTATATAAGCGATTAAATAAGCGGAGTTTATGATTAATGCATGTACGTCTAAACTGATTCGAAGATAAACCCGGCCTATTTCAACTATCCATGTCTTTGGAACTAATGCAAAGATAAACCCAAGCTAGTTCGAAGTTTCGAACTAATTAACACATTCACATTCACAACTAACAACACCCATTCAAATACCCATGTTTCAAAATGGAATAAACAACAAAAAACAAAAAAAAATCGGAACATACCTCGATGAAGGACACGACGAATGAGAGGGAGTCGTTGGTGGTGTTGGGTGATGGCGTAGCATTGCTATGGGTGGTGGCATGATAATGGATGTAAGAGAGGTATGGTTGCGAGAGGACAAAAGAAATTAAGGTTAAGCACTGAAGAATGGCCGTAATTTTTTTTTTTTTTGAATTTAAGGTAACTAGTATGCGACGGGGGTGGGTTAATGACGCCACATTTTATAAGTGGAATGATTAATATGCAGCGGGGCTAGGTATTTACGCCACAAATTATTATATGAATGATTAAAATGCGGCACGTCTAACTTAATGACGCCGCATATTATTTATAGCAATAATTAATTTGCGGCTTTTTTAATATTACGCCGCAAATCTCTAGCCTTTATTCTTCATTATTTTACAAGTGAATAATAAATTTCAAGCTTATTGAAATTTCCTTAAGAAGCACCTAGTACATCTATTTCAATTTATGGAAATTTTAAAATTATGTCAAAAGTAATGATCAACCTTTACAATTTTGTCATTTTGAACAACTGCGGTTCGCGAGAATATTTTCATATTCTTATCATGGTCTAACATGGTCATAGTAGATCCTAAAAGTGATTAGAACTTTTAGTTTGACTTTAAATATCCATTTCAAATTATTCCCATATACCTACTTGTGCACACCATGTACTTACACATACATTTGTCATAACATATCATTTGACTCTAAGAGTGATTTAGAACTTTTAGTTTGACTCTAATTATGCATTTCAAATGATTTCCATATACCTACTTGTCCACACCATGTACCTACACATCCATTTGTAAGAACTTATCATTTGAATTGTCTATTTCTATTCTTAGAATAGGAGTTTTCCATCCCCAACATGAAATGTACCATAGAGGAATTTTTTTTTTACTATTATGATGTTTGTTTATGGTTCCAAATAGAGTTATATGACCCATGAGGTATCTAGTAATTCCCTATGAGATTCCAAAAAATTTCACCAAAAAAATCTGAAATGGTTTATATGATATATCCTTCAAATCTAAGAGTTTTTCAAGTTTTTTAGTCACGAAAAGGTTTACAAAGGGAGCTTCCAATAGTCTTAATTGATGATGGCATAAGATGATTGTGTAGAATTTTACAAAGATAAGGAAAGTTCAACCACATTCTTTCAATTGACCACCTTCCCCCTACCCCACAAGTGCTAACTAAACACAATATTGCACAATGTCAAGTTACCTGTAAAATAGGAGTAAAAAAAGAAAACATTATGACATAAACAGCTATTAAAGTGTTGCTCGACTGTAAAAAAAAAACTACTTTTCCTGGGTTTGTGCTTCAGACAGTAACCTAGCTTTACTCCTGAAAGTGTAATGTTCTTCATACATCACTATGCTGTCAGGGGCATGATTGCTCATTACTTCTGTTGGATTAAATGATCAGCTAAAGGCAGGCATCAACAATTCAAAGAAACGAGTCTAAAACCCCTATCAACTCCAGTAGGAAGATAGTCAAGAGTTTAACAGCAGTGGCTACACACCAAACAAGCGCTATGTACATTTCAAAACATCCAAAACCAAAGGTATTTGGGAAGATTGGCATAAAAGAGATTGAAACGTAACAAGATTTCACCAGTTATGGAGCTTAGTAGATTGGCCCTGTGACTGGGAGCAATCCCTAGCCCAATGTCCAGCCTGGCCACACTTAAAACAAGTACCAGATGTTTGGCTTCCTCTCGCACCAGCAGCGACATTGGATGAGGCAGTAAGACAGTCTTTTGCCCAGTGTCCATCCTGGCCACATTTGAAGCAGGAGGAAGCCGAGGAACCACTTTTTAAGCCATAGCTTTTGTTGTCAGTGGTTTCAAACCTCTGACCATAGCTAAAGTTTGGAGCGCTAGTTCCGTTATCATAGTCATTCCATGACTTAGTAAAGCCAGAGGCTGCCTGTGAAGATATTTTTTGACAGACCAAATTAATAAACTTGAAAGGCACAGTAAGGAGTTGATAACCAGAAAACACATTATTACTTGACAGCGAAATACACCAAACTCAAGTCCCAAAACCCAAAATGTATGATTCCACAATGTATCATGGTCTTAGCGCACCATTTATAAAAATGCGTTTCTATATGTCACCAATGATGCCCCATTTGCTCCTTCTGGGGCAGGAAAATTGATAAATTTACCCCCTCTAAGTAATCCACATATGCAGGTGCATCTGAACTTGACAGGAGGTGGAAAAAAATAAAAAAGAAGTTAAGACTTGATGATTTTACAGTCCCTTAAGCTATAAATTTCAAAAGTGAGTCATTGTACAAATTCTCTAAATGAACAGTCACTGAAAGCAATCAACACCTGTACACCTCCTCCATCCCTACCGAGGCATAATAAGAGGTCCAGCTACCACTTTTTTTACTGTTTGTTCAGAACTGAAAAAGATGCTGCTTGAAAATCAAGAAGGGCAAAGCCACAACCTGCATTTCACTCAAACCTATGGAGTTCTTCAATAACATATATTCTTGAAAAGATTGGGCATACAAAGTTTATGTCAATAGGAAAAAACTTCTTGATCAAAAGCAAAGATATTCACAAGGATCCAATCCATGTGGCTACCTCAGACATCAACTTAAGAATAAGCTACAGCATGTTAGTGACAGATTCTGAGCAACTTACAACAAGTATGCTAAAAAACACCGATATTTTGTTTCTGGCATCAGAAATCATTCACATCTTCATCTTTGTAGAATTCACTGTCACTTAGAAACTATCAAAGAGGCATCCTTACATACGACGAAAAAAGGAAAGAGTAACAGCTACAAAACAGGAAGCCATTCATGGTTCTAATTCATGTATATACATACTATCAGAGCTGAAAAGTAATAAAGCACCTGGTTAGTAGGACTCTGATAGAACTGCTGCTGCACTCCATTCTTCCAAGCCTTCTCTGCTGATGCTAGAAAGAACAGCAGAATAAGAGAATAATGTGAAGGCCATAATAACCAAGAACAATGAACCGAGTGTAACACCTTTCCTACCTTTAGGAGAAGCAATATTTTCAGATGTTTCATCACACCACTCGAAAAACCCACAGCCTCCATTCTCCTGCAGAAATGAACCCAAATTTTAGAATTAGCAACCCTAAATGCCTACAGATTCTTCTAGAAAAATACAACTAAGAATCATTTGAAGGTGTCCAGAAGCGGAAACTGTAGAATAATTTCCACTGCTGTAGTATTCCACAGTGCAAAATATCTAATGGAGTCCTACAGGTACCTTTACTGCTCACTACGTTAAGTATAGGTAGCACATTAAGGAAGAAGCAACCTACTAATACATCGACTCGAACTCGAACTCGATAAAGTTCAAAGTTTACCCTGCTGAATTCGCATTGCAAACAATCAAATGAAACTACTTCAAATTCAATATTTCCAAGAAATAGAGATAGACCTGGCGGATTGGGCAACGGATGAACTTGCGACCCCTATTACGCTCAGTATTCGCAGTAAGCAGCAAGCATGTTCCCGATCCACAAGGACACACCTTCTCCGCTCCAATTACCGCCGACGGCGGCGTTCCGGCTCCCAAATTCACCGCCGACGAGGCCATTTTAGGACATTCCCTAGCCCAATGGCCTTCCTTTCCACACTTAAAACATGCGCCACTACCTCCTCCGCCGCCGCCTGCGGTGGTAGTACCAACGAGCGACTGTGAGGTCGATCTAGTGAGGCCACTCTGCTGCTGTTTCTGCCATGTGAGGCTCTTGCTTCCCTTGAGTGCAGCAGTGTAAGCCCCCTCCTTGATTAATTCGACGGAGACCGCTTTCTGTATCTTCGATCGCGCCGTTGAATCGGCGTCGATGCGGCGGCGCTTGGAGGAGGAGAGAGAGAGGGCTTCGGCTTCGGCGGCTTCGAGTTGGTAGATAAACTCGACGTCCTCTTCGTCTTCGGGAATTACGATTACCGGCGTTTTGGAGTTCGCCATTGGAGGTGTTGGTTGCTTCTTTGAGAGACTCAACACCTCCTAAGCGCAAAAAGGATCATGCTGCACCATCTGCACCCGGAATAATTTCACTGATCATTTAATAAAGTTCACTGAACATTTCCCTTATTTCACTAACCATTTACAAAACTTCCCTGATCATTGTCCAACGATCATATCCTTCATTTCAATGACCATTTGCCCAATGAACATGTCTTTCATTTCAATGATCATTTACTTAATCTCAGTGAACATTTACTCACTGAACATTTGATAAATTTCACTGAACATCTAATTAAATCTACTAAATTGTGTTCATTTTACACTGAGTGCATGATGCGCATCATGCACCTGAGTGCAGGGTCCAAGCGCTAGCCTCTCCTTCTCCATTTCCCACCATTTACAATTTGTCGTCTTCTGTCATGTCACGGAAATTGCTACTCCATTTTTGTAAATATGAGAAATATTATATACTATTAAATTTCAAATCAAATTTAAATTTTAAATATTTTTAATTTTATATTTATAAAAATTATTAAAAATTATTATTTAAAAAACAACTAGATACATTACTAAGGAAGTTATGAATATAAGAGAGGAACACAAAAGAGCATTCAAGGATGAAAATAATTGTTAGCCTTTTCTATTGGTAATTTATTTTCTTTTCATATAAATTCATGATTGATAAATATTATAATTTTGACGAGTAACTTATGTTATATTGAGTGATCACTTTTACAAAGGATATAATAACTTTATTATATTTCGTGTATACAATATTTTTTGAAACTGTTATAGTATATCATAATGGTATTTAAGATTAGGTGTTTAACTTCTTTTATTTACATAACAACCTCAATAAGACTAGCACCATAAGTAGAAAACATGTAAGGAAAGAAAATGTGCCAATGCCTCATTTAAGTAATTAATCTTGTTGGGTCCAAAGAAAAGACATATATGACATAAAGACACCTTGAACAATTGGCCCCACCTTAGTTTTTGCAACGTGAGAGATTAAAATCTAACGTATAAGACTAGTAGACTATAAAAGATGTGAAAAGCATACATCTCAAGATGGCTTATATGTGAATATCATAATGTGATGGGGACAAGAAATAATTAACTCATTTTACATGTACTATTTTGCAATATGATTCAATATTCAATAAATATAATAGAGCACCTAAAGTAAGGTTTGCGCTTGGTACGTATATTATCAAAGTCGGGCGAATTTTATAGTTTTCTTGTGTTAGGAATAACTGCCTATGCGAACTCGATAAGAAGGAAAAGAGTGATGGCCTCGCAGTTTTAGGTTTGCATAGTACATAAATATTAATCGCAATCAGGTAGCTTGAAAGCACTTTCTGACGCATTTAGCTCATGTTTCTTTTTTCGTCTTTCTCTTCTTTGGTTTTATGCTATTTAATTTTTGTATGTTTTTCGAACGTAAAAAAAAAGTATGAATTTTGTAAATCTCTTCTTTCAATAAGATAGATTACTTACGTGTTGCTTAAGTGATGTCCAACTTAAAGTCATCCTTCCAAACCTTATTTTAACGTTATTCTCTTTTTGCACTTTGCATTTGCCTTTCTCCTTTGGTCGAATTCTATTGGTTTAACAATCACTCCTTAAATGTTGTATGACGTATTCACATCTCCATCCATCTCTGTGTTTAACAACTAGCTATATATTCAAGTATTCTGTCTCTACAAGCTAGTTTTCACCCTAAAAGTGCATTGATCCTATTATGGGGTGGAATCATGGTGATCATTTGAATCTACGGTTACAGCATTCACCAGTCTTCCTTGGTTCAGTGTAAGTTGCTCTTCTTTTCTTGGATACATACACAATACTTGACTCGAAGGACTGCCTATAAAAGATGCCAATGGTATTGTGTTATGGTCCATTGCAAGGTATGAGGCTTGAGTCTCGTATTGGTCATATGAGAGGTTGATGTGGGGATTATATAGGATAATATACTCTCCTTCCCTTAAACTAGTTTTTGAGGATGCCTCTCATTTTGTCCTGTATTTTATTGTTAAATAAGCCAGTAATAATTCAGTATTTTACGTGTTACGTCAGTCATGAGTCGTACATACTCCTACATAGAACAATTGTTCTCTTGTACTGTTGCAAGGAATTGTACTAATGGTATGGTATGCAAAACATTTCATATGTTAGTACGAATGAAAGTGAGAAGGATCAACAGATGACAGTACTCTTCAACGGGAACAGGTGTGTTTTGAATGCAACCGAGTTACAGGTACAGAGCATACTCCACGATTTAATCCCTGGATTTGATTTGGTTCAATAGCCACTTGTATTACTTGCTGTGATCTAGAGTGCAAACTTGCAAGAGTAGCTGTAAATGGATTAACTGCGCAGCAATTGTTCGAATAGCTGGTGCAGGCAAGAGCGCAATACTGTGGTCAGCAGCACACGACATAGACAAGTCTATGAAGATGCCAAGAGTAGGAGCAAACAATATGGCCACAAGTTTCCTGAAACTTCAACTACATGGCCTTCAAGGATGTTCTATAAAGAATTCGTTAAAATTGTTCCTCCAACAGAAAAGAAAGATTAGGGTCCAAGCAAAATCTCCACACCCTGAGCTCACCAATATACATCATACCCTTGCTCAAACGACGAATGAATAATATGATTTAAGCTTAGATATTCAGTTCGAAATTCTGTAGTCGAACGAGAACTGGCAGATAATCAATTAAAGCTGTGTTCTTATAAGAATAAGTTGTCAAAACCTTCTGCAGGTTTACAAGTTAAAAACAATGTCTAACTGTTTCTTGGATGTCGATCTGTATAATCCATAAGTTTAGGATATCCAGCTATCCAGATAAACAATCTGAGCTCAATCCTACACATAAATTAGGTGATTTATTTTCAGTTTTGATTCCTTATTTAAAAGGGTATCCTCGACTAAAGAGATTCAACAAAACTCAGAAGATCAGTTGTAGTCATAAAATTAATTTTCTTCATTAATAAAATTGAGTGTGAATGTGTCATCGTTCTTAATGGTACATGCATAGCTTCTAGCTACTAATCAAACAGCCAGGTTGGTTTGAATTCGTATGCTTTTGCCACTCATCTAATCTAAATACTTGACAGAAATTGCAAAAATTATGAGACACTAGTGATTTCCCTGATAATGCAGATACAAGACATATGAAGTGCTACCTGTAATAGTGTGTGAGTTCTGCGATCATGAATCTACGACAACTTCAAATGGAGCAGGCGATTCTCTGACAATGAGCATCTGCAGATACTAAAGCTTCTGACAAAAAAAATAATAGCCATAACAATAATACAATGACAGAAGTGTTGGAAGTTGCATCTGTATTTTTCCTTACAGAGGGGAGATCGTGCAACTCGCCCAACAGTGGTTCAGGGACCTCACATAGGATAATTTACAGTGCTCTGCTGGTCACATTATACACTATTTGCTTAAATGTTGCTGCTAAACATTCGATGTGATTCCATAAAATCCAGTTGGAGAATAAAATAGGGAGTTCCGGCTTAGGGTAAAGATAAACATTTAGGTATCCGCTTGTAAGCCACCTTATCCGAGCTATGATATTTTCATATAGGTAGTACATCCTCAGCAATTGGCATCAGTAATCAAGAGAAGCTACAGATGCCATCCCATTGCTGTTATGTCTCAAGTCCTGTTGAATGGTGTAGTCGTCACAGCTGCTGAAGCAGTTTTGGTTCTTGGACCTTGATGTAGATTTTGGAAAATGAAGTCCCTCTTTACCCATATGCTGCACTTCTTGAGGGGATAGGATCTTGATGTACCACACATTGTTGACAAACTCCCTAAAAATGAATTGCATTCTTGAGTTCAATCGATAAAATTTTTTACGAAATTTAGAAAGATAAACCAATACCACTAAGATTTTGTTGATTTCGTAACAAATCATTTCTCAATTCTTAGAGAATTGAAACAATGGGGTATTGCATAAAGAAGACTAGGAACTTACTGCCAAGGGTCATCACCAAGCAGGAGAACGTCATTCTCACGGTCAACAAATACAAGCTGCCAGCCTGATCTCAGGGGATCCTCAAGTTGGCCTTCTAAGCCAAACAAATGAGCAAGTTCACTGCGCAGCTCTTCATAACTGCTAAATTTAGATATATCCAGTGATCGCCCGAGGGACCCCGATTTCTGAATCTGTCACACAAGAACTCCATAAGTCCCAACATAAAAACAAGAGACTATACCAGCTTATAAAAAGCCACATTTCAACGCAACACAGGAAGTCACATAAGCTACAGTACAAAAAAATTCTTAGTAACACGATTAAACCCAAGTCCAAGACCAAGTGACTCACCTTTACAAAGGTTCCACTAGGTGGGTTTGCATGATCTACATTTTCTGATGACTGCAGGAAGCCTGATTCATCTACACAGCTAGTAGTCATCATAGCAGGAGGAAGATCAATCCCTGCAGCACTTGGAAAACTGGAACAAGCAAACGGAATGGTCAATGAGTGATTCTCATTGTTATTACATCTGAGGTTTGCCAGCTCATTCTGCTGAACGTTAACCCCAAATAACAGATTGCTCTGTGGATCACCAATACCATGGTAGGTAGAAAATTCCCTACCAGGCAAAGGTGGCAACAAAGAAGAGATATCGGAGATACTAGAAGAAATCTGAGGTTCAACTGCTACTCGCTTCGATGATAAGGGCGTAGATGATACTAGAGGGTTAGAGTGAGGTATATTGATTTGTCGGGATCCAACACCCTGAGAGAATGAATTCAGTAAACTATGCATCGGAGAAAAGTCAGCAGCAGTTACAGAGTTCATGATAGAGTTCGAAAACATTTTCTGTGGGCATGAAGAAGAAATTGTTTCCAGGGAAGTAGGCAGGGCCAGAGTGGATGATCCAAACGAAGGTGGCTTGCTGGTAATTTTCAGAATATGTTGTTGATCACAAAGTTGATTTCGAAGTTGCTCAAAGTGTGGAAGCTGTTGCTGCTGCTGATCACTATATGCATGGCAATGTTGCAGTTGTTGCTGCAGGAGCTGACCTTGGACTTGGATGTGAGCCACAGTTTGGTTTTCTTGAAAGTTCTGAACTAAGTTTTGCTGGGATTGAGCTTGCTGTAATGATTGATTTGGTAGAGATGACGGCTGGCAAGACACCTTCTGATTTGGTTGGAACTGGAGAAGAGATTGGTTGGGACGTTTCTCCAAGATCCCTGGATCGACCCCTGGATCTTGTAAATCAGCAGATGTCATTGTTTGAAATATATCATGTTGTAGACCCAATACCGCAGCATCCAGCCTTGGTTGCATCCAAGGGGTGTGCCCATAGTCTTGGAAATTTAAGAATGGCATGCAACGACCTCCAACCTCTCTCTGGAGCCACATAAGCGGAGAGTTGAGGCCCAAGTCACCGTCCTTCAAAACTAGCCAAGGATATACAGAGAAAAGAAAGTTAAAAAGAAAAGTGTCCAACAAGCGCAAAGAGATAAGACTTAGTTTCAGATACACAAATCAAACATACATGATGATAGCCGAACTGAAGCAAATGAACCAACCTGGAAAGGATGGCAAACTAGATGACCATGGACGCTTTAGTCTGAGTGGGAATGGAGAAGGATACATGGGAAATGTAGTCAAAGGTTCGATCTCCCATAAAGAGACCCGAGGCTGCCTTTCCCCGGCAGTGGATTCATCCCAACCAACCTGCATATACAGAGGTTTTTGGTGATTCCAGTATACTAGTTTCGTATGTCAGAGCTAAAAGCAAAAAGAGCCTGCAAATAGAAAAAATATTCTCGGACCAGTTTCCTATAAATCCATTAGATTATTTAGATACAGACTAGGTCTCATCCAAATATAAAAGCACAAATGTAAACAGCTGATATGTATCAGTACTGCCAATCTGCCATCACAAAGTACAACACTCCCAGACCTAAAAGATAAAACAAAAGGTCTAAAATGCACAATTTTTATATTAGTAGTGGTAAAAAAATAATGCTTAAAATTTAAAAAGGAATTGAGAAGATTCAATCAACCTTTACTGAGTGCCAATGGGAGTTCGGCCAACGAACAGGATCCAAATCACCAATGCCCGTTATTGTGCCCATATACCTAGAAGCCCAGCATTTTTGTTAGAAAATCCCAACAGTCATTTGAAAGATCAATAATATTTGAAGGAACAAATACAAAGCAAACAACAATCAGTGGGCAAATAACAAGTGAATAGTGCAAAAGTCAAACGACATTGCAACTAAGAAAAGCAGAGGAAGTATAAGATAATTCCTCACAAAATGTTTCAAGGATAGAACAAAAACAAGCAACCACTTCATGTACCTAACAAGATCCTCACCCCTTCACTTTTTTCAATTTAACAACCAAGGATCAAGGTAATGCCAAAATTTAAATTTTCTCAAGCAATAACGAAGTGCTAAAATGAACAAGTATCCTAAAAAAGAATATCCCAGTCTGAATAATAAATTAATAACCCCTAAATTGAAAGCCCTAAAGAAAGTAGGAATGTACTTTGGATGGACTAGATTGGACTTTGCCAAGTCCATATTCAGTCCAATAATTTTTGGCCATGAAATTTGAGTCCCAATCCAATAGCTTTTTGAAATTCAGTATGATCTAATCCAAACTTTTTTGTGCAAGTCTGGATATAATCTAATCCAATCCTATCCTATCTTTTACATATACACTTCTTATTTTCCTTTGGCGCTAATTAAACCCATATTAGCTTAATTTTTTGAAAATATGATGATAAAACTATTTTTTAACATCAATAACATGGAGACCACAAAGAGAGTTAAATCATTAGCTACACAAATGCCATAAGTCATAACATAAGCTAATAGAATCTGACACTCTTCCCTTTTACTGTTTTACACTCAACACCATAATAAAAATCATCCCATGCAATATAAAGAAAATTATCTTTATATTACTTATTTTTATTATAAACATATATATAAACTTTCGGCTAAAGTTGGACTTTGGACTCTAGACAATAGGGTCCAAA
Source organism: Dysphania ambrosioides (assembly GCA_026401315.1). Lineage (NCBI taxonomy): Eukaryota > Viridiplantae > Streptophyta > Magnoliopsida > Caryophyllales > Amaranthaceae > Dysphania > Dysphania ambrosioides. The sequence continues at coordinate 1,039,647 of CM048672.1, forward strand.
TCCAGTCCAATGTATTTTGGACTCAAAAATTTGAGTCCAAATCCAATCCAAACATAGAAAAGTCTAATCCGACTAGTTTGGAATGGACTAGACTAAACTGCAGACTCCAATGAAACAATGTAAACTGCTAAATGAAATATTCAACATATACCTTCATCATCCTCTAACTTTTCCGATTAAATAAAACCAAAATGTGTCGAATTTGTTGCTATGAGTTGGGATGTCAATATGTAAGTGGAAAAACTTTGAGTTTGAGAGGGAATATGCTTTAGTGCTTAACATATTAATTACAGAGAAAATTTAAGAGGGAATATTCTTGAGTGTTTGATTTCAGAGTGACCTGAAATCACTATAAGAAAATTTTGGGTGATTTTTTGACAATATTCAGAAGATTCATTGGAAAGACAATGGAATCCAGGTTAGAAATATACCATTTCAAGAGCTTATACAGTACATTGCCCCTCAGAGTTCTTAAATCCTTTCCACCAATATACGGAGAAGTACGTTTTCAAAAGAGTAAAAAGCTCTTTACTTGGATTTGTTCCTTTCTTCTTTTTTATTTTTTAAGCCATACTTGGATTGTTCCTTACTTGGCAGGAAATAAGATCACAGTTGAAAGAAAATTTTCCACCTCAGTTATCCTCTATACTTAAGAAAGCTGAAATCACTAAAATTTACAAAACAAGATTCAAAGATCAGCATAACCCACTGGTATATACCCTCTCCATAACCAATAAACACACAATGAAATTTCCAAAATGATCCAACCCCAGTTGATGGAAGAATGGCGTTTATTTGACAAGACACTGGATTCCAAGGATGTTAATGGAAGAATGACAGTCAATCCTGCAACCCATCTCAAAATCTAATCAGGGTCAACAACTTGTATCAAAAGAAATCTGAGATACAGAAAGACAGCTTTTGCAATCATCAAAAAAAAATTAAAAAAATCCCCGCCCCTTCAAAACATTCACTTTTGGGTTTGGTGCACTTGTTAAGCACAGTTTTTCAATGTATAAAAATTTGGTCATAAAGAGAGAGAGAGAGAGAGAGAGAGAAAATGAAAATGTTATGATCAAGAGAAATAGGGTTGGTGTGAAGGAGAGAGAAAAGGAATATTTAATTTTTGACGAAAGTGAATGTATTGGGAAAACTCAAAAAGGAAAGTGAAAGTTAGAGGGGCAGGGGTCTCCCTATCCTTCCCACCCAAACAACAAATTTGGAATTAATCAATGATTTTCCTTCCACAAGCAACTGTGAGTCTGAGAAAAATGTAATGATGAAACTTGGAACTTTTAACAATAGAAATATCAACAACTCTATCTACGATCCTTTTGCTAATCAGGCATCACATACTCAACTTTTTTCTTTCTTCTTTTGTGGAATTCTTCACCTCTACTAGTTTACTTGAACATCATAAATCATTCGATGAAAGCAATATCTCAGCTTAAAAAGCCACAAGAATATTTTGTGAAGAGACAGTGGCAGCTTGACTATTGCTTTAGTGGCCTGTAAAATCAGCCACTATGCAATAGTAACCTTGAAGAAATAGTATAGGATACCCGGACGAGAGCTAGAGTTTATGGTATTCACAAAAAATTTAGTTTCAGTATCCAAAAAGGAAGTAATGACCAGCAACTATGGTCAATTGGTAAAATGTGCTTCCAAGTTCAACATTGTCCATTTATCTACAAATGAGAAAAATATTACACTAGCAGACAAGGATATCAAATTGCCTTTGTTTGAAAGATAAAAATCAATTTGATGTCTTTGTGGAGGATCACTTTGGAATTATTGTTCCCTAATTATAATTTCAAGAAACATATGTGTAATAAATGATAAATCCTTCAAAAGCCTGAATATGACCACTTATTTCCTGAGTGAACATGTCATCGGCAGACCATGTCACATGAGGTTTTACTGTGTTCGTCCCAGATAATAGTCTCTATCCACCCTATACTGTATCTACAGTCAAAAGATAGTTTATTTTGTATTAACATTCCAGTCAATAATTAGACAGAAGAATCATTAACGGCATATGCTGTAGTTACAGTCAAAAGATAGTTTATTTTGTCTTAGCATCCCAGTCAATAATTAAACAGAAGATTCTTCAATTGCACATGCTTTTTGTCCAACCTAAATTGAGTAGTGGGTAATTATTCTAGGTGAAAATTATGGGGTGTGGCCTAAGATATGCAAGTAAGGAAATGATAAGAGAGAGACATTCTACATTACACATACCTGCGAACACTGGACTCTTCAGTTTCAAACAGCATCCGAAACCGCATGCCCACAGAGATACGGGTATTGTAGACAGCTTTAACATACTTTGCTAAAGGAACCACAAATTCAGAAGGGCTAGCCCTGGTAAAAGGATATGTAAGATACATCATTTACAAGTAAAGTATACTTGCAATTTAATTAGATGCTTGCTCAAGCATAAGGGATATTATTTTACCTGGGATTGAAAAATACTGTAAAACGGCTGTTTGTAGAAGCTGCGTGAGCTGCTGCAGCAAGAAGACCTATATGCATGCTATCACTTGATAATACTGATGAAGGCATCACAGTTTGTGTACGATTAGCACGCCGAATGCCAAGGAGTAACTGACTCTTCTCGTTCCTGATGGAGGATACAGCATGATAGGTAACAATATAGAATTCTTATAGGTTGTATAAGTGGCAATAGAACGCTTCCATTAGCAGCAGTTACTGAATATATGATACTCAGAAAACTACCAAGGGCACAAATTATTCAGGGATGACAACATGATCCATGCAAGGTATTTCTTGAACCCTTAACCTGTTTCTTTTCTTTTCAATTTCGATTGCTAAAAGATCATTGAAAAAAGTGCACGTACAAACTAACAATGGGCAATGACATATAAGAAATGCACTTACCAAATGAAGATGACAGAATCACCAGCTACTAGTCTTTTAGCACTTACAAAGACACTCCATCCAGTGGTCAGAAGATGCCTCTTAGGCTGCCCTGCAATGACAAGCCAACATTTTGATACAAAATTAAAGATGTATTACCATTAATCAGCCATAAAAAGAAACTTTCACTTATTTTATGGTACATTTTTTGCAATTCTGTCGCACAATTACAAATAATCAACCATACTCGATGCCAACAAAACTATGAAGCAACACGTAATGAAAACACAGCATAACTACTTCAATTGTGATTTATGTTTAATATTAATGATGCTACTAGAAAATGGATAATAGTGTTGAGCACGGTTATTTGGTCACATGTAAGTGTCGTATTCAGTTACTTTAAGAAAATTCCATGTTATGGCAATTTGGCAAATGAAGGGTCTAGTATCCTTACATATGTTGAAATGTTGAGGACCAGGCAGACATACGTGAAGAGAAATGACGGGTCCAACTAACATAGATGTCTGGCTCTAACTATGTCATTTCCATTGGCTCACTGACATTAATTTTCTCTCGAAACAAAAACCTTCTATACAGGTTTCCTATGACAATCTGCTATTGCTAACATCTGCACAGTCAAGACATAGAAGCTTACCCCGAAAGATATGTCTAAATTTCCATTCATTATCATGCAGATCCCTAGCTATCAATTCCTGAGCAGGAGGTTGCAGGGTGTAATCCTGTCAAATGTCAGATTGACATTAACCATTAAAGCACAGGACACACAATTACCATGAGATGCCAGATAACTCTGAATTAACACTTACAAGGGGAGGAAAAACTTTTTCAGCAGCCCTACGAGGAACAGAAAATCCTCCATGAGTGCTAGTGTCACTTGCAGTCAATGTTTTACAGAAATAGTTAGTTGGCTGTTTGCTGGGAGTGCCCAACTCTGCAGGTAGGAGAGAGACACCCTTTTGTTCTAGCTACATAAAATAACAGTTCTCTCACCAACAACCGATGCATAGAATCACTAAAGGCAGAAAATTGCACATGACAAAGAGAAATCACAATACCAGTGTCAGGGGCTGCAAGGTCATTTGAGCATATACTTCATCTGTCTCCACATCTGCCTGTAATCACAAAGATGAATCTTAGCGCTGCCAGCCCAAATATTCATATGAACAAGCACCAAAACAAAACTTACATGCATGGTCATATCATGAAGCTGACAAATAAGTTGGGGAGGCAAGATAGGATAATTCGGAATATGAGCATCTATTTCTTTGTTAGTTGAAGCTGCAACCTGCAGATGCTTCCAAAATATTGTCAGACCAAATCAGCAAAGTGTTCATAATGGCATTTCTTGAGAAAACTAAAATGTAATTGGAAAATCACTTAAAAATATTCCCCTTCATCTCCTAAATACCTAAAATAATGAAAATATAATGTGATTACCAACTGGATGTAGGATTAAATAATTTACTACCAAGTACAGCAGAAGCAAAGCCTAAACATCAAACTTACAGCATGCATTAGCAATAAACTAAAAAAACTACTAAACAACTTGAAATTACTTCTAAATACGGACTAGAATAGTAGCTTCTGTGAAAAATAAATATAACCTTAATGCAACAAAAGTTGTAGCTTCTTGCTCTACAAGGTGAAATCTTGTCCCTCCGAGTTCACTACTGAGGTTCTTTTTTGTTATTATGTCCAACGCCCAACCCCAAACACGCATAGAAACTCCTCTAAGAGATTGGGATGGATGAGGGGAGGGAGAGTACCAAGAAAAATAGCCATTAAACTTAGGAGCATCAATAGTGTTTTTCCAGATTTTATGCCTAGAAAAGTACGGATGCAAACATCTTACAAATACTGACCTGCTCACTATGACCCTGTGGAAAATATAAAACACGGCTTCCCACAGGGGGCAAGGAGACTAGAGGACCAGCGCAAGCATGCCATAGGTCTGAATTCAACACTTTCTTCTCACCTGGAAACAAAGATACTAGAGAGAGTTTAGATGCAATGAAAGAAGCATTATTCATAACAAACAGAGGTAGCTTATACCCAGAACTACAGTTATATCAGTGGCAATTGATGAATCAGCTAGAAGAAGGGAATATAACCTAGAAAAATTCAAGATGTACAAAGATATGTTTTCTTTGTCAGTAGAACTTGGAAGCATCATTGCAATCACAATTGAGTATAAGTTTATAACACAGCCAAGGAAACAGCTGCAACCCAACCGCATTGCCCATGAAAGTGGTTCAGCAAATGCTATCATTTACTCTCCCCCTTTACTTAACTTTATTATTGACACAAGAAGAAAAAAACTTGAAGCCATTTGAATGATGGGGATCAAGTATAACTTGTCAAAGTTTTTCTATCTCTTGACTAAGGAAGCTGAAAGAATAAACCCTCACTTTCCAAAGGCACTTTTACCTCGATGCAATGGTCAAGACCCTAGTTTCTATGAGTATCTACTTTTTTGTTCACATCAGCAACAGAGCAAGTCATTTATCAAGTTAATAGAAAACAAACCTTAACGAAATATATATGCTTAGATTCTTAACGAGTCTCACATAGCAGAGTGACTATGTAAAACTAAACTTCCCCAACCCCACCCCAACGTTAACACCCCTTTCTTTAGCAATCATACCCCAGCCCCAATTTCGCTTCCCATCACTCATTGCATATAACAAGTGCACAAAAAAACTAACAACACACGAAAAGGCCTCAAACTAAACTAATCCAGAAGCACAATTCAGACAAAGCAATAGCAAAAATAGTAGCAAAACAATGAAATACCGTTCCTCCATCACCTTAACAACACATAACTAAAATGCTCTGAAAAATCAACAAAAAATGGGAAGGATCTCCAAGAAATCAGCTTACCTTCCTCAGGCTGATGAGGGAAACCAGTATCCGACAAGCTCATTCTGCAAAATCAATCAAACAGCACCCCACCCCACCCCCCCCCCCCCCCCCCCCAAAAAAAAAAAAAAAGAAGAAAAATCCCACCTCCAACAGAAGTTCACCACCCCCACCAGAAAGCCACCTCAAAAATCCCAAAAGGGGCAACAAAAGAAGCTCATCCAAACCCAGTTCCACTGCAAAAATCCACCCTCCTCTGCTTCATGCGCCTGAGATCTTCCAATCCCACCCACCCAAAAAAAAATCCCAGAAAAATTGAGCTCAATAACCTCTAAAGATGGTATCTTTGCAACTTAACTCCATCAAAAATTCCTAAATATTGAAACTTGGTTCAACTCAAGTAACCAATTAGGGTTCGACGCAATTTTTTTATTTTTACCCCGGAGTTGAAGGTAGATCTCTCAGCTGGAGAAGAGAGAACATGGTAGCACAAATGCTTGATTTATCCATGTAAGAAAAGGCTTGGATCTTTGAGAATGTGGTAGTAGTACTGTAGTAGAAGTACTAGTAGCAGAAAATAGAGAGCAAAGAAAGAGTGTAGGAGAACTGGAGAAGAGGGAAGTCAGCAAGGCCTAAATTACTACTCTACACACTTCAGCTAGCGTCATTAACTCATTAAGCTTAAGGTTTGGCTTAGCTTAGCCCACCATTATTTCTGGTATGATTGTACATATAACATAGAGGTGATCAAATTGCGGGTCGGGTCGGGTTCGGGCCTAAAGTTGTTGCCCATATCTCATATAAATCGGGTTCTACGGGCCTATTTTACTATACTTTAAATTTGATCATCTAATGCTTACAACTTGTAAAAAAAAAGCATTTATAATGCTTACATTAAAGATTTGAAGCAACAATAATCTACTTAAAGTATTAAACCATACTAATATATGTGAATATAACAATACATTCTTTTTAAGTCTACTAAAAGGAAGTAACTAACAAAATAAAATTATCCAATACAAGTCTTCCACAAGACCACAAAGAGAGCAAAAAAAATGGAGCAGCTTAATATAGAATAAGTTGTCAAAGCCTTAATGCCATTTAAAATTTGAAGCCTTGTAATTAAAATTCGGGCTAAGCGGGTCGGGTTTCGGGCTACGCATCACTACCCAAACCCATCCCAATAATTTTTGGGTCAAAGTTATCGTGCCCAAACCCTATTTTCGGGCTGGTTTTTAATGCCCAAACCCCGACAGTTTCGGTCGGGCCAATGTTGATCAGGTCTAATATAACTATAACATAATCCTATAAGGCTATAACGGCTATAAGCTATAGTCCTTGTGCATTTAGCCACCCCAAAGACCGCATGAAATGGGGTTGTAAGTTGGGCTGTCAAGTTTCAATCCGAACCGTGAACCTGATTGTAGCAATTCAATCCATTTTAATTCGAACAGGTTTACAACTCGAAATGTGTAACCTGTAACCCGTACCAACCCGACCCAAATCCAACCCGAAAACCAATTTAACCAGAAATACAACCCTAACTGAACCCGATCAGCTCCAACCCGAGTATAACTCAATTCCGAAATGACCCGACCCGTTAACAATCCAACCCGATTGTAAACCGATTAATAACAACCTGAACCTGATTCAACCCGACAAGAAACTGATACGGTATAATTAATAGTGACCCTCAATCCAATTTAAGATGATATGTTCAAAATTAACCGATTAGAAACCCAACAGTAGAGTTATCACATTCAAATCACATTTTTTGCAAATTATTATGATTCTTAACAAACGATTTATTATTTCGAAAAATTCTAACTTAGAAGCACCAATTACTTATACCTATTAACTATGAATATTAAAATATTAAAATATTAAGAATATTAACTATGATTAGGATAGAAGGTTTTGCCTCTAAAACTAGAATTACAAAATTTAAAAAGTTTCTTCAACTGTCAAGGTTATAATTGTATTTCAAATTATCATCCCAAAAAATTGTCTTATATTTCAACAATTTATGCATTTCCAAATGTATCGTTTAATACCGATTATCGTTTATCAGTTATCGTTACTTAATGGTACGGTTACGATTAACCTTTTTCAATAACAGTTTATGAACACCCCTAAGCGTGTGTGTTACAATATATGTGAAGCAATAAAATACGTATGTTACATTCTAATAAAAAAAAAGATATTTCTACAAAATTAATGATAAGCATATAAAAATTTTAATTATGAATTTAGAATTATTTTATTTAAACTAATTTGTGAAAATTTAAAAAGTTGTTAATTAAAATAGTTGTTAATTGCGCAAAAATGCAAAAGAAGTGTAAAGACTATCTAATAAAATAGACTTTTATTAGTCATTAATTGACATCCACTTTATCTTTTCGGACACAAAAACAACTAAAAATGCTCAAATCTGATAATGTTGTTAATTAAATTATTTAAATTCTAAGTAGATAGAATCATAGAATTCATATTCTTGTAATTTCATTAGTATCTTACTATAATACTTTATCAAGATGCAAAATCTTAGTCAATTGTATACCATTTATAGATCTATAGTTAGTAAATTCTTATCATTTAATCTTAAACGTATGGTACACTAGTTGATTTTAGGGCTTCATACTTGATTGAAATGTTGATGGAGCATCGTTAGTTGGTTTTAACTAGGAGTGTTCATAAACGGTTAACCGTATCATTAAACCTTAACGGTACGGTTAACCTTTATAAGACTCATAATGGTTATTGGAAAAGGCTAACCGTAATCGTACCTTTAAATAATGGTAACTGATAAATGCTTTAATGGTAAGGTTAACGCTTAGCCGTTAACCGTTTCATTTCATATTTATGCACTTGTATGCCTAATATTATGAAACTACTTGTATGATTCTTTAGCTCATTTGGATCTTCTACAACAACAATAACACATATTTACACAAAGTTTGATCATGCATTAAAAAAAAAACTTGTGACATCCATTCATGTTTTAGCCTTTTAGGTTTAGTTTTTTTTAAATAATAATAGCGGTTAATCGTTACAAGTGAAAATATTGGCTGAGACCGTCACATTAGTCGAGTGATGTGATACTGATAAAGTATAAAAGGTCATCTCGCGCTCATTTCAAATTAGATATATCTTGGTTATAGAATAAATGTCTCATGTATTGAATGTATTATCTCAGATATTCAAATAAATGACTCAAGCATTAAATTTATTATCTTAGATATACAAATAAAGATCTCAAGTATACAAATAAAGATCTCGGGTATTGTATTTGTTATCTTAGATATACAAATAAATGTCTCATCTATTGAATTTATTATCTCAGATATACAAATAAAGATCTTAGGTATTAAATTATATTATGATCCTTTGTATACAAGTTATGATTTCAGTTATAGAATTAAAGGTCTCATGTATTGAATTTATTATTTCAGTTATATAAATAAAGGTCTCAAGTATATAAATAAATATCTCATGTACTGTAATTATTATCTCAGGTATACAAATAAATGTCTCAGGTATTGAATTTGTTATCTCAAACATACCTAAAATAATATCTTCTTATATTGAGATAATAAATACAATACGTAAGAATATAACTAAAATCATAACTTGTATTCCTAAGATAAGAACTTCAAAAATTGAGATATTAATTTCTAAATCCTGGATGGTAATTACTAAAACTGAGATCATAATTGGTATATCTAAGATCAGAAAATCTATAACTGGGATATTTATTCTATATTTAAGATCTTTATTACTATAACTTAGATCAAAATATTTATATCTTATATATTAATTTCTATAACTTAGATATTAATTTCTATGTCTAAGATGTTAATTACTATAACTGAGATCATAGCTGGTATACCTAAAATTAGAAAATCTATAACTGAGATATTAATTCTATATTTAAGATCTTAATTACTATAACTGAAATCAGAACATCTATATCTTAGATATTACTTTCTATAACTTAGATATTAATTTATATATCTAAGATGTTAATTGCTATAACTGAGATCAGAACATCTATAACTTAGATATTAATTTCTATAACTTAGTTATTCCTAAAACCAGAATATCTATTATTACTAATAGGTACTAGATTGCAAACAAATTTATTAACAATTAGCTTACCTAGTCTACTATATACTTTGATTCTAGATATTGAATCAATTTCTAACTTCATTATATCTGTACTTTTCTCATAGTAATCTTTTGCCAAATCAAAGTGCATTATTTTATTTTAGATTACACCTAACCCTTAGTAGAAGGAAGAAGACTACATCCTTGTTAGTAAGGTAGAGCTCCACGTGTCAATGTAATTTATGCTATGTTGATAAAAATCCAAAGTTGAAGGAAGTATTTTTTATTGGATTTAACTACTTTTTGAATTGTAATTTGATCAAAATTTGAACCACAATTTTTGTGAATGGATTGTGAGTTGGGTGGCTGTATAGACAGTATAGTCGTATAGATGCATTTGTCACAGTAGTAGGTTGGTGAGACTTGTCGCATGAGATATCAACAAATCATTACAAAATTTTTATTAGTGTAACTGTAACTGTTAATTCTTAACGGATAGGTAAAATAGTCGTTAATATGAACCGGTTATACACAGCTAACAGTTACGGTTATTTTTCACACACCTAGTTTTAATGATCTTGAATAAGATTATGAATTTAGATATGATTATTGATATTTCTATCGAAATAACAAATTCATGCCTTTATACTTTATTTGTATTGGTTTCCAATAAGTTGATGATTATGATTTTTTAACAATCTATAGTTTCATAAATTGACTTTTTTTTCTTCAAAACAATATTGTTGATAAAAGGTTGAGAGTTATAAATGTAAATACGTTATTATGTAGGATCACATGATTTTACGATTCTATCAGATCTTGCCAAGCCCGTCATATCAAAATAAAATCACGGTCTTAACAATATTGTTTATTGTCAAAGAATTGACAAGTGCATAATAGAAACTAAATAATCTTGAATTTAAGTTAACTTGTAAAATGCGATTTACAACATAATTGTAAACTAATCATGAATCGAACCAAATTGTCTCGAAATGGTCCGAAATAAATTGTGTTAACCCGTTCAAATTGGACTCAGCCTAAAGTCGAGCCAAACCCAAAATAAACCGTCTTAACCCGAAATTTAATGTATTACAATCAAATTGCGAGCAACCTGAAATTCGCAAGGGAAAAAGAGAATATGGTTACACTATGTGCATAGGTATGGAAAAATGTTGCCACCAACAAGTACGTATTTAGATTTAATAGTTATTTGGCCTTCCAAAAACATAAAGTCTTTAAACTCAGTATGTTATGTTCCTTGGGAGAATGCCACGATCGTCTTATTCAAGCAAATGGGAGTCAAAATAGGAAATTTAATTAGTAGGATTGAGTTGGAATATTAGCGATCGTCTTATATTTTTTATGCTAGAAAGCCAATACTTATGAAATATTAACCTAATGGACTTTAATTTACTTGTTTTTTGAAAGCTATATTTTGTTAAAAATTTAATATTAAGTTATTTGAAATAAATTTTTAGAATATTATACATATTAGATCATGGTTTAATTGTTGAAGATTTCATGTTTTAAAGTTTGAAATTATATACTATTAGTATATACATTAAATTAAGACTATTTTATGATACAATTGAGAGTAATTTAAGTATACTACATTGAATACAAATTTTCAGATTTGAAGAGTTAAAAAAAATGGAGTTTCATAACATATATTTTAAGAGTTTTCAAATAATACTTGTAGTATTGTGTTGGAGATACTAGATTATGTTTTAGAAGACTTAAAAAGATGTTTTAGAATTGTTTTAAAACCCTACCAAAGTTAGTAGGATTGCTGTAAATTTTAGATAATGGTGTATTGATTTAGGTTGTATAATTTGGTGTATGAGAACAATTTATAGAAGGTGCTAACTAGTAAGGAAAGTGGTCACCCGTGTATTTTACTCCAAGTACGTACAAATTACGAAGAACGTTACCTTTAGGGGCATGATCTAGGGTGAAATGCAAACTTAATATCATGTTTAAGGAACCTTTTGGATGAGATTGTTTGGTTATTTATTTGAAAGAATTCATGTTAGGGACATGATTTGGTATTGTTGGTAAGTTATAATTATGATTTGTCAATACTAATTGAGAAAGAGTTATATATGGTGAGAAATCTTGTTTTAGTAAATTGGAATTAATTTGTTAATTAATCCTTGAGGTTGTTTATTATTATTACTCTTTCATTACTGATAGTATGAGTTGAGTAAAGGTGAATTTCAAGTCTTAAATGACAAGGGTAGTTGACTCTGCTTAACAGGTTTAAAAGTTAAGATGGAATTAAAAGGTTAAAAATTACAATATAACATAGATTGATTATGTAACTATAATGTTTGCATGTGCGTGTTGTGGTGATTGTGTACATTGAGTTTAAAGAGTAAATCATGTAACGAGAAAGAGGATAAGCAATAAAACTTTGGGCTAGTGCACGTAGAGTATTGCCAATCAGGGGTTGGAGCTTCACGGAGTATTATCTGTGGCTTTTATTGGAGGCCATGTGATCTACGAGTCTCTCTTTTATAAAGTTTTAAACTTAAAATTGTGGTTAGTTGAGATCTCATCTAGCTATAATGACGGAGTCACGCCCGTTTACGATCTGGATTTTATATTATATTTTGATACTCTCCAACGGGAGTGCATGGGTTATTTCTTTATTTGATGTCCTAATCAGGACATGGGGAAGACAACCTTGTCTATTGCTTAATCCAAGTAATTAATTAATTTATCATATCAGTTGAGTAAAATATTGTGTAATACGTTCTTGCATTTTGTGTAGATCTTTTATTTAATTACTATTTCAACCATTATATTTTGTAATATGTATGTACTCAGCTTGCTAATTACGTGCTTTGTGTGTTTTGGTCATTGTTTTTGCCTATAAATGACATTGTGATGATCCAATACTTACATCTTTATTATTGGGGAGCAGATTATTGATAGGTATCCAAACGAGCATACATGTATTGGTGGGTTGAGAGGAGCATTGTTTTAATTTAGATTTCAGAATAGGTTACGTTTGTTTGGTTTGATTTTAGATTGTTGGTTTTGGATTTTAGTTGAACGTTATTTTGGTATATTGCAATAAGGGTCGTAGTGGTTTTAGTTTGTTATGTTAGGAGTTTGTTTTACGATTAATGTTATTTAAAAAAAAATGATTTTCCGCAGCAAAATTTTATTTTATAGCCTTAACGTACGTTTGAACACATGGCGGTATCACACCGGTAGTATTTCATTAATGTTTGGTTTTCGGAAAATGAGAATTATCGGAGTGTTACACGTTTGCATAACCCTATAATTTGATATGTGTTGTACCATCTAGTGAGATCAAGGGGATGATGATTTGATTGTTACAAATAGAACAAATATTAGCTAAAAATTATTGTATCATAAAGTGCATCGATTTCTTAGTGATAGAATTGAGTTTGTATGCATTAACTTGAAAGAGGTTTGAAATTCATATATTAGTTTAGATATATTTTTGTACAATTATAAGCGTTACTTGCTACTTAGGCGAGTTGCTATATCACTACCTAAGAGTCTTGTTGTCCTTAATGAAGTGTCGTTTAATGTGGGGAGTAACATTTCCAATATGGAACCCTGCCTTTTGAATTCGGTCATCAATTGGCTAAGGTATCTCATGAAAAACGAAAGTCAGGTCAAAGGGAGAGTGGAATTGTTCATCACTATTTATTGGTGCTTATGGCTTCATAGGAATGAAGTTTGCTTTAAAAACTCAAATCCAAACCCGGTTTCTATCTTCGGCATTCTTAGAGAATGGAATAGAATAATTCCGCAAGCCAGGATAATTGAGGAGAATACTCTCAATCCTTTCTATCAAGCTCCACCAAAAGTCAGATTTTGGACGATAGGGTCTCTGCGGGGTAGAAGGCTTAATATAGTCGAAGTGGATGGCGCTTGGAAGAAAGTGAGGAAAAAGAATCAAAGATGGTATTGAAGCTTGTATTGGATGGTTTATCCAATCAAGTTGAGAGGGTATATGTCCAAGGCAGTCAAAGAATATGGGCGTCTTCTAATCTTCATTCTGAACTTATGTCGATTCTTAGAAGAATGAGGGAAGTTAGAGTGTTGGGAGATACTTGTCTACTGCAAACGGATTGTGCTGAGACAATTGACATCTTATTGGAGCAGTCCAAGCCTCCCAAGGAGTTGAAGCAACTTATCTAGGATATAAGACCTGAAGCTTTAAATTTCTCTTTCTTTACTTATTTTAAAGTTTTTAGAGGTCTCATTTAGAGATCCCATAAACTAGCTATTTCAGCTAGAATGGGCTAATGCCTTTTGTTAATTGTTAGTTTCGCTTATTGCCAAAAAAAAAATCTTTTTTATATTTTTATGATAAAAATGTTTCATTATCCTATTTACTTATTAATTATGGATGAGAAGTTTATTATTTGTGCTTGATACTATGAGTTATATATTTAGCAACACCATTGGAAAATCTACTTTTTCTTTTTTAGATTTTGTTAGTTGTATAACAATCTTATGCTAGATCAGTCAATATAAGGCAGCATGAATTAATATTTTAAACGATGCATTGTTAAAAATTATTCATTTAAATGCACTCCTGAATGGAGTGAACAGAAAAGGAGCAGCTAAGATGTTTGGGATTACTTATCTTCGTGTATCTGATGATCTTCTAGAGAAGAAAAACTTGCCAAGCGACTGCATGCCTCTCCCCTAAAATACTTTACGGTACTAGTTTTCTATTGAGCATTGTTGATATGGCAGGAGAGTTGTCTATGATGAGAGTGGTTTCAAGAGATACTATACAAATCCAGAGATTGATGAAAACTCTGTAGAACCATTAGGACCATCGAAGTACATGACTCCCATTGATGTGGTATAGTGACTGAACAAATATGTAACTGAGAAAGATATAATACATACTTCTATATTTAAACAAAGAATCTACTTCGATCATCTACTAGGCCTCATTTTATGTAATGGGTTACATAAAGAAGAAGCTGTATCTGGAGTCTTTGTGAGGTTTCTTTTCATGTAATATCTCAGTCTCTTTATATTTATTCTATTTCTATTTATGGAGTCAAAGTTTAAAAAATTTGACGACAAATCATCACTATGTCATACAAAATAATATATTCAAGTGGACCTAGCTTGTTGAATGCATCTCAATGTATATTTATTAAATTTCAAGTTTTTATAATTTTTGGTCTTACAGATTTGGAGATAAAAACGTTTTAAGTCGTGTGTAGAATACGATGTACATCAATTCTTGTACCCTACATATCTAAAAAAGTTGAATAGATGTGATCCTCATGCTATTAGTATACACATGCTATTTTGTGATCATGCTGTAAGTATATATATCTGTATTTGTTTCCGCTGTATCACTGCAGAGGCCACTCAGCTTCACAAGTAACCTTGTTTATGATATTACTTCGATGTTTCAAAGTCAAAAAAGAGGTATAACATGTCAATGTTATGCTTATGCTTCATGTAGTACATCAAAGGGAGCTACAAGTTGAAGTTTGATGATGATATTCTAGAATAATTCTTTCCTCTTTTGAGCATTATACACTTAGTAACCTACTTTGTTCATGTCTCTAGATTGTCCTTATTCTTGAAAACACCAACATAGAGTTATTAGTTCAAAGTTAATAATGTTGCATGCAGGATTAGGGAGCCATTACATTACTAATAATGACGCTGCTGATATAGATCATTTATGTGAAAAATGGTGATTGCCTGGATAGTTTAGTTATATTGTTGATGGAGTAGTGTTGAACACTTGTTGAACTGTCACTTTCACTACGTAAATCCTCAAGAATATACATGGAATTGTGTGGATAAATTAACGAGGTTAAACTGCTATCCTGCTTTTTTCTTTGTCCTGCCAAGGCTGAAGTTTGTGCCATACATTATGTACTGTCACGACTGTCTACTAAGCTCAGGGCTTTTGTCTCTTCATTTGCTGAGTTCTGCAGGCGCTCAATCGCCTTCTCAACCTATAAAATTACCCAAGGTCACTGAAGAAGCGAACAAATTGCAGTGTAGATTCATGCTCTACATATACTTTGTACCTCTATGTTCCAATTGGTTCGAGCAGTCAAAATGAGCAGTGTGTCACAGTTTGTAACAGAAAACCAACGATTATCCCCCACCATATACCCTGAAATTTTGATTGTTATACTGTATACTTGTTGTCAGACAACAAAGGTAATATAGAAACACTTACTGCAGCTCCAAAGCTAGTCTTGAAACCCAATACACAGCCAATCGGGAGACCAATAATGTAATATGTAGCTAGATTCACATATGCCACAACACCTTGCCATCCGCTCCCAATCGCCACCCCTGACAAATATTTTCAAACACTATTAGTCTAAGATTATACTGTAAAAAGTATATTGTAGTACTAGTCTACATACTGTGAAAAGTATGCCTTACTTCAAAGATAAATGATGAAACATCCATAGGCTGGATGCCATTCAAGAAAACTGAGATAGCAAGCAAAGGGGTTAAGTTGGATAAAGCTGCCATAATCTCAGTGTCAGTTGTGAAAGCCTTGCTTAACCCAACTCTAAGATCAACACAACAGCACTAAACACTATACTGATGACTATACTAGTCCCATTTACTAAGAACATAGAGTTTTTCCACTGAAGGATGTGCTGCTCCTAGCTCGTTACTCACTCTTACACTGTATAATTATCTCAGTCGAATACTTGTCAGTCAAAGATATAAGAGAGATCAGAGATATATAACAATTCTATGAAGTACTAAATTTTACTAATAGGATGAAAGAATATCTGTATTTGATTAGTTCAGCTTTACATGGCTGATGCAACTAGCCCTAGCTAGGGGTGCTTATGAGCCAAGACGAGCTCGAGTTTGGCTAAGCTCGACTCAAGCTCGAAAGCTCGTGAGCTAAAAAACCAAAGCTTGAGCTCGACTCGAAAACTCAATTCTCGAGTTCGAGCTCGATTAAAGCTCGTTTCAAGCTCGACACGAGCTCGATTTAAGCTTGTTTCAAGCTCGACTCAAACTCGAGCTCGTTTCAAGCTCACCTCGAGCTCGATTTAAACTCGACTCATTTTCAACTTGATTAAAAGCTCAATAGGCCTAAGTATTATACCCCAATTGGGCCAAGAAGAAGGCTAAATTTTAGTTTTAATAAGCTTAATTTGGTTTTAGGTGGAAAATACTATTGGGTTTATATATACTAATTGCTTCAAACAATCTATCATTTTTTTCAATGTGGGACTTTGATTTTATATATAAAACTCTCTCCAACCATATTTCATTTTAATCAAATGCGGGACTTTTAGTTTATATCAAACCATCTTTTATTTATTTCAATTTTATATTTTAAGTAAACTTTTTAATAAATATATACTATAAATAAAAATTCGAGTTTCTCACGAGTTTTTCGAGTCAAGCTTTGATTTGCTCGACTTGGCTCGTTAACTTATCGAGTCAAGTTCGATATAGCCGAGCTTTGAACGAGTCGAGTCCGAGTAGCTCACGAGTAGTTCAATTCAATAAGCACCCCTAGCCATAGCATAAATTGCATGTCCCAGTTCAAGTAATACATGTTGGAGTTCTCAATCATCATATTTTAAGATTAGTTAGTATTTGAGGAACATAGCGCATGAAAGCAAAATGAATCTAAACCACATGGCAATAGGAGTTGCTCCTTAGCAATACAAAGTATTTAAGTCTCACTCATTTAATCAATATGGAACAATTAGTTCCAACTCACATGCGGATTTTTATCTATTAACAGGTAAGAGCCCTAATATCAACACCAATCCTTGGTTGTACCATATCTCAAAGTTGTAAGTCGCAAAGTCAGCGGCAAATTAGATTAAAATAAAGCAACATATTGCAAGCGAAAATATATAGGAATTCCTTACACATACCACAACATGATAGAAGAAGCAACTATAAACTTAAAGTAGGGCCATATTCCTCTTTAACAACAAGTATTTTCCTCATTGTATTCCGTCTGAACTTATAACTCTTTTTTTAAATTTAATTGTGTTAGAAACAACTATTACCATATTCTGTCAAATAGTTTATAGTTGCCTATATAAATATTTATACATATATATATAAATAAAAGAGTTTATAGTTTAAATAACAATTCATCTTTGTAAACCCTAATAGAGTTAGGGTATTATTGTAAATCCTAATATTGTAAACCCTAGCAAAGTTAGGGTATATATATTGTGCTTAATCAATAAAGAGCCACCAAGGAAGTATTCTATTATCTATCATGGTATCAACAACCTAGGGCGATTTCTTCTGCTCCTCCCTAGTCGTTCCACCCCTTCTTCTCTTCTTTTTATTTTCTCTTTTAGTCTCCATGGTAGGTGACATGCCCTATACTCCTCCTCGTAGACAACAACACTCACAACCAATCTTCTCAAAGCCATTCTCAATCCTCTACGGTTGTCTCTACAATGTTTCATTTTGCCTTGAATGTGACAAACATTCACAACCTTGTTCCTCTTGTTCTTGATGGAGAAAAGGTTCAATTCAATCCATAGGCTACGTCATTCCGCAACACTACTCGTGCTTTCATGGTTCTCGATCACATAGACTCCAAGTCATCGAGATCCACCGATGTCAGTGAAGATTTATGGGAACGCTGAGATGCGTCGTCATGCAGTGGATTTGTAGTACTATTTCTATTGACCTTTTGTACAAGATTCTCGATGATAAAGCTACGGCTATGGATGCATGGGATCGTTTACGTAATATCTTTCAATACAACAGAGGGACTAGTGTTGTGCTTTTGGAAAATCAGTTTGGTATGACAAAATTTGAGAATTTTTCTTCCCTTGCTGACTATTGTCAAGCCGTGAAGTCTATATTTGATCAACTGGTTGCTCTTGATCATTCAATTTCCGAAGAACATCTTGTCCTTCTCCTAGATGTCAATCTCACCTCGGAATATAACATGGTTACGACTTTGATTCAACAGTCTATTCCCCTTCCATCTTTTGACAAAGTTTGCTCCATGCTTGAGTTGGATCGCACGAGTCATGAGAAGAATCAAAACCGCACCATGTCTCCTTCTTCGGTTCTCTTGGCCACTAGTAACATATCCTCCTCATGAGAAGAATCAAAACCGCACCATATCTCCTTCTACGGTTCTCCTGGCCACTAGTAACATGTCCTCCTCATCGTCTTCTGCTACTCCTCTTCAACAAAGTCCCATAAGCAGTGGACGTGGCGGTGGACATAATCGTGGAGGTGGTCGTGGATATATAGGGAAGAAGATAAACAATAATAGTGGGGGTCACACCGGAGGTGATGGACGTGGGAATTCATAGCCAATCAATCCCAATTTTGTTCCTCCTTGGGCTAGCATGTGGGCTCCTACGTCGGGCTATCCTCCTTGCCCATATTCATCTACTCCTTTCCAATGGAGGGGACAAGTGGGTCAAGCCCAACAAGGAATTTTAGGTTCCACTCCGGGCCAGAGACAATATTCCAACACAAATGCTACCCCTTCCAATCAAGCATTTTTGGAGTTTGGGTCCGGGTATCAACCGTCTGACTTATCGACATTTTTCAATGCTTTATCTCTTCACCCTCCGGATTGAAATTGGTACATGGAGACTAGTGCTTCATCCCATCTCATGAATAATACATGTATCAATTCATATATTGTTGATTAGCATAGTTTAAATTCATCTATTATGGTCGGTAATGGTACTGAAATACCAATTAGAGGTTTTGGCACTACTACTCTACCCAAACCATTTCCCCCACTCTCTCTTAAAAATATTCTCTACAATCCCAATATTATTAAAAATCTTGTCTCTATCTGCTGATTCACTTCAAATAATCTTGTTTCTGTTGAGTTTAACCCTTTTGGTTTTTCGGTGAAGGACCTTCAGATGGGGAATCTATTGATGAGGTGCAATAGTGTCGACGATCTTTATCATGTGTAATCTCCTTCGACTCCAACAACTTCTTCTTCTCATGCCTTAGCTATCCTCTTTCTCGATGTTTGGCATAATCGTTTGGGACATCCCAGAGATCAAGTTCTTAGTTACCTTAGGCATAATAGTTTCACGGATGTCAACTTGGGAAACATTGTTGTCTCCTCCTTTCTCTATTTCTATTACTAAGACTTATGCACCCTTTGATATCATACACATTGATTTATTTACATACCAATTAATAGTCAATCCGACTATCATTATTATTTATTATTCCTTGATGACTATTCTCACTTTCTTTGGGTATATCCTCTATGGTCAATATATGATGTATTTTCAAGTTTTGTGACATTTTATGCCTATGTCAAAACTCAATTTGGGATTTCTATCAAAGCCTTGCACTATGATAAAGATGGAATACGATAGCGATAGCCTTACAAACTTCTCTTCAAATAATGGCATGATTTGGAGGCAATCCTATCCTAACACCTCTCCTCAAAACGGCAAAGCCGAACGTATGATTAGATCAATCAATAACATTTGTAGTTCATTATTGTTTCATGCTTCTCTCCCTTCCACCTTTTGGGTCGAATCACTCCATGTGGCGACATATTTATTAGATATTCATACATCTAGTCTTCTTAACTTTCTTACGTTCATGCATATTCTCTATAATAAGGCTCCTTTCTATGATCATCTCCATACTTTTGGGTGTATATGCTATCTTAACTTATCTGCTACATCTTCCGACAAAATGAGTCCCCGATCCACACTGTACGTGTTTCTTGGGTATCCATCTTCTCATCGTGGGTATCGTTTCTATGACCTAAAATATAAGAAAGTAATCATTCCTCACCATGTTATTTTTGATAAGTTTAAGTTTCCTTACTCTAACTTATATGTGCCCCACCCAAATGATTACTCCTTTTTACACTCATCTCACGTAACCCCACTTCCTCCTTTCATTATTTCCCATGATGTTAGCACTGCCAATCATGCTCACCAATCATCCTTGCCGCATGATTCCACTTCTCTAGCACCCTTACCTTCTTTTGAACTAGGTCCTACATCTCCTCCTCATATGTGTCTTGGGCATAATAATCCACGTCGGGCTACCCTTATACAATCTTCTCCTTCTATCCAATTAAATATCCCAACTCATCCCATGTAAACTAGGGCTAGGCAGGGTATTTTTAAAACAAATTAAAAGTACTCAGGTTATGCTCTCACCACACCTAGCGCCACTAAGATCTCTCCCATACCTCATTCCTATCTTTGTGCCCTTGCCGATCCTAATGAGAATAGTGCTATGTGTAACAAATACAATGCCATGATTCAAAACCATACTTGGGATTTAGTGCCTCGCCCTCCCGATGCTAATGTGATTTGTGGTATGTGGATATTCAAACATAGGCTGAAATTGGATGGGTCGTTTGAGAGACATAAGGCTCGATTTGTTGCAAGTGGTAGGAGTCAAGAAGTAAGTGTCGATTGTGATGAGACCTTTAGTCCCGTTGTAAAATCGACCACCATTCGTACAGTATTGAGCCTAGTGGTATCTAGGAGATGGTCGATTCACCAATTAGATGTGAAAAATGCTTTTCTCCACAAGCATTTGAAGGAAACTGTGTATATGCATTAACCTCTAGGATTTCTCGACAATACAAAACCCAAGCACGTGTGTCTTATTCGCAGGTCTTTATATGGTCTCAAATAGGCTCTCGGAGCTTGGTATCAAAGATTTGTGTCTCATATTTTATCACTCGGGTTTGTCAACAACAAGTGTGATCCTTCTCAATTTATTTTTTGTTGAGATACTGACATAACCTATCTTCTCTTATATGTCGATGACATAATCTTTGCTTGCTCCTCCAACACTCTTCGAAAACGCATCATCTTGTTATTGCACGTAGAGTTCACCATGAAGGATCTCAGCACACTTTCTAATTTTCTTAGTATTTCTATTACTCGTACCAAGGATACTATGTTTTTGTGTCAAAGTAAATATGCACAAGAAATCCTTGCATCTGGTGAGATGTCTTATTGCAAGTCTGCTGCAACACCCGTGAACACTAAGGCTAAGCTTAGTGCAACCAGAAGCAATCACCTCGAGAATGCTTCACTATATCATCAACTTGCGGGTGCTCTGCAATATCTCACATTTACAAGACTTGTTGTGCAACAGATATGCTTGTTCATGCATGATCCTCAGAAGTCTCACTTTCATGCTCTTAAATGGGTTTTGAGGTACGTTAAGGGTACCCTTAACTATGGAATGCTTCCTGCTACGAGTCTTGTTTCTTATACAGATGCGGACTGGGTGGTTAACCTGATATTCGTCGCTCGACCTCTCGGTACTGTATTTTTTTTGGGTGATAATTTGATCTCTTGATCATTTAAGTATCAACCGACACTATCTCGATCTAGTGCCGAGGCTGAGTATCGTGGTGTAGCTAATATTGTTGCCGAAACTAATTTGATTCGAAACCTACTTCTTGAATTACATTTCCTCTTTAGAGGGCGACAATAGTTTATTGTGACAATATTAGTGTTGTTTACATGTCTCATCATCTTGTGCATCATCAACAAACAAAACATATGGAGATGGACATTCATTTCGTTCGTGAAAAAGTTGCATTGAGTCACATTCGGGTTCTTCATGATCCTTCGTTTTTCCAGTATGTAGACATTTTCACAAAGGGTCTTCCTATACCACTCTTTTAGGATTTTCGATGCAGTCTTAGCGTCCGTCCTCCTCCCGCTACGATTGAGGGGGTGTGTTAGACATAATAATATGTAAATATTATTTGTCCATATTTATCTTTGTAAACCCAAATAGAGTTAGGGTATTACTGTAAACCTAATAGAGTTAGGATATATATTGTGCTTAATCAATAGAGCCACCAATAAAGTATTATATTATCTATCAGATAGCAAATTAAATATCAGCAATTTAACTTTAGATAGTACAATTTGAAATTTTGATACTTAATATCTCATTTGATATTTCCATACTTAATATCTCATTTGATATTTCGATACTTTATATCCTATTTGAAATTTCGATACTTTATATGTTCTCCAAAAAAAAAAACACTTTAATCACTGGAATTTCAATTGTACCACGTGCCGTGAGTCTCCAAAACCTTTAGCAAAATTCTCTGGTGATCGGCTTTCAGCCAAAGCTAGAAAGAAACATAAGCTAAGTGCCAAAACACACTCTCCAGTCTCCGTCTTCAGGCCTCCAAATCGATCATTCAATCAATTTCATTGACTGACTCTTTGATTCATACTATACAAAACCTACCCAAATTGGAAGGGTTTCAATTTTCAATTTTATTGAAGCTATTTGTTTGATCAAGCATGAATTCTGGCTGTGATACTGTCGTAAAGCGGGTCAAGTACAAGCCATCTAAGGCACCCGGCAATCCCGGGGTTTTGAGGATGGTAGTTTGTACCCCCAATTTTTTGGGTTGTTGTCCAATTTGTAAACTTTTGAGTGTTTGACATTTTTTTTTGGCAGAGTGTGGAAGGGTTTGAATTTGCTCCTAATGATCCCACTTCCGGACCCCGGCTTCGAGTTGGCTTTAATTCCATTAAAGGTGCGTCCTTTTTGCTTTTCTTGTTGATTCTTGAGCTAGAATGGTGTGCGTTTGCATGGTTGCTTTTATTAGTAGTGTTGAATGAATGGAGGGAATGTGATTGGATGGGTAGATTTGGGTTTTGGTGATTTATTGTTAGCGTTGCAAACCGAGCAGGGGACCTTGGAGATGAGGTCCATGAGGGTGTTGCAATTTCTTTTTTAGCATAGAGAAGAAATGTTCCACTGAGTGCTGAAATGGGTGTCATGAGGGGGTGGTATTTTAAGAGATTGTTGTGTGTATGTGCTTTTTGTTGGGCTGATGGGTGAGTGGCAATGGAGACTCTTGCAGTTTTTCGTTGGTTTGAAGCTTGAGGGATGATAATTAGCCGTTTGGTCGTGGGATTTGAATGTGTTGTCAATGAAACCATGAAGTGATTATTGTGCATTTACTTAAAGGGCCATGATTAATCTGAAAAGATGCAACTATGATTGATATGTACCAACTACGTAGGACACACAATTTGTTGTCACTCAATGTTTATGTGATTTTACTGAACACCATAACTTGTCGTGATTGGTCCCTGTCTGAGGGAGGTTTGGATCATTAAGTGAATGCCACCCCACTTATACGCAGTCATTGAGTGAAAAAATACTGAAATATGTTTGAGGAATTCAACAAATCATTATGGCCTACTTCAAGGAGATGCATAGTGAATAGCTGTGGTTGCTAAGGGAGTTAGTTATAAAAGGAGATTTAGTGAGTCATGCTTCCAAGACAAAAGTTGGCTAAGTTTTTTCTCATAGCTGACACAGAGCTTGTTGGGCTATATTTCAGGGGTAAAATGACTCTTTTAATGACCAAGATAACATATTTCCTCGATTTTCGTAACATTTAACTCTTCAAGAATCAATAATTTACCATAATATGAGAATACTTGCCTCGATCAAGCTTGCAACTCAACACATGGGTAGATAGATCCAATTGATAAGGATTGCACAAAGATTCAAAAATCCTTCAAGTTAGTGAAAGGTGGTGAAATATATGTTTAGATGTTCCTTTTTATCATCTATGGAAAGACCTATAGTAACCTATGATATCTTCATTTATGACATACTTTTCCTAATCATGAGATGTTAGGTTTGTGCCGCAATTGAATAGAGTTTGATGTTAGTGTTGCAAATGCCTTGATTGCTGGGTGAGAGCTCAGCTACACAAGGTCGCCAACTGTCGAGGGCTTTCACTTAGGTGGTTTCTCCCTCAATGTAACAAAACATTATATTTTTCTTTGTATATTATGGACATGCAATAAGCCATCCCTTGCCCAATGTTATTTAAAAAAATCTATGGATATTTGGTAGTGCTATTAATTAGCTATTCTGTTATCTATTTCTTAGCTCCTGCATGCTGGTTCTTTCTTATGTTTAATGGTAAAGCATTTTAATTTGATAAAATTCCCTAAGTGTATCTTCGTTGGAGCTCTTAAAGTAGCTCCCAAAGTGTCTCTTTTGGAGGAGAGAGAAATTTAAGTACTAGTTCTTGCTCAACAATGAGGCTCTTGGGTGGTTCTTGACTAGTTCTTTATTAAGAGCCAACATGGCTCTTGGCCAAGAGCTACAAAAATTTATGCGGAGAGGTAGTTTTATCACTCTCATTGTGGTAATTGTCCTATAGTCTCCAATTTTTTTTGACTCACAAATGGTTAGATTACATGAAGAGCTAGTTGACTAGTTTTATCATTGTTGGGGTTATTTTGGGAGGGTTTGAAGAGAGATGAAGATAGAAAGAGGGTGAAGAGCCCTTTCGAGAGACAATCACCTGTGTACATGCTCTAATGGCTAAAGTGTGGTGCTGCTTTTATCATTGATGGCTTCTCGGTTGAAAGGTTGGCACTTAATTTCACAATGTCTTTCGGTCAGACACATTCAAGAGACTGATTTTTTTTTTCGACGTAGTTCTAGCTGTCAATCATCCAATATTTTTGGTGTTATACACGACTTATGGGGTTTCACTTGTTTGATTGACTACTTATCTACTTTCCTGTTTATTCAGCACACAGATTCACCAAAGATGGAAGTAAACAGGCAATGCTAAATCTGGTGAAGAAGGTTGGATTTTTTTTTTTTTTTTTTTTTTTATTTTTTTTTTTATCTTGGCAATGTATATCTTTTTTTTAGTCTAGTGATCAACTAACACAGTCAGCTTAAAAGTCTTGATTCTGCCGTAGTTTTATCTGCATAAAAATGCCTCATTTTACCTTATGATTTCCTCTTTGTGACTAAAGATGTTTGTTTTTGTTCTATTGTTGTCTTTGATTCTAGGGTGAAGGATCAGAAGGATACATATTTGAATTTGAGAACTTCAGTGATAGGAACGTTTGTCGTGATTTTGTGGGTAAGTCAAAATTTAGATATTACATATATCCTGTATTTCAGGATATTGTACATCATTTCTTAGGAATTTCGCTAAGAAATGGTTTACACACCATTAAGATCTAATAAAGGTTAGCTAATCCGACTAAACTATGCATATCTGATGATTGTACAAAATACATCTATAAAATAGAACAATGCTAAGAAATGAACTTCTTAATCAGTTTTTCCTTTTTTGATGCAAAAGAGGGGTTGTCCTGTCGTACCAAAATAATCAGCTAAACAAAGCATGCCATAGCAACTTCCTACTATATATCAGATGTGATGTATTGCATGATCGGTTTTTACATATTTATGAAATCATGTTACATTACATATGGAACGTAGCTATTAGTAGCTAGGAGATGTGCTGATATATTTCAGTGTAACAGTACAATTGACAAATTAGGTGTCCATTCTCTTTTTTTTGGGTTCTACATTGATGTTCAGAACAGTTTGCTTCTATATGTAGTGCATGTGCATACTAAATTGATGAGAGTTTGGGTTCCAACTTCCTCTTAGCTATCTGTCCTTGCTTTGTGTAGATGTCCTGAAGTTTGAGGTATTTAGGGATATATATGAGACTGTCTAAGTTCAGTGTAGAATGTAGGATTTTGAGATCATTGGAAGAATATGATGTTTGATCAATGGGGCAAATCTGATTTTATCTTGGATACTAGAAAGTAAGCCACATTGATGAACTGGTTGAGGTCTGGAGAAATGATGGCTGCAATTAGTTGTCTATGGCTATTTTTGTGGTCATGACCTCTTGTCTCAATGTTCCAGTGATTTGAAATCTGTACAGCTGTGGTGCCTTTTCTATTCCTGAATTCTTTTTTCCTTTTCAAAAGAAGTTATGATGTGGAAGTATGGAGAGTAAATGAAATTTTCTGATTGTTTGTGACTGAGGTCTGGGAATTCTGAAGTTTTTGCTGATTATATGAATATATAGTACTCATATCTGTTTGAATGAGCCAAAATGAGTATTGACAGTATGGTTCCTTGATTTCATGACCCATCATCTGAGTTTCCTGATTTAGTATTACAATTACTCTGCAAGATCTTGTGAAATTTAGAAGTATTGATAATTTTCTTGCCAGCACTTCATAGAGCTCAATCTACAAATAAAATTCTTTAGTTAGTGCAAGTTATATAGATCTAGAATTTTATTGCTGTTGTATGTAATTCTCCACTTTGTGACATGGATTTCCTTTCCCACTTTTTTTTTCCTTGGAAATGTAGGGTATGGTTAAAGTTTTTGGTCCTGATGATGTTTAGCATGACGCCTTGTGAACAGGCAAGGCACTTGAAAAGCAGGTAGATGTTCCGAAAAAGGATTCCATAGGACCTGCTCAATTAAGTACCAAAGAAATGGAGCGACGGATAAAGCTTTTGCAAGAAGATAGGTAATTGTGCCTTTTTTGGGTAACTTTGGTGGAGCCTGAACTGAATGGTTTGCATGTGTGAATGGGAAGACTTTAATTGTGGTTCTACAGCTTGTATGATTCTTTGAAGTTATGCTGTATTATAAAACTTGTTAAAGTGTAGTTTTCTAATGTTATTGATTCTGGTTAGCTCATATGTCTCTGTTACTCTTAATCTTACATGTTCACCCTTTAATTAAGGAGATCACTATCCAAGGCTAGGAGTGAAGAGACAGTAAGAGAGGGAGAGACATTTAAATGTTCATAAAAGAGTTAATAGATTCACAATAGCCTACAGGTGCTCCATTTTATATTGTCATGTTTCCACAGGTCTTATTGGTTAAAGAGATTGGTTATCCTTTGCAGTGAGCTGGGGAAACTCCATAAGCAATTGGTTATTGGTGGTATCTTGACAGAGGATGAGTTCTGGGCAACTAGAAAGGTAATTTATTTTCCAATATAGTTTGTCACTTTGACTGCTTTCACAGTATATTCTTAGTATTGCAATTGGCTAGTGCTTTCTCCATGTGTTTTATCTTCCTAGTGAACTAATGGCCACTTTTTTTTTGGTATAGCTAACAATATTCACATTTTTTTTCTCACGCTGATGATGCACTGCAGAAACTATTAGATGGAGGAAATTTTAGATCTTCAGCCCAGCGCGTGGGATTTAAAAGTGCTATGATTTCAGACATCAAGCCACTAACTGATGGTCGGGTACTGTATGGAATCTCTTCCTCACTCTAATATAAGCATTTGACGGTGCTGTATTGGAAAATAAGACTGACATTTGAGTGGTTTTTATCATGATGAATTGGTAGAGTATTGTACTTATGTGCACTCTTTTTTGGGGGAGGGGTTTGGGTACCTGCTGTCTGACTCTTCTGCAACTTAATACTATCTTTCTTTAAATTCACATAGTAAGTGAACCTTCATGAATCATCTCTCACATTCACAGCAAGTGAAGGAGCTTTCTTCCCTGCTTGTTCTTTATGCATAATAACGCTTTGTTTCTTATGGACCCTTTTAGAATCTGAGGCTATGGTATATCTATGCATGGTTTTCTCTTGAGGTATCTGTTTTTCACTAGTTTGTTGAGTTTTGTATGATCTGCTTGTGAAAAGTTGTCATGCCCAATTGATTATTAATTAGGTGTGCTATGGGACTCTGTGTGACATGTGTGAACTAAGTTAATTTGACTGGCATGTTTATGTCCAGTTTTCCTCATAAAAAGGTGTTCTTATTTTTAAAGACCTCTTGATAGATTTTCAGACTGCAGCCTTTTGTTCATTTTCATTTTTGAAGCTGAACTTGACTTAGATACTATGCAAATAGGGAGGCTATATTCATATCTGGTCATTCTTAATGAAATGATTGCTTTTTGTTGCTGTGGAAGTGTAATGGAAGTTCTTAATCTTCTCATGTATACTAGGGAAAATATGAACTGTTAGCTTTGTCATAAGTCCATAATGCAGCTAGTATAATGTCAATATCTTCTGCCAGTGCCAAGATTCCAGCTACCTTTATAATCTACCTGATATAGTCTTTTTGGATTCCAGATGTGACATTGAAGGTCTATGGTTGGTCATAGCTTCTATTGCGAACTCTTTAGCTAGTTCTATATTCATCTCTATATTGCATGGTAACCAATATTTCCTTATAAATCAACATACTAATTCTATTCCACTTTTGCCTTTCAGACAAATAAAGTTACATTTAACTTGACACCAGAAATCATTCATCAGGTATTACCCATTTCTTGTTATTTGCTTGATTCCTGGCTGATATATTACGAAAAATTCTGAGCACGGGATTTTCTTGGTTGATTTAATTTCATCAGCAGAGGTCAATGATTATGTAGTCTTATCTTCTGAGCTTAAGACTAGAGAAGCTAGTATTAAAAGATCAAAATATGTGTTTTGTTCTTTTCAGAATGTTTTAAAGGTCTCTCGAAAAATAAAATTATATTATGTCACTATATAAACAATAGTAAATTAGACTATAAAACATACTCCCCGCTGTCCTCGAAAACTTTGTTGTTAGGTTTGGCACACATATTAATAGTTAGGGTGGGGCAAGTTTTTTGATAGGTAGTAGAGAAATACTCGATTGAAATAGGGTTTGTGGGGAAAAGGACCCACATCACATGATGTTTAAATAGTGAGGGTGAGAGGAAGGTAGTTACTGGAGGGGTCCACATTAAGTGAGTTGGGTAGCCAGAGTTATTTTAAGTAACCTGATGATTTTCAGAGGACGTCCCAAAAAGGAATACATTAAAGTTATTTGAGGACAGTGAGTATAATGATTTAATCGAGCAAATTTGAGCTAGGTCTTTACTAATATTAGGCTCGGGATTGTCTCTATCAAACTATCTTTGTTTGGGGGGGGGGGGGGGGGGGGGGGAATTGAGGCAGTTTTGCTTGTTACAGTCTTGTTATTTGTGTTGGTTCAGCTTTTGTCTTATTTTCATCCTGGCCTTAAGCTTTTGTTATGGTTTGACTCTCCACGACCCTTTTATGTCTATTTGGGTTGGGGTTATGATTGAAATCCTTAAATGATTGAATTATATTGTCCAGCAATCTGATAATACAACATTCTATCTCAGTTACTACTACTGGTTTACTTGAGTGAGGATCTGAACTTTGTTCTATATCTCTCTTTCTTATTTCATCCTTAGCTGTGTATATACTCCCTTTTCTGGATTACTCTGAAGGCATTGAGTATTTGTTTTTAACTTATCAGATTTTTGCTGAGAAGCCAGCAGTTCATCAGGCTTTTCTGAACTATGTGCCAAAAAAGGTAGGTTATCTTATTTTCTATGAGCTTGTTGTCCACTCTATCTTATAATTCTTTTCAATGTGAAACTTGAAGTAAATTTTTGCTTTTATATTAATATCAGATGTCAGAGAAAGACTTTTGGACAAAATATTGCCGTGCAGAATATCTTCACAGCACCAAGAATGCTGTAGCTGCTGCAGCAGAGGCTGCTGAAGATGAGGAGCTTGCTATATTTCTTAAGCAGGATGATATACTAGCCAATGAAGCTCGTAGAAAGGTGATATTGAAAATCAGTCATCTAATGTGCAGGCATATATTTCTCATGCTTATGTGTTTTTATAAATGTATTCACTAATTATGGTTATGAATTGTGCAGATCAGAAAGGTTGATCCAACCTTAGATATGGAAGCGGATCAAGGAGATGATTATATCCACCTTCCGGTATATTGAGCATATAAGAATAATATATACCCTTAGTTGTGGTCATATTCTTAGAACATTCTAAGATCTGTATTTTTATGGAAGCACCTGAAGGCATCCTTCTATTTGTGCTATGATTGGAAGTTGTTTATATTATAGAAATTATCATCCCTTTTCTCTTTTGACTAAATAGGATCATGGAATTCCTCGAGATGGAAACAAGGATAAAATTGTTGAGTCCCAATCGCTGTATGACCAATACAAGAGGAATTTGTTGCAAGATCTTAATCGACATGCCGCAGTTGTCCTTGAGGGAAGGGCTCTAGGTTAGATTTTTCTAAGACCCAAGGGAACCCTTAATTTTTCTCTATGTAGTTACTATTTAAAATTGATGGTCAAGTAGAATGATAAAAGTGATCATCATATAAGTTTTTCCTCCCTGTACTGTCGAACTCATTTAGATGTGGTGGTCGGCGATACTCGGACTGTAGCAGAGGCTCTTGCCAAGAGAAAACAAGGTTTAGTGAGCTTGTCTATCAATTTTAATGTATCAGCTATCTGATTTATCATTCTATTTCTAAAATTGAGCTTCAAATGGATTCTGCTGTAGAATTGGCTAATGAAACATCTGAGATGAACAATAACCAGGAGCGATTGAATAGAGTTTCTAGAATGACGGAAATTGAGGATCTGCAAGCATCTTGTGAGCCCCCTGTGGCACTGCTTTGCATCAAGGTTTGCTTCTTTGACATCATTTTTTCTTGTAATCAGTCTATGCTGCTGACATATTGTCCCTTATATCTTTTTAGGACCCTAGAGATTATTTCTACTCACAACAAGCCAATGCTCTGAAAACTTTGGGAGACAATCTTGGTGCTAGATCTGTAACTTGCCATGTCAGCACACAGGAAGCTTATACTGGTATGAGGGAATCCATTTTGGACATTATGTCTGTTGGACTTCAGGCATCCATCATTAAAACTGATGTTGGTTTTAAGGTGTGCAATTACGGTAATTTTTCCTGATAGTTTGATCTGCTTCTGAAGGGATAGAAAGTGTTTCTGTACCTGTACAAAGTTTTGATTTGTCACTCACCTTCTCAGGTTCTGAATAGTTTGACTCAAAATATATCTAGCACAAAGTTTAATCTTGGGACTAATAACCAGGAAACGGTTCTAGATAGATTGCCCAGCAGGACGAAGGAAGAAGTGTTAACTGTAAGCCATTTTCTTTTTATTTTTATTTTGTTCATTTTTGCAAGATTTGTGACCGTTTGAAGAAGTTGAGGAATTAAAATAAATGTACTTTTCATTTTTCTCACATCAATCCTTTTAGGTAGATTGAAAGAGTTTTTAGGTCATCATTTATGATGTATCTGCATTTATCAATTTTCTTATGATGCTAGTTGTCAATATCTATAGTGTTGTACCTCAGATTAAGAGACGCACCTCTTTTCTGTAAAGATGTAAAGCAGCTTTTTGGTTGAGAATATACAAATATTCCCACTTTAGAGCTCATTGGAGATAAACTCATAAATCTTAACAGAAAAATTTGGCACTCATTTTATTTTGTTTTTGTCTTAGGGACCTGAATTAGCAGGCCTTCACTTTATACTAGACTTTTAAGGGTGTGCATCTGCCTACACTATTCTACTCCTGCTTAGGAGTGTTATTTTTTCATGACTTACCAATGTGATCTTTGCCTAATGTAGAGACTGGACCCCTTTTTCTTTATAGCTTACGCTACTCAGGAGTATTATTAATAGCTACTACAATGTTGTGCCTTATTCATTTCCTGTGCTACAGCACCTTCTATATATGTTGAGTGTACTAGGGAGGAGGATGAGTTGCCCGTATTCGAAAGAAAAAGTTACACAAGTAACATGATTCCTCTTAATCTTCTTGATCAAGAAACTTTTTTTATCCGTAACCTCCCTAGTATTCATTAATGTTTAATAGGTCAAAAGTTAACTCTATATTAAAGCAGGTTGCCTGATATAATGGTTTCCTGAGAAGATTATCTGTTTGGATTGGGATTTGGATAGTTAACAAGTACCTTATAGGATCAGGTAGGTTATAAATCAACACATTCGACACAAATAGAACATTTATTAGCTATGAGTAAGATTATGTTTATTTAGACCTTCCTGTCAGGTGTGGTATGCAATTTGGAAGTTCATTCTTTTGGTACACTTTATTATTATGTCCAAACAAGCAATAAGAAGGAAATATGTTTTCAGGAAATCTTCCCTTTCTTGTGATACTGAATGCAGCAATTTCAAATGGGATTAATTATCCCAAAATTGTATATTTAATAGTGAAATTTCTGCCTAGTGCTGAATTTTTGTTCATCCTTAAATTATTCAAAAGAGTACAAGTGAATGCTCAACTTATGATTAATTATGTGGGTGGATGCTTAGAGTTATGATATTGTGGTATAAATCTGTATATTAAGCAGTCAAGCAATGCCATGGTCAATGTGCAAAACAGAAAAAGAATGATTTGAGCCAGTTTAGTTGTTTCTTTGATATCTTATGGTTATATATAGAAAATTATCATGTGTTGGCTGGGTTAATGGTGAAAGATACTGAGTAATTTACATGTCAAACTCCATGTATGTTATATTGGACTTCGATAATCATGTTACACTCTTTTATTGTGCATATGCATATTGTTGTTGCAGCATGTGTGGACTTCTGGGATCTGAAGTTTTTTTTCTTTTGCCTATTGGCTCACGCTACTAACTGCATTATCATTCTTTTCAGCATTGGACATCCATCCAGGAATTGCTAAAGCATTTCTGGTCATCATACCCAGTCACAGCACAACATCTTTCTATAAAGGTGAAAATGAAATTTAATTACTGATAGTTAGAGTTTCTTGACTTCTTGTAGAAATTTGTTTTTCAAACTTGAAGTCCATACTATGTTAACTGGAGTGCATATCTTCTGCTTTTAAAGCAATTTTTATGTTTGAATATGACTAGCTTTTAGATAATGTGATTAATGAATTGTGCTCATAATACTTGGAGGATCTAGACTTTATTGTGTAAATGTAAGTGAGGAAGAAAGCAAAGTTTTTGTGCGACATCTTACATATGGTCTGGTTTGGAGATAATTTTCCATGCTAAAGTTCAGTGATTGAAGATGAAGCCTCATCCCTCCGACCATTCCTTGGGACTTGGGATTGTGGTAGGTGATCAGGCTATCGTACACCTTTCAAAAATAAACCGACAACACCAACTAATATAGCTAGGAAAGTAGGGAACGTATCCTTAGAGAAGCGTTGCAATTCTATTAGCTCTTAAAAGTCTAGATTGTATAAAGGGCCTTGGTTGAAAGTGTAGTTAACTAAGAAACTAGTGCTGAAAACTTAAGTGAAGATTTGATGCAACTTAGCTAAAGCCTAGGGCAATGGTTCACCATGAACAAACAAATCAATTGAGAAATGACAATTAAAAGGTTTCATGAATTCAATGAACTAGGGCTCACTAATTCTCTCGAACTTAGACTCCCTCAAGACTCTTCTAGCGGCTCTCTCTCTTGCCTAGATTTGTCAAGCCTGATATTCCTTGGTCTTATTGTCATATTTTTATCTCTTGGAATCAAATTCAACAATTACCCAACATACAATTAAACATGGCCATAATCTAATTGTAAGCAATGATAAACCAATAATAGGAATTCAATTGTAAACTTAAAACCAATTAATTAGCATAGAACTATTTAATTGAAGTGTTCATGGATCCCCCAAAACCCTAGAAAGAGATCTACTCACAATTCATAGACTAAATTGATGAAAACATTAGCAACCATAAACATGAAATTCATGAATGAGAAATAAAGAAAACAAATACTACTAATTAATATTAATAGAAATCAAAACAATAAATAAAATAAACTAGAGAAGAAAGCAATACAAAGTACCTCTCTAAGTCTTCATTAATGGGGAAAATAAAACTAGGGTTTTTCACCATAGAAGAGAGAAAAATAAAAACTGCTATGCTGTAGAGAAGAGAAAACTAAAATAATAAAACCTAGAGAAAATAATAATGCATAAAAATAAAATAATAAGTCTCTCCTGTGTTTTTATTTTACTAAACTCTTCTTATACAGAAAGATAGGATGACTAAACTAAGTATTAGGGTCGAATTAGAGGTTTAATCTAATTATAACTCGGATTCGATGCTTTCCCGCGATTAGGTTTCCAGGGTCAATTTTGCAAGGCTGTAACTTTTGTTCCAAAAACTTCCACCGGGCGTGTGGCCTACCGTTGCAAAGCTCTTCGAGTCTACTTTTCTACCCAATTAGAATCACATCAATCCAATTCGTAGAACATGAGTTATGATCAAAAGAGTGAACTTATGTCAGAATTGTTCTTCTTCAACTTCTATATCTCCTTGTTTTCAACTCAAATTGACCTTGTTAGCTATTTTTCACCTTTGTGGAAACCAAAATAACTTCATATGAATATGATCATCATTAAAATCATCCACGAGCATGAATTCATCAATCAAAATCCTCAATTCCTCTATTACATTTGCAACAATTATCCAACTCATCCAAAATTGCTTCGAAACCATTCAAATAGCTATAAAAACTACCTGAATTATTACGAAAACCACAAACAAAGTGTAATAGAGCACAAAATGGATAATCTATGCAAAAGATACCTAAAATTCAACAAAAATGCTCTAATAATGCAACCTAAAAATGCCTAAAAACTCTATAGAATAGTGTTTCATCAGTAGGTTAGGTGCAGAGTGATAGTGTAATTACCGAAGTCCTCTTCGATAACCTTTTTTTTGGCACACTAGCCAGCAGCGTTACTCCACCCCCACCCCCTCACACACACACCCCTAAACAATTCTATTCTTACCGAGGAAGAATTTTTTTTGGACGACGAAACATGAAATTAAGTTCTAATTTCTTATGCTCAAACTCCTTTTTCGAGTTTTTCCATGTGAAGTTTGTTTGAGAGAAGGCTCTTAGGTTCTCTGCTACAATGCTAGGCTTGGAGAAACTCCCAATCACTGGACAGGTTGCACAGGGGATGGAAGACTCCTTCATCTGGCATTATTTAGTACCATAGGTTTCCAAATTATGATCCTGATTTTCTAGCTAGCAGTTTCCTTCTTGGTTTTGCTAATTATAATATACATGTGCTGTTTTTTGGATAAATAAAGAGATTTGTCCAATAGCTGATAAAAGAGTACTGAGAGAGAGAGAGAGAGAGTGAGAGAGAGAGAGAGCCGACAGGCTTGTATTCTTGTTGCATTTTCTTTGTGCTTGTACTTTATGAGATACTCTCATTTTCTTTTCCAGTTTGATATTTCATGCGACTTTCCCTTGTGAAATGGGTTTCGTATTTGCTATATAGTGCTGCTGGTTACATCATGAGCTCCTGAAATCCTGCAATGGCAGGGCCTGTAATGTGTAAGAGTCATTGTTGTAATATGTGTAATTGTGTATACTGAAACTGTGAGTTCGTGTTTGGAGTGGATTGATGTATCAAGTGTTCCTTTATACTGAAACTATGAGTTCCTGTTTGGACTGAGTTGTTGTATCAAGTGTTCCGAATGTTTCTATCATGGTAAAACTGAGAATTTTTCTATTGTTTCTATTTGAGTTTGTAGGTTAATAGATTGAAAGACGCAATGGCTCTAATATATCCAAAGCTACAGGTGACGAATCCTTCCAGCCTTTCATTTTCTGGCAAAACCTGTGATTTCCCTCTTTTCATTGGATCCATTGTCTAGAATAGCCAACTCTACTTTAGTATGAACTATCAGGCTCAAAGCTTACAGTTCAGAATTTTATGCTTATTGAACACCTTTGTAAAAGCTAAACTAATGCCTGCAAGACAAAATAGCTGAATCAAATTATGTTCAGTTACCTGTGATGACTCTTGTTTCTTGTGTAATATGGTTTTGGATTCTGATGATTATTATATAGTAGCTGGCTAGAAATATTAGTGGTTGTGAATAATGGGAGTATGGCTGCCTAGAAATAAGGGATTTTGGGAGCCTCTTCATTACCCTTTTCAGTATGCAAACCTGTCTAAAAGAATAATGGGAGTTGAGTATGCCAACCAAAAAATATTAGTGGGAAAATTTATGAATTACTGTCAATGTAGTAGTAATATCTTAATAAAAGGTTAATCTTCCATCTGTCGTCTCATTTTCTAGCTTTGTAACTAAACGTGCTGAGTCATGGATTATTAATATTGTAAACAATGGTGGAATGGGTAATATAATAGTAGCTATATTTTCTCTGTTTTCACGTGACTGGATTGTTTGTTGTCCTGTGGGCATACGGGGCTATATAGATGATTGTTGATTGAACAACTTAGGGCACATCCTGGGCGATATGTACAAAAAAGCTCAAGGAGTACCAAGGTGATAGGAGCTGGCTGTGCCTCGCTGTAAAAATTAAAGTTTTTGAAATTTTCCAACTGAAATGCGCTGAAGCGCACTGAAGTTGTGGCCATTAAAAAGGTGCTTCACCCTTATATCCTATAATTGAAAATGATAAGGTGTAATCCTCAAGACTATTTTACCCTGTTGAATAAACTGAATCTTCTGTTTTTGGACTCTTTCAGCCCAGTTGAAATGAAGAAGCTTTTTTTTTTTTTTATTTTTTTTTTTATTTTTTTTTATGTTCATTGATCAGTGAAATCCTGTGGGACTGAGAGCTATTTGTGTGTGTGTGTATTGGTCAGAGGTTTCGTGAATTTGCGGACATGCAAATTATGGACTTGAAATTTACTTAGCTTATGTCCGTCTTATGCAGGAAATTAAGGAGTCTGTACAGTCGGATCTTAGACATCAAGTTTCACTTCTGGTTCAGCCTATGGTCCAGGTTAGTTCAATACACATGACACAGGTGGAACGAGATCATCTCCTGTCTTTGGACAGTCAAGTCTAGTAATCTAGAGAGGATCCCCATGTCATCATGCGTCACAGCTGTGCAGTCATCTTCTGCTTTTTTGTTTATTGAATGTGCAGCAGCAATTTTTTGATATCTGAAAATTGATAGTCCTAAAGTTATCTTCATGTACTGCTTTCTGCAAGAAATTTATTCCTAATGGTTGGATGAATAAAAAGCCGTAGTGACATCTGACTCTTGATCTATCATGCTATCACCGAGCTTTCCCGAAATTGAATACTTTAAAAGATTGTCAAGCCAGCCAACAACCTAAACAGATGTCTTGGTCCACAGAGGATCACTACAACTTTCTGCGGACATAAGCATGCACTATTTATTTTGAATGATTAAAAGATAGCTGGAGGGATGATGCCTGGTAACCTGAATAATTCTTTGAATTTGTTTTCTAAGGGGAGCAACTCGTTTTCATGCAGGCTTTGGATGCTGCTTTTGCACATTATGATGCAGACTTCCAAAAGAGGAGGGCCAAAAGTGGATTAAATGGATCCATCTGAAGATCTATTTATTCCCTTCTTCCCATAGTATTTATGTTTCAGTTCACTACATTCTTTTTGCTGTAATCTCGAGTAACATGTAACAATTTTGTCCTGAGAAAAATATTTTGTAGATACGCTTTCCATTGTTCCTGTAAACTAGAATTTTGGCTCAAATATAATAGGATACTTGATTATATAAAATTTTGTGTAGGAAAAGCATCTTTTGATTATAAATAGGGGTTGGAGATTTAGAGGGAAGTATTCTTGTCGTGAAGAACATTGCTGGTCACGAGTCTGAAACTCTGAACTATCTTTCCTTAGGGTTTGTTGCTGTAAATTAAGATGCTCACAGTATGTTTTTCTTTTCCAAAAAACATACATATGACCAATTTAAAATATTAGTTCCCAAAAAGTGGTTGAAACAGTTAAGCGAAAGCAACAAGCAAACAATAATGGTGGGATGTTGCAAGTCCTTTTGTCCCCAACCTGCATCGCCTTTGTAGCATCAATGGTTACCTGGCGGGCTCTCTCTCAAACACCACCTTTTCTTCCCCCATTGTTCCATCGACCTCCCACTTTCGAGATATTCACCAACTTGTGACTTGGTGAAAGCCCAATGCACTATGATACGAACTACAACAAATTTGTAACTTTACTCCCCTCCAAGTATTAGTGGAAATGCTTGTCTCACACGAGGTAATGTTTAGTCATTGCATTCATATTTATTGTGAGTTTTTTTAATGTAGTTTGTTGAATTGGACAATATGATTTATAAGGATAAAGCTAATTCAAAGAATAAGGTAATTTGGCATTACGAGTAAACGTGCTGTGTGTCGATGAAATAAGTAGTCAGCAAGTTTGCAATGCTAACAAACACAATATGAGCAAGGGAAGAGGGAGAAAGAGGTGGTGGTGGTGTGTTAAGGGAAAAGAGAAGGAGAGGAATAAGGGAATGGGGAAGAGAGAAGGGGATTGAAGAAAGGGTAGGATAGTACTTTTTGGGGCGGTTTGATAAATTTTGGAGCAGTATTCAACAATCCCCCGATTTATTTTGTGCCAATATATTGCACATTACATCTATTTCTTAGAAGTATTCTGCATCAGCAAAATTTAGGGATTGAAGTTCTGATTTTGACACAGATGAAGAACAGTTCACTAAATCATTGTTGTTTCATTCTGCTTCATATTCGTTGGGTGAACACAAATATTGCACACAAATAGTTTGGTCGTATATATTATTATATTTGACAAAGTTAGTACACAGAAGACACACTATGTTGGCGAGAAAAATATCACTAATGTTCATACACATTTGCACTCGAGGAACGTTCATTTATATTGACGAAGTTCATAGACAGAAGACAAGCTACAATTATGGGACCAGCCTTGGCATCCAAGTCTGCACATAACAGATTACGGATAGATACTAACTCCCCCTTTGAATAAACAAAGTCATTCGTTGTGATTACATCCTAGAAATAAGGAGGGGGACGCTGAAGGAAACATCACCCATAGCTGGCTGGAACAAATCCAACTCGCCATAGCGTTCTAGGACACGCATTCTGCAGTCCTCAGCAGCTTGCAGGCCAGTTGAATAAGCACCATGAACTGAACCAGGAAAACTTGAGCTTGTGGCCTCCCCCGCAAAAAATAAGTTATCTATTGGAACCCTCAGCCTCTCGTACAAATCATGAGGCTTTCCAACCGTATCATAGCTGTAAGAACCTAGAGAATTTACATCAGATCCCCAGTGAGACACCAAATATTGAATCTGCAAAGACCATTGCAACATTTCAAATTTTAGTTAAAATTTGTCCACGAGGACTATCAAACCAGGAGGAGGTTCTTGGAAATTTTGTTTATTTATCACAAACTGATGGAAAATCATGAGCAAAAGAACAGGGAACTTACAGGAGCAGATGCATCAGGAAGAATTGTTTGCAGCTGCTTAAAAGCAAAACCTGCAGCGGCTTCATCAGACATTTTCTCAATGTCCTTGGCCAACTTTCCGGCAGGCATATAAACAAGAACAGAGTGACTGGTAGCCTTGTGAAGATTGAGAAAGTAACTACACCCATATGAAGTCTCTGCAACTACACCTAGAAACTCCACATTTGGCCAGAAGACCCTTTCAAAGTGCAAAATTATCTTATTCTCAATTCCCACTCCTAAATTAGAGATGGCATCCTCTTTCCAATTTGGAAACCTAGGCTCAAACTTAATAGTATTTGCCTTTAGGACACCAAGAGGAACAGCTATCACTGCAGCGTCAGCTATAAATGTGCGTCCGTTTTCAACCATCACCTTCACCCCATTATGATGCCTTGAGACCTTTGTTACTCTAGAAGAAGAAATAAGGAAAAAAATTTATGGTCCGAGACATGTGTGCATGACATATTCATCGTTTTACAAATAACATGAACAAACCTGTGGTTCAGATGTATATCAAGACCCTTGGCAAGTGTGTTTATAACAGGGAGGTAGCCTCGCACCATAAGCCCGTGTCCACCTGGGAGGAGCACTTCCTACCAATTGAGGAAGTGACAAAAATACAAAACATAGAGCAAATGTCAATACATTTTAATTGAATAATAGTGCCTAATTTGGGTGGTTGAAAATACATGCTTGAAAATTAAAGCTCACAACATAGCAGAGTAACTAACAAGAAAAAAAGAGCAATGTATACCTGATCCCAGCACTTCAGAGATATGGTCTCAGCATCTGCTGCAAACCAGCCCTCCATCCTACATAAGTACCACTGTAGTACCTTATGAGCAAGCCCCTCTAACCTGAAATCACAATCACTTACCTTACCTAACTGTAAATAGGAATAGACTGCATAATTTAAAAAGGAAGACATACTACTCACCTCAAATCCGGTCTCCTTTCAAAGACAATTGAAAAGGCTTGCTGTATAGAGATGTCCTCATCGCATTCCTCTCGTACTTTATCAGTCTAGATATCAGAAACCAATAGTAAATATAACACGCAATCCCTAAAAGGGCATTCTAAGGGGAGAAAACAGTGTCAATTATGGCAAAAATTGATGAGAAAAAATATTACTTGCCTCTTTCAAAACATTTTCAAATAATTCGCCAACTTTGACAACCAGCTCCTGCGGTACTTGATTCCCCTCCAAATCAAAAAGAGCATAGCTGCGCCCAAAAATCAAGGACATGCCACTTGA
This sequence comes from Dysphania ambrosioides, assembly GCA_026401315.1. Lineage (NCBI taxonomy): Eukaryota > Viridiplantae > Streptophyta > Magnoliopsida > Caryophyllales > Amaranthaceae > Dysphania > Dysphania ambrosioides. Next base: position 1,080,676 of record CM048672.1, read on the forward strand.
GAAGTCTTTTAAAACAGTGTACTTCATGTATGATACTATGATAGCTACTTCACATTTATTACAGCAGTTTGTAGGATTAAACAAAAGCTTCTGACAGCAGACAATAAGCTCTCACAAGATATCATACAACATTAAAAATAAAAAATACAAGATGGTCCCAGTGATCATGATGCTCATGTAGTGATAAAGACATACAGATACCTAAAAGCATCTCAAGAAAGATAAGATGCATACATACGCAAGTTTCAAATGAAGTTGAGAAGGTAGGTACTACAAACCAGCCATCCGTTTACCAAAGTTTTATGGTTCAAAAAGTGAACTGCACAACTAAAATTTCAACTGAACCTAAATTAAAGTCAAGATGCTTGAGCATGTAAGGGAAACTCATAGTTTCAAAACCTAAAAAATCTAGTGGCAGAAAGATTCTCAGACAAACCTTTTCAATGATGGTAATTAGATAAGAAACTCAGACTTAAATACCATCCAGCCAAAAGAGTGGATTTTGGCCCAGAAAGTACCTGAAGAACAACTGATAGAACTTCATTCTTGAATAGACTTTAGGTATTGTATCAATTGATTAAATAATGTCATCATGAGCAACACAATGGGTTGTTGAAGAGTTACCTCTCTAAGTCATGGTCATATAAAACAGAGTTGTCTCCACTTGTACGATAGAGGGGCAGGCCCAGTCTACCAATCAAAGGTGCGAGGGGATTCTCATTGCAGACACCATGCAACCTAAAGAATCATTAGTAGATTATTGACTTAGTATCAAGGTCATAGGGGAAGAAGGTAACACCAGAAGCTACAGATACTGATGTTTAGAGGAGCACAAGTCCATTAAGACTAACCATGAAGCACCCAGATCAACTGGGAAACCAAATGTGTAATCTGTGCATACCCGACCTCCTACCCTGTCACGTGACTCCAGCACTGTTACCTGAAAATTCAGAAATTGACAATCTTTGAGAACACAAACAGCCTTGAAAAATCAAAGTTCCCATCAGTTCATCATCATTTGCAGGAATTACCACATGGGAAAACATGATTGAAATACAGGCATTACTGACATGTACATAATCTCAACATCAAAGAAGGCCCTTCACTTTGCAGATTAAGGGGCTCAAATGTGCGTTACCTTACCCACAAAATAACAAAAAGTTCTTTACAACAAAAATTCAAGTTGCATCTGCTACACCTCAAGAAATATAGGGCACTAAATTAATCTAATCCATGAAAATACAATGACTAATACTACAGCCAAAATAAATACTAATAATTTTAAAATCAGAATCATGCAATAAAGGAGCTCTTTCTATATTGAAATAAAGAGTAATCTTCAAAAATACTTGCAGAGTAAAACAGAAAGAAGACAAAACTGAATCTTAGTTTCCCTTATCCCAGCACCTCAAGAACACTAGTGGAATCAAAATAATCTTAAATGTTTAAATTCAACAAAATATAATAATTACCATCAAATAATATGGGAAGTATAATTCCATTGCAGGTGTTATCCTTTATAAAAAGTATATCAAATGTAATCACCTGAATTGAAGCATCAGAAAGAGCGCGGGCTGCAGCAATACCAGCCATACCAGATCCTATGACTATAACAGATGGTGAGGCATTCTGCCTCCCCTCAATGCCAGAGCATAAACCTGCAAGATACAGGTATGTTTAGAACAAATGCCATGATCAATCAAAACTATTATGCATCAGGCAGCAAAGTGATATTAATAATATATTGGATCTGGTCATGACAATTCAACCTATATTGTTACTTCAAGTGTATTGTAGAATCCACTCAAAAAAATTCACCAAAAGCCTCCAACAAGGCACTCAAAATCCTACCTACAGCGTAGGCTCAAACCCAACTTCACAAACCAACAACACATTTACATTGCTAGCACAAAGGTGTCTACATAACACACATGAGTAAAGGGTTGTAGATTTAATCTACTTTTGGGACAAAAACAAAGGAAACCCTTCAGAGTTATTGAGAAATAAAGCTTATGACTCATACCATGAATTTATAAGAGAGAATGATTGAGCAAATATAAGTGTGTTGGTATTTCAAAATTTCAGTTTGGGTTTATGTTAAAACTATCCACCAAATTAGGCAAATGATAGAGTACTATTGTACAGAGAAAAAAGATTTGCACATGGTGTCCATGAATAAAGTGTACGACAAGGTACCAAGAAAAATACTTTGGTGAACAATGACTATGAAAGACATACCATGTAAACACATCAACCAAATTCAGGATATATATCAGGATATTATACAAAATGTTTTGTAGTGGAGTGGAAATGACTTCCCTATCAGACTTCCCTAATACAATTAAGTTATACCAAGAATCTGCTCTAAGTTCTTTCCTTTTCACGACTGTCTAAACAAAGTAACAAGGTCAATACATGATATGATACCTTGGCGTTTACTTTTAGCGTATGATATTGTTCTGGTGGATGAAATTAGCATGGGGGAATCCTAAATTAGAGGAACGGAGACTATGGTTGAAATCTAAAGGTTTTAGAATTAGGAGTAAAAAATAGTATATAAATGTCATTTAAGCATTAGAAGGCCAAGTGAGTAAGCAAATTTTTCAAATACCTAGGATCAATTCTCGATAGGAATGAAGACATTAACTAATGAATCACTCATAGAAAAAAAATCTAAGTGGCATAAATAAACAACACTTTTATATGATCGCAGTATACCCTTAAAATTAAAGTAGAAATGATATACAACGGCAAAATTAGATTATTGTAAGGGTGAAAGTGTTAAGACTCTCAAAAATGAGCATGTTAAGAAGATGAATAAAACATAAATGTGTATATTATGTGGATATGTGATAACACCTTAAAAAATAAAATAAAAATGTGGATATTCAAAAGTGCGTTGAAGTTGCGAATATTGAGAAGTTGAGAGAGAATTGGTTGCAATGGTTGAGCATGTAACATACCGAACAATATATATATATATATTATATATATATATATATATATATATATATATATATATATATATATATATATATATATATATATATTGGTGAAGAAAATGGATAATTGGGGTAATATAACCTTTAAAACGGTCAAAGCAAGCCAAAGATGACTTGGATGGAGAGACTTAAGAAAGATATGGAGAAAATAACTTAGAAAAAAAAAATGTGGCTCTAAATATAAAGGAACAGAAGAGAAGCTTTTTGGTGAATGATCGTGCGAAATAGATTATTAAATTACATAGTCGACCCCATTTTTTTGATATTAACGCTTGGCTTTGTTATTATTGGACAAAACATAGACACTTTTGGAGATTGCACGATAATACAAGTGTATACATCATGATAAAGTGATAAATTATAGTAAAGCATATAAAATTAATAGCGGCCTCTATTTCAAATGCCCTCATGGTAATGGCAATCTTTAGACTTGATAACGATATATGACAATGAAAAGACTAGATCACAAGTGGTTTGGCTTAAACAAACTCGCATCTGATATATAGCTCATGATCACTAGCCAAGCCCAAGAGAATGGAGCAAATCTTAAGATTGGCATAACCTTTGAATTAAAAGGTACTTCTAGGGGTGCTTAACAAACCAAGCTACTCGAGCTTGGGCTAAGCTTGGTCAAAACTCGGTCAAATAGAGCTCGACTCGAGACATAAACGAACCAAGCCGAGCAAGATCTAGCTCAACTTGAAAGCTCATTAACAAAATTGATAAATTTTAGTATATAAATAGTTTTATATTTTTTAATATAAATTTTTTAAATCTCTCTCTCTCTCTCTCTATATATATATATATAATTTTTATATATAATTTATATTTTATTTTAAAAAAAAATCAAATTCTTAATTAAAAATTTGTTGTCGAGCCGAGCTTCGAGCCCATTACTACTCGGGCAAGTAGTGGGCTTGACTCATTGATTAAGCACCCCTAGTTTAATCTTTCTCCTATTTGTAAAAAAATATCAACTTCAATTTGTGAGAGGCAATACGTGTCACTAGTAAAAATGCTGTACGGAACTTTTAGGGCTTTTTGTCTATGATTTCCCTTTAACTGTTCCATACACCCACCCACCCCCTTCTTCTGACCACATGCGACCACATTTCAAAAATTAAGACGACGAAACTCTCCACCCACCACCCCTCCTACTAACATTAGGCGACCACATATCAACAACAAAACGATTACCCATTGCAGCGTCATGTATTATCAACTATTACCATTCAAAAAAGTAAAATCCCAATATTGGTCTATTCCCTTCAAACATAACTGTCTTTTAAAAATTCTTCAAAGGGTACCACCATGATGACAACAGAAAGAAACCTCAACTTTCCATAGTTTATAACACCAAAAAAAATCAACACAAGTAGTATTTGCAAACTGATTAATTATCATAGCTAATCACTTTTTACACGGTCTTTCGTAGGAGCAAACCCGTCTGAAGGAAACAACGTGAACTCATTGGGATCGGATTTTCCATTTGCATCATTTGTAAGTTTTTAGCATATGATCATTTAACCTTAATCATTTGAAACCAGTAATATTCTAATAGAGCTGGATGACAGCAGCATAACGCCAAGCTCAATCTGATTGCTCAAACTTTAAGGATCAAAGGTACCTAATTGATCAAATTTTAATCTATTACTACAAATTAAAGTACTATACCTTTTAACTACACACGGACACACGGTTATCAACAACATCACATAATGCTACTACTATAAGATTTTAAAAAAATATAAAAAATAAGGGTAACGTGCGCGATTCATATTATAAAGTTCCCGCATTTACCATTTCACGTCACACCGAACCCCTATTTAAAAAAAGGAATTATACCTTGACGCAATTGGCGATTACTCTTATTCCTGAGCTCCATTGAAAGATGACGATGATCGGGTATTACTAAACTGATGAATTGAGGTTAAATTGGGTAAAAACGGCGTCGTATTTGAAGATGATGATGAATTTAACAATAAAGATGGATTAAAATTTTGTTGATTAAGATTAAACAACAAATCGGGGCTTAATTGAGGGGAATAATGAAGAGTAAAGATCAAAAGACAAGTTATGAAGTGATTTGAATTCGATGTAAGCCCCAGATTCAATACCGACCAGCTCATGCGTCTTCTTATCGGAGCACCGCCTCGATAATCTGGAAACTTCCCACAAAAATTGACGCAATTTCAGGATAAGGGTACAGATCAAATTGAATTCGGGACGAATGCCCGGAATTTAGGTCAAATTTGGGGGAACTTTGGAGGAGGGAGAGAGAGATGTGATCTTTTTTGGGGTGCGTATGGTTTACTGGGATTTGATTGAAGAAACAGGGGAATGGAAAGACGTAAATTATAGGCGAAATGACGAAAAACCCAAGACGTAATTAATTTTTTCTAAGTGTGATTAACTAGGCTTTTGTGATTGTGGATGTCATTTTCTGTTGAGGTGGGGCCTTTAAAGGTGTGATTTGGGTTTATGATGTCAAATTAGAAGTTACTCTATAATAAGTTGATTGATTGTGGTTAAAAAAATATTTAAACAAGAAAGAGAAGGGATTTAAAACTTATTTTATAAAGCAATATACTTAAAGCAAATTAGGTATCTTTCCTTGCCATAACCGTAAAGGTATGTGTCTTGACAATTAAGATTTTATCCACTTTTTAAACAAAAATATAATGGAAACTAGAGGCAATATAAAGATATCAAGGGCAAGTTATCTGAACTCGATACCAGTCGACATGAGGTCCTTTAGTACAAGGATTGTGTGTTTAATGTTTGTTCTAATGACCAAGCTTCCCCCCGTTGTTGAGCTTCATTAAGAGTATAAAAGAGGGCTAATTCTGTCTAGAGTGGCGAGGATGCTTTGAGACATTTTTTATGCCTCTTGAGATCATTTCCAAAGAGAATCGTCCAACCAATGCCAGCCGAAAAGTTTTATCCCCTCCCCTGAATCATTTTACACTTCCATGCTCCATCAACTTCAATCGCACTGCCACATAAACAATGGATGAGCAACTTATGGACTCTCTAAAGTTCATTTGGCCTAGCCGCCTAGGTAAGTTCCTTACCTTTCTCCAGAGAAGTGGGAACCTTTTTTATGTTTTTGGAGAAGCTTGGAGCAATACGATATTTTCATTCTTCTACGATTGATTAAATTTTTCTAAGATTAGGGTTTTGTTTTTGACCTTCATTAATATGGAGCCTGATATGCTCAAGCAAATCACATGATTGATTAACTCTAAATTTCAAATGACCTCATTCCTATGGAACCTGATCTCCAAACATGGTGTAGCTCTAAATAGATGACTTGTGCTTTCTTCCTTTTGTTAGAGACAAAGTATACTTACACGATCGCAAGGAATCACTCTTCGTCGCAGGTTTGCCTTTGTTGGTAGGGTTAAATTGATCAACTTACATCCAAACATAAGACATCTTCTCATTAGTTTTATTTTCTAGAAGACTTTCCAACAAAATTCCATATTTGGCCTTGTGTCTAGTTGGTTTTGTGGTTCTACAATTCTTTTCTCAAGAAGAAAGGTATAATCCAACTTAACTGAGCAATTGCCAATGTTCACTAAAAGCCACACTAATTCATCCTTTGCTTCTCTAGATGTAATATGATGTGCCAGAATGTCCTATGTTGTTTCTCTATCGAATATTCTTCGTACTAATGCAAAATTCCAGCACTTCTGTATAAAATAAGTTGTTCTAGTCACTAAAGTTTATGCTGTCCTTATTGTAGTTATTTTTCTAGAATCTTTAAAATCGTTCCCTGAACCCAGGCATCCTCTTCAATCTTGTCAAAGTCTCTTGTACCCACTAGTTTTCCCACTCCACCCTGCATGGTGGTAGTCGCTTACCACATACTTCTAATGGACTAGAGCATCATTGGATAGAGATAGGATGATTTTGAATCTCTATATACTTGTTTGAATAAGAGAGCATTGTTAATGAGAAACGGATTCCTCATTCCTAGGCTTCCCCTAGCCTTGCATATTGTAGTAGCTCCCCTATCTTTCAATATATGGGCTCCTTCTCAATTGATTCACTCCACCATAACTTGAGGAGTACTATAGTGATTCTACCCATGATTTTATTTGGAACCAAATAAAGAGCTAAGATGTGAGAAGTTAGAGCTACTATCACATTTTTCTCATTTGGCACCTAGTGAATATTGATAAGTTATCATTATTTTCTTCAATGTTCATTAACTAGCCTAATATGATAATGTGAATATTTTTTTGCTGGCCTATGATGGTGTGTTTTACATTTACAAGGTTAATTGAGTAATCACGAAAATGTTGATGATAAATAAAATTCACAATAAAATTTGAAAATAAAGAAAATGCAGCCAAATTTTTTTAAAAAAAACTAAAAAAAGTAATTTAACTGTGTAGAATTTGAGAGAGACTATTACACCATATTCAAACATTGGTATCAAAATTACAAATAAAATAACAAATTAAATATAGGGATTGAATCGCACGAGGAATTTAGAAATTAATTTGCCGCATTATGAATAGTAACATGAAAAGTGGTTTTTCAAAGGTTACTCAACAACTACAACACAGTTGGACATCCTATTATATTATTTAGGAGTAAGAATGAATGAGAGACTTTTAAATTGCAATATGAGACTTTTCGTTGTTTCGGATGAAAAAAATATTAAAAAATTATAAAAACTAGCTCTAGGTGAAAAAAAAATAAACTAGCTTTTGGGGAAATAATTGAAAAAAATTGATTCAAATTGGATAATTGTATAAGTGACCCTTATAATATAATAGGGTATTAGATAATTTTAATAAATTAAAAAATAACTAAGCACATCCCCTCAATAGTTACGATTGTAACTTTTGGGTGAAAATAACCTTAAGTTAGAAAAATCAATAACTAAAAAAAATAAAATTAAAATTGTCTGACATTTCATGATAATCATCTATGATATTTTTCTAAAGTCGCAAAAGATATGACAATCAAAATAAAACTATGAAAAAATCCAACAAAAACTACAAATAAAAATATTTCAAATTTTCTCCATCAAAGTGAATGAGAAGCAGTGGTTGAGATAGACACCCAAGTTTTGGTACATCATTCTTGAATTCAATTGTCTAATTCCAAATTTATTTTATTTTATTAAATAGTATAATTTTAATTTGAAAAAGTTTTAGAGAAATAAGACATGATTTTATTGAAGAAAAAGTGTAGAGAGAATGACATCATGGAAAATGAATGTTTGTACAAATATAGTAGAATAAATTTATAGGGTCTAATTGTATTTGCAAATTATATTAGGAATACCTATACAACTATATAATTATATTATATTTTTTCATTAATTTTAATATTTTCAACTTTACTTATTGTGCTATAGGTCGTACAAGACACAATATAGTTTAAATTATTATTTTAATATCAATTATTAAACTTTTTCCTAAAATAGTTAATAAAAATATATTAAATACATACTTTTACAAGCTTTTCTTGTATTAGCACGAGCATATACTAGTACATAATTAAATATATATTTTTGGTAGGCAAAACTACTAGGTTATCATTAACATCCCAATGTATTATAATTGTATAAGGTATAACTCTATACTCCAATTTTCCTTTTTTCGATAAATTTTTTTAACAAGTTTTAATATTGATGGGTTTGATTGCAGTTGGATGAATTAGTTGAAATTATTGCATGAATTAGAAGTTTGATCTTGGTTGTTTTTCATATTTAGAAGTTTATTTTTGTGGGTTTTGACATGATAATAAGAATGCTATTAAGCTATTAAGTTTTCAAAATATTTTCTAAATTTGCCATTGTTCCAATCATTGAGCTTTAATACAATATTTTATATTTATACATATTTGTTGAATGTTTTATTTCATTTTTGGAAGAATAATGCAAAAGGGTTTTCTTTAGCCTTCAAGATTATTCAAAAATCAGTTTCTGGGAGTATGTATAAATCGTTGATTTTTTATGTTCAAGTGACATGAAAAAGTTGAAAACAAGAGTATAAACTATAATTAGGTTCATCTAGGATGTTACAATTTTATGAATATGCTAGCTAGATAGCTTGTAACCGCCTCAAATTAAGAGAGAATTGAATGAGAAGATGTTGTGTTCCTAGTAGACACTTGTTCGAGAGGTAACTAGTTTCACTTGTGAAGGAACATAGAGATTGCTAAAGCTCGGATTTTGCAGCTTTTTTTTGCACAAAAGGGACTATCTAAAATGATATATTATAGGACTTGCGCAGTATCTATATCAGTTAGTAATAGGTGACTATCAAGAAGAATTCACTAGAATATCTTGAAATTGAGTCATTTTCGACCAGCTCTCTTATTATTTTGGGCTTAGGTTTGTCAACTACGTAGATACGGGTACCAATACAAATCTGGATACGAGTATGGATAGGAAAAATGATAGGTCATACGCAAATTCGTGTAAAATAGGAGAGAACAACTGCTTAGTAGTAATTTTTTTAATTTGATGTCCAATTTCCATTGACTTCCTACAAGATCAAGTTTAATTTGAATTACGAAATATTGGAAGTTAGTCAAGATATCTAGTCAAAATTCCATCTTCGTAGATCATTATATGAAATCCAGGTTGGGATTAGAGAAGATAATCTTAAGGCAATTAGAGCACATCTTATTGGTGCACACTTTAACTCCCATTACTAGGAGTTCCAGCTCTTAAGGTGTTCATCGTCATCCTCTTCACATTATCAAGAGGGCCTCAAGCTTTCGCCACCATGGTAAGTAGATCCTGCATTTTGTAGGAATGTAGATACGTAAAGCAAAATTTTAAGAAACAGTTTCTAGCATTTACAATAGGAGATCATGCACATTTTAATACGAATTATAGGAATAGAATTTCATACCCTTGAAACGTGATTTCCACAAAGCAAAAGGGCGCGTCACACTTCTAAATGGAGATCTTTAGAACACCAAATATTGCTCTTCTAATGTTGGTCCACCAGCAACGATTGAATCTTCACGTATGCTAGTACGGAATAAGAAATGATTACTTATTACTTTTCTTGGTAATGACAAAGTGAGAGGAAAAGATTTCTTAGAATGATGGGTGTTTAATGTTATACCTTTTCATTTCTAAACCATGATATATATATATATATATATATATATATATATAACATCTATATGTTACGAGCATAAAATAAACCTAATCATCAATACTTCACATAAGTATGACTTTTTAGCTTCTTAACCTCTTTTACGACTTAATACAATCGTATGCTTATATGTATTACTAATCAAATTAGTTTACAAATCATAGTCATTTTCTAGCAAAATACTATGATTACCTAAAATAACCGATTATAGTTTATCTTAGTAATAATTATATATAATTATTACACTTGATCGAATGACATTTTCCTTCACATTTTTCTTTATTTGTTAAGTTTTTAGCACATGTATCTTTTTGCAAAAGTAACTGTATTTGGAAATTATTATAGCTGATTTTGCAACCCTAATTATTAGAACTTGCAACGTGCAGATGGAATTGTAATCTTTTACGTTTGGGCCCATACAAAATAGATTCAAAAGAAGTATTTTACTCAACCAATCTCTCTTATGCAATGGTTAAAACTCCCCCTTCTTCCTGGTAAATCATTTCTTCTTTTTAAATGTGCTTTAAGTCCTAATAGGCTTTGTGACTTATACAATTAATTGATTGCTCCTTTCAAACATGAAATGCATTTGAGGACAACTTTTCTTCTTGTTCTTTGAAAGAGTAAGTTATAAATCGAAGACGATGATTACAAGGCTTAGAGGAATAATAGTTTTCTTGCTTTAGTTGATTGTGCTTAGAGGAAAATATTGGAATGCACTCTTTTAGATTCAAACAACCAAAGTAAAGCCTTAATCCCAAAAAGACAGTGCAAATCTACATCACTTGATCATCTCAAAAATGATCCTACTTCATTCCCTCCTATTTAGAACTTGTCTTTCTCTGTATCTTTCTTAATTCCTTCTTTTCAAGTCATTTTTGGTATGTCTCGACTCTACCTTCCTCACCAAGGCATCTATTGTTTGGCGTCACATATGCCCAGACCATCCTAAGCAACTCTCCCTTGTCCTATCCTCAATATTCGCTACTCCCACTTTCTTTTAGATTTCCACAGTTTAACATATACATATTTGCTACACTCATTTACTTAACATGTTCATTCTTTAAAGCCAAACACTTCGACCCATACAATAATGTCGATATAATTATCTACCTGTTGGATTTCCATTTTAACCTAATCATTCTATAGTCTATTTCCTATTATCCATTTGAACCACTCAAATTTTTACTCTATGGGTAACATCTTGATCAATGTCCTCATTCCTTTGAAAAACCTATCTTGATTATTTTAAACATTCACTTATCGATAACACTTTGTCATCCAAATTCATACTATCCTCACTTGGCCTCCTTGCATTGCTAAAATAGCACTCCATATATTTTTTCTTACTTCTAACTTTTAAACGTCCAGATTCCAACATTTGTCTCTATTGATTTAATTTAGCATTTAACCCAAGCTAGTCTTGTCCACTAGAGCAATATCATTTGCAAGAAAACACAATAGTATTTCATCTTATATTAACCTTGTTATTTCCCGAAAAGAAAGGCTCTTAGGAAGATATTTGAAGGACGACCTAACAACTCTTGCATACATATTACTACACCCAGATCTAAGAAGTGCATCACGTCTCTAACTAGAGAACGCTCCCTCGGAAATATCATCTTGGTTCATGCTCGACAGTCGACAGTCACAAGCCCAACCTTTTCCTTCTGCCGGGTTGGGGCTGACAACAAGTAAAAACCCACCGGTTGATTTGTAATATATACAAAATTTCCAGTTCTTAGAAGAGTGCATTACTGATTGCACTCTTCTAAGAATTGGGGGAAAATTGCATATAGTTTCCAAACAAGGTGTCAGCCCCTGCCCACAGTTTGTATTCCATGCTCCTGGAAGTCCTAATCAATTGATCAATGACACAGGATGCGGTACCTTGGTAGTTTGGTTGATATCTGTTGGTGTGTGCTCTAGACTTTGCATTCTTCAAGTTGATGGTAGAAATTGTCTAGTTGATTATAATCCGCTTTTCAAAATTCTCCATGCTAGAAGAACTCTGTTGTGTTCTCATCAAGAATGTTTTACATAGAAGGGGTTTAAAATAGGTTCCATCAAATGATAGTTAATGCTTATATGGTAGATGTACTTCCTATAATGTTTGACCATAGTCTAAAATCTGTCCCTTCTACCTGGAGTTAAAAAAAAACTATTCTGTGTATTGTTGTGCAAAATTTCTGGATATGCTGCAAACTTAACTTTAGTTTTGCTCAATTTTCATTTCCGGAATTGAGATTTTTCTTGATTTGTCTTTGATGGTCACATTAACATCATGATCTTAAATTTGGTCCAAGATGTCCAGTCACTTCAAGCTGTCTTGGTTCTCATCTATGCAAAAGTTTTATTATGTGAATGTTCCTTTATTATTACCGATTGACCTTTTTTCTCTACTCTTTAAAGTTCAGAGTCTAGCTTTCTTTCTAGTGTCTATGATGCCTCTTTTTATTATTTCATATGCAGGTCATATCCTCTGATTTTCGATGAAGAGAGTTCCTTGTACTTCAATTTCCAGTGAAGTTATTATTTCATTATTACTGGACAATATAATTCCAGTGATGACGTTTGCGGAAATGGATATATATATATAAATATATATTTATATATATATATATATATATTTATATATATAATTCCAATTATGATTCAGTTCCATGTTTGGACATATGTGGTATGCCTACAAGCTGCATGGAAGTATCAAATACGCTTTTGCAATCTTAGTTAGATTTCTTAATGCATCTGGCCATTTCAAAATCTTAGAGTAGACTTCAGATTTTGCTAAGGTTCTTTTCAAACATCTAGGACTGTGAAGAAATTTGTTAAAACACCACTTCTTACTTTCTTAACAAGGCTCTATTTATTGTTTCACTTACTTTTAATTTCCTTATAGTTTGAGGTCATACCACTTTCCCTTTGAACATTATACAGGTTCCCTATAAAGGATGGCTGTTGCACTAGATATTGAGGTTTTACTTTTATGACTTGTCATATCATGGAATGTGGTGTGAACTTTTCAGGGATTGGTGTATTTTTAGCAGATGATAGTGTGTCAGAGCACTTTGGACTCTGTATTGTTCGCTTATATGGTATGTCAACATTAGAAGAAAATATTAATGCTTGCCATCTGTATATTAATTGCACTAATGATTTACCAAAGCTCAAACTTATAAATATATTGTGAATTTCTCTAGTCAGAAAGGAACATGTCAATGCTTGAGTTTTCCATTTGCATGTTCAATGTTTTCCTTAACACTCTTACAAGTACTTGTCTTCCCAAGGCATGAAGTAAAGCGCTTTGCCGACCTCACTGGTGATGAGACCTGTGATATATGGCTCACAGCAAAAATAGTTGGTAGCAAGTTGGAGCCTCATCATAAAGCATCATCACTAACTCTTGCAATTCAAGTACGCACTCACTGTAACATCACACTAGCTTCAAAAACTCAATGTTGCTGCCCATTAATGTTGTCCAATGGAAATATAACTAGTTTAGTATTTCTTGCTTGAAATATTTTTATTTTGCTATTACCGTTGGATAATGTTGAGTTTCAAGATTTTTGACTGCTTCATGACTCGTAAGTAACATGCAGTTTGCATTACTGTTATCTGACTTTTATGTGCTGCTGAGCTCTTTCTAGGGACAGGATAAGAGGTTAATCAACTAACCTGTTAACATGATAACTGTAATGCATGTCATCTATTTTTTATCAGTCATACTGACTATGCAAGTATTTTGCGAAATTTCAGAATGGTCCTCAGGTAGGAAAGATTCATGTAATTCATTGAAAGGGTGGTGACTTGGAGAAGAATGATGAAATCTGTGATGAGGTAGGCTGAATATGCTTTCTATAAATTCCAGTTCAGCTGTAATTGTAATTTGTTCACTATCCCTTGTCTCATCTTTCTGGCAACAGATTGACGTGAAGGAGAAGGTATTAGTTCAAAAGCTGGACTTGGACAAGAAAAGGGAGGATAGAAACCATGATGAGATGACCTCAGGAGGCTTAAAAATATGGAGCTCTGTTCAACCAACTGTTAAAGCCTTGACGCACAAACAACAAAATAATGTATTCTGATTCCTCCCATATTTTACTTACATTCTTTTGACATAATTGGTTGGTCAGAAACTAATTATGCACTTGCTATTGAGTATGCAGTATTATTGAACTATTAATGCTAGGCCATTGGGCCATGGTAATAGCTTAAACTTTGTAGCAACTTCACTCTATTTAAAATTAAACAGCTGGTTGTGTTGTCTGATTTCTAGCTTCTCATACACTTTATACGCAATTGTTAATCATTTGATTGCATGCCACAATTCACCCAAATGGCATACATGTGTGTTGGGCCTTTATTTTGAATTGGACTTGAGATTAGACCTTTTTAAGAAATTCTTAAACGAATAGCGTTTTTATTCTAATACCAAAATATTTATTATGCTTTTAGGTTAAATCTGTAATGACAATTAAAAAATTTAGCCTAAATATACAACATAGAATTATGATCCATACATATTTTGTTGATAAAGTTGGTGTTTTCATCCCATGATGTACCTCTTTAAAGTCTTTCTTTCAAATAAAACTTATAAAAAGAACATGGTACACTACATAGATGATCAAAAAAAATTAATAAGTGCTTATCTATGCACCGTTAATAATAATTTTTTAATAACTATTTTGTTATGTTAATCTCATATCATAACAAGTCATGACTTGTTATTTCTCTAATTGTAATTATACTATTATCAATTCTTTGACAACAATAATGTATTATTGTATTAATGCCATCACATCGATAATTAATTTCAAAACAAAAAAATTGATAAGGTGATAATAGATGAGTAGTCTTATATTTAACAAGTATGTGAACTACAATGTTTATGATTGCTATATTGTAGTTTAAAGTAGCTATGTGTTGCATGAAGGTTTAATCATTAGCTCGACTCTATTAAATGTCATTGACATTGCAATCCTTATTATATCGTACGATCGCTAGAATCATTACAAACTTTTTACAATCCATATAATATTTTATAGGATTAATTGATTGAAATAATTTAGCCTTTGCCCGTTTTGCGGATATTAAGTCAACCTTTTGTTTATTTTTGATTGCACATACCTTTAGCCAATTTTTGCTTGCACTAAACCTTTTTATAGGTGATCTGAACATCAAGTGAGAATTATCTGACGTGGCAGAGGCAGTTTCATTTCCCACGCAAATTTTGATCGTATTGTCCTAATGTTCCTAAAATATGGTCCGGAAATATAATTCCATTAATTCCCCTCTCTTACACCCCAACCAAACTTCAATTAATTCCAATTTCATTCGAACCCCAACCAAACTTCAACTCCTCCAAATTTTAACCTAACTTCTTCTGGTTTGTGGGATTATCAACGTGCGCGGGATTCCTGGGTTTGGCATGCATGGGATTGCATACATTTTTCAATTTCTGATTTGGAATAGCCGGTGCGTGGGATTGCTGGGTTTGGTGTTAGCTGAAGATATGTCGAAATTCATGGAAAATTTAATGTTGAAATTTTCGAATATTTCTATCTTCTCGTATGTCTGGGTGTCGAAATTGATGTGTGTGTGCTGTCTAAATATGTCAAAATTGGTGAATTAATGTCTAAATACGTGCAATTGATGTTGTGTTTTCAAAATTTTGGTTGTCATGTGTGTGAATATGTTTAATTCATGTTTTTTTGTCAAAATGTTGTTATGGGTGTGAATATGTTCAATTGTTGTTTTCATGTCAAAATTAATGTTGAAAACTGAGAAAATCTTGATGATTATTCGTTGTTGGTCTTAAGGTTACAATGGGAAGTGGGTTTGATTCTGTGAAATTGAGATTTTGGCATGGTGGAGAGTTCAAGACTGTTAATAATGGTCAGTTAACGTATGTTGATGGATAATGTAAAACTCTTATAGTGGATCCTGATGAGCTCTATTATTGGGATCTTCTTGAGTTTGGTAAAAAGTGTGGGAATTACAATGCCATTAGTGGTCTTTTTTACTTAGATTCAAAGCAAAAATTGGTAAATGGGCTAAGAAAGATCTTGGATGATAGTGAAGTGATAGAAATGGGTAGCATAGAGAACTTAATGTGTATCTAGTGCATGAAGATGAGGAGCATGATGTGTCTTCTATAGAAAGTGGCCCTACTGAAGAAACTGCCCCTCGTGAAGATACAAGAGATGATGATGTGCCATCTTCCTTGAATGCCCTTAATGAAGAAACAGTGGATGTTGATGTTATTGGTGCCCTTAATGAAGAAACAGTAGATACTGATGTGCCCAATGCCCTTAATGAAGAAACAGTAGAAGTTGTTATGCCCAATGCCCTTAATGAAGAACCAGTAGATGCTTTTGTGCCAGCTTTAGAAAATGTCAACATTGAAGGACATAAAGTAAATACTGATGCATTTTCCTCACTAAAAGACCAAAAAAGTTAACTCCCAAAAATGGCCCACTCAATAAAGTAATGTTAAATTACCTACTAGGAGACAATTACAAGAATCTTCAGAGGCCCCCCAAAACAATGTCTCCACTCCCCCTTCCACAAAAAAAAATACCTACACCTTCTTTTGAAGAAGTGGCTACCACATCAAAGAGTGCTTCCCTAGTCATTGCTTCCCATCTAAAAAGAAAATGAAGGCACTAAACCTTGAAAGAGAAACTAAAGTTAAAGCTGACTATGATTGGGAGGATAATAGACTTGAAAGCTCACTGAAGTCTAGTGAATTGTTTAGTGAGAGCAGTGAAGATATTAGTGATCCACTATATAAGCCTGAGGGTGAAAGAGATACTGAGAGCATGATGCATTTTCTAATGAGAAAGACTCGGATTATTCTGCTGAAAAGGGGGAGGATGATGAAAGTGTTAGTAAAGTTAGTGTAGATACTGAAGAGGAAAGACTAGAGTCTTTTTCAGTTGGTAGTGATGATGAGATTAGATTGACATTGGATAGAGTTAGATCTGTTAATATCAAGTTGACAGATTTAGCCAAGCAACTTCAAAGTGAGGCTAGTGAGGGAAAACTACTAGGTCAACAGATTAGACAGTCTTCCAGAAGTTGGGAAACTGAAGCAATAAAGAGGGATGTTAAGGATGATGAGAATAAGAATGAGAATGAGTATGAAGCAAGTGAGGATGAGATTCACACTCATGAAGGAAGTGGAGATGAGTTTGGAGAAGGGAGTTTGTATAAGAGGGAGATGTTAGTGAAATCAGACACTGATTTTAGTAAATTCAAGTGGAAAGTAGGTCATAGATTCTCAAATAGGAAGGATTTTAAAGATATTGTTTCAAAATATGCAGTCATGCAAGGGAGGAATCTTAGTTTTGTAGTTATTGACAGTAGAAGGCAACAAAGGTTTGGAGTTAGGTTTGTGAGTGGGTGTCCCTTTTACCTGTATTCTGCTTGGTATCCAGGCCTTGCCACTTTCATAGTGAAGAATGTTAAGGGGGAGCACACTTGCCACAGGAACATGAAGAGGACTAGGCAATTAAAGTCATCATGGGTTATAAGGGAGATACTAGATGTAGTCAAAGCAAGGCCTCATTGGCCAGCTAAGGACATTAGAGATACTGTGAAAAAGGCATACAAGGTGTTGGTAAAGAAGGACTTCGCTTACAAAGTGAAATACCATGCTCATAAGCTGCTCCATGGATCAATAAAGGAGCCTTATTTGAAGGTGGGTAGGTACATTAAAGGTCTGAAGAAATCTTGTCCTTAAAATGTCACGGATTTAGTTGTTCAAGCTAGTGGTGAGAGCACAACACCTGTTTTCCAGAGGTTTTTCATGTGCTTTGATGGCTTAAGGAAAGGCTGGATATAGGGGTTTAGGAAGGTCATATGTGTGGATGCTGCATTCTTGAAGACATTCTTGGGAGGGCAGTTGATGAGTGTAGTGGGAAGAGATGGCAATGACCAGATGTTTCCTATTGTTTGGGCCGTTGTTAAGGGAGAGAACAGTTCATCTTGGGAATAGTTCTTCACTCACCTCTAGAAGTGCCTTGAACTAGGAGATGGGACTGGCATTGCTATGATTTCTGAAAATCACTAGGTATTTGATTTCATAATCTCTCTTGGTCCAATGCTTTTACAATGCTTCTTAAGCTTTAACAGTGCTTTTACATTGCTTTTACATTATTTTTACGTTGCTTGTACAATGTCATGATGCATAATAACTTGTGTTTTACAATGCTTCCTACCTTATTGTATCTGTTGAAGCCTATATTGCATGATGTTGCCACTGTGTTGCCAAAGGCTAAGCATAGGCATTGTGCTAGGCACATCTTCGCATTATGGCATAGGGCATACAAGGGGGATGAAAAGAAACTCCTCTTTTGGAAGATAGCTAAGGCTACAATGAAGCCGAATATAATGAGGCTTAAGATGAGTTACATGAAGTGAATCCAGACGTAACATTAGCATTTAAAAAATACAACCCTTCCCTTTTTTATAGAGCTTTCTTTGATAGTACCATAAAAAATGATGCCATAACAAACAATATGGCTGAGACTTTCAATGGATACATCATTAGTGCTAGGACAAAACACCTTATACATATGTTTGAGGACATTAGAGTTGCTTTAATACAAAGGGTAGTTAGTAAAAGAACAGAAATGCAGAAAGCCAATTCATTGCTTTGTCTTAGAATCCAAGTCATTTTGAATAAGAAGAAGGAGAAGGTAGCTTAATGTGATGTTGTGCCATCCACTAATAATTTGTTCAATGTTATACATTACCTAAACCAACTATGTATGGATTTAGGGTCTAGGACTTGCACTTGCACTAAATGGGACATGCTAGGGATACCCTGTTGCCATGCCATAACTTGTACTTATTTCCAGAACAAAGAAGATGAGTCATTTGTAGATAATTACTACAAAAGAGATTTGTATTTGAATGTGTATGCTGGTTCCATACCATCGATTGAGGAAGAAAGACATTGGCCTAGGGTAGACTATGTTATTAACCCTCCACCAATTAAGATTGGTCCTAGTAGGCCTAGGAAGAATAGGATAAAAGATTCCACTAAGAATCCCAAAATACAAGTCAATTTGCTCAAGACAAGAATGGAGATGACTTGTCGTATTTGTATGACAAAAGGTCATAAAAAAAGTACCTGTCCAAACAAGGATAATTCTCTTCAAAGAGAGCCAGAGCCTAAAAGGGCAAGAGGAAGGCCTAAAAAGACTGTCACCCCCTCAATTTCAGCAGCAAATGACACCTAGACAAACTCCATAGTGCCTCAACCAAGTTTGCACCACTCCACAATAGCACAACCAACCCAACTTGGTAGAGGTGGGAGGATGATTCTTGGTGGAAGAGGAGCCAGAGGTAGAAGCCAAATTGCAAATAAAGGAAAAGGAAAGGCAACTACTGATGCTGTAGATAGCATAGATGGTCAAAATGCCAGCAGGGGGAGGTCTAGAGGGAGAGCAAGAGGAAGAATAAGGGTATGTTATATACATGAGATTACATATGTTTAACAAACTAACAGAAAAATATTGTTTTTTTTCATAGGTGCCATTGGGAGTAGGAGTGTTGTTTAGTGATGAGACTCCAATGTTGAATGTAAATGTTATTCTCTTTCATCTACTTTGAATATACATACTAAAATGATTTGTATGCTAATCCATTTTTGTAAATTATAGGTGTCTGGTGCGACTTCAACACAAGAGCTTCTGTTAGTCACCACCACCACCAACAACCACAAAATAGCCAACAACAACAACTTTGATGTATCAGATCGAACTTTGTCATAGATTACTTTTAATCATCTTTGTTGTATGATACTAATTTTACTACAACTTTTAATGTATTAGATGAAACTTTGTCAATGACTAGTGTACTTTTACTACAACTTCTAATGTATTAGATTGTACTACTTTTGCTACAACTTCTAATGTATTAGATTGTATTAATGTATTAGGTTGTATTAATGTTCAATGTTTTCTATTGTCATAATTATTATCATAGATAAAAAAAACAGAAAATTATATCTGTACATCCATCCATATTACAAACAGGTTGCAAACCCACCAACTGTTGTTATATGTAACAAAATACATCTTCCTCTAGTACTACTTGTCATAGGCATTCAAGTTATTTATAGCAAAATACATTCATATTTATTCTACTTAGGCTATAATTCATCCAACCAGAACTACTTGTAATTGAACAATACAATCACTACTAACATTCTCGAAAATA
Source organism: Dysphania ambrosioides (assembly GCA_026401315.1). Lineage (NCBI taxonomy): Eukaryota > Viridiplantae > Streptophyta > Magnoliopsida > Caryophyllales > Amaranthaceae > Dysphania > Dysphania ambrosioides. The sequence continues at coordinate 1,101,044 of CM048672.1, forward strand.
TTAAAGCCACAATCAGATTCTTCTCATTCCCTGAGCTTCTAATTAACTCTATATGCATCTCTACAATTTCATTATTCATCTCTTGAACATCTTCCTCTAAATTCTCCTTCTTCGTAGAGATCTTCTTCAATTTATCTTCCATTAATTTCTTTTCATACTCTAATTCCAATATTCTTGTGTAATTCTCTAATAACTAAAATTGTAAATCTTCCTTATCATCAATCCACCAGAACATGTCACATTTTGTATCCTAATTATCATAATTACCATAGAAATTTAACACAATTTCAAAAAATTCAACACGATGCATAATGCACAAATTCAACATAAATGAGTTTAATTCCCACAACTTAACTAAGAGAACAATAACTTATAGGCCACAATGGACATCCATGGAACTTATGCTTAACGTTTTCCCCATTTTTGGCGATCCGCACCACAACATCCCTCCCACACACATGCAACCCTAGGATAAATTGACTTCCTTGAATTCGAGGGGGACGACGCACATGATGATTTACCACCAGCCATAGCAAGAACGAAGGAAAGATGTAGAGAGATGAAGAGAGAACCAATTCGAAGCAAGAAGAATGGGGAAGAGTGAAGAACAAAGGATGAGGAGTGAAGAGTGAAGAGTAAAGAGTGAAGCTTGCAACGGTATTTAGTTCCTTCAATTTTTAAAAGAGAGTTACATGTTCATGACCGTCTATCACATGTAACAATTGAAACAGGTTTAGTGCAAGCAAAAATTGGCTAAAGATATGTGCAATCAGAAATAAACAAAAGATTGGTTTAATATTCGCAAAACGGGCAAAGTTTAACAAAAATTGGCTAAAGGTAGGTGCAAATAGAAATTTAAAACATGTTTATTTTTTTTAATAACACTCTTTAAGTTTAAGAATTTAGTATCACAAGAATCATAAATTATGTGGGTGAAATTAACTCTCATATTGTTAACAAATTGGCCTTAAATATGTCACTTGAAATAGGGTTAACGATCGTTTCTAATTAGATATTAAAGATTAGTTGCCAAGTTGAATCAATTTCGAATTGTTTACACGTTAAGTTAATTTCAAATTGAGTTGTCTTTGGAGTGAGAGTAATTCGGGTATGGATTCACAAATTTCAAATTAAATCGAATGTCAAATTTATTTCAGATAAATTACAGATATACCTTTAGATTATAAAAGAGACTGAGTTCACCCGATATAAAATTGATTTCCACCAAATTAGTAACTCAGATTCGAAACCACGGCACTACCAAAAATATGAAATATAAAAAGTTACAAATATTAAAAGAGCATGGACCCTCCAAGCCTACTTGTTCAATTCCTGACCATGTTTTCTTGAGATTTTTTTAAAACCAGAAGTTCCAAATTTCTATACCTCCAAGTTAATTATATTTGTTATAACCCACAAACACAGAAACAGTCATATTTTATGTGGTGTGGGTCCAAACACCAAATCACCCTTACTTAGAATCCTTTCCTTTAATCACAGCCACATATACCATAAGTTACTACAGTTCATATTTCAGTTATTAGTTATTACAGTTCACACCTGATCTTGGCAGTTGGCACCAACAAAGCTGCAGAACATATAGCTCTCACTATTAGTTAAAAAATTGAGTGAAATTAGGAGATGGCATTGCAGCTGAATAGTGCTGCAAACTGGTGTTTACATGGTACAAATGGTAGCCAAAGAGTGAAGCAAGGCAGGAATGTGATAAGGGCTGTTACATCTTTCGAAGATAATGCGGCTGCTACTTCTGTGAAGCCCATTAGTGAAGGGAAGATCAAGTTAGGAGGGTCTGATTTGGAGGTCACTAGGCTGGGTGTTGGAGCTTGGTCTTGGGGTGATACCAGTTACTGGAACAACTTTGAATGGGATGGTAATTTTTCTAACTTTTCTCTTTGCTGATACTCATCCCATCCTGAATCAATTGTTACGTTCTGCCAAACCTTCAAAATTTAGGATATGGCATAAATTTGCAAAAAGATACTCTTATAACCTTAATTCATAGTCATGTTATTTAAGAGATTCAATCCAAAATCATAACTAGACTCACAAATAGTAGACACGATATTTCCGGTAAAAGTAACCTCACGTCAATCTTTATCAACCTTGAGGAGTAACGTTTATTATATTTAGGGTCACTTTTACTAGGATAAGATAAATTTATTGTATACAATACTATGTTATAGTAAATAAGTTAAATTTTTTCAGACATCTTATGTGTGTGTGTATATATATATATATATATATATATATATATATATATATATATATATATATATATATATATATAAATTAAGTTTTGGAGTATGTATGCAGGAGATAAAGAATTGCATAAAAAAAATGTAGTCTGAAGTGAGAGTTGACAGATGAATTAATTCTGAACTTTGTTATCTGTATATTTTTATTACTCGGGCACAATGAAATAACCTATTGTTTTGATATTGTTATGATTTGGCAGACAGGAAGATGAAAGCAGCTAAGGCAGCATTTGACACTAGTCTTGATAATGGAATAACGTTGATTGATACTGCTGAGGTCTATGGCTCCAGGGTGAGAGATGATTTTATTCAACTATGTTCTGTTTCTTTTAATTAACAGCATAAAGTTTCTCAGCATTCAAATGAGTTACTGTTTCAATTGCCTGACCTGCAGTTTTCTCTGGGTGCAATCAATTCTGAAACTCTTCTTGGAAGGTAATACAGGAACTTTACTTTATACCACACAATTTCGTTTCTACGATGCTAGAAATGGCGTTATATGTTTGTATCTAGCTCATCTGAAGTGTAAAACTGTTGCCTCTAGTCTGTATTATTGGTTATTCATGAAGGATGAAATAATTTACGTTTTCACTATGAATCCCTTGATAGATTTATCAAGGAGCGGAAAGAGAAGGATCCGGAGGTGGAGGTTGCAGTTGCAACCAAGTTTGCTGCGCTGCCATGGAGACTAGGCCGTGAAAGTGTTGTGAAAGCCCTCAAGGACTCTCTCTATCGCCTAGGTCTTTCTTCTGTGGAGCTCTATCAGCTGCACTGGTAAGCTTGAACTTACAAAATTTGGCCAACATCTTTGTAATTCTCTTGTCAAGGAAGTGAAGTTAACTACTGTATTGTGCTGAAACAGGCCAGGAATATGGGGGAATGAAGGTAGCTCATTAATAATATTATCATCTAGTCCACTTCAAATACTGAGCTAAATTTAATCTTTCGTCTGGTTTAAGCAACCTTACTTCATTTTGAGGATGACTTTCCAGGATATATTGACGGTCTTGGTGATGCTGTTGAGAAAGGCCTCGTGAAGGCTGTTGGGGTTTCTAATTACAGCGGTATGTCTTCTAACTGTATCCTTTAATTAGTTACACTTCTTACAAGCTTCTGCAGATTCCATCATGTCATTGATCCATCTAAAAAGTCACACTCGCTTGTTTTTATATGGTTAATGAATCCCTATATCTTGGTTAAGGGAACTCCTGGAAAGTCGATTTTGTTTACATTTCTGCCATGATACATGGGCTAATAAACTACCCAAGGAAAGAGATCAAAATTGATGCCTTTTTTTAATTTCAGAGAAGCGGCTACGTGATGCGTATCAGCAGTTAAAAAAGAGAGGCATTCCTCTGGCTTCAAACCAAGTCAACTACAGCCTTATATATAGACTCCCAGAAGAGAATGGTGTCAAGGCAACTTGTGATGAGCTTGGGGTATCTTTGATTGCTTATTCACCAATTGGTCAAGGTTTGTGCTTTAAAGCATTTCTCATTTTCCGATTTGTTGCCAAGAGCACCTGCGTAAGCCTTCTCAGTGCTCGATCTATCCTTTAATAATATGTTTGAGAAGAAAAAGTTTCTGAACTTTCAGCTCACCTGCCAACTAATGTTGAAGGAGTGTTGGTAGCTTGAGTTGTGCTTGTTATGCACTTAGATTAATTACACATTCCACTATTCCATGTCTGTTTTCCTCATATTGAGACTTCTCAAGGGGGGCTTGGGCTATGTCCAACACTGTTATTCATCATCAAACCTTAGGTCGATATTGAACAATTTAGTGATATGAAACAATTCACATATGTGCAGGTTCCTTGACTGGAAAGTATACACCAGAAAATCCACCTACTGGTCCACGAGGCCGCATATATACGCGAGAATACCTGACCCAGGTAACTACTGGTTCTTGTGCAACTGTGACAGCAATATTGTATTAAGAAATTGCTACAGAAAAATATGTTTATACAATGCAGCTGCAACCTCTGGTGAATAGAATTAAAGAGATTGGACAGAACTACGACAAAACTCCCACACAGGTAAGTACTTGATGATGTCAATTACTGATCTTTCTGCCCCAAGTTTTAGAAATCTGAATGTCTGAAACCATTTTACTTGATACTGTCTTCTCTAATTTAGTCATATCCTATAGCAACCTTGATTTAATCAATAAAATAACTATGGTACCTGGACTCAGGTACTATGTTACAGGTGGGTATTTGTCGACGAGTCGTCTGAGTAGATTTAACTATTTTTATGAAACTTTTACATGTGCTTAGTCCAAAAGGAGGTGGGGTGTTAAGAACCTAACGCAGCACACGGGTTATTGAGCTTAACAAATAGCTGTAAAGTTGAGCAATGCTGATATTTTGAGATGAAGAAAGCCATTTTCAGGTGTCCTTTTCTGAATGTGATTCTCAGTATCTTACGACCTTCTTCCAGGTAGTTCTTAACTGGCTAATAGCACAGGAGAATGTTGTTCCTATACCTGGAGCAAAAGATGGGCAGCAGGCCGCAGAATTTGCAGGTGCACTCGGGTGGCGATTTAGTGGGGAGGAAATTGAGGAGCTGCGCTCTTTAGCAAAAGAATTAAAGCCTGTTGTTGGATTCCCAGTTGAGAAATTGTGATAAAATGTCTCCTGAGGTCTCATCATCAATTTGTTTTTGCAAACGGCCGGTTGGCAACTTTATCCAAGTCTCATCATTCACAGCTATCGTCTAGGCCTTGTTAGCATGTCTACATACTCCCTATACATTTGTAAATAACTTTGAATTATGTTCAATCAAAGTTTTGCTGCTTCATATTTTAGGTTTTCCCATGGTGGGATGACAAAAAACACAAGATTGTGAATTCTCAGAAGTTGGAACCTAAATATTTCTTAAATAAACAACAATATGGAGTTGATACCTAACCAATAACTGATTCTCTTGATATTCTGACGTGAATAATCCTGCCCTGACAATGTGAATAAATGTGATGGTAGCTAGTTGGTCCAGCTTGCTCAGCACTTTGTCAGTAAGGAGAGGATGCATGCATGGTGATGAGGTGATCAGTAGAAGATCATCACGTACACCAAAAACATGGAGAATTCGAATGTTTTCTTTTGTGGGTAGATCATCAATGCTGATATGATAGCCCTTTGCATCTTTATATATCAGTAAAAGATGCGATGTCTCCGGGTCTAGATGGGTTTACTGTGAACTTCTTCAGGAAAAATAGGGATATAGTGGAGGATTCGGCAGTGAAAAATTGGAGGGCTAGAAGAAATAGGACACCTACTCCCTACGCCTAATCTCGAAAATGTCATACCAAATCTGATCTCAAAATCACAACCACAAGCCTTTGTCCTAGGTAGATATATGGCTTACAACATTCTTCATAGTCATGATGAACTTTTCCACAAGATTGACATAGGAAGGATTGGTGCTCCATTTATGGCAATAATGGGTGGTCAGGTGGACATGAGCAAAGCTTAAGACAGGATTGATTGGATCTTCTTAAATGTCATAGTATGATCGACTTATTTCCTAAAATGTGTAGATTTGATGTTTTAGATTATGACAATCATAGTAATCCATATTACTTTTTTATATTAGTATATACCCTCTCATAAAATTAGATTGAGATATTAAACATAAATATGGGAGTAAACTACAACTCAAATCTCTTACACTAACATAGTTAAGGACTACACAAATCCCTTATGCTATTATCCATTTTAATTGATTCCATAATACATGGAGATTCCTAATGTATGCTTAAGTAGAACATGTAATGAAACAATCTTATTTTAAAGCTTTTTTAAGTGAAATTTAATGATGCTAAATTAAATATTTAAAATATTAGTTGCAAAAGTTAATATTAATTTTTATGCTAATAACAATTAACTAATTTGATCTCATTTGATTCCATAATACATTGTGAGTATGTGACTCTTAATTTACGGAGTAGAGATGGCCAATGGGCCGATTCAGCCCGTCCCAAGCGCGGCTCGAACCGGCCCACCATCGAACTGAGCCAAGCCTGGTTCGACCCGTTCTAGTAATGGGCTGAATACGAATCCCCAATTTCCAACCCTAACTCGTTTTGATTCGGTTCGCGAAAAAAATCGGTTCGGCCCAGTATTCGATTCGGCCCGGCCCGTGTATTCGGACCGGCCCGACCCGCCAAATTCGACCGTTTGAAACTAGCTGTTGATGACCATTGCTCCTTCCCCTATAAAACCGATGCAATTCGGTTTCCATCCTCACCAAAATCTCTCTCAATCTTTCAATCTTTCAACCTCTCAATATCTCAATTACTACTAATTACAATTAGTTTATTTATTAGTACTAATCTTCTTAATTATTCTCTTAATCTTCATTAGTTATCTTAATTAGTTGGTTTATTATTCTTAAGTTAGTTGTTTATTACTACAATTCCTAAGAGAAAATGGATTCAAGAGGTAGATTCAGTGTAAGTAGTTCATTTGATGATACTACGGAGCTTGCTCAAAACTTGGAGCAACAATTTTTCGGTACTCCGGGTACTCATATTCCTGAAACTCTAACTTCGCAGATGCGTCCTCCTTCTTCTACTCCACAAGGTAACTCTTAAACTTTTAATTAATAAATGTTAGATTATTTGATTATGTTAGATTGAGTTCTTGATGTTTAATTAGTTGATAATGTTGAAGTTGAATTGATTAGGTTAGTTAGATTATTTACTTAGTTATGCTAGATTAGTTGATAATGTTAAAGTTAAATTGCTTAGTTGTATTACATTAGTTAAATTACTTGATTATGTTAATTAATTAGTTAATGAACTTATGAAGGTGAAGATGAAGATGATGAAGGAGGTGTACCCGAGTCTACTCACTGTAGAAAGAAACCTTCACCCGTATGGCCATATTATGAGAAGGTCCTAATGACCGATGCTACTTCCAAAAGGAAGAAATTCATGTGCTATTGCTTGTTATGCAAGCAATTAGGAAAGAAGCCAATAGCCTCTTATTCATGGAAGACCGGTTATGGGACGAGGACATTATCCCGTCACTTGACCGGAGTACACAGACAAACCTCGATGCAACTGAATCCTCAGGTGCAGCTGAATCTTCAAGTCAGACACAACTACACGGGTATATGGGTTCCATGCCCGGAGGAGGTATGCCTTTTATGTATAACCGAGATAAGATGATTGATGAAATGACTAATTTCGTCATTGCTGATGAATTACCTTTTAGCTATGGTGAGAGTTGAACTTTGAGAATTTCACTAGAACCACTTTGCAACTTGCTTATAGACGTGTCCCTAAGACCACACTTAAACGTCATACTCAAACTGCTTACTATAAATATAGTAGTTTAATAGAAATATTTCGCACTTTTAACGGTCGTATTAGCCCTACTAGTGATACATGGACCTCTTATTTTGGTGAACCTTTTTCTTTGTGTAACCGCCCATTGGATTGATGATGAGTGGTATATTCAAAAATGAATCATTTGTTTTCAAGCTATGGAGGAGAGATATACCGGGTACAACCTTAAGGTAAGGATAATAGACTGTCTTAAAACCTTTCACTTACTTGATAAAGTTTTTTTCCCTTTCATTAGATAATGCTTCAGCGAACACAAAATGTATGGATTATTTGATATCTGAACCAAGCTTACATTTGATAAACAGTGGAGAGCTATTACATGTTCGTTGTTGTGCACATATTATAACCTCTCTCAGTTCAAGAAGGTTTAGCTGAGTTAACTGACTTGCTTTACCCTATTAGGAGTGTAATTAAATGGATTAGGATTACGGCCTCGGTTAGGAGGACAAAGTACATGGCCTTATGTAAGGAAAGAGACCTTAAGAAGATACAATGGAGTCTAGATACACAGACCTGTTGGAACTCCACATATAAATTATTAAAAGATGCCATTAAGTACCGTGAGGTTTAGTCCATTATTTATAATGAAACCTGAGCGACTCTCGGTGAACTTATTGGTGATTTCCATTGGAATACTGCAATTTACATCCATGATATTTTAGCAGCTTTTGACCAAGCAACCAAAATTCTCTCTTATGTTTACGACCCTAACATTCATTTAGTTATACTAGAGTGTGTTACCGTAGTTAGCACTCATACCGAGCATTTCAACATCGTTCAAATTAGTGATGTAATTACTAGTATGCTAAGTAAATGGTACTCCTACTTTAGTGAATTTCTCGTCATATACGGTATAGCTTCTATTCTTGATCCCGGGGTCAAGACTGTAGGTTTAGAAAACTGATTAGAATTTTATTATAATGCTCTAAGTTTACAATATGATGTCAATGCCTATATAGAAAAACGTAAAAATATTTTAGCTAGTTTATATGATCATTATGCTTCTATTTATGCACCGTCCCAAAATGTATCGTCTTCTAATGGAAATTCCGGTACGCGATGGCAGCCAATACTTGGTAGAACTTTAAAAAATCAAAAATATCGGTTTCTTCTTCTTCTTCACTTTATAATATTAATGAATATCTTTCTTACCAACATGATACCGATGCTAATTTTTCAATTATTAAGTGGTGGCGCGATCATGAACGGCAATTTCCCATTTTGGTGAGAATTGCAAAGGATATCCTTGTAATTCCCGCCTTCTTTATTGCTTTCGAGTCTGCTTTAAGTGCAGGTAGACGAGTACTTGATGAGAAGAGATCTCGCTTATCTCCCGAGAGCATAGAAATATGCGTTTGTAAGAAAGATTGGGATCAGGCGGAGCGTATGACCCAAGGATTGAGGGAGGAGGACAACGAAAAAGACGATCCTTGGATGATGATGGGCACAAGAGAATCAAGCGACAACCCAACAGGTGAAGGAGGTTTGGGGTCTGTCCCTAACTAGGCTAGGCACAAGCACCCCTTCAGGTACGTAACAGAACTGCGTGGGCTTTGATTCCTTCGGGATACGTAGGCAACTTAATTTTGAAAATCAATATTTAATTATTTAATTAAATTTTGATTTTCTAAATTAAGTGCAAGCCCTTTCTTCTTATCCCAACCCCCAAAACATGTTTAATTAAATTTTGATTTTCTAAAAAGTGAATTAGTTCATTTAGATTTTAGTTTACTTACTTTATTTGCTTCAATAATACGTAAATATGAAATTAGGTAAATATACATAATTAGTTTAATAATACATAATTAAGAAAACAAAAAAAGTAAAAAAACGACGTAATTCGGTTCGATTCGGTCATGATTCGGTTCGATTCGGTCATGATTCGATTCGTTTCGGTCACGATTCGGTTCGTGATTCGATTCGATTCGATTCAGTTCGTGATTCGATTCGATTCGGTTCGTGATTTGGTTTCGATTCGGTACCGAATCAAAATACCCCAACCCCAGCGCGGTTCGGACCGGCCCGCCCCTAAGACTGGTCCGAACACGGTCCCCTCCCCCCAGCCCGGCCCTATGGCCACCTCTAATACGGAGCAATAAATATTATTTTTCTTTAATAGAATATACTGGTTTTTGAGGCCCATGCATTTCTATTTTTTCCTTAATGTGTGAGTTTATAATTTTCTTCTTTGATCAATATGTACTATATGTAGGTGAATCTATAACACGATAAAGAGATCATTAAATATATTCCATAGATTGCTCTATGTAATTTTTGAATCAAATTAATTTAGAAATGACTGTTACAATTTTGTAGCTTTTATAATACAATTCTGATCGCTTTGGTCCATTTTGAGAATACTTTTTTGTAGACAATATATATTCTTCATATGCTACTTGTTTTCTTGGTTGGAATCATAAATGAAGAACAATCAAACTTCAATTTCATTTGTGACTCAAGACCTCAAAAATCTACGTACTCGAATCTTTATTTCACGATCAATTTTGATTGCATGAATTTCGCAAAAGGAAAGTGGTCAATATGAGTTACAAACATATAATTTAAATATTAATTATACGTAGGAATTTAAACTTTGCAATTGTATAATGTATTGAAAAAAAGAGAGAAAATTAAGATTATACCTCGACGATGCCAGTGAGTATGAACTCTTATCTATTTTGTTTCATACAAGGTCATTATGTGATATAAAGGATTGGAAATAATCTTTGGTGAGAAAATTTTTTATGAATTGATCATATTTATAATTTTGTCATGATGATCATATTTAAAAGTAGGATACAAATTGGTATTCTTTCATACTTGTACTTAATCCTTATCATACTATATGTACCTACAAAAATATGGATGCCCAATATAACCTTTATTAAATATATTACTTCTACTGATTCCCTTATTTTAGTCAGAGATTATCCTAACTAACACTTCTACAAAACGTAAGAAATCAAATTTTTCCCTTAGCTCGGTATCTTCTTGATAAAGATTATCAATAACATCTTTAGAAAAGGCAATTGACAAAGTATTGTAATAAAACGTAAGCAGTGTTCCCTTAACTAGGCTAAGGGTCCAAACGTTCAACTCATAATGTTTCAAATTCATTTTTAAGTATTAATAACTTGTATTTTTTCTTAGGCCCTAATCTTATATTTATTTACATAATCAAAGCCAATTTTCAATGATTCAAAAAATTTAAAAATAAGTTCTCATACATATTGCTCTTTATGCTCTCAAAAAGTTCCTCTTTCAATATATATTAGTTAGATTATAAATACATCTTATTTTAAAATAGTTTCAAAGACAAATATAACGATGTAAAAATAAAGTTCTTAAAATATTAGCTACAAAAGTTTTTCCCTAATTGTCGTCTTAATTAGTTGGTGTAATATATATCAAGTAATGATGATAATAAATGACTTATTTTCAAATTACAAAATCTTGTATTGACGAGATATAATAAAACAAAAGTTACCCAATAATTTTCTTCGAAATTAAGTTAATAAATAAAAAAATAAATTACATGTAAATTCCAATTCCCAAAGCAACAAGGAATAAAAAAAAAAAAGGCACACGTGGACACGTGGTAATTGAAATAACATACGTTGGATGGCATAATCAAAACAATTGGTCCAAATCGAGTCGCCAAATTGAGTCAATCCATGAAAAATTGACGACTTTGTCATCAACCATCAATCATCAATTCATCATACATTCATATACAGACACAGTGCTAACTTCCCACATTTCTGAATCTTTTAACTGCTCTCAAGTAACTCCCATCAAAATCCCACCTACCCAATTCATCTCTCATCCTTCTTCGATTCATTCATTGGTTTGTGCTCATTTTCACCATCCTCTTATCCATTAATCCATGCACTTCTGTTTCGTCTTTTGTGTTTCTGGGGTTATCTCAGATTTTGTTGATTGTTCAATACACTTCCTTGAATCAGTGAATTTTTTGCATGCTTTTATGTTCGATTCTAGTGGTTCAGTCTTAGTTTTTGTTTTTTGGGATGTTTATGAAATGGGTATTTGATAAAAATCGATACTTTATGATTTTGGATTATACTCTTCCACTTTTGTGAATTGGGTATCTCAATTGATGCAGATGTTTCTTTGGTGTTTTTGAATAATTTAATGGCATGGGATTATTATTTGATTTTTTTTTACTTTGTTGTTAGCAATTCTATGCTGATGTGTGTGGGTTGCCTTTTTTGTACTACTTTCACTTACACATTTGCCATTTCTTGGTTGACTTATCTTTTGCTTTGTTATATACTTTAATTTTAAGTTTTGTTTTTCCAAAAGATCTTGTATGCACAATTATCATCCTACCCAACAAAATTACCCATCAATATAACATCAATCTTTATCAAGATAACTTTTCTTATATCAAAAGAGTAACTTTTTGTCAATATGTTTATACAAGATTATGTGTTTTTTCTTTTAATATTGTTTTAATGATTGTTGATGTAGCAATCAGTATGATTTTTGTGGTGATGAACTTGAGATGCTTTTGATATGTGGTGGTGACTTGATGATGTTCTTGATAAGGGGATATTTGACATAGTGTTTCGCTTTTTTCGTGCTTATGATGTCATTTACAGTGGTTGAGTTGTTATGTTCTAGAAATTGGTGGAGATGATTTTATGGGGATATTTTGTTTAAAAATCTTAGTATTTGAACTGCAGTCCTGTCGTACGGTGGAAAAAATGGTCGAAACTTTGCATCTTGAGATGTTAATGCTAGTCCACCGGAGTTTATCCTGGGTTTTGTAAACTGTATTTTCGTCGTGGCGGCTCTTTGTAGTTCACAAAATTACTACCAGTAAGGAGGTACCACGTACCAGTAATGGCCAATGTTGCAAATTTGATATCATTGTTCATTGCCAAATTGTTATGTAGTTGCCTGATCTGCTTACTGCAATTCTTTTTGTATTTTGATGCTTAGTTTGTATGAACGAGGTGAATAAGTGAGACTGTAAGGTTAGATCACTGAGATGTCATTATGTCAAAAGCTTTGGTTGTTCTTTGAGGTTGGAAATTGCAATGTATTATACTAAAAGCTTCCTAGGATCTTGTCATTGACTTTTAGCTGCTAAGATTGTCTTCGCTACTGGTACACTTCAAATTATGGCATTAGCATGACCAAAAGACGAAAAACTTTATCTTAATTTTTGTTTGAGTTTTATATTTTGGGATATTGACCTGAGAGGCTGAGATCCTTACAACGCCCATGTATCATGTTGGAAATATATGCAAGATGGTGCAAATTTCTGGTAATAGTTGACAGAATAAGAAGAAACTTGGTGTTTATACAGACTTAGGGTATCATTGGAGTATCTTGGTTAGAGGTTATCACTGAATTTTTATGATTATTTTCTGGTCTGAAATGACTTGAGAATTATTACATTTTACTCTTGTGACGTATTTTTATTTATAAATGAAGTGGATGCCAATAGTCTGAAGAAGCAGCTCCATTGGTCATTGATTCAAAATATACTTGGTTTAATCATTGTACAGGGAAAATGCCTGAAAGCAGTACAGCTGAGAATCTTCTTAACAATATAATGGATACAATTAATGAAGGTGTTCACAAGCAGAAGTCTGGTTCCTTTTTTGTGGAGGAAACGTCTTCTGTCGCTTCTCAGTTTAATCGTCTTTTTGGACGTCAGGAGCCTGTGCATAAAGTTTTGGGTGGTGGAAAATGTAAGATTGTTCTTATTTCTTCTTTTGTGTCCTTTCAAGTTTGTATTTGGGTTGCACTTTTTTATTTTTCCTTCAACATTGTGAACGATGTATATGTTTTACCTTTTTCTCTTATTCATAAGAGCAGCTGCTGATGTCTTGCTTTGGAGGAACAAGAAAATCTCTGCTAGTTTTTTAGCTGGTGCTACTGCAATCTGGGTGATATTTGAATGGCTAAATTACAATTTTCTTCCCCTTGTCTGCTTTGCTGGGGCTCTGGGCATGCTTGTTCAGTTTCTTTGGTCAAATGTCATGAACAGGTGATGTAGCTTAAGTTTTATTTTTCGTTGGTGCTGTTTTGCGTTGATTTTTTTGTTGTTGTTGTTGGGATCTTCTGTAAGTATTGAAACAATGTGTATACAGGTCATCATCTGATGTCCCACGAATACGACTTCCAGATGAGTGGTTTGCTAATACTGGTGTGGCAGTTGGTAGATATGTCAACCAGACATTGAATTTTCTTCAAAATATTGCATGTAGGGGGAACTTGAAGCAATTTGTTGTGGTGTGTAACTTATCTGTACATTTATTTTTTCTTATTTTGATTCCCAATTTGATTCTCTTCACTCATTTGATATTTAATTTCAGGATGCACATGTAATACTAAATAAAAAAAATTCAAAATGAGATGTTCTACTGAAAATTAACTTCTTCACTGGCGCACTGCCTCTGCTTCTGTCCAAAGTTTGTTTACACTGCTAATTATAGCTTTGACTATGAACTCTGAAAGGCTTGCCAGTTTGTATTTTATGATGTAGAAAATACTTCTTGAGGAATCTGAAAATATTTGAAGCTCCTTTTGAATTGCTGCTTATTTTGTCTAGTAATGCTGCCTTGCAAACACTAATTTTTAATATGTCAATGACATGTCTGTTTTGTGCAATGAAGTATCTGATTATGTTGATAATCTTAATGGTCTTCATGTGTCCCTTAGCCATCTCCCTTTAGTAATGATGTGGGACTCGGTTCCCTTAGTCTAATATTGCATCAGAATTATTCATCATTAGCTCATTATTAAGTGGTTGATTCTATATTTCTCCCAAAAAAAATTTAGTTTTTTGCTCATACACTGCTGGAGATCAGTGCAAACACAGAGACAAAGGAGATGACACGCACAAAGTGTACTGACTCAGGCCCCTGCGTTCGAGAGGCAGGGATTCTCTCCAAGAGTGTGTATTACAATTTTCCAGATGCCCCCTACTACTGCCTCCTCTCCTATTAATATTCCCCTCCCCCTAACAAACTTTGTATCTTGTTATAACAAACTCTGTCCCTTCCACGTGTATATTATTTACTTAATATATATATATATATAGATAGATATTTACATCCTCCATATAGTATCTGTTATTAATATCTTCTGCGTTAGTGTTGCGTATGGTGATGCTGTTGTTGTCTAGTCTTCCTTCTTCCTCCTCCTTCTGTAAACCTGAGTTACTGGAGGTCTGGGTGAGTTCCCAGCATACACTCATACAACTAATGGATAAGTTCATTTTCTTGATAATTTGTGCACCTGTGATTGATGTCCTTTTATCTAGTAAACCTTTGCATATTCGATCAAAATTCTTCTTTCTTGTTTGCCTTGAAAATGTGTTCAGTAATGTTTACTGTAATTTATTTTTGCCTGCCCTGTACACTCACGTTGACCCATTGAGAGTTGATAGATCACCTACTTATCGCATTGCACATGTCAGTATTCCTTCTTTTTTTGCCTCCTCTTTTCGAGCCCCTTGCAAACCTGCCGAACATAAAGAGAGATATTTAATGTTTGAATTGGTGATATTGGTTGTCTTTAGGCTGTATCGGGATTGGTGGCAGCTGCAATGATTGGGAGCTGGTGCAATTTTTTGACTGTTATCTTCATAGGTAAGAGTTGCTAAATCTTTTTGTAATATCTAACTGTCACCTCCTCTTGTTGAATGATTCATAACTTTTTTTTATTTATTTTTCAACTTTCGGTTCGTAGTCATAAAATAGAGATTACCTCATAGGTTCAAAGCTAATCCTTGGCCTTTCAAATGTCCATGAACTCTTATGCTTCTTTAATGACATGAATACTCTATTATGGAAGTTAGGAACTTTTTAACTAACACAATAGCATGCTATCTTTAGCTGGCTACTGGTCAATTTTTACTTCTTAAGTTCTCATCTTTCGCACTGTTAATGGTGCTCTTTAATGTATATATATCAAAAAAGTCTTGCCATGTGATTACACCTACCTCTGTTCTAGTGTAACCTGAGTCATTCTGTTTCTCTCGCTGGGAAACTTTGATTAAGTCCAGTTCTCCCTGTTTGCGTCATCTGCTCACTTTTTTATGACATTTATGATATTTCTGCTTTATGAGGGATAAACCCATTCTATATACAACCGCGATATTCCCTTGGCTGACGTGTGTAATTCATATGGATAAATATTGCAGCTGTATCTTGAAAGTATTGACTGTTTTAGTCAAACTACAAGGTTTAGTGTTTAATTATGCAAGTACAGGATGTAAGGTCTTTGAAAGGAGTGTGGTGGTGGTGAAAGAGAGGAGGGGGGAGGGCATAAGAAATTTGAAACCTGCCTGTACAACTTATTCACTGGCCTTTTTGTCTTTGTAACCTCTTCTTGGATGGGTAAAGAAAATTTAATTGTGCAAAGAAATAGATATGGCCTTTGGAATTCAAGCAAAGAACTCGAGAAGGCAACTGGGTGTTGGGAGGCACTGTATTTCAAAAAGATTGAATACTTTCTTGATCTTATTAGTATACTTGAGTTTTCCATAGACCACTTCCTCATTCTCTGTGACTCTGTCCATCCCTCTTCTCCACAATTTCCCTTCCACTTCATAACAAATCCTTCATCTAGGGAATATAAATTTCAAAAATCCTCTTGATTTTGTATTTCTGCAATTCGTGGCTGAACCAATGGATCAGCGTTTTTATTTGAATGATATCTTAGTTCACTTTGGAGGATTAAGTTGTTTACATTACCATGTTCCTTGGATCCTCAGTTATTCATAGTATTCATTGTTTAGAGTTTATACAGAGTGAATTTTAGGTCTAAGAGATGACTTTAGTTATGTACTACCTGATTGAAACATTACAATAGCTTTGTTTATTTTGTATTGCTTTATTGTCCCTGCTCATCTTCCAGTCCTTGCTTTCTTTTCCTTTGTATCAGGTTTTGTTGCTGCACACACACTACCTGTTCTGTATGAAAAATATGATGATCAAATTGATGCCTTTGCGGACAATCTTCTGAACCGCATGACGCACCATTACAAGAAGGTTGATGCTCGTGTTTTCAGTAAGATCCCCAGCAGAAAGTACTGGGGAAAGAAATATCAGTAAGAAAGTTGGATAAAAGTCTCCATGGTAATCTCTACATCTAATGTTTGTATCAGACTGTGGGTGTAATCTGTTTTTAGCAGGATCTTCTGCTGCCATATATGTAAACGTAAATTCTTGCTAGATAAACAATACTCTCGGCATTTACATTCTATGATATTCAATTCTGTGATGTTACTGATTATATTAAATTCTGAAGCAATATATCCCTAGCATTTGAAGTGCTCGTATTTTACATTATGGGTGGCAATATTTTATTTTTTTTACTTTTGTGTTTAGAATTATGGGTGAAATGATATGAAGAGAGAGTGATTATTAGTTATTAAATTTTCTTATAATTTTTCTTTTAGTTTTGTGTGTAGAATCCAGGGTGAAATAATACGAAGAGATGGTGGTTTCTTTTTTAAAATTTTAAAAAATAAATAAATAGGAGCTCCGAAAATTCTCGATTTAGGAATTGAAGGTCTCGTGTTAAACTCTGTTCTTAATAATAATATAAGATTGAATTGGAGATATTTTTTGTTAGTTTTTACTACTTTAGGCCTCAAATACATAAATACAGACGTGAATTTGATCTTATAATTGAAAGAATAGTAAGTATGACTCATATTTGTCTCAATACAGAATATAACAATACATTCATTACCTATAGGGAGGGTACTCTGAATTTCAAAACTGACGAGGTACTGCATGAATTTGATCAAACCTTAGGGGCACCTCTTAAGAATCCCTAATAAAAATTGTGGCAAACATCTAAGGCATATACATGGTAGTTGGCCTTTAATTGAAAAAGTCTTCTGTAACATGTAATAGTGATTTATACATTACATTATTATATTGACTTATCATGTAACATAATCAGTTCCAAACAATATACGAATAAGAAAAATATTTAATAACTTCAAATTATTTAACTAAGTTCTCTAAATAATGTAATTTGTCAAAGTTAAGTCATTCTCCAACCTCCTTACTAAGCACTATAGTTTAGATTTTTATCATGTGTATAAAAAAGCATATCTTATATTTAAGAGAAATTAGTGAATAGTGTTCTCTACTTTAATTTGTTATCAAAAATGACAAATTCTCAAATTGAAATATGGGAAGAGGAACATCAAAAGGTGCAAAAGGAAACTCATTGGATACAAATGAGTATCCTATTCGAATGATTGGTGTTAGGGAGTAAGACTATATCAAAATCGATACACCAAATAAAGAGACTAAGACCAATTTCACTTTGTTGGCATGAATTAAAAGTTAGTTATAGTATTTTTCCTTTGTTTTGCTCTCTAAATTCTCCTTTTAATTGTTGATTTCTAATAGTTTTGATTTTCTAAACTAAATTGACTCTCCTATTCTCATTACTTGTTCAATTTATTTAATATTGATTTTGAGTATATGATATATTTTGCTAGTAACAGAACATCTAGTTATGATTCTTTAACAAACATGATTACTTTCTCAACCTTAAAAAAACTTGATTATAATTCAATTAATCAGGTCAAGAAAAAGTGGTCCCAAATATAAAATTAGTGGGTTGGAGTCCAAAATGAGGTTTGTTAATATTGCCCATAAATCTCACTCGTATTTTAAACGTATTTTTCCAAATTTGTCCTTATTCCATTTGTCCAAAATGGACGATAGGGGGTTTATGCAGTAATTGGACCCTGCACCCGGATGCACAGTGAGCATCTTGCACCCGGTATAAAACGCATGGACATTACACATAAAACGCAGGCAAATTGACACGTCAGCATAGGCAATGAACATTCGGGTGTA
Source organism: Dysphania ambrosioides (assembly GCA_026401315.1). Taxonomy (NCBI): domain Eukaryota; kingdom Viridiplantae; phylum Streptophyta; class Magnoliopsida; order Caryophyllales; family Amaranthaceae; genus Dysphania; species Dysphania ambrosioides. Next base: position 1,119,543 of record CM048672.1, read on the forward strand.
AGACAATGAACATTGTCAGTTTCAAAAATTTTCCCCCACTAAGTGCAATGAGGATTTCTCACTCAAAATGACAATTTCTCACTCAATAATAATTTTTTTTTGCTTTTGAAGTATATGTTCAGTGTCGTTGAACGTAATGTTCATTGCCTTTGAAAGTAATGTTCAGTGCCTTTGACACATGATGTTCATTGCATGCGAACGTAAATTGCATTGCCTATGAACGTGATGTTCATTGCCTTTGAATATAATGTTCATTGCCTTTGAATATAATGTTCATTTCCTTTGAACGTAATGTTCATTGTCTTTGAACGTAATGTTCAATATTCATTTTAATAAAAAATAATATTACAAATTTATCTGTGCGTTTCTTTTCCCAATGCACAAATTACAAAGCAGTGACACATGACTATTTCGATTTCTCATGCAACACGTTTCACAGTACTCAGTAATATATTTTTTTTGCTTTTGAAGTGTATGTCCAATACATTTCAACGTAAGTTCATTGCCTTTGAACATAATGCTCAGTGCCTTTGAACATGATGTTCATTGCATGTGAACGTAAATTTCATTGCCTTTAAACGTGATATGCATTGCCTTTAAACATGATGTTCATTGCCTTTGAATGTAATATTCAATGTTCATTTTAATAAATACATATCTAGCTTGATATAACATGTTCATTGTTATAATATATGATGTCCAGTGAAGTAATATATGATGTTCAATAGTATAATATATAATGTTTATTTCATTGTTTGTGTACAGTATATAAACTTTTCCCAATGCAAAAAAATCAGATTTTTAAAGAACCTTGGGATTTGTTCTACACCCACTGTAGAAATAATTATGTTTTTCCCAATTACGAAGTCAATTACAGGGGAATAATGAACATCACACATCCCAATGTTCATTACCTGGTAAAAGAATGTTCATTAATTTCATTTTATGTGACTTTGCCTGCGTTTTATATGTAATATACATGCGTTTTGGCCCGGGTGCACGATGCTCACTGTGCACCCGGGTCCATAGTCTTATTTGCAGGGTTTATGTGGGATTGCTGCAGTAGAGTGGGTGAAGATGCCGTCCAAAATAGACGGTTTGAGTGGGTGATGCTGCCGTCTAAAATGTACAGTTGAGTTGGGTGATTCTGCCGTCCAAACTGCATGTTTGAGCGGGGAGTGATGGTCGTCTATAATGAACCGGTCCAGTGGGGTGAATTTTTTTTATTTTTAATTTTAAATAGTTAAATGTAAAATTATTAATGGTTGGGTTTGATGATTTTGGGGAGTCATGGTAGTCCAAAATGGACGATGGGGGTGGATTTTTACCTTTTTTAAATTTTAAATAGTTGAATTTAAATTTATTAATATATATAATTTTGTTTAGAAATTTATAACTATTATTTTTAGGATATTTTTTATTAATAAATAAATAATAACATGTGTTCATGTCATAGCACAGTAAATCAGATTATTTCATGAGCATTTGTAATTACAGTAATAATGATAGAGTTGTTAGAGTTACCTGAATTTAGGGAGCAAATTGACGTGCTTAATTGTCTTATGATTAGCAAGTGAAACTATATCTAAAATAAATATATATAAAGATAAATAAATATTTATTAAATTAATTAAAATATTTTTTTTATATGTTTAGTTTTAATTATTTAGTACTATATGAAAATAACTTATGATCCTCCACTTAAAAAAAAATTATTAATTAAAAATAAATACAACTATTAGTGTATTAAATGTATTCAATATGAAATATTATTTTTACTAAGAATTAATTGTTATTAATCTGTAAATATTATTATGTATTATATTTAGTATGATTGATTATATATGTTATAATTATGGTAATTACTATGAGAAATGAGTGAAACTCTGAAAGTAAAATAAATAAAGATTTAGCAAAATACGGGCAATACTCCCAACGCACTTCTTGAGTTTTTTCCACCTTCGTCAATTCAATTCATCGTCATCATATCAATCAACTCCTAAAACCTAAAACCTTCTTCAATTCAACCAAAACCCACCTCCAAAAACCCAGTCAATCGCAAATCCAATCAAGCAATCAATGAATTCTGCAATTGACGAAATGGGTGAGCTGAGACACCTTCAAACCCTAGAAGGGCACACTGATCGAGTGTGGGGTCTTGCTTGGAATCCCACCAATACCAACCTTCTTGCCTCCTGTAGCGGCGACAAGGCTGTCCGCATCTGGGAACATTCTTCTCATGGTTCCTTCCATTGCAAGGTTCCTCCTTTTTCTTTACTTAATTTTTTTTATCTGTTCAAATATTTGGGTTTTAAATTTGTTATGCTACAAGCTATTGTGTTATTCGGACTCAGGCTATAAGTGTTGTACATAGCCACATAGGTATGTGTCCAAGCGTCGGAGATGGTATGTTTTAAAATTTTTTTTAATTTATTCAATTATGTGGGTTCTGAATTTTCTTTGTTAGTCGATAACGTGCACTTATTGGAATGTGCGTTTTATATTTGTGATACGTTTAAGGCACTATGTTACTCGGACTCGACTAGAAGTATTGTATATGGATATGTGTCCAAGTGCCGGACACGGGTATTTTTTTGAATTTTTGCATGGTTTTGGTTCAAAATGAAGTGTGTAGGAAAGATGAAGAGTCGAAGAGACATATGGTATAAGTTTGATACGATGCTAATTCTAGTTAATTTGTTGGGTTACTAAATGATTTGTTGAAGTGTAATTTAGATGAATACAATTGAGGATTAAGTTGACCTGGGATTTGTGATTATATTGATACATTGAGTAGGAATTTAGTTGAACAAGTTTTTTATAATCTCTGGGTGTATTTATGATTTTGATAGAATTTCCTAACAAATGATTGGTTATGAAGGTTTGTAATGAACAGCGTGCTTAATTGGGGAGTATATTTGGCCAATGACATTTGTCACTCTATGATTCACGGATCATTTGCTATGAAAAGATTGATGCTGGAGAAATAAGGGTAACTGAAGTTTAGTTTTTGGTGATCTTCCATAATTGTGACAACTTAAATGACTTTTTGGTTTGAATTACTCCCTTTGTGCCAGGATACATTTAGTTTGAGGTCATTTTTAAAGGAATTGGCTAGAAATGATAGAATCATTAGAATGTTGAGTTATCTGTTTTTGGCTTTTTGTTTCTGATCTTCTAACTGTGGAAGTGATATGACAAAGTAGTGACTGGTAAGAACTAACAACAATGTGGGTTATGCAGGCTGTTCTGGAAGAAACACACACAAGAACCATCCGGTCATGTGCTTGGTCACCTTCCGGGAAAATGTTGGCTACAGCTAGCTTTGATGCCACAACTGCCATCTGGGAAAACATTGGCGGTGATTTTGAATGCATCTCAACTTTGGAGGTACTCAAGGCAACTCATTCAAGTTGGCGATCAGTGATCGCCAGTTTCTAAATTGAGTTTAAACTGATATTCGGTATTGATTTCCCCTACAACTTTGTGTAAGAGAGTGCATGAATGACTATGAGAGGTTATGTGTCTTGTACTTTCAGTGTTATTTAGAATGAAGAGATCATAGCCTGGCCAGTGGTCCGGGAGTAGATTAAATTGTGCAGAGATTTTTTGGGTCTTTGGGATTGTTGTCAAGATTATGAGTGGGAGGACATACACATTGTGATAGTGATGTTTTAGGTGGATTTTTTGTATTTCAGTTAGCGTTCGTAATGGGCAATATTTCCAACTTTGATTATGGTATGGCATGAAAATGAGATTTTTTGATTTTGTATGGAAATGAATGAGGAACTGCTATTTTTCTTGAGTGTTCTTGCCTGTTGGAAGTCTCTTTTGCCACTTTTGACTTGTTTGCTTGAATTTATGATTCAGGATTTTGGATAGAATGTGAATTCCTTTTTTAGGATCTCAAAGCATAGATTTAGTGAAGGATTGAAAAACTGCTTCACTTATGTGCTTCTTCTTTGTCCATTTATTCACATTTTTACTTATATCTACTTTCAGTTCTGCTTATATTTAATTGAGTTAAGTTGGGATTTAATGGCTGCAGGGTCATGAAAATGAAGTGAAATGTGTGTCTTGGAATGCAGCTGGTTCTTTAATTGCTACATGTGGGCGAGACAAATCTGTTTGGATATGGGAAGTTGAGCCTGGAAATGAATTTGAGTGTGTGTCAGTATTGCAAGGTCATACGCAGGATGTTAAGATGGTCCAGTGGCATCCTTCAATGGATGTTTTGTTTTCTTGTAGTTATGATAATTGTATCAAGGTAAAAACTTTTTTTTGTTCAAGCCTGTTCTGCAAAAAATTGACTTTATATTTTATTTGAAAATTTAATTTTAGCATTAACCATAGGATCTGTTTGATAAGGTACTTTTTATGGCCTGTATTTCTCCAGATATGGGCTGAAGACGGTGATGATGATTGGCATTGTGTTCAAACATTAAATGAGGCTAGCAGGTATTATGATTCCATGTTCTGTTAAATTGTTCAGCAAATCTATATATGTTTGGTGTTATAACTGTTTTTTATTGTGTTAAGTTTGTGACCCTAAGTAAAATTTTCGCGAAGTTTGTGGAAATATCCTTTCGAGAATGTAATATAGTATGTTCAATTGCTTGTCGAATCATGCATGTGCATTGAAATCTTTATTGTGAAGCAACCTAATGCATCTCAACTTGCCGTGGTGAATTTTTCGGGAAAGGAGTCAGATAGTGTTTGAAGTTCTGATTATGGCTTGTCAGTGACAATCTGCTATTTATTATTGTCATGTGGTGATAGTTGATCACTATGCTATTTATGCAATGTGAATATGGTGTTCTTATCTGTGGTGATGCTGCTCTTCTAGATTTCAAAACTAGATGGACGCTAAAGTCCTACATTTATGCTCACTCTTTTTTATAATTATCTACTAGAAAATGTGGGTAAAAGATAGTAAGCAAACACCCATTACAAAGACAAAGAAAAGAAAATTGGCTGGAAATTCATGAGCAGGAGAGAAGATAAATATAATTCAGAACAGTACCATTATTATATATTACTTTTGAATTGAACAAATAACCCTGGGAACTGTTGGTGTGGGCAAGAGATCCCATGTACTATGATGAATTATAATCTAAGAATGAGCTCTTACCTACTGATTCAACTGGCAATTTTGGGGTATCAAAATCCTGTGTGAGTTGGCCTTGTTTTGTGCATAATGTTTTACTACATGTAAAAGCAGAAAAAGTATTACTTGTGACCCAATTCCTATGATGTAAGAGGTGTTTACTTGTGATGACAGTTATTTGGGCTAAATTATATGCATTGAGCTTTTTGGATTCTGTTTATGCCATTTGGCTTTGAAGGAATGCTAAAAATCTTAAGCAATTTCTGTCTGTGATGCTCCTGTTAAGAAATCATTCAAAGGGTTGCTTGTGAGATGTATAGATGTTTCGAGGATTATGCCTGGGCTCTGATTGGTTGGTGTTTTCTGCTTGGTCCATCTCTAGGTTTGCCATTGCTTTAGAAGGTTGTAGTAGGTTGGGTTTGGGTAGCTTGTTTGCTAGCTAAGCACAGCCTATTTTATCTCTTTTGCTCTTGTATTGGGTTTCTTGGCCTGCATAATGTTATAAATGCTATTTTTTGTATCTGGTTTGCCCTGGACATAGGCAAGTTTCAGCTATTTACACCTGACTTTGTATTTGCTTGCTGGCTCTTATAGTCTGTTCAGCTTGCTACTATCCCAACTTTCCCAGACTTAATGCTCTGGCTAATTAAATTTTAGAGGAATAGGCTGAGCCACTGAGGTCTTTCTTGCCGAAGTCTGGTGTTCTAAGATGCATTGGTGCTGTAAGTTTACCATGTCTTGAATATGTTGATGGAAGTGGATTAGTTATGGGTTGTGCTTGGTGTTGGCTGTTATATCTTAAAAAATTTGTCTTGTTTTTAGGCCTACTTTGCTGCTGCTATCTGATTCTATGTTGTTGCTTGGTTCTCTTGAGAGGATTTATCATTAAGGCATGTGTGTACATTTTTGCTTGCATGCTTTATTAGTTGATCAGGAATTGTTAGCAAAACTTATATTGCTAGAACTTGTGCCCATAGTTAGTCTTGAGAATTCTTAGGCTTACTCAGGGTTGTTTCTACTTTTAGAAATCTAAATCACTAAATTGTACTAATTGCAATGGTTTTGATGAGGAAATAGATGAGTTTGACTTGATAATAGATTTGTATGTCAAGTCTGCTTTGGCTCTTGCAGACTAATAGTATCAAGGCCTTTTGTTGAATGGTGTGGTGAGTGCTTAACTCTTTCTGCGACAAATTTTAGTGCTACCTAATTGCTGTTGATTAGGTTGTTCAGTTCTCATATCCAATAATCACGAAACATATATTGCTTTTATAAAGAATAATATGGGAATGAAAGACGCTTCTCATGAAACTGAATTACATATTTGCCGAATTTTGTTGAATTTCTTTCACCAAGTATGTATTATAAGCACAGCATCCTTAAAGCAGGTCATGCACCATAACCCTCGACAAAACCTTGTTTGGTTAGCTGAGTCAATCTTTCCCATAATTGGCACTTAACCTCTGCCCAAATACATGCACACAAGCACACATCTTTGTGCCTGTCTACCGAAGTTAGTCCCAACAGCCAGTACGTACATGCACTCACTTGTATTACTAGGTTCTCAAAGCCCTTGAGACGTTCATTGGTGGACGCCTTAGTGCTAGGTACCCTCACTAACTCTTTGGTAATGATTGGTGGCTGCAAATAAGCAGAGTTTTCACATTTGATCCAAGCTTGATAGGGATTATAGGGTTGAGTATGGCTTGCTCTAGCTTTGACTGTTAAGCCTTTCACTAGTCTGAGCTTGTTTGTGGTCTTTCTAATCTCATAAGGTTTTGTTTTATGATTTTACTTGGGAATTGAGATGTACATGCTTGACTTTTAGCTTGACATGGTGCCAGATACAATTTAAGAAGTCTCTGAACCACTATTGTCTTCACTTCTTATTCTTATTTGGTCCCTTATAAGGTGCTGTCCAGATTTTTATGCTCTATATTGTGTGCTGTCTTACTGATGCTTGATCTGTCATGGAGATTATGTAGCTGTTTCCCTTATGGCTCTGTCCTTTCATTATTTCCCACAAAGACTTTGTTGCATCCAAATGCTGTTCAGAAATTGACGTTATTGTTTGTAGTATATCTTTCTGTTGCTGGTGGGTTGGATTTACATAAATTTTGAGCATTGATGTATGGAGTCTAGGATTACTGGTAATTTCATGGAAACACTTCCCACTTCCCATCCCTCATGCGCTAATTTATGGAGGAATAGATAGACTCACATTTTTTAAACTTCTGCCGTTTGCATTTCAGTGGGCATTCTTCAACAGTTTGGGGTTTATCTTTTAATGCTTCTGGGGACAAAATGGTATCCTGTAGGTATGCTGTGACTCTTTCTCTTCACCATTATTGTCAAATGCATTAATTCACAGATATAACTAATATGATGTTTGAATCCTTCTGCAGTGATGACCTTACTATCAAAGTTTGGGGAACTGACAGCCTGCATGAGCAATCTGGTGCTGGCTTTGCACCTTGGTAAGAAATTGTTGATGCTGTTTATTTATCTTTCTTTATACTACAAAGTTGGATTCTCATTTACCCGTTGCTATCAAGGGTCCATTCCACATTGAACTCAAGAAGCCTCTATCTATAATCAGCATGATTTAAGCTTTTTATTTTATTTTTATTTTTTTATTTGATTTCTGGTAACTGTATGCATTTATAGGATTTTCATCTTTCTTGTCTAGAAAATAAATATTTTCTATATTGATGTGAGACTAGGTTTTCTTTTAATATTTTTAATTTTTGTATCAAGTTTCATGACTGATACTTGTACTCATGGCACTACCACTAAACTAACCCACTGGAGCTCTAATAACTAATAATAAGAAGGGGCATCATATAGCTTAATTTAATAAAGGATTTGAGTCTTCTTTATATCCACTTATTATGGTTGTTGTTGTGTGCATATATATTTAATAAGATATCTTGAAGTGTTACTATCCAGATTGGGAACTCTCACAAAACTTAATTCTCCTCATAATTAATAACAGACAACTTAGAAAATCATAACAATTTGGTCATATTATACGAGCTATAAACTTGACTTGGAAATTTGAAATTCTTAAATCATAATCTCAATAGTATAAGGAAACTATATAATAAGAAAAGTATTAACGCCTACTCTTACTGCACCGATCCAGTCCTTGAGCCCACTATCCAGTACTAAAACGTTTAAGACTGGATTCTACAATAGGGTGGATCTAAATTCTATGAGTTACCTTTTCCCTTCAACTGATGGAGTTAGTAACCTACTCTTTACTCCCTGTACTTGTTATACATCTCTTCATGTAAAAGAGCAGTAGTCAGTCTCGAATTTCCTTTTGTTTCTGTTGAACCCAAAATTTCAAAGATCTCTGCTATTTCATAAGCCTAGTTGTGGTCAGTCTCTGTACATGTTATACATCTCTTCATGTAAAAGATCAGCAGTCAGTCTAATTTCCTTTTGTTTCTGTTGAACCCAAAATTTCGAAGATCTCTATTCAACTCAAAGTGATATTTATTTCATAAGCCTAGTCGTGGTCTAGAGCTTACTGTAGTCAGTGACTGGCAGTCAGCTTTATGGCTTATTTTGCTACAAAATGAATTCCATAATGTAGTTGGTTATTTAGCTAATATTGTGCACAAAGGATTTTCATTCTCCATGAAATTAAAACTATCGCGTTTACTAGAAAATTTGCTTCTTTGTCTAAAGGAGTTTTAAGGACACAATAGAAATTCACATGGGAGCTGTGACTCATGGGACATTAGGCGTACTTTTTTGTTTGTTCAAACTGCTTCTCATGTGGATTGTATTTTTGTCAGTCCGCATGTTTGTTGGATGAATGGTTAGTTATTGCATAATAGTTGAATTTTGATGCCAGTGCTCTGCTGCATTTTTTCTGAATATAACTTTGACCATTTTTATATAATCTATCTTTTTGCAGGAAACACCTTTGCACTATCTCTGGCTATCATGACCGCACTATTTTTTCAGTTCATTGGTCAAGGTCTTCCAATAACCTTTGGTATTTTGTGGTATTGCTTAATCTTGTGTGTGAATTTGATTTCAGTTGTCCACTTGTCCTTGTAAATTTGGTTGCCTTCTAGTATTTTTTCTCTACTTGATACAAATTCTTAATATATCAGTCAATGCAATCTCATGGGTCTTCAAAATTAATTCATGTGTCATCCTCGGCCAAATGTCAAAATGGGTAACTTTGCACCCTTTGGACACTTGGGTATTAAAGTTAGCTACAACGATATTTGGGTATATATTTTAACACACGGGTGTCCCTATTTTTTAACCGGAGCTTGTGTATATAGTAAACACTCAAGTACTCAACGAATTCATTTTTTGCCCTTCTTTTATTATTTAGGCATATTTTAACCAAACTTGGAATGTGAATCAACCAAAAAGTGGAACAAACATATGAGAAGAAAATTTTGGGATATGTCATCTTTATATCCTTGTTTCACTACAATATGCAATGTTAATTGTTTATTCTTCCATAATATGCTAGCTCTGATGAGAAAAATAGGTCAAAATGCCTCTTGTGTGTTAAATTATATACCCAAATGTCGCCGTTGATAACTTTTATACCCAAATGTCCAAAGATTAACAAGTGTGATGTATATGAGAAAAAGTAGGATAGATAGTATAGAAAGTGGGATGAAAAAATCCTCATCTTGGTGATCTTGCTGTCAGATTTTTGCAACTTGTCTCTCTTTTTGTTGAATCATCATTATATGATTTTAATTGAGGATTCTTGGATTTGTAGGGATGGTATAATTGCTACTGGTGCTGCAGATAATGCTATACGCTTGTTTGTTGAGAATGATGATGGTCTGGTATGTTAATCTCTCTTGCCTTTTTTCTACTCCTTGGGGATTACTTTGTGATTCTAGGGGTCTAGAAATGACTATTCAATATGTAGTATGTACATGGTTACAACATGAACACAATATGTTATTTTACTGCTTTGTTTATTATTGCATTGTGCCTACCAGCTAGTCTTCACTGTTTGAGGGGTAAAGCTAAGTACTTGTAAATCTTTCCTACACTGAGGAATGTTATATGTAAACTCTTCCATTGTCCTCCCTTTTTAGTTTTGATTATTTGACATTGTTGACTTATAAAATTCTCTCTTCAGTGAGACTAACTGGAGAAATTTTTTTAGCTCACAGCACTGAAAATCAGTTTTTTAAAATATTTTGTGTCAAGAGAGGAGAGTTGCATGCTTATATATTAGGATGTTAAGACATCTTCTTTTGCATGTCATTACTATCTCTTATACCCATCTTATCTTGCACTGTTGTTTATGTGGAATAAATTCCAGCACTTTCCATCTAACACTTTTTTTTAGATACTCCCTAGAAAACAAGAAGACTTATCATTTCAGATACCTCAACAAACTGGACTTTCCTTTTAATTTTGGCATCATACTTGGATTATGGAGGTGGTCAGGGCTCTCAGATGGTAGAACTGTAGAAGTAGGCAGAAAAATTCTTTTATTTTGATTAGTTGCCCGATGGGTGATTTAATTGATTTTTTGGGCACAGGTATTTAAAAAGATGAATTTAAACATTGTTAATGGTTCTCCAGCAACTGCACTTGTGAGGGGAGCTGTTAATGGTCTACATGCACTCAATGGGTGTTGAAAAATATTTTGATGGTACAAAGGGGATGGTGTAAAAAGTGAAAATTGGCAAAAAAAAAAACTTTTTCAAAGTGCTTTGTTTTTTTTCCCTCAATTTATTTAATGTTCAGTTTACAGGCAGTGGTGGAGCTAGCTTTGGGCATGGTGGGTCAAGTGCACTACCATTAATAATGGGAAATCTGAGAAATGTACAGTAATTGAGTTAAAGCATGTTTTGGGAGCTATACTAACAAATAAACTTGGGCAGCTCACTGGAAGCGCGCTTTTTGTGACAGCCTAGTTCACTGTATATGTTGAGTCGAGGGGTCGATTCTCACAGCATGCAAAATTCTTATTTTCTGTTCTTTTTATTTTGTCTCTGTTTTGCTTGTTTTACCTACTTCTCTCATTTTCTTTATATTTTTGTTGCAAATGATTTAAATGTGTAAACCCTCTTGTTTTTAATTTAATTTTAACTAATTTTATACATAGGATAAATGATTTGATTTGGAATAGGACTATGGTAATACATTGTTATTGATTGATTAAATTGTCTTATCAAAATTAGAAAACTATTTGTCTTAGTTTCTATTCAAACTTTTATGTTGATTACAGAGATAATTACAGCATTATTTTTATTTATATTAACCAAAATAATTGAGTGGAATGTTGCTCGCTTCCAAAATCTTGAATTGTATTAAATGGTGACCCACCATATTTGAATTTCTGCCTCCACCACTGTCTACAGACTACAGGTGATGGTTTTAGGTGATTTAAATTATTTATGATGTAGAAGCCTTTCATAGATATGCATGGTTATACTTTTATGCTACCTTTTCAGCATTATGATTTATGTTTGAACCTCATTTTTACACAGCTGAGGAGGTGCTTTGTTCTGTTCTTGTGGTTCTCAGGTAGATGGCCCCATGTACAAATTACTATCAAAGAAGAAAAAGGCACATGAAATGGATGTGAATTCTGTACAATGGAGTCCTTCGGTAAGCTTTTAGACTAGAAAATGAAAGCATGGTGCAAATATTGATGAACTTGGGGTTGGGGTTCCCTTTTTTTTTAAATATTTATTATGGGGATTGAGGGTGGAGAAGGGGTTGGGGGGTGGGGGGCTGGCTTCGACGTAGGAACATGATGAACTGCAGAATTCTGTAAGGCCACGAATGCTGCAGGTCATAATGCCCTAGTCACTCCTGACACAGTATAAGCAAGCCATTTGGACCAATCATCCTTATGTAAGTCCTACTGAGAGAGCTCCTGATGTATTTTTTGGACGTAGAAGAATAATTTGAACAGGTTCATATAGTCCAACTGAGGAGAGATCCTGATGTATTTTTCTAAAGTTCGCAGAAGGCTTATTTGAGGCATGCATTATGAGAGTGCCAAATCCTAGCTTGGATGTGGAAGTGAAGCCCTACTCTGAACATTGGGAATGCCCATTACCATCATGTGAATCGTGAATGCTTGAATTATGTCTTTTGTGCCTCTTGTGGGGACCTTCTGCATCAGTTCATGAAAGGGGAAAAATGGAGTTCTTTTTCTGTTAGAATAAGATTACCAGTCTTCAATCCATAAAGTTAAGGTGAGATACTTTGACGTGACAACTAACTGCTGGGGATTTGGAAGTGTGTGGAACATGTATATCATTATAGAGGGTGTTCTTGCAAATTGAAATTTTGATCACATGCCGGTTTTGGATAGATATCAACACAGTTGGTGAATGGCTGTTTACTACAGCCTTTTCATTAAAATGATTAGTTCTTGGCTGTCATTCATTCATAATAACCTCATCAGACGGGCAAAAAAGTTCTGATCAGAGTTAGGTTTGTTTTAGGGTCTTTTGAACATTTAGGAGGATGTCTTTGGAAGAAAATTTTCGGAGATTGACTTTATCATACCTCAAATTCCTTGTATGACATAATGCAATGTTGTCACGCAGGAAAAATCACTACTTGCCTCAGCAAGTGATGATGGAACAATCAAGTTGTGGGAGTGTGCACCTACATTATGATTATGCTTCTCTTGTTAGAGAACCTGTTCGCTGCGGTTCCTCGTCATAGTTATCTAGTTGGCAAAGTCATGTGGCTGCCTTTACTCTCCTTGCAAAATGGAGTGGCTGCTAAGCTAAATGTATTCTTGTGTAAAACTCTATTCCAAAGTTATATATAGAGCTTTGAAAAACAAATTCTTGTTTATAAAGAGTACCAATTATTGTTGGTGTGATACAGAACCGTTGGGATTTTGGTAAAGTTTTGTAAATTTTGTTGAATTGAGAAAAAGAAACGTCTTCTTAGCGATTTGATCTTGGAATTAAATTATTTTTGTTATTAATTGTCCCACTTTATATATGCATTATATCTTTGTACGTCCTAGAAATTGTGTATGCCTATTATTTATGGCCTTATGGGTCATGATTAAACATAATATCAAGTAAATGTTACCTCTCCATTTGATGTGTATTTTAGTGTATAATTTCACTCATTTGATGCTCTTAGAATTTGCAATCAAATGAACAAAAAGTTTGGCCATTAGTTACAACTATTTAGAGTGTTCAGAGAGTTACTCTGCCAGTGTCTGAATATGTATTGCTTTTTCATGTTTAATTTTTGTCGGGGAACATTTAAAAGCTTATCATTTTTTATCAAGACATCTGATTGTCCTGTCACTTTATCAAGAAGTGCGTTGGGAGTATTGCCCGTATTTTGCTAAATCTTTATTTATTTTACTTTCAGAGTTTCACTCATTTCTCATAGTAATTACCATAATTATAACATATATAATCAATCATACTAAATATAATACATAATAATATTTACAGATTAATAACAATTAATTCTTAGTAAAAATAATATTTCATATTGAATACATTTAATACACTAATAGTTGTATTTATTTTTAATTAATAATTTTTTTTTAAGTGGAGGATCATAAGTTATTTTCATATAGTACTAAATAATTAAAACTAAACATATGAAAAAAATATTTTAATTAATTTAATAAATATTTATTTATCTTTATATATATTTATTTTAGATATAGTTTCACTTGCTAATCATAAGACAATTAAGCACGTCAATTTGCTCCCTAAATTCAGGTAACTCTAACAACTCTATCATTATTACTGTAATTACAAATGCTCATGAAATAATCTGATTTACTGTGCTATGACATGAACACATGTTATTATTTATTTATTAATAAAAAATATCCTAAAAATAATAGTTATAAATTTCTAAACAAAATTATATATATTAATAAATTTAAATTCAACTATTTAAAATTTAAAAAAGGTAAAAATCCACCCCCATCGTCCATTTTGGACTACCATGACTCCCCAAAATCATCAAACCCAACCATTAATAATTTTACATTTAACTATTTAAAATTAAAAATAAATAAAATTCACCCCACTGGACCGGTTCATTTTAGACGACCATCACTCCCCGCTCAAACATGCAGTTTGGACGGCAGAATCACCCAACTCAACTGTACATTTTAGACGGCAGCATCACCCACTCAAACCGTCTATTTTGGACGGCATCTTCACCCACTCTACTGCAGCAATCCCACATAAACCCTGCAAATAAGACTATGGACCCGGGTGCACAGTGAGCATCGTGCACCCGGGCCAAAACGCATGTATATTACATATAAAACGCAGGCAAAGTCACATAAAATGAAATTAATGAACATTCTTTTACCAGGTAATGAACATTGGGATGTGTGATGTTCATTATTCCCCTGTAATTGACTTCGTAATTGGGAAAAACATAATTATTTCTACAGTGGGTGTAGAACAAATCCCAAGGTTCTTTAAAAATCTGATTTTTTTGCATTGGGAAAAGTTTATATACTGTACACAAACAATGAAATAAACATTATATATTATACTATTGAACATCATATATTACTTCACTGGACATCATATATTATAACAATGAACATGTTATATCAAGCTAGATATGTATTTATTAAAATGAACATTGAATATTACATTCAAAGGCAATGAACATCATGTTTAAAGGCAATGCATATCACGTTTAAAGGCAATGAAATTTACGTTCACATGCAATGAACATCATGTTCAAAGGCACTGAGCATTATGTTCAAAGGCAATGAACTTACGTTGAAATGTATTGGACATACACTTCAAAAGCAAAAAAAATATATTACTGAGTACTGTGAAACGTGTTGCATGAGAAATCGAAATAGTCATGTGTCACTGCTTTGTAATTTGTGCATTGGGAAAAGAAACGCACAGATAAATTTGTAATATTATTTTTTATTAAAATGAATATTGAACATTACGTTCAAAGACAATGAACATTACGTTCAAAGGAAATGAACATTATATTCAAAGGCAATGAACATTATATTCAAAGGCAATGAACATCACGTTCATAGGCAATGCAATTTACGTTCGCATGCAATGAACATCATGTGTCAAAGGCACTGAACATTACTTTCAAAGGCAATGAACATTACGTTCAACGACACTGAACATATACTTCAAAAGCAAAAAAAAATTATTATTGAGTGAGAAATTGTCATTTTGAGTGAGAAATCCTCATTGCACTTAGTGGGGGAAAATTTTTGAAACTGACAATGTTCATTGTCTTACACCCGAATGTTCATTGCCTATGCTGACGTGTCAATTTGCCTGCGTTTTATGTGTAATGTCCATGCGTTTTATACCGGGTGCAAGATGCTCACTGTGCATCCGGGTGCAGGGTCCAATTACTGCATAAACCCCCTATCGTCCATTTTGGACAAATGGAATAAGGACAAATTTGGAAAAATACGTTTAAAATACGAGTGAGATTTATGGGCAATATTAACAAACCTCATTTTGGACTCCAACCCACTAATTTTATATTTGGGACCACTTTTTCTTGACCTGATTAATTGAATTATAATCAAGTTTTTTTAAGGTTGAGAAAGTAATCATGTTTGTTAAAGAATCATAACTAGATGTTCTGTTACTAGCAAAATATATCATATACTCAAAATCAATATTAAATAAATTGAACAAGTAATGAGAATAGGAGAGTCAATTTAGTTTAGAAAATCAAAACTATTAGAAATCAACAATTAAAAGGAGAATTTAGAGAGCAAAACAAAGGAAAAATACTATAACTAACTTTTAATTCATGCCAACAAAGTGAAATTGGTCTTAGTCTCTTTATTTGGTGTATCGATTTTGATATAGTCTTACTCCCTAACACCAATCATTCGAATAGGATACTCATTTGTATCCAATGAGTTTCCTTTTGCACCTTTTGATGTTCCTCTTCCCATATTTCAATTTGAGAATTTGTCATTTTTGATAACAAATTAAAGTAGAGAACACTATTCACTAATTTCTCTTAAATATAAGATATGCTTTTTTATACACATGATAAAAATCTAAACTATAGTGCTTAGTAAGGAGGTTGGAGAATGACTTAACTTTGACAAATTACATTATTTAGAGAACTTAGTTAAATAATTTGAAGTTATTAAATATTTTTCTTATTCGTATATTGTTTGGAACTGATTATGTTACATGATAAGTCAATATAATAATGTAATGTATAAATCACTATTACATGTTACAGAAGACTTTTTCAATTAAAGGCCAACTACCATGTATATGCCTTAGATGTTTGCCACAATTTTTATTAGGGATTCTTAAGAGGTGCCCCTAAGGTTTGATCAAATTCATGCAGTACCTCGTCAGTTTTGAAATTCAGAGTACCCTCCCTATAGGTAATGAATGTATTGTTATATTCTGTATTGAGACAAATATGAGTCATACTTACTATTCTTTCAATTATAAGATCAAATTCACGTCTGTATTTATGTATTTGAGGCCTAAAGTAGTAAAAACTAACAAAAAATATCTCCAATTCAATCTTATATTATTATTAAGAACAGAGTTTAACACGAGACCTTCAATTCCTAAATCGAGAATTTTCGGAGCTCCTATTTATTTATTTTTTAAAATTTTAAAAAAGAAACCACCATCTCTTCGTATTATTTCACCCTGGATTCTACACACAAAACTAAAAGAAAAATTATAAGAAAATTTAATAACTAATAATCACTCTCTCTTCATATCATTTCACCCATAATTCTAAACACAAAAGTAAAAAAAATAAAATATTGCCACCCATAATGTAAAATACGAGCACTTCAAATGCTAGGGATATATTGCTTCAGAATTTAATATAATCAGTAACATCACAGAATTGAATATCATAGAATGTAAATGCCGAGAGTATTGTTTATCTAGCAAGAATTTACGTTTACATATATGGCAGCAGAAGATCCTGCTAAAAACAGATTACACCCACAGTCTGATACAAACATTAGATGTAGAGATTACCATGGAGACTTTTATCCAACTTTCTTACTGATATTTCTTTCCCCAGTACTTTCTGCTGGGGATCTTACTGAAAACACGAGCATCAACCTTCTTGTAATGGTGCGTCATGCGGTTCAGAAGATTGTCCGCAAAGGCATCAATTTGATCATCATATTTTTCATACAGAACAGGTAGTGTGTGTGCAGCAACAAAACCTGATACAAAGGAAAAGAAAGCAAGGACTGGAAGATGAGCAGGGACAATAAAGCAATACAAAATAAACAAAGCTATTGTAATGTTTCAATCAGGTAGTACATAACTAAAGTCATCTCTTAGACCTAAAATTCACTCTGTATAAACTCTAAACAATGAATACTATGAATAACTGAGGATCCAAGGAACATGGTAATGTAAACAACTTAATCCTCCAAAGTGAACTAAGATATCATTCAAATAAAAACGCTGATCCATTGGTTCAGCCACGAATTGCAGAAATACAAAATCAAGAGGATTTTTGAAATTTATATTCCCTAGATGAAGGATTTGTTATGAAGTGGAAGGGAAATTGTGGAGAAGAGGGATGGACAGAGTCACAGAGAATGAGGAAGTGGTCTATGGAAAACTCAAGTATACTAATAAGATCAAGAAAGTATTCAATCTTTTTGAAATACAGTGCCTCCCAACACCCAGTTGCCTTCTCGAGTTCTTTGCTTGAATTCCAAAGGCCATATCTATTTCTTTGCACAATTAAATTTTCTTTACCCATCCAAGAAGAGGTTACAAAGACAAAAAGGCCAGTGAATAAGTTGTACAGGCAGGTTTCAAATTTCTTATGCCCTCCCCCCTCCTCTCTTTCACCACCACCACACTCCTTTCAAAGACCTTACATCCTGTACTTGCATAATTAAACACTAAACCTTGTAGTTTGACTAAAACAGTCAATACTTTCAAGATACAGCTGCAATATTTATCCATATGAATTACACACGTCAGCCAAGGGAATATCGCGGTTGTATATAGAATGGGTTTATCCCTCATAAAGCAGAAATATCATAAATGTCATAAAAAAGTGAGCAGATGACGCAAACAGGGAGAACTGGACTTAATCAAAGTTTCCCAGCGAGAGAAACAGAATGACTCAGGTTACACTAGAACAGAGGTAGGTGTAATCACATGGCAAGACTTTTTTGATATATATACATTAAAGAGCACCATTAACAGTGCGAAAGATGAGAACTTAAGAAGTAAAAATTGACCAGTAGCCAGCTAAAGATAGCATGCTATTGTGTTATCTAGTTGGCAAAGTCATGTGGCTGCCTTTACTCTCCTTGCAAAATGGAGTGGCTGCTAAGCTAAATGTATTCTTGTGTAAAACTCTATTCCAAAGTTATATATAGAGCTTTGAAAAACAAATTCTTGTTTATAAAGAGTACCAATTATTGTTGGTGTGATACAGAACCGTTGGGATTTTGGTAAAGTTTTGTAAATTTTGTTGAATTGAGAAAAAGAAACGTCTTCTTAGCGATTTGATCTTGGAATTAAATTATTTTTGTTATTAATTGTCCCACTTTATATATGCATTATATCTTTGTACGTCCTAGAAATTGTGTATGCCTATTATTTATGGCCTTATGGGTCATGATTAAACATAATATCAAGTAAATGTTACCTCTCCATTTGATGTGTATTTTAGTGTATAATTTCACTCATTTGATGCTCTTAGAATTTGCAATCAAATGAACAAAAAGTTTGGCCATTAGTTACAACTATTTAGAGTGTTCAGAGAGTTACTCTGCCAGTGTCTGAATATGTATTGCTTTTTCATGTTTAATTTTTGTCGGGGAACATTTAAAAGCTTATCATTTTTTATCAAGACATCTGATTGTCCTGTCACTTTTACCTTTGGGAAGCAGCAAAGCACACTTGAACAAGCTCTAGTGATTACTGGGTTTGAAATCAAATTGTTGTGTAGGTGGTCTTCTTATTATAAATTTTGATTGAATCTTTCTTTAGTCTTTCATGATCATCAAGTCATCATACATCAGTTCCATGACATTAGAGCTTGATAACTGCCAATACAGAATTGAGCTTTCGACTTGTGAGCCCGTGAACAACTGTTTTTTTTTTTTTACATCTTCCATAATAGACCTGATCAAATTGCGGGTTCGGGTTGGTTTGCTACCCATTCTTCGGGCCCAGTTTGGGTCGAGATTATATCCAAGGCTAAAGTTGCTGCCCATATCCAATATAAATCGAGCTTTGCGAGCTTTTTCGGGTTTTGCGGGCCTATTTTACTATGCTAATTTAGGAGTTGCCGGATCTTGAACTCTATTGAATTTCTTAACTGAAGGCTTAAGAGGCTCCTATAAATAATGACATTATGTTATTTTCTTAATTAAGCCTTAAGATGCTCCTGTAAATTCTTGCACGTCACCCAGCAACAACCAAACTCAAATGCTTTTGGGTTTGGTTAGCAGACCGCCACATCTTTCTAGCAAGAGAAGCGTAATACTTTTGGTTTTGGTGTCCAGAACCACAGAGCTCAAAATTTAAGGTTTAGGGTTTAGGGATCTAAAGGTTTTTAACTTAGCCTTGTTAGCAAAGCAGGGATGGAGGTTAATTCAGAACCCGGGGTCAATGTTAAATAAAATTCTTAGGGCTAAGTATTACAAAAATTCTTGCTTTGAGGAAGCTATGAGGGGATTTAATCCTAGTTTCTCGTGGCGAAGTATTTGGGGTGTGAAAAGTTTACTGATGGAAGGGTTGAGGTGGAGAATAGGTAATGGTTCTAATGTTAGAGTGTGGGATGAAGCGTGGATGCCAGTGAACTATGGAAGACTGGTTCCAGTTCAACGAGTGCCTAATAGCAATGCATGTCGGGTGGCGGAGCTCATAGACTTTGAAAAAGGTTGTTAGGATGAGGATAGAATCAAGGCTATAATGACAAAGGAGGATGCGACTCAGGTGATGAATATCTCTTTATTAAAGTCTTTCCCAGAGGAAAAAAGATATTGGGATCCTACATAGATGGGGTTTTGATATGATAGAGGATATCAACTTCGAAAGATTGATTGAAACTTCAAAGAAGGATGCTACCATGGGAGAGTTGTTGGCTTATGGAGACACGAATCTTCTAGGTGCATCAAAGGGGAACATTTGCATGTGCATGATAACATGCAAATGTGAATGAGGATTGATGGACATGGGGAATAAGTTGGTTTTGCCTATGAGTTTTCTCCCATTTTATTTGATAGGGTTTTTCTCATTTTAGGCATAGGTGTGTTTTTGAACTTTCCTTTTTCAGGTTTTATGATTCTATAATGTGTGGAAGCCATAGAGGTGATGATTGATGGAAGGCCTTGATCAAAAGCTAAAATCTTGGAGTAATTTTTGAAGATTGAAAATTTTGACCAAGGAGGAAAAATTTATAAGACAAGGGGAGGTGCTTGTTACATTGAACGGTGCTTATTACATCTTGTCGGTGCTTTATTACAACTTAAGTGACATGGCAAGTGACATAGCATGGGTATGGACGTGGCTACACACATGTGATTGGATATTTAGTGTTTTACTTTAAATAAAATAGGTTTATAGTAGTTAATTTGTAATTTTATCTTTTTAGGTAGGATAGAATTCTAATTAAGATAAGATAGTGTTAGAGTTTTGGTAGGATTATGTAATAAATAGGTGGCATTATTCTATTGGTTATTAGGAGTCCTTTTAGAATTAGGAGTCCTAGTCATAATATGATTGAAACTCTCAAGCTATGGGTATAAATAGATGTGCACCCAAGCTTGGAAAAATCAGATTTGGAGATTCTTTTCTTTGTATTCTTCAATAAATTTAGAGAGTTTGTTGTTTTTCTTTGGGTGTAATAAAGAGTTGTGAATTAGTGCTTAAAGCTTTAGATTCATATGAGAAAGTGTAGAATTGAGGGTGCTTTGCTTTAATCAATTCTCAAACTTTTGCCCTAGATTTTAAACCTTTGGTGCTTAGCTTTAGAGGGTTTGATATCTAGTTCCATCCCTTTGTGTGGATTAAGGTTTCAATACCTAGATTCACATCAACTTTTGGTGCTCTCGTTGAGAGGATTCAAAGCATACTCAAGCAAGATGGATTCCAGTGGTGATGGTGCACACGAGATGCCACCAGGCTTCAAAAAAGGTTTGACCTTGCAAGAGGCCAAATCCCTGTGCATGGAATGCAAGTTGAAGGAAATGAGGGAACGTATGAACGAGTTGCTGCAAATTGTGAGGAAGAAGGAAAAGTCCTCAAGCAAAGGTAAACTCTCTTCCCATGAATCTAACTCTAGCGAAAGTGATGGTGAATCCAGTGTTAGAAGCTCAAGGAGGCCTAGCAAGAGGGACCCATCCTCTTCAAGTGATGATGAGGAATCATATAAAGGGCGTAGGAGAAAGAGTTTAAGGGGGAAAGAGGATCACAGCTTGAGACTTGAAATCCCTGAGTTCAATGGTAGTTTGGACCCAAACAAGTTCCTAGATTGGATCCGCAGAGTTAAACGAATTTTCAGATATAAGGACTATGATGATCATAGATCCTTTAAGGTTGCTGAACTCAAACTCACTTCTTATGCAAGTTTTTGGCTTGAAGGCTTGCAAAAGAAGAGGAGAAAGGAGGGGCGTTCCAAGATCTCATCTTGGACAAAACCAAAGAAGTACATGTAAAAAAGGTTTGTTCCTCAAGACTTTGAACAAAACAATTTTATAAAAATAAGCAAGAAAGGAGGTATGTGGAGGAATACTTGTTGGAATTCAAAAATCTAGCCAAGGCGTGTGGGCTAGAGGAGAAAGAAGACCACAAGGTGGCTCGTTTTGTGGCTGGGTTAAATGACCCAATCAAGGAAAAGATGGAATTACAACCCTATTGGAGCTTTGCTGAGGTGTGTACAATAGCAACTAGGGTTGAAAGGCAAACACGTAAACCTAGAGGGATCTTTCGATCATTTGAAGCTAAAGGGGTGCGTGAAATGTCTAATGTGAAGCCTAATCTTGAGAAAGCCATAAAGCCACAACCTTTTTAGAGAGATAAGGGAGGAAGTTCGAGGCCTCCTATGGGAGATCAATGAACTTTCTTCAAATGTAAGGGACAAGGCCATATCCAAAGTGATTGTCCCCATGCTAGGGTTGCTACTACTCGGACTTGGGAGGAAGATAAAACCTTTGAAGAAGAGGAGCATGAGCTTGAAGAGGAAGAAGGTAACACATCTTTTGAAGTCCAATAGGAGGATGTGGAGGAGGTGATGGCAGAAACTAGGGGATCTAGCCTAGTGTTGCAAAGGGCATTGCAATCCAAGTCTATACCATTAAAGGAGAGCCAAAGGGAGAAAATCTTCCTCACAAGATGCAATGTCCAAGGAAGACTATGTGATGTGATTATAGATTCGGGGAGTTGCACTAACATGGTTTCTACACTCTTGGTGGACAAGTTGGAAGTGCCCACTCAAATCCATCCTCAACCATATAAGCTCCATTGGCTTAGCAATTCAAGTGACGTAAAGGTTAGTAAACAAGACTTGATTTCGTTCAAAATTGGAAATTATGAAGATCAAGTGCTTTGTGATGTTTGTCCCATGGATGTGTGTCATATTCTCTTGGGAAGACCTTGGTAATATGAAAAATTTGTGAAGTTTGATGTGAGGAAAAACATATATGTTGTGAGGAAGAATGCACAAGCCAAAGCATTTGCTTTAAAGCCTTTAATGGCTCGAAAAACTCGTTCCAACAAAGATGATGGCAAGGGAGTGTTATTGGTGGATAGAAGGGAATTGGAGAAGGAGACAAAGGCACATATCATGGTTTATGTGCTGGTGGCTAAGGAGGTAGAGAACGAAGCCCACGTGGTTCCAAGATCTTTGAAACCACTACTCACCGAGTTTGAAGATGTTTTTCTCAAGGATTTGCCTCCGGGCTTATCACCAATTCGAGGGATTGAACATCAAATTGATCTTATTCCGGGAGCACAAATACCTAACAAGCCAGCTTACAGGTGCAATCCGGAAGAAACAAAGGAAATTCAAAGGCAAATCGAAGAACTCATGGCACGTGGGTATGTAAGGGAGAGTATGAGTTCTTGTGCGGTGCCTACTTTGATTGTGCCAAAGAAATATGGAACTTGGAGGATGTGCATTGATTCGAGGGCTGTAAACAACATCACCATCAAATACAACTTTCCTATTCCCTGACTTGATGATTTATTGGATGAGTTGTATGGTGCGTAAGTCTTCTCCAAAATCGATCTTTGAAGTGGATATCATCAAATACGAATGAAGGAAGGTGATGAATGGAAGACAGGTTTCAAAACAAAGCTTGGGCTTTATGAATGGTTGGTTATGCCTTTTGGCTTAACTAATGCACCTAGTACCTTCGTGTGTTTGATGAATGAGGTCTTAAAATCATTCCTAGGTAAATTTGTTGTTGTTTACTTAGATGATATTCTAATTTATAGCACTTCTATTGATGATCATCTAAGCCCCCTAAGGAGTGTGTTCGACATTTTGAGAAAACAAAAATTGTATGCTAAGCTCGAAAAGTGCTACTTCATGGTGCCTAGTGTCACGTTTTTGGGCTATATTTTGTCCAAGGATGGGGTTTCGGTGGATCCATCCAAGGTAGAAGCAATAAAGTCATGGCCTATTCAAGGTGGGAGCACGTTTCCTGAATGATGCAACAAATAATCAAGGTAACATAAGATCTCAGTTTCTACACATTGAAGTCTATTTGGGGTGTACGGGCTGTAGGCTTGAATTTTCTATGAACCATCAGTGATAGAGGATATCATACTTGAGAAATATCATCTGTTTGATCTGTTACAGCCAGTGTACCTCGTGTCCATCCCTAGAGCATTTCAAGAGCAGCCTTAGGCTAGTCCATTGGAACCATATGTCCAGCATCGTGCACCTGTTTCATAGAAGTGCCAGATTTAGTTAAACTACTTAAGTACAATACATTTTACTGATGTAAGTTGCAGAAGAATGAGTATCAGGCTACGTATCCAACAGACTACGATTTCTAACATGTTTAAAGGCTTCAATGCCCCTAATTTTTGCTTTCTCGTAGATAAGAGCAAAAAAGGTAAATTTTTCACCATTTTTTAGTTCTTAGAGGTTTATACTATAAGGACATAAAGTGGAAATAAAATTGCAAGAGTTAGACCTTGAGGAAAGCAAGGGAACCATGGCTTTTCAATTGTCCTGCTTCTTTGCCCTCAACAGAGAAGGATACAATAGGAGTTGCTGTAAAATCTTTCTGTCCAGACCATTCGACCACATGCACCCACCTAGAGTTCCCTATAGTAGACAGATACACAAAACTTAATTACATGATGATAGATTTAACGAATCCAGATTTGATTTGAAAGCTACAAGTGAGCAGTAAGATACCATGCCAGTTGTATATCATATCATACTCCCGAGCATAAACGAGCAACTTGATCCCATCCTCTAAAAGTGCAGGGATGCCAACTTCGAGATTCCTCATCCAGTCCATTTGCATGACGTCATATACCTCAATACTACAAGATACAAAGTCAATGTCCCCTCCGCCCAGGGCTTTTCTTACTGATATTTTGTTCAGTAATGTCTCAATGTTCTAGAAATCATTGCACAAGCTGGTTTCACACTTCTTCCTAATGTCATAGTACTGCACATATGGAATAGACAAGTTTTTAGAGTTATCCCATGCTCGTGGCATACTTCTTGAACAATTTTGCTCTTATTATTTCTCTTTCAAGATATTACGGCGAAATCTACAGACTTACTTACATTAGTGTCTCCTGCATAGTCCATGATCTTGTTAAAAATGTTGGTACAAGCAAAGTACGCGCTCAAGCAAGCATCTTTATCATCAGCACCTGAATTTCCCAAGGGTGAGAAAACCATTCATACAAGGGTTACAGAAATTCTCGGCTGCTACGATCAGAAGGAAACAAAGATGGCTACCACACTTCTTAAAAGATGGAATCATCTCACTAATGCTCTTGTGTTCTGCCTCTTTGATGATCCCATTTTCCAAAGCATAGTCTGGGTATGCTCTATTTTGAATTTCTAGATGAGTGAGGCCATTACCATTTGCAAAACCCTGATTACAAGACAGATTGGATTAGCATATACCCAATAATTAAGAAGGCCGACAAGAATACAAGGGAAGTAGAGGAAGTACCATGAGATTTATGTGAAGTCCTTCTGAGCCTTATTTCTGTTGTGAACTCTAGCAGCAAAGGCAGGGATGTACTGCCCAGCGTAGGATTCTCCAGTAATATAGAAGTCATTATTTACGTACTGAGGATGCGCCCTGAAGAATACCTATCAATTTCCGAAAACACTGAAGTTAGAAACTGAATTTTTGAAGTTCATTTAACTTCACTATTCAAGGCATGAATAAACTTTAAGCAACAAAAAACCCACACACATGCAGGAAATCGTACAAGTCATTGCTAACACCATTCTCATCATGTCGGATATCAAGGTTATTGGAAGTGTAACTAAAACCAATTCCGTCTGGCTGATTGACGTAAATGAGATTGGATACCTGGAAATTATTCATGGAAATGTGAATCTAGGGAATTTCCAACATACGAGATCAGAGGCGATTTTAGGCATGAGTAGGGTGCTTGACAGAATATATTTAAAGTAGTTTTGTATAATAGCATAAAAGCTTAGTTGGAGCAGTGGTTGCATAATTATGCATTTGAGAAGTTAAACATAGCCCATAAATAATATGCAATTGTTGTCTCGGCTCCGTACATCTTGAATGATGACGATTATAAAAATACCTTGTCCCAACCATAGTCATTCCAAACTAGTGACAAATTGTTGGCAATTTGGAATGGTCCCTTCTCATAGAATAAAGCTAGCTCACTACTGCATCCTGGTCCTCTGGTGAACCAAATTATCATTGGATCATCGTCCTTTTTGTTTTGACATTCAAAGAAAAAGTAGAACATCCTGCATATATTATTTTTGGTTATAAATCACCTGATTATTGTCATTTTAATGAAAATTTAAGTTATTTTACGTTGACAATTGAATTCAGATATTTCATAAAATCATTCATGTGACAAACTTAATTGTTGTTCCACCTAATGTTTTGGAGATGACATTACAAATAAGTTTAACATGGTTTGTTTTTTAAGATGTGTAAAGGTCCAAAGACGAGTTCTAGAGTAGAAACATATAGGTCTAAGGAGAAATGACTCTTAAACATGGAGATGTTAAGTGTAACACAATTTATGAAGTCAAGCAAAAGTTGAAGGCAAATTGCAAAGGGAACTTATGATTTGAAGCTCAAGTTCCAATCTCTGCCTAAGTAGTTGTTCTATCAGCAATGGCACGAAATCCCTGAGAGGAACTCTTGCTTTGAAACTTCTGAGGGGACGCAAAGGGTGAGACCGTAGAATAGGTTTTTCTATGGTGATGGTGTAAGTAAAAGTAGGGTCCATAAATTTTATATAATCTAAACATAAGTTGAGACCTCGAGTAATAACCATAAGTTAAATAGATATCATCTTTAGTAAAATGTTTAAAACAATGGGCAAAAGATTTCACAAAGTAATTCAGCTTTATTAAAGTTAATCTATTTTGTAGATTATACTTTTGCAGCAAATCCAAGTGAAGAATGATGGTTTAAACAAATTCCCATACAAGCATGCTTAGTTGATTGTACACGCAAGTTGCCTAAACACTCAAGTGTATTGTAAAGATTTATTTTTGGTGGCAACCAAGTAGCTTGATCTAGTATAAAAGGAATCATTCCTCACCTAGTTACTTAACCTGACATAGTTTTACAAAGCTACAATTCTATCAAGTTAGAGTTCTCTCAACTTATGCTTTTAGCCTTGTATCAAATTTGTAATCCTCTTGTACATCACTTTAATTTGTATTCTTTGAGAGTTTAGTACCGAGTAGTACTAAGGGAAGGGTTTGAGTGAAAATTATAAGAATTTAGAGTAAAGTCCATGGGAGGGAAGTAAGGAGAAAGACTGTGAGAGTAAAAGGGTGAAGTATTCTGAGTGGAACACAAATGAAGGATAGGAAGAGAGAGCTCCTAATAGCTTATATTAGGATTTGCCAATTAGTGAAGAGTTTAAAATCCCAGAGCTGGGTCGTGGTTTTACTATGAGTTAGGCACAAAGATTTCCATGCTAAAATTTCTGTGTTCCTTTTATTCTCACTGTTCCAGTTTTAAATTCCACAGTCAAGAGTCAAAAAATTTCAACTCCCCTTTTTGTAAGTTCCATCCGTGTAACAATAACACCCTCATTTTCCTATCGATTAGAATACATTTTCATGACGGGCAAATCAGCTTTTCAAGTAAATTTTAACTGATGGATTAACTCAAATTCTCATCTTTGAATTTAGCAATTTCAAGGCCAATGAAGACGGAATCAAATTGTAAAAGGCGTAAAATTGTATAAAAATTGGCATATAAATTGTGAAACTCAATCAAAACAACACAAAAATAGTCGAACACTTATATCCTTTTCTCTTTTCCCTTAGTATGCCATATTTTCTATGAGATTGTCTAAATTTATATCTAATATATACCATTGTTCGTTCATATATTTTAGAGTAAAATGGATATTTTAATTCTATTTTTCGTAAAGTTACAATAAAATCTTGGAGGTAATTTGTCATTTACTTGATTAAATTTTTAATTTTTTTTATAAATTTCCAATTTTTAATATAGTCTGTCAATCACTCATGCATTAATATCTAGAAACCTTTTGAAAGACGCATAATAATCATAACGTCATGAGTATTCTTTACTCTAAACACAACCATTATGTTATTTTATACTACTTGTCAATGATGAAGTCATTGAATAAACCACATAGTTAACTTAGGCTTGTAATTAACTTGTATATTCTTGAAAAAGAGATATCCTTTTCTTTACTTTATTTCCTTTTTCCCCACTTCACAAAAATGGGTAACATTAACTTTCCTTTTGTTGATCACGGCAATCAATCACATAAAAGGTGCATATTTCAGTGGATATGTTAATAACACCATCAATGCATGAGTTTTTCATACATAAATAAGATCTTTCATCTTAGAAAATGTGTTTAGTATTAATATTTTGCTCTTAGAGCTGACTTTTGATTTCTTAAAGGTAAAGTTTGCATCCAATCAATCAATTCCCTTTTCAAGAAATTTTTCACAAATTTTCATAATACACTCTCTATCCTTAATTTTTTGTCCTATAACTTTTTACAATTTCTGACATAAACTTATAATAAGATGCATCTAATAAAATTTTACTTAAATATATTGTTATAATATAATAAGACAAATTGTTTATTATGGTTCCATACAACAACATCTTCTTCCAAGAAGATTTAGGGTGTTGATTATGGGCTTGAATTTCAACTAAACAGTTGTACTCAAATCCAAAGTCAAAAAATTGGTAAACTATGAAAACAACCAAAGAAAAATAATTCTATAAACATCTTTTCTAT
Organism: Dysphania ambrosioides; assembly: GCA_026401315.1. Taxonomy (NCBI): domain Eukaryota; kingdom Viridiplantae; phylum Streptophyta; class Magnoliopsida; order Caryophyllales; family Amaranthaceae; genus Dysphania; species Dysphania ambrosioides. The sequence goes on from CM048672.1 coordinate 1,148,100, forward strand.
TAGACAAAACTCCAACTATTTTAATAACAAAAAATATAGAGACACAAAGATTACAGAAAAAATAGACAGTCTAACATATATACACACATAACATCGTTGGAATGAGGAAGACGATAATACCCTGCATGATGACCCAAATCTTCATTAGTAGTACCCGGGTTACCACCCAATTTGGATATCTTGAACCTCTTCTCAACCAAACCCGGTTCTTGTACCGATAACCCACTTTCGACGTGGCGGTTAAAAGGGTGTTTTGGGAATAAGTTAAGTTGCCTAATAAGCCTTTTTGCTTGCAGTTTAGGAAAGTTCGTCGTATCAAAGTGATCATCTTGTGTGTTTGGTGAAGTTGCATTGGCTAAGGAATATAATAAAACAAGTGCAAAAACTCTAAGAAAATGCATATGCTTAGCTTTAAGTCCCATAGGTTTTGTGTTTTCTTGCAAGTTGTGTTTGTGACATTCAAAGATGTGGAGGTTTAAGGCCTTAAGGGTATATATAGAGAGAGAGAATGAGAGAGATCGAGTATGGTGTTCTAAACATTAGGACTTATTTAAGTATAGTAATTTATTTGCTTTAGTGTAATATTTTTTTGAATCTTTGTTTACTTTGTTCTTTATGTTAGTTGTCATTCGTTTTCTTTGTCTTTGTTCCTACTTGTCTTTCCTTGTTTTACCATCATTTGATGTATATATCATTGTTGGGGCAAATTATAAGATGTAATTAAGAGAATACTGTATATTTCCATGCATGAATGTGTTTTTTTTTAAGGGAAGAAATTTTTAATGATGTACTACCTAAGTTATTGTCATATTATTTTGAAATGCATGATCTCAACTTAACCTAATAACTTATCTACTATTGAATTTCAAAAAAATCACGTGAAATCTGGATGAATTCGTCTCAAAATATATTTTCATATTATTAATTTTTTAGATTTTTTATAAAAACATAATTGAACCTATTTGTATTTTAAATTTGCATTAAAATTTGCACAAAAAGAAAATAAAATTAACAAAAAGAAACAGTGGAAGTAGTCTAATAAAAAAAGTGGTTATTTCTTCTCTCGTATAGTTGATGGGCTTTTTGTAAGGTGGTTAGTGAATTAATGGCTTATCTACTACAGGCTTCCAATGCCAGATGCTACTGCCAGTGACATTATACAGAGCACATGGATCAAAATTCAAAAATTTGTCCAACGTGTAGGTTGTTGGTTGTTCCCACAGACAGTGAAAAGTCAAAGACCATCAGAGTGACTATTCCTTATTGTGCAAGAGTGAGGTTTTAGTGCCTCTAACATGTAGGGTAGATATTTGCAGAATTATTTAACGCAGGAAATATCATAACATTGAATGTGACCTATTATTAATTTATTATAGACCTATAAGGTTAACAAACTAATAAAATATTCACTTAAAGTAAATTCGCCCTCACTCTCATTCTAGTTCACATTTTGCAATCTAAAGAGGTCATGTAATTTGATCCTTCAAAAGTATTGGAATACTGTTTAGTAGAGTCCAACTCAAATACTCAATGCCAAAGTTTTCTATGTGTTCCCATCATTTTTAAGAATCATGTCCAAGTGTTTAGATCCAATTCCTGTGAGATATGTGTAATAGAAAAGTAATCACTATGTCCTCATGAAGTCTTAATAGTAATTGTCTAACATATAATATAAACCTTATGATTTTTTAAGATAAAGTGAGAATTTTATAAAATTAGTTTTGTATTTTTATTGGAATTTTATAAAATTAGTTTTGTATTTTTATTGGAATTCAATGTAAATTGGTACCTTGAAAAAAAAACTTATTTATGGATTTTTTAGATATTAAGATTTTGAGAAAATACATAATTATGCGGACTGCTTTATGTTAAATAAATTATTTATTATTGATCCATTGTTGACGCATTCAAGGGTCCAAAAAAATTTTGAAGTATTTTAAAAAAAAAATTCAGAAATTCCTCTTTAGCCGATTACCCGAGATTTCCTTCCCAGCTTCCCTAAATCCCTAGTTCCCTTCCTTGCTTCCATAGTTCCAGAAATCCTTGCCAGAGACAACCGCCACTCGCTACCCACCCTGCCAGGCTGCCACCCGCCCACCCACTGCACGACCTCACTCTCCATGGCGGCCTCCCAGACTCCCAGTAGACGGTCAGACAGAAGGCAGGTGACCACGACACTTCAAGTCTACGACAGTCGACAGGCGACAACGGACAACACGACTGCAGGCTGCTCCGATGCGGCGGTGCTCCGTGCTCCCAAGTCCCCACTCGGCCACTCCCCATAGTCCCTAACACGGCAAGTGGGCAGCACACAATTCATGGGCGGATCTAGTATGGTTTCAGCTAAACCCATACTAGAAAAAAAAAGATTATATATTTTTTACAACATATATAATCTTGTATATAAACTAGCTCAATGGTATGCCTCCTTTATTTTTACCTAGACAACTCAGGTTCGACTCCCTCCCCACCCTTTTTCTTCCTTCTATTTTGACATTCACATCTTGACATCTTCTACCAGACTTCCCACACCCACCATTTCATTATTTCAAAACGGCAAGAGTGCAGTACCCTACCCGGCTACCCACTATCCCACTTACGGTCTCCGTCGCGGCATAGCCACCGTCCTCCACGACGGGCTCACGGTGGACACGGCTCACGCACAGCAGGTCAGCAGTCGCGGGTCGCAGTCCAACTAGCCTCCTCCTATCCTCCACGACGGGCCGACGGCGCACCTGCCGCCCTCCAACTAGCCTCTAGCCAAGAGCAAACCTGCCTGCTGCCTCCTCCTTTGAGTCTTTGACCATTGTAAGCTCTTCTCAATCTAATTATCTAATTGATTTAATTTTTCAATTGTAAAATGTGAATTGAATATTTCAATGGATGATTTGAGAATTGGACAATTGGTTATGTGTTGATTGAATGAATGATTTTGGAATTGGTTTTTTATTAATTGTCATTTGTGAATTGAATGAATAATTTGGGAATTAGACTAATTGGTCAATTGTGAATTGAATTATTTACTTTGAAATGTGAATTGGACCAATTTAGTTATTGTGAAATGTTGAATTATTGTTATTTACTTGAAATCTTGAAGCAGAGGAAAAGAATTAGTATATTAAACTCTTTGTAATATAAAGTTTTAGATTTTTTTTATATATTTTTCATAGATTCCGAACCCATAGTGTAAAATTCCTAGCACCGCCACTGACACAACTACACAAGGTAATTAGGTAATGTCTTAATGTCTGGTAACCCTTATTTGAATTTGAGAATTAGGTTTTAATTAATTATTTCAATTATTTTTAAATTTGTATAATAAATTAATAATTATTTCCTAATCAACATTTATCAATATGAATATCAGAATATGTTATATGTGATCATAATTTCATATGTTTGGATAATTGGATTTGGATAATACGATAATTATCAGAATTCTTATGAGCTATTACTTGGAAATATAAGCTATACAATAATATAGAAATACTTAAGAAAATTATTAATTAATTCATGTTAGATGTGTTAATTTTTGGCCTCTAGGCTCTAGCCTTTTTTGAAAGAAAGTTGTGGGTTGGAACCTTTCAAAATCATTAACTATGATCAGATTGATCACCGTTACCGAGAATGTTTCTCGATTCTAAGCTGTCTGAGGTGTTTAAATCAAAATGGAAGTGTTTGTATTAAAATATTTAACTACTTAATTTCTATTGAGTTTGTGTTTTAGGTTTATGTCATTGCACTACTACATTTGGTTGTTTGTACTATTTGAACATTTGGTTGTATTTTGTGATCTTTGAACATATTTGATTATCGATTGTGGCTCACCCGACAAAAATCCTGGGTCCGCCTTTGGACGCATTTGGATAAATTTTCAAAGCCCAACTCAATCAATTATCGTCGGTGTAAATCCTTTACCCAGATGGCTGCCTCTGCCTCATCATGCAAGGTTATTCTTCCGTAGTCTTCTTCATTTTGAACTCTTTTTTCGTTATTTTATAATTTTTTGAGCAATTGTTGGTAAATGCAAACTTATATGAACTGGGTTGCAACAAATTAATGGATATTTAGTGTTGTTGGGGTAGCAATTTGATGAAAAATTAAGTTGGGTTATGTTTGAATCTGAATATAATAGTTATTATGTGATCAGGCTTGTAATTTTGTGGTCTATTTGATGTTTTTTGTATTTATGGGATAGACATGTTGCAACTTTTATATAAATCTTGTTAATTTGAGATGGGTTTTGTTTTAAAATTGAATATGATGCATTTTTGTATGATTTGGCTTGAAATTATGTCGTATAAATGCTATATTTTGTGTTACTTGGTTACAAATGTGTTATTTTATCTGTTAATCTTTGTTAAATTGAGTTGGGTTATTAATTTTATGCTCTTTGGACGAATGCGTTTATGGTACTATAATGTTAGGCAAATTAAATTTGATGGGTATTCTACTATTTTGGGTTTTTGTGAATTTTTTGTGTTTTATGTTGTAAATATGGTTTTTATGAATTGAGTGTCCCAATGTGTTTGTGTATGTTTGTAGTTGTTTACAATGATATAGTTTTGCAGGTTCTGTCCCAAAGAAATTGCTTGCACAGAGGGGAAGCTTGTGTGGGATTTTTTAATTTCAGAGGTAGCTCTGCTTTTAGAATTGCAAATAGATTACCTTATTGTTCACATACAAGTGGCGTGCCTGATCTACCATCTTCGAAGCGAAGGTCTCGTGGACCGGTCATGGCGGCGAAGAAAGGGTCTGGTGGTATGCACCCTAACCTTTTGAATTGTTCTTGGCATTTAATATTTGGAAATTTTTTATAGCTGATTAATTCATAATTGTGAAGTAATTTTGTTCTGTTCTAACCAGCCTGTGAATGATATTGAAGTTTATTGTTACTAGGAGCTGTTGATTGGCTGGAGGTCATTGTTAATATTTTCTATACTGTAGGTGTCTACCCTGGTACAAAGCATCTATGCTTGACTTTGTTGCCATTGGCGTTTTTGGCCCATAACTGCTAAAGTTTTTTGCATATTTGATAAATCACAGTTATAGTTTCACCATTTTTGGATTGAGGGTACCATGGGGAGGCTAATCAAGGGGTGTGCAACTCTTTTGCCTCCAGCTAGTCATGTGTTGAAGATGGTTGTGATTTACTTGATTGCTCCTCTCCAAAGAGGCAAAGTTTTAAAAATTTTGAAATAAAATCATTTAGTGATGTTGACAGTCTTCGATGATTTGGACCTTCTAAGAACATCTGGTTATTCTTTTATAGTTTTAATATAAAAGGGTACTGGTGCTATCTTATAGTAGTATCCTTGTTCTTCTCTTTGTGTATTCAAACACAAAAGAGGCTGGAGGATTCCTCCTCTGTCCAAACTTGTATCCACTCTCCCCCACCTCCCAAAAGACCCAGAATCTCAATAAAGGGTAATATATATATGGAATTTGTGAAAATGTCTAGAAGTTATGTCTACTGTGTGATGTGGTCCTTCTGATTTTTGAGTTTTGGCTTTGTTTTGTACAGAAGTATGGTGTTTTAAATGTCATTTCTTTCATTTAATGGAAATTTGGTGATGCAAAGAATTGGTTTCTTTGTTCTTTTCCATCCATACAAATTGGTTCTTAGAACATTCTTGCCTCCATTCAGGTACTGAACAAGATGGAAAGTACAAAGATACTGTAAATTTGCCTAAGACAAATTTTGGTATGAGGGCTAATTCTGTAGTGAGGGAGCCTGAACTTCAGAAATTATGGGAAGACAATCAAATTTTCAAGAGAGTTGCTGAGAGAAATGATGGGGTAAGTTCTGTACACTTTGTTTTGTGCTTTCAATTGACACCAATTGACTGATTTTCTCATATTTTGACAGGGTACTTTCATTCTTCATGATGGTCCACCATATGCTAATGGTGATTTACACATGGGACATGCTCTAAATAAGATTTTGAAGGATATAATCAACAAATATAAGGTATTTTTCCTTTTTCTGAAATCTATTTTTGTGTAAGATACACTCATAACATGGGATTGATATCTATAGATATAGTGGCCTGTCCTGTTTTCTTATAGGTTCAAATTGAAATGGCTCTTTTTAATTTTTGCGTCTCTTGAACTTTTGAGTTAAAGCCCTCACCTGTCCAAGGGTTTGCAGGTTTTAGGGTGAGAAAGGCAGCAAAATCTTGGTGCAATACAAGTGTTTTACTTTCTATAGTATGGAATCTTTGCCTAGAGAGCGACTTTAGTGTGTTCAGGGTTGAATGTTTGTGATAGTAGTTGTGGAAAAGGAATGATACAAATAGCAAGTGGAAGAAAGAGAAAGGCAAGTAGTGAAATGGGAGGTGAAAGAAGAGAAATAGAGGAAGGTAGGGGAACTAAGAAATCTGGTCAGCAAATAGAGGAATTAGTAGGATGAACAGCCAAAACAATCTCATTCAGTTTATAAATCCATAAATTGTTCATGTACCCCATTTGATGTAGTAACTTGTATGCCAAAACCTTAGACAGGGGTTTCGGCACCTTGAATATTTTGGTTTCTATTTTCAGCTTTTATTTTACCGATTTTCTGCACCTTGTTGGGGGGAGAGAAGTCTTATTTTGAGTTATAGTTTAGAAACTTCTTTTGGAAAATGGGATAGGTAGTGTGTTTTTGGCCTCCACTGTGCTAAACCTGTTCCCTAGGCAGTTTAGAAGTATGCTTGTGATTCTTTATTAGGCTATGCATTTTGACGGGAATTCATCTTGAAAATAGAGGTTTGCAAGAGATTCTAGTTAGAGGGAGGTTTGTGGACAGGAGATGTCATTCTTTTCATTTGTTCTTCTTTACCATTATTCTATTAACCTCCATTGTAATTCATCCAATATATACTTGCAGTGAGCTATGTGGTTTTTAGATTCTTGGAACTTTAATTTCTGATGAGATTTGTGTTTGAACCTTGTCAATTTCACACATTTTCGCCAAGGTTTGGTTTGGATCTTGTCACTATTTATGATATATGTCTAATAATATGCTGGAAGATTTTCTGCTTTTCAAGGTGGAAGCTTGTCTGAACAAAATTGGTTCTGATTATTGCACTAATCACTCATTTAGTGTATTTCTTATGCCTAAGAATACAAGATTTGGAAATCTTTAATTTATTTATTTAGTTTTCCATTATGTTAGTTTAGAGCTTGTGCACTGAGGTGAGTAGAGATCATGTAATTTCTCTGCTACCAGCTTCTCCAGGTTAAAATTTAAACATGTGTAATTTTCTGGAGGAAAAAGAAGAGATACATTGTCACTGGAAAGATATTACCCAAATTTTCAGAGACTTCTTGTCTAATTTACATTTAACTGCTAATTAGCCTTCATTTCTATGTTGTTTTCTTTCTTTAGATTTGTTACTAATCTTCCTTGGTAATAACTTTCTTTTTCTGTACGCCCTTTACAGCTTCTTCAAAATTATGAGGTTCATTATATCCCAGGTTGGGATTGTCATGGCCTTCCTATTGAGTTGAAAGTTTTGCAGTCCATGGATCAAGAATCCAGGAAAGAGCTCACTCCAATAAAATTGAGAGCTAAAGCAGCCAAATTTGCTAAAGACACTGTTAAAAATCAGATGGCTTCATTTAAACGCTATGGAGTCTGGGCCTCTTGGGAGAAGCCTTATTTAACTCTGGATCCTGCTTATGAAGCTGCCCAGATTGAAGTTTTTGGCCAGATGGCCCTTAAGGAGTATATCTACAGGGGAAGAAAACCAGTTCACTGGAGTCCTTCATCACGAACAGCTCTGGCAGAGGCTGAATTGGAATACCCAGAGGGGCATGTTTCAAAGAGCATATATGCAAGTTTTAGAGTGGTTGAGCTGTCTTCAACCTCCTATGGCTTGTTGGAGGAATTTCTTCCTGACTTGCACTTAGCTATATGGACCACAACTCCTTGGACTATTCCAGCCAATGCGGGTGAATCTTTCTTTCCTTTTTTCTTTGCTGGATATTGAAAGGGAAGTAAGTGAAGTCGTAAATAGTAGTGCATATATTTTTGCTGACTTATGAGACAAGAAACATATTGTTTGTACTGGAGTAATGTAAATGCACTATTATTTGTCACTTTAGAATGGTCTGTTCTGGAGTTTAACAAGACACTTTTGGTGTTTCCAGTTAACAAAAATAACAATAAATTGCACGTTTACTTAACTTGTATTTCTTGTTCAATATTACTTACCACTTTAAGATATCATTACAGTAATATACATTACATTGCATCTAAAATTGTGTCTTTATACCCGTCCAATGTATCAAAGCGCACCATGACTCAGGCAACACTGATCTGAGTTCTTCTGACCAACTGGTCTGTACCCCTTGCTTCATAGCTCACTAGTACACTCATGTAGATGTACTAAAATCATGCATGGTTTTTTTCTTTGTTAAATATAATTTGTGCATTGATCTGTAGTGATGTTTTGCCTTTTCCCTTGCACAGCTGTTGCGGTAAATGCGAAACTCAGTTATTCCGTTGTTGAATTACTTTCGCCAGAAGAAGCTGTTCCAGCGTCTCCTTCTAATGGAAAGAAGAGGTTCGGCAGTATTTTGGGTAAATTGAAGAAGTCTAATCTTATAATAGCCACAGATCTGGTAGAAACCTTGGAAGCAAAATGGGGAGTGAAACTTGTTGTCAAGAGAACATTTATGGGCTCAGATATAGAGAATTGCAAATACTCTCATCCAATTGATAAGCGAGAATGCCCAGTGGTGGTAGGAGGTGACTATATTACAACAGAGTCAGGAACGGGACTCGTACACACAGCTCCTGGTCATGGACAAGAGGATTATGTAACTGGCTTGAAATATAAGTTGCCTATTTTTTCACCTGTGGATGATGACGGAAAGTTCACAGCTGAAGCTGGACAGTTCTGTGGGCTTGATGTACTTGGGAATGGCAATGTAGCTGTTGTAAATTACTTGGATGAATGCTCATCACTTATCTTAGAAGAACCATACATGCACAAATATCCCTATGATTGGCGAACCAAAAAGCCCACTATATTTAGAGCCACTGAGCAGTGGTTTGCATCAGTTGAAGGGTTCCGGCAGGCAGCTATGGATGCAATTAGTAAGGTGACATGGATCCCAGCTCAGGGAGAAAATAGGATAAGCACTATGACTGCAAGTCGCTCTGATTGGTGTATTTCTAGGCAGAGGACATGGGGCGTCCCAATTCCTGTTTTTTATCATATCGTGACAAAGGAACCGCTAATGAATCAAGAGACTATCAATCATATCAAGTCTATTGTTTCTGAGAAGGGAAGTGATGCTTGGTGGTACATGACTGTTGAAGAATTACTTCCTGAAAACTATTGTGAAAAAGCATCGGAATATGAAAAGGGTTTTGATACGATGGATGTTTGGTTCGACTCTGGCTCATCTTGGGCTGCAGTTTTGCTGAAAAGAGATGGCCTCAGCCTTCCTGCAGACTTGTATCTTGAAGGATCAGATCAGCATCGTGGGTGGTTTCAAAGTTCTTTGTTAACTAGTGTTGCTACTAGGGGAATTGCTCCATATTCTGGTGTTATAACACATGGATTTGTGCTGGATGAAAAGGGTTTCAAGATGAGTAAGTCATTGGGTAATGTTGTTGATCCCCGAATTGTGATTGATGGTGGTAAAAATCAAAAGGAATCTCCAGCCTATGGAGCAGATGTCCTGAGACTTTGGGTGTCTAGTGTAGATTACACAGGTGATGTATTGATTGGAGCACAGATTCTACGTCAGATGTCTGATATATATCGAAAGCTTCGTGGAACACTGCGGTATCTTTTGGGAAACCTGTATGATTGGAAGGTATTTTTAGCAATTTGTTCAACTTAGCATTTCTGTCGTAGAGATAGTTTTTTTTTTTTTTTTTTTTATAGTAGTGGAGCCTCTTGATACTCTTGAAGCTGTTCATAGATGTTTGCTCAAAAGTTTTTACTTCCTCCTCTCCTCAAATCTTGTGACATTTACCTCTATAGGAAGTTCCACAAATATTGCAACATCTCCTAATTTGGACATTCTTTCTCTCATATTTCTCTCCTCATCACATGAGTCTGTCTTTTAGTTTCTCTCCATCTCTCTCTCTCCCCGTCAAAAAATTTGTGCCCTCATATCGCAATATTTTGTGGAATGGAGGATTTCTATTTTTGATGGTACAGTTCCTACGTCATTTTATCTCGTTGTATGCTTTATTCATGTCACCGTTTGTATGTTGACCTTTTGAGTTGGTGGAAGAATGAGATGGCTCTCTGTGTATGAGTGTATCACAGGGGGAATGGCACACAGGGAATCATATGTCGGCATAGACTTGGTATAGACAGAGAGAATGGTGGTTGCACTACATTGCATAGGTCTGTAGTTAGCTTTTGCTTTAGTCTCTAGGGGAGGGATTTATACATGCTATGTTGCAGACATGTGTGATTTTGATATGTTCAGTTGCATTACATATGGGAGAGCTAGCGCTTAAGTGTACAATTGGGTCTGGGTTTGTATTTTTCTTTAATATGTGTGATGTTTGCTAGTTTAAGATCTCTTTTTCATTTCCTTGTTTACTTCCCCTCTAATAAGAGATTATTTCTTTCTTAGATAATTTTTTCCTCTGTGCAGGCAGAGAATACTGTTTCTTACAAAGATTTGTCAATGATTGATCGACATGCACTCTTTCAGCTGGAAAATGTTGTCAAAAACATTACGGAGAGTTATGAGAAGTATCAATTTTTTAAAATATTTCAGGTAAGGCACCCAAGTTTCAATAGCTTTTGGTCACGTTTAAATTGGTATTTTATTTTGGTTAAGTATATCTTAGTGAAGTGGAGCATTGTGATGAGTAATTTTTCGTAGAAATACACTGCTCAACTTTTCATGTCGTGACTAGTTAAGATTTACATTCTGCCCTATTGCTAGTTATGCTAGATATTATAACTCTATAATGCAATGGGCGTGGAGAAGTAGAATAAGAGTGTTTTAGAACCAAGAGGGAAGAAAAAAAACTGCGTTTGTACTCGAGGCTTGTAAAAGACTGCTGTCAGACTCATAATAATAACAATTTTTTGAACTAAGCATTCCCCTCCTCTCCCTCCTCCCTAAATTTAATGGACATATCATGCTATGTCATGAGGGTAAAGTAGTGCCTGGATGAACTTCAAATCTTACTCTTGTCTGTGGAACTTTTTTTATTTTAAGAAATACGATATAGACCAGTACTTGTTTTAGCCATTTGTCTGAATTTCACGTTAAGAGTAACTTCATCGGCTGCCTTTGAATCCACTGGTTGTTCATAGAAGTTGGAATGGATTGAATCCATTAGGAGGTCAATTTATGTGATTGTTTTTGGCATTTTATGGCAAAAGCTTATCCTAAATTCTAGGGTAAAAACTTGTATGTTAAACTCAAAGGCTAATGGCCAGAGGTGATAAAAATAATCGAGCCGAGCCCGAAATAGAGGTATGCTTGGCTCATGCTCCTTTGTCAGTGGCAAACTCGGCTCGAGCTCGAGCTCTTTAGTTTGATATAATATTCGACTCTGCTCAACTTAGATAATTTATCTTTTATATAAAAAACCTTGCTAGAGGCAAACCATCTATGGAGATGGATGGGCGGGTTGTTGAAGATGTGTTGGGCGAGCTTCGTGAATTGTGAAGGTGGTGAGGCAAGCTTTGTGAGGGTGGTTGTTGGCGAGGGTGGTTGTCGATGGGTTGGTTGTCTTGGTAAGGGTGTGAGGTGGCTGTCTCGATGAGGGTGGCTGGTTAGATGAGCCACAATGAGTTTTGAGTTGCATTGGTGGTGTGAGAGAATGAGGGAGGGTGGCTGACTTGCTGGTAAGATAAGGAGGAGAGAGAGAGGAGTTGCTTTCAATTGCCTTGGCTTTAGGCTTTGTTTTCTTATGTGAAGGCTTTGGGCTTTGTAAAAGTGGGTAATTAAGAGTGTAGATGAAGTTTGATTCGTTCTTGCTTAGCTACTCCATAAAATGAAAGATTTTTTTTTATCTTAATTTAATTTCCATACGAAATATATAGTAATATATATGTATTATTCGAGCTAGTTCGCGAGCTTTTTGAGCAGAACTCGGATTTCCTTGGCGTGGTCCATTTGAGTCTCAAGCGAGCTCAAGCTGTTCATGAATTGCCTTACTCATTTATCACCCCTACTAATAGTGATGAAAGAGCTTTCTTCTCGTGGATGGATGTTCTTCAATGATAATACTAGAGGTTTTGACTCACTTTGTAAAGCAATAAGAGGACTATATGAGTTATATGTTACTGTCTCTGTCCTCAAAAGATTATCACATTAGCTATTTCACTTAGTTCTCAAAATATGTTACCATATATGGAAGTTTTTGCCACCCAACACTCAACCATATGATGTGAGTCTTACCACTAACTATCTCACTCTCAAACCCTATTTTCATGTCCCATATCACGTTGGACCCTCCACAACTTCTTTACCCTTGAATCAAATATTTTATCCTTACTTTTTACTATCTACCAAAAATGCAACACACCTTACTATTATCTCTTAAATTGCATGCCTAAATCTCATGTGATAAATCTTTTGAGGACAAAGGGCTACTTGAAATAGTTCTGATGGTCAAAGAAATTAAAATGTAAAGAAATTGACAGCAGCTTTGGTTGGTCAAATTGATAAACTGACCTTATAACTTGATACTTTGTCTTATTGGTTAAGACTTAAGAGGTGCAAGGGTGCAATCTACAATGGAGCATCAAGAATGAGTTGTTATCCTCTCCAGAGATTCGCTCATCTGAATGCTTGCAGGCTGCCATGTTTTCTGATTATGAATTATGTGATTGAAAAATTGAGTTTTTACTTGGTTTCATTGAATCCGGGCTTGATTCCAATTCATTAGGAGGAAAATTTATGAGGTAGCTTCCGGAGCTATGTGTTAATTTTGGTTCAACTTATGGACTTACGGTGAATCTCATCTTGATAGTGATAGATGGGGCCCTTCTGAAATGGATGTAAATGAAAGTGGTTAAATAAAGAATTTTTAGAGTTGAGATTGTTGTCTCACTCCATGTTGAGAAAGCAATGAATTTATGCCAGTTCATGAGAAGCTGTTAGTCTTAGTTATGATTAGCTAAAACAATTGAAAAGTTAAATATACTGTGGCTATCATCTTGTTCAACAAGACATACCATTATCACCTGTTTTGCGTTTTTTTCATGGATAAGAGGTCAAATAAACATCAGGGCAATAAAAATGAGTTGGCGGGTTTTCCAGACTTTATCACATACAAATGCTTATAGGTGGTCGTTGTCTTGTTACTGTTTTGAACTTTGACACCATGGTAGTGAGCTGTTACCTTTTGTGTGTACAAGCTTTGGGGTGTATTCACGTTCAAATAGGAACCAGAAAACCAATGTATGTATTATTGCGTAGCTGCTTCTTTTTTGAATGATATGAGGCTTGGCTCCTGAATTACTGTTTTTCAGTCATTCTTACCTGTAACCTTCGTAGGGTTGGCTATGATGTGTTTGGATTCCTTGGTTCTTGAATGTTTCCTTTTTTCTTTCAAATGTGCCTTTTCTGTGTTTAATGTGCAAAGTTCTTGCTTGTTGGTGAGGGATTATTAATGATCGTTTGTTTTACATATTTCAGATTATTCAACGGTTTGTGATTGTTGATCTGTCAAATTTCTATTTTGATGTCGCTAAAGATCGTCTTTATACTGGGTGAGCATTTATTTATGTAACAAAATATCCCCCCTTTTCTCTTTTTATTTTATCCTTTCCATTTCACTGCTGTGTTTGGTTTCGTGTTCCATTTTCCGGGCACAAGATGTTAACTTTATTTTGTTTTCTTGGATGTGGGTAGAGGGAGGTGGGGTGGACTTTGTCCAGGACATTACTCCAATCTTATTTTTATGCAGAAATTTTGTAGCTAGGATTGTCATCGTTGTGAGGTGTTGGACAACACTGTTAAAAACAGCTGCTGAAGTGAGCAACTTTTATCTTATCTTATGTTATGAGGAATTTGTTGTCCAGTGGTATGCTTGTTTTTCGTTTTTCATTCTTCTACCCTCTTACTGAAAAACTCTTGTTTCAAAACTTTTAATTTTTTGGTAAAAAAAACTATATTAGGATAATACTAAAGTTATGGCTATTTTGTTCCTTGATTCTTTCTTTTCAATTACATTTTCTTCAAGGTTGAATCTTGGTTCATGGGGCTTAAGAAGAGTTGTGTCTGTTGAGCTTCTTTACAAAATTGTTATTTTCATTGTTTCTGTACCATTTCTTATTGTGGAAGTTGCTTCTTACCTGTTGTATTCATCTTATATTGTGTTCATGCTATATCCAATAAATATTATGCCCGTTCTGGTTAATGATGTCTTGTCTTTACTCTAGCACAGTAAATAAGTTCTTACAAAGAAAGAAGTAGATGGAAGTTCCAGAATTAAGTTGGCAGGTTTTATGAAATGTTATAACTTCAAAGTTCCTTGGCAAAAATGCCACCTTTAGTCATAGTAGGTCAATATTGGACTTTGTGACTACACTTAGGGATGTCACAGGGAGGAGGGGGAGAATCCCTTATTATCCCTATCCCACCACCCACCTAGGTATTCATACCCATCTTAACCCGGCCCACTACCCACTTGGAGGTGGAGGGGGCAGGTATAATATCCAAAATTATCCCTGTCCTACTAACCACCTAGGTACTCTAACAGTCTTACCCATCGTAACCAGCTCCACCACTCCCACCTTACCTACTCCAAGATCCACCCTACTCGTCTACTTTTTAAATTTAAATGTCAATATAATAAAAGTGACCCACCCAGTTTTAAGCATGTTGACTTGATTATGCTATTAAGTGTACCCACCCACTTTTGAGCATGTTGACTTGATTTTGCTACTAAGTACACTATAAGATAAAACAAATTGTACAGAAATTGGTGATCGTGTATGGAGTATTGGCAAAGTTGGTACACATGCTCTATTACCCATATATTACCCTGGCAAAATGTGGGAGTAGATATCCACGAAACCCACCCTAACCGGTTTACAACCTTCTCATTCTTTATTTTGATGTGGATTTCTTTTGAAATGTGGCTAGCACGGTGGATTTGCTTCCCCCTTTTATTTTCCTGCTTTGTATTGTAAGGTTCTGTTGCTCCTGTTTGATATCTTACATCAATCAACATATTTGGGTTTCATTTATCAAAGGTTTTACTTTATAAATTATAAGTTCTATGATATAAAGTCTTGTTTATAATAATCCTATCAATGTGAAAACGGAAAACTGAAAACAACTATTTTCAAGTTTCCTGACCTTTTAATTTTGTTTTTCTGAAAAATTGAACTGTAAATTCAGAAGGATACTAAAGAGGGACTTAGTTATTCACATTATTCTTTTATTTGACCATTGACCTGGGATATGTTGCTGCATTTGGTGATGTTGCTTCACAGTGCATTGCCAATCTACTCTAATTGTCTATCACTAATCTAAACATTTTTCAGGGGATTGACAAGCTATACTAGAAAAAGTTGCCAGACTGTTCTGGCAGCTCATCTTCTTTCAATTGTGAGGGTTATTGCTCCAATATTGCCACATTTAGCCGAGGATGTCTGGCAGAATCTGCCATTCCAGATTGCTAATGATGATGGCTCCGTGGCAAGATCTGTTTTTGAGTCAGGGTGGCCATCCTTAAATGAGCAGTGGCTTGCTTTTCCTGATGATGAAGTGCATTTTTGGTGTAAAATTCATGAGGTAATTTTCTTAGCACAACATGAAAGACCAGTATTACCGGAGCTTTAGAAATGTGTTGGATATGCTAGGTGTATAAAGGTGACTTTAAACATGCCTAATTTCCGTCTTTCAATTGTTTGTACAGAGCCAATTGCTACATGATGCTTCTCTGCACCAATGTACTGTATTAAGTCGCTAATGAGTTTCTCCTAAATGAGTAGGATGCTTAATATTCATTCTATCATTCTTGATTTATTTTGGAACATAAAACCTAATCTTTTTAGTGTTTTTTTTTTTTGTTAATTGTCATTCTAAATTGTCTTTATGGAGAGCATTAGTTGAGTTTGTCAGCCTGATGCTAATTTCATAGGGAAATTAGTCTTGTGTAGTAGAAGACCACTAGAGTTAAAACCTTCGTTCATGCAGTGAATCCTACCTTATTGAGATTTAGGCTCTATTTGTTGTTGTTATGGTGTTCAAACTTCATAATAATCAAACAGTTTACTCTTATGGGTTTAATTATGACGTGCATGCTATCATGAAAATAAAAATTACTATTTATACTGTTTGATTGGTTTACTTAAATATAGAACTCGGTCATCTTTTGTGCTGTGAGTTTTTCCTCTGTTTTGGTGCCATTCTTCTTCCTATCTGAAGAATAAAAAGAAGGTAACATTGGACATATTTCTAGCTTTTTTATACAACTGTCTGTGATTTGGTTGTGTAGAAATAAGGAATCTTACGTCATCTTTTCTTTCATTTTAAGGGAGTTCATATAAGTATATATTAATTTCAGTTCAGGTTAAAAGAACTATGCCGTATTTACCATTAAAGCTTCTGAATTACTCAATATAAACCTTGAACTAAGTGTTGGTATCTGTGAGATTATTTTGATCTTTGCTTGTGGTATTATTATGTCACTGTCTTCTACCTCTTAGCCTTTGTTTCTCTTCATATCTATCTTTGTGTATTATTCAATCTTTATCTTTATCTATTTTCTACCTACAAAGTCTAATATTAATAAGTACCGAAATTTGCAGTTGAGAACTGAGGTAAATAAGGTACTCGAATTAGCTCGAACAGAGAAGTTAATTGGTTCGAGTTTAGAAGCAAAGGTTTATATCCACACCCCGGATGCAAGCCTTGCGAACAGATTACATCAGATGTGCGAAGCAGAGATTGATGCTGATTCACTTAATCGTTTATTTATTACCTCCCAGGTAATTTCAAATTTTTTTTGCCACTTCTGGATCCTTTCCTGGGTTTGGCCGTGCTTTTACTGGAAAACTGAGACTTTTTATTTGTTAATCTTAATATTCGACTATACAGGCGGAGGTTATTTCGACTTTAGAGAATATTCCTAGTGGAAAAATACCATACACTGGGGAGTATGTTATTCAAGGAAGTGATATTAAGGTCTGGATCGGTGTATCTAGAGCAGAGGGTTCAAAATGTGAAAGATGTTGGAATTACTCAACCCAAGTTGGTTCTTTCACTGTACATCCGACTCTTTGTCCTCGCTGCTTTAATGTTGTAGGTGCTCAGCCGATCTCTGAACTAGCTGCTGTTAGTTGAAAATTTGAATATGATTGCTCAGTTTATTTCATGGTTAAGCATTGTTACTTGGGTGTATTTTGCCTCAAAAGAGTTTTTGTAGCTGAAATGTATTAATAGTTGGTAATTGATTTAACTTCACTGACGTTAGAAGGTTATAGTTGGCTTCATCATAAAGAAGCAGATATATTGAAGTTTTGTACAACATGATTTCATATAAATTGTAAGACTTTTGTAGCAAACCCATGTTAACAAGTCTAGAAAAGTAGTAGCTATTTGATGTTTCAACTCCATGCTAGGTGAGCTCTGAAGGCTGTGTTTCAGAATAAAGAATGATGTCCGCCAGTGCAATGATAAAATTACAACCAGTACTCTCTCATAGTTTGGTTTGTCTTAAAATCAATACTGCGTGGAAAGGATAGGACTGCAAGAGGGGTTTTGGTTGGATCTGTAAGCATCAATGTTTTAACACCATCGTTGTAAGAGGCAGCGTGGAGCATATCTGCACTTGCTATAGCCCCTCCGCCGAAGTGGCTTGTGATGTTGCCCCATCTTTTTGCATGGGAAGCATATCTTCCCATCTATCTTTTCACTGGTTCTTTTGTTGTGCATTTTAAGGAAACGTCGAGTGCTAATGGGTTTGGTCTTCCACTCACAACTTGCAATCACTTGCCCCATCAATCTCTTTGCAGGTCTCTCTAGCTCTGAACTTAAGAAATTAAGGTTCTTAGTTTCTACTTCTTCGAGAAACAAACCTGCTCGAGCAAATCACATCTCGTTTGTGGGAGCACGTTTCCTGAATGATGCAACAAATAATCAAGGTAACATAAGATCTCAGTTTTTGCACATTGAAGTCTATTTGGGGTGTACGGGCTGCAGGCTTGAATTTTCTATGAACCATCAGTGACAGAGGATATCATACTTGAGAAATATCATCTGTTTAATCTGTTACAACCAGTGTACCTCGGTTCCATCCCTTGAGCATTTCAAGAGCAGCCTTAGGCTGGTCCATTGGAACCATATGTCCAGCATTGTGCACATGTTTCATAGAAGTGCCAGATTTAGTTAAACTACTTAAGTACAATACATTTTACTGATGTAAGTTGCAG
The DNA here is from genome assembly GCA_026401315.1 of Dysphania ambrosioides. NCBI lineage: Eukaryota > Viridiplantae > Streptophyta > Magnoliopsida > Caryophyllales > Amaranthaceae > Dysphania > Dysphania ambrosioides. The sequence goes on from CM048672.1 coordinate 1,166,471, forward strand.
AAGAATGAGTATCAGGCTATCGTATCCAACAGACTCGATTTCTAACATGTCTAAAGGCTTCAATGCCCCTAATTTTTGCTTTCTCGTAGATAAGAGCAAAAAAGGTAAATTTTCCACCATTTTTTAGTTCTTAGAGGTTTATACTGTAAGGACATAAAGTGAATAAAAGTGCAAGAGTTAGACCTTGAGGAAAGCAAGGGAACCATGGCTTTTCAGTTGTCCTGCTTCTTTGCCATCAACAGAGAAGGATACAGTAGGAGCTGCTGTAAAATCTTTATGTCCAGACCATTCGACCACATGCACCCACCTAGAGTTCCCTATAGCAGACAGATACACAAAACTTAATTACATGATGATAGATTTAACGAATCCAGATTTGATTTGAAGCTACAAGTGAGCAGCAAGATACCATGCCAGTTGTATATCAGATCATACTCTCGAGCATAAACGAGCAACTTGATCCCATCCTCTAAAAGTGCAGGGATGCCAACTTCGAGATTCCTCATCCAGTCCATTTGAATGGCGTCATATACCTCAGTACTACAAGATACAAAGTCAATGTCCCCACTGCCCAGGGCTTTTCTTACTGATATTTTGTTCAGTAATGTCTCAATGTTTGAGAAATCATTGCACAAGCTGGTTTCACAGTTCTTCCTGATGTCATAGTACTGCGCATATGGAATAGACAAGTTTTTAGAGTTATCCCATGCTCATGGCATACTTCTTGAACAATTTTGCTCTTATTATTTCTCTTTCAAGATATTACGGCGAAATCTACAGACTTACTTACATTAGTGTCTCCTCCATAGTCCATGATCTTGTTAAAAATGTTGGTACAAGCAAAGTAGGCGCTCAAGCAAGCATCTTTATCATCAACACCTAAATTCCCCAAGGTGAGAAAACCATTCATACAAGGCTTACAGAAATTCTCGGTTGCTACGATCAGAAGGAAACAACGATGGCTACCACACTTCTTAATTGCCTGTTCGCAAGCTGGAATCATCTCACTGATGCTCTTGTGTTCTGCCTCTTTGATGATCCCATTTTCCAAAGCATAGTCTGGGTATGCTCCGTATTGAATTTTTACATGAGTGAGGCCATTACCAATTGCAAAACCCTGATTACAAGACAGATTGGATTAGCATATACCCAAGAATTAAGAAGGCCGAAAAGAATACAAGGGAAGTAGAGGAAGTACCTTGAGATTTATGTGAAGTCCTTCTTGAGCCTTGTTTCCGTTGTGAACTCTAGCAGCAAAGGCAGGGATGTAGTGCCCAGCGTAGGATTCTCCAGTGATATAGAAGTCATTATTTACGTACTAAGGATGTTCCCTAAAGAATGCCTATCAATTTCCGAAAACACTGAAGTTAGAAACTGAATTTTTGAAGTTCATTTAACTTCACTATTCAAGGCATGAATAAACTTTAAGCAACATCAACACACACACCTGCAGGAAGTCGTACAAGTCATTGCTAACACCATTCTCATCATGTCGGATATCACTGTTATCGAAAGTGTAACTAAAACCAATTCTGACTGGCTGATCGACGTAATTGAGATTGGATACCTGAAAATTATTCATGGAAATGCGAATCTAGGGAATTTCCAACATACAAGATCAGAGGCGGTTTTAGGCATGAGTAGATTGCTTGATGGAATATATTTAAATTAGTTTTGTATAATAGCATAAAAGCTTAGTTGGAGCAGTGGTTGAATAATTATGCTTTTGAGAAGTTAAACATAGCCCATAAATAATATGCAATTGTTGTCTCGGCTCCACACATCTTGAATGATGACGATTATAAAAATACCTTGTCCCAACCATAATCATTCCAAACCAGTGACAAATTGTTGGCAATTTGGAAAGGTCCATTCTCATAGAATAATGCTAGCTCACTACTACATCCCGGTCCTCGGTCAACCAAATTACCATTGGATCATCGTCCTTTTTGTTTTGAGATTCAAAGAAAAAGTAGAACATCCTGCATATATTATTTTTGGTTATAAATCACCTGATTATTGTCATTTTAATGAAAATTTAAGTTATTTTACGTTGACAATTGAATTAAGGTATTTCATAAAATCATTCATGTGACAAACTTAATTGTTGTTCCACCTAATGTTTTGGAGATGACATTGCAAATAAGTTTAACATGGTTCATTTTTTAAGATGTGTAAAGGTCCAAAGACGAGTTCTAGAGTAGAAACATATATGTCTAAGGAGAAATGACTCTTAAACATGGAGATGTTAAGTGTAACACAATTTATGAAGTCAAGCAAAAGTTGAAGGCAAATTGCAAATAAAACTTATGATTTGAAGCTCAAGTTCCAATCTCTGCCTAAGTAGTTGTTCTATCAGCAATGGCACGAAGTTCCTGAGAGGAACTCTTGCTTTGAAACTTCTGAGGGGACGCAAAGGGTGAGACCGTAGAATAGGTTTTTCTATGGTGATTATGCAAGTAAAAGTAGGGTCCATAAATTTTATATAATCTAAGTATAAGTTGAGACCTCGAGTAATAACCATAAGTTAAATAGATATCATCTTTAGTAAAATGTTTAAACAATGGGCAAAAGATTTCACAAAGTAATTCAGCTTTATTACAGTTAATCTATTTTGTAGATTATACTTTTGCAGCAAATCCAAGTGAAGAATGATGGTTTAAACAAATTCCCATACAAGCATGCTTAGTTGATTGTACACGCAAGTTGCCTAAACACTCAAGTGTATTGTAAAGATTTATTTTTGGTGGCAACCAAGTAGCTTGATCTAGTATAAAAGGAATCATTCCTCACCTAGTTACTTAACCTGACATAGTTTTACAAAGCTACAATTCTATCAAGTCAGAGTTCTCTCAACTTATGCTTTTAGCCTTGTATCAAATTTGTAATCCTCTTGTACATCACTTTAATTTGTATTCTTTGAGAGTTTAGTACCGAGTAGTACTAAGGGAAGGGTTTGAGTGAAAATTATAAGGATTTAGAGTAAAGTCCATGGGAGGGAAGTAAGGAAAAAGACTGTGAGAGTAAAAGGGTGAAGTGTTCTGAGTGGAACACAAATAAAGGATAGGAAGAGAGAGCTCCTAATAGCTTATATTAGGATTTGCCAATTAGTGAAGAGTTTAAAATCCCAGAGCTGGGTCGTGGTTTTACTTTGAGTTAGGCACAAAGATTTCCATGCTAAAATTTATGTGTTCCTTTTATTCTCACTGTTCCAGTTTTAAATTCCACAGTCAAGAGTCAAAAAATTTCAACTCCCCTTTTTGTAAGTTCCATCCGTGTAACAATAACACCCTCATTTTCCTATTGATCAGAATACATTTTCATGACGGGCAAATCAGCTTTTCAAGTAAATTTTAACTGATGGATTAACTCAAATTCTCATCTTTGAATTTAGCAATTTCAAGGCCAATGAAGACGGAATCAAATTGTAAAAGACGTAAAATTGTATAAAAATTGGCATATAAATTGTGAAACTCAATCAAAACAACACAAAAACAATCGAACACTTATATCCTTTTCTCTTTTCCCTTAGTATGCCATATTTTCTATGAGATTGTCCAAATTTATATCTAATATATACCATTGTTCGTTCATATATTTCAGAGTAAAATGGATATTTTAATTCTATTTTTCGTGAAGTTACAATAAAATCTTGGAGGTAATTTGTCATTTACTCGATTAATATATTAAATATATATTATAAATTTCCAATTTTTAATCTAGTCTGTCAATCACTCATGCATTAATATCTAGAAACCTTTTGAAAGACGCATAATAATCATAACATCATGAGTATTCTTTACTCTAAACACAACCATTATGTTATTTTATACTACATGTCAATGATAAAGTCATTAAATAAACCACATAGTTAACTTAGTCTTGTAATTAACTTGTATATTCTTGAAAAAGAGATATCCTTTTCTTTACTTTATTGCCTTTTTCCCCACTTCACAAAAATGGGTAACATTAACTTTCCTCTGTTGATCACGGCAATCAATCACATAAAAGGTGCATATTTCAGTGGATATGTTAATAACACCACCAATGCATGAGTTTTTCATACATAAATAAGCACTTTCATCTTAGAAAATGTGTTTAGTGTTCATATTTTGCTCTTAGAGCCGACTTTTGATTTCTTAAAGGTAAAGTTTGCATCCAATCAATCAATTCCCTTTTCAAGATATTTTTCACAAATTTTCATAATACACTCTCTATCCTTAATTTTTTGTCCTATAACATTTTACAATTTCTGACATAAACTTATATTAAGATGCATCTAATAAAATTTCACTTAAATATATTATTATAATATAATGAGACAAATTGTTTATTATGGTTCCATACAACAAAATCTTCTTCCAAGAAGAGACAGGGTGTTGATTATGGGCTTGAATTTCAACTAAACAGTTGTACTCAAATCCAAAGTCAAAAAATTGGTAAACTATGAAAACAACCAAAGAAAAATAATTCTATAAACATCTTTTCTATTTGACAAAACTCCAACTATTTTAATAACAAAAAATATAGAAACACAAAGATTACAGAAAAAATAGACAGTCTAACATATATACACACCTGGCATCGTTGGAATGAGGAAGACGATAATACCCTGCATGATGACCCAAATCTTCAACAGTAGTACCCGGGTTACCACCCAATTCGGATATCTTGAACCTCTTCTCAACCAAACCCGGTTCTTGTACCGATAACCCACTTTCGACGTGGCGGTTAAAAGGGTGTTCTGGGAATAAGTTAAGTTGCCTAATAAGCCTTTTTGCTTGCAGTTTAGGAAAGTTAGTTATATCAAAGTGATCATCTTGTGTGTTTGGTGAAGTTGCATTGGCTAAGGAACATAATAAAACAAGTGCAAAAACACTAAGAAAATGCATATGCTTAGCTTTAAGTCCCATACTTTGTGTTTTCTTGCAAGTTGTGTTTGTGACATTCAAAGATGTGGAGGTTTAAGGCCTTAAGGGTATATATATAGAGAGAGTGTGAGAGAGAGAGTATGGGGTTCTAAACATTAGGACTTATTTAAGTATAGTAATTTATTTGCTTTAGTGTAATATTTTTTTAGATCTTCGTTTACTTTGTTCTTTATGTTAGTTGTCATTCATTTTCTTTGTCTTTGTTTCTACTTGTCTTTCCTTGTTTTACCATCATTTGATGTATATATCATTGTTGGGGCAAATTATAAGATGTAATTAAGAGAATACTGTATATTTCCATGCATGAATGTGGCTATTTTTAAAGGGAAGAAATTTTTAATGATGTACTAACTAAGTTATTGTCATATTATTAATTTTTTAGATTTTTTTATAAACACATAATTAAACCTATTTGTATTTTAAATTTGCATTAAAATTTGCACAAAAAGAAACAGTGGAAGTAGTCTTATAAAAAAAAGTGGTTATTTCTTCCCTCGTATAGTTGATGGGCTTTTTGTAAAGTGGTTAGTGAATTAATGGCTTGAAAAAAGCACCAGATTAAACGGTATAGTAGCCAGTGCTTGTATTTTTTTTTCATGGATGGCTTTAATAGTGGAATAAAAATCATAGCGCTCTTTACTTTTACCATGTTTCGTTTGACTTAATGCAATGGTGAACAAAGTTATATCTCCTCCTTACAGCAAAACAAACGTGACTCCTTTTTGTGGGCAAAACCCGTAATCGCGTAGTCGTTGGTTGTGCATGTGCAACCAATGAATCGGCTACATTAAGCAGTTGTTGGGGATTTAAATGGCTGTGAATGATCTTTATCCTCTCCTTTTCTGGATCAACAAGAGAGCTAAAAGCTCTCAGTTCAGGACGAGAGTTTATTATGCAGTTATGCAGTTACTGGAATAAAATTCAAGAGATTTAGGAATGTTGCTGTTTTTTTTGTCATAGAGGTGTATCAGTTGCTACTACTGTAAAAGAGATTAAAATGAACATGAAGAGAGAACTAGTTATATCATAGGTAAGAAAGTGCCTAGCTGGGACAGGGGTCAGTTAGCTAGATGGTAATTTTTTGTATGGCTTCTGCCTTTTGAACTAGTTGTATCAGATTGTAGCTAGAACAAATTGTACAATGAGGGAAAGGAATAGAACTTTATCATATAGATGAGGTATTATGTTGCTTATTGAATTTCTCTTATCTATCTTTTCCCTACTTGTTTTTACTTTTGTGGTGATTGCACAATTGGCCTTCCATCAATCTGCCTTCTACTTAAATTACTCATTGGGCTCTACTAATTATGTACTTTTGTCACTTGTTGAATGATCATATGAGTATTGGAAATTTAAATGTGGATTTATATTTCATACCGTCTTTTACCCTAGTTGGATGAACAAGGATGACATGTTACCTTTGAAAAACAAAATTTCCATAATAAGACTGATGATGCTCTAACTCGTTGCATTGTATTGATTCTTTTGAATTAAAGCAAGTTTTCAGCCCTTCCTAATTTCCTATATCATAATGCCGAAGTAAGTTTTGGTGGTATTGAATGAAGCAATTGCTTGGTGAATCAGATATGGGGAGATCAAGGAAATATTTTTGGATGGTGCCAAGGGGGAGGGTGAGAAAGATATGCAATATTTCTTTGACATCTAGTTTGATCTAATTCATCAACTGCAACCTGGAGCCATAATCTTTTCTGATGCTCAGCCTAATGTGTTGCTGGATCTACATGTTGGTCTTCTTTCAATAGGAGTTGTGTGAAAATTGGCGGTGACCTCCCCAATAAGCTCTCTTGGACCTGTTCTTTTCACCTTTAAAAAATAAGTTCAAAGCTAAGAATTTCAGATGACTTCAGAATTCCACCAAAGGTTGATGAGTTGAATTTACAATTAGATACTGTACAAGTTTAGCTAAGATCTAATTCATTTCAATAAGTATACACTAATTCAAATTAGGCTGGTTAGGTTTGGACAATTGCAGTAGTTGCATACGTTCTGCATGCCATGGAAAGATATATCATTGATGTTGTCATCAATTATCATATGATTGTATAGATTATAATTAATTTATACAATCATATGAAAAGCTTAATCACATTTTGTGTGACATGGGATAGGCATAAGATTAATTATTACGGCTCAAGCTAATCTACCCAATAATGATTTTGATCCTCAAAGGTATTCTGGAGGAGGAGACCCATGGGGGCATGATTGGGTACCTGCGGAATGTGATGTCTCCATCAGAACTGGCTGGTTTTGGCATGAATCAGAAGCACCAAAATTTGCATTGTCTCTTCTTGATATCTACTACAAATCAGTTGGTAGAAATTGTCTTTTTCTGTTGAATGTTCCCCCAAACTCCTCTGGTCTTATATCCAAAGAAGATATACAAGTGCTTCAAGAATTCGCTGAGCTTCAGAGCTCCATATTTTCCAATAATCTGGCCAAGCTTGCCATTGTGACCGCTAATAGTACACGAGGAGATGGTGATTCTCGCTTTGGTGCCTCCCATATTTTTGAAGAAAGTATTTATTTTTATTGGGCTCCTGAAACAAACCAAGCTCATTGGATATTGTACATAGACTTAAAGGTTATGGTGGCTTTCAATATCTTGCAACTTCAAGAACCAATACAACTGGGGCAAAGGATCATATGTTTTCATGTTGATATCAGAAATGACAAGGGAGAATGGAAGAGAATTTTGGATGGGACAACAATTGGTTATAAAAGACTTCTATAATTTCCAAGAGTGAAATCTCAGTACTTAAGGCTGGTGATTGATAAAGCTTGAGGAGACCCTCTTATTTCCTTTGTTAGGGTTCATATAGATATGTATTTAACCTTGACAATCTTTCCTTATAGTGCTGGTACAACCCAAAAGCTGCCATCAAATAGGGACAAGTTCTTGAACAAGTTAAAAGATATATTCAATCCTATGCCATATAGAAAGATGTTTCCCACATCTCAAATCTGAGTAACCCTTACTATGGAAGCATTAGTACAGTGGGAATCTGGTGGAATGCATTTCACCTCATTTTTTCCCCTGTATTTTGGTCCTTGAATGTGTGTGATCAGTCCAATATCAGTGAAAAAATTATACTTATACCTAATATGCTAATCCTTAACATCCATGGAATAAATGTCCTGCACCATTTGTATATCAGTATCGCCTGAAGAATATTGTCACTCAAGTGATATTGTCGTATGTTTAACATGACTGCAGATCAATGGCCAAAACAAAAAACTAGAAGAAAAGACCTGTCTACAGACTGCAACGCTTGCTTAACATGCACAGTTGGTATCTATGATTCAGAGAGGACTTAGTGGGAAAAATGTTGTATCTTGGGTATATCAGCACATGTAATCAGTTATGATATTCTAGATGGAAACTTGTACTAATATTACCATTATAATTGTAATGTTTTGGTGTTTTCGTGCGATTCAATCTCATTAAGTATTATTCTGCGTCTTTGTCATGTATATTCGTTTTTCCTGTTGTATCTTGGCAATAATGTCTTTCGCATGCTACTGCTTGAGAGATGTACAATTTGTTCTTCTGGGAGCCCTTCCGAAATTAAAATTTGACTGATTTGCAGGGACGTATGAAGGTACCAAGATGACCTGTGTGTTTGCAAGAAGTAAAATGGTTTATTCTCTTAAAACAAGCAACATAGCCATCAATAATTCAGCATACTTGCAGGCTTCCAATGCAAGATGCTACTGCCAGTGACATTATATAGAGCACATGGATCAAAATTCAAAAAGTTGTCCAATGTATAGGTTGTTGGTTGTTCCCAATGACAGTGAAAAGTCCAAGACCATCAGAGTGACTATTCCTTATTGTGCAAGAGTGAGGTTTTAGTGCCTCTAAAATGCAGGTAGATATTTGCAGAATTATTCTCTGTAGGAAATATCATAACATTAAATGTGGCCTATTATTAATTTATTATAAACCTATAAGAGTAACAAACTAATAAAATATTCACTTGAAGTAAATTCGCCCTCAATCTCATTCTAGTTCACATTTTGGAATCTAAAGAGGTTATGTAATTTGATCCTTCAAAAGTATCGAAATACTATTTAGTAGAGTCCAACTCAAATACTCAATGCCAAAGTTTTCTCTGTGTTCCCATCATTTTTAAGAATCATGTCCAAGTGTTTGGATCCAATTCCTGTGAGATATGTGTAATAGAAAAGTAATCACTATGTCCTCATGAAGTCTTAATAGTAATTGTATAACATATAATATAAACCTTGTGATTTTTTAAGATAAAGTGAGAATTTTATAAAATTAGTTTTGTATTTTTATTGGAATTCAATGTATATTAATTATTTATTTAATTATACATAGGATTTAATCAAGGAGGCTTCACTTTATAGGATACTTATTTGTTGCTCTTGTTCTAGGTACCGTTCCTATAAATAGGTACCTTGAAAAAAAAACCTATTTATGGATTTTTTAGATATTAAGTTTTTGAGAAAATAGATAATTATGCTGACTATTTTATGTTAAATAAATTATTTATTATTGATCCATTATTTGAATGATATTTTTTTTTTAATAATTTTTAGTGTTCTTTTAGATTTTTTGAATAATGATAATAATTTCGTGAATTGAGGAGGTGTTTTTTATATTTTTATAAATATTTTAATCCGATTTTCGAAATTTTAGTTTAATGTATTAAGTATAAAATAATTAGATTTTATTGTTATAAATTGGTTTTAATATTTTTTGAATAATCATGAAACTTTATTTAATGTGTGGAATTAATTTTTAACTTAATATAATTTTTAAAATAATTATTTTGAGTTAATTTTGAAATCTTTAATACTTGACAAATTTGAAATTTAATTAAATAAAAATATGATTACGAATCTCAAAATTTATGAAACTTTGAGGAATGTAGATACGATTTTAGAATTGTTATAATGGTTATTGGATATATTTTGAACAATGCTCATATTATTGAATTTATAAAAAGGGAATTGTTATGAGTTCATTTCACCTTACACTAATAAGGGGCAATCTTCCTAATTTTGGATTTGACATTGTTATGTCTAGTGGACTATGGACTATGTTACTATGTATGACCTAGTCTTTCCTCAAGTATAGGTTATATAATGGAATTACTAACTTAGGGGTGTGCATACTTAGTAGGATTTCGAAAATAAATTTATTATTCCACTATGTTATGCTCACTTGTTGAGTTTGAATTATTTTATATATTCGTTTATGACCTAATTCGGATTTATGGTTGTTGTAACATCTCGATGATTTCCTCTTTCCAAAACTATAACCTCGAGAGAACTCTCGAAGTGCCACCACCACGTCTTCAAATGTTAAGGATTAAATCAGAATTTTAAAGCGGAAAATATAAAAATTTCAAATTAAATCTTTCAAAAATACTAATCTTAATCAACCATACACGGTGGAACCATTAAGACCCTTATTCCAAAAGTTCAAAACTCACCAACAATTAAAATCCAAACCAAGTTTTAAATGTGTTATAAGAGTGATAAAACTAATGGTGCAAAGAAAATAAAGGTTATATCCACTAATCCCAACCATGTAAGCACATCCAAGCAATGCCTATTAGAAATCTTCTCCCTAAAATTACAAGTGTAAAAATTAGATCTTTACAAGGTCATTGAAAGGCAAAGACCATGACCAAAAGATCATACACAAAGCACATAGTCAGCAAAGCCATGTAATCTTGTTGTTTTATGTATTAATGGTCCCTTCCTCTATATTTACCCCTCTTAAAAATGGACAAAAATTCCTTTCTAGCAACTAAATAAAGAAAGAGAGAGTATAATGTTATTATATTTAAAAAAAAACTTATACATCGTGTGGATTTAGAATTTCATATCCACTCTAAACCCAAATATTCAATACCTATTACTCTATTATTAAATTCTTTATAGTAATGAATAATTTTAAAGTGATATAAACATTTAAATCCATACCTTCAACAAATGAACTTTCATATCATTTCATTTCCGAATGATAAACGAACAATTATGTTCTAATTATTCAAATGTTGTGGACCTAAGACCACATTGACACCAGGTTGGATCCAACCAGTCCAGGGCTTATCGACTGGACTCCCAAGTCCCTCTAACCCTCCCAACTAGTCAATTTGTGACTCACATCCTTTGTTATCCCAACTAGGCAACTGGTCAATGAATCAACCTAATAACCCCCATAAACTGCAGCCTCTCTAATTTGAAATGTGAGTGTTGTCTTTTAGAGGGATGAACAACATCGCTTGGATATTATTAGGATTAAAGCGTCAATGATGATACCATTTGAAATGTGAGTGTTGTCTTTTAGAGGAATGCTTGGCTCATGCTCGTTTGTCAGTGGCAAGCTTGGCTCGAGCTCGAGCTCGAGCTCTTTAGTTTGATATAATATTCGTCTCTGCTCAACTTTGATAATTTATCTTTTATATAAAAAACCTTGCTAGAGGCAAACCATCTATGGAGATGGTTGGGCGGGTTGTTGAAGATGTGTTGGGCGAGCTTTGTGAATTGTGAGGGTGGCTAGGCAAGCTTTGTGAGGGCGGTTGTTGGCGAGGGTCGTTGTTGGTGGGGTTGGTTGTCTTAATAAGGGTGTGAGGTGGCTGTCTCGATGAGGGTGGCTGGTTAGATGAGCCACAGTGAGTTTTGAGTTGCATTGGTGGTGTGAGAGAATGAGGGAAGGTGGCTAACTTGCTGGTAAGATAAGGAGGAGAGAGAGAGGAGTTGCCTAGGGATTTAGATGGAGTTGCTTTCAATTGCCTTGGCTTTACGCTTTGTTTTCTTATACGAAGGCTTTAGGCTTTGTAAAAGTGGGTAATTAAGAGTGTAGATGAAGTTTGATTTGTTCTTGCTTAGCTACTCCATAAAATGAAAGATTTTTTTTTAATCTTAATTTAATTTTTGTACGAAATATATAGTAATATATATGTATTATTCGAGCTAGTTCGCGAGCTTTTTGAGCAGAACTAGGATTTCCTTGGCGTGGTCCATTTGAGTCTCAAGTGAGTTCAAGCTGTTCATGAATTGCCCTACTCATTTATCACCCCTACTAATAGTGATGAAAGAGCTTTCTTCTCGTGGATGGATGTTCTTTAATGATAATACTAGAGATTTTAACTCACTTTGTAAAGCAATAAGGGGACTATATAAGTTATATGTTACTCTCTCTGTCCTCAAAAGATTATCACATTAGCTATTTTGCTTAGTCCTCAAAATATGTTACCATATATGGAAGTTTTTGCCACCCAACACTCAACCATATGATGTGAGTCTTACCACTAACTATCTCACTCTCAAACCCTATTTTCATGTCCCATATCACGTTGGACCCTCCACAAACTCTTTACCCTTGAATCAAATATTTTATCCTTACTTTTTACTATCTACCAAAAATGCAATACACCTTACTATTATCTCTTAAATTGCATGCCTAAACCTCATGTGATAAATCTTTTTAGGCCAAAAGGCTACTTGAAATAGTTCTGAAGGTCAAAGCAATTGATAGCAGCTTTGGTTGCTCAAACTGATAAACTGACCTTATAACTTGATACTTTGTCTTATTGGTAAAGACTTAAGAGGTGCAAGGGTGGAATCTACAATGGAGCGTCAAGAATGACTTGTTATCCTCTCTAGAGATTCGCTCATCAGAATGCTTGTAGGCTGCCATGTTGTTTTCTGATTATGAATTATGTGATTGAAAGATTGAGTTTTTACTTGGTTTCATTCAATTCATTAGGAGGAAAATTTGTGAGGTAACTTCCGGAGCTATGTGTTAATTTTGGTTCAACTTACGGACTTACGGTGAATCTCATCTTGATAGTGATAGATGGGGCACTTCTGAAATGGATGTAAATGAAAGTGGTTAAATAAGGAATATTTAGAGTTGAGATTGTTTTCTCACTCCATATTGAAAAAGCAATGAATTTATGCCGGTTTATAAGAAGTTGTTAGTCTTAGTTATGATTAGCTAAAACAATTTAAAAGTTAAATATACTATAGCAATCATCTTGGTTAACAAGGCATACCATTATCACCTGTTTTGCATTTTTTTTTCATAGATAAGAGGACAAATAAACATCGGGGCAATACAAATGAGTTGGCGATTTTTCTAGACTTTAGCACATACAAATGCTTATAGGTGGTCGTTGTCTTGTTACTGTTTTGAACTTTGACACCATGGTAGTGAGTTGTTACCTTTTATGTGTACAAGCTTTGGGGTGTATTCACGTTCAAATAGGAACCAGAAAGGAGAACCAATGTATGTATTACGGTGTAACTGCTTCTTATTTGAATGATATGAGGCTTGGCTCCTGAATTACTGTTTTTTGTGTTGTTGTTCTTACCTGTAATCTTCATAGGGTTGGCTATGTTGTGTTTGGATTCCTTGGTTCTTAAATGTTTCCTTTTTTCTTTCAATTGTGCCTTTTTTGTGTTTAGTGTGCAAAGTTCTTGCTTGTTGGTGAGGGATTATTAATGATCGTTTGTTTTACATATTTCAGATTATTCAACGGTTTGTGATTGTTGATCTGTCAAATTTCTATTTTGATGTCGCTAAAGATCGTCTTTATACTGAGTGAGCATTTATTTGTGTATCAAAATATCCCCCTTTTTCTCTTTTTATTTTATCCTTTCCATTTTTCTGTTGTGTTTAGTTTCGTGTTCTATTTTCCGGGCACATGATGTTAACTTTATTTTGTTTTCTTGGATGTGGGTAGAGGGAGGTGGGGTGGACTTTGTCCAGGTTATTACTCCAATCTTATTTCTATGCATAAATTTTGTAGCTAGGATTGTCATCGTTGTGAGGTGTTGGACACCACTGTTAAAAACAGTTGCTGAACTGAGCAAATTCATCTTATGTTATGTTATGAGGAATTTGTTGTTCAGTGGAATGCTTGTTTTTTGTTTTTCATTCTTCTATCCTCTTACCGAAAAACTCTTGTTTCAAAACTTTTAATTTTTTGGTAAAAAAAAACTATATTGGGATAATACTAAAGTTATGGCTATTTTGTTCCTTGATTCGTTCTTTCCAAATACATTTTCTTCAAGGTTGAATCTTGGTTCATGGGGCTTAAGAAGAGTTATGTCTATTGAGCTTCTTTACAAAATTGTCATTTTCATTGTTTATGTACCATTTCTTATTGTAGAAGTTGCTTCTTACCTATTGTATTCATCTTATATTGTGCTCATGCAGTGATATCCAATAAATATTATGCCCGTTTTGGTTAATGATATCTTGTCTTGACTCTAGCACAGTAAATAAGTTCTTACAAAGAAAGAAGTAGATGGAAGTTCCCGCAGGTTTTATGAAATGTTATAACTTCAAAGTTCCTTGGCAAAATATTATTGAAAACTTTGAAATTATACTTACAAAGATTTCAGCACTGCTCAAGGTTAGGAATACTTTGTTTACAGAGCTTTTATTGAGAACTAGAACTAAGGCTGCAGGATCGGGATAAAATAAGAACTGAAACTTAAAATTAATGATAGAGATGTAAAAGAAAATAAAACGCAATTGAAGATTAAAGAGTAATTGATATAATATACAAAAAATTATTGAAAACTTTGAAAATATACTTACAAAGATTTGAGCACTGCTCAAGGCTAGGAATACTTTGCTTACAAAGCTTTTTATTGAGAACTAGAACTAAGGCTGCTAAACTTTGCCTGCCTTTTACCCCGAGATGGGAGAAGACTATTTATAGAGGGGAAAAGATACAATTAAAAAGTTCTTTGAATAATCTGCTGCCAAGTGTGCGGTAGATCTTCTGCCGACACTCTTTTAAATTACTCATGCTTGCCAACTTACTGCTTTTTGCTTTTTGAATTATTCTGCCAACATTTTGCTTTTACTATTTATCTTTTTGAAATATTGCTCTAATGTTTTCTTGTCTTGCCAACTTTTGCTGTTTTAAATTATTACTCGTCTTTGTCGACTTCTGTATTTCAAATTATTGATTCATTTTGAAGTTTGTAAGAAACCCGGACCAACTCATTATCTATAGTGATTTCAATAAGTGAGTTTTCTTGAATAGGTCGTTCGGATTTGGAAGTAGACGATCGACATTTTCCTGGATGAATTTGACGACCACAATTTGAACATCGACCAAAATATTTTGATCTTCGTTTGATAGCGCTTTTTGATAAACCTTGAAATAGTGGTTGTTGCTTGTTGCGGCGCCATTGCTTTTTAACCTCATTGCAACGTGAGAAGATTTCACGCCTGAGATTTGAGGGAAGCTCAGGTTAAGCGAAGTAAAGGGTACACAAAAGATTGAAACAAAAGGAGTGCATAATAACAATAAGTCTTCGTGTTCTGGCTGTAGACTTTTCATTCGCAGCCAATCGTATTAAAAGAGGAAAACCTTTTTTTTTAACTCTCGAAAGGGTATTGAGAGCAGGGACCATTAAAAGGGTCATAAGCTGTTTCAGAACCTGAGTATTCAGATTCACCGTCATCAAAGGATTTTGAACTAGTTGTTCCTTTGATGAGTCTTTTAGCAAAGTCTGGATTGGAACACAGTTTCTCTAGTGCTTCCTTTTGAATAAGAGTCAGGTTTTTGTAGGAGGAAGTAGTTTTGCCTCTTCTTCGAGAGGAAGAAGAGGTAGTTGTTTTTTTAGACTTGATGGATGGCCCATTCAAGTTTTTTACCGGTTTGAATGAAAGCTTTCACATTTTCAGGGGAGCAAAGGTCTAAGCAGAATTTCTCCCACCATTTAACCTTAAATTCTCGGACTAACATCCAAGGATATGGAGAAGGGAGTTGTAGCTCTAGACTGTAACTCCAGCAGAGTATCCAAGGGATTTTAAACTTAACATGGAAAAGGAGAGGATTCGTGAATTTTTCTGACTTGGAGGGTGATGAAAATATTTGAAATCCTTCAAGACAATGAGGAGGAAGGATTTCTTGAACTGGACCATAAAAGTGCCACCAATGGAAAACCATAATGGTATTTGATCTTTTAGGAAAAATTTATCAAAAGAGAAAAACCATGAATGATTAAAAGCCTGAAGGAGGAAGGCTCTTGACCAAGCCATTTTGTAATCAAAATATGAATAGGTTTGAGGGAAAAAAGTTTTTGAAAGTGATTTTTCATCATAGGGACTTAACCATTCGGTTTGGTTAGCAATCCTTTTGATGATACATTTTGAATAGATTATATTTCCAGATGGAGATTTAACATGTTGAATCTCATTGGAATTTGAATCAACCAATATAAATTCATAAAATCTTTGAATTTTTGCAGGGTTTTCAGGAAACCATTCACATCCTTCTGGGAAAGATCGTCTATTGAAGGCTTTTATGGTGTCTGGGCTTTGAGGGGAAGAGAATTTTGCAAGGCAAATGGCTTCCGTGGCTTCTTTTGTGAAATAGGCTAATTTTGGGTTTTTTTAATCTGTTTTAGAAGAGGTTAAATTTGTGGGGGAATTTTGAACAATTTGAGAATAAGCTAGGGGTGGAAAGTTTTGTAAACTGGCAAATTGATTTGTAGTTGTAAAATTTTTTGAATCTGAAGGTAAATCTTTTTGAGGTTTCATCTCATAGTCGTCTGCTGACTGAAACCCTTTGAGTTTGTCAGATTTCTTCTTATGAGACATTCTGATGACCTTGTAAGAATTCTCTGGTAAGAAAATCAGGAAGAGAATTATTTTCGCCTTTGATGTGCTCTATTTGAAAATCAAATATAGATAAAATAGTTTGCCAACGGGCAAAGATTTGTTTTGAAACAATATTTTTGACATCCTTTTCTAAAACTTCTTTAGCAGATTTGCAATCAATGCGAATAAGAAATTTTTTTATTGTATAAATCGCTTTGAAATTTTGATACACATAAAATAATTGATAAAACTTCTTTTTTAATAGTAGAATAACTCTTTTGGGGACCTAACCAGACTCTAGAATGAAACCTTACTAATTATTCTAGACCATCTACCCTTTGTTTGAGTATACCACCATAGCCTATGTCAGAAGCATCTGTTTCTACTATCATGTATGCAGATGGATTAGGTATGCAAAGACATGGTAATGATTTTATCTTATATTTGAGGGTTTTAACTATATCAGTATGTTATGTTGTCCAAGCAGGGGGGTTTTTTTTTGCAACCTTTGGAATAAGGGAGCACATAATTGACGTAAGTTTGGGAAAAAATCTGAAACATAATTTAAACATCCTAAGAATCTTTGAAGTTGGGTTTTTTCTTTAAGCTCATTAGGAAATTTTGAAGCAAACTCTATGTATCTATTGATGGGTTTAATGGTTCCTCGAACAATATCATGACCAAGGAATCTAATATTGGTTTGGAAAAGTTTCATTTTTAAGCTCGAAACGAAAACCATTTTTTTCTATAGTACGTAGAAAGGTTAGTAAATGTTTGAAATGTTGATCTAAACTATTAGAGAAGACTAAAACATCATCTATGTAAACTATTATGAATAGGAATGGGTTGAAAATATCATTCATGATATGTTGGAATTCAGAAGGAGCATTTTTTAAACCAAAAGGCATGACATTCCATTCATAGTGGCCAAAAGGTACTGTGAAAGTTGTTTTGTACCTATCCTTTTCAGCTATTTGAATTTGCCAGAATCCTGATTTCATATCAAATTTTGAGAAAATCTTTTCATTAAAGAGTCTATTTAAAAGATCTCTTTTGTTAGGAATGGGGTATCTAGTCCATTAAAGGACTTTGTTTAAGGGTTTGTAATTTATCATTCTCCTCGCTCCTTTTCTGCTACATTCATAACATAAAATGCTGCACAACTCCAAGGAGATTTGGACGGTCGAATAAGTTTTTTATCCAAAAGAACTTGTATTTCTTTTTTTGCAGAAATCTACTAATTCTGCATTCATCTGAATGGGTCTTGCTTTTGTAGGGATATTTGCTTCTATAAAATCTTTCTCATTAGGTAGGGTGATAATATGTTTCTTCCTATTCCAAAAGGCATTAGGAATGTCTGCACAGACTTTTAATTTGAAAGTATATTCTAGGTCTAGAATCTTTTGTTGAATAGAAGGCTATTGAAGTTGTTCTTCTATTTTTTGGTGATTAACCTTAGTTTTGAGGGTAGCAATTAAATATTGCTTGTTATGAATTGTATTTAATTTCTGGAAAACTGATGAGTTTTGTAAGAGGTTTATATCCTTTTGAGTCATAGGAGTGAGGAACTTAAAGAAGATTTGTTTACCTAGGATATTGTTATGGATGCCTATATTATCCACCTTAAAAGGATAGATTTGAGTTTAAAAAAAGGGGTTCCTAGGATTATTTTTTCCTTAATATCCTTGACAACTATAAAAGTATTTTTGAATTTATAGTCGTTGTTGACTATATTAGCTTTTGGAATTTTGAATTTGGTAATCATAGGAGAGCTATTAGCACTAAGTAATTTTGTGCTAGTCTTCTCATAGAATTTTGGTGGGATAATTCCTTCTTTGATACAATTTTGATCAGCACCACTATCTATAAGTGCAATAAAATTTTGTTTGAAATCATCGATTTGGAAGGTGACCTTTGAGTACCATTTCTGAAAATTGATTTTATTAATGAGAGAAATAAATAATGTTTCATGTTGGGTATTTTCAATCTCAATACTAAAAACTAGGAGGATCCTTCTTCAAGGATTGTCATTCTAGTTTTGATCTCTAACTCATTGATTTGTAGGGCTATGAGGTCATTTTTGAGTTCATTGACTTGGGTTTTTAAAAGGTTAATTTAGTATTGGAGATCATTTACAGAATCTCTTTTAAAGGTATTCTCGGAAGGCACTGTAAGGAGAGTGCTATTATTTGTGTATTCTGGATTTGAATATTTCTCCAACAGTTTTGAAATACTGAAGGGTTCAGTAATTGGTAGGGAAGTGGAATGAGAAGGGTCTTTTTCTTTAAGGACGATATTTCTCAGGTGGAGTAAAGCCTGTGTCTTTAACTCCGAATTTTGAACTTTATCTATTAGATCGAATAAAAACTCTTTGTATTCATTGCTAGAAATGACATTTATTGTTTGAATTGCTGAAGAAAACTCTGAGGAGTCACTACTACTTGGGTCAGTATCATCTATTTGGTCGGAAGAAGGTTCTTCATGTTCTGAGTTCAAAGGACTCTTAATAAGGAGTTTGGTCAATTTCTCTCCTAGTTCAGCATCATTTGAGAAAAGTTCTTGGATATTTTTTCTTAGTAGTATAATTATTAGCTTTGTGTCCCTTTTTCCCGCATGAATAACAGATTATTTTTTGGGATGAAAACTCTTATTTGGGCCTTTTGTAATAAGAAGGTTTTGAAGGAGGCGAAGTATGTTTCCTAGGGAATCGTCTAAACTTCTTTTCCTTTTGAAGTTTAGATTTACGTTTAATAGATGAAGGGGGCCTAATTGTTTCACAACCAAATGCTTCACAGAAACAATCAAGCTCTTTCCTAGATTGCTTCTTTTTAGAAGTATATTTGGCTTGTAGCTTAAGTTCTTCACAAAGAGCTAATCCTTCATTTTTTACTAATGTGAAAGTTCACCATAGGTTTTTTCTTTGAAAGGGATCTCATCTGATTGAGATAATTCTTTTAACTTTCTGAATATTCTTTGGGCAAAAAGTTTAGGAAGGCCAGATATGAATTTTTCTTTCCAAAATGGTTCTCCGCAATCCTTTCTTTGGAGAACATATGTAAGGAACATGTCTTGATACCACCTATAGTCTCTTAAAGAAAGACATCTTAAGTTTTGGAGAATTGATTTTCCTATTATAAGGGAAGCTGAAGGATCTCCTATAAAATAATATGCAATAACTATTATGAGGAAATCACAGCTATCAAATTTTTCTACGAGTTCATTTTGAGAATTGAGGACAGAGATTTTATGATTAAATATTTCTAATTGATTATCTGGTGTAAGACAATTGTCCCACCAGTTTTTTTATTGGCCAGTAAACCCTGAAATAAGGAGTCCAAAAACGATTTGTTCATTAGACTCTCGAGTCGAATAGGCAATTTTTTCCATACCCATCTCTTAGAGAGTATTTAAAATCTCATAATCTGATTTTCCATCTATATTCCATTCATGGACATCATCAAGAGAAAAAAGATTTTGCTTTGAACTTAGATCGTTCCTCAAACTGTATATCTGGAGGAGTTAGTCTAGGGTAATAAGTTTTTGTTAGAGCATTTCTCCACTTCTTTTTTATTCTATTTATAATAGAGGGTTCTTGAAACATATTTTGAATATTATCTATATCATCTTCTGAATTAGAATCACTACTTGATTCATTTTCAGAAAGACGACTATGAATGATTCTTAAACCTTGAGAATTCGCTAATTTCTCTAGATTTTGAGATATTTTGCTTAAGATAGTCTGGGAATTATTGATTATGGAGTTTGCCATAGTTTGAGTCAAACCTTGTGGTTTAAAGTGCACGAAACACTAGTAGGGAATCTAGAGGATTGTCCTTTAGAGGAGGTAGAGGGTTGTTCTTTTATAGATTCTATTCTAGTAGAAAGATGATCTACTTGAGAGGCAATAGTATGAAGGGTTTGATTTGTGAAATTATTCTGATGATAAACCTTAATAATATGTTCTACTTTGGCTGGGTCATCTTTTTTATTATATCTTCCCTTTTTAAGAGGGCAAGCAGGTATTTGATTGTCTCCACTAGGAATTATTATGGGAGAAAAGGGTGGATGAATGGTATTAATTGTTGATCCATCTTCTAACTGCCAATTTCTTTGTAAAGTGGTTTGAGTTTGAATATAGTGTTGGGTAAAAGGATCATCAATACCTTTATCCTCACAAAATGAAGTAAACCATATGAAAAAGGGAATATTTATTTGGAGTCGATTCATGTCTCTATACCAGATCTCTCTAATCTGATTTCTTAAAGACTCATCAAAAGACATAAACCATTTTTGCTTCTGAGAATTTTCTTTTGATTCAAAATCTCTTCTTATGAAATCTTTATCTATTTGAAATTCTTCCTTAGTGATGGTGTTTATTGTATTAAAGTTTGCATATCTGAAGCTGTAGGTGATTGAGGAGGAGAAACAGAGGGAAATTGATATTCAGGAATTGGAGATTTCTAGTGGACTTTAAATGAATCTTCGTGAGTTCTTGAAGACTCTGACATTTGTGGCTGATATTTGGCAAGAATAGAAAATGATCTTCTAGCCATATTAATAGAAGAGCTAGGTCTTGTTTCTCTAAATGAACCAAATCTAAGAATTACTTTGGTCGAATCCTCTACTATTTGATCTATGTCCTGTTTCAAACATTTATTTGACATTGGATTTGGAAATTGTAAAATCTCAGGAATAGTAATTTGATCCCAAGCAAATTTCTTAGCAGAAGTGACTAAGGATTTGGTTTCACCAGTATGAACTTAATATGGTCTCTCCTTTAGAAGAGGGAGCATGAATAAACTTTGGGATAGATATCAACACAATTTGTGAATGGTTGTTTACTACAGCCTTTTCATTAAAATGATTAGTTCTTGGCTGTCATTCATTCATAATAACCTCATCAGATAGGAAAAAAAGTTTTGATCAGAGTTAGGTTTGTTTTAGGGTCTTTTAAACATCTAGGAGGATGTCTTTGGAATAAAATTTTCGGAGTTTGACTTTATCATACCTCAAATTCCTTGTATGACATAATGTAGTGTTGTCATGCAGGAAAAATCACTACTTGCCTCAGCAAGTGATGATGGAACAATCAAGTTGTGGGAGTGTGCACCTACATTATGATTCTGCTTCTCTTGTTAGAGAACCTGTTCGCTGCGGTTCCTCGTCATAGTTATCTAGTTGGCAAAGTCATGTGGCTCCCTTTATTCTCCTTGTAAAATGGAGTGGCTGCTAAGCTAAATGTATTCTTGTGTAAAACTCTATTCCAAAGTTATATATAGAGCTTTGAAAAGCAAATTCTTGTTTATAAAGAGTACCAATTATTGTTGGTGTGATACAAAACCGTTGGGAATTTGGTAAAGTTTTGTAAATTTTGTTGAATTGAGAAAAAGAAACGTCTTCTTAGCAATTTGATCTTGGAATTAAATTATTTTTGTTATTAACTGTCCCACTTTATATATGCATTATATCTTTGTACGTCCTAGAAATTGTGTATGCCTATTATTTATGGCCTTATGGGTCATGATTAAACATAATATCAAGTAAATGTTACCTCTCCATTTGATGTGTATTTAAGTGTATAATTTCACTCATTTGATGCTCTTAGAATTTGCAATCAAATGAACAAAAACTTGGCCATTAGTTACAACTATTTAGAGTGTGTTCGGAGAGTTACTCTGTCAGTGTCTGAATAGGTATTGCTTTTCCTCATGTTTAATTTTTGACAGCTCATGTTTAATTTTTGTTGGGGAACATTTAAAAGCTTATCAATCAAGACATCTGACTGTCCTGTCACTTTTACCTTTGGGGAGTAGCAAAGCACACTTGAACAAACTCTAGTGATTTTTGGGTTTGAAATCAAATTGTTGTGTAGGTGGTCTTCTTATTATAAATTTTGATTGAACCTTTCTCTTAGTCTTTCATGATCATCAAGTCATCATACATCATTTCCATGACATTGGAGCTTGATAACTGTCAATACAGAATTGAGCTTTCGACTTGTGAGCCCCTGAACAACTGTTGTTTTTTTGTTTTTTTACATCTTCTAGAATAGACCTGATCGAATTGCGGGTTCGGGTTGGTTTGCTACCCATTCTTCGGGTCGAGTTTGGGTCGAGATTATATCCAGGCCTAAAGTTGCTGCCCATATCCAATATAAATCGAGCTTTGTAAGCTTTTTCGGGTTTTGTGGGCCTATTTTACTATGCTAATTTAGGAGCTGCCAGATCTTGAACTCTATTGAATTTCTCAACTGAAGGCTTAAGAGGCTCCTATAAATAATGACATTACGTTATTTTCCTAATTTAGCCTTAAGATGCTCATGTAAATTCTTGCACGTCACCCAGCAACAACCAAAATCAAATGCTTTTGGGTTTGGTTAGCAGAAGTGTCTAGAACCGCGGAGCTCAAAATTTAGGGTTTAGGGTTTAGGGATTTAAAGGTTTTTAACTTAGCCTTGTTAGCAAAGCAGGGATGGAGGTTAATTCAGAACCCGGGGTCAATGTTAAATAAAATTCTTAGGGCTAAGTATTACAAAAATTCTTGCTTTGAGGAAGCTATGAGGGGATTTAATCCCAGTTTCTCGTGGCGGAGTATTTGGGGTGTGAAAAGTTTACAGATGGAAGGGTTGAGGTGGAGAATAGGTAATGTTTCTAATGTTAGAGTGTGGGATGAAGCATGGATGCTAGTGAACTATGGAAGACTGGTTCCAGTTCAACGAGTGCCTAATAGCAATGCATGTCGGGTGGCGGAGCTTATAGACTTTGAAAAAGGTTGTTAGGACGAGGATAGAATCAAGGCTATAATGACAAAGGAGGATGCGACTCAGGTGATGAATATCTCTTTATTAAAGTCTTTCCCAAAGGAAAAAAGATATTGGGATCCTACATAGATGGGATTTTGATAGAGGATGTCAACTTCGAAGGATTAATTGAAGCTTCAAAGAAGGATGTTACCATGGGAGAGTTATTAGCTTATGGAGACACGAATGTTTTAGGTGCATCAAAGAGTAACATTTGCATGTGCATGATAACATGCAAATGTGAATAAGGATTGGTGGACATGGGGAATAAGTTGGTTTTTCCTATGAGTTTTCTCCCATTTCATTTGATAGGGTTTTTCTCATTTTAGGCATAGGTGTGTTTTTGAACTTTCCTTTTTCAGGTTTTATAATTGTATAATGTGTGGAAGCCATAGAGGTGATGATTGATGGAAGGCCTTGATCAAAAGCTAAAATCTTGGAGTAATTTTCGAAGATTGAAAATTTTGACCAAGGAGGAAAAATTTTAAGACAAGGGGAGGTGTTTGTTACATTGAACGATGCTTATTAAATTTTGACGGTGCTTTATTACAACTTAAGTGACTTGGGAAGTGACATGGCATGGGTATGGACGTGGCTACACACATGTGATTAGATATTTAGTGTTTTACTTTAAATAAAATAGGTTTAGAGTAGTTAATTTTTAATTTTATCTTTTTAGGTAGGATAGAATTTTAATTAAGATAAGATAGTGTTGGAGTTTTGGTAGGATTATGTAATAAATAGGTGGCATTATCCTATTGGTTATTAAGAGTCCTTTTAGAAGTAGGAGGTCTAGTCATAATATGATTGAAACTCTCAAGCTATGGGTATAAATAGATGTGCACCCAAGCTTACAAAAATCAGATTTGGAGATTCTTTTCTTTGTATTCTTCAATAAACTTAGAGAGCTTGTTGTTTTTCTTTGGGTGTAACAAAGAGTTGTGAATTGGTGCTTAAAGCTTTAGATTCACATAAGGAAGTGTAGGAATTGAGGGTGCTTTGCTTTAATCAATTCTCAAAGTTTCGCCCTAGATTTTAAACCTTTGGCGCTTAGCTTTAGAGGGTTTGATATCTAGGTCTATCCCTTTGTGTGGATTAAGGTTTCAATACCTAGATTCACATCAGGGTTTTACTGTCAAATTGGTGTATTGGCTAGGAAAAATGGGAAGAGGTCAGAGTAGTAGCTTAGTGCATGTAGATGAGGCAATGAAGATGTGGAAGACTATTTGGGGAATGAGAGGGCCTCTAAAGCTCTGTCACTTTGCATGGCGAGCATGTAGGAGAGCCCTTGCGGTTAAAAACGAACTACATAGGTGAAATGTATCTTCAGACAGTATTTGTCCTAGGTGTTAGGGGGCAGTGGAGAATATCACCCATGCTCTTGTCTTGTGTCCTCAGTCAGCGGCATTATGGGCATCTTCAAAGTTTGCCAACATTATCAATATCGACCCATCATTTTGTTCATACAAGTTACGGAGGAGATGGTTGGTAATAAAGAAAAGGATGACGTTCGAGCCTTACTGACAATAGCCTGGCTGCGTGGACCCTAAGGAATAAAAGTGTGTATGAAAATTGCACGGTTGATGGTGTTGAGCTGGGGAGGGAATTCTTCCAATACGAGACAGATTATGGGAAGTACGCTTCCAAGGTGTATATGCCAACTAGCGGTA
The DNA here is from genome assembly GCA_026401315.1 of Dysphania ambrosioides. Classification (NCBI taxonomy): domain Eukaryota; kingdom Viridiplantae; phylum Streptophyta; class Magnoliopsida; order Caryophyllales; family Amaranthaceae; genus Dysphania; species Dysphania ambrosioides. The sequence goes on from CM048672.1 coordinate 1,191,500, forward strand.
GAGAGGAGAGGAATTTAAGCAAATCATGGGTCAAGCCTCCTGCTATTACAGTTAAGGTAAACAACGATGCTGATGTATTTGATCAGAAGGGAGTGGATCTTGGTGTTGTGTTAAGGGATGAGCATGGAGGCATAGTAGCAGTGGCAAGTAAGAGGTTGGCAAAGAAATGGCCGGTGGCGTGGGCAGAGGCAGCAGCTGCTTTGATGGGAGTGGAGTTAGCACATCGGATACGACTGAACAACATTATCTTCGAAGGTGATGTGATTGAAGTTATAAGGAAGGATCAGTAGCAAGTGTAATGGATGTAATCTTTTGTTTTAATTTTTAGATGAGATTAATGGGGTAGGAAAGTGCTTTGATTCATTTGTTTGCAAGTATGTTTGTAGGGATGGGAATATAGTAGCTCATTCGGTAGCTCGTCTAGCATTGTCAAGGGAATTGATCTTGAGTGGTTTTCAAACTTTCCGCAAGGATTATTACTTGTTGAGTATTTTTTGAAGTAATCAAATTTCTTTTAGTTTCAAAAAAAAAAAAGTATATTGGAAGTTCTAGTCAACGCATTCAGCATTTGACTAATTGACTGGACATGAAAAATCGAAAATAAATTTCCCTCTCATTTTACCCGCCCAAACGAGGAACTTATACACCAAACACAAGAGAACCGCCTCATCCCCAAAACCAACACCCAAACTCAGATCTCCAAATCAAGCAACTCTAAATGAGCGACGCCGGCGGTGGGACCCTCCCGACGGGATGCTACAAGTGTGGCCGACCCGGCCATTGGTCTCGCGACTGCCCATCTTCAAACCCTAATCCTAACCCTAACCCTAATTCATCTTCTACTCCGGCGAATCCGAAACCTTCCAACAGTTTCTCGAAATTTGGAAACGGAACCAGTAGCTTCCAATTGAAGCCAAACGCTTCTTCTGTGAAGCCGAAGAAGGCGCCGCGTACTCGACCGAAGCTCACTCCTGAGTTACTGCTCTCCGATCAAGGTCTTGGTTACATTCTCCGTTACTTCCCCGGCAATTTCAAGTGCAGAGGTCGTGGCAATGAGGTAGTTTTTGGCTGTTCCGGTTTCAGTACATGCAGTAATTTTGGGTTCCTTATTTTTTACGCATTGCTAATTTGGAATTGGAGAAAAGTGCAATGTTCTCTGGTCAGACAATCGATACTTAGATTAGAGTATGCAATTTTAACCCGACATTCGAGTTTTACCCCCAACACTTACATTGTTTTTGTCCATATTCAGCAAAAGATAAGACTTCAAACTAAAATTGAATAAATTCAATCGGAGACATGGGGATATGTATATGTAATGATAAGAAAAATACTAGCAAAAGTATTGTGTTTCATACTGTTGTATCGTACACGGACACACTCTTTAGGATACTCGTCTCACTTGGATATGTACCTGTAAATGAAATTTATAACAATGTCGAAGCAAAATAAGTATTAAAAGGTGTAGCAAGAAGAACCCTTTAAACCTATTAGTTGAAAGATAATGTAATAAACTATGTGAACTTTTTCTTTAGAAGTCACTCGAGTGCTTAATTTGTGAGGATGCATGATTTAACGACACTGCATTACTGCTCAAGTGCATCGCACTCTGCACTCCCAAAACAACTTATTTGCAGAATAAATGTTCTTGGCAATAAAATCAATGGTTAAGAACTTGTTTTGTGATCATTTCTATAACATGAACATTGAAAATGACTATGCTTGGTTTTTTGCTGTCTTGTGATCATTTTTATTGATTCATCTTCTACAGGTCAGTGATTTGAGGAACCTACTTCGTATGTATGCTGAATGGCACGCACAATTGATTCCATACTTCCCATTTGATCAGTTCATACACAAGGTAGAGGAAGTCGGATCTTCAAGACGTGTGAAGGTAGAACAAATGCTCTAATATCCTTAACATCTTGTTTTTGCCTCTTTGTGAAGCTTGGTATTTCTTTTGGCAAGTGTCTATATTTGATCTTGAGTTTCTTTAAGTCACATTCCTAGTTTTGTTTAACAGTAACAGTGGTATTCCTTATTGACAAGGTGACTGCCAGTCTACCCTGATTTTGAGTTGTGTGGCATATCTGTTTGCATTTGAATGCAATGGTGCAATTGCTCTTTTAATAATGAAACATATCTTAGGGTAAGGACCTTTGTTTCTGAATACCAAAGAGTTAAATTTTTTTTTTCCTGACCGCATAGATTGATAGCACCCTGCCTGCCTAACTTGTATCTTTGTGAATATAAACCTATGTTATCTTTGTGGAGTTGTAAAAAATTTCAGGGCAATAGTGTGGCTTCCTCTTATCCATGTTTATTATTTTGTTACTGATCTCCTTTAATATGATGTTCTTACTTCCTAGACCTGTGTTGCTGAGTTAAAAGAAAGGGTTGCAAATGGAGGGGATCCCACTAAGCTGAAAGAGTCGGTTACAGAAAATGAGATCTTGGATGATAAAGAAGGTATTTTATTTTGCTATGTGCACATCCAAATGATTGTATTTGTCCCATATTTTAATTTTTGACTTTTTTGAAGATGGATGTATGGCTAATCTTATTCCTTAATCCTTCAAATGAGAATAATGAAAATTTTAATGATAGAAGAAGCTGGCATGTCAAAGAAACAAACAAGGGGCTCAACAACTTTATTGTACGCCAAAGGATACAATAATTTTTGTTATTTTTAAAAAAAAAAAATTTAGTTGTGAGTCATATGATCATATTTAGGTGTTTTTATTATAGTCTGGATTCTGAATACGTATATTACATGATATAAGAACTGTAACCTGGTTTGTGGTCTTCTATCTTGTGGCAAGGGAATCTGTTATTTTTTTTATTATTATTATACTTTAGTCATGATGAACTATGAAGTGAGAACATTATTTTTCAGTCCATCGTATTTATGATCTGTATGCATTCTTGTCCTTCATTTTCCTATTGACCTAACTCTAAATTGGACAGAGTTCCTTAAATGAGCCTTTGCCTATTTACCAACACATAGTGATGAACAATATGACTTTGAAAGAAATTCTGATTCAGGATGAACCTTAAGATGTTTAGAATTTGCTGCAAATTACGGCCAGTACATGGATGGACCTGTCCCAAGTCCCAACACAAGCCACCTTGTCAGTTTGCAGGCCATGGGCTTTGCTTAGGATGTAGTTCTTATATTTTGCCAGGTGTGGTTATTTTGACTTAAAGAAATACGGGAAAGGCTTAAGGGATTGAAACATGAAACAAAACAATGGCCTTTGTTTCTAATTGCTGCCTTTATATCTTTCTCTTCTCTCTTGAATACCCCCAACTACTTTTAAAAGTTTTCTAAAACAATGATGAGAGGGAATAGTGTAGTGGTTAGTGAGCAATAATTTTGTTCATTGGAAGGGATACTCTCTGGGACTCCGGGTAACTCCGCCCTTCCTAAGATGGTGAAGAAACTACCTTCGTTATCAGGCTTGTTGGTATCTGAATTATTATATACCAGGTCTTCATGCTAGGTACCCATTGTCAGTAGTAAATATACTTTGTTCTCTTAAAATTAAATGATTTAAGCTGGTATCTTTACATGATAGTATGCAGAAACTTGGCCTTTTCCCTATTATTATGATTGAAGGACATAATGACCTGTGTCTTTGGATAGTAATGGTGCCTTAGTGGGGGAATGGGAGGAAAGGGGAGGGGAAGTGACAAGTAGGCTTGCATTTCCCTTGAAATCTTTTCCAATTTGGAAGAATTTGTTTATTAAAGGGGGGACCCTTTGTCTTATTCATATCCTATCAGCCTTATTCCCAAAACACTTGGGTCTGTTGCATAAACAGATAATCCAACTCCCATAACCATTTACAAAAGTCTTTTTTCTATCTATTTAGTGCTACATTCTCTAGCAAAGCCACTTTCTTTGTCTTGTGTTTGACTCTCTCTAAGTCATCTTTGGCTTTCCTCGGCCATGTTTAAGGTCTCTAGTACCCCACCTCTCCACCTTCCTTGGTGGTGATGGTTGAACCTCATATGCCCAAACCAATGCCATGAATCTCTGTTACCTATTTCACAATATCCTCAAACTTTCCTCCAAATTCTACATTTTGATTCTATCTTGAAGGTGTTCCTTCACATTCTGCTCATCCATGTCAACATATAAATCTCTGTGACCCTCACCTATTTATGACAACCAGTATAATAATGCTCACTGGTATCTGTCCTATAGTGAATAAATTTATTCATTCTCTCTTCTCTTTCATTTGAATCCTTTTTCTTCTAACAGTATAATGGGTTGAGGACTTGAAGCTACCCTAGTTTGTCAGTAGGTTGAGGTGTGGCTTTCATCAAAACGCATCCTGCAGTAGAATCATATATCTGTTTTATGTTTAGTTCAATTCAAGAGAAAGCTCTTGATATGTGAGATGTTTGGGAATGTGAACTTCTGTTTCTGATAGAGGAGTCCTTTGTCACATAGATGAATTTTGATTGCATAATTCAGGGTAGTTACTGCAAGAAAAAGCAATTTTAAAGCATTTTGTACAGTAAAAGGAAACTCTGAGCTATATACTGTTAAACTGTTAGTTACGGCTAGAACAATGAGATGCCCCAAAAGAAAACCCTTTGAGCACTGAAGTAGTACTTAATTTACATTTTTGAGTGAAGACTGCAAGAAGAATCAACTATTGGCAGCTATTTACGTTTGAATTTTAGTGTTTGACGTTCAATCTCTTGGTGGGGACATTTTGGTATGCTTGCACTTCACTTAAATTGCTAGATGAGTTTCGGATCTTCTCATGCTTGTTTCCGTTCAATTCTTTCAGATGTTTTAAATGTGGGGGAGCCTACTCAAAACCCGGAGGACTTGCCTCCCAGTGGGATGGTTGCTGAAATGCAAGATTTGCCTTTCAATGGGGACGATGCTGATGATGTGCATGCGGATATACTCAATGAAATATATGACCAGGTTGTTGGAATAAATTCCACACCTCTCCCAGAGTCTTGGTTGTATGTGCATTCTTATGTATCTCATAGTTGTTTTATTGTTAGTGTTGTCTGCTAGGCATCATATCTGAGGTACCTTGTTTTCTTCAGTAAATCACTGTACCAATACGAATTCTGTTCATATGTGGAAATTAGAGGCAGTTGATATGAACATGTCCTTTGAAAATTGGAAAAGGAATAAGCCTTACAATTTCTGGACTTGTGATTGAGAATCTGAAAGGAATTAGTTCACATGATAAATTTATCAAAATTAGATCTGATGCGAGTAGTAGAATAGAATAATTACTGAACGCTAGTTGTCAAGGGCTGCATTGATCCTGACTATAAACGATCAATTGATGATGAGTGGGCTTGCATCAGCCTCTTTTTTTTACCTTTTTTTTTTCTTTATTTGTTATACTTTATTTTGGTTGAGGGTACCTGTGGTTGTTACTTACTGATGCCTGTTTTTATGCAACAGGAACCATCTGTATCCAGGCGATCTAACACCATGGAAGCTGATGTGCCACCAAGCGACAGATCAACAAAACACTCAGACCAGTCATTAGGAGATGGTGGAAGCTCCAATCCTATTCAGATTACAGAAGAACAAAGATCACTGATGGAAACCAAGAGACTGAAGGCTCTCGAAAAAGCAGCAGCCCCAAATCACAAATTATTGAAAAATACAGAGCAGTCAGTTGGTGTTGGAGGTCCTACCCAAATTACAGAAGAACAAAAATCAATAATGGAAGCTAAGAGACTGAAGGCACTTGAGAGAGCTGCAGCCCGTAGCCGGCTTTTGCCAGCTTCTTGACCTTTCTCGGGAAGTTGTTTTTTCCCAGTATAAATCTCTGAAGACATGCCCTGGTTCAGCTGTTCCCTACGGTTTTATTATCTCGTCATCCACAAAAACTTGGAACTCCTCTGGAGTAGGATCAATGCCAGTTGTCTACACTCGAATATGCGTCAAATTTGTTACTCTACTTTGGTGCGAATTTTCTGTTTATTTCTGATAGAACTTATGAAATATAGGTATGTATGTGTGAAGGATCACTACAACAGTCATGATCTCTAATTGACATTGGGCTTTAACTGATGGGGAAGTATGGATAGTTGAACTTTATAAATTATATGACGCATTCTTGGATATGTCAACTCTTGTAGTCCTAATTTTTTTTGTAACTATATGGCTTCTTAAAGGGTGATATTTCAGAAATTCCTGGTTTATGTCGCAAGCAAGGCTCTGTTTCAAATAAATTTTAGTTTGCATGTTGTGAGCGTGGTTCGTTGAGTATGGTTGTTGATGTTTTGATCTCTTCTTTTTCTTGTGAAGACACTGCAGAACTTGTGTACAACAATGGTGCTCTAGTGAGTCTAGTCTTGGACGAGGGGTGAGAGTGATAGATAACGCATTGGTGCTAGGTGATAAGAGCAAGAGTCACACGGTACTAATAATGAAATTATTCTGTTTTAATTTAGAATTAATGCTAATTATGTTGCTTCAATATGGTGGCCAGATGAGTACTATAAACCATTAAATTTTGGAAAGCTATGACAATAAATAATACATGGTCATATATTTCAATCAGCTATCCAAGATTGAACTTATAGAGATACAATTAGTCATGATCCTAGTGTAATTAGTCTTTGAATCATTGACACCTTAATATTGCAAAATGATGTTATTTTAATCTATATATTAGCAAATCTTATGAAATATAGGTTTAAAAGCAAAATGAACCACTCTTATAGTCATTTTACCATTGTCTTCTATCCCATCAATTGTAGTTTATCTCAGCACAAATTATGAAATAATGTAGTGCATAGTAATAGGAAGAACTTTCAACGTCATATGAACTATAAACTTGTTGACCACTCTTTCTTTAATTATTAATACGGAACAATCATTCACATGTACTATCATAACTTTATATAATTTAATCATTTAATAGTAGCTTTTTTTTAATTGAATGCATAATTCTTTACAATTTGTAAGTTTAAAATTTATGAGTTTTGAATATCAGTGTAAGAACTAATAGACAAAATGCTTAGTGAGTATGCATAAACATATACTTGTAAGGAAAAAATTTCCCCAACTTGTAAAAAAAAAATATGTATAGTACATGTTAATAAATATTATTGTCACACACTCACTCTCTCTCTCTCTCTCTCTTTTGGTTTCTTTGAAAACTTTTAGGTATTGTTCATCATTTTCTTGCAAATTGCCATTTGTTTGGAGAAAAAGGCAGAAAAGGCAAAGTAAAAAAAAATTTGAAAAATACATTAATAATATACTATGAGCCAGATACCAAAAGTTATTGATCAAACGATACGAAATATACCTCATTATCTTGCAATCAAGGTGTAATAGATACTTTTAAAATATAAAAGTTACTTTATCCATTCCTTTCTCATTCCCTCTACCAACCTAATCAACTCCTACAGAGTCAATCTAAAATACATAATTGGATTGAGTATTACGAGTAAGGGGCGTCGTCTAATAGGAATCAACCGATAAGTAATATTACTAATTGCCTTGCGATCAAATCTCACTATAAACCCTTTAACAACATAAATTCTCTATTCCCTTCCTTCCTCAGTAACTCTCCCAACCATTATAACTCCAATAAAGTCGTTGTAACTTATAAAGTGCTACCGAATTTTAAGAGAAGGAGTTGTCGATGTAATAAAATAAAATAAAAATGAAAAGGAGAAGGAGAAGGTGAGGGTCCGCAATAATTGGCATCAAATGCTGCCTCATTGGGATTCTAACTGTTGCTGAATTCCAAGATGAACAACACAACAAGAAAACCTGGAAACAAAATTTAATTGCAATTTTTTTTTTTTGTTTTCTCAACATACACAAACACCAACGCATACATTCACTCCACCCACCTTTTTGCTCCCCCTTCTTCGCCTCCCCATTGGCTCACACCCTAACTTTTTCACCTAGAGCCAGTGAGAAAAAATTCTAGTGAGAGAAACCTTTAAAGTTGCGTAGCTTTGCTTTTCTTTTTCATTTTTCTGGGCTCAAAGATAAAGATTCAACAATACGCCACTTATGAACCCCTCTACTAGGGCTTGAGGTATCTTCTCTTCAATTGGGAAATTTCACAATTGAATTAGGGTTTTTCTTGTATCTTCTTTTGAAAGTTTCATGCTTTTCTGGATGTTATAGGTTGAGCTGCTTCTGGGTTTTTCTGGGATTTTGAAAGTATTTACTGGGTGCTGATTTTTATTTCCTTATCTTTCTTTAATTTTGTGGGGTTTTGTTACTTTCAGCTGATTTTTCTGTTTGGTTTATTTTTAGCATGTTGCAGTTCATTTGGTATGTAATTAGATGATGGCAATTAAATTTGTGTTTCATTTATGTTTTGTATAGCTAAAGTATGCTCCCTTTATGTTTTCAGATAAGGTTATTTGGGTTTTGAGCTGAATTTTGTGTGCTATTTTAGGGGTTTTGTTGTTCTAGTGTTCAAGTGGTTTTTATGATGTGATGCTATTTTCTAGGTGTAGACTTCCCGCAATGTGAGTATGATACATTTGAAAGTGCAATTCTATTATTGGAGGAGTTCTTGTGAATTTTGAGAGTGGAGTGAACTGAAGTAAGTTGAGATGGCAGCAGAGTCTAATGCAAGCTTTCACCAGGATGATGGGCTAGGTGCTGGTTTGCATCGGCATGCTATCTCGTTTCAGTCTGGGGCTGTAAATAGCACAATGGAGATGATGCCAATTGGAAACTATTATGGGATGAATAGTAGTAGTGGGAATCTTATATTTTGTGACAATTCTAGCATCATTAGTACTAGCAGTCCCACCGCAACTACCGTTGGCAGCTCATCTGGTAGTCTTCTTTTGGATTCGGTGCCTGGCTTGAAGCACGATGCTGGTCTTGCTGTTGAGTGGACTGAGGAAGAACAGTATAAATTGGAGGAAGCCCTCGTCAAGTGAGTACTCAGTTTATTGAGGTCATTGTTGGTTGTTGTGCCAACATTTTTGCATTGAATATAGCTCTGTTGATGACCTTACAGATATCATTTATTTGTTAATAGTTTCATTATTGGAAATGTGACTGTGAAATTGTCATCAATAAGCTACTAAAAATACAGTTTCTGTGTCCTGCTACAGTAGTCATTTGCTGTATAACTAACTGAAAACAAGATTACTGCTGAAGACTTTTCCTAATTTTTTCTTTATTGAGAAACTTGTCAATACCTTTAGGGTTGTTGATGTAATTGTAAATTGCTTTTTACTTCTCACATGGTATTTGGTGGACTCATTGTTTCGCTTGCTTGACTTGTTGCTAGATCGATTTCTCAGGGGAGTGAGACTTTTAGGGAAGCTTGAAATGTAGGGGAAGGTCTTTAAGAATGCATTGAAGATTATTCTTAGAATTTGTTTGATTTATTATATTGGATTTCACTAGTTATGCTGCACATACACTTCAAAAGAGGTGTTCTCTATTCCCCTGTCCTCTCCTAGGTCTGTAAAAAGAGAGTGAAGCACTGGGTCTGCAGGAAGCGTACGATGAGGCTGATGGTGCTGTGGGTTACTAGAGCAATAATACACCTGTCATGATTGTTGTGATTCTTGTGAGAGAAGATTAAAGAGGAAGGTATAGGTCTATCAGGATGTGATGAGGGTTGGTTAACTTGGTTTCTGAAAATGACTCATTTCCATTTTGTTGATAGAACCAAACATTTCAAAGTTTCATTCCTTTTTTGAGCCAACTGCAATAAATAGTTTCCCTACTTTGATTTTTTTCCTCTTCAATTTACTTATGTCCTTCGATTTCCCTTTGTTTGTGCTACCCTCTGTCCATTGATTTCCCTTTTTTTGTAAATCAGAAAAGTTCCATCATTAAACTCTACTGTTAAAATTGATTCTCAGGTACAAGGACGAGCCTAGTATCTTGAAGTACATCAAGATTGCTGCTCTTTTGCGAGACAAAACTGTACGTGATGTTGCTCTCAGATGTCGGTGGATGTCGGTGAGTTGTTTCTTTTTTTTTTTGCATAAACTTCGAACTCCTTTCTTATCTTTCTAAGTTTTCATTGAAGATGAAATTTCACCAGCTTTAGCATAGATGGTTATCTTATATTAACATCAATGGAAGTATGATGTTGTCACTATTTAATCTGAGCTAAGGACTACGGAATTGGTCAATGATATTCTGATTTATTATTTTCTTTTTTCTCTACTATACGTTGGGTTTATTTGAAAGTGGATTATTATAGGGCTGAAGGCTCCTCATTTGGCTAGCCTAGAAGATCCACCTTGCTGCTAAGTACCCTGTTTCTTCCAACCACTGATTTTCCCGGTATTCATAAATAAGATAACAATCTTCAGAGAGATAGGTCATTCATTATGGTTGGTTGTTTTTTTACAATAATTACCACAGATCCTCCCAATAGTATTTTTCAAAGCATAGTTTCTACTAGAACTCTGCAATTGCACATCAGGAATTCTCTGAGAAGTCTGCACTCTGCAGAAGAAACTCATCTGAAATAATTGACATTACAGATAAATGAACCCTCCTGTACCAGCATGTAAGGGACGTAAGGATTTCTCTATTTTGCTCCTCCGCAGAGTCTAGTAGATCAAGTTTTCTAGTGCCTTTCTCTGCTCTAACACACTTTTCATTTCTGGCCTTGGTCCATAATAACACTTGTAATTATTGTTGCAAAACTTCATAGGGATGTGGTGAGACGCAGAAGATCATTTCAGAGATGTCCCTTGCCCTAAATGAGAAGAAATGGGAAATTTATTGAAGGGATCCACAGTTAAGGTAACCCACTGTTCTGGGTGTATATGGATATTTAAAACTCAGACTATATTTGTAATGTGAGGATTAAGTCCGCACTATATATTCGAAAGAATTAGATTTCAGTATATCCTTGGATATCCCTATTTGAGAATAACACTCTTTCAAGCCATCTTTCCTATTTCAGACCTCATTTAGTAGGGATTATGTTAGACTGATGATACTGAATTAGGTTGAAAGTTTTGAGGTTCTCTTATCTTTTGTATCTCCTCGTATGTCGTATTATTTGGGAAGTTGGTGTCAAGGGAGGCTTTTAATATTATTGGTTTCCTTAGTCTGACTTAGAGAAGTTTCACTAATGCCATGGGGCCTTTCGGCTTCTTTGATAAATCAGAACAGCTCTTGCCTTTTCTTGTTTGGGGATAGAAATGTGTTTTTGCAATCCACTTGTGATAAATTTTGACCACTGAGCTGACTCTCAGCAAACGAATGGAGAAGAAACTGAGAACAAGAGAAAATAGGGAAGGATGATTGATTGATTAACTATATGGACTGAGAAATACAAGCTGGATGTTCAAGAGGCCAGTCTCTCCAAAGAAAAGCAATAGACTACACTTTTCACAATGCCCATGCTGTCCTTCCTTCCCGCCTTTCATTCCCAACTAACACTTATTCTCAAAATATTCCTACCAGCTCACCTCTTCTAATGGAATTAAGCCACATTACCAAATTATCCCTGACCACCCCACCTATTGCAAATTATCATTATAGTGCCTTAGGTAGGTTCATTACAAAGTCAAAACCTCCTAGTTAAAATTTTTCCTGTAGTTCGATAGAGGTTGGGATTAAAGTGCAAAAATGGTCCTAAAGGTATTCCCTTCATCTCATATTATTTGCCCCTTTTGACGTAATTATTTTGGGATGGAGGAAATAGTATTTATAAGAAAAAGGTAGTCGATGAGGTTGTCGCAAACCTTTAAAAATTACCTAACTCTTTATACTACTACTTAGTTGGACAAATAAGTGTCAAATTTCATGGAAAAGGTGAGACAATGTATTGAATCGCTATGAATTCAATAATTTGAGTCAAATCAAACAATGGGTTGAATTACCTATGGTCTAATAAACTAATCAATGAACTAATAGGCTAGAATTAAGTATCCCACTAATATAAATCAATGCAATCCTTAATCCTTCTCTAACAAATTAATTTTTTTTTTCAATGGGATAGATGCACCTTATTACAATATCAGTGGCTTCCTTAACAATGAAATCATACCTACTGTCGTTGAGTCATGCAATTTAAAGACATCAAGCATAGCCTCCTAAAATCCTTGCAAAATCTGCCTAATTCTGTTGTAATGTCTTCTCTTATTTTAAATTAGGATTCTAGAGTCAATTAAGAGCCAATTGTCGTAACAAATCTAATTATATTCATTAAACATACTATGTCTACCAGAATAATGAGGATAAAACTAACCCTAAAATTAGAAAAGTAATAAATAATTAGATTGGAGATTGCGATCAAACCATAGCATCAAAATATACTAGGGTAGAAAAAAAAATAAACATAAAAGTAATAAATAAGAGAAAAAGAAAAGAAAAAATATAGTACATGGATTAATGATTGAATATCTTGAAGAATAATGAAATCCCTCAATTATTCTCCCCAAAAACTAACCCCTCGGAATTATATGATACAAAGTATGATTAATAAAAGTTTGAATCCCCTACTAAATAATAGGTTTTATACTAAGCCTAATGTCCTAATGAAATAGGAAAAAAATTGGCAATCGAGCCCTAAAACATTGGGCACAGACGGTACGGACGTGCCTTGTAAAGGAATTGAAGTCAGTTCATCTTAAATCATCTTGAGATTTGGACTTTGGATGGCTATTGAAGTTTAGTTTCCAACCCAAGTCGAATTACATTATCATTTGCAGATCTTAAGAGTACTATCACTTTCTGATCTATATTTTTCAGCTTTCACGTGTCCACGCTTGCATTGAATTTCTACTTCATAAACTTGGACTTTCTTGTAATGGATGGCAAGACTCTGTAGGCTATCCCATAAAGCTATAACTCTCGTCAAATCTTTGGGGTCTCTCCAATAATCCTGAAAACAACCAAAAACACTAAAAATACCCGTGAATGTATTATTTAAGAGCAAATGGAAATCAGCCAAAATTATTCCAAATGCGCCTATTCTAAATGAAAATACCCCTAAAACATCCCTAAATATGCTTTCATATAGGACTTATTAGTAGTTACTTTTAAAAGTGTCTATAGAATAGTAATTTTTTGTAGTTTATCCAAAAATCGATGGTAACCTGTAAAACTGAGTTGGACAACAAATTAAGTTAATAGAAAATTTGGCTATTAAACCCCTGCCACTGCCTTGATTTCTTGTTGAACTGTAATTCATACCAGCCAAAGCTCTTAGGTTCTTTTGAATGGGAATATTTTGAGCCCCCATCCTCATGGCTTTATTACCAGCCTTAAGCCCTTGTTTACCACCTCTTGCTTTCTCCATTATGTATGTGATATCTCAATTAGCTCTCCTTGTCTCTAAATTTCAGTTTCTCTTGTCCCCTCTCCTTAAAAATCACAGCATTCTCAAGCTTCTGGAGTTCTATGTCAATGCTGCTTGCTTGTTGGACTGATCCAATGATTTTTTTCAAAATGTAAATCTAGAATAAGATGGATTTATGCAATGAGATGATCAAGGACTCAAACCCACTATTCCTTATCCAAAAACGTCCATATTTACTTAAAGCAGTTGAAAGTTACCCAAAAGCATAATGTCATTTATAAAAGGCAATGCAGATTATATAGTAAGTCACTTTAGTCCTACATTATAGATTTTTAGCCCAGAAGAACTCTACTGTTTCACAAGATTTATTTATTAGTGCTGCAAAATCCTACCACATAATATTACCAAATTGTGGCGCTGGGTGGATTATCAAGATATGTTTAAGTGTCTAATGTCACCAATGCCAAGCGTCAGTTAATAGAGACGGTAGAAAAATAGTTTGTCCTATGCTTGGTGACTAGGATAAATAAATACCCTTTCTATTACTCCTGGTGTCTGATTGGATAATTAGGACGACAATTTGGACCAGATTTTTACGATTGATTTTATGTGTATATCTTCTGATGAACATGGAAGATTTAATGTGTTTTCGGTTCATTGTTCTAAGTGCAGAACATGATTTAAACTTTGAAATTGTCCTGTTTAAAAATAAATATCAAAGAAATGCAGAGCGCCATTGTGAAGGTCATTGTTTATCGTGCTTCCATTTGATGGAACCTAAATTGGGATTAAGGTTTTTGTGGAATCCTAAATTGGATTACCAAGGAACCTATTCTAATTGTCTATTATCTAGATTTGCTCTTGGTTCTTACTATTTTAATGTGTTATTCATTTAACATCTGCAGAGAAAGCGGAGAAAACAAGAGGAATCACATTTGGGAAGGAAGGGAAATTATAGAAAGGTATGGTTTGTTCAGGTACATATGAATTTGGATGCATGTTATTTATTATGAATTCTTTTGTATGATGTTGGCTGATTCCCCCCTTTATGGGTTAATGTCTGTATGTTTTTCCCTTCTGTTTTTTTCTGAATTTTATAAATTGCAAATTATGTTTTATGTCTGTTTGATGTTGTGGTTTTTGAAATGTAAGCATGCCTTGTGATGGGTGGTCTTTATGTTTCAAAAATATTTTATAGGGACCCCCTTCCCTGTATTTTGGACAATGTGGTAGTCTCATGACTCTCGGGCCAGCATCTAATTTTGGATGTTATGAGGCATGTTAACAAGTGTACTGTTTATGACATTATCACCTACCTAGTCATTAATCTCCTCAACATCTTTTTTCTCTTTCTTCATCTTCACTTTGTACCTCGCTTTTCTTTTTTCTCCTCTCCTGTCTGTCAAAAATTCTTTCTGCTGCATTCTGTAATTATGATGCAAGACAACAATAATATCTTTATCATTTTATTTCAACTTCAACTTGGTTTTTGGAGCGTATTCTCTAGTTGAGTCTGTTGGCACCCTAATTTCATCCTTAAAAATTCAAACTAAGTGAAACTGCTGGCTTTACTCAGAGGAGGTTTTCATTAGGTTCCACATGAATTACTATCAAAATACTAGACCTTGTTGAAAACTCAATAGTATAGGTGCACCTTGTCAAAAAATTCTCTTATATAGCTCCTCTAGCCACCCCATTTCCCCTGCATATGGGTAAAATATCGAAAATATGAGCAAGAAAGGGGAAGAAGATTGGTTTTTTCAGCTGAGTTCATGTTCATGCATGTGACTATGTATTGCTGGCTGCCACAGGCCTACCGCAACCCTCCTCCTTTATCCGGACTTGGAACCGGTAGCAAGTAAAAAACCCACTGACGGAGTGGCGTATCTTGTTATTTTTGCTTGTTAGGCATACTAGTGCACAATGGTCAGAAGAAATTGTGTTTATTAACCACATATTTTCTGTTACTAATATAGTCATCATTATATCTTGAAAGGAGAGAGATTATTCAAATAGAGTTCATATCATGTACTCTGTAGAAAACTTGCTCGGTGCAGCTTTTATAAAGCCACCAATGTAATGCTGTTATTAGTTTGATTTATTAATTTTTTAATGATCTGTTGAAGTACAATAAGCTAATATTCATGCCTATCCAGGATAAAGTTGTGGAATCATCTACAAAGACTAGTTTACCATCAGCTTCAATATCTAACATGAACGTGCCTCCATATTCTCTTCAGCAGAACCAGATGGACCAGAATCAGTGTGTAAAATGCCAAGGTTTGTCTTTTAATATTGATAAAGTTGGACCTTCAATATGTTATTCTACAATCCTAGTCCTTATTCCCCTTCTATTTCCCCCACCTATGACTACTATGTTTTGTAAATTGTCTGCCCTTGTGCTTTGAACTGTGAATGTACAAATTGTATTGTCCCATCAACCTTGTGTCTAGATCTGGTTCTTGATTTGTACCTCATGTTTTTGACATATCCTTCAAGGTTTAGTAAATGAGACCTTGGAATGGTAATGTACAAGTATGTGAAGTTGATTGCTTGAGAAAATGATAAGCTCCCAAGGTTATGTCATACTGTTCTTACCACAACTTCTAGTCAGCAAATAAAAAGGGGCTTGGCTCTTTATTACTGTGAGATAGGGAGCATTTTTATGCTAGTTCATTTAACCCTTGAAAAATGGTTGTTATTTGAAGGAATTTCCTGAAACGCTGATGCTATATGCAGCAAGTTCTCAAGAATGGGCTATAAACTTTTATGTCGAAAACATGATAATAGAAGGCTGTTATGAAGTGGGGTTGAGAATAAAAGTATGATTAGATTTCAAGTAGGTCTATCTTTTCCAGAAGCCAGTTTGAGGCATCGTCTCCTTGATGAACTTCTCTTTTAGAGTTGTATAAAACAAACATGAGATGTGATTTGACACACTCATCTAGAAAGTATGAGTTTCTATTTATAGAAAGTGTTGTGAACCGGCATATGGGGGAAGGGCATAATAGGCTTTGCAATATAATTCCGTTAAATGCATCTTGAGGAGGAAGATAAATGAGTTGGGGGGAGGATTACTGTTATAAAACAGGAGATAGTGAGAGAAAGTCATGTTAAGGATTGTCAAGAATTCAGTTAGGTAGAATTTGGGAGAGGGTAAAGTCTCTTGAACACTCGAAATTATCGTTATTCTGAAATTTTCAGCTTAATCAATCAAATCTTCTTCTCCTTAATTCTGCCATCATTGATGTTTTAGTTATGTTAATTCATAACATATAGGTCTTGGCAGTTGACTGAGTAGGCACTTGATTACTAAATGCAATTTTCATTTTTCTCCTATTGACTCCCTTGTTTGCAATTTTATTGTAAGCAGTGTTGACTGGCAAAGCTAAGCATCTATTGGAGCAGAACATTCAAGCCTTGAATCAAATTAACAGTAATATGTCGTTGCTGAAGGTGAATTCTCCTACTTGGAATGGAAATGCGGGCTATCTTTCTTTGGCGAACTCAATTTCTACAAACTAATGAAAATTCTTGTCTTTATCTCCCTTTGCTTTGGAAATATTAAGTTCTCCCCTTGTCCTATATGTGTTCTCAAGTTTTGCATGAAGAGATACTTTGAAGTACATTGATGCCATAGTTTGTACATCCCAATATAGGTTTTAAGATCTATTGCTCTTAGTATTTGAAACTTCACGAATCTAAAAGGTGATTGGGTAAAAGTCTTGGTGAAAGTCAATGTACCAAATGTCATTTTGTGTTGTATTCTACATTCCTTTCACTATTTTAGAAATGTGATGTAGAACGGAGGGAGTTTCAAATTTATGTGGACTCTCACATTAAAGATATGGATCTAATTTCTTTTTCAATGCCCTATGCGATCAGTATTAAATAATCTGAGCTTTAGCAGCCGGCCTTTCTGCAATAACAAGATAAGGCAGTAGGTCTTCCCCTCGCCTCAGCAACCTAGCTAGGAGCCTTGACCGAGGCACCTAAATGACGGTATATTCATAGAATACGGAGTGATTACCATAAGTCGCCATGATTCAGTACCCTTCCCTGGAAATGACACTAAAAAGTGTCTCAATTGTAATTATAGATGTTTACTCTCCTCAATTCAGTATAAGTCGCATGGTTTTCTATGGGATAGGGATGTTATTTTTTGAATCTAAATATCATAATAAGGGTGCCCTTTGTTTTTGGTGGGTACCTCTTTTAACAAATTTGTGATTTCAGTTGCAGGATAACATTGATCTCTTTTGTCGTACAAGAGACAACATTAATAATATCAATGCCATCCTGAATGAGTATGTTTATTTACGCTTTTCGTTACTTAATGGATTTAAAACTTGCCATATTTTCATTTGGCTGTTTTGTAATTGCAAGTTTTGAATAACTGCAGCATGAAAGAGCTTTCAGGAAAAATTAGCCAGATGCAAGAGCTTCCAATATCTATTGATCAGAATCTTGTGAATAGTATCTTGCCACGTACAAATTCGGTAGCTTCGCATGTCTTGACTGATTCTCATTTGGTATTGCATTTCATACGTTTGTAAATAAAGGACAAAGTTCCCTAGGGAGTAAGCTATATATTTTCTTCTTCTCTGGAGTAGTGGATTGAATGGGAATAGTCAAGACAGCATCAGATTCATCTCTTTCTCATCATCTATTTCCTCATTCGCTCTCCACCTTTCTCTGGTGTCTTTCCTTCCATCTGTCATCAGAATCACTGTTTTCATCTTGCTCCTCACCCTTACTCCAACTTCTTACACCATCTGTGTCTCTGTCCTACTCTCAATCTCAATTATTTTTGAATTTCAGGTGTCAAAATTCATGTTAACCTTCAGTTTTTGTTGGCCCATTCCCTGTTGTGAAATAGATTAGTTTGATTTTATGATAATACTCTATATAACTGTATTTAATACAATTCTTTTTATGGAATTAATTTGGGAATGCATGACAAAATCACAAGTAGATTGGTTTTATTATGGATTGAATTTGCTCAATCTTTCTATTTAAGCTTTTAATTTACAGCCCTAAGGGCTGTAAATTTCATTTCCATATCCTTTATTTTAGTATCCCATCTGTCGTGCATTATGTGTGAAAGATAAAATGGCCTGTACTCCCTATAGTTATCTTCAACTTGCAACTGCTTGATGGATTTGTTCGATTGCCTCTCTATTGTCTTATAGCAGTGATGAATGCTTCCAACTTTAATGCTGATATCATGCATTTTCTTTCCTTAATATTTCAACTTGTAAGGAGGAAAATAGTTTCAAAACAAAGATGGTCTTTTTTGTAATATGATTTGAGTGCAAACTGACATGGTTGTTGGTCTTTGATGCTCCAGTAGACAATGATGTTTGGCATGCATAGTGGATTGCAACCCAAGCTGGCGTCAAGATGTTGACGAGATTTTCAAAGAGTTAATAGGGGAAGATCTGAACTGGAGTACAGAAGCTTCTGCTGTAAATTTAGTTAGGATCTCCGTATGCTGTGTACAATTCAGTTGCATATATTGGGTTTGTGTGTAGAGAACACAATTTTGGAACCTGCGGATTGACATCAAGAGAAAATGGAGTCTTGGCATCACATGACTTCCATCACATAATAAAAAATGCAGAGATTGCCGACTACTATAAGAAGAGCATGTACCTCAGAGCATCTGGCCATCCATTATGTCTCTTGCTTTGGAGCAAAACTGTGTCTAGGATGATGCCACTTAAAAGTATGAAGTAGAGAGAATAACAACCCAAGGTTTCCATTTACAATTATAACCCTGTTCTTACTCCAATAGGCCACTGTGGTGCTAGTTGCTAGGTCTGGAACAAGGATGTTTCCGTTGCTTTTGCTTGAGCATTTCGGCCTTGGCAGTTTCCTTATTTGAAATTTATTGTGTAGTACTAATTGCTCCATCTTCGAGCTGCTGGCCCAACCAACAAATTGTTGTATTGTTAGAAGCTGTACTGATCTATCTTGCTACATTATAATCTTATTTTCCCACCGAATTCGCTGAAAAGAGTTCTTTTAGTTTATATTTGCTGCACGAAGTTGGAAGCAACCCTTGTCTTTCATAGCTTTGAACTAATGGTTTTGTTTTTTATTTTATTTTATTGATGTGATGCTATCTGTGGTGCTATTACTGCTATAGAACTACACCTGTTTATTTTTGTTAACTACAAATTCATTCTAAGATATCCGTTTGTTACCATTGCTAGTTTATAGTTCTTGTGAAAATTCAAACTTAGTTTTGGAAACTAGAATTGCTGGTTTCCATTATGTTTTCAAAAATTTGATGAACTAATACAATTTTGAGATCTTAGAACAGATTTGTGAAAAACATCACCAACCCGAGAATGAAATGATGGCCAATTGGCCGGGTGTGACACAAATTTAATGGTTGGTGATGGTGTATGGGTCAGCCCACCTTCCATGGAACAAGCCATTTGAGCCTTATGAGTAGTTTATGGCACGCAAGTCCAATTATTCGGTAACCCATCTACCATTTACAATATAGTGCCCGTTGGGTTAGACCCATTAGTGTGACTCATGGATGATCCATAATGGTGTATGCAAGCCCACTGACTATTCCCTCATCCTTGGCATTCTAAAAACACATTTATGAGTTAATGATAAATATGTTAAGTTCTCAACGTAAAAATACAAACATTTTTTCAAAGTATTTATTGAAAAGCATTAAAATAATATATTAACTTCTAGGCAGACCCTTGATCCTAAAATTATTCTCTAACTTAAGTATTAGAGTGGATTTTTAAAAAACACCACTCCAAAGGCTAGTTTCACTTATATCTTTTGTAGATTATTCATTTGTAGCAACTTAAGGATTTTCCCATTAATTGGTCCACTAGCAATTTTACATCAATTACATCATTTCTTTGTTGCTTGACAACTAAGTAACTTATTTCGGTTTCCTGACATAATAAGTTGGTGCAGAAAGGAGGGCTTATTGAAAACAAAAGCATTCATTCTTAAGTGAGCAAACATCATGGTGAATAGCATATGCTCTGCAAACACTACATCCTCATAAGGATCACCTAAGCATGCTTTTGGTAGTCGAACACACGTTGGCATAGCAAAGAGCACCTACTCATTGTAATCCCTACTCCTCACAAGGTAGGGGAGCCATCCAATAGAGGTGGTCAAACTAGATGGCAGGGAGGGGACCAAGGTCACTCTACCCCTCATGGGAAGAGAGACGAGTTTGGTCCTAACCAAATTCCTTAGGCTAACACAGTGGAATTAACCCCTGAAGGAATTGATGCAACAATTTTAATCTTGTTGAGGGTAAAGGAACTCTTGGCAGCTGCCTAGGGTTTAGAAGAATCAGAGCAAAATAGGTCTACTAAGTTACAACCTCAAGCAAGACACAGTTAGGCTCACGAGGTAATTACTACAAAACCTCAAAGAGGGTTTGACCTATGTTAAAATGAGTCTGAAAGGGGGGTAGGCCTTTAAGAAAGGAAGCCACGTGTAGTAATATCTTGTACGCGTATTATTCAAACTGGAAAGAAGCTGTATGGGATACAAGAGTGCAGAAGAGGAAGCATCCTTAACATTTTACAAGTCCTCAAAGTTTTGGAGCCAAAAACAAAGGAAAGCAAGAGCCGTAAAATTTTCGAGAAGTGAATAAAGCTTCCAAAAGTTGTCAAAGCTTCAATTTAAAAATGTTAGAAGCAACATTTTCAAATTCAATAAAGCCATAAGCTCGAATTAAGGGTACATGTGCGAAGTAATGGCCTTAAAATTCTCAAACTTTTCTCACTAAAATGACCATAGAAGTTCGAAGACTATTTAGTTTCCTCCAAGAATTTCAAAACAGCTTGAAGTTTGTCGGGCTTGATAAGAGAAGTTGCTGGATGTCAAAGTAGGAGCAGGTTGGAAAGCTTCACTGCTTAACTGACAAGCCTAAAGTAAGGGACAAACCATAAATTCATATATAAGGAACATTTATTCAGCACCTATCAATCTTTAAACAAATAAGTAGGTCTGGGGTAAATTATATGGGTCAACCCACCTACCATGGACCACAAGGCATTTGGGTCTTATGAGCAGCCCCTAGTACTCAAGCTCAACCAATTAGTAGCCAATCTAGCATATATAGCATAGAACCAGTTCAACTAGGTTGATTAGGCTAATTTAGGGACGATCTATAGTGGTACATGTAAGCCTATTATCCATTCCCTTATTCTTGGCACTATAAATACACATTAACGGGTTAAGGATAAAGGTACTCAATTATCAACACAAAAATACAAACATTCACCCTACGAATTTATTGAGAAGTATCCAAACAAAACACTAATTCCTAGGCAAGCCCTTGATTCGAATATTATTCGCTAACTTAGGTATCGGAGTGGATTTCCTCGGAACATCATCTCCAAGGCTAGTTTCACTTATCTCTTTTGCAAATTATTCATCTATTATAGCTCAAAGATTTGCCCGTCGATTAGCTCACCATCAATCTTACTACAAATGCATCCTTGCTTCATTACTTGATTTTTGTGCAAAAACAATTGGTCATATTTATAAGAGTCAAACCAAATCTAGCACTAGTGGAAATTTAACTATTGAACTGAGGCAACAAGTTATATCCTTTGTTGTATGGAACCTGTAGAATTGTTGAGTAGGCAAGGAACTTGGATATGTTGCTTACTGATTTTCATGCCCGTTATGTCAAAAAATAACCAATTTATAAGTAAGACATTAGCGCTTATGAATATGAGCAAGACATTTGCCTCCCATGTAATTCACGTTCTTCATTCCACTCTCAGCATAAAATGATATAATTACAAAATTCCTACTTTACTCACCTTTCATTTTTGTATTTGGGTTCTTTTCGCATTCTTCTTAAGCAACCGATGGAAAATCAACCTTCAGCGGCAAACACTAAAAACTTGCCGACATAAAGACCTACACTCCGACTATATTCCCAAATTTTTTTGCCTAAACAATTTAATTGAATTTCTAGGAAAAAAATTCCATCTTTTAACAAAGTTTTTGAAATATGAAAATTTTTAATGCATGATCCAGAAATTTCTCTTATAGTTATCTATCTTTAAGAGATTACATTAGAATTATCCACACCTTTAGCATTAAAGGTAGGCTACTACGTAAATCATTACGCTATTTCGGCTATGTTTCGTTAAACTTGATGTGCTATTATTCTATCTATCACAATTATGGAGTATTTTACATTAATCTATAAAAAGAAAATTTGATGTTTTGAAAATACGCATCAAGACAAAACCTAACTAAATCACACAGGATTATCAAAACGGTTTTAATAAAACAACTAAATTGAATTTTTAGAAGAAGAAAAACAACACTCAAAATAAAGATTTAATGTGTGATTTTGAAAATTTGCTTAGTAGTCCACATTTAGGACACAATCTAAAATTACTCCTCACCTTTAACTTCCAAAATGAGTAACAATGTTGATCTTTACTCTACTAAGGTCTCATCAAACTACTCATTATTGTTGGCTTGTTGTTATTGTACGTAGTTACCTCAACTATGAAATTTTTAATTTGTCATTAGATAAGTCATCCACTATAAAAAATTGAAGAAAATATTGTGTTTATTCCACCATTTATTAAACGAAGTAAAAACTATCTTGAACAAGTTATGAATTCTCTAACTAAAGATTTTATTAGATATAAAATTAACCTATCAATCTATCATAGTTTTAGTTTTCCCAAAAAATATTAAGATTTTCATCGTTTTTAAAGGATAGGGGGAAAGTCTCCAAAGTGAAGAGTTAAGGGCGCATTTTCGCAGGCTTATCCGAAACCCTCAGCAACTCTCATCGTCTGCTAGCTTGAGTTCTCACTTCTCAGCCCGTCAGCACTAACCATGGCCTGCAGTACAGCGCCAAACCTGCATTCCTTGGCTTCAACATTCTCTCTCTCCAACCGCTCCTCAAGTGTGTCAGCCACTTCTTTCACTTTCCAAATTCCAAAGAAAAGGGCCCAAATTCCCTGCCTTTCCTCCAAGAAACCAGCTTTTCTTCACTCTACTGACTTGGGTTTTGGTTTCTCTTCTTTTGATGGTATGTGCCCTAGTCCTACTATTTTGGTATTTTGTTGATTTTGTGTTGTTGTGGTTGATTGATAATGCATTTGTTATTGCTTTGTTTCTTGTTGAACTGTTGTGATACAAAAATTTACTAAAAGGTTCAAATTTTCAACATTCTTTGGAATTGTGCGTTGCGTTGTGCTGTGATTGTTTGTGGCAGAAACTCAAACCTCACTGTGTATGACCAAATGGGTTTGGCATTGGCATGCTAAGCTGAGGCGAGTTGACCGGTATGGTGTTCCTGTACTATTAGGTTACTTCACTGTACTATATTTCGAAAATTTGATTGTAGTTACGCATTTTAGAGTCACAATCGGCTGTGATTATATGTGGTTATTGAAATGTTTGAAGAAATTCTTGGCTGTGTGCTGGGTGGATTGTTCCAAATGTGTTAAAGCTCCTGATTCTAGATTGCTCGCTTACCATTGCGAACCCCTTTAGTTGTTAATCCCAAAAGAATGATGCCAGTGGTGCTATTAGTTTCGAAGTATATGATATGTTTTGAAGCTTTTGGTTATGAGTTTCAAGCCTTAAATTTTTTTGGATGAGGGAATGTTCCAATGTGACTTGGCTTCTTGAGAGAGCTGCCTTAATCTTGTAACATTACAATCGAGAAATTCCGTTTGCTCCCGTGCTTGGTTTACTTCAATTTCGGAATTTTAATTCCCAATGCTGGTTCAAAGTTATTTTTAGTAGACATAACCATTTTGGAGTTTTTAGAAGATTAGAGAGTAAGATATATTTTCGATATGGTTGACTATGTGGGAATCTGGGTTATGGACTAGGAACAAGCGAGACATTAAACTGAAATAATGTTTTTAGATGTATGTGTTTCAGTCGTATGTGTGATGAACATGATCAACATTCCCATCATTATGCAAGTGACTCGAGCATTTAATTAGCCAGCACTGAGATTGGCAGCTCCTGTATTATGTCATGATGATACTTTAGCTTATTTCTCCTTATTTTCTGGAAGATTGATGGTCTTGTGGTGATTTGAAAAACTAAGGACAAGTTCATCCCGTGTAACAGATTTCGTGATTTTTTCCTATGCTTGTATATTTATCTTGAGCTCAAATCAGTTGTGCATGATTGGATTTATTGTTGGAGACTCAAAATACAAATAACAGCTGCTTTACTACCATGGTTTTAGGAACTTTCACTATTTCACTTTATTTTGTAGCGAAAGCCAGAGCTACCTTCATACAATTTTTATAACATGAAAGTCTCCAGTTCCCAAAATCATAAGAATTTATTGGAAGGTAATAGGGATTCAGTAAATTTATTCTCTAAAGGGCTAAGCTGCATCTTTCGCTTCTTAATAGTCAAATTATATCTCATATTAACGATATATTTCTCCTTTTAGCTTTTAGTGTGTTTGTAGAGGTATGTGCATATTCTCTTGAATGAGTGTGCTATGTTAAATCTTTTCATTATATCTTATCTGAGAAGCGTAAGAGCTGTCACTTTCTTCAGGAAAAGAGTTCGTTCCTAAATTCATATACTTAAAGCTGTCTATAATTCTCATGCCCCATCTTTGACAGGCTTGGTGTCTCTACAGCTTTTAGCTTGGTATTCTTGTTATGCTTAAGGATATTATATTCTGTTATGCATTTAAATCAGCCATCAGACTTCTCTTGTGATATGACAGATTAGTGCTTGTTGGGAACTTATTTGTAGTCTTGTGATCATGGAACTTCTATTTTGTTAATGCTTGTAAGGATGAGGCTGAACTGGATGGTCCAATTTCTTTATATTAGTCCCTGGGAACTGATTTGCAATTCTTTAACAATCAAGAAACTTCTAGCGCATTCTATTTACAATGATGTCAGGAAGTTAAGTAATATCAAGTTAGATATGGCTTTTACCATCTTTCTTTCTATTTCTCCCCCGTTTAACTTACTCCGTAGTTGAGTTATGGTGTCCCATATACTAGTAATATCTGCTTTATTCTGAATTATAGTACTTAGGGCATGCTTGGGATTAGGTTAATGTATTACTATGGTAATAAAAGTCAAACTTAAAAACATGAATGAGAATCTAAAAAAAAATAAGAAAGTGATAGTGTATTGCAAGTTGACTAAATATTAATGGTGTTATGGGAGGTAGAAGAAGGGGAACTATTACCCTCATTTTGAAGATAATAGTCACCCACCCTCCCCCTAGTGTAACTATTTCCCCCAAAATGAGGGTAATAGTCCTATTTATTTACTTCCCAACACACCATCACTACATAATCTACTTCCAATCACACCACCCCTCTCTCATTTTCCTTGTGTTCACATTCATATTCTTATGTTTGACTTTTGTTACCCTAGTTATATATTACTCTCATCCCAAGTATGTCATTAAGTTATATTTCCTCTTTCATTTGGAAGATTTAAAGTTTTCCGTTTTGATTTTAGTGGTGATGTCAAATTTGTCAATGAGTCTATTTTGTTCAAGTAGATTTTTGACATTTACTGAATTCAATGTATTACTGTGATGTTAGTTAACAAAATAGCATGTGCAAATGTAGGTTTTCCTGTGAAGAAGCCTGGCTTTGGTAGGGATTTGATGGCCACCCAGGCCACCGAAGCAATTGCACCAACCACAGAGGAAGGGGCTGCTTCCGAAACCAAATCCTCAAAAAAGGCTAAAAAACAGAAGTACCCTCGGAGAGTGCTTGATGTGTATCAGATTCTTCAAAATCCCATCATAACTGAGGCTGCGATTAAGAACATTGCTGATGAGAACTCACTGCTTTTCACTGTTGATGTTCGTGCTGATAAAAAGATGATTAGAGACGCCGTGAATAACTTTTTTGGTGTGAAAGTTCGAAAAGTAAATACTTTGATCAGGTAAACTTTAAAATTTTCCTTTTCAGCATCCTTTTGTTCAATCCATCCCTTTCCTTGATGAAGAGGATTAGCATTAAATTTTGCTTCAGCCTATCAGCTATTGGATCAGAATTTCCAAGACCCCAATTTAGCTCTCCATCTCAGTAAAAGTTTTCATGGTCTCATTGAGAAATCTGATGACTAGATGGGCATAGGCATCTTATGTTTATTCTACATGGTTTTCATGGACGTTTGTGTTTACATGTAGCATTACATCTTTCACGCCATAATAATGCTCTACTAGACTACTAGTGCCCTTTTCAACTAATGCACGTCAGTTATACTATCTTTCACTCATACATGTTTCCTTTACCTGGATTTTTCTCCTAAACACTTACTATTTATGTTGTTCTACAGGCCTGATGGAACCAAGAAGGCATATATAATGTTGGATAGAGAATACAATGCCTCAGATCTCGCAAAGAAGATAGGAATCTTCCCAAGCAGCAGCTAACTTTAAAATTTTTAGATGTATAGTTGTGGCCTTCTTTCTCCTTTCTTGATGAGGACAGTTGTGCTGGAGCCTTGTTTGGAGATAGGATCACGAGTAATCTGCAATGTTCAAATCTTGTATTCCATTGGTAGCCTTTCAAGCCTCCAGCTGTAGTAAGGTGAATGCCTTTTGCCATTTTGTATCTCTTTCAAGTGTCACTTCTGTCTACTAGTGATATTGCACTTGAGATATACTCAAATTTTTCATCTGGATCGCCACAGGTTGGTGCACTCTGTCTGTATTGTTTGTATTTTACATTCGTTGTTGACTTGTACTGTTAAGGCTCAACCTGGTACAAGATGGTTCTAGTACTGCTTTAGCTAGTGATCATTATGGAACTAAACAAAAACTCCTATGTTCAAGTACAATCTGATAGATTTTTTTCGAGCTTTTTCAAAAAATAACCACACGGCCACACTACTAGATGAATGTTTAATATGTTCTTCAAAATTTTCTCCAAAAATATGGATTCATCTCGGAAATGCTATCAAGAGTGATCCCCTAATGTGTCTAAGGAATACAAGCTACCCTTAATTTATATTGATTCAGTGTTCATTCGTACAGCACTACATTCTTGCAGTAGCCAAGCTTGGGAAGACTGGATCCTCGTTCAATGTCATGAATGTGACTGGTTTTTAAGTTTTAAAGTAGATTTTCTGATCTCGTGAAGTGTAGTTCCATGGCAAAAGTATTTTCTTAAAATTATCATAAATTGGCTATATTATCCGACTTATCATTTGAGTTATCTTAAAGGGCATACTCCCTGTCAAATGGACACCCCCCTTGTTTATAAACTGTGTGAGATATAGGAGGCTGCTTTGCTAAACAGTAAACAAGAGTGCAAGTTAAAACTTTGATCACTAGGACTACAGAGAACTTCTTGCTTCCTGATCCTTCCATTGAACTTAAATTCAAATATGGTTACAAAAAAATTGATGTTGAGTATTAAACCGTTCTTTATCATCCCAAGTTAAGATAATGTGTGATAAGCAACATAATCTCAAATAAAAGGAGTTCATATTTGATATTTCAATATCTCAACTAAATGGTATACATGTTCGTCATAATTTTAGAGATAAAAGCCAAAATCAATTCTCGTATACATTACTTAGTTAAGTTGCTTTTATCAGTTTCGTGGCTCTCCTAACGTCTACACCAATAAATTATTTACTTCACTCATTATTAGCTGACAAACATGTTACGTGACGTGTCGGGTCGCATTCGTGTTAGATCTTAACACAAACAAATTAGAAAACAGATAAATATTATATCATATATAATATTGTCAAAGGTTTAGGATATATTATTTATATGAATATTTTCTGAATGCCCTAAGTTTTCTATCATAATTACGACTATCATAATAGTAACTTGTATAAATAATAATTATTATATAATACTTCAAATGACAGAGTTAATGCAATCAAACAAAAACATCAACATTAACTTACCCATATTTTGTATGTGGGTTCATATTTTCATGTCGTGTTATCTTTTACCAGCTACGTTTGTGGTATATTTTTGGTGTTTTAATGGGTCAATATATTTTTTTTGGCTCAAAACCACACGAGCAGCTGTCATTTTACCAAAGCCACGAACTACTGAATTACTGAAAGTGTGAAATTTACAAATCCAATCCCAACCTACTCTAAAAAACCCTAACACTCTTTCTCTCTTCCTACCAGCATCTCCCGCCGCCGCCTCCGCCTCACACACAATGCACGCCGCCATGAACATCACCACCC
The DNA here is from genome assembly GCA_026401315.1 of Dysphania ambrosioides. Taxonomy (NCBI): domain Eukaryota; kingdom Viridiplantae; phylum Streptophyta; class Magnoliopsida; order Caryophyllales; family Amaranthaceae; genus Dysphania; species Dysphania ambrosioides. Next base: position 1,219,977 of record CM048672.1, read on the forward strand.
CTAGACCTCACTCTGCGTTTCTCTCCGGCTCCACCTCCCTCTCCCTCCGCCGCACTACCCCTTCCCACCTCCCTCTCCCCCGTTCCTCCCCCTCTTCCATCTGCATGTCCCTCCGCGATGACGGGCCCTCCCTCGCAGTCGTCGGAGTCACCGGCGCCGTTGGTCAAGAATTCCTCTCTGTCCTCTCCGATCGTGACTTCCCTTACCGGTCCCTTAAACTCCTCGCCAGCAAGCGCTCCGCCGGAAAAGAGGTTACCTTCGAAGGCCGCACCTACGCCGTCGAGGAGCTCACCTCTGACAGTTTCGACGGCGTCGACATTGCGCTGTTCAGCGCAGGTGGGTCCATCAGCAAGCAGTATGGGCCCCTTGCGGTTGAGAAGGGAACCATTGTTGTTGACAATAGCTCGGCTTTTCGCATGGTGGAGGATGTTCCGCTTGTTATTCCCGAGGTTAATCCTGATGCTATGGCCCACATTAAGCTTGGCAATGGAAAAGGTGCTTTGATTGCTAATCCTAATTGCTCTACTATCATCTGTTTGATGGCAGCTACTCCTCTTCATCGCCGCGCCAAGGTTGCCACTTTTCCCACTTTTGTGTGAATTCCGAATATTTACGACGTTTTTCATGTTTTTGTTGATGATATTAAATGGGGTTGATTTGTGGTGCAATGGGGTTTGAAGTTGGTTTACGATGTAGTGATGTTGAACTGTTTGATTGTTAATTGTACTGGAATTAGGATCGACCCCCCCCCCCCCCCCCCCCTGTTTTGATGGTGTTGTATTGGTTTAGCAATAGCGTTTAAGCATAAATGCTTTGATTTTTAATGAGTTTTGCAATTAAAAATGTTTTAATGGTATTGTATTGGTAATCTGTAAACATCGAGGCGTACTAAGCAAGTGGACTGCTATTGAGAATTGAACCTATTTGCAATGTCGGAATTGGCAGGAATTGCTACTTGGCAAAGTGTAAGGAAGGATTGAAACTTCAAAAGAGCTGGCTTGACTGACTGTGCTCTATAATTTATCTTTGTTTAGCATGAATGATCTAGCTCTTTGTGTAAGAGGTAGCTGCTTTATGTAGTCATTAACTAAATCAAGGCCTTAGATTTTGACTTCTTGAATACCTTTATTATTATTTGTCTTGTCAAGTTCCGAACTATGCACTTCTCGTTTGCTTTAATATAATCAGTCGAGTTTTGTTGTTGATATTTTAGGTTACACGGATGGTTGTTAGTACATATCAGGCTGCTAGTGGTGCTGGTGCTGCTGCAATGGAAGAGCTTGAGCTGCAAACCCGTGAGGTATAATGTATATCATATTTTAAGGTTTCTTACTCCCTCTGTTTCAAAAAGTTCTTTCAATTTAAAGGTGTTTTATAAAGTTCTTCCTTCTTTTCATTTAAGGGTGTTTTATAAAGTTCTTCTCCTACTTTATTTCTTTTATGACAGCATAATTTTATTATCATTATTTATCCCACCATATGGGTTTATTTTAACTATTTTATAATGCTCATGTCACTATAACTATTTCTCTCATCTTCTCTATAAGTAAAAAAAGAATCACTTGCATTAACTTTTTATTATTCCTTGACTGTGTAGCTACAGGGAGATTTTTATGGAATAGAGGGAGTATGTTTTATATTTAATACTTTCAGTAGAAATGAAATTGTTGTTACTTTGATCATTATGTTTATCTTTTATTGGATTGTTCTTTGTGAAGGTTTTGGAAGGCAAGCCTCCAACTTGCAACATCTTTAACCAGCAGGTACTGCTCATGTGAATCATGTCTGGGTATCTCCTATGATTATTCTATTTTTCCTTGCCCCTTTAACCATTTTGTTTGGTGCTTAATGCTTTCTGTTTTGCAGTATGCTTTTAATTTGTTCTCCCACAATGCACCGATTCTTTCAAATGGTTATAATGAAGAGGAGATGAAACTAGTAAAGGAAACTAGGAAAATTTGGGTAAGCTTTTGGAGTACTGTGATATTATTTGTAGTTACTATAGTGTGGGTTTTTTTGTTTTTGCTTTGGTTTATTTTTCTTCAATTCCCTTAAATATTTGGAGTGGCTATGCGCTAAAGCTTTCTTGATATTAACCTTGCTTTTTTCTCCTGCAGAATGATATTACTATCAGAGTTACTGCTACATGTATAAGGGTCCCTGTTATGCGTGCACACGCTGAGAGTGTAAACCTTCAATTTGAGAATCCCCTTGATGAGGTATATTTTCTATGATCTGATTGACATTGCTCTTTTTTTTGGGTTTAATATTTGTATGAGTCTTTTCCCCTGGTCTCCCTAAGACTTATGAATTGTTCCTGTTGCAAAAGCAATTTACATGTTTAGAGATAATTTGGCTTATGTAATGAATAGGAATATACTTGTCATGAAAAATAGGTTTTATGTACAAATTAGTTGTACCTTGATCCACTATGGCTTAAAGTATTAATTCAGCCAATTTTCAAAACTTCCTAGGATTATGTTTTAATTTTGTAAGCAAAGAAGGACGTCTAAGGCAAGCATCCACCTCCTTCAAATCATTCCATATTTATTAATGTCATCTAGGGGTGTGCCTCACCTACCCAGCTATAAATCCCATAACTAAGGAAAGTGAAGCAAGAGGACCGATTCGCGGGACAGTTAAGTCATCCCCACCCATCACTTTGACAAATTAGATGTAGATGGGATTCCAATTAAGCACCATTCTGTGTTGGTGATCTTTCTTTATTGGGAATTGCTTGATAGAAAAAATGTTATCAGACAACGGAAGTTCAATCGACATATCTATGCGTGGAGCCTTGAAAGAAATGGGTCCTAGTGAAGAGTTGTTGATAAAATATTGACTTGTCGAATTTAGTGGTGAATCAAAGAACACCCTTTAAGGCATTAATTCTTAGGTGAAGTTTTTGTTTATCTTTTTATGTTGTCATCTTAGGCATGCATTTTGATTCATGAGATTAAGACTATTTCTTCAACCTATCACCAAACCGTCAAGTTCTCAACTCCATGGGGGATATAAGAAGTAAAAGGTAAGGCAAAGATGACTAAGATATGCTATGAGGCACTCTTGATGGAGCTATAAGTTGTCCCTCCAACCATAGGTTGTACATAAAGAATTATCATAGCAATTACATCATAACCCTAACCCCAACGGATATGAGGAGTCGAGGTGGAGAAGTTAGATGAAATTTTCTTGGATCCATTAAAGTCAAAACAAGTGGTTTATGTTGGGTGTGACAGTAGGGTCCTTAATCAACGAGTCGAGCCGAAGTAGTGGGCTCGGCTCAGGTTTGTTAAAGATATGTTTGGCTCAAGCTCGAGCTAGAAGTTTGATGAGCTTTTGACGATGGCTCGATCTCGATAGTTGAGTCGGAGTTAGTCTCGAAGTTCGACTCGAAACTAGGCTCTAAGCTCGGCTTAGTAATAAATATCAAGCATATTTAACTTCTCCAAATCCCCAATGAACCAAGTACGAAGTACAAACATAATGCCGTAACACTGCAGCAAGTAATGACAATCACGATAAAATTCATAGATCAATTTCTTGCAATTAAAACTATAGTAAAGAATACCAATTATTTACAACATTAATCATATAAATTAATCGCATTTATACCCTAAATTCAAATTAATCAAAAAATAGAATTCATAGATTGATTTAGGGTTGATGAAATTGATGGAATTTCAAGCTGGAGAAGGAAACCCACAATGGTAGGAGCGAGATAGCCGGAGAAGAATAACTATCGGTATTCAGTTCTTCTGTTCTTTGCCTTTATTTTACTTTTTTTTTGGGTGAGTTTGTGAGAAACCTAGAATTGTGAGACTTTGAGCCTAGGGATGAGACCGAGAGTATATATATATTAGAATTATGTATGATATTTGTTGTTTATGGAGTATATTTGGAATATTGGCCATATGGTCACCTTTCATATAATATTGATTTCGTACTACCATTACGTACACTATCCTCAACTCTCACTATTAAAATTACAAAAATCATTTGAAATTGATTTTGTTTTTCAAAGACATCAATCGAAGGAGACGTATGTTTTGTGAGTTACAATAATGGTACTCTTGTTTGAGGAGAACATTTGAAATTTGAGAAGTGAATTTGTCATAAATTGTATTGAAGTGGAGTTGATCGTGTTTATAAAACTATAGCAAATAGATTATTTGGCTAGTATTAGTGGATCTAAAGAGCCTATTACTTGAGAACTAATGTAATATCTTCTTCTTATAATGGTAAAATTTTTTCTAAGAAATAATAGACAACCATTGATGACATTTGATAAATGAGTTGAGATGTTCAATCGATTGGGTTCAAGCTCGGATAAAGCTCATTATGTTCATTTATTTCATAAAGCTGAGCTTTATCAGTTTTAGAAGCTCATAAAGTAAATGAGCTTATATATATATATATATATATATATATATATATATATATATTAAATTTTATCATGTTTGTTAATGAGCTGTACCTTGTCGAGCCGAGCTCGAATTCGAATTGAGCTCTATTGATCGAGCTTTGACCAAGTTGAGCCCGAGTAGCTTGATTCGTTAAACACCCCTAGTGTGACATGCGGAGTTGTAAATATCCTAGTTGATTGGGAAGTGGAGAGTATGTATTGATTTCATTGATATGAATAAGTTGTGCCCGAAAGATCTTTTCCCTTTCCCGCACTTTGACACTGTGGTGGATGCAATAGCCAGTCTTGAGATGATGTCTTTCATGAACTCATTTTGTGGGTGCAATCAAATCTTGATGCATTTTGAAGATCAAGAGAAGAAAGCTTTCATAACAAATAAAGAAAAATTTTCTTATAAGGTACTGCCCCTCGGTTTTAGAAATGCAAGCAAAATCTACCAAAGATCAATAAACAAGATGTTCAAGGGTCAACTTAATAGGACGATGGAATTATATATTAGTGACATGTTGGTTAAGTTAAAGAAAACAATGATGACATAAATGAGGCATTCGATGTTCTTTGAGAGTATGGTGGAACTCAATCTAGCAAAATGGCAAAATGTTTGTTTGGTGTAACCTTTGGCATGGCTACATGGTTTTTCCTTCCGACCATTAGCTCCATAAGATTTGCTCCATAAGGGGATATATGATAGTCCGGACTAGATATAGACAATTCTAAACTTGAAATTTCCTTCCAACTATTAGCTCCATAAGATTTGCTAGTCAAAGGCAATAAGGGAATTGTAATTGCATCGATGATTAAGGGAGTTAGGATTGCAGTTATCAAATCATTAATAGATCATCATAATGAAGGTGTAAAAAAGAGGATACAGTTAGTCTAAAGCTACTACTTAAGCTCGGGTTTAATGTCTTGTAAGCGTTTGAATTGATTTGTAAGAGTATAAGAGAGGAACCTTTAGCTCACTTGTGACATGACCATTGGCTGCAGAAGGTTCACCAATCAAAGGCGACAATTAAGGGAATTGTAATTGCAGCAATGATTAAGGGAGTTAAGATCGCACTTATCAAGTCACTAATAGATCATCATAACAAAGGCATAAAATAGGGGATATGGTTAGTCCGAGGGTTTAATGTGTTGTTAGCATTTGAATTGATTTGTAAGAGTATTAGAGAGGAGCCTTTAGCTCACATGTGACATCAGAACATTGAGAATACATAATAGAAACATTTTTCTGACTTGGCACTTCGTGTTGAAATTACCCTAAACAATAGCTTTTGATTTCTTGCCATTTCAGACATTTTTACACCCGGTGAGGAAGCTCCTTCATATGTTTTTCATGTCAGGTCCTGTGTATAATTTGAACCATTTACTTTGGCTCAAAACAACCAATTCAACCTATTTGCATAACATCCTTTATTGGGTCCTAAACTCTTTGGTTCCATTGAGATGGAATTTCAAGCAGTGAATGGTTCCAAACCTTGTTTGTCTTTATTGATATAATTAATAGGTGATGAGTTTGAAGATCCCGACATGTGGTAGTGACTAGTGAGAGATAGGAAGCTGCTATCATTATATTTGCATATGCTGTCAGAAGCACACAGTGACAAATGGGGTTGTGAATTAGGTTATTGGCAAAAAACTAATGCAGGGGTAGGATAATAGCTAATGAATTCGGAAAGTCAGAAGTAATTCAGTTAATTATTGCTTTTGTGAGGGAAGAACATATATTTTTGGAGTATAAGTTTTGGGTTGGGGTTAGAAATTATTTGGTATTTGTTCAGAAGTTTTTGTATTAATGATTAATGATGCCAGTTTTTGCCTCACCTAACCTTGGTCTGAAAGTTTTCAAGATAATGTGAGCCTTAAGTTTCATGTTTGGACTGTCTACCAATTTGGCCTTGGATGTGTTTTGGGTACAGGGAAGATGACCCTATCATGCAGAAGCAAGATAAACATTGACAAAAAAATAAACTAGGAAACACTAATAGAGCTATCTGTCTTATACTAAAAGTAATGACTTAACCAGTGTATCTTATTCTTGGATTAGAGGAGTATTCTTGATGAGGGCTTGCTCCTGATTCTCTGGCTAGATTAATGCTTCAGGCCACTGGTTATTTCCTCACTTTCTTCTACCTAGATGATGTCCGAATTGCATCACACAACATTAGTATCCACCTCTAACATTTGAGTGGTGAATGTGGCGATCATTAGGTTAAGTTATGGATTTTATTTATTTTATGCTGTATATACCCCCCCCCCCCCCCCCCCCCCCCCCCCCCACACATAGCACTGTGCCTTAATAATGGAAAATTTAGATGAGCATCTCTGCAGGCTAGAGTGTAACTACTTCCCACTCTCCAGGCTTTCTTAACACACCACATGAATTGTTGACAAATTAATCTTTTGCTTGAAATATAAAAACCTAAATTTTCCTGTATTGGACATCCACAAGTTGGCTGTCACAATTTTTTTAATTTATTTTTGTCCTTTGAATCTGTTTTTTTGACCTCTGAAAGGTATGTTCTTTTTAGGACACAGCTAGAGAGATTTTGGAGAACGCTCCTGGTGTTGTGGTAATAGATGATCGTGCTTCAAATATCTTTCCAACTCCCTTGGAAGTATCCAACAAGGATGATGTTGCTGTTGGCAGGATAAGGCGTGATGTCTCTCAAGATGGAGATAATGGGTATGAGCGTTGCTATTTAACCTTTACCTTTATCATCAATCTTAATTTAGCAACAGACTAAAAGTTGTGATGTTTGCAGGTTGGACATTTTTGTTTGTGGAGATCAAATACGCAAGGGAGCAGCACTTAATGCAGTCCAAATTGCTGAGATGCTGTTATAGATTTGTTCTTATTCTGAGTTTGTATTTTTTGTGCTGGGCTATATTTGGTTTCTAGCAGCCGAGTATTGGCCCCACTTTTCTGAGAAAATTTTGCAATCAAGCAACCTGCTGTAAAATCGAGTAATTTACTTGGTTTTCTGAGGTGAAAGATGTCTGTATCTGTTCTTGTTTTCCAGAGCATCTTATTATACCACTTGCTTGTCAAAATCCTTCCCGTGTGAACAATGTGTTTGGATAATAAGAGGGTTGAAAGAGAATGGAAAGGGACGGAGGTTGATGCACATGGATTGGGAGTAGATAACTAGTTGTACTCTCAAGCCATTTATAGTGAAAAAATAATTTAGGATACTTGGAAAAATAAATCATTTTTTGAGAAAAATAATGATTCACGGTTTGTTTCTCTATAACATTGTTATAAATCTGTGTATTGGGTTGAGTTAGGGCCGAAATGAGTTTGCATACAAATCGGGCAAGTCGTGATGGGCCTAAGAACATGTCAAATGGGTAGAGTTGGGTCGGGTCGAGTAGGCTAGTTCGGTCTAAAGAAAGTATAGTTTTATACTTTTATTCATGGAGAGTGATAGTTTGTTTGTATAGTAGAAAAACATTCATTATCTAAAACTTTGAAAACTATTGATCTTATTATTGACCTAATTAGATCTATAAAAGACCTAATATAACGTGACCTTTTAAAAGAATGATTAAATTAAGTCTATAATTTATTATACCTCTTTTCTAGGCTGATCAAGGACCCTTAATAGGGTCCTAAACATTTGAACAGATCTACATTAGTACCTAATCGTTGAGGTAGTGAAACAAATTACTCATTACTCAACTATTGTAATAACACAATGTTGTAAATACATGATACCTCAATAAGTATTAGAAGTTGTGAATAGTGTGATTATGTGCCAAACAATTTTGGATGTAGTTTGTATTGTACTTGCTAATTTCCTGCCTGAAGCGACAAAGTTATTCTATTCATAACTGCTACTAATTCTTTGATAATCCTACAAACTTTTTGCCAAGGATATTCTTTTTGGGCACATAAATGGTTAAATGAATGCATAAATTGCAGTGTGGATAAAATTGTAGTGTATCTAATGAGTGTAACTATATATAAATTGCAGTGTGGATATAAATCATCGAGATAAAACATTTAATTTTTGAATATTACTTAGATTTTAGGGAGACCCTTCCAAGAAAATATGTTAGTACAAGTATACTCTCTCCTTTTGTGCAATGCTAGTTATTCTCACTCTCTAGAGAGCTAAGATAGAAAAACAAAATGGATCAATAGATGGTTTCAATCACTTATCGAGCTTACTATGATATTATAAGGCCTACTTTAAGAATATGAAGGTATTTTCTCACCGAATTCGAATTGTTTAAAAATGTCCGAATTTTAAAAGTTATTATATATCAAGAGATATTTTCAAAATATATCCAAAATTTAAATAAAAAGTATTGATAAGTTAATAGAATCAATAAAGAAGGTTTCGAGATATTTTTATTTTTGAGAACCAAATAAAAAGTATTGAGAACCTATCAGAATAAAAAAATAACAAAATTTTAAAAGTTATAAACTAATCTTAAGATATTTTCAAAAATTGCCAAAATTGAAATTTAAAAGAAAAAACTAGGAGCCTCGTAGGGTCATATAAAAAGTTTTTTTTATTCAATCATTGTCTTAAATTTAGTCTTCAAAAGCCTAAAAATTGAGTTTAAGACTCACTTAGAGGAGTATTTGTCAATTGGTTAAAGTGGTTGTTAAGAGTTGAAGTACATGGTTTCTTTCATTCTTACTATGGCATTTGTAACTTTATAAGACCCATGGTCTGAAAATGCATGTATTTTGTCACCATGTCCTTATTTGTCTCAAATGACTAAATTTTAAAGGTTATTTATCATACACCAATTTGAGATATTTTTGAAAAATCTTTGAACTTGAATTAATAGACACTATGTGCTTTTATAAAACTATATAATGAGGTTTAAGCCAATTATTGCCTTAAAATATGGTCTTTATAGGCCTTAAAATGATTTTAAGACCCAACTGTAAGAGTTTTGGTTATGAATGCTTATATTCAAACTTTATGGTTTAAATTGTTCATATGGCCAACTATAACCCGATATTGCCCATGGTGGAAATATGAAGTTATTTCCTTATTGGGTCCAACTTTGCCCAGAAGGACCAAATTTAAATATTATTGAACATGAATTTTGAGATATTTTTGAATAATCTCCAAAATTAAATTAAAAAGTACAAGGAGACTCGTAGAGCCATATAAAAGGTTTTGATTCAATCACTGCCTTAATTTGATCTATAAAGGACTAAAAAAAAATTTAGGACCTAGTTATAAGATTATTTGGTAATTAATTAAATAGTTTATTAGAAACAAAATAGTTTTTTCTAATTACTTTTAGGGTCTTCTATGAACCTAAGGAACCATGGTAAAATAATAAAAAGGCATATCCTCACCGGTTTAAATTTGTCTAAACAACTGAATTTTAAAGATTAATATACTAATTTTGATCTATATTTGAAAAATCTTTGAAATTGAAATAAAATACATTATGAGACTCATAGATTGATATAGTGATGACCCAAATATAGGAGTTTTAGTAATAGATTGAAATGAAAGTTTAGTTTCAAAATAAATGGGTTTTTTTTAATCATTTTTAGGGCCTACTATGAGTCTATAACCCTACATGAACAATGGTAAGAATGTGTAATTCCTCACTAGATCTGAATTTATCCGAAATGCCCTAGGAGTCTGTAACCTTATACGAATAATGGTAAGAATGTATAATTCCTCACTAGATCTGAGTTTATGCGAAATGGCCGAATTTTGATGGTTATTATGAATTTTGTTTTAAAAATCTCAAAAATTAAAGGAAAAGTTGATGGGAATAATCTAACCTTTAACTGATTTGCCTTTAACTGATTTGCTTTGGTTAATCTAATATTTTATTTATTTTTAAATACACCTACCTTTGGCCCCTCTTTGCTTTCACTGAGCCATTTTATAGGTTACCTGAATAGCAAGTCAATTATATGGTGATGTGGCATAGGCAATTCCTTATCCTTCATAAATTTGACTGATTACCCCTCATAAAAGTAAGAACACCCTCTTCACGGATTACCCTTGGAAATTGACCTGAGTAGGAAAGTAGCAGATGACGTTGGCCTGATTACCCCTCATAAAAGTAAGACCACCCTCTTCATGGATTACCCTTTTGAAGCAATCAGAGACACCAAGATAGGATGTTTGAAGGCGACCTCTCTTTATCAATTCGCCTGGTTTTGCAACAAAAGCTTTACTCTTTCTATGGGTGTCGCCGCTGTCTTGGCCACCACCGTCGTCGTGCCTCCCATCATCCAATCTGCCGTAAATCTTTATCCTCTCCTCGTTGTTGTTGTCATCGTAGAGTGGGGCAGAGTGCAGCGCCACTGAATGATTAAGAGGAATTATTACCATTTATTCGGGTTAACGGTGATGAATGGCCCAGGTCTCCCAATGAAGCAAGAGATATAGGGAAGAGTGACCAAGTACAAACCAAGAAAAATGGAGAAGAGTGAACAGGGAAAGGCTAAGAGCGAGCAACGGTAATATAAGACCATAATTTATTTAAAAAGGTTAATTGTATCAATTACCTATTCTTGACCGACAATTGTAGGTCATATAATTGGAGGTTGCTCAGCGAAAGCAAAGATTGGTCAAAGGTAAGTGTATTCAGAAATAAACAAAAGAATGGATTAATAAAAGTAAATCGGAAAAAAGTTGGATTATTCCCATCAATTTTTTCAAAATTAAAATAAAAAGTACTTAGAGCCTTATCAAATGACATAAGAAGATTTTTATTCAAACATTGCCTTAAATTTATATATAGGTCAAAAAATAAGTTTAAGATCCAATTATAAGCATCAATGCACCTACGAATCTTTGAGACAACCCCTCTCCCAAATGTCAAAGTAGATGCAGGTTATAGGCATCAATTTACCTACTTTTGATAATTGTACATTCGAACGTGTTGTGTTGTAACACCCCGGTAATTCCCATTTTCCAAAAATCAAACCTTTAGGAAACTACCAGTATGCTACCGCCACATGTTCAAACGTTAAGGCTATAAAACAGAGTTTTGCAGCGAAAAACCAAAAGACTTTTGAAATAACATTAAACTTGAAACAAACTCCTAACATAACAAACTGAAATCACTACGACCCTAACATTAAACGTGAAACAAACTCCTAACATAACAAACTGGAACCTCTACGACTACAATATACCAAATAACGTTCACCTCTAATCCAAATCCAACAGTTTAAAACCAAATCAAACAAACATAATTTATTCTAAAATCTAAATTAAAATAACGTTCCTCTCAAACTTGCCTATGCATGAATGCTCGTTTAAATATCTGTTAATAATTTGCTCCCCAATAATACAAATGTAAGTATTAGATCATCACAGTGTCATTTATAGGCAAAATCCATGACCAAAAACACACAAGGCACGTAATCAGCAAGCTGAGTACATACAAATTACAAAGTATAACAGTTGAACTGATAATTAAATAAGAATAATTATAACAAGTAAGAACATATCACGCAACATTTTACTCGACTGACACGATAAATTGATTAATGACTTGGATTAAGCAATAGAATATGTTGTCTCCCCCATGTCCTGATTAGGACATTAAATAATTAAATAACCTATGCACTCCCGTCGGAGAGCAACAAAATACAGTATAAAACTTCAGATGGTGAACGAGCGTGACTCCGTCACCATAGCTAGATGAGATCTCAACTAACCCCAGTTTTAAGTTTAAAACTTTATTAAAGAGAGACTCGTGGATCACACGGCTTCCAATAAAAGCCATGGATAATACCCCGTGAAACTCCAACTCCTGATTGTCAATACTCTAGACGTGCACTAGCTTAGAGTTTTATTGCTTATTCTCTTTCTCTTTACGTGGTTCATTGTTTAACTCAGTTTACACAATCACCACAACACGCACATGTAAATATTACAGTTACACAATCGATCTCTATTATACTGTAGTTTTTAACCTTTTAATTTCGATCTCAACTGTTAAACCTGTTGAACAAAATCAACTACCCTCGTCATTAAGGTTTGATAAAATTCATCTTTACTCCAATCATACTATCAGTAATGAAGGAGTAATAATAAACAACCTCATGGATTAATTAACAATTAATACCAATTTAATAAAACACGATTTCTCAAAAATAATACCAAAACATGCCCCTAATATAAAGAACATGAATTCTTTGAAATGGATAACCAAACAATCTCATTCAAAGGGTTCCCTAAACATGATACTAAGTTTATATTTCACCCTAAATCATGCTCCTAATTAAAGGTAACATTTTTCGTAATTTGTACGTACCTAGAGTAAAATACACGGGTATCCACTTTCTCTATTTTCAAGCACCTTCTGCAAATTATTCTCCTACACCAGATAATACGACCTAAATCAATATACTAACAACCAAATTTAAGAAGATTACTCCTCCCATAGCTACCAAGTCATTTACAAAATAGTTAGAAATATCTAAGTCTCTGTCCACAATTTCCCTATTGCAGTGATGATGAAAATGGGTCCATCCTATGTTTTACTCCAAGATGACTTGTGAGAAATAATTCTAGGGAAGACATATTTACTCATCACATATAAATAATGCTGCTTCTCTACTTCAATCATCCGTCACTAAAAATCCACTTCAATGCAAAGCTCAAAGAGCTTATCTCAACATATAAACATCACCAAATCATGAAAGAAAATTCTCTCAACAATTAACTTTTAACAACTAGATGACTGACTAGCTATCAATAACTTTCAGCTTCCCTAAATCCATAATCCTAGCATTAACACCAAGTATCTAACAAATTGTACCTAAACAACTACCACACGTAATCATTCAACCTAATTTAACCCACCACAAATTCAAACCCAAAACAACTACAATTCATGACTCAACAATCACAAGAACCACACACATTCATAACATCATAATTTCATTAATTCATAACACATCATACATGAATCAAGAGAAAAACAAGAGGGAAGGAGAAGGAGATCGATTGGGGGCTTGTTGCGGCGGTCGGCGGAGGCGCAAGGGCGGCAGGGATAAGCGACAGTAGGCGGCACCAATGGGGGTAGCAGGCGGCACCGGTGGAGAGTAGTGGGTTGCGTAGCAGGGAGCAGTTTGGGGGTGGGGGGTTTCTACGGGGTAGGGGGGTTCCACGGGGTGGGGGGGTTTATTTTTATTTTTTTTGTTCTTCTTTTGTTTAGTATTAAGGTGTTTTGTAAAGTATGGAGAAAATGAGGGTAGATTTAGGTTATTTATTTAGGTAGTATGGTTATTGGGTTTGGGTATGATATAGTTTGGGTATTATAGAATTTTGAGTAGGATAGAGTTTTGGTAGTTTAGGCTTAGTGGGTTACTTTGGAAAATTTGCAAAATTTTGGGGGATTAGATTGGCAATGGAGGTACCCGATTTAAAGGAAAATTCATTAATCTTTCTCAATGATTCAATGAATAGGGACAAGCTGAAAGGGGAATATACCTGTGTAAATGATTTTACTATTATGAACCCTTAAATGACATAATTCCATAATCGTCTTAAATAGGGTGCTTATGAGCCGAGTCGAGCTCGAATTTAACTAAGCTCGACTCAAACTCAAAAACTCAAATGCAAGTTCGACTCAAACTCGAAAGCTTATGAGCCAAAAAACTGGAACTCTAGCTTGAGTCAAAAACCTTGAAGTTGAAATATACCATAATTAGAATGTGTGCTTTGATGCTTAAGAGATTATACCTTAATTGCTTAAATGACAAATACGAATTAGAGCGTATACTTTGATATTACTTGAAATCTTGTAGGTTTAATGAATTGTTAATGAATAATTGAAGGTGAAATATAGGGGATTGTGAATAATCGTTGATGATAGTTGGTTTTTTCGTACGTTATTATTGATGAATCGTTGATGTATTATGAAGTGTCAATGAATTGAGTAGAAAGATATAAGGGAGTATATATAGGAAAAGGGGAAATGGTTTAAGAAGAATAAAAGTGTATTCAGAATAAAGAGTTGAGGTGGTGGATTGCTTATATGCCATATTTTTGTGCACTGCACTAACACTAATCTTTTTTACAATATTAGTGCATTTGGCATGTTTCGAAATATTCTATAGATTTATATTTATTAAATCTTGAGTCTAATAAATAATAATAACTAATATAATGACCTTAAATTATGCCCAAACATAAATTTAAGCTTATTAATCAGATTTAAGCATATTTTCGAATTTATGGACTATGTTAAAAGTAATATTGATATTTATGAAACACTTAAAGAGATTTTCGGACCAAATGATCTCGTTACTGAATTTCATAAGTAATTTTTCAACACACTATTAATTCAGACCGTACTTGAAAAATCTGTATATTTAAATCATTAAACCATAAATAAGGAGAAACCCAATTTAAATAGTGGAGCGCTATTTACCGCCCCATATATACTCAAACCGCCCCATTATTGATGATTATGCCCTTTGACTCGTTTTTAACAAAATCGAACATCATACACTTCAATTCTTATTTCTCACTTCATCATCTCGTAAAAACCTAACAAAAACAAACTCCACTAAATTTTTCGACAACTAGTCATCGACCTCCGCGGTGGCCGGAAAATCATGTTTTAGTTGACGAAAACCGCTCTTCGGGACGCCAGAATTCATCGAAAACTATGGATGGGCGATTGTCGACAATGTAGCAGGTAAAAATCTTAGTTCGAGATCGGAAAAGGGGAATAATGGCCTCGCTGGTGGGCTAGCCGTATAAAAAAAACGGCCAGCCCAAGGGCCAGCCGTCTAAAAAAAACGGCTAGCCCTAGGGGGAGCCGTTTTGTTTTGGACGGCTGGCCTTTGGGCAGAAATAAATTTTTTTTAAAATTTTTTTTAAAATTTTTTTATAGGTTTCGACAGAAGATTTTGGCGGCAATGGTATTAATTATTACCCTCATTTTATGACTGCGAAAATATTACCAACGAAAGATAAGGCTTCTGCATAGGCTAAATCGGTTGCTATAAAACATGGATTTCAATTGGTTCCTTCGTCGTACAAAAGAGGAAATCTGTACATGAGATGCAACCGGGGAGAGAGAAACATAGGAGCAAATAGAGATTTAGAGAATGCTGAATGATCGGGGACTAAATCAAGCTTGTGGTTGTAAGTTTCTGATGATTTCACGTTCTGTAGAGGGTTGGTTGATAGTATTGGGTCCCGAGGATAACGGTAAGCACAATCACGAAATGATTAAGTATTCGGAAGGAAATCGGCAGATGAATGGTCTTAGCCCCGAAGCGGAGAAGTTGGTGCGAGATATGTCTGTGGCTCAAGCAAAGCCCAAGGTTATTTTGGCTGCGGTGAACTCCAAGTTTCCCGATGATCATCCCAATGCGCGACATATCTACAATTTTAGAGATAGGATGAGACGGGAGGAGGCAGGCGGACGGAATTTTATTAGTCAGTTCCTTCATCTTGCTACTGATAGCAAGTACGTGAAGTTTTTACGCTCTGATCCTGAAACGAATGTTGTCACCCATGTGTTTATGGCACATCCTATTTCTGCGAACTTGTTACGTACGTATCCATGGGTTTTGGGCATGGACTCCACTTACAAGACGAATATGTACAAGATGCCTTTGTTTGAGATATGCGGTGTCACTCCGTGCAACTAGAATTTCCTGATTGCATATGCATTCCTATCTAATGAGACTACAGGTAGCTACATATCGGGAATTCAGGCTGATGGCTGTTATTCGTGAGGTTTTTCCCGGAACTGCAAACTTACTATGTACATGACACATCAACATGGATGTGGAGAATAGGGTAGGTAAAATTTGCAGATATAAGAAGGTCGGGGAGAGATTCAAGCAAGGAAGATGGAGGAGTATCATGGAAGCGAAGTCTCAAGAAGATAATGACCATGCCATAGAAGTTCTTCATGGGTCGTGGGGAACTGCATTCCCTGTTGTTATAACGTATTTGGAGGGTACATGGCTCGTTCACGCCGACAAGTTCATGAAGCGGTGGACAAATGAGAAACTTCATTTTGGGAATACAACTAACTTAGATAATATATATTACAATCTAAATATTACAGTCCAACTACATAATAAGTACGAAAAAGAGAAAAACTGTGCGTACATGAAAATGTCTAAATAAATAACTACATATACAAAGAGTCTCATCCAGGGTAGTACTCGTACATAAATGAGTCGATGGCGTCAGCACAAGCCCCCAACTCGGGTGTCAATGCCCTAGCATCAGTGATAGGCTGGACGATCCTCAACAACTTCTCGACCCACTGCAAACAACGAAAAAATACATAAGTTAGTATAACGTTTAAGAATATAATATAATATAAAAATAAAGATAATCAAATTCCAATTAAACTTACGTAATGGGTGTTCGTTCTCTCTGGTGTAGTGGGAACAACCTCCTCGTCGATCAATATCGGTGTGAGAGACCCGAAAAAACCACTGAATGTAATCCAGAGATGATCCCTCTGAGGTGTCGTCTGCCGGATGGAACCGCCCAAGCTCGAGTCTGAAGGCATTAGGGAAAACCTGCCACGCCGACTCAGTTGTAGACTCAGCGAACTGTACCTGATAAGTACTCTTACCGGGTCTCGATGCCGACTCAGGCTTCAGAGGTGCCATGGGAATCACCTATATAAACCCGAACTGACGGAGGACTCGATCAGGCATATATGGCTCGATGATGTCCCGATATCGAATCCATCTAGTGAATGTCAACCTCGGGACACACTGTGTTGCGTTCATTCCGTAAGGGGTCCAACAAACCTAAGAAAACAAATGTCAATGTATTGTTCAATATAAGTACAACTACACAACCAAATAGAAAAAAGATTACGTAATACCTTAGTGGCCTGCATATGGTCCAACTGCTGACGGAGGGCTACCAATCGCCCTGCATCACCCGGCTCCTTCCGAGGAGTCCAAAGCGCAATACGAGGTCGATCGTGTCCAATACCAATATGTGGCGGATGAGGACGCAGTGAGGGAAAGTGCTCGTATATCCATGCCTGTAGAAGAGTGAGGCAACCTGCAATGTGTCTGCAACCCACTCTACTCGCCTCTCCTAGTTGTCGATATAAGCCAATGTCGCAGCACCCCAAGCATAACTCCCTATATCACGTATGGATCCGAGTCGGAGCTCATGTAAAAACTAGGGTCGCATCCTATTACTGCTCTTGTCCACGAATAATGTGGACCCAAACATGTACAACAACCAACCAGTCTTAGCAAAATATCTATCTCTCGTTCCACGCCGCGACAAGTATCGACAATGGAAGTTATAAGGACACCTCCCTTACCCCAATGATCTTTCGTAAATTGTGGCAACGTAAATCCCATAAACTCTCTAGCCTCCTCTATCATATCATCGGGGCCCAACATCCCAGAGACTGCACGTCTCTCAACCGGAATACGTAGAATGTGCCACACATCCAACAGTGTGATAGTCATCTCCCCAAACGGGAGGTGGAACGAGCTCGTGTCAGGCTGCCAGCGTTCAGTAAAAGCTATAATCAAAGCCATGTACAGGTGTTCGAAGAGAGAATACGGCAAATGAGATAGTCCAGTACCATCAACAACAGCTTTTGACTCCCTTGACAGAAGGTCCTCTCTCCAAGAACGCAATACAATGCAACCCCTCATCCTACCATGGCACTTCAGCACCCCTTTCTCCGATCTAGTCTAGATCCCACGTGCTACGTGACCCCCGTAATTAGGAATGACGCTACCATCTAGCGGCCTACCCGGCGTCGCTCCACGTACAAGCCATGTGTCATCTGCGGGTGCCTGGCGCTTGTGACTACGTGAGCTTGTGCTAGTGCTCGTGGTCTCTACCCTAACAAACTGACCCCTCGACCGAGATGGGCCACGACGACCCTGTGACTGACGTGGCACGAACTCGTCGTCAATTTCCTGGTCAAGCTCCGTAGTAAAGTCCTCCCCATCCTGATCACTCTCATCAACATCATCATCATCATCCTCGTCGTCGAAAGGACGGGAACCAGAAGCCCTAGAAACAACAGCTCGGACAGTTCTCGGGGAAGGGAGACTCGAACGCGCTAGCTCAAGCTGCGGCTGTGGGTGTAATTGTGTAGACCTCGCCCTCCTAACAGAAGCGACAACACCTCGAGCCCGGGTGTGGCACTGGCCAGTGAACTCGTCTGTGGTCATAAAATCGGGAATGACATGTCCTGTAACCCTCTATTCAATAAATAACAACATAATTTTTAGAAATACTTCTGAACGTCCCTCATATTTATTCTAACTTTACTCATTTTCATAACTTAACATTCTTAACTAAATTCCTAAATTCTTAAGTCAAAATTCCTAAATTCTTAAATTCTAATTCTAATTCTAATTCTAATTCCTAAATATTCCTAACTTAAAATATCATAATTAAAGTTAATATTCCTAAATTCATAAATTCTAATTTTCCTAACTTAAAATATCCTAATTAAAGTTAATATTCATAAATTCATAAATCCTAATTTCCTAACTTAAAATATCCTAATTAAAGTTAATATTTCTAAATTCATAAATTCTAATTTTCCTAACTTAAAATGTCCTAATTAAAGTGGATATTCCTAAATTATAATATTTTTCTAAATTCAAATACTTTAACTACTTACTTAAAAATTCAAATACATAAATTTTAATTTTCCTAACTTAACATATTCCAACTTAACATATTCCTAAGTTATTATTCCTAACTTCTAATTTACTAATTTTTCAAAACTCAATTTTATTTTCTATTATCAATACTCCTAATTATTAATTATTTATAATTATAATTTAAAACTACCTAAACTATTAATTAACATAATAACATTTAAACAATAATTAAATAACAAAATTAACAACAATAATTTATAATTAAACAATAATTAACAAACAAATTAACAATACGAATTAAAAAAAAATTCCGGATGGTGGCGGGGGGGAGCCGTCCAAAAAATCTGGTCCTAGGGCGGGCCGTCTAAAATTTTTGGCTTGCCCTAGGGGTGGCCGGAAATTTTAGACGGCCCGCCCTAGGGCCGACCGGATTTTTTGGACGGCTTCCCCTAGGGTTGGCCCGAATTTTAAGACGGCTTCCCCGCCGACAAATTCGAAAAAAAAAAAAACATACCCTTGAACGCGGTGGTCTTTCTCCCTCTACGGTGGATGCAATATCTTTTCCGGGGTAACTCATTTCCCGCGACAATTTGTGGCGGCGCGACGGCTTCCGGCTGGTGGGAGATGCGGCATGCGGCGGCGGGTGAGGGAATATTGCTGGCGGCGGTGGAGGAGAGTTAGAGAGGGATGCTTTGTGAAAAAAATCAAAAGCTGATCCAATGGATGATAAGATGTCATATTCTATGAATAAATGGGTATAAGTAGTAGAGGTGTGGTATGCCATGCAGCCCTAACAATGTGAGCAAGCAAATTAAAGAGAAATCTTGCCATTACCTCCTTCGAAAACAAAAGGCCGAATACTTTATGTTTAACGGTTGGCAAATCTCATATAGCAATGTTTCCTAAATGTTTCTCGAATTCTCTCAAAATAAGCTCAATCTTTAAAACAATCTTTAGAAGACATATCAACAAGGTCTCAAATAACAGCAAAACCCCGAATACATCAGTTTTTTGTAATAGCACGATTTAAATCCTACACTCGTATATCATTTGGACATTATCCCAGGAGATAAATGAGTCGCAAAATTACATCAAAGTGTAGAATGGACATCATTCCATTAAAAAACATAGCGAATCATTTGTAATACAACCACTTTGAAAAGTTTGAGTTTGCAGGGAGAGATTTTATAGCAAACTAGCGCTCAGAAACATCAAACTGATGCAAAAATGAGAACCCATCTATGGCATCAAAAAATTTGAACCACCCAAGACTTTAGGAGAAGCAAATGGAATTAGAAAGTAAAAAATGAAAATGAAAAGCAAAGCAGTACATATCTTGGTTTCTTAAATGCATTCAGCCAGGAGCAGGTGCTCAATTCTTTCATCTGCAGGAAGTGGGGTGTTGCAAATAGCCATGAAGGATTGTAGGTTGTTTATACACTAGCTTGCAAGAAGATGTCGTACAGTAAAATCCAATAACTTTCAGAACAAAATGCAAATAAATGCATAATTATACGGCATACATACTCATTCAAAGCATCTTATTTACTATGTATGATCATAAGGGCAGAGAACCAAGAATATTCTAAAGCAAAAAAAATCAGGTGGCGCCTACTCTTCACTGGTTATATATTACAAAAAAGGTGCAACGTTCAGAAATTTTTCCACCCAGAACACTTCTATGATTTTCCACCAAGACTCTGATTTCAGAAGAAACGACGACCAAAACACAAATAATTGTTTCAGTATTGCTACTCTTTCTGTTTCCATATAGCTATGAAATCCTTGCCTGCAACTGCAAACCAATCAAACTCAGAATCTGAAGTTGATCTAGTTAACCATATTATTTATGATTAAGTATTAACTTAACTCATCCCAATAGTGTACAACAGCAACTAAATGAACTCACAGATGCCACAAGAAGCAGCAAAAAAACACCAAGGATATCATGAATGTGGAATAGCATGTTGGATTAATATGAAAATTTAGCAAATAAATCGAACAGGATACAAACTACCTTTTTGCAAAGCTAACAAAAATATTTACATAGAGCAAAAGAAATAATTAGCACTACCTGCTTAAAAATAGTCCACCCAGCCAAAAGGGCCAACTGTCTTAAAATTTATCATCCCCAAAGCTTCCAAATCGACTTGAATTACCACTGCTCTGATTAGGACGACTAAAACCATAATTGCCAAAACCTCCAGATTTGTCATTCCTCCCACTGTCACCATATCCACTGCCACTGGGTTTACCAAAACCAGACCTGCCAAAACTATTAGAGCCACTTGAACCACCATATCCACCACCTGATCTAAATGAACTCCCACCGTAAGAACCATAACCACCAGATCCAGATTCCCTGGATCCACCAGATCGGCCAGAGCTCATGTTGCCATAACCACCAGAACGTCCAGAAAAGGAATTCCCGCCATAACCACCAGAATGTCCATATCCTCCTGGACGATAGAAACTAGAGTTCCCAAATCGATCACCAGACCCATAACGGCCACCACCACCCATATCCATCTCCGCACCATCAGTAGCAACTTCAGGAAGCTGTTAAAGAAGACTGCGTCAGTTATTGTTTCTAGTTGTGACGGTGTAATGTTTGGATGTGAGAAAACTGGTACAGAAGTTCAGACATTCGACAGCAGAAATACCAATGTATAACTCATCTTTTACACCAAAAACACAAACTCAATACATTAAGAATACAATATAAAATGTAAAAGATTTTGAGAATCTTAATTGAAAGTGATAGATGACTCGCTATTATAACAACAAAATCTAATCGCATGGAATTTAATAGGCCATTTTATTAAGATTCTCAAAAGGCAACCAACCATGAAAAACACTTAGAACAGCATGTAGCAAATACATCAGAAAGAAACTCACCTCTTTAAATCTGCATCCAACATCACGCTCAATAACCTTTACAGCCCTTGTTTGATCCGCTGTATACATGAGAATTGCAGTTCCCTTTTTGCCAGCACGGCCTGTTCGCCCAGACCGATGAACAAAAATTTCGGAAGTGGTAGGGAGTTCATAATGAACAATCTATAACAGGATATAAAGAGATAAATCAGGAGAATGTCCAGGGTAAAATTTTATTGAACTTACAGGAAGAAACTTAGTCCAAGTATTACTTCTGAATCACAATTTCAAAGGGGTCAAATAGAAAAACCGGACATGTGTGAAGCACAAATAATAAAACATAACCAAATTACTAGCATCTCCTGAACTAAGCCTTGTCCTTCTTATCCTTCTCATCACCACTAACTTTTATACCATAGTACAGAATTAAGGCTAGAGCTAATCACATTTGAAACTTTGAACTACAAAGTATAATCAGCAAAAATGTTTTCAATGCACTCAACACAAATGAGACATAGTACAGAATTAAGGCTAGAGCTAATCACATTTGAAACTTTGAACTACAAAGTCTAATCAGCAAAAATATTTTCAATGCACTCAACACAAATGAGACTGGTTCAGCACCATCTCCAGCCTCTCCCTTCATGACCAAATATTCAGCATGTATCAAGAAAAAGCTATCAGTATCAGCAGAAGGCAAAAATGTACCAGACTAGGGACTGCCAAAAACAATCAACAAAGATCATAGACCCACTACTTTTAGAGCCCGGCTTTACCTACAAATAAGCCAGGATTCCTAGCAATAGCCTCTCTGTTGCCAAAATCAAGAATTTTCATTAAAAATGAAAGAATTTTTGTAGAAAATGAAAAGGCATGGAAAGAAGATATTTAAATTGTAACAGTAGCATTTTGAAAGGAACCAAACTAGGACTAATCAATTAAATGAAGAATGTGGGAAAAAGACATGATAGAGATAAGTTCAAATATATACAAATGCGTAGGATTCAATTTCAAACTGGCTGATTACAATTTCAAAATATCAATGAATATGCAAGTTTCAGATCAGGAAACCCTGATACAAAACAGCCATCATATAATTCTTTCAATAAGTTATAAAATATGAAAATATAACAAGCATGGAAAAAAAAAATATAAGAGGAAACGGGCAAGGACAACAGGAGATGCAACTTGCAAGGCAGACAATAGAGGAAAAAAAATTACAAAATGTAATTGAAAAGTCAGCTATTAAGAGAAAATTCACCTCATACACGGTCAAATTTTCTTATTTCCCACCTTTAACAAACTAAAAGCCACAACTCACATAAGCAATACCAAAATTTCCAATTACAGGGGTTTCAAATGGTACCTACCAGGTCAACATTTGGTATGTCAAGACCACGAGCAGCAACATCAGTGGCGACTAAAACGTTTATTTGCCCATCCCTAAACCTCTGAAGTGTTCTTTCCCTCTGACTTTGAGAAATGTCCCCATGTAATGCCTCACATCTGTAATTTTTTCTTCCCATTGCATAAGCTACATTATCAGCATCACGTTTTGTTTGCGTGAAAACAATGCATTTCCCTCCGTTTGCATATTCCTACAAGCAATACAGAACTCAAACAATATATACAGAGTCCAATAAATGTATTGCATTTTGCATGAAGTGAGATGACACAAAATGAACAAAATTGACAAGAAATATCATTTATTTACCATTACAAGAGGTCCAATGGCACCTGCTTTGGTGCGATGATCCACTACAACTGAATGTAAAGAGATTCCATC
Organism: Dysphania ambrosioides; assembly: GCA_026401315.1. NCBI lineage: Eukaryota > Viridiplantae > Streptophyta > Magnoliopsida > Caryophyllales > Amaranthaceae > Dysphania > Dysphania ambrosioides. The sequence goes on from CM048672.1 coordinate 1,243,662, forward strand.
GGCCAACTTCTGATCTGAATCTCCAACCTAAAATTGATTAAAGCAAAAACATGAGAAGTGAAAAGTAGGGGTTTTCAGACATCTAACTAAAACAATATGCAAGACTCAAGCTTTTCAGCAGCTGACACCCGCTTAAAATATGACATCATAACACATGGAAAGACTTTTTTTACTTTCTTTCCTTCCCATAACATTAACAAACAAATGCTCCCCCCAACACACACAAGCATCTCTCCATTTTCCTCTGAAGAGATGGAAAAACTCTGTAGAAAGATCCGAATTCCAAAATTAATTCTTTTTCAATATGGGCCAGAGCCTAGTTCTATAACAAACATAACTAATTTCAATCTTACAAGATCAATCGTCAATGGATTTTTCAAATACTTTCTAGTCAGTTTCAGGATCCAATTTGGCATGGTGGCAGAGAACATCAGAGTTTGGCGGTTTTGAGGCAACTTCTCTAGTATAACCTCCACAGCTTCCTCAAATCCAACATTAAGCATTTGATCAGCTTCATCCAGAACAACGAACTGAACTTGAGAAAGATCTAAAGCCCCTCTCTTAATCAAATCAATAACCCGACCAGGTGTCCCAGCAACCACATCAACACCACGGCTAAGAACACTCATTTGACGACCAATAGGTGCACCCCCATATACACACAGAGTGTCTAGCTTTGAAGACTCTTGAAACTCCTTCTCAACCTGCCGTGCAAGTTCTCTAGTAGGGGCCAAAACCAAAGCCAAAGGATCTCTCCCTGCCCTGCAGGTGAATCATAAGATCAGATTTGGCAGCAATGCAAATGAACTAAGCAGTGCAGATACTAGATCTTCATCAATGAAGAAATCATGAAATTTATCCACAAGCAAAAACACAAGAGTCCATAACCCTGGTGCTAACAAAGTAAGCGTACCCATTTTTCTCATTATGGCGTGTAATCTTATCCAAGATTGGGATCCCAAAAGCCAGGGTCTTCCCTGTCCCTGTTCTAGCACGGCCAATCATGTCACGACCCTGCATTGCAGGTTCAAGAACAGCTTTCTGCACCAATAAACAAACAAATAAATCAGTCCCTCTTTTTGCTATACAACGTTTTAGGCTTCAAGGTAAAAAACTAAATAATCACCTAACAAAAAACCATCAGTCTATCACTTGGCACTCGGAGAGAAACGTACCTCTATGTCACTCATCAAACGTACAAACTCAAAAGCAACAACAATGCATAAGAATGAATGACATAAATTACTCATTTCTCCAGCCATTCGATTGACTAATACAGGTCAGCATTACAGCTTTATGAGATGGGTGCATGACATAAATTGAAAAGTCTATACACCAAGATTTCAAGCAACTGAATAGCTTCCATAGTTTAAGAAGAGCGAAAATTCAAGGCTTGACCCTAACTATGAGGACTATCAGAATATGATCCCACTACCCAACAAATTCATTCTCCTCACAAACACCTTCATTCATTACAAAACCCCATAAAGTCCCAAAATTTTTCGTTTTTTACACGCCCGAAGCCTCAACTCCCCTTCGAATGTAATTATCTATTAGCTCAGCTGATTACAGCTCCTACCACCAAACCTAATTGAAATTCATCCAATACAATCTCTAGATTGATTCACAAGCCAAAACTTCAGCAATCACACACACACACACACACACAAAAAAAAAACTGACCTGGATTGGAAAGAGCTTAGTGATCCCTCGCTTTTCCAAACAATAAATGACATCAGGATGAATCCCAAGCTTAGCGATTTCAAGACTTTCACCACCCGAACCCCCAGCTTTCGCCTTATCATAATCGGAGTAGTCCGCAACCGCGTAGCCCGCCGCTTGAGAAGCGAACGGCGCACGAAAATCGAGACGGTAGGATAGCGAGAATGTACTCCTAGTCACACCATCTTCAGAAACATGTCTAGACACGGTTGTAGCTGATTCGTTACTACTACTGGGAAAACCACCATTATTGAGCGTTGACGAAGCGGTGTGCGGGGTGGGGTGGAAGAGTGAGGAGAAGACGGCGAGAGCGCGGCGGGATGCAGCGTAGGAAGGCGAGAATTGGCGTCGGAGTAGAATGGAAGACGCCATTTTTCAGGACAGAGAAGAGAAACCCTAGAAATTGGGGGATCAGGGTTTAAGGAGAAAAGGGGAAGATTAGTGGAAGAAATGAACGAGGAAGAGTTAAACCCTTAATGTTGATTCTCGAGGATTCGAAGTTTAAAGCACAGCCGCACATCACACATTTGTGCTGATGCTTTTCTTTTTCCGAAATTTTCTTCATTTTATTTATGGAAATATCTCACTACCCATTCTATACTTATACTACTTGATCGGATTGGCCCATTCAAGCCCAGCCCAAAAATCTTACTTGGTCGGTATAATGTTGGGTTTATAAATAATTTCTTTTATGTATTTGAACATATTTTTTTCATAAATTTTGAAGAATGAAAAGTTCAAAATATCTAGTCGGGACTGATCTTTGTGCAATTTTTATTTATGACCCTTGTTTTAAAAATATATCGAAATCTAACCTCCGTTCAAAACAATTTAGAAAAATAACCTTCCATTTAGAACCGCTGTCAGTGACAGCGGTTTAAATCCGAGTCAGCAAAGCCTTATTTACCCAGTCAGCATAAAACCGTTGTCAGTGACAATGGTTCTAATGTCAGCATAAAACCGCTGTCAGTGACAGCGGTTTCTCATTGGCCAAGTCACCAGTGTAGAAATTTGGGTAAGTGCAGAGGTGGCTTAAAACCGCTGTCAGTGACAGCGGTTTTAAAATTGCCTAATCACGCAAAATATTTCACCCATCTAATTTCCATTTTAAACCTGTTTTAAAACATTATGATAACATCCAACAACCAAATTCATCATTTTCGAACACAAGTTCAATACAATTTGAACATATGTTCGTGTCAATTTTGCAGCGTTTCTCGTATCTCGAACAAAAATCTTCAAAAGTACAATAAAGATTGATATAAATGAAATTAAAATGAAACATAATAAATTACAATAATCGTAGTTATATATATACAATACAGTTTGAAATATATTTACATTAATTCCAGTAACATAAGAAATTCTAGAAACTAGGTCAGTCCTCCTCATCAACAGTGTCTAATCGAGGAAAGGTGGAACTCTGGCTCTGTTGGGTGAATAGCCCACTCGCTAGGTATCGGAATGGATATGGAGGAGACGTATACTGTGACGACTCACCCTGGGTGGACCCGAATGCACCTTGGGTCCTCTCGAAGGTCAAGATCTCGGGGGCCTCATGAGTCTGGGAAGAGGAAGGCATACCCGATGTGACTTATGCATCGTCTGTATTCCCGGACTCATGGTGCACTCGCAGTAATCCTCCCTGACCAACTAGCTCCAGACCTCCTACGCACATCTGCTTCACTCCAGCTGCGATAGTAGGACCAGGAAAATTTTGGTTATCGTGACAGTAGTCATGAATAACCAACAGTTGCTGAGTCTGCAAAGGAGAAAACAGTTAGAATCAGATAAATAAAGTAAAGAAATCAACTTACAAATAATGAAGTCAACATACCATGACGTGCAGAGGTATCCCAGACGGATGAAAATGTTGCGGTGGTGGAAAGAATGACGGACTAATGAAGAGGCGTGTAATGCTACGATACCATATAAGATATGGATTGTAATAGTCCATGGGTCCCTGGATGGGATGTCCCTGTACAATGGATTGGTTTCTGTTGTTCCAAGGCCCGATCCACTCAGCATGCAAAGCCCCCCAATCCGTCGTGGACCTCCCTCGACGATCAATTTCGTGCAAACGAGGGTAGGTTAGAGCTGCTACGGGGATGTATTGTCGTAACCCGAACTGTCGCATAACTCGGTCGGGTAGATGCATCTCCACTATAAAGTAGCAGATCAACGGAGTGAAAGAACGTCACTCATCTCGGTCAACGACATTGGGATATGGGTCCCAAACCATCTAGTCATTTAAGTCACAAATAATTTGATTAGTGGAAAATAGATAACGTACGACTCAATGGAAAAAAAAAACTGTTATGAAACATTCACCTGATCATATGTCATCCTATCGAGTGCATCTCTGTAAGAGTTCACACTAGTGGCCAAATGGACACGGGTGAATCTATGTCTAAGCCACCTCGTACCATGCGGCTGTTCGTCTGCGGGCTGTGGGGGGTTGTAGTAGATGTCCACGGGGTTTCCATCTCGATCTCGTCGACGACGACTAGGAATAGCAGGTCGACAAAATACCATGTGCTCCCATGCCCAAATCTACAAAGACATGAAATGGTTAGTAATCAAATACATACTATGAGTTAGCGTTATATGTAAAGCGTGTTATTTGTTAGCATACCTGAAGTATCACCAAAGGGCCTGCGACGTCGGTAGGAACGACATCGCTCCTGACAGTCACTGCGCGGCAGAGGTTCCTGTATAAACATGCCAACGCTGCACTACCCCAACTGTACGAACCAATATCACTCCAGCTGTGGTCGAGTAGTGGCAAATAGATGAGGCTGATGTCATTCCCAGACTTGCCAGGAAACAGAAACAGAGATATGATCAGCTAGCAGTAAACCCTAGTGTATCTCTCGACCTCAGCATCGTCAGCTGGAAGCAATCCAAACGTCTCTCTTAACCAACTAGTCCTCACTGTACTAATGGGCCCCTGACCTAGCGGGTCCACCCCAAACATCCTTTGAAATATCCCTCGTCCCTCGGTCGGGATGGAAGGACCAGTAACTGTATGGCCCGATATGGGCAGCTGTGTCAGTACAACCACATCTCATAATGTGACAGTGGCCTCTCCGACCGGTAGGTGAAACGAGTGGGTCTCTGGCCGCCAACGCTCTAGTAGTGTCGTAATGAGGCCACGATCTAGTATAAGATGTCCAAGTCTATGCATGCCGTACAATCCGGCAAGTTTGAGGTAGTGGAGGACTCTATGGTCAACAACCCACTCTAAAGTACTCCCAGGATGCCGAGTGACTAAGTGCTCGGCCGGGTCAACTTCTCCATTCCACAATGGAATGGATCTATGGTTCATTCCTAACCATATAACAGAGGGATCTCTCGGTCCTGGTCCATGATCCTATGTACAACATAAATGAATTCATTACATTACACCATAAATAATTAGAACATACATTAATTCTAGCATCATATCCTTAATATACTCGGTAGCTTCCAATGATTTCTGTGCAATGTTCCACAAACCCTTTCTGCACTTTTTTTTTTCCGTTGGAATGCAGTCCGAATGAAAGATTTCTTGACTGCCACATCTTTAATGGAAGTGTTCAGATTAGATGCTACATGTCGAATGCAAAATCGGTGGTACGCATCCGGTGGTGTCGATCCACTGTTCTCTTCGTTCATAACGTGAATGATTCCAGGGTGTCGGTCAGAAATAACGCACAAACCTCTTCTTTGGGTCACTCGATGTCTAGTACAAGCCATAAACCAAGACCAACTATCTCCATTCTCCTCTTCAACTAGGGAAAAAGCAAGTGGATACAGTTGGTTGTTACCATCAATAGCTATCGCAGTTAGAAGTTTCCCCATATACTTCCCGTATAGGTGAGTACCGTCAATAGTTATCACTGGTAAACAATGTTTGAAGCCGTCAATACTTGGCTTAAAGGCCCAGAATACCCTTTTGAATACATTTAATTATACCATACTCGGCCTTGTGACACCATTCTATTGACATTCCAGGGTGCATATCTCTCAAGGCTTGCATGAGCACCGGCAATCGTTCATAGGATTCTTCCCAACTACCATATACCGCTGCGATAGCGGATTGCTTACCATACCAGGCCTTGTGATAACTAACGGTATAGTGGAACTTATCTCTTACCATCTGCATAATCACAGTAACTTTAAGTGTGGGATATACCCGTATACAATCCTTGATATAATTGCCTATTAAGTCAGCACTTATATGTCCCCCCCCCCCCCCCCCCCCCCCGTGAATGGGCATCACTAATGCAAGTAACTGCATGGGGACCCTTGTAGGTCACAATAGTCCAACGTCGGTCCACAGGATTCTTTTGACGTGCACGAAGCTTCCAACCACACTTACTCTTACAAACCAGTTCAATGAGTCTCTTACTTGATTTATAAGTGGAATAGGAGTGGTTGGTTCTGATGCAAAACAATTTAACAGCATGAATGATTTCGTTCTTGGATGCGAACTCCATGTTCTTTGCAAATTCAACCCCGGGTGTGGAGGAAGGCTCACCTCCAGTCATACACCAACTACCATCGTCTACATAATCATGGAGATGGCCATAGAAGGGAACAGATTCCACAATCTCATTGTTGCCATCATCATGGTATTCTTCTTCTTCTGTTTCTTCCTCATCGTCCTCTCCCTCATCCTCCTCCTCCTCCTCCTCCTCTTCCTCCTCCTCTTCCTCCTCCTCATCATCCACATCCTCTCCTATGAAATCGGGATCTTCATCACTCCAGTCATCATCAGGCCACAATTGGGGAACTAAATCGCGAGAAGACTCTGCAACATACAAACCATCTTCATTCAAAGAAAATTCAATAATTGCTCTATCATTACGAATAATCTGAGCTTAATGATTAGGCATTTGTGAGCATGATGGATGAATCTGAGCTTGATGATTAGGCATTTGTGAGCATGATGGATGAATCTGAGCTTGATGATTAGGCATTTGTGGTTGATAAGGAACCATTATCGGTTGATAAGGATGAGTTTGTGAATGGAAGACTTGATTTTGTGTATACATTTGAAGCATTTCAGTATATGATTGTGAAATAGGCATAGCTTGTTTTACATTATGTGTGGAACGCATTTCTTCAACAAATATTTCCATTGGGAAGTTTGGGAAACTTCTAATACATGCCCACATGCATTCTAATGAGTAAGCATCATTAAGGGGCATAGTCATAGTCCCATGCTTCATTTTCAACTTCACCTCCCTTGTCCGATCCAACCCACACAAATCATAAACTTTATCAACTAACTGTTTCATAGAATTGTCGAAGTTGGACAGAATAATACTACAACTTCCACCTTTATACTCAACACTAGAACTTGATTCAATAAGAGTTCCTCCCCAACGACAAATCAAAGGATATTTTCAATTTTCCATAACGCCTACAAGATAAAGGTAGATTTAATGACAACACTAATAAGCGTTTGTCTAATATCCCATCCTGGCCTTATTTAAAAGCTATCTCCACCTCCAAATGAAATAGGATATTTCATATGTCTATAATGCAATCAATCCACATCTAAACCATATAACAACATCACATATTAATTCAACCAATCCAATCCAACCCAAATAATCTAAATATACTACACAACATACAAATAACAACATACAAATAACAATATCCAATCCAATTCAATCAATCTAAACCTAATAACAACATCCAATCTAATCCAATCCAAATATTTCTTTTACTCCACAAGCTACAAATATCACAACATTCAATCTACATTTAAACTAATACACAACATTCAATTCACAACTACACCTAATATCACAACTAAAATTATCACAATTAACAACATTCAATTCACAACATCACCTAATATCACAATTAAAATTATCACAATTAACAACATTCAATTCACAACATCACCTAATATCAAAATCTACACCTAATATCACAATTAAATCCAAATAATAATTTTAATCCACATACTACAATCAATCTAAACATAAAAACAAAATTCAATCTATATCCTAACCACAACAATCAATCCATACCTACTACTATACTATGATAATATAAAAATCTAAGATAAAATTTGAAAAAAAAAATTAAAAAAACTTACAAATTCCGGGAAGGAGGCGCGCCAGAGTGGAGGAGCTCGGGGTCGTCGAAAATAGGGACGTCACGCCGGAGGAGCTTGGAGACGCCGGAGTGGGCGAGGTTAGGTGTGGGTGTTTGTGAAAGAGAAATGGGGGCGAGCACGGGGAAGAAGGGAGGAAGCTGGTGATTTAAACCCAGGCCCCGAAGAACCGCTGTCATTGACAGCGGTTTTAACTTTTCCTGCTGTTCACTGAAGAACCGCTGTCAGTGACAGCGGTTTTTACTTTTCCTGCCATGTCACTGAAGAACCGCTGTCACTGACAGCGGTTTTATGTTGACTGGGTAAAAGGCTCAATGCTGACTGGATATAAAACCGTTGCCAGTGATAGTGGTTCTAAATGGGAGGTTATTTTTCTAAATTGTTTTGACTGGAAGTTATATTTCGAAATATTTATATAATAAAGGTTAGAAATAAAAATTGGCCCTGATCTTTAGTTGAAAATTACTATAAGTTATTTTCTACGAATGAAATTTTAACTCCCCAATGCTGCTAATAACGTTCTTACGTTGAACATCTAAGAAATTTAGCTTAACTTGCGATTTTTTTAATGTGAATATATAATTTATTTATTTATTATTATTATTTTAAAATAAGTCTAGAGGGATAAAAAAAATATTTCACGCCAAATAGTTTTTCCTTTTTCTTATATATTTTGTTAAAAAATAATATTTACTTTCACTACAATTTTGAAAAGTATTATATGTGACTATAAACTTTCAATTTTTTTAGAAAAATATCCTTTCATCTACATTATACTCTGATTTCTAATTTTTTTTTTCACTGATTAGGTCTAGAAATTTTTTTAATAAATAATTTACTCTTATTATATTTTATTTCAAATTGCCTTCAATCTCCTTTTTGTTTAATTAGCATTTTTGGTCTTTTATAGAGTACAAATATTTTCTTTAAAATTTTATTGTAATCAAATTTTCTATCTTCAAGTTTTGAATACTTCATATGGGTTCAAGGATGCAGGTTGACCAAAGCTTAATTTATATTACTCAAACAGTTTCCAAGAGTATAATTTGGTAGGTTTACAATGACAATGAAGAAGTATGTGTATATATAGACCCACTCTGATCACACACTATTTCTCAAAAGAAGGAAAAGGCTAATAACATGCCTTATCATATATGTGGATGATATGATCATCATTAGAAGCAATATTGAAGAAATAGAGAGTCTAAGACAAATACTCTTTAAAGAGTTTGAAATGAAGAATCTTAGAGATTAAAATACTTTTTTGGGTCAAGGTGTTGTATAAGGTCAAAAAAGGGAATCTTCATTTCTCAGAGGAAATACATTATTGATCTTTTTACCGAAAAGGAATGATGGACTATAAACTAGTTAATACTCCAATAGTGGTAGATCATGGTCCAATCGAGAACAATACCAAAAGTTAGTTGGAAAACTCATGAACTTGTCACTTTATATACCTGATATTGCATATGGAGTAGGAGTCACTTATCAATTCATGCAAAAACCACAAGTTGAATGCATGGAGGCTGCTCTAAGAGTTGTAAAGTACTTGAAGGGAACACCTGAAAAAGGGGTGGTATTTCAGAGAAATAATCACCTAGATGTTCAAGCATACACTGATGCTAATTAGGTAGGAAATCCTAATGATTGAAGGTCTACATCAAGATATTTTCCTCTAGTTGGAGGGAACCTAGTCACATGGAAGGAGAAAGAAACTGAAAGTTGTTGCTCTATCAAGTGTAGAGGCCGAGTTTAGAGAAATTGCTAAAGAAATAGCAAAAAAATCGTGGATACAAAAATTCTTAACTAAATTAGATTTTCCTCCAAGGAAAAAGTGTAAACTATTTTGTGATATGACAACCATAAGTATCTCCAAAAATCCCATCCAGCATAATCGAATGAAGCATATTGAGGTAGACATACATTACATCAAAAGAAAAACTCGAAGAACAAATCATATATCTTCTGTTCGATCGATCAAGGTACAACTTGCTAAAATTCTAACCAAAGTTGTCCCCTTGAAACTCTTCTATAACATATTGTACGTTTAAGTTGGGTGTTACAAATCCCATAGCCCAACGTGAGGGGGGTGTAGGAAAGAATCAACAAGATCACCAGAAACCAAGGCAAATCAAGCTAAACAAGGCAGCCAAGGTACACATCATTTAAGCCCTCAATTAGCATCATAATTTAAAGGACTAACTAAGGCAAGTATACTTTTATATATTCAGTCACCTTGTAACAAAGAAAATCAATGAAACACAAACTCATTCAAATATAAATCTATCCTTTTTATAGGCAGGACTAGATAAAAAGGCCTTGCCTCCCTGAGTCCCACCTAAAGCCAATTGCCAGCATTGAAACCATAAGGTGTTCTAACTAGGGAGGACTAAGTTTTGTTTCAGCTATTAAGCGAGGTATTGGCAGCACCACAATTTGATCTAGTTTGTACGACTGACCTCCCTAACCCTATCGTGGTCTCTAATATGAAGTTGTTTTTAATCAACTTGTTACCCAATGTTAAAATCTTAAAGATTACCATGTTCTAAATTAGCGAACAATAATGTTCAACGACCAAAAAATTGTACCAAATGCTAAAAAAGAAAATGTTTTTACTAATCTGAATAATATAATGAGAAATAAGTCAGAAAATCCCAGAATTTGTTTTTGGTGCCTAAGTAACTTAGTAGAACAAAAGAAAGAAAACTAATAGTTTGCATACCAGATGACAGGGTAGGAGATAAAGATTATGATTCAACAACACTCCAATTGTCCTTTGACCAAGTGGTGACAGTTTTTGAACAGTTAGAACGATTTCTCATTATGTCAAGGCATAGAGATGACTGAAATGGGGATGGGTAGTGGATGATTATGTTGCACCGATACAAATCTCGATAAAGATATTGATATGGTAGGAGTACGAAAAACGACAAAATCACTCTCACAAGAGGACCAACTTTGTTATATTTCTGTTCCAGATATTCTTCTGGCTAGGTGCTGTTATGATTTTTAACTAGGTAAGTCTCATGCGATATACGGATTGATAATAAATTATTTTATTAAATATTTTAATTATAAGAATTTTTTTAATTATTGGTGAACTTACAGGTTTTATAGAAATTTATCAAAAATTTTAATTGAGAAAATACTTTTTATCATGTTAAATGAATAAACCATTATAGAAAAAGCTAGAGAGAAAACATGAAATGAAGAGAAGAAATAAATATAGTTTTAAATGATTTATGAATTTATATAGTCACACAATTTTCTATGTATAATATTTTTCAATCCTATATTATATTTATGAGCCTGAATGAACGTGAAGCCTCCAAATTTCAAACGGAGTATTTTCGTTGCTTTGAGTAGAAAAAATAAAAAAATAAAAAATTTTTTTTGCTTCGGTTACCTAATTAATCATAGGTTTGGATGAAAATAAATTTTAAAATTATAACTTCGGAATATTAAAAAAATATAAAACAATGGAAGATAAAGATGAATAACTAAACGACGGTTAATAATAAAAAAATTATAAAATAATGGAGTTATTATTGCTTTACTTATGATTCTAACATGTGGGTATAATTAGGGATGAGTGGTTGGGATGATAAAAGAGAACAACGGTTGGGATTTGGCTTATGTGCTTTAATTCATGAAGTTTGATCAAGTGTTCTAAGTTATTATTTATCAAGCTAATGCCAATTTTAACCTTTTATGGTATTATGTATGTAATATATCCTTTTTAGTAGTGTCTATTATTGAAGAACTCAAAGAAGATAATCAAAGTACTATTGCGAGTTTTTAACCACTACAACGTCCATAAGTTATCATTTTATAAATACTTCACCTATTTTTAAAAACTACAACACTTTTACTTTTATAGTGTTCAATGTCTTACTTTAACTATTAGTATTTATAATTATCCATTATAAAAATTATGATTAAATATTTAATAGAAAATATACAATAGAATCAAGCTATAAAAGCATCTAATGAATTCATTCACATTTATACTACATGCTCCAATTGAAGAGAATGAAGAAATAAAAGTTATAACAATTCTTCAGGATAAATGAGAGGAAGATTTTTTTTTTCATCTTAAGCAAGATATGAAAAACTGAAAAACTTCAAATTAAACATTTATTACGTTTACTTCTTCTGTTTGGTTTCCCAACTTTAATAGCGTGCTATTGCACGCGCACATATTAGTCTAATATTAATGTAAAGTAGAAAAAAGTAGATGATATCATCTTTAAGAAAAAGGTAGGAATTTTTTTTTTATAATAACTTGACACGTGTTAAGTATGATATCAACTTGAGTTTTGCTTTAGTAATAGTTATGGATAGATGACTTTTCATATTTCCTATATCCTAGAGATGCTAATAAGCCTCCTATGCTGCAGCTTGGGGCTTGCAATTTTATAGTGTCAACTGGTTGTAAATAAAGAATTATTGCTCAAATGCTTAATATAGTGGCCAAAAATGTAGTAAGAATTAATGGTAATTATCTTTCCACAGAGTGAAATTAATATTTTTCCTAATGAATCATGACCCATCATAGCATGCTAGTCCATAACTCAACAAACACAAAATTACTCTTATAGCTAGTCCATATTAAAGTTTCCCGTCTCATGGTTATTGCAGCTCACCATCAGGCTACCTTAGCCAGAATGGGTGAGTAGTTTGTCGTTTGTTCCTTTCTTGTCTCTCTTTTGTGCTGCCTTGTCAAAATAAAAAAAATAAAAAAAAATCTCAACAAACACAAAATTAGTCTTATAGCTACTGAAGATAAGGAACTTAAATTTTGTGTGCATTTTGCGCAACAAGTTTCTGGCTTTTCCGCAAGTTGATGCAGAATATGTAGTTTGAATATTCTTAAGTACTTGTTGGATTATAGTCGTTTCATCTATAGAACGATTGGTTGTTTCTTTCATCCAGATTTTTTCTAGTGCCTTCCTAATCATCATATGTTGTTTACAACGATTATGCCCAACACTTATTGCTCCTCTACATAATCTGAATTTTTTTTTTTTTTGAATTAAAGAACATTAATGTTAAGGAAGTGACGATAGTGATAGTTTTCAATGTGATGGCATGATATGCTCTTTTGCTCAAAACCCTTTGTTATGTGGCAATCTCTTGTCTTATGTGAGCATTTCACCCTACATTGTTTGTTCAAACCACTTTGTCCTCAAAGATCACACTCTAAGTACTTGAGTCTTTTGAAATATTTTCTTGGAATCGAGGTTGTGTATAACTTATAGGTATCTTTCTATGTCAACTGAAGTTCACTTTCGATATTATTGTAAAAGCAGGCTATTTGTCTGCTAAACTGGCTGATTTACCGATTGAGCTAGTTTATCTCTTGCTAAAGGCAAATTCCTTTTTAACTAGTAGCAATATTGACTACTTGTTGGTCGTCTTATTAATCATTCTTTTACTTGCCTTGATTTAGCATACATAGTACTCTATCCGTACCTAAAAGAACGCTCCAATCCACTATTTAGAGTAAAGTTTAAAAAGTTTGACCACAAATTCAAGTAGGATCTTATTTGATGCATCTCAATGTAAATTTTTAGAATATCAAGTTTTCATAATTTTTTGCCTTACGAATTTGGAGATTAAAAAGTTTAAAGTTGTGTATTATTGAAGACCGTAAAAGTCAAATTGAGGCAATTTTTTAGGGATAAAGATATTACATATTTTGATATATGAAGTATGATGTGTTTGTCTTTTTAAGGTAAATATGACACTGTAGTTTTGTTTTCCTTTTCAATAACTAGAATAGATAAGAATGGGGTTTTTTTTTTAAAATTACTCAAAATTACAAAATTTCACTTAATCTAGCATTAAATAGCATAAAGGCCATAATGTACTGACCAGATCAGATTAGCCTCGTTGGTATTGAAATGTGGTTGAATTTAGACGAGGGACATTCATAGCTTTAAACTTTAATATATGCTGCATATATTAAAGGACGCTATTTAATGCATTTATTCACGACCTTATTTTGTTAGATCTTTCTACTGTTTAGGGATCGGATTCACTAACTTTGTCATCTCAGAAACTCTAACAAAAGAAATCAATCATATGCCAATTCGTTTAGTAGTTTCTTTTTCTTGATTCACAATAGCATAGAACTGATTTTGTTAGGAAAATGTTAAACATAACACTATAAATAGATTCGTATATAGCTACTCCGTATTTATCATTTATCGTGTCTCGTGTGTTCTAATAAGTGATTTTCTATATAATAAATTAAACTTAATGTAACACTAAACTAAAACCCAAAATGTTTGCTTCTTGCAATTTTCTTGCAATTTCCTAGGACTGGCTGTCTTACTCCTTTGTTAGATAAGAAACTCCAAGTTGACTTGACTATAATAATTTTCGTATAAATATGTGAAATTTATTTTGATAGATTTATATCAATGTATAATTTCCGTATATCAACTATATTTGTGCATATACACTTAATAATATTTAAGTTTTATGTTTATTTTGAAATTTGTATAAAAAATAAATATGTATTCTGTATTTCGCATTTGATGTAAAAGATTAAGTACATACTTTGTACTTAGTAATTAAGGTCCCCAACAGAAAGCATGACATGAAGTAACGATGTAAGCCGGCCTAGCACCTCCCATTGCCTACCATGATTCTTATTTTTTTTTTTTTAAATCTTGCCTACCCTGATTCTTAGGACAACTGGACTTTTCAGTTTCAGACTTTCAAAAAAAGAGATATAATGAAATCTAATGTGCGCCATTTCCTTAATTTAATGAGAAATAAAAATGGCGTATTTTACTTTTTGTCTTATTTTTATTTATAAAGTCAAATTTCGAAAAATTTAACTATAAATTTTCATTATGTTATAAAAAATAATATATTTATATGTGATCTTGTTAGATGCATCTCAATGTAAATTTTTAAAATATCAAGTTTTCATAATTTTTTTTGTCTTATGAATTTGGATATAAAAACATTTAAAATCGTATCTTGAAAATCGTAAAAAGCTAAAGGAGCAAATAATTAGGGATATATAGATGCAAACTATTAGTATACTTGGTACTTTCTTCCTATGAACATGTATTAGCTTCAATCAGGAGGAGATTTTGGACATATTTTTGGATCATATTCACAAATCACAAGTCACAACTGTACAAACGACAGTAGTATATGTTCCAGAAATATGGAATCCAAGGTTACATAAAATTGTATTGCTCCTCACTCAGCTCGCTCGCTGACTCACTCACTCACTCAGCTCACTCATTCACTCACTCCATCCAGCTGTAATATAGTGTACAAGTATAATACATATATTGCATTATATTTTTATTATTGAGTTACATTAAACTGTTCACTATGCATGTCATATGGTTGAACCTGCAGGTCTTCTCTTCTGGATTAGTCGAAGCACATTTATTGTGTAAATTGAAGTAAAATCTGGTGGGAAGTTGGTGTATATGAATGAATAATGATGCTCAGAATTTAAACATGTCATTGATAGTAAAGAGGGATGGTTCCATCTCATTTATTACCATTAGGCATGATTTGCTTGCTTTCATTTATAACCTACATTTGTATGATTATTGATTATGCCAACCTTCGTTTAATTGCTTGTCCTTTTTGTCTAGCCAAGCACCACAAAAAGATACAAATTAATCTTCTACGTACTGTACATTCTATTGTCCCTGTCTTTGCACTTTTATTGATGAGGTTCTCCTACCCGTCTTTGAAGAGACCCGACCTAAACGGACCTAAAATCGAACCTAAGTTATGATCCGACCCTAGCTCACTGAACTATCGAACCTAAGTTATGATCCGATCCTAGCTTACCTAACTATAACCTGAACTAAACCTCATTTCCGATGAAATGTCTATCACCACCTCTAAATAATGCAAGAATTAATAATCAAATACGTACTTTTCCTCGTTCATTCTTTCAAATATGCAACATCGGACATTTGGAACCGGTCCTTTTTATTTTAATTGACAAACTTTATATACCTTGATCTACTTCCATTAAACTTTTACTAATTAAAGCGTTTAAAACATAATTAATATATATCATGTGGAATTTAACTTCTATACTCCATTCTATTATTGTTTTCTCAATATCTGCTTTATAATTCATGTAATCACGTAATTAAAGATATTAATCGTTAAAGATAAAGTGCGTATTAAAGAATAAAGAGATTATTGAATGAAATTTTCATTGAAACATAAAACTCGATCATAGATCTAGGCAAGTCTGTCATAGATTACATATATAGGCAATATAGCAATGCAAACTAGTACAACTTTCAGTCTCTAATAAATCAACAAAACAAACACATGCATAACACCCATTAAAATTATTAAAAAGTATAGCATTTCGACATAATACGAATAATAATACTAGTATTTAGTATGTCATATGATTAATTATAAAGTACTCCATAATTAACTGATTAAGGTGCTGAAGTAGCAACAACAGCAGGCTTGCGTCTGAGCCTCTTCTCATTAGCTTGCTTGAAGAGCTTCGCTTGCGCGGCAGCGGCCTTGTTCGAGGCGAGGGAGTCAAGGAAGGAGTCCTTAACTTCCTTGGTTGAGAAGGCGAAATTCTTCGATGCCATGGAGTTGAGGAAAGAGGCAGTGCCTTCCCTGTAGAGGGAACCATACCCATCGTTTCTAGGGTTGATTAGCATTTCTTGAAGGCTGGTGCCTGAGTTTAGGCCTGGCAATGTTGTCACGCCGAAGACTCCGCCTACTGTTGCCCACCATCCTAGCACCCCAAATATCAACCCTGGGTGACTTCCCCAGTAACTGCATCCACACAATTATATGCAACTAATCATAATTTTGAAGTGTCAAGCGTCAATTGTCACTGTCAAATTTATACCTGATATACATATATTAAAAATTTCTCATATGTAAATATACAAAGCGCCAACAATCTTCAATACCAAGTACAAATTTAATTAGTATATTTTCCCTTGTAAATAATATATACGTAGTAATTTAGAATATATGAGTAAGTTACATATTACATGGATCTACTGCATATTACATATTTATATGACATGTCTAGTAACTACATGAACAACAATTTTTTCATTAAATTATTAATTAAGATTCTAAAAATAAATTCATAACTATATATAGAGATAGAAATTCCTAATTTATATCTAATATTAATATATTGGGGTATTTTTGTAATTTTATTTATATACCTGATTTTATTTCTATACTTGATATACTTTTTTTTTATATCTGATATAACAATATCATGATATATTATATTAGGTATAAATTATATATGTTTCACGTATCTTTACACTACGTAACACTTTAGTATAAGGGGTAGGGGGGTTACTTACGTGCATGGGAAGGGTGGTGTGGACGGATCAAAAGGAGTAGGAGGAGTGGTTGGACTCGGAAGATAAGGAGGTGAAGGCACCAAAGGTGTACTTGGAGTTGGAGGGTAGTATCCTCCGCCTCCACTGCCACCGCTGCTTGGAGGGGGTGAAGACACCAAAGGAGTCCTTGGAGTTGGAGGGTAGTATCCTCCGCCTCCACTGCCACCGCTGCTTGGAGGGGGTGAAGACACCAAAGGAGTCCTTGGAGTTGGAGGGTAATACGATCCGCTACCACCACTCGTAGGTGGTGGTGAGGAGCATGCACATCCATCACCTTTAGGAGGGTTAGTGGGTGTATGTTTAGGGGGATGATATGACCCTCCGCTTCCTCCTTTGCCAGGAGGGGTTGGGGTTGGTGAAGGGTAGTAGCCGCCGCTGCCACCGCTAGGACTAGGAGGGGTGCGACAATTGCTTTGTCCACCGGAGGAGGGTGATCCATGAGATTTATGCTTGTGGGAAGATCCATGGTGACCTGCAACACATATAAATGTCATTAATCATTTCCGTAACTATATCTAATATAATGAAGCATAAATCATACATATTTTTTCATAAAATTATTTTACAATCAACAAAGATATTAAAACTATATACTAGCTCTACTTAGAAATGATGTTCAACAATAATGTTAATTAAAAGTACAATAATTAGATTTGAATTAATAATCGATATTACAACTACGTATGATACTTTAAGACGGATGTGGTTCAAATCCGCATTCCAACGAGTACTACTACTTCAGTAGTACAAATAAACATCACACATGCATGCATGCATGTTCCTTAAAAAACACTAAAACTAATCAATATCCATCATTATCAAACATACATTTATTAAATCAACATCAACAAAATTAAATTAAAGTAAAATAAAAAGAGGATTAAATTTGAAGATGCACCTGAAGAAGGGGTAGGAAGATGTGGGTCAGCAGGAGAAGAGTAGTTCTTTTCATTCCCAAAGAAGTTGTTATCAGGGACAGAGAAAACGGGAAGAACAAGATTGTTGAAAGAAAGCATTAGCAAAACCACCCACAAACCCATACCCGTGTCTTTAATCCTCCCCATAATAGTTTTTTTTTCTTTCTTCTTCTCTCTTGTAGAAGACAGGGAATGAGAGAAATGAGTGTCTGTGCCAAGAGATTTTAAAGCAAGAGAAAGGCAGTGAGCCAAGCTAGCTAGGGCTATGGTACATAAATACAAGCAGGTAGAAGAGTATGTATGGTTAGTTGATATGTTGCAGGTTGCATTTACATTCCTCATGCATTTATTGATCTACTTTCAATCTCGATCTCTTCTTTGCATGCACTATGGTACTATGTCTACCTAGCTAGATTTAATTCATGCATATCTTAGATATTTTTTGGACTGGACTCACGGGAGTATGCATTATCGGAATTTAGATGATAATCCTATCTCAAAGATGTGTATAAGTGTCATAATTTTTAGAGGGTCTTATTTTTTTTATATGTTTAAGTATCATATTTTTTTGTCTTGATTTATGACTAATATAAATATATCAGTGGGTATTTTTGTAATTTTATTTCTATATATATGAGATTATAATGTTTATACCTTATATGAGTATTTCTGTATTTCTATATATTCTGTATTTCTATATCTAATATAATAATACCTACATCCGATATCTAAATATCCTCATATAATTTATATTAGGTATGGATTAGGAAAGCCTCGATCTATATATGGACTTTTCTAATTCATACCGAGTTATATCAGGATATTAAGATATCGGATATAGACATTGTTATATCAGATATAAAAATATAGAAGGTATAAAAATAGAGAAAAACATATATAAAGTATAGACATTATAATATCAGTTATAGAAATGAAATTAATAAAATGCCCCTGATATATTTATATTTGGTATGAATTAAAAATTTCTCTATTTATATACTCCTCTACAATATCAAATAGTGTTCTCACGGTCTCAAATTTGGTTTATGTGGGGTTTTTTTTTTGTCTTCCTTAGTATAAAATATATAATTTTTTTTTTTGACAATTGAAATCTTGAATCACACAATATAATTTTTTTTGACACGAAGAATTGAAATTTGAGATATAAGGTGGACAATTAGGGTCGGAGGATACGAAAATAAAAACGTTTTAAGTCGTATTTTAATTAGGGTCGGAGTAGGGTACGAAAATAATCGTATTTTAATGACTGTAAAAGTCTAATAATGTAAAGTTCTAAGGACAGAGGTAGTTAGGCACTGGATGCGTGCAGGCGTACAGCTTTCATGTTGACTCTTATTTGAACCTCTGTCAAATTATTTAATGATACTGAGTACTGACTGAAGTCTACACTCCACAGTATGGTCTTCCGATCCCTTCAATTGTATATCAGCATTGTGGTAAATTTGTAACTTATTTTTTCGCAAGAATATTTGGCGCTTAACTTTCTTTTTTTGTTAAATATTTAAACTCCCTAGTTTTTTTTTTTTTTTTTTTTTTAATACCCTTTAGGGAACTCGTTCTACTTAGAACATGGAAAATGAAGATTGTATTTCAAAGAATTTGACGAACTTCCACGTAGGTCATGTTATTTAATCATTTAAAGCACGTATAATTATTTCAACTTTTACTCGATAAAGCAAATCCTTGTATAATCAATGAAGTCTTTGATAGAGTAAATTTATGGTGAAAACCATTTCTTATAACAGGTCTTTTATGTTGAATTAGAGGAACAATTATAACCCTTGAGGCATAATACTTCTTCCTCTTTCTTTAACGCTTTAATTTGTTTGGTACAAAATTAGTAAAGGAAGGAAACGACATGTAATGGAAAAACAAGGAAGAGAAAGAAAATAAACAAAATTTATCTTCCTACTTTTGGTTTAAGCCTTTAAGGGAACGAAAACGAAAGGATTTGACATTAATTTTCTTTTTCCATCCAAATTTGAGAAGGAAATTGAAAATCTATGGAGGGAGATTTCCCGTCCATTCCCTTAATTTCCTCTTATTTTCTCATATTTCTTTTAAAATTAAATAAAGAAAATTCATTGTAGTGTCTTCCCTTTATTTTTTATTCCCTTCAATTTCCTTCAACCAAAAAGACGTAAATGTTTTCATGATCAATTAAACATTTTGATTGAGCTAAATAGCTACGATTAATATCCCATTATATTAAGGAGTTCATTCTATAAAAAGGGAAATTTTTCGAAATTGACCTTCTTTTTAACAAGGATTTTACAAAGAGCATGAAAAGTTTTCAAATGACTACCATCTTTGTTAACTTTGTGGAGAAAGTTGGTTTTTAATCCATACTTGATGAAGTGGTTATATATCTTGGTGTTCATATGTATTTTGATGCTATGCATTCTTGATGATTAATTCATGTTCGAATGAAGTGGACTTATATCATGATATTTAAGTGAGTGCAATATTATTTTCATGATATTTCTTGAACTATGTTTAAAAGCATGTCTATGAACCTAATTTAAGTGGTAAACGTACATGTTAGAATATCAACCGACGATCCAGCATATTATTATTGGAATGGTGAAAGTTGAGATTATTTAGGTTTGATGAAGCAATTGAAAATTTGAACGTCGAGATGATTGTAGAGGGTTGTGATTGGACTTGTATATTAGCATGATGGGGAATTATTTGAACCGAAACTAGAGTTCTTTGAAAAATAAGGTTTGATGTTTTTGAAATTAATCTCAATAATGTTTGCTTCATTGGATACTACTTATAAGAAGAATGATGCAACTTTAAAGAAAGATAGCAAGTAATCGAATACTACTAACAAAGTAACAAGTAGATATGACAATGGGTTGGATATGGGTATGATCTGATTAGACCCAGATTTATACCCATTTTTTCAATTTAGATCTATATACTTCCTAAATCCATTGGGTCATAAAATTTCATAACCTTATTCAAACCCACTGAATCTGATGGGTCTAGGGTTCAAAATAAATCTTTGACATATTTTTATTTCCATGCACTACACATTATATTTAATGGTATCCGAGTACAACCTAAGCCAAATATTTTGATTGTCGTATTTTAAATCTATTTATTCCCTATCTAATTTATTGTCGAAAGCCAAAGTTGTTCTTTTTTTTTTTCCTTGTTAGTTTATGAAATGTAAAAGAAAAGTCTTCCTTTTCTTATGAACTTACGATACAGATTAATCACAATAATAGAGTAACTTGCGGCTACAATTTACAAAATTAATACAGATAAGATCGCGGCTATTGTTAGCTGACTTAATATAATAGGCTGCATAATTGACGTTTATGCCTCCTCAATCTAATACACTAATGCCAGGGGTGACGACTGACGACAGAAGGAATAAAAGTGAATGGGAAGGCGTTATTAATGCACCAAGCACGTCTTCAAGTACTATCTAATCTCTTGCCAAAAAAAAAAGAGTACTATCTAATCATATTTATCAAATAATTCAGTTTACATGTTATGAAATGCCAAATCGTAATCTTTATAATATAATTCATGTTGATGTTGGGTAATGAGCATGAAGGTGGAGAATATGCACATCTAGTCCACCCATGCCGTACAATGATCAACACAAAAGACTTGATCAGTCAAGTCACGCATGTCTATCGTAAAGACAATCGGGCAGCATATTGACTAGCTAATCAAGGGACATAAAAGGGATGACACTCCCTAGACGTGTCTCTACCTAGGCTTTTTCTTAGTTTTTTCGGAGTTATCTCGTCTTAAGCATAAAAAAAATATATAATTCATGTGTACCATAATGAACGCGCATGTATAATATATGTAGAAATTTGTAATATACACTTTTCCGAAAATATAAAAAGAAAGCTCAATTTTACATTTAACTAAATTAATCACGTAGACGAACTTTAGAAGATACTCTTAGGGGCATTCCTTGGGAGGGAAATGGAAGAGGATCCATGACAATGGCCTCGTTTGGTTGAACTAAAGACCAATTATAATGTGTCACAACCAAATGCACGAAGATGAGAATATTGAGCTTAGCTAACTGGTAGCCTGCACACACCCTTGGCCCTCCTCCGAATGCAACAAAAACATAAGGGGATATGGTCTCTTCGAATCTATTTGGATCAAATGTCATGGGATCTGTAAAATACTCTTCACTGAAATGTGTCCCATAAGCCGTCCATAGTACCTACGTTTAATCAAGTAAGCAAGAGAATTTTTGGTTCAGTTCTCCACTTTAACGACAGAAAAAAGAAAGACTTGATCAAATTCTATTGAGTCTGACTTGTAGTGATCATTCATCTGAGAATAAATCTGATATCAACTAATTGAATAAGCGGATACAAATTTTAATTCATGAACCACTTCATAATTGTTACACATGTCAAATGTGGGTCGGGTTAAGTTGATTCTTAATTCTAGTGTTATCATTTTTGGTCATCAAATTTAGGACTTCATTTTGATCACATCCTTTTCGGATATATTATTTCATGATATTTTAGAATTGGGTTGAATAATTGTTTTTTTAAAGACCCTCAATTTTCAAGTGGAGTCTAAAGGGATCTTTGGGGTCAAGTAAAATTTTGTTAGGTCAACATGCTAATTCAATAATTTTTGGATAACAATGATGTTATATGACAATCTAGCATGATACAATAACAAAATCTATAATCTGTATGTATGAGTAGGACCCTATAAAGAGGTCCAACTGTTTTAATTGATTTTGGTCTTCAGATTGAGTGGTACTCATAAGTTAATTTATACATGATATAAATATATTAAGGGACATTTTCATAATTTCATTTATATACCCGAAATCATAATGTCTATACCTGAAAATGTTTTTATCTGTATTTATATCTTCTATATTTCTATATCTAATATAACAATAACTATATATGATATAACAATAGATATATTTGATATAACAATAGATATATTTGATATAACAATACCTATATATGAGATTTCAATATCTTGATAGGATGGAAATAGGGTCACATGGTTGAGGTATAAAGAACAAACCTTCCATCCTTTAGGAATGGTGAATCCGTCAAACTTGATATCGGTAATGGCTCTTCTGAAGGATCCGAAAATAGGAGGAAAAAGGCGTATGCTTTCACGAGTTACTTGCCATGTATATTTCAGCTTCATAACATCCTCCATTGTCAATTCTTCACCTTCTTTTGCTTTGTTAGTCCTAACGTCTAAATGTTCTGCATATAGAAGAGCACAACTAAGTCTGTTACACTTATATAAATCAGAAATTTCATTTCATGTCAAATTTTTGCTAGAGGAACCAATGTGCATAAGAAACATAAATTGATAGCCAAAAATCTTGATTGATATAGCTATTGACTTTGTGTGATTTGAAGTCACTGCATAACTAGCTAATAAATATGTTGTACATAATACACTGGTTCATCTATATGCAACTTTATATATATATATATATATATATATATATATATATATATATATATAAAGAGAGAGTTTTTCCTAATTCATACTTGATATAAATTATATCATGATATTAAGATTTCATATATAGGTGTTATTATATATCAGATATGGCTATTGTTATATCATATATAGAAATACAGAAGATAAAAAATACAGAAAATCGTATATCGATTATGTATAGACATTATGATCTCATGTATAGAAATGAAATTATGAAAATGCCCCCCAATATATTTATATTATAAATAAATTAAGAATTTCTCTCTGTATATTTATATCTTGAAGGCTTAGAAACTAGAAGGGTAGAATAAAGTTACATATATATGTACCTTGACGCAACAAGGAGTAGCAATGTGGGTGTTGAGCTAACATCTTGAAAGTCATAGCAATAGCAAAAGAGGAGGTATCATGTGCTGCAAAGATAAGCAGAACTATGTTATCAACAACTTCCAGCTCTGTAAGCTCCCCTAGAATCATCGCACCAACCAGCCTCGACAGCAACGACCGTGGTTCTTCAGCTGCAGCTGCAGCTGCTGCTTCATGGTGTTCCTCCAGGACTTTCCTCTTGTCCCTCACCAATTTAACCAAGACCTTGTCGATCTCAGCCCTTGCTTTCTTCGCTCTGCAAAAACTCATTCCTGGTAAATTGATAGGCGGGGAGAATACTCCTTCTAGGACTTTCTCGAACCACTCGAACAACTCCTCTTCCCCTTCCATTTCCAGCAGACACGCGCACATTATTCTGAAGGACAAGAATTTTGCAGTTTTGTACAGAGGGATGATCCTTTCTTCTAGGTGGTTATCACCCCAATTTTTAACCAAGTGAGCCTTGACAACCCTGAAAACCTTAGGAACTAATGCTTCGAGTCCTGTTTTTCCAAGGCAGCTTGTCAAGATTGATCGAATGACACGGTGCTGGACTCCGGACTTCTCCATGATAGAGTTTATTCCCATGAGCTGAACTGAAGAAGCAGGCCAGGAGCTAACCACGAGCTTAAACTCGTTAGACAGGAAGAATCGGGTGGCTTCAGCACCATTCACAATGACAGTAGGGCTCCCCATCAGCCTCGTCTTAAAGGTCTTGCCGTGAGCTTGGATCCTCGGCGCAATGAAGTCCTCGAAAAGTCTGTTCTTCTGCAGGGCTTTGTAAAAATCCATTGTCTCGCCTATCCATGGCAGCCCCATCTCCCCTGGTGGCACCAATTTCTTGTAAGCCCTTCCATGATTCAGTAGCGTTAACAGCACCAAAACACCGATAAATGAAGCTATAAGAGCGTGTACAAGGCTGATATAGTCAGCCATTGGTGCAATAGTATATATGTTTTAAGAGTTTCAGGAGTGCATATACTATACAACAAGTATATTAATAGTAAGAGCTCAGTCACAAATGCAAGGAAAGTTTAGTTTAGTTAGTTTCAAGTGTTGATTATTGATTCGTTGTACACTAAGCTAGTAGCATAAAATATACAGCTAGATATATAAGATAGATCTGGCATTTATATATAGTTTTTTGGGAGAATCAATGACTTCATTAAGAATTCATTGAGAGTTGCCACCAGCTTACCTAAGATCCAACAAATGGAATCAAAGCTGGACATAAGTGTTGGGGGGAAATGTAAGAGACATGTTTATTTTAATATCTTGATTCTAGAAAATTGTTAGTGATGATACAACTAACCGTTGAAATGGCAAAATTGCATGTAACGTTACTACGTTACTACGTTACTACATTATTATATTCCCTCTATTTTTTTTCATTTTTATTTGCTTTTCATGCACATAGCAAGATAAACTTCAAATTTAAAATCTTCAGCTGTAAGTTTATGAAGATTATAAAAAGCAGATATATAAAAATTTACATTAAAGACGACTTTATCAAGATTCCACGAAATTATACCTTTTTTGTATAAATTAATTTAACTCATGTTTGGTTACTTTGGTTCATGTTTTCCTACCGCACTCACATGCTGAATATGGGATCTCACCTCACAATAATCCTTACTTTTTGTTGGTATTAAGAAACACTTTTCAACTTTTTAGAAAAATTAGCAATAATTTGATTTAATTTCCTTGCAACTGAAGTCTTGGGACTTAAACACAGCTGAATTATGAGCCAATTGGCCAGATTGAAAAATAATCCAAAATTTCTTGTATTATAACTGGTCCATCTAGGAATGATAATGGATCAGAGTCGAAGCGGATCCAACAAAATCTGAATCCGATCCGACAAGTTCGCGAACCCTAATTTTGGATCTGAATCCGACTTCGAATTCGCAAACTCCAACTCCGACCCGATTAGGGATTTTAGACCTTTGTATTTGATCCATCAGATAAGCCATTAACGGGTTTGGATAGAACTTTTTCCTTCGGATCGGACTCAATTCAATTTGAATTGTCATCCCTAAGTCCATCATGGGAATCTCCCATTCGTGGGCAACCATTCCTTATTAAGTTATAGTTATGTTTCATGCATCCTATATATTACTCTCTTATGTCATACAAATAAATTTGTTAAGACTAATAAGAAGTAAGAAGATAGTGAGTATAGAATAATCGAGGTTCAATTATGTTTTGAACTTGGTGGACATTTTTAACTATGTACTCCGTATTTTCTGCTAAACAAACTAATAATGCATGATAGATAATGCCGACCTAGTTTTAATAAATAAAAAAAAGAGATTATAATTTTACATATATTTTGTATGAGCATAATTAGTACTCCCTCCATTTATATTTGTATAAAAATAATTTAAATTAATATAAAAACAAGATTGGATTCTATTAAAAAAATGATAACTAGAACTGTGCATGCGGGAAATCTGGAATACATCACCACCAGTCACCTCCATCATAAATAGAAACTGTAGATCCAAACAGAAGAACAAGGTGGGAAGAAACATTATGGTCCACTTATCACTTGGGAAGCAAAAGTTTCTGAAATGTGTTCATTATGTATAATTCTCCACAAGTCCATATAATTTTAGTAGATAAGCATGATACTGCTGAAATATAACATCAAAATAAGAACACTGCCGCGGCACAAACCAATGAAAACTAAAATAGGAAACTAATTAGCCCAGACTCCAGAGGTGCAAATAAAGAGCATCCTAAATGAAAACAATTCGACCATCTCTAAGCTTGAAGATGTTCTACTCCTTTTATTTTGCACTAACCATTACATATTTGTGAAGTGCATGATTGAGTGCAAAGTTTTCAATCATTCTTCCACATACTCTCAGTGAAGACAACACCGATGAATAACATGAGAAACATACAAATTCCTATCCAGCACTTCATACTTGATGCAAAATCAAGTGTATCATTGTATATTAGTCTATCTCTACCACATCCCTTTTTAAGCATCGCGAAATGTGCAGTAAGAGTTGGCAAGCTTAAAAGAAACCACACATCAGAGAAAAAAAATTCTTCAATCAGCTAATCTTCCTTGCGCAAAAAATCTATCTAAAAACAGAGACCAACCTGTAAGGACACAGATGCATGAATTAGATACTCACAAGTTTTAGCCATTATCACGGCATTGCAAACATTATAAAATGAAAGTGACACACACTATTGTAGGCATGTAGTGAATGAGAAATCAGAATTGCAGATTATAGTCATCATATCTATATGTATTCCAGATAATAACTCATAAAAGTCAAATTTCATCAAAGAAACATACAACTATCACATTGGAGGAAAGACCAAAAGCAACCCTTGCTAAGCGAAGACTCTTAGAAACCTAGAAAATACCAGACACGCATTATTTAATATAACGCAAATTTTGAACAAGCTAAAACTCCGCAAATACTTAAGGGGACTAGCACCAGAAAACAGTTGCTTCTGCCCCAAAAAAAATATTGAAACTTTTAGAGAAGAAACAAGAATTTTGATTTTCTATATATATACACAGTTACAATAGTAACTAAAGAGTAACCATCAGAAATCTTATTGCTACAAATGAATAGCTTCCTCACATATGAAGTTTAAATAATTATATGGCTCAAACAATGCAAAAAGCTTCTAAATCAAGTAAACCAATACAACTTCTCAGGTACTTCATCGGGGAAACTAGCCAGCATTTAACATAGGACTTCAATATAATTCCATCTTATTTCAAGGAAACTCAAAAAATGGGTCAGATTTCCTATGTGCTAACTGCTGCACATATATTTTTTATCAAAGAAACACCATTATAACTGGAAATAAGGAAGTCAGTAACTGGAATCTGTACTCTGTACTCTGTACCAATTGACCAGGGTGCAGTGAATTCATAACTCAAAACCATTGAAAGGTAGGCTAGAGCCAGAAAGTAAACACAGGTATAGAGCAGTAGAAGCAGACAATGTAAGATTCAAGACATGAGATTGCGGATACAATCTTTTTTCGTGTATGTGGAGAGGAAAATTTCAGGCTGACAAAGATAGCAGCTGTGCTTTACCTAAGCAATCCAAAATCAAGAACCAAATGACTACCCTTTTAACACATTTTATACATTGAACCATATTCTATGCCAATCTGAAACATAAGTTTTTTCACCACATAAATACTGTACATTGTATTGCAATGAAGGCGTATCATGAAAGTTGATTGCACAAATTCATTCTCTAGAGTGCATTTTTTTATTCTACAAAAGCATATCTTAACTTAAACTTCAGAAATCCACAAACAATTATTACTCAAACTCTTCCATTTCCAACTCATCCTTCTCCCATAAAATGTTATAAGTCTAATACATGTATAGCAAAGATAAGTAGGTTATTCCCCTTTCAATAAACCAACATAACAATATAAGATTCATATACTTTGGGGTTAGTTCATTATGCTGTACCAACCGAACAAATCTAAATTTACCTATTTTCAGAACACAAAACAGATGAACAAGAAACCTGAGAAAGGTTTAACTTGCCTATCAAGGCTATCATGATAGACATTCCTTTTTATACAATCTATAGAAATTTTTGGCTCTAAACAAAATGACTCCCTTTTCCCAAATTATCACAAGGACAGAAGGGTTCAGGATAAAAATAAAATAAAACTACTAGAGTGATTTATACTCCATGGAATCATATCATATGATAATGGGAGGTTGAGAGATAACAATTATTATTCCAAGACAGGTGGAGTATTATTTAGTAATTTTACCACAGTAGGACTTAGTTTGCAATTAATGTATTGGTTCATGTCTTACCATCTTTCACAAATACAGCCTATACCACTACCGGTAGTAATTTCAGTTATTCAGTTCCTCTTAAGTAAATAGGGGTAAGAGATTAGAAACTTGGAAAATACTTATGATGGTTAGGTTGTGAGTACTTGTGCCACATATATGGCAAAGAAAACATGGAAGATGCACTTAGCAAATCTAACACATAAGAGACTTAAGAAAAAAAGCATACAACAGCAATGTCCTTCCCTATTCTAGCAAGGAACAAAAGCTCTTATCTAATTATATCATTTCTTGTTGACTTGATTTCACAAATACCGTATAGCTATCTTTTTCACCTGAATTTCCCTTACAGCCTTACCTAAACTTATTGGAATTTATCTTGAATTCTTGATTCACTTGAATTCATTAATAGTTGTTTTTATTATTATATATTTATATTTCATTCTGAATTTATTAATAGTTGTTTTTACTATTATATATTTATATTTCATTCCTTAATCATAATTGATATAAGTCAATCTAATATGCATGTTTTTTATTTTCTAAGGAAATTACTTGAGGCTAAGAGACCCCATCTTTATTGGACTCCATGTGCTGCACATTGCTTGGATTTGATGTTGGAGGATATCGGAAAACTACCAAAAGTTATGAATGCTTCGAAGAAGTGCATGTTCATCAATGGTTATATTTATAACCATTGCGCTCTTGTGAATATGATGAGGAGATTTACAATGCAAAAGAATTTGCATAGGCCCGCGGTCACAAGATTTGCTACTTCGTTCATTACTCTTTCACAATACCATAGACAAAAGAGTAATTTGAGGAAGATGGTTACTTCACAAGAATGGAATGACTCTAAATGGCCAAGGCAAGCGGGGGGGGGGGGGGGGATATCATCCTATATTTTGCAAGATATCTTTTGGAAGAATGTCTTGTATGCCTTGAAGTTGGTGGGCCCGCTTGTGAAAGTACTTAGGATTGTTGATGGTGAGAGAAAGCCACCTATGGGGTACATTTATGAAGCTAGTGATAGGGCTAAGGAAATATTCAAAAGAGTTTTGGGTTCAAGGAGGAGAAGTATAAGCAAGCCTTTGAAATCATTGACAAAAAGTGGGATTGTCAACTTCATCGACCTTTGCATGCGGCCGGATTTTATCTAAATCCGGAATTTCATTATGATCGTCCTAATGAGGTTCTTTGTGGAGAAGGGTTTGTATGATTGCATTGAGAGGTTGGTGCCGGATGTGGCTATTCAAGATAAGATTATGATTGAGTTAGATTCTTTTGAGAATAGCACCGAACTCTTTGGCCATAACATGGCAATTAGGCATAGGAAGATTAAATCTCCCGGTGAATGGTGGTCATGTTATGGTTCTTCAACTCCACACCTCAAAACCTTTGCCATAAAAGTTCTTAGCCTTACTTGTAGCTCTACTGGTTGTGAGAGAAATTGGGGTGTTTTCCAACATGTAAGTACTTTATTATTGCCGTAATAATTTGGAGCTTCATATTTTAAATCACAATAATCTAATCAATTGTTTTACACTTTTTCTTCTCACAACTTCATACCAAGAAAAGGAATCGGCTAGCTCAAGATCGATTGAATGACATGGTATATGTCAAGTATAATCGAGCTTTGCAATGTCGATATAAGAGGAAAGACACCATTGATCCGATTCTTTTAGAAGATGTTAATGAAAGTAACGAATGGTTACTTGGGAGGATGGATGGAAACTCTTCTGAGGAGGATGAACTTGTGTTTGAAGGAGATAACCTATCTTGGAAAGTGGTTGGTAGAGCCTCAGGGGCCCATGAACCTGTCTATATTACTAGAGGAGCATCAAGGACACCAAGGAATACTCCAGAATCATCATCTAGAGCTAATAAAGGAAAGGAAGTGATGGTGATTGATGAAGAGGAGATGGAGGAGGACATTGGTGAAGATGGAGATTATTTAGGAGATGAGGACGAGTTTGATGAGAATGAGTTTGACATAGATTTATCTAGTGAATAAATTATTTAGGAAGCTTGAACACTTTATTTTATTTTCATGTATTGACTTTTGATTGTGTTATTTATGTGTTGTTTCACTTGCTTTTAGTAGTTTATAAGTACTTTTTCCTTTTAGTGATATTTAGTGACAAATTTTGCTTCCCCTTATCATTTTTTACACTTATTATGAGTATTATGTTGTTTTGAGTACAAAATACAATTTACAAGCGTTAAATTTGATTTTTGGCATAATTGGAGCGCCTCATACCCAAAGGCTAACGCCTTCGCTTGGCGCCTAGATCCCTAGCGCCTTAGAGCGCCTCACGCCTTTTAAAACTAAGGTTGCCACTAGCTACTGACATTACTGATGCCGATCCTATTTCTTTGTCCCATTTTGTTTGACAACCTAAATCAAGCTTCTACATCAAAAATTTAAAGGGAATGAAATCTAATAAAGCTATATATCATTGTCCAAACCAAGGATCTAGAGGAGGACTCAGAGTCGGTCAATAATATTGCAATGAACCAATCACCGCTAAAATACTCAGGTAATTAACTTCCCAACAAAAATGACATACTTTACACGTTAACCTTGAAGTCAAATACTTCCCAACTTTAGAGAGTATTTGAAGCAAACAAAATCAACTATGCAGCAAAAAGTAGCTTTCAAGCAAAGGAGACTAAGTATTTAGTACATAAGAGAACCTCAAAATACATGACCAAGGAAAAGCCTTAAGAACTAAGAAGCAAAGGTTTGATCTAACATCAGCTAGGACCCACAATCCTTGCAAGAAGCAGACTAATAAAGAAGATATTTTCCCAACATCACAAAAGTCTCCATTGATAGAATATCAAAGCCATAGCCATAGCCATAGCCAATTTAAGCATATATTAAGGACTCACTGTTCATACATCAACTCCTCTCCAGCACTCCACAAACAAATAGCTCCTGTTCATTTCCAACTCTTACTGCCCTTTACAATTAAAGAATCATTTTACAATCAAACACATAAGAGGCTTATAAAAAAGTAAACATTCAACAGCAATTTCAACCACTTTTTAATTAAGGCACAAATGCTCTGAACCAAGGCGCATTTATTTCTTGTTGACTTCTCAAAAATACCATAAGGGCTTTCTTTTTCAGCTAAATTTTCTTTATAGCCTTATCAGAACATGTTGGAGCTCACTTATCTTAGCTCACATTGTATAATGAACTTGGTAACCCTAACCCAGATATCTCTGAACTGGTTGATCTAACCTTACCCCCTCCGTTGCAAACTGAAAACGGCAGAATGTTTAAGAAGGGATGCATTGGTAGGCAGCATGACAAAAAGGAAGATGTGAAAAGATTTAAATATTTTTATGTACAGTAACCCACTCCTACCTCCCCATCACTGGTAAAAAAAACCACTCCTTCCTCTTTCTCACCTTACATCCTTACTTTTCCAGAAAAATCATGTGAAAAAATAATTTGCAAATTTGTAATCTCGGTCTGGATAAAGCAGTTATTGTCTTCAATTCTCCCTACTCCCAAATACCCACCTACTCCAGCAAAAACAAGAAGAACATGCAAATCAACTCCCTCCAGCAAATGAACAAGGTGGTTCTCTTCTCTCCTCCCGTAATCTAACTCCATATTTCCACCATTGCCATCTCACAACCTCACCACCAGCTATCATTCACACCACCCCAGTATCCTCTCAAATATGCTGTGTGATGAAGGCCACTATCACCCAACCACAAACACTAACGATCAAGTCCAGTAGATCCTAGTTGCCAAAAGCTTTCAATCCTTTTCCTGTTTCAAAGTTTTTAAGTACAGAAGAAAGGCAATGAACAAGATGTTGCAGAAATAACTCACAGCTAAGCAGCGAGTGGTGGTGAAAGCGACTTGTCAATAACAATTCTAGTTGGACTGAAAAGAAGAATATAAGAGGGGCGAGTGGTAGTCTGATGTCAAGAAAAGAGGGGAGGAGAAGTGAGGTGTCCAAGTGTTCACATACCAAAAATTTTTGAATCGGACTCTTCTGACTCTTAATAAGTATTTATAACAAACAAGACTAAGTACGATGTACATTTAAACCTCATTATACATGACCAAGGATAAGCCTTAACAACTAAGTAGCAGAGCTATCATCCAGTATCAGCATTTCCCACAATTCATCTAATTAGCTCTCATTCAAACAGAAATATGCTCCCAACTTCATAGAGTTTTCCTTGCTCATGACCACAAAAGTCATACGACGATCTCTGGAAACCTAGCCTTTCAAGTTCTTAACTTTTGAATATATAGCCATTCAAAATTCTTAACTCCAAATAAGCCACTTCTGTCATAATATGATGATTGAATACCCATTAAAAATTCTTAACTCCAAATACATAGCCATGGCCAAATTCAACATACCTTAACGAAGCATTGTTCTAATGTTCTCACATCAACTCACCTCCAGCCACTCCCGACTTTAAAAGAGTAGCCAGTCACATAATTTCCACTCGCCACAAACATTGCCAACACTCCCATTAATCCTAAGATTCCTGACTAACTCAATAACCCAATGGCGAATCTACATTACCAGTCCAAACACAAAAATTTCATATTGTTTAGCGCCACAAATCCATTGCCCAAACCAAGGCTTTAAGCTACGAAATTAAGAGTAAATTATTCTACAATTAACCAAAGACTACATAGAAATGCATACTCTGGTTCATTATCTAGGGAATAAAACACATAAAATCGGCATAATTCCAATAACAAATGCTTAGCAATACCAAACACAAAGGTAACAGAAATAGGAAATGTGTCAAGATATTACCTCACTCCATGACAACTTTAGCACCAACCGCCTTCATCTTCTCAATAATCTTCTCGGCATCCTCCTTCGAAACCCCGGTCTTCAACACCGCGGGCGCCTTCTCCACCAACTCTTTCGCCTCCTTCAATCCAAGCTCCGTGAAACTCCTCACTTCCTTAATAATCTTAATCTTCACCCCGGCCTCGAACCCTGCCTCCAACTTCAAATCAAACACAGTCTTCTCCTTCTTCACCTCCTCCTCCGGCGCCGCCGTCGCACCACCACCAACGCCACCCATTCCTTTAAGACTAAACCCCATCCCTGGCATCATCAGTGACACAATCGGCAAGTCTTTGACCCCCAATCTATTCCCTAGTAAACTCGTCAAGTCCGCCACTTCTAGCAGGGTTAAGTTCGAGATTTCTTTGGCGATCTCCGCCGGCGACGGCGGTGGTTTAGGCGTTGATTCATGAGATGCTGGAGCGGTGTAATTGCGCGAAGAGGTTGCGATTGAAGAAGGTTGGATGAACCCTAGAAATCTGGAGGTAGGGTTTTGGCCAATTGTTGTGAAATTGTGGGAAATGAATCGTAAATACTTCATATTTTTTGAGAAGCAAAAGTGTTTCTGAGTGGTGCCTGAAATTGGAGGAGATAAACCCTATGAGCTACGGTAATTAACAACTAATTACGGGTTTAAACTGACCGTTTTACCCCTATATTGAACCACGGTAATTAGCAACTAATAAAAGGATAGTGTAACAAGTTGTCGACAATAGGGTGCCTATTGCGTTGAGCTAGTCGCGATCTATTCGGATTCGACTCGGTCAAAACCCAGCCAAAGCTCGACTCGATTAAATTTGACCCGAAATCGAACTCGACTCGATAATTTAACAAGTCAAGTTGAGCAAATTAAAACTCGACTCGAAAAGCTCGTGAGAAATTTGAATTTGAATTTATAGTATATATTTATACAAAAATATACTTAAGATATAAAATTAAAATAAAATAAATATATGTTTTGATATATAAACCAAAGTCCCACATTGAAAAAAAACTGATAGATGATTTGAAGCAATTAGTATATATAAACCTAATTGTGTTTTCTACCTAAAATCAAATTAAGCTTATTAAAGCTAAAACTTAGCTTTCTTGTTGGCCCAATTTGAGTATAAGTACTTAGGCTTATTGAGCTTTTAATCAAGCTAAAAATGAGTCGAGCTCGAGCTTGAAAAGGGTTCGAGTTTGAGTTAAGCTTGAAATGAGCTTTAATCGAGCTCGAGCTTTGGTTTTTTTAGCTCATGAGCTTTCGAGCTCAAGTTTGAGTTATTGAGCTCGATTTGAATTTAGCCAAACTAGAGCTCGACTCATAAGCACCCTTAGTCGAGAAGATTTGTGTGTAGAGATGCATTAAGGTTATTATGTGACTATCAAAAGTTACATCTTAATAAAATAAAAGTCACTCCTTTATTCAATTTAAGTCACCATCAATATAACAAAATCGACTTTATAAGGGTCCACCATTCTATATGGTTATTGTATTTCTATTGTACTAATAATTTTGTGCAAATTGTTAATTTCTTTTTTTTTTTTAATTTTAAAGAGAAGTACACCAGCAAAATGGAAATGAAAGCAAGAAAATTTAAAGTATAGACTAATAACTAGCAGAATAATAAGTTACGGAGGAATGAAGCAAAGAATAGTAACACCTTGTGCATCCTTATCTAAAATACAAAGGAGATCTAATGGAGCACTCTCAATTAATACAAAGTGAGAAAGTTGATTGGCTCCACAATTTGCTATTCAATCTGTTACGAAAGTTCCCTTCCCAATACACATGTGAGACTTTTCAATATGTCATAGTTAATATAGTCTTACACTGATTGATTATGTCGGTGCATGCACCACATATTTCTTCATAGTTAGCAAGGGCTTGAACACAAGTGATGTTGTCAAGGTGAACTTCAAGCTTACTTGGCTGTAGCTCCACTTGTAGAATCATACCTCTCCTTAAAGCTAGACAATCAACTCAAAAAGCTAAGCAAAGCCCAAAGTTTGCATTGAAAGCCGAGATAAATGCACCAGAATGGTTCCAAATAAAACCCTCGCCTCCAACTAGACCGGTGAGCCTTTAATCGACCATCGGTGTTCAATACATACCAATCTATGTCATGAGTGTCCAACGGACAGAAATCTCCTTTTTTCTTAGCCCATTCGAACCTTTAGCTTGCTTGTGATTATAGAGACTCTATTTTCATCGAACCAAACTCGTAGGAATGCTCCTACATCACTCGGGTTTTCATATTCTCAATCGAACACAATGTAGTTCCGCCAATTCCAAATCCACCATAATGTTATGGTGGAAGTAAGTTAGCCACTTATTATCCTATCGTATCATGAAGCTCTAGGTTGCATGAAAGCCATTTCAATGTCACTACGGAAGAATGAAGGTACATTAGCAAGTCCTCCAATTCTCTTGCATACTTCTTTCGCGGCACTACAATTACCAAGGGTGTTCAAGTTATCTTCATGTTCCCTTCCGCAAATAGGGCAACTAGGATTAAGCTCCAAGTTTCTCCGGAACCTAATGCGTTTCCCATTAAACGACCATGGCAAGCTAGCCATAAAAAACCCCTAATTCTATGCTAATCGGGGCATACCACACCAAGTTCTATATGTCATCATTAACCTACAAACAAATAGCCTAATATCTTCATGTAGATTACACTGAAGAAAGTTACAATCGCCGTGCATAACACCTCCCTTTCACCCTCCGTATACACATATTTCCTGCTTTCCAACCCACATAGGGAGG
This sequence comes from Dysphania ambrosioides, assembly GCA_026401315.1. Classification (NCBI taxonomy): domain Eukaryota; kingdom Viridiplantae; phylum Streptophyta; class Magnoliopsida; order Caryophyllales; family Amaranthaceae; genus Dysphania; species Dysphania ambrosioides. The sequence goes on from CM048672.1 coordinate 1,280,082, forward strand.
AAGAAACACAAAAACTTGCTTTCACTGCCCAAACAAAGGGACTTGTTTCTGGACTACTAATATTGACAAGTAGATGGATAGGAAAAGCCAATAAATACAAGTTGAAGTCCTATGTTTGATGGTTAAAGTCAAGTGAGATCAACATACTTTCCAGATTATTATACATTGCATTCCGGGTACAATTTCTTACTCATATAACAGATGACAAACAATTTAGGGTCTACAGCTGCAATTAGTCTCTCAGCTGCTCAACCCTATTTCTAGCTTTTAATTTGAGCTAGATAGCATTACAGAATATTTGAAATTATCTTCACACCTTGGTAGGCTGGTGGTCATACGTTCTTTCAGTAGTCCATGCTATGCAACAACTAAGACAACAAACATACGCTTCTCAAAGTTGGCGTGAATCAACTTCTATAGTTTCGTGGTTTGAGGAGTGATAGCACAAAACAGAAGATAGACATTGTTGCTGACAAACGAGCTAAATATGAGAATTACATTACGATTCCTATAGTAGGAAAGGAAGGCTATGGTGGGAAGGGGTAAATGTGTTATCAGCTAGTTCTATTACAACTTCAGTCAAAACAAAGAAACTAAAAGTCTATAACCAATATAACACTCAGAATTCAGAAACCAAGAGGAAACAGCATAAACATCGATCCAGTATGTATCTGCATAAACATGTATTTGCAATGATGTGCTACCACAGTTAGTGAACAAGCAACCTCTTAAAACGTCATGAATGCTCAAATATCAACTTCATTCAACCTCTTATCCCTCTGTTTTAATCCTTAAACCACAATTGTTTCTTGTTTAAAACAAATAAATTGGCTACAGTGAGTATACAAAAACAAACTGTTGGTATTTAGTACATTCTAGGCCAACAAGGGTCCCAGTGGTAATGCTTACTGCTTAGCAAGGGAAGTTTCCCTAACCTCTTGTAAAGGTTATCTCCTCTGGAAAATCTAGACATATATCTACATGTTCCTCGCAATTTCCTGGACATACTTGCGTATTCTGCAAAGACATCAATATAACGGGTTATATATCATGAGAAGGCAGGAATTTATAAGACAAATTCACTAAGAATAAACAATTACCTCACTCTAGCGTCACGAATGTTTTGAAGAATTCTTGATTGCGACTGTTCTGATTTTTTGGGTTTATTCTCATCTTGTACTATGGTTGGAAGCTCTAAAATAGTTACCAAGTCATTTTCAATTTTATTTAATTGCTGGTCAAGATCTTCGAAGAAGTCAATATGAGATGATGGACCTCTGAAGCTACTGAACATGGTTGCTTCATTCCCACAGCTAATGCTTTCAGGAACCAGTTGCTCTGCTTCACTATAAGACTGAGTATTTCCTTCACAGGTAAGATCAGCCACAAATTTTTGGTCTTCACCAACATCAGATATGTTAAAGGTGACCTTTTTATCTTCATTTAAAGTCTTTCTGTCATCTTGTGAAGAAGAGACAATCCGTACAGGACCTTCAGCATCATATCCATCAATTTCAAGATCTGATGCAGCATTCCTAACTAATTGTGCTTCTTTGATTGATATTGCCTAGAATACGATAAAACTTTCATGGTATAAGAACACGAGGAATTACAACTCAAAAAGAAAGGGAAGCATGAAAAGATTATGTAATGGCCTTTACTACAAACAAAAGGAGAGTCACAGAAAGTTGCATACTACAGGTTACAGGAGAAACTGGCTACAGTTAGCATCATCTCATCACTTGCCATACCATAAACGCAAGCTATACAGAATTTTTCAAAAAACAAATGCACATACATGTAGCAGTCCATATCTCCAAGATTCCAAATCAACTCTTGAGTAAATTCAAGAAAATTTTACTAGACTATACAATATTCCTTTAACCAAGTTCAACATAAGGATCTAAAGGAGGGACAAGTGGGCCACATGACTACATGAGGGATGAAAGTATTGAAGACGCAACCAAAAAGACAAAGAAAACGAAATCTAAAAAAGTCTCTTATCCTACCTCATTTAGTTTTGCTGCAAGCTCATCAAGCAATTCTACACGACCTTTGGACTTCTCTAAAGCTGACATGATCTTCTTCTTCTGGAAAAGAAGCTCCCTAGCATCATCTTCTTTTCCCTTCCGTACACTAACAGCTGCTTGCCGGCCTAAGTTTTCTGCTGCTTCTGACAACCGTATGAGCCTGAATCTTGCATTATTAGCTGAACAAAGTCCAACAGATCTTTGTCATTATGTTGTAATTGAAGTTAACTAATGTGCACTCCTAGACTCATAGATAACTATGTGCTAAAGCATTATCCATGAAAACCTGATTACCGGAAGCAAGCATGTTTTTCTTTCTCTTTTCGTAAAAGCATTCACCATTGTTGAGCAGGTTTCTTCAACATAAAAATGATAATCATTTTTTTTCTTAAGCTTTAAGCCAATTCAAAAGAGATCACGGTCAATGAGACCTTCTGGAGCAATAACTCCTAAAGAATATGCAATAATGTATGGGATCACCACCACCACCCCATCAAAAGCATGCAGCAGCAGCATCTTCCACTGCAATTACCTTTTGCCCCCTTTACAGCGTTACAGGTTGATTCTGTCTTCAAAATTTCAAATCCGAAAATGAAATGCATATTCCATGAATGATCCAAAACAATCCTTAATAATAGAATACCTAAAAATCCGCAATCGAAGATACAAATTAACTCAAAAAGCAAGCAAGTTATAGAATAATAAACTAATCTAACTGAGTTTCAATTACCAACGGTTTCTACTTCCGTCAATAGACATGCAACAATCTGGTCCATATATCTAGCCTGAACATATCATCACTAAACTCGTATGAAAAAGGTAGGAACAAAAGATAGTTCACACTTGTTTCACCCTAAAATTATGTCAAGAAAAGATCGAAAGCTCCCCATTTAACATTATAGCATATTAGCATGCACATGACCCATCATTTAAACAATACCACAAATACTAAATTCAAGTCTTCACTTATAAACTTCCAGCAAATTCTTCTTCTTATGTCAAATTAACTGCAAGGGTCCAAACATGCTGATAATACCAGTACCTGGTAACGAAATCAAAACCACAGTCCATAGTTCTTCACCAAGTTGTTAACTAACCCATCACTTAAACCAAATACAAAGTACAAAATTATATCCTTTACAATACAGCATCATCCAAGGAATAAACTGAATTATCTTTAGATTATGCCATAATAAGCATTTAAATACCCAAAATAGAGGGTATATAGTCTAATAAATAAGATCAAATTTTGATCTATGAAATGCATAGCAAAATTTAACATGAATTAAACACATTCAAGAAATGATGGACAACAAAGAAAATTGCTAATTCCAATGAAAAAGAGGGAAATAAAAACCAATAATAAAGGAAGGACCTTTTCTTCGTGTAAGCTCAGCTTCAGAGTGAAGTTGATCGAGTTGATAGCGAAGGTGGTCAGTGTTGATGGAGGGTGCTGAGCACAGTGCTCTACACATTGCTACCATCATTGCTCTCTCCAATCTCTGTCAGTCTCTCGTCTCTGTAATCTTATACCCTTCATATACGGGTCATGGCTCATTCAGTCATCCTCAGGCGGGACAAACCTCAATAAGATAAAATAGTTGGCTAGATATATTAAAATCTAATCCAATTCAATAAATTGACAACATAGATCGACCTAATTATGATTGAAAAGTGTGATCCGTAGACTAATTCAATCCGATCAGAAATCAACCTGAAACCAATTTGACCCGATATTCGAAAACTTGAACTCTATTTGTGTTTGACTTAATATAGACCCTACCAACTTGAAATTGATTGAATCAGATAAGTAACCGATATGACTGATTTATAACAACCTGTCACCTAAATGAATATATGTGAACTAATCTTATACTTCTTATGCAATTTCAGATAACCTTGAAACAATTTTTTATTAATTTAATTATTTAATTGGTATATATGTAGAACTAAAATTTTGAAAAGTTTACTACTTATACCTTACGACTTACGAGTTATACGACTATCTAATAAATGTCATCAAATTTTATGGTGTAAGTTAAATTATGTTATGAGTGAATGATGTTTCAAAAGGTTGCATGGACATCAAGAAATCTTGAGATACTCTCATACTAAAATTATGAAATAGTTGAATTAATAATTATTAGATAAAGTTTTTTTTAATACACATCATATAATTTCTTTGATTATATGGTTACGAAATCTTTATATTTTTGCTGTAGTGACTCTATTCGATATTCAAATTATAGTTATCAGTTGCATGCTTATAGTTGTAATTAAAAATTATTATTTGAAGTTGCCTAGTTGATTGTTCTTAAAGAAGGAGATTCCATTCCCAATGTGAAATACACCATAAAGATTTTTTTTTTTTTTACCGATTTATTGTTGTTTATGGTTATAAACAACCATATATGGCCCTATGAGGTATTTGATAGTACCTCATGAGTTTTTAAGACATTTAACTAAGAGGATACGAAATCCTAGACCCCTAACCAAAAACATTTTTTTTTTTTGGTAATGGGAATACACATACAAGACAAATAAAATAATATATAAACACAATAAGCATCCGCATCTATCTAACAGTTGGACCCTGTGCCTTACAAATTAGCATTCTGCAAACCTTGAAACAAGAGATATAATGGAGAAGGGAGCATATAGTTTGTTTAGGTGTGCGTAACCATTAGACTCCAAAACCTACACGAAGGGTGCTTAGGTTTGTTTGGGTGTGAGTATTCTGAAAAAGTCTCATAGTTGAGAATTTATAATAGAACCACAAGTCATGTTACCTAAATGGGTGGGCAGTTCACCTCATGGTGCACTCGCTCCAAAATAATGTATATAGTACCCATATCAGATATGTAAAATGTAAAATGTACATTTCACATAACTCACATGTGTACTATGTATATTTTTTCATGTAAGTAATGTACATTTTCTATGTACATAATATACATTTTTTTTTAGAGCGGGTGCACCATAAGGTGCACCTTCGAATTTGTGATGTTACCTTAGTATATTGACAAAGCTACTATTTGTACCTTTGAGATGCTAATAGTATATAGATAGCTCAAAACTCAAGCAGAAGCCGTCACCAACAACTCAACAAAGCATAATATGTTGGGTGTGCTAATGAGGAGTCATTCGGTTATTTGTATCTTTAATTGCCCATATTGAAAAAAGACTTGTACGATCTTGAAATTTGTCAAAGCTATGCTAAAATGAGGAGATACTAGAAACATAAATTCAAATTAAAAAAAATGGGTCAGGTAATCGAATATGGGCTAGTTTTAACAAGCCAGATGGATCAATAAGAGTCAGAGAAAGAGTGAGGGACTTTACAGGAAAAAATGATGATATCATACGAGAACTAGTATAAAGAGCTGCTTTGCTGATAGCAAGCAGTAAAATAGTAGAAAGTTTTTGTTGTTGACAACTAGAATAATTACAAGTCAACCAGCTCTAAGCCTTGCTTATTTGGAGTGTTATGATCTTTCCTTCCTGCGATAATCATTGATATCTGCAGACCTCTGCTAAATGCTTGGTTGAACAGCAGCCTTGTTTGGAACTCGGAAACAAATGGAAACCATGACAATACAGCTATTGGCATAAAGATAGTCAGTCCCATCACATATTCATAGGCTCTGGCAAGCTCTTTAACCGATTCCCAACACTTTAAACCTTTCAACAAGCCCCTGCAAGTTTGTGCAATCTGGAGGGGGGCAAGAACAAAATAGGTCACGCTTGTTAACCACTAGGCTTATGGCAGGAAACTCATGGTCAACAGACAAAAATTTGAATTGAGAAAGTAAATGACATTAATAAAGAGGATTCATACAGTAAATTCATGTCTTGACAACTGCATAGGAAAACGACATATTGTCGACTAGTTAAGGTGACAACATAGGGTGTCGTAAAATTTGCTAGAGGCTTTACCATCTAGGCAACTATACTCTGATTCAAACTTTCGATTTTAACACCATGATTAAAAATTCAATTCATCTTGGGATAGCATAAAAGAATTATCGATAAAGAGGATGTCAACCTAATTGAGCAGCATGATAGTGTGTGCGCCTACAAGTGCAATAACATCGTAAACAAAATTGCCAAGAGCAAAATGTATTCACTTACCAGGAGCATAGCCCACCCAGTGGGCAAGAAAGCTAGGATAGAAGCAAATAGATCTTTTATGGTGAGGTTCCAAACCACAAACAGTACCGTCATAACAGATACAAAGCCAAGGAACAGAAGTCCTTTGAGAATTCTAAACATTAGCTGAAAATCAGTACCGAATCTCCTTCTTCCCATTGAGACCATCTGATGTCAACAGCAAAAGGCCATTAAAAATGAACATAGGTAAGATTTAAAATTGATTTGATTCATCAGCAGAATAAAAAGACATGCTTGTGAAACAGATAATGCTCGTATTAAGTACTACAAATTTAGAAGAAAGCTTCTACATTTTATAAAAAAAATTTGACAGTAAAGAAAGCTTCTACATTTTATAAAAAAAATTCGACAGTAAAGAAAGCCTCTACTTCATTGCATGTTATATGCTCCATTATCAATAATCAAGCAAAGTTATGAAATAGGCTCGAGTAAAACTACCTTAATTATTCTTTTTGTCCAAGCTTTTAAGTTGCAAAATTTAATTCCATGGCATAACAAAAGGGGAAAGGTGATAGTTGTGTATGTTACCTTCAAAACAAGAAGAACAATAGCCAGGACGACCCAAGAAAGTGCATAGACCTATAAAGAGAAATATAAAGAAAAAAAGTCATGAAGTTGACTGCAGCTATGTATGACTAAAAAAGAAGTGAAAAAGCAAAGATACCACAAAGCTCGTGATTCCATGTGCTATATCAAGATGGTACACGATCCCATATTGGTAAAGGAAGAACCGACATGCGAGGACTATTTCTAAGAACCGTCCCCTCACAGTTGTATACTTTAAGTGTTCCTGTTCTCCATCCCACCATGACTCCCAGCTTTTATCTGGTTGTATACCAATTCCACCACGATTTCCCATCCACCTTTTCCAGTCTGTCCAGTCATCTACAGTCTTTTGCCAGTCAAATCCAGATGGATTGAAGAGGAAAGGAGCAAACAACCAAGATGCAACAAGAAACCACATGGACCATGTAACAAATAGGTAGAGATTTGAGCTACTGTAAGAGTCCCCATAGGCTTCATAAACAATTAAAAGAATAAAAAGTTCCAGAGCCTTCACAAAATGACTTCGTGAGTACCGCCTGTAATTGTCTGCAAATTTTGCATGGAAGACGACAAAGCCACGCCCTGTGGCGCGGTACTTAGAACCTCCATGTAAGATGGTTCTTCCATAGTAATGTGCCTTTGTCCCTAGCTGGAAAGTAAAGAATACAGAAGCCAGCTGAAGCTGCATGATTACAAAATCACCTATTGCCGTACGGAAACCTCTTTCCAAACCAATTTCCATAATCATTGGAAGTACAAGAAGTACACCAATTTGAAACATACTTTGTGGTGCCAGAGCTTCTTCAAGGGACTTGGATTGATTTATTGTTACGCTATCTATTATTGACTTCTCTAGCCCACTCAATATCATATATAACCGCCCATACAAAAATACGTATACGGTCAGAACAGTTGCCTGTAAAGTAGGAAGACAATAAGATTCATCACAAAGATTTCAAAGCATAATTTTAAATTGCAAACAAGCTTCTCTCCTGAAATCAAGCAGCCCCGACCAATTCCTCTGACAATGAAAAAATAGATAATCATGTCGAATAAAGATCCAAAGATTCAGAAATGGAAAGGGTATAGAAATTATGAGAAAAGAGAAGGTTCGATAATTATATATTAGTTCCATTGAATTCCTGCTATCAGGGTAAATGATTCTGTTTTGCACAGAAATGGAGGAAGTACTATTCTGGAGAGGTCTAATTCCAAAGCCAGCCACTTCAACCATAACTTTGATGCACATATCTTTGCTTCTAACATACTGCTCAAAAAAATCAAAATATGATATGATCATGTAGCAATACAAAGATACTTTTTTAAGCAACATATCCAAGGGTTTACCACTGATTATTCGGGGTGTTCATGGGAAGAGAGAGATTGGCAGGTTCATAAGAACACCTTACCTCTTTAAGTGTTCAAATTGTACTATGATGACTTTGTATAGTTGCTTATTTGGAATCACACACTTGAGCATAAGCATCATTATCCTTAGTTGTGAATAATATTATATGAATTTCCATCATACATTGCTTAAGTATAAGCATTAGTTATCTTTGATATTTGTAGAAACTTTTAAGTGTAAGATCAGTTGCCTGATTTTGACAGACCTAATTTCTGCTTTGGTTTTTTTTTTTTTTGACTTCCCTGATACTGGATCATTGCACTATTTTACACATGCATTTCAATAGGACTGTCGCAATAGAACAGATTGATTACTAATAAGCATTTCAATGATTGTCAGGCATCCATACCATGCTACTAAAATAGAAGCCCACTGTGGTATAGTAGAATGAAAGCATCCTGAAAAAGTCGAATCGCCGACCAAGTCGATAAACATCACGGCTGAGTGTTTGCTCGCCGTTTCCATTGGCAACTTTAGCCTCAAAAAGAGATATTTGATTCATCCCGACATCACGGCCTTTCCCGACTTGAATATACTCATGGTGTGTGATGAAACCTCCGCGTAAAGTTGAATTAAAACCTAAGAAAACGAGGAAATTAAATTAGGCTACAAATATAAGAGCTCTGTTCTTGAGATGAAAAAAAAAAACCTGAAAATATATCCTCGCTCAGGTTAATAATTTTTGAAGCCTTGCTAATTCCTCCCCTGGTTATGTGAAACAGTCTATCAAATATATCTGGATGACCGTAATGGAAACGAACCCTGTCAATGAAAACAGAAAAATAAAACATTAGAAATTTATACAAGTATAAAACAGAAATGTAGAAATTCCAAGTAACACTCCAAATGACTGACGAAGAAAAACCAGTAAGTCCATGGGTAAGAACAAAAGGTTTAGGCTTAGTTGGAGACAAAAGCAAGAGGGCTTTTCTTATTATTACTATTGTTATTTATAGAAATAAATAGTCATCCTACTTGGCTTGCGCCAAAAACAGTATCTCAGACTGTATGCTTTAATGTACAAATTCCCTTTAAATGAATCTTGATTATATCTATTTCCCTAGTGGTTCAAATGTGGCTGCTGTATAGGCAGGGAAATGAAGGGTTAAATATATTTAGCCTTACCCCAGCAGAAAGAAGCTATTTCTGATGAACCTATAATTAAACTGTGTTAACTGCCAGCAGCATCACTAAAATCAACAAGCATCAGAACTCTATTGGGCCATTTTCATATAGTCCATTATATCCTGAAAAAAGGAATTAAGTCGTGGTTTGGGCTGTGATTCTCTATAAGGGGAAACAATGAAAATGTGTCTTCATTGTGGTGTCCATGGACAACATCTCATTCAAACAAATCTTTCACATAAATAGTCACTTCATCAAACTCATATTCACCCATATTACAGTTCATTTTCTCTTATGTTGAAGGGAAATAGAATTCAAAGCACATTAGTGGTTTTGAGGCCACGAGTATAGTATTGGTTGCATCAAGGGAGTGTACTTTTACAGGGTGTCACACATAGAGTCATGCTTGATAATACTGGGTTAGACCCAGCGAATTAGCTTTATATATGTACAGAACTTGTAGCAGCAGCATCAGCTCTGTATCTGCTGTATTGTTTGATGCATATTGGTCCTTAAAAACCAAGCAAAAAGCCACTCAGCAAGATGCAAAGCTAGCCAAATTTCATGAATGGCACAAATAGTCCAGTGAATAAGCAAAGGCAGCATTACCTCAGAGGGTTGGCCAGGACTCGCTGACCGATAGTAACAAAGCTAGTCTCCTGATTGGACATGAACCATGCTAGAGATGAAACACTGAAAATTGAAAGCAAACAGAATTAGGCATAATTCTGTGATTTAAAAATCTTACAAGGAAATCATGATCAATTAAAGAGGTTACAGGGCAAACCTTCCAGTGAATATATGTTCCCTCAAACCCAATATCGAAGGCTTTCGACTCTTACGACGTGTCTTTTGAAACTCTTGCAAAATGTTTCTCATTTTAAATGCTTCTTCAAAGTAATTATCCTGTGAAATAGCACCAAGAATGAGAGACTATGCAGACTCTTGATTAGAAAATATACCGTCCAGGCATATCTTTCATTTTCACTATATTAGCAATACACAAGCAAACTCCAACTAGGTTCTCAGTGCCCTAATTTTGCTGAATCAAGAGGAAAAAAATAGAGAATAAAAATACCCTGAAAGCCAGCCAGTGAGACAAGACAAAGGAAAAGGCACAACCAAATCCTGCCAAATTGTAAATGATATAATGCCCATGCATGCATTACCTGTCTGGATTTAGTTGTACCGTAGTAAATTCAAATATCATGACTAAGGTGACCATTATTTATGGACAAAGGGGGTATCACAGCAGTAATTTTGTACTTTTACTAATATAATTTACCAAAATGCATAACTTTATATTCTTCTAAGCTAGCAAATGGTTACAGCTCTCTGTTAAATTGACAATGTCAAGGAAGAAAATCAAGAAGCACCAAATGTACCTTACCCTATTCCTACCTCCCCTCCAGAATTCATGCAGTTCCAAGCTAATCACATTAAGCCATCCTACGTTATTCAGAACAAAATGCAGTGCTTATCATTTTTACCACCCTCTCTCTAGAAGCTAAGTTAGATATTACTGACCACACAACCCATCCTACTGCTTCCAATTTTCCCAACCAAATGTCCAGACAGAACATAACAAACTAACGATATATTCTCCAGCCTCCCTCTTTCATAAGACTATTTCTTTACTAGAGGGATATTTTGGTCTGCATTCCCCAGCCCCAGCCACCCTCCCTCAGCCCACCCTGCTATCAGAGGTTTAAAGGAGGGAATTAACTAATGAGTGAATGATGGCTTACCAAAATAGGAATAATACTAGTTATTACCTGATTCATGTCTATTGTTTGTAGTGCCTCTCCACGTGTGAAAATAATGGCATGGTTTTGGTTCTCAGGCTTGCCTTCACCGATTTCTGTTGGTGGACCAGGAAGCTTGATCCGATAAATTTCCTATAAAAAGATGTAACTTAGTCCTTTAACAAAAGCTAGTATATTATATTGAGTACTCACTAAATAGATGTATACATAGCAAACTAAAAATGCAATCAGAAATCAAATAACCTAGCTCAGCCCACATAACAGACACAGACCCCCTTAGTGAATTACAAGATGTCAAACTCAAACACAGAATCATATTTCTCAAAAGAATAGAAAAAGAATCAGCCAACATAATGATAAAAATTCGGATTAGCTTCAAAAGACTAGGTAAGGAGTTCCCAAACCTGTTCATCGCCTAACAAAAAAATTTCCCTTCCAGAAAACACTGCTACGTGTATATAATCCTCAACAAAGCCGACTACAGTAGAATTAATATCGGGTTTTGCTTGAGGAACTGACGGTAGCTACAACTGCAAAAATTTCATCTTTTCTAGTTTTTAGGTACAATTTTAGTCCACTATACATGCTCATTTACTAGAGCCTATTAGATTTCAATTCCGTTAAAGATATCAACATGACAACATGAAAATGTCATCTAGCTTTCCACCCAAAATCTAAAAGGCTTTTCATCCTTCCAAGGGAACAAAATTAGTGAATTAATTAAGGAAGAAAAATGAAAAATATTTCCAAAATCAAATTTTTCTTGAGGTGGAATATAACCACAATAGATGTGCACAAAACACTGAAATGCATATTAATCTTTCGTTACTGGTGATATCAATCTCTTTCTGCAAAAAAAACCTAGAAAGAATAATGAAAATATATAGAGAAGAATTTTAAAGCTCCATACTTCATCCAACTTGTCCCCTCCTTTGACAAGAACAGAGTAATAAACCTTCTGGGAGATTCCATCTACTTTCTCTTCTCTCTCATCAATGTAAGCAACACGCAAAGATTGGTACCTACAAACTTATTATATCATAAGAATATCTGTTGCGGTTCAATTCCAACTAAAACCATACTTCACTTATAAAAGAAACTTACGTTAGCATGAGATTCAAAATGTTATTGGCACAGCTTCGATCCCGAGCATCACTAGATTTTTTCTGATTACCATAGACTTGACAAGAGACAACATAAGTGAACTTCAAATCAGTGAGAGCTTGAGAATACTCAAAAATCTTCTTATGTTCATGACTTTTCTCAATGGTTCGGTAGCCACTAAAGATAGCTGCCAGATAAAAAAAGAATAGTGTCATGATCTAACATGAGGCTCAGTGCTAATAATTCCACAAATAATAGAAATCACAAAGAAAGAGAAAATATACCCCTATCTTCTGCATATTCCAAGAAGCATTGAAGTTCCAAAGCTTGACGATAATACATCATTCCTCTAACTAGAACACACAAACAGCGAAGCTTGAGTGTTGACTACAAAACTTACAAATATATATACAAAATTACGAATCAGAGTCCTAAACAAACCTGTTCTAGAAAGTGTCTGCCCTCTATAAGATACCCAGTGACGAACCAACTCCTTGGTGTCTTTGCTAGCATATCCTAGTTTTGGATCTTTTACTCTTTCCTTGAAATTATTCCACTCATCTAAAGTGATCCAACATAGAAGACGTAATTTAAGCAAAAACTTAGTGAAACAACATCAGAAGACAAGATATGAACATAACTATTAAAATAACCAGCAAATCTCCCAACGCTGGGATGGTTAACAAGACCAAGATGTATGCAGGCTCAACTTCACCATTCAAGACTGATAGAGAGGCCAGTGGAAGACAAATTACAAACGAGTTTCTACGTTATTTGAGAAAGAAAATTATGACTGACCTGGATATATTTTCTGCAGGTAGAATAAGATTGAAATTCCATCCTCATTTTCCTCGTGAAGTTCCTCCCATGAATAGAGAACATCTTCTTTGTAATAAGGGGTCAGAACACTATCATGCGTGACAGAAAAGAGTAAAGATTAATTGATTTCTCGAAAAATAATGAACAAGGATTGTTGATTTTAAATGAAGAAACATACAAAATCGGGTTGGAATCATACGTCCGTTTTTAGGATCTATCTCCTTAAAATGATATGTCACCAATCCATTGATATTGGTAAATGCAGATGAATTGATGATATGACACAACAAAAGATAATGGGACATAAAATGAGATAAAAGTAGGAAGAATGGAAGATCTCGTCAAACACCCAATTGGGCTAGCCCCCCTTCCCCAAAAGAAAAAGTAAAAAAAAAGAAATATTTCAAAGAAAAACTTCCAAACCCTAATAAGTCATTACAATGCATTCTTGCATATCGAGCAAGAGGAGATCAAAACCCTATCACTCATTTGAGTATCGTACCTCTCTTCTCCTTTCAAGTCACTCTATGGGATTTTTTGTTTCACGGCCTTGTTAGTAATGATGTGAAAAGTGTATTAAACTCTTTTTCTTCCATCAGTATTTCTTTAGAGGATTAGGAGAAAGTCAAATCTCATATACCCTATTTCACAATCAGGTGTTTTGTATTTGTATCATCCAATTTAAGCATAACCACAAGCGAAAAAAATAAGCTTCAAAATGACAGATCTGAATTTTAGTTTAAAATTACCTCAGTTATCCACACACTGTAGCAGAAAAAATAAATAAAAAGGGGGATGATACATGTGGGTGTTGTTACTCTATGGAAGAGCGAGATAGAGAGTAAGGGAATTATGAGTATGATAAGGTCCCATGAGATGGGGTCTATGATTATTAAAAATGAATATAATGGAATAAAGGGAAATTGTATACAGCTCAGAAAAACAGATGAAAATTAAAAATGGGGAACATAGGAAAATTGAGGTAGTATCAACTTAAGTGAACACATATGAGCTCTTTTCAAAATCATTTGAATGGTGGAGAAAATACAGATATTGAGAAATTGCAATGATTATATCCTATCCCTAAATCATGTTAGGTTACAAAGAAAACATCACAGGGTCAAGCTTATAAGCTGTCTTGGGTATGCCATGCTAGCGGCTAGTTGACAAGATTCCAAAATTTTGGAATACTCGGGAAATGGATTGAACTGACTAGAATTTTTGGGGCTTTGGAAGAAACTTCTAAAAATATGGTTTCAGTTCATACTATGAGAATCTGTTGACCTCAATATTGTAGATTTTGGCTGTTCACTATAAAAACTAGGTTTATTTCAGTGCAAAGCATAATATTATACTCATAAATATTTAGACATTAGTCACACACTAGTACCCAACTAAATATAAAGTAATTTATATGGGAAAGAATTAATTTATATATATTTAATCCTTTCTATGAGAGCATTTCTACCCTTTTGGCGGGAATTTTGTCTCCAAACTTGTGAGGGTTTTCAGATGTAAGATTGAGGATTAAGAGCATCAACATGAATTGCTACATCCAATATCGATGACTGTGGCAAAAGATATTCATCATTGGTTAATATTCATTAATCTACATACTATCATGAGTTGGACTTGGACAAAACTGCGGTGATTACTAGATTGAAAGAAGAAAATTGAATTCATATTACAGATAGAGTATTTAGGATTGATTATAATAGATTAATGGTACTTGTCCCTCATCCCTAAAAAATGAAACATATAACAATACAAAAAAGAAGAATAGCAAACTACCAAAGCACAAAATGGAAGAAAGGTTTTTCAGAAAAGGTCTCACCTAAACGAAAACATATTGCGAACAAAAGGAGCAGATGGCATGGTCATAAATAACGAGTTTGTAAAAAACGTCATTCGCCGGCGTGCTTCCAAATTTGTAGGCACATTTATCGCAGACTCTTTCTCACTCAAAAGAACATACAGCCGAACAACCTAAAGAAGTAAAATGGAAGTAAGCCAGATATACTGGACACATTAGGTAAGAAAACAACTAGATGTCTAGATCAGCATACCTTTTCTCTCCATGATTTATTACGTAAGAGACCGATGTGTATCCTTTCAAACCTCTGCTCTCTTTTTCCATCATCATCAATTTGGTGGTCTGGTTGAGGCTTCTTCAGGATACTGGGACACCAAGCAGAATAACAGAAAACATAAGTAATCCAGATAACTTCATTTAAATTACATATTGTGTTCTGAGTGTCAGATGTGAAAGCAAAAAGATAGAGCTTACTCATTTTCTTCACTCATGACATCTTGTGTAATGATCTCCATAATATCCTGGAGAACATTTATTATATGAGACTTGTAAAGGTCGTCATCATCATAATCACTGTCATTCAGCTGTCAGATATAAATCTTGTAAGAAAATAGCGTGAAGAATAAATATCAACATCAATAATAACCCAGGAAACAATGCTCAAGGATCAGATGTTAATAGCCACTCTAATTTACAGAATCTCAAAAGAACTTCAAAGAGGAGGTCAAGCAAAGATGAACATCATGAAAAACCTCACCAGTAATTTCAGAAACTTCTCCAATTTGTCATGAAGCAAAGGCAGCCCATTCATACGAAACTCAAACAAAAATTTGTGCTGCTGTATACTAGTTTTTACTTTGTCACATATTTGTCTGATTGCCCTGATATAAAAAGAAAGGAATTCCAAACAAAAACAACTCACTTGTCATAACAAGATAAAACTGTAAAATAGGCTTTTTTCTGTTATAACACAGCTAAAGATAAAAACAACTATCTTACTCTTTATCATCTTTATCTTCCAAAAGCTCTAAGAGAATTTCCCTGAGGGTCTCATAGCACTCAACTACTGCTGAATACATGTAGTCGTCATCCTTGATCTTGTTGAATAGCTCAGAATCGTCCTTTTTCTTGAAATCTTTAGCCATATCTAGCGCAATGGGAATCTGTTATATAGACCACAGAGAAGTTAGCAGTCAAACCAGCTTCTGCAAACCAGTATAAGCTCACAAATAATTTAGTGACTGGGCACACCTTACTAGCAAGAAGGAAAGGAGGCCACTGGACAACAGAAACTTTACTTGAAGTGTATGGTACAAGGAGTAAATCTCTCTCCCTTTGTTGAAAAGAAAGTCGGTCATTATATGGAAGTAAGAAAATGAAAAAAATTCAGTCTGACACACACATATTGAGTAGTAGCAGGTCTCAAGTTAGATGACCAACCTGTGGCTGATCAAATCCTCTAGCCGCAAAGAGTGTATAAATTCATTCCATACTTGAGAGAACTTTGCAACATTTTTTCGAGCCTCTAAAGTGTCCTGCTATGCAAATTGTGTACTTTAGATAGGACATACTAAACAATGCAACACATTAAGATACCAAATTGTAAGCAAATACAAAACTAAGATTCTATAAACTCATTGACAACAAGTCCTACCAATGGGTCCAGCTTAGTTTCTGATTTCAATCTTGGCACAAGGCGTTTCCTGAAAGCTAAAGGCACTGACTCAAATCTGGAGCGCAACATCCCAAGAGTGCGTATCTATACAAGGAAACAAAGAGTCAAAAAAGAAAATAATCACAATCTTGTGAAGACTAAAGTGGAACCAGGTAAAGCGTCATCTTTTTACTTAAAAATGAAGTGTTTTCTAAGACTAGTTAGAACAGTATTAGGACTAAAAGTAAAGCTTCAATACTTCCAGAGGCATGTGACAGTCCCACCAGGGAAAATGGAAACCAGATTTCAACTAAAGAGAGGCCATAGTAACCAAATCTAGGCATCAGCTAAAGCAAATGAAGGTTTCACTGCAACAACTTCTGCATCAATTTATATCCTTCATGAGATCGAGCATGAAAACCTCCAGTACAGAAAAGGAACGACAAAGCATCTATTAGTTGTTACATTTCAAGATGGACAAGAAAAGCACAAACCTCACCCAAGTGACTGAAAGCTCCAAGGATGCCACCAACAACGGTGGAAAATATGGCATACCATATTTGTGCATCCATAAGATAGACCTAGACACGAGGAAGGGATCATATTATGATATCAAAGAAAACTATCAGACATATCAAAGTAGAGCATTTTTTTCTGTTTCATTTTTTAACAACTTACAAGAACAACTGGACCCCATATAGCAATTATAACACCAAAATTGTGCGTCGCTGCATCAAAAGAAGGTAACAAATTTGCTTATGATGAACCATCTGTGAAAAGGAAATCATGGCAGTCACAAAAAACACAGTCTAATCTTACCATTGGGAAAGAACTCATGCCATTCGTAGTTATCAATTTTCATCCCCCATATTAGCTTTGTCGGCCCAACCAATGGCAATACCTACACACCAATTATGAAGAATTAGAAATCCAAAGTTGTGAAGCAGTGTGTCAAACAAATCAATGAACTACACTAGAATAAAGAGGGGAATACAGTGACCTCTTAACTAAGCCAAGGATACCAAATTTCCCATAACATAAACATAGCAAGAAAGCATTTATTACAGGATTTATTTCTTTTTTTAATTTTCTTTTTTTTTATTCAGGAGGTGAAGGGGGTTGAGGAATAGTTGGGGGTTGGGGGTCAGAGGGGAGAAGTTCCTGTAGAAATAGCTACATAATCATGACTAGAGCAAGAGCAATAGCAATAACAAGATTTTTTATTGTCTTTGTTCAGAAGATTTTTGTGAGAATAAGAAATGGGAAATTTATTTGTTCAGAAGTGTATAAAACATATACTAGCAGGGGAAGTTACAGAATCAAGAACAAATATTACGCAGCTCACAGAATCCTTGCACATGATACACCAAAGAATTTTTTTGGAAAAATGCACTACGATAATCATACAATAATAAATCATTACCACCCTAGGGGAACATAGAAAAAAGCTGGTCAGGTGAGACGTGAAGCCATCCTTACCTCCACATAAAAGCTGAATGCCAGCTTGCACATCAACAACAAGATCCAGAAAAGTGTATACCTGAAATTCATTTACATAAATTCATGGCGTTCAACATGCAAGAGCATCACAATCAACAGCACACTGATAAGTTCTAAAACACGTGAGTTCTAAAATTTCATCCAAAAGTCATGAAACATGATATGATCTACAACAACGATTTTACATCTACAGTCATTAGCTCAAAATGTCCTTACTTCAGAAGGGAAAATGTGTCTTCATGCATGCCTCTTGCAATATACAATTTTGGCTGCACCGACAAATGATTAAAGTTTAGCAATGTTGCAATATAGCCGTGGCCTGTAGCCACATAACATAAGAAAATAGACTAATAGTAATGCAGAATATGCTTACCTGAGCCCACCACATAATGAGGATAATGATATGTGAATTTGAACTTTCCACAAATTTACGAACTGGTGGAAAGAAAAATAGCAAAGCCGCCAATATGTTAGGAGCCATGTATAAGGCTATGGAAAACTTGAAAAACAATGGACTCCTAAGATCTCCTGCCCAGCTTGTGAGGAAGTCTACAATACTTCCAGGGTTCTGAACAAAGCTAGAATAACCTATTGGCAGCACTATCACCCACATAGCTGCAACAGCGAATTTCAGGAGGTACCGTAATATTTGAGAAAATTTCAAGCTCCCCCAAGCCTTCCAACTGAGAATAATATCCAGTACAGCTGCATACAAGGAGTGAAAAGAACACTAACTCTTATGAGTAAACATGCCAGTAAATTCCAACTTTCACTGAACCTGGTTAAACCCAGGCGGAATCCATAAAGTGGCAATGGTTAGGTATAATCACATTAGTGAATCATCATCATAGATTATAAACGGACTCAAAGAATAAGTTGCTCATGTGAAGTACCTCCAAAAAAATTGAGGAAAGCAGCAGTAATGAATACACTCAAAACTGTATTAAATACATCCTGATCAAAAATTGAGGTAATTGACCCAGAAGGACTCCATGCAACAATAACCATTGTCTGCAATTAAATTAAAACAGCAAAAGTCAGCTTTATTACAATAAACTTTAGTGATAACTAGACACTACAAACAGGTCAATAGTGAATTACAAAAATACAACTCTTAAGCTACCTGGAAAGCAAGTAAGAAAAATATCCACATGCGGTCAAAGCTTCTAAAAAGATGCCAAAATGTACGCATTTCAACAAAATTTGTCTTAGGCTTCCTCTTTCCAATAGAAACTGGATCATGCCTCTGCAAAAGAAGACCTGTATTACTTTACATAATTACATCCTGTTCGGTGATCAAGTGCAGGAACAGAGGACCCTAATACTATCAATCCTTGTTTTACGTTTACAACAATAATTAAAAATTATTGTGTACAAGAAACATAAAAGGCACCAAAGGAAACCCCAATTCTCCAGGATTCTACGAGTCAACGTATAAAGAATAAGATAACCATAGAAAACACATTAGCTTCTAAATTTATTTTAGAATAAAAAGAAATACGGAAGCACAAGTTAACACTACCATCCTTAGGCAGAAAAAAGATTGAAACAAAGGAGCTATGAAAAGCCCCATGAATTTGAGGCCTTTGAGCCAACATACAAGACACCATTTACTACTATAATTTTATGAAAACTAAAATAAGATTTTTCCTCATGATGCTGTCCAAGGATCCTTGAATGAACTTAGAACGAGGTAACCTTGATGCACAATCATTTTCAGCAAGAAACTGTCTGATTGATTCAGGAGAGCAGCTGCTCTCTAAAGTGTATATGGAATCAATAAGACAATAAAAATAAACATAAAAAAAATAAAAACCATGGAGACAGAATGTCCAAATTAAAATTTAGAAAGCAGTTGTTCACTATAACACTAGCAGGCTTGCCACGCTTTCTCAGAGATCAGTTTTACAACATTTCAGCAATAAAAAACATTCAAATAAAAAGAGGATATGACAGACAAGAAACTTAAAATTTGATGTCTCAATTACTCCATTCATTTTTAGCTAAGTGACCTCATAATGTTGCTTGCCACCTGTTGCACAACAAGCTCTTTTTCCTACATCTTTCAAGAATCAAATAACAACACTCTTGACCATGATAAATACTTCTTACTCAGAAAAACACAATTCCAAGATGATATCAGTGTAAATTATTATCAAAATCACAAGAGTAGAAGAATTTAAAGAAGTGCTTATTACCATGCTTAAAGGCCGCTTCTCATCCGTATGTATAAAAAAATCAGCATTGGGATCCATTGGCCAACCTAACTTGAAACATTTTTTAGACCTGTGAAAGACCTCCGTTACTTAAACACATAATTAATGAATAATGACACAGCAACCAAAGTATGCTCCTCGCCTTACCAAAAATATTCATTCAGATCATCATAATTTCTCCAAGCTGAGTGGCTTGCCTTACCTCCTTTGTTTCTTCTTGCTTCCTTTTGGAATAGTAGGTTGTCAATCTTTAAGACAATAGTATGCAAATGAACAGTAGAATAGATTATACGCATGCAAGATGACCATACCTTGCGCACAACATCATATATTGGAGCTATAACTTTCGTAAGAAATAATTCATCACCACATCTCGAAGTTTGGTAAGGTTCTCCCGTAATTGGATGTACGTTGCTATACAAAATTCCTTGAATTTCACTTGCCATCTACATGCATTAGTACATACAGTGCACATGAGTTATAAGTGTTGGTAAAACAGAAATATTGACGACGAAATGTTCAAGGGAGAACCACAAAGACTGATAATAATTTTGATGGCATTACAGTAAATAGGAATTTCACAAATTACACACTTGATTCTACCATAACAAGATAAGCAGTTTGCAGTCCAAATATTCTCACAACATGCAAGTATGAACATGAATGTGCAAGCATCAGAAGTATAGTTTTTGTTATAATATTAATGAGTTACCAGTTACAAAATACAGTTCAATAGAGCATTGTTTTCTTCTTTTGTATTCAAGAGTCAACTCAGTATTTACATTCCCTGATAAACTCATCCACATGATTTTCACAGTTTAATGAAGGCTTAAGAAACTCAGAAAATAAGTACTTTTTCAAGTAGTGGATAGAGGGTCAAGGCTTTAGGATAGCCTATGGCAGTCTAACATAGCAACAAATTGAGAAGCAAGGTTCGTGTTTTGAAGCTATATTTGGGCTGTTCCGCTGTGATTTTTCATGAAGGTGATGGCCTTAGTTTTTGGTTGTTTCCATCTTTCCAAAATTAATTAAGGGTAGGTAGTTTTCAGAGGCGTTCATATTAGTTGTGATATCTGTTTATAGTTTTCCAATCTATGCTAAATTAGAGAGTGCCAATGGTGCTCTATTGACTTAAACATTAGAAAAAACTATGTCTCTAACTTCTAGCGCAAAATAATAGAATAATTCTTCATACCTATGAAGAACCACGAGATATTCCTATGAAATTTGAATACTTATGTGATGAAGATAACGTGGTGCATGCTGTTGCTACTACACAGAGAGAGGGAGAGAGAAAGAGGTTTATAGGAGCATTTTTCTGGGGAATTCTTTTTTTCTATTGCATTTTGGGCTATTATATAGAGCATTTGAACCAAATAATGAATTGAAAACAAAGTAACATATCCCACATTAATTAGGAGAACAGAATCATTTATGAATTATGAAACTTTTTGGTCCACCAAATAAAATTGACAAAATAGAGAGAACTAAAGAATTTACCTTGAATATTTAAAAGACATTTTTTGTAAGTTCAAGAATATGCTAACATATAATCATAAATCTAATCTTGAGTTGTCAGCTTCTTGGCAAGTACATGGGCGTGGATCGAGAGGAACCAAAGATAATCCAAGGTGTCACTCAAAATATCAATGCTCTATTATGTGGCTTTATTTTCTTTTTTTATAGCTAGTTTATGTGAGATATCAATGCAATAACTCGTGCCAGTTTGAGGGAGAATTTGTTTAATGAGATTGACAGATTGTCCCCCTATTGATTAAGGGATTGGATTTAAATTCCTTGATATACCAATTGGATGGTGAATCAGTTGCATTTCAACTACATCCTCAGCATTCAGATGTGATCAAATTCAATTTAAAAAATAATCCTCAAAGTTAAACTTACATTATGGAAGATGTAGCATAGGCACTCAGGCATGAAACGAACATTTGAAGCTTCACCCCAGATAAGGAGATAAAGTGCAATATACAGAAGCTCCAATTGCTGTTGATCTGCACCTGGAGGAAACCTTGAAAAACATAAAAAAAAAAAAAAAAAAAAAAAAAAAAAAAAACCAATTCAGCAAGTGACCTATATGACATAATCTTGAATGTTAACATTGAAGTAACTAA
Source organism: Dysphania ambrosioides (assembly GCA_026401315.1). Taxonomy (NCBI): domain Eukaryota; kingdom Viridiplantae; phylum Streptophyta; class Magnoliopsida; order Caryophyllales; family Amaranthaceae; genus Dysphania; species Dysphania ambrosioides. The sequence continues at coordinate 1,302,362 of CM048672.1, forward strand.
ACAATATGACTATTTGCTCCTGTCCACTATACAAGAGTACTCACTTGAGATTCGATTTGCAATGAAGATAATTACACCATCTTTCATAATTTTTAAAAATCTTCTCATTTAGCCGGTGAACAGTTTGAATGTCAAGCTGCATATCAATGAGTAAGAATTAGTTATTCAACAAACATGACCTGAAGCAAACAGCATCAAAATTAATATAAAGGAATAATCTTGACAGCCTACCACTTCATAGTCCTCAGACCTCCTCATTCTTACATCCATGTTTGCAAGTATCAGTATTAAGTGCTCCCTTTGATTTGCAACATTTCCTTTCTTTTTCCAATGAGCAAGGGGGAAAAAAAGAAAAAGAAGAAATGAGATTTATCAGATATTCGGAACTACCCTGCGTGATCTTGGATGAAGAAAAAAGTTGGATAAAATCTACAACTCATACTCAACACACAAACAGAAAAAAGAAAAGGATGGAACACACTGACACACTCACAAGTATGAAAAAGAAAAATCTAAGTAACAAGGATTAAAAGGGGAAAAATGATTAAAAAAAAAAAATCAACTGCGGCAAATGCCCAAGCCATAAAAGAAGCAATAATCAATAAAAACAAACCATGCAAATTGAAATATATTTTTTCATTAAACGGAGAGAGAGAGAGAGCACATAATATTTTATGACTGAAACCTTCATCCTTGTACATTATCTGTTCTTTGAAAAGACAGCAGTTAGCGAAAGGATCTGCCTGATGCAACAGTTGTGTTAATCTCCATTTAGATACATTCTTTGACAGTATTAAGAACAATGCCATTTTATTACATGTCACCAAATTCGATTATTTGAAATTGGAAGATAAATCATAGAGTTACTATTACGGAAATCTAAATTACCAATCCTTTCTTCCACTCTATTAGATGTTTGATTGAAAATGCGAAAAAAAGACGTGTTATTTCCAATGGTAAAGCTGAATATTACCTTTACACAGAAATTAGTTTCTTGTTTCAAAATTACCATTTGATTCACTAAATTACCCAACCAAGTGATGCTTTCTTGCAGAACATTAAAAGAGAATCAAAAGAAATCCATGAAAAAACAAATCCCTGTTGGATTTTTCAGTAAAGAATGGGACTTCAACCGGATAAGTGAAACCAAAATGACGTATTGAGATTAATACATTAGTGGAGAATGTATTGTTGGAGGAGTGTAGCTTAATATGAATACAAGATTTGCTCTACCAAAGAGCCAAATACTTTTACAAAATAATTTTGTCCTCAGCAAGGTTGGAGGGAAGAAACTTCAAAAGCTAAGTTTGAAAAGGTTATGCAAAATAAATAGCGCTAAATCTGCATAGACTGGGAAAAAAGGGAAAAGAAAAGGGTCCACCCTCCCTTAAGGTCAACAATGTTTACCTGAAATCCAAAGATGGAAGATAGCCAGTCAAGCATATCACTGATAGATTTGTCCCTGTACTCCGGCATAATAGCATTATCATCTTGGGAAAAAGGTGCCAATCGAGGCAACGGAAGATTGTGCAAATTACGTATGGCCCGAATTGCAGCTATTATCTAGAATTCAGACAAACATGTTGTCATTATAATTTACACGGGTCTAAAAAAGAAAAAGCACAGACAGAGAATGTAAGTGACCTCAGGAAGTTCCATGATGGCTGGTTTGACGCCAATAGCAAAGAGGGGAAGAATATTGTAATGCTCGTATTGCTCTTTGTTCCTTTCCACTTCCTTGGCAAAATTTTCCGTCTGCAATTAACTTAAATTTTATTCAACCTTTGACCTTATGTTATTGATAAGAAAGGTAAACCAAAACTGTGGAAAAAATGTATACAAAGTGTATGAGTCAAACCTCTTCGTCAACTTTTGAGTAGGGTACCACAGTTCTCAGGACATCATACAGCACAGTCGCTATCTGATAAATTTTGGCCATTTCTTCCCTTCAGAAAGTAATAGAAATGGTAAGTTTTATATAATTTAAGTAGCAACAGAATTCAAATGGGTATATAGGGGGCAAAATGCCACTCCTATCAATAACTTTTCCCTTCTTTATTTCACATCTCTGCAAGGAACATAAAGGGGGGGGGGGGGGGGGGGGGGGGGGGGGGGTCTGACACTTAGACTTACGGTGTCTTTGTGTGTTGACCCTGTCTAATGTTCTCTTCACAGAACTGCTGATAAAACTTCTGAATTTCTCTTGGATCACTTTTAGCTAGCATTGGCCGAGTTTCTGCCTCATCCTGTAAAAAAGAAAACATAGGAATGTCTTAACATACATACCTTTCACACAAGGTATATTTAGACATTATTAAGGGCTTAGATTAGGGGTAAAGCTTTAGGGGAGTAATAAAGTCAAACCAATGAAAAACAAGGATAGTGAAAATGATTTATAAGGGAAATGTAGTCATAATGTGATGAAAGGGGAACTAATACCCTCATTTGAAGGATAATAGATACTTTCCACGCCCCTAGGGTAGTTATTACTATATTAATGAGGGTAATAATCAATCTTCCAATTCCTTCTTCTTCCTCATACCACCACTATATTATCTTCTTTTCCACCTCATTCCCTTGTCACCACCTCTATTTACCTTTATTTTTCATAGTTCAACTTTTATCACTCCCTTTAATCCATCTCCCTCAATCCAAGTATGGCCTAAAGGGAGAAATTGTATGTTCATTACTAAGGGGACCACAGAAAATGAGTGAAACTAAAATTTTCTACAACCTCATCAGACCACTTAAATGACTGATAGGCTTTAGCTTGATGACCACATCTCCAGCAACAGATACGAAACAGAAAATGACAAGCAAGCCCTCCAAATATTAATATTCATCTTGCTCATTTTTTTCCATCAAGGAATAAAATCTAATAAATGACCATCTGATACAGTGCTATGTGCCTACATATATATAACTTAAGTTCAAAGGTTCATTTGAAATGTTAGCAACTCAGAAAATCTAATTCGAAAAAAAAAAGTAGATTTAGTTTTCTGCATAAAAAGGAATTTCACACGATATGCAACAAGTTCAGCAAAAACTTTTGAACAGCACAGAACAAAATTGTGTGAACCTTTGTGCTCTTTGCAGAAAAGGGTACTCAAACGATGCACCCAAAACATTATGAAAGATAAGCCTACAAAAGCATCTATTAACCAGCATAGAGAACGAGATAGGAGGGCATCCCACCTTCTCAAGCCTGTGCAACAGATAAGTTTTGAATTGACGAACACCTCGACCACTTGATGTTGAGTCCATCTTGTGAGCTTTCTCAAATGCGTGGAACCGACCTGGTTGATCAACAACACAATTTCAGCAAAAAGGAAATACAGAAAGATTAGAAATTTGAATATAGTAAGTAATACAAGAAGAGAACTCATGATTAAAACATCTATTGTGGTTAAAGATACAGACTGCGACTACCACCAAGTGCTCCGCCATTAATCAACACTGGAGTAATTAAAGCAACTGGACAAACAGAATGTGCCTGTTTATCACTCCAACATACTCCAAAATCCAGTTCGATGCAGTAAAAATTTTAAAAATAAAAACCATGCCATAAATCCCAAGTATAAGCCACAGTTAAAAATTCAGGGGTGAAAATCTGTTGAAGAATGTACTGTGTAGAAAAAAAAGTACGCAAAAATGAAAAGAAAAAGGAGAATACATAAATAAGCAAAAAGGAAATTCAGAAAGATTAGAAATCTTAATCCAGTCAGTAACACAAGAAGAGAACTCCTGATTAAAAAAACAGACGGTTACCCTCGATAACATAGCATATATCAATCTTTATCAACTTTGAGGAATAATTTTTATTACATTATGTATTACTATTAGAAATACATACTACAGACTACCACAAGTGCCCCTCCATTGTTCAAAACTCGAGTAATTAAAGAAACTGGACAAACAGAGTATGCTTGTTAGCAGGCCAACATACTTCAAAATCCACTTCGATGCAGTACAAATTAAAATCCACAGTTGAAAATTTAAGGGTGAAAATCTGTTGAAGATTGTACATAGCAGAAAAAAAAATAAAAAGAGTAAAGAGAGGAGGAGAATACATAAGTAAGCAACCCTAGGGTTTTGCTTCTCAACCTCATTGGCAACCCTAAGAATAGGAGCAATGACAGCAACCGAAGAAGGGACCAATTCACTATCAACAGGAATGTTATCATCCTTAGTGGGATCAATAATGGTAGGGGCTCGACTCATCCGCTTGGACAACGACGGAGCAGTCGCCCAGGATTCCTCCTTCGTCCCACTCCCACTAGAACTCGCCATCTTCCGACACCACCAAAGAATGTGAATGCAGAGGCGGCCATCGAATTAATAGGGAGAGCGCCAAGAGATGCTTGGAGTGAGGAGAGGGGCAATGAATCCCCAAGCAGTGCTGTGTGTCACCTCCAAGTTTTATGCATCTTTCTCGCTTTTACGCTTTATTTTTTTGTTTAAGGTATTCTATTTCAGCAAGAAAAGAATTGGGTTTTGTGTTTGTCATCATTGGTTGAACTGATTTCAAGAAAAGGAGCTCAGCTCAGGAATCACTGAATCAGTATTCTGGTCTTCTGGATGCTCTACTGTTTTTTGGGTTTCCTTTTTTAATAATCCCTATAACATTATTCTACTCCATCGATTTCCCGAAAATTGTCCCTTTTTTATTTATAAAGTTAAAATTTAAAAAATTTGACTTTAAATTATCATCATATTATAAGAAATAACATATTATTTTTAGAATATCAAGTTTTCATAATTTTTCGTCTTCCAAATTTAGAGATAAAAACGTTTAAAGTCATGACTAAAGAATATGATAGATGATGTATTATTTATATGTCCTATGGGCGAATAGTTGATCAAATCAATTCTTGAGTTGGGGCAGGAAAAACAAACTATTTGACTCATACTAGCGCGGTTTTCTAATATACTCTTGGTGGTGAACTTGAGAATTATGTTAGCTTCCTCCAAATCTCCATGGTTTTCAATAAGCACAAATTGTTTTTCGATCGTTTTGCCCTTTTTTATAGAATCAAGATTAATAGTATTACTCAAAGTTTCTTCTTATGTAGGATCTTTGATTTACCCTTGATATTGGTCTGAGTTGTCCTCGTAATTAGTTTCTAAACCTCACTTATTACTTTTTAAATTGATATTAAATAGAAAAATTACCTTAAATATAGTCTTTATTATGCGTACACATTATATAACTGGTTGTACAATAAAATTTGTTTTATATTATATGTTACATTTTTTTAATACGTCGTGATTTCCAATTGTCTTATATAAAAAAAAAAAGTAGTAAGGGAAATTTTTTGTATTTTAGTTTTGATCCATTTTCGAAAGTTCTCATTTTTCATTATTTTCAAGGCCACTTATCTTCTACTTCAAGACCTCATACTTCGTTAAAAAAAATTTGGGAATTTTAGGTGTCCATAGGTTATGCTTCCTTTGGAAGGTAATTCTATAGGGTTACATTTTAAACTTATCTATAGAGATGGCCTTGCTAAGAAGTTCATTTGGCTACTTTTCATTCTACACAACATTTGGATTGCGACCTATTCGTTTCACACTTATTTGTTATGATTTGAAACTCAATGGCAGCTTCATTCTTGGTTTGTTATTCAATATTCTTCTTAAAAAGGTTTATACCTAGTGTGATGCAAAAGCAAGAAGGCCTTGATATAGTGGGTAAAAAGTAACAACTTTGAATTAATGTAAAAAAAAAGTAACAACTTTGAATTAATGTAAAAAAAAAAGTAACAACTTTAAATTAATGGAAAACTAATTAAACTCAAATTTTCAAATTTGATCCTAGCAAATTTCACTTAAAATAAAAATTACAAATGTCCTTTCATATAAAAATATTGAATAATAGTATATATCAAACATATAAAAAAATTATAAGCCTAAAAAAACCAACAATAATCATAATTATGTATATCTTTAACAAGCTTGTAAAATTAGCTATATAATCCAAATATACCATAGTCATTTCAAACTGTAAAAATAAGCCCAAATTCATATTTAAATTCCTATCAAATAATCAATTTTGATTTTAGTTTATTTTTTTTTACTTTGTCATCAAAGTGAGCTCAAAGCTTATTAGGCCTAATGAGGGTGAGGGTACTCTTAAAGCCTAGGCGACATCATAGGCCATGTCTCCTATAGTGATGGTAATTCAATTTGAATTCGATTCGACTCTAATCTGATTAGAAGGAAAAAGTCTGATTCAAACCCGTTTAAAAAAAACTCTGAATTCGAATCCGATAAAAAAAAGTCTGAATCCGAATAAGAGATGGATCGGATTCGGATCTTGTCCTACATCCAATCAAGTATGATTTGAGTCCAACCCGAATAAAATCTGGCTCATATTTTTAAATTTTTTATTTATAATTTATATGAAAAACTATTAATTGAATACAAACTTTTATTACTAGTGTTTTCCATTTTGTAAAAGTAATTCTTCTTGATTTCAAAAGGTCAATTATACAACATTAATGCTTAATTAGAGGCTTTACTTTGATCAAAATTTCTCTAAGAAGACCCTTGTTTTTTACATCTTGTTTCTTCTTTATCCTTTTCGTAACCACTGATGTATTATTAAAATTAATCATAAAATTAGCAAGTTTTTTTTATCTTATTTTCTCCCAAACAATTTTTGTTTTTTTTACTTAAACGATAGGTTTAAAATTTTGACAGTGATGAAAAAATGTCAAATATTATTGTGTTTTAGTTTCTCATGTCTATCCACTAATCTTTTTAATGTACATTATAATATATAATTTATCATCACCGTCATCAACTAATATTAACAGTTTATTAACATTTAAAAAGAGAAGTAGAGAACCCCCAACATTTAAAATGGATGATTTATCATGAAACTTGAGTATCCCACATTAAAAAAAAAATTGAGATATAACATGAGATAATATATAAACTCCTAAATTGGAAAAGAAAAGTTTATAAAAAACTCTACATTGAAAAATAAGGTAATTTTATAAACTTAAGCGTCCCACATTGAAAAAATTTGGGAATAGCAACGAGAACATAGCTATATAAACCAACTTGAGTTCAACTTTTGGTTTATCGGATAATGGAGGCCCAATGGAGGTCCGATGGATCGGCTCGGATTTGGGGGTTTGATGGATCCAATCGGGTTGGTTTTGGACTCTATGATTTCGGACAGGGATTCAGATCCTAAATGAAGATCCGAAAACTAGGTGGTCGGAGTCGGATTTTGCTAGGTCCTACTCGATTCCGATCCATTGTCATTCTAGTCTCCTAGGCTTCGCGAGAGAGTCGTAAAAGGGTCATTTTCCTGAAGAACACTATTTCTTTGTTGAAGGTGATACTCCGTAATTTATGCATCAATTTTTTGGTGAATCTTCAACATCATCGGTGAAATGCAGTTGTATCTCATCCATTTCACACATGATCACCTTCAATCATTGTGTAATTAGGAAAATCAAGTTGAGAATTTCTTAAGCAACCATTGTCATCCTAACACTATATTATGCTCCATATTGAATCACTGAAGGTGATAATTTATGTACTACAAATATTGACCGACTTATTAAATAGTGTGACTTCTCAATCAGTACGCTTTTTAAATGACTCCCTCCTTGTCACCTGCGACCACCACCACAACCTCCGCCCATTCTATTCATATCAATGTTGTTTTCTACCCAAACTCTCCTTCACCGGTACCGCATCAGCGATCCCAAATTACGTTGGGTTTAACATGAGCAGCACTACCGCCAGCATGAATCCCCCCATCCCCCCTGTAACAAGTACTACTACTCCTATTTGAATAACACTAGCATCTACGGGTCTACCCATACATTTTCATTTCAATATTCAAAATTAAAATATATAACTATTACTAAAGTAAAATCAATGTTGACGCCATACTTAACATATGTCAAGCTATTATAAAAAAATCCCCGCCTTTTTCATCTAGTTTTCTTCTTTACATTAATATAAGATTGAAAAATGTTATACATAAAAAATTGTGTGAATATATTATATATATATATATATATATATATATATATATATATATATATATATATATATATATATATCAAGTTTCCTCTATACCTTTTTCTATAATTATTTTTTCATTTAAAGTGATATAAAGTAGTATCCCCATTAAATTTACTACGGTAATTCTATAAAATCTATAAGTTTTTCACCAATAAATGAAAATTTTCTTATAATTGAAATATTTAACAAATTAACTTATTATCACACCGTGCATCCGAGCTTACCTAGTTTAAAATAATCATAAGCATCGTATAAAGAAGAAAGACCATTCATCCTAGTAAGCTTCCTCGTCGAAATCTCAAATATTTTTTTGTACAACGGTTATATGATCTCAAGTATAGAATATATGATTTTAGATATAAATAATATGTAGGTATAGAAATTATGATTTCCTACATAGACAATGTGATCTCGATAATAGATAATATGATCTTAGATATAGAAAATATGATTTCAAGTATAGATAATGTGATATCAGGTATAGAAAGTATGGTTTCAGGTATAGGTAATACGATCTTAGGTATAAATAATGCGATCTCAAGTATAGAAAGTAATGCGATTTCATGTATAGAAAATGCAATCTCAGGTATAAATAATGTGATCTCATGTATAAAAAAATGATCTCATGTATATATAATGTGATATTAGGCGTAGAAAGTATGACCTTAATTGTAAAAAAAATATAAAGCATAGATATTGTGATCTCAGGTATAGAAATATACGATCTCAGGTATACATAATGTCCTATCAAGTGTAAAAAGTATGATTTTAATTATAGAAAGTATGAGATGAGGTATAGATAATATCTTGGGATTAAATAATATGATATGAGGAATTGACAAAGTTGTATTTGGAAGAACCATTGATGTAAAATGTATTAATATACAATGCTATAGTTGTTATGTCGTATGATTGTATTACAATTGAAATAAATAATATTATAATGGGTTTGAACTTGGATGTGTTGAGACTGGGAAGAGATAAGGGAATTTATCATGGGCAAAAATTTCCCTCATCTGATTGTATTACAATTGAAATAAATAATATTATAATGGGCTTGAACTTGGATTTGTAGAGACTGCAGTAGTGGAAAAAACCACATATGCTCCGGTTTTTTGAAGGCTTTATGCTCCGGTTTTGGCCCGAAGTAGATTTAACCGGAGCATATTGCAAATATCTTTATGCTCTGGTTCTTGGAAAACCGGAGCATATAGTCTCCTTTTTTTAAAAAAAAAATTAGACTTTATGCTCCGGTTCTTGGAAAACCGGAGCATATAATAGCATTTTATGCTCCGGTTTTCCAAAAACCCGAGCATAAAGTCTAATTTTTTTTTTTTTTTTTGCAAATGCTAATTATTGTTATTGGAAATATTATTCAATGCGAATATTAGAACAAAGCAAGCTTAAAGGATTTCAATACACTTTATATAAAACTAAGATTCAAATATAATTGTACATGATTAGAGTTACAAACTAAATTATACATAACAACTAAATATGTATATATATAGATATAAATATAGAAATTTGCTACAATGTACGACGGTTATATATGGAGATCGAATACAAGAATCTAACTACGTACTAAATGCAGTTCCTTATATGATCCTTATACAAGAATCTAGAATGACAAGACCACCTGCAAACTGTTCGTTTTGATATACTTAGCTTATCTTTGCCAATCTTCCACACAACGCCCTCATCTTCATCTACCCAATTACTTGGATGACGCTGAGAAAAGTTTTCCGCTTTTTCTTGCAACCCTGCAAGATAAACATTCAAGTATTCAACCATGTTCTTGCTGTATGAATTTCAAATTAAAATAATAACATTTGAAACGTTCACAAACCTTGATGCCCAACCCTTTGATTTGTTTCCATATGATGGGAGCTAAAAAACTGTTAAGAAAATTAATCAAACTGTAGATTACCCTTGGTTTATGTGTGTGTGATCAGGGGCTAGGGGATCTTATAGTTGTTTGAAACTTAGATTACCCTTGGTTTTATGATGCATCCGAAATTTCATCATCCAGCAGGTGCAAGTTATCAAAATTTGAGTTGCCACAGATGCTGTGAAAGCGGAAGGCTATGTATCTGTTGTTCCAACAATGTACAATAATATGTTAGAGACAAAGAGTAAAGATAAACAAATAATTGACTATATTTTGCAGCAGTTATGATGAGTTTACAAAATAAGGTTCAAAGTCAGAATGGCATAATAAACAACATGTCACTCACAAGATACCAAATTGTCATTCAAGATCTATTTAGTAATATGAATGGCATGTATAAACTTACAGCAGAAAAAAGTAATACAAAATTGATTGTAACCTCGTTTATACCAGTTGGGTTTGTACTTTGTACCAAGAGTGTACATCAAATCAGTAAGACCTACGTGAAGAAGAGATTGTCACCTCATATTTGGCAACTTTCCCATTTCAGCAGCATATGCATTGCTAAGTTTGCCTTCATCACCATACTGGCAAAGAAAGAAAAAGACACTACTTTCATATTCACCATCATAAACAACAAAATGACAATAAAACTCAGAAAGGAAGCTTGGCCCTAGAGCTGGTATAGAAACTATTTGTGTAACTGCTTAAACAAAATCAGCAGACACAGATATTAATAAAAAACTACATTCAGTTGGACATTTTAGTAAGAAATTGTTAATGGGGGAAATTCAATTGATTGTGACCTTTGACTAACAGTCTGAACTTGTTACTGAATATAATATCTCATACTGTTAAGCCAATATCTCCCCATATCTTTGTGATAGATCATGGAAATGCCCCACCACTACTTGGAAAAAATTAAAGGAAATGGCAGAGACATGACAACCTAATTGAGTATATCAATAAAGATTAAAATATAGAGCATATATACCGTATCTTGATGGTTGATAATGTTCAATTGAGGTTTATAGCTCAAATCAACAATTTGCTCCCAGAGCAGTAGAATAGAACCCCGGACCTGAAATTGAACATAAGTATAGTTATGGCTCCACAAGTGTCAAGGAGCATCATGATTTCCGAGTAAACATATAGACAATAGCTCAAGAAATAACATGCATTATAAAGATACCATTGTTCATTTTGCAGATTATTTGGGAGCTATATACAACAGCAATAAATATCTGAAACTATTCTCAACTAAAAAATCAACAGCCTGAAGCAAATTAGCAAAAGCATCTCTCCAGCTGCTAAAAGATTTCAATTTTCTCCACTGCCACTCTGCTCGAATGAGCTCTTAGATAACATTAAATGAAATGTTCCTAAATGATTTTAGACAAATAATTAGATTAAGTAAAATATATAATGGAATTTTTCCATTGCCTAAGCCATATGTTCAATCATCACAAGCAATACTCGTCACATATGAATCATACAAGAAGAGGATGCCAATATTCTAGAAATAATCAGCAAAAATTTGTGGAAGTGCAGCAAATGAGGTAAATAATTATACCCATAAAAATTTAAGCAAACCCCAACAAACTGTAGGAAATGATAGACACGACTGCCTTATCCATAGGCCTAGAATTAAGAATCCACTTAAACCATATATTAGTTGACAGTGATTCAGTATAATTAATTGTTCATGAACAGGTATTTAGGTATTTGTCAAAGTGTATATAAGTATCATTATCTCCTTTAACAATATGTAGTAAGTTATTCCCAATTATTAAACATAAAATTATCTCATCAGCCTATGCAATCAGAATTTCTACATTTGCTCGAAATTTTATCAAGCCAAAGTTCTAGGTGACACTGTATGATTACAAAAAAGTACTCAAAGAAAATGATATCACCAATTATGAATATTTGGGCACTCTTCTACTGCATTTCAACTTGCTCTATTATGTGAGAACATGTGGACTGTTACTTGCCATTATAAAGCGATGTAAAACCAAAATCAACCTACAAAGGGCTTGACAGAGTTAATTATCAGCAAACAAGAACACTTAACAAGCTACTACTACACATCAGAAATATATATTCAATCCCAAACTATCGCAACTAACCTTTTCTGATACATTGGCGACCTTTGTCTAGAATGTCATTTTTCATAACTAGAAACACCACTATATCATATGAATGATTAACTACACAAGAAATATGGAAGTAAACAATCGCTCCTCTAAGCTCAAAAGTGCCCAAAGGAAACACCACTATATCGTGTGCATCTTCTTGATATCAATGTCATGGTAACAGGTACATTTTTTGATGTCAACTCTGTAGTTCGAAAGCTTAACCTTTTGTTAAGAAAAAACATGTCAGATTTATGTCGGAAGCTAGGTTGGTTTACCATTTATGCACAAAGGTACCTTTTGTGCGTATTGTAGGGTGAGAGGGATGATATCTATGTTCATAAGTCATGACATTTCCAAAAACTAAACAATGAAAGGATATTTCCTTGTACCAGAGGCATAACGAAGTCATCAAGCTGAAATCCAATAAGCAAACGACAAGAGCCAATACAGCAAACAACGAGACGCCAATACAGCAAACAAAATTAAAAGACAACAACATCAACAAGACACCAATACAGCAAACAACGTTCAATCGAAAATAAAGTGAACAAGGGGAGACGCCAATACGCCATAAAATGCAAAACTAAAATAAACACTGAAATAATGCCATTAAACTTCCAAGAAATCTGTCAATACACGAATGCAATTGGCTGGGAACATACCTTTCAATCGAAAATATTCACAGAACGAGATTCCCTTCACGCACGCTTGCAATTGTTAATTACCAACCGAAGATATTGGGAGAGACGAGTGAACAAGGGGAGATTTAGTTTCGGTTTAGGGCCGGACAACAAAGTTTGTAATTTGCGATTTTGGGTCAGTGCAAATGGAGGTTTAGGGGGAGGTGCTACGTAGGTTGAAGGTTAGGGATGAGAAGAAGGCTGCAAATTAAATTAGGGCACGCAGTATATGAAGCATGTTATATGAATGTATATGCTGCAAAAATGCCAAACACTACATATGTATATGCTCCGGTTCCTTTAAACCGGAGCTTAAACATGTTATATACTCCGGTCATTTTAAACCGGAGCATAAAGACTATAATTACACCCAAAAAAATCGGTCTAAAACAATTCATAAGCATATACTCCGGTTGTATGAAGAACCGGAGCATATATGTAGTAGTATTTGGCATTTTTTCCACTAGTGCGGGTAAGAGATAAGGGCATTTAGAGCACTCTCACTCATGGGCAAAAATTTCCCTTATCCTTTTCTCTCTATCCACTTTCTAATTTTTCCACCTCATAAGTTTTTTTGTTGAAGAAATTTTCACCCCATTTATGAGGAAAAAAACTCATCATTATTCACTCTCCTACTTTCCCTTATACTCCACTATATTTTCTCTAATCTATTTATTTATCCTATATTACTATGCATATTAATGAATTCTAATACTTAATTAACATTAATAATTTTAGCAATCCCTTCAATCTTTTTTTTCCTTCCCATTTGGAATCGGGGAACAACACAAGGCAGTGTAAATGTAGGGGTAGAGATTCCATCAGAAGTGTGAAAACATTAAATATCAAGGTAGAGATTCCATTAGAATTGTAAATGTGAGCTGCATAAAATTATTAATATTTAGGGAATATAAAAAGTCATTTATACAATAAAAAAAAGTACATCACCCAATGGGTGAATAGTGTCACGGATACTATAGCAACAGTGATCCATACCTCATTATTTCCACTAATCAAAATAAAACTCACGGATTAGAGCTACAACAATCTCCCAAAGCAAAGGCCAAGTGAAACTTATAAATAAAGGGGACTTGTACAAAGAGTTTCATTCTTCATAAAAAAAATTACAAAATCTTTCAAAATCATCACAACTCCTATGGCTTCAGATTTGGATGGAGCATCACAACCTCATAGAGCTTCAGATTTAGACAAAGCATCACATCATGAAATATGGGTTGAGCATAATTCAACGCATGAATCATTTCTTAGTGAAGATGATGTGTTGGATGGTAAGACTAATGTTGAAGCTGGTATACAAGAAGAAGGAGACTTAATGCTTATCAACAATGATTCACAATTCGACCATAATTACTCACCACCATCTCCACAACCAGAAATGAACCATGTTCAACCATGGCATTATCTCATCAACCGAGGCTTAGCAACGAAAAGAGGCAACAAGTATTATTACATTTACTAAACACCACAATATCAGGGTCACTTCTTCATGGGCCCATCAACAAAATAGCATCCAAGTTCAATTATAGTAGACGAACAATTAGCTCATTGTGGAACAAAGCTAAGAAACAAATGGCAGCAATGCAACCCCGTTTGACATGGACCATAAGCACTATAGATGTGGAAGAAAAATAATTACAATGCCATACACTCAGATAGCAGACATTCACATGGGGGGGGGGGAGGACATGTGTGAGAGACCTAGCAAGCAAATTAGACCTTGCTCCATCTACCTTTTGGAGAATGGTGAAGAGAGAGGACTTGAAACCACATACAAATAACATGCATCCAGATATTTCATAAGACAACAAATTAGTAAGGTTAGACTTGGTCTTAGAAGTTCTAAACTATAATCCCCTGAAATTATACAAATTATTTTTTTATTTATTTTCCTAAATAACCCACTAAGCCTAAACTACCAAAATTCTATCCTACCCAAACTCTATCATGCCCAAACCCAATAACCATACTACCTAAATAAATAACCTAACCTACCCTCAGTCTCTCCACACTTTACAAAACACCTTAATACTAAACAAAAGAAGAAGAAAAAATCCCACCTCGTAGAACCCCCCACCTCATTCAACAGCCTACTCCTACCCCCCCTCCCCCCCCCCCCCCCCCATTGGCGCCGCCTCTCTCTGCCGCCCTTACGCTTTCGCCGGCCGCCGCATCAAACCCCAATCGGTCTCCTTCCTTCTCCTTTCCTCTTGTTTTTCTTGATTTATGTATGATGTGTTATGAAATCATGTAATTAGGTTTGTCTTTGATTTTTTTGGGTTGTGAATTATTATTGTTTTTGGGTTTTGATTATTTTGAAGTGGGTTCATTATGTTTTACTTTTATTGACATATGAAGAGAAGTATAGATGGAAATTTGAATTGGGTGTGCCTTGATGATGACCGTAGGAAAACAAATGGGGTATTGGGTTTTAAATGCTTAGCTTGGTATGTTTGAAAAAAAAAATTGATGTATCAAGGTTCTTTGACTATTACATGTATAATTTTCTTATTGAACATTTGTTAGTTGGTCTGTTAGAAACTATACAATATTTAAATGAATAGTTTATTTAAATCAACCCATGCTTTGGAAGTTTGGAAATGTGCCTAGATTTATTACTACGTGATTAAAACATTGGAGTACTTGTTTTATTTGGCAACTTCACTCTTGAGCTAGTATCACATAACTTGATATGGTAAAACCTGTTGTATATAACATACTGCAATAATTTTGTATTCTGTTGTTGTTTATAGCTCCATCTTTAGGAATACACACCTTAAATTTGTTAAATCTTAACATGATAATGCTAGTTATACTCATGGATAAAATTGATTTTTCCTTGTATTTCAAGTGAGAAGAAGGATGAACTAAGTGGATAGTACAATGTCGTTTGCTAGATTCATGATGTACTCATGTATCTTTCAATAATTCAATGTTTAATACCAGAACCTGGTTTTGCTATGGATAAATTCTTCTGCCTTTTTTGTCTTGGGTTGAAGTACTTTATATCTTTGTTTAAACGTTACATATTGAGTATCATTTTCAAATTAATGTTGCTTGCAGAGTATAAACATGCCTTATTAGTCATGATAGATAAGAAATATTATGAAAACATTGGGAAAAGATTTGGTTGTTGATATAATTGATTTAGGTTGTATTATTTGGTGTAGGAGAACACTTTATAGAAGGTGCATAGCTAGTAAGGAAAGTGGTCACCCGTGTATTTTACTCCAGGTACGTATAAATTATAAAAAACGTTACCTTTAATTAGGAGCATGATTTAGGGTGAAATATAAACTTAGTATCATGTTTATGGAACCTTTTGAATGAGATTGTTTGGTTATCCATTTGAAAGAATTCATGTTCTTTATATTAGGGGCATGTTTTGGTATTATCTGTGAGAAATTGTGATTTATTAAATTGGTATCAATTGTTAATTAATTCATGAGGTTGTTTATTATTACTCCTTTATTACTGGTGGTATGATGCGAGTAAAGGTAATCTTTTTAAGTCTTAATGACAAGGGTAGTAGACTTTGTTCAACAGTTGAGATTGAAATTAAAAGGTTAAAAATTACAGTACAACAGAGATCGATTGTGCAACTGTAATGTTTGCATGTGTGTGTTATTCTGATTGTGTACAATTAGTTTAAACAGTGAATCACGTATAGAGAAAGAGGATAAGCAATAAAACTCTGGGCTAGTGCACGTCTAGAGTATTGATAATCAGGGGTTGAAGTTTCACGGGGTATTATCCGTGGCTTTTATTGGAGGTCGTATGATCTACGAGTCTCTCTTTTATAAAGTTTTAAACTTAAAATTAGGGTTAGGTTAGATCTCATCTAGCTATGGTGACGGAGTCGCGCCCGTTTACCATATGGATTTTTATACTGTATTTTGATGCTCTCTGACGGGAGTGCATGGTTTATTTATTTATTTATTTGATGTCCAAATCAGGACATGGGGGGAGACAACCTTGTCTATTGCTTAATCCAAGTAATTAATTAATTTATCATATCAGTCGATTAAAATGTTGAGTGATACATTCTTACATTTTGTACTTATTCTTATTTAATTATTATTTCAACTGTTATACTTGGTAATTTGTATGTACTTATCTTGGTGATTACGTGCTTTGTGTGTTTTTGGTCATGATTTTTGCCTATAAATGACACTGTAATGATACAATACTTACATTTGTACTATTGGGAAGCAGATTATTAACAAGTATCCAAACGAGCATTCATGCATGAGTGGGTTGAGAGAAACATTATTTTAATTTAGATTTCAGAATAAATTATGTTTGTTTGACTTGATTTTAAACTATGGGTTTTGGATTAGAGGTAAACGTTATTGGTACATTGCAGTAAGGACCGTAATGGTTTCAGTTTGTTATGTTAGGAGTTTCTTTTACGTTTAATGTTATTTCAAAAGTCTTTTGGTTTTCCGCTACAAAACACTGTTTTATAGCCTTAACGTTTGAACACGTGGCAGTAGTACCCCAGTAGTTTCCAAAAGGTTTGGTTTTCGAAAAATGGGAATTATCGGGGTGTTACATAAACTATATGAATGGGATCTCTCATGCAACAAGCAAAACATAAATCGCCAAAGGAGCAGCGCCCATCCATCCTTGGGCATGATTTGTTAGGGTAGTTCATGGTGAAGGGGAATTTGAAGATGGTGGAGGGAGGGGTTTGGAAGAGACAACTACCAAAATTGGTGTTGTTTTAACCAGAAAAACGAAAGCCGAATTTTGAAGGTATGAACATTGAATGCAAGTCGGTGGCTAGATCTAGGTTTTAAGCAATCGAAATTGGCGAGTTCGAAGAGAGAGAATGTTGCGGGTTTTTTCGTTGTTGAAGATAAAAATGAGAGGCAGGTCAAAGAAGTGAGGAAATGAGGGAGTGATGGAGTGAGGGATGAGTAAATGAGGGTTAGGGTTTTGAGGGGATTAAGGGTATATTGGTCTTTTCTGGTTTCTCACTGAGGTTATATTCCGTTTAAAAAGCTACGGACTGAGGGTGTTTTTGTCATAAAATATTAGATAAAATAGGAAAGATTTTGAATGGGAAAAACATTTTGAAATTTCCCAGTAAAATACGATAAGAAAAACTAAGAACGAAAGGAGTATTAATTAACTAAAATTTATTTAATTAATATAAATGTTGTTTACTTAATGCATAATTACTTGACATCATCTAATTTTTATAAATTGTGGTTTATTTAATATATAATTAGTGGAAATTAGATGTAAATATTAAAATACTAACCTTTTACAGATAATAACAATAATAATTAGGAAGTGGAAAATGGTTTAACATAGTTTAGAGAGAGAAAAATAATTTTTAAAAGTTTGTCAAAAGTATACCAAAATAGTCTCTATTTATAGAGCTTATAATTTTATGAATTTGGTATATATTTTAAAAAAAAAATTATTTTCTCATAAAATAGTCGTTAAAATCTAAACGTTGTATGTTTGTGCGTTTTTCTGATTGGTTGTGAGTCTGACCCTAGACACGTGGCGTACATTCCTTTTGTTGGTCGTATGTAAGTGCCTAGTTAGTGCATGCATTTAGCCATTTTTTGCTACTTACCTACTTAAACGACGTGTTTTGGTTGAAGGTCCTTCAACACAATGACCAAAACACGTCGTTTTGATCTATACTCAGCCAAAAAGAATTATATTTACAACTTATATTGTGGGGCCCACTTTAAGTAAATTTTTCTCGTGAAAATTCTCATAGGGTGAGTCTTTTACTGTTTGCCTGTGAGATTTTCGCCTTTTTCTCATTATTGGGGTTTGATGAGGAAATATTTACTCAAGAAATTCACTCGTGATTTTTTCCCACGATTGGGAATGCTCTCATTAATGACTATTACGTTGCTCTCCTAAATGGTAAAAATGGTTTCTTAGACCATTGTCAGATAAGAAAAAATTCTCGTTAAGATATTTTTTTTTGGACAAAAAACATTTCCACGAAAGAATTTTCTGAAAAAAATTCTCAAAGTTTTGAGGAAAAAATCTAATTGAGAATTTTTTTCTCATTTTCATTCAATGTTGTCAATTGAGCCTCACACGCTAAAACTTCTCTTTTTGTTTTTTTTTTTTTGCTTTTTCCTGTTTGTCGTGGCCCCACTATTGACTAGGTGCGTTAGATCGCTCAATCAGAGTGCGACATGTGTCTTACGTCAGATCTATCAAC
Source organism: Dysphania ambrosioides (assembly GCA_026401315.1). Classification (NCBI taxonomy): domain Eukaryota; kingdom Viridiplantae; phylum Streptophyta; class Magnoliopsida; order Caryophyllales; family Amaranthaceae; genus Dysphania; species Dysphania ambrosioides. The sequence continues at coordinate 1,321,340 of CM048672.1, forward strand.
AAAATTAGATTTTTTAGCTGAAAATATAACCATTATATATAAAACGTCTATTAGAAAAAAAATCACCAACAACGATAAAATTTTTTTCTCTATTAAGTATGCACCCATTTTGACATATATTTTTCACACTTCAAAAATCTATATTTCTCTCTCTAAATTCATTAAAATTATTCAAGTATTTATTGAGAAGTAATTTTTAATAAATAATGATTAAAATTTTAGAAAATGACTATGAGAGATAATATGGTAGGGTATGGTAAAAAGCAGGAGAAAGCGGAGTGAGAATTTTTGGGTTTATTGTTGGTGGGATGATAAAATTCTTTCTAAAAGAATTTGATGCGGAGTAAAGGAAAATGGAGAGATAGTGTGTTGTAGGATTTTTTTTTCCTCTACTGTGAATGCTCTTAATACATTAGCTAGGTTGGATTTCTAATTTGCCTATTTTAAAATAGAATTTTGCAAACTATATTGTTCTTTCTCATAGCATATCCTTAGAACACTATTGGTAGTGAGCAAAACTTTCTCTACGAGTAAAAATGGTAAGTAAAATGAGTGTAAATACATCACGATAGTGGTCACCCATGAGAAATCTCATGAGTTTTCTATTCATATGAGAAAACTCATGAGAAAAATATAGGTGATGGGTCCTAGAAAAATATTACCATTTTACTCTTTAATGACTATTTTCGCCATTTAAACATTTTTTTAAAAAAATTTACCAACGGTCATAAATTTTTTTTCTCCCTAAATGACATCGATTTTGCTATACTTTGCCATAACTTAAAAAAATACGTTTTCCTACTTTATGTTGTAATTATACTTTTGCTATACTTTGCCACAACTTAAAAATATTCGTTTTTCACCATTATCTACTTTCCAACTATTATAACTCTGCTTTATGTTATAATTTATAACTCTGCTTTATGTTGTAATTTATAACTCTGCTTTATGTTGTAATTACTTTCTTCATGTTGTATTAGCACTATAACAAACTTTAGTAATGTATCGTTTAATTTGTCTGTAATGTGTTTAAATGAATATTAATTATATACTGTTTGCTATTTATCATTTAATGAACAATAATTTAATACTTTAGTTATGAACGATAACTATAACCGCTAATTAAAAATATTAAGAATTGATTGAAATGCTAATTATATAATAGGCACATAAATTAATTAATAACAACTAGGACTGGAAACGAGTCGAGTCGAGCCCGAGCTCGAGAAGCTTGTGGCTCAGCTCGCCTGAGACTGATAAAGCTCAGGCTCGTGACTCTCCGAGTTTAAAAATTCGAGCTCGGGCTCGGCTAGATAAAGCTTGTGGCTTGGCTCGGCATAAGCTCGTCACTTGGCTCGGATTTGCCAAAGGCTTACTCGGGTAATTAAGGTCGATTTCATTTAAAGATTGGTTTTAACTAAGCCCTTAATTAAGCTCGACTCGTTTAGGCTTTTCGAGTGCTCGAGCTTGAATTGTCTAAGCTCGAGCTCAGGCTCGGCTCGGGCTCGCCTAATTCCGAGCTCGAGCTGAGCTTTAGGCGATCCAATCCCGAGTAGCTCACGAACTAGCTCGGCTCATATCCAGCCCTAACAACAAAACAAATTTATTATTCATGATTATACATTAATTAGATACTTAAGTAAGTGAATATGAAAGAGAGATAAAGTGTGGTGGGTATTAGAAAAGTAAGAGAGAGAGATTAGGGAGAAGTTATTTTTACTTAGTGTTGAGATGACATTTTACTCACCAAAAAACTCATGAGTAAAATTGGGTGGGAGAAGTGAGAAAGTGGATAAAAATATAATTGGATGAGAAAATTTTGCCTACTATTGATAGTGTTTATATATTAACTTTAAAATGAATGGAAAATTAATTGCTTCCGACAAAGTTGAAGATGTATTACGTATTTTAGTTGTTATTACTCCCTCTATTCTTTCTTTTTTTCATTCTATTTCCCCATCCAGAAATTTTAAAATATTGTTCTCATTTGAAATCCTTCTATTTTAGTTTAATATTGTGATTGGATGAAAATTTTTGGTTGGGATCACTATCTATATGATATATAGCCCAATGGTTGATTTTTTAATTGTTTAATGCCATGGAATTTAGAAATTCTACTACTCATTTAATGCTCAATCCTCTTTCATTATTTTTTAATATAATCTATTCTTATTTTTAGATTAATTTAAATTAATATATAGAATCTTAATAATATTTAATATTGTCTTGGTTTCTTCCCTAATTCCAAATGAGAAGGAAAAAAAAATGGAGGGAGTAATTAAATTTTTTTAAAAATAAAAGTATTTTATTGTAAAAAGAAGAAAAAAATTTAAATAATTTTCTAATGCAAAAACAATTTCATCCTTTTTCATTAAAAAAAGATGATCATCAATTTTAAAAAGTTTTCTAGTTCATTTAGGGCTTTTCTCAAACAAATCTAGTATAAATCTAGTACGTTTTACTATTCTCAAGTTAAATGTACATGATTTATTATATTTATTAATTGTAAAAAAAAAAATAGAAACACTAAACCTAATTATTTTTGCAATTTAGTTTATAACATATTATTATTAAAAATGAAACTTTGCAGGTATTAAAATCTGAAATTTATTGTGAAGATTTTGAAAATTGTATTTATAAATTTTCATATTGTATTATGAATTTTAAAGTGAATTTTTATGCTGTAAGCAATAAAATTTTGATGTTTCAATTTAAGGGATTTTACCTTAGCATTGAAATATGATTTTTAACCATTATTTATGAAAATTACAGCATGCGTTAAGGGATTTAAAATTTAGTTCAATTGCTATAATTTCGTTAATAGAGAAATAATTATATTTCTTTCATTATTTAGGAGATGATTACTATCTACATGATTTCTAGAGTTGCTAAGGTGGAGAATTTCATTACCTATTCAAGGTATGTACATGTGGAAAATACTTAAATCTATAGAAACATGTATTTATAAGAATGTTTATTGTTGCTCAATTATATATTTATGTAGTATCATGCCTATGACTAGTATTGATTTATGAGCAACATCAAATGCTTGTTTATTATTAGCATATTTTGGTGTAGTTAATATGTTTGTATGAACTCAATTTGCAAGCGTAAAGAAGGTTTGATGCATATAAAGCTTGTTGCATGAATTATTTTCATAATAGTAATTCAAGTAAAGTATTAGTAAGTTTAATTTATTTCATGTCATTAGTCTTGAAATGAACTATAGGGAAAAAAAGTTATGTCTTTGATTACATATTTATCAGTTATGCATTGTTAATGATCTTGTTCAACAAGGTAAGGAAGGAAAGTTCCATGAATTTATTATATGATCACTATTCGTTAACACAAAGATAAAATAGAAATGTGTATGATGAACATGTTTTTCAAGTATGGTTTTGAGACTTTTAAATAATTAGTCACTTAAAGTGAAAGAGGTTAATTAATAAAACTCAAGTGTTGAATTCATCTTGAGTATTGAACAATATAATGCAGGGGCATTTAGCGGTAGCCTAAGACTCCAAGTATGGGTGACATGAAGATGTTAATTACCTTTCTCTCTAATAGCAATTGATCACGTTACTTCTATAGTATGATATAGTAATAATAATATTCGTTACTAGCTTTATACCATACGTTACTAGTCCTTCGTGGACCAGCAATAAATTTATTCATTGTTAAACCATTAATAATATTAGTTTAAATAAAGTAAGACTATAGTCGTGCATGTGACCAACTATATATATATATATATATATATATATATATATATATATATATATATATTGTAATTATGCATGTTAGATTTAGATTGTATTCTTAATATTTGTGTACCTAGCTTTGCCGATTGTGAGTGTTTTCTTGTTGGTTATGGCATATTTCTTGATTGAACATGTGACAACCCCTATTCCACATTTGTATTGTTAGTGAGCAGTTGTTACCAAGGTCTAAGATTTGTGACATTTGTAGGTTTAAAAATGTCATATTCACATAAAGAATTTGAGTAGATAATTTCTTTATCTTATTGCATTTTATTATACTTATTGAACTATAGTCTTTTGTTTTGGATTTCATTGATTTGGTTTTAAAGATTATGTTTAAAAAAATTTGATCGTTTTATATTTATGGATTTTGAAAAACTCTAAGTACTTTTGGTGTTAGAATAAAGTTTTATATATGATAGTAGAAAACTCTGAAGAGTCGACCAATCTGTTTTCACAAGGCGATAATGCTCATATAATTCTCTTTATTTAGTTTATTTATGTGAGAAAATGAATTTTAAAATTAGAAAATTATGAGGGTGTTAAATTAATATTGTAGCAATTATATCTCAAATGTAGAAATACATGATATCATGTATAGATAATGTGATCTTAGTTATAAAAATTATGATTTCAAATATAGAAACTATGATTTCAAGTATAGAAAACGATCGATGAACGATGATGACATGAAAGTTGAGGAAAAGAGACGTGATAGAAAACTAAAATCGTAGGCTAATTTGCTATATAGAAACTTGTCACACTATTTAATTGGTGTAACTTGTCACACTCGCACCAAATAACTAGTGCATCATAATTTTTTTTTTTTTTGGTGAAACTTCAACATCATTAGTGATAAGGAACATTATCGAATCCATTTCAACATGATCATCTCGAGTCATTGTGTAGTGACTTAAATCCAGTCGAGAATTTCATGACCAACCATGGTCACCCTAACTCTAAATTTTACTCCGAATTGACTCTTCAAGTAATGCCGTGTTTTTTTGTTAACATTTGTAAAGATGGCTTCGAGTGTTGCCTTATTTTTCCTTGTAATACCCTCCACTCTTAATAAGCACATAGCTAGTAAATCATAATAACATACTATGTTAGTCCCTAATTTTTTGCTTCATTTAACTTTTTATTGTATCCAAGAAATAACTTAAAACGATTTTATTTCTAAAACTGCAAGACAAAAAATTATGAAAACTTGGTATTTTAAAAATTTATATTGAAATGCACCCAATTAGGTCTCACTTGAATATATTATTTCTTATAAGACGGTGTCAAATTATGGTAAAACTTTTTAAACTTTAACTTCATAAATAAAAATGGAGCAAATATAAAGGGACGACGAGAGTAAGAATTAATAATTAATCATAGCAAGTTTTTTCTTCTTCTTTATTATAACTTTTATGAGGAAGAGTACAACAAAGAGATAATCCAAACTATGAGGAAAAAGTGCTAACATAAGTGCATAGTACAAGGTATTAAAAAAAAAACAGATTGATGTTATATATTAATCGTCAATAGCGCAGGGTATGTAGGAATGAATAAAGTAATTTCAATAGCTTAAAAGTTGTAACAAATGTTATTGTTGACCAAACCATGAATTTAATAGTAGAATACAACGGCTATTTGATGAAGTAACTCAAAAATCTCATAGATTAGGACAACTATAAATGCCATAAATTACTGGTATAAACTTATAAAATCAGAACAGATCTGGTTTAGTGGAATGAAACATTTTTATAGAAGAATTATCATTGCAGTTTATGCAGTATGGTGGGAAGTTTATGAAAAGTAACCCCTTTCGCCGGAGTTGCAGAAATACATTTGTTTAAGTAATCACTTTAGATTATAATAATAACCATTATAATCAAAACAAAAAGTATTGTTTCCACGTGGGACACAATTAATTTATTGTTCCCAGTAAAAGTGACCCCTTAATATAACAAATGTTATCCCTCATCACAATATATGTCAATCTTTATCAATTTTTAAGAAATAACTTTTGTTATATTGATAGACCACTTTTATTGAGAACACAATAAATTTATTGTGTCCCACACTGTAATCAAAATTAATTGTTTATTATCAGAATTATTAAGAATATCTTTTAAAAATGACAAGGCTGCAACTTTTATAACACTCCAAATCTAAAAGATGAACTTTCATTCTCGACCCTCCTCTAACATATTATTTTTACTTGTTAGGGCTTTGGTTTTCTCACTAATTTTGGCTACCAAAAATGTGTATATACCTCAGGAATGTTTATGTGAATGGCTGTAAAAAGCCTTAAAGTTCAAGACTCTATTTATCATACGAAATATTTGATTGTCCTAATCGCATCATTATATATTTGGTAAAATCGTGTGTTTTTGTGATTAATCCGTACTCCGTATTTACTACCTACACAATTAATTATATTTAATACATAAACGCTCATAATTAAAATTTAACTTTATCTAAAAAGTGAGTTTGATCAAATTTTAGCAACAAAAAATGGGTAATCCAGACTCTAATAACCCTATCTAGCCCATAATAAGTACAACGTGAGTCGATATCATATCACTCACATTAATAAAATACAAAACCAAAAATATTATACGTAATCTCAATGATACCGGCCCATTTGCTACGTCTACTACGTTAATAATTTGTTTCTTATTTTTTATTTCTTATTTATTTTGGCAGTAACAAAAAAACAAATGCTTGTTCTAGCTGCTTTAGCTAGTTTATCGGCCGGACTTGCAAGTTTATAATTTGTTACGAGCACTTAGGTCAGCGAACTCTAACGGTACAGAATTCGATCGTGGGAGCCAAAAAAAATCCCCTAAAAAACATGGCGGAAGTGCAAAACACATACGAAGTACATTACGAGCAACAGACCAACAGTTAAGACATACATCCAACTAGTGAAATAGGTGGCCACACAGTCCATTTATGTATGTAACATAAACAGGTGGAATGTAATGTATTTGGCTTCCAGCGACCATCCTTTGTGGCTCCCTCCCTCCCTCCAGCTAGGCAAACACAAAGTACAACCCCGGCTTTCACTCACCTTTGACTCCTCTCATTCTCACCCCCATCTTCCCATCCTTTTTCTTCACTATTATTACTAGTTTACTCATTTATACTATCCATTATTCACAGAAATCTTCCTCCATTCTGCTCCATCTCATCCAATATTTCTTGGGTTTCTTCATTGTTGTTAAAGCTTAGATCCCTTTAATTTCACCAATTTTTATCGACATTCTTTGGGTTTTCCAAATTCGGGAAATTGCAAAAATAATTTATAATTAAGTAAATAAAGGAACGTCCTTTTGTGTTCCCTTTCACATTTGGGTTGAGCAATTTATACAAAAATAAATAAATTAAATTTTGTGGGGTTTGTTTGAATCCTTCAAACTCACTCCTCTTTTCAAAGTTGTGAACTTTTTGAGGGATTTTCTTTGATTATTATTGCTGTTGTTGTAGTTGGGTGACTGGTGCTTACTTTAGGTCTACATTGGCTTATCTATGCTTATTGGGTTTGTTTTGGGTGTAAAGCAACCCTTTTCTTTGCTGCTTTGGGTTCTTAAGGAAGAAGATCAAGGTGGTTAGATTTGATTTCCCACTTCTCTGCTATCAAAAGGTAAATACTTTTCTTCACTGTTAAATTACTGTTTTTAATGCATTTTTTTTAATTTTGTATAATAATTTTTTGTAGTTGTGTTTTTCCCCATTTGACCTTTTTGTTCTTTGACTTCTATTACAAGTGATGCTGATTCTGATTTTGGAATGTGAATTGATTTTTCTATGATTTTGTGAAATTTTATCAAGTAATTGTAATTTTCAAGATCCAAGTAATGGGTTATGTAGCTGTTTGAATTTCCCTTCGTTTTGATTCTGTTATGAAGAATGTGACATTCATTAGTGCTTCTTGCTTTGTCTGTTTTAAAATTCACAATTTATGGAATGAATTCGATTATTTTCTCTGCCGGTTGGCAAGGTTTGCTGATGGGCTAATGGGCATCATGGGAATGTGAAACTTGAAGTAGATTTTATGTTGTAGCAGGTGACAATGTGTAGGTTGTGCTGCCTGTAGATTCAAGTGAGGATTTGGATTTCGTTCTGGCAGAAGGTAAATAATGTCGTCTAATGGCTCGTTGAGTGTAAAACTTTCACAGAAGACATCTCTGGGCCTTAAGCTGTGGGTTGTGATTGGTTTATGTGTTGGTTTGTTTATTGGTATCATTCTTTGTATCTTATCTGTATGGGTTACATTCCGGAGAAAATCAAGAAGAGTCGACAGGTTCTCCCTATCTCAGATTCCAAATGTTCCAAAGGATATCAGGGTTGATAGAATTGGGGCTCCTGGTCCTCGTGAACATAATAATAATCTTTACAATAATACATCCCTCAATGTACAAGATAAATCAAGTGACAGAAATTCAGGAAAGATGTTTGCTTATCTGGGCAGGAGCAAGTCCAGTGATGTTGATACAATCAGTCAGTGTAGTTCGATTCATCACCATGATAGGGCATATAGCTCACATTCTGGGGATGATGGAAGTTTTAGCACCATTCCAAAGAATGCTTCAGTATCTTACAGCATTGCAACAGCATCTCCTTTGGTTGGTTTGCCAGAGATATCACATCTTGGTTGGGGACATTGGTTTACTCTCAGGGATCTTGAAATGGCAACACATCATTTCTCTGCAAATAATATCATAGGCGAGGGTGGTTATGGTGTTGTCTATAGAGGGCTGTTAATCAATGGCTCTCAAGTAGCTGTTAAGAGACTTTTCAATAATCTGTAAGTATATTTTGGACTAACTAGCTTATGAAAACCTACATATTCTGAAGCTACTATTCTAAACTTACTCTGCAATTCATTGTTTATCGACAGGGGCCAAGCCGAGAAAGAATTTAGGGTAGAAGTTGAAGCTATAGGCCATGTTCGACATAAGAACTTGGTGCGGCTTTTGGGCTATTGCATTGAAGGAGTTCACAGGTGTCTCTTCATCTATCTTGATATAGAATTACGTTTGTCTCAAAACAATTAGTGTTGAAGGCCTTCTTGTGTGCAATGCTGAGGTTTCTTATAAGTATCTACTACTAGTCATTTTTTGGCTCCATTGCCGAAGAGTTTAATTTTAATTTTGGTAATTCAGGATGCTTGTTTATGAATACGTGAACAATGGAAACTTAGAACAATGGCTTCATGGAGCTATGCGTCATCATGGTTTCCTTACTTGGGAGGCTCGCATGAAGGTTCTTCTTGGGACTGCTAAGGCGTAAGTCTACCCTTGCAATTACTTTTATTTGCAAATATGTATTTTGAAGTTATCAATTATTAATTGATGTATCCCTGAGGAAGGATGGAAAAGGCAAAAAAATACTGAGAAGAATTATGCTAAATGAGATATTCCTATTTGACAAGCTGGGTCTGTAAGACTGTGAGCAGATTATACTATGTATAAGGTTATTCTAAATTTAAATTCTATCAAATTGTGTCTGTTGGTTGCAGGCTTGCATATCTTCACGAGTCAATAGAACCAAAAGTTGTTCACCGAGACATAAAATCAAGCAATATTCTAATTGATACAGATTTCAATGCCAAAGTTTCTGATTTTGGATTGGCAAAGCTCTTGGATTCTGGAGAAAGTCACATCACCACCAGAGTAATGGGGACTTTTGGGTTAGTTTCTTAATCATTGCTTCTGCTTTCAGCAATTTGGTAGAAATTTCTAATGTTGCTGCTGACGATTTTACAAACTACAGGTATGTGGCACCAGAATATGCAAATAGCGGATTACTTAATGAGAAGAGTGACATTTACAGTTTTGGCGTTTTGCTTTTAGAAGCTATTACTGCAAGGGACCCCGTAGATTATAGCCGGCCTGCCAATGAGGTATCATAATATTGCTTTCAATTTCCTTTTCAAAATTACTTTGATTTACTGACTTAGCTAATAAAAACAACATATTGTGCATAGTTCTTGATAATTGTTTTCACGTGACAGGTCAATCTCGTAGAGTGGCTGAAAGTCATGGTAGGGACTAGAAGGGCTGAGGAAGTTCTGGACCCAGACCTTGATGTTAAACCTACAACTCGCGCTCTGAAACGTGCGCTTCTGGTTGCACTTAGGTGTATTGATCCTGACCCTGAAAAAAGACCCAAAATGAGTCAGGTTGTTAGAATGCTGGAAGCGGATGATGTTCCAAATCGTGAGGTAACCTTCATATCTCTTTGAGCGCTGCTTATGACTGAGTGAAACTTTGGATTGTTTTTTTTTATTCTCATAAGTTGATGCTTATTTCTCTCTCTTGAACTTTTGTTTTAGACTTTTTTCTAATTAATACTTGTACGAACTGTTTTGCTAAAGTTATTTTATTTTTCATACTAAATTTCAAAATTACTCCCTCCTACCTTTACATATTGTTGAAAATTTTTCTTCTTTTTCCTCCTTTTCTTGTTGCATTGTCAAATTGGTATATTCAAGGCGAAGTCGATGTTTTCAACCAATTAAAATGATGGGCAGATGACCAAACCTATTTCTTTTACTTTATTGTATGTTTTCATAGTTTGACCTTACAAATGGGAAGAGCATAGTTGTTTACTAGCTTACCATGCATCTCTGGGACAAATGGACAAGTGGCAAAATTAATGTATTGGTAAAAGTTTACTACATCAATTTGAAGATTGTGCTTGGAGCTGAACAAGCAAATTTCCTATAGAAGTAATGATATCTGCCATAGAGATGTGATGGATTATGTTTATCTCATCCATAGGAACTGTTTTACTGGCTTTGGAGAAAGGAGATAGAGACAGGGCTTGCTGCTTTTTTGTGACTACAAATCAACCGAAAAGTTTGATTAGACAATATAGATTTATTAGAATGCTAAAGTGCAACATTTTTTAGGACCTATGTTCACTGTTAAAAACCCTATTGACTGCTTATCTTTGAACCTTAAGAAAGGGGGTCAAGGTTGTCAATCATTTAGGAATGGTTAGGAATTCCAGAGTTACTGAAATCAAATTGTAGTATCTACTTGATAATTATAAGATTCTGTAGAGGCAAAATCATGCTTCTGTGGTAAAGAAGCAGCATATGATGCATATTTACCAAGGTTCGTAATCAAGCTACAAAGAAAACTAATTTCATGGGATGACTTTGGGTTGGATTTGGGCATAGTGCTGCTCTGCATTTGTTTAACTCTTTGCGACAGCTCTATTGGTTACTCTAAATTATTTAGTTTGCTGGTAGTATTTTGTATTTGGGAGCTGATGTTTGTAAGGAGCAGCATTCAAGAGTTTGCTTGGCCATAATGTCATCAACAAGCAAAGTTCAGCAGCTCTTGAAGTTTGTGTGTTGATGTTGCACATGATCTACAGCTGGTTGGAAGCTGGGTATTTTTTAGGATTTGCGTGGCAGACTTTTATGAGATGATGTGTGCTTGAAGCAATTTGGACTACTGGAGCATTGAATTCATCTGGGGTTTGAGTGTAAGCCGCAGTGTTCTTTAATATTAAATGTTTTTTGTGTATTGACTAGTGGATCAGTAGCTTTGGTTGTTAGTGTGCCATAGATTGTTAGAATTAGCTACTTTGTGTATTAGCTAGCTGGCGTTTGATGTACCAAAGCAATGCTTTGGATTTTGAGCTTCATGAATTTCTAATGTCGTAATCTGAGTTGGAGCCTGAAATTAATTCCTGGAGTTATGGAGTTTGTTTTATGGCTAATCTGTTTGTCATGCATAAGTTTTTCAGTAGGATTGAAGTTTCTGATTTCTGATAGAAGGCAGTCTGGCACATGGATATTATTCTTATGTGCATTAGGAACACCTGTTTGAGTGGTACTCTACAGCATGGAGCCAGAAAATACGAAAACCATAATGTGCTGGGGGTTTCTTGTAGGATGGCACACCCTAATGCTAATAGAGTTTTCCTTTAAAGTCAGCTGCTTTTGACGTTATTGAGTCATTTTCTTCTTCTGTGACTCACTATTTACATTTATTGAGTCATCACAGAATCTCTTAACATGTGTTAAGCAGCTTCTCTTGGAAACTAGTGTAGCTAATCAAAATACATTTCTTTCATCATTGTTTAAATGTTTGAAGCAGTGGTTCAGGACTGAGTGTGTCATGCAGGCTGTGATTTATAGGAAAACCGATTAGCTATACATAGCATGCTAGAATTTTATGGTGCTTTGGTTTGCAGTCTTTAGTAAACACAAAAATACAAGTGTCTTTAAATTCTGAGAACACATCTTAGAAAAAGGAAAAGGGAGGGGAAATGTGTAGAAAGCAGGAACCAAGGGGCTGAGGTTCTTACTGAGATTAGTTTTTCTTTTCTTTTCTTTTTTTTTTTTTAGAATTGTCATTGTGCGATGGCCCTTACATAACTTTATGACCATCACATAACGAAGTATTCATTTTTGTGTAGAAATTGATGCTGTGAGATAATGAGTCTTTCCAAGATTATATAAACTATAAAGCAATTTTGCTGACTTTTCCCCTTTAATACATACATGTGAAGATTGTGAACCATTTGATACCATGACTAGTTCCTTTAAAAAGGCTCACCTTGAGCAGAGGGCATTGGTTGCTACTTTGCCTGTAAAATTAATCGGGAAGGAAACCATGCAGCCTTATATTCTTTTAGAAAACATAGCTCAGTATTTGGAGACACTTAACTTTGCTGGTGTGTACATTTGTATCCAAAATTGTAAATTTGCCCACTAGTCTTGATTGAATGTTGAAACACATTTCAGACATTTGCTGCTGATGGTTTTAGAGCCAGTTGAGCTGCATCTTTCCATGACCAGTTTCCATCCTTGCACACTGTCTAATATATGATTGGGTTTCTAAATATCTTCGTGCATTGATTGATATTACTGAATTTTTTAACCTAAAAATTTGAATTCTATGCAGGACCGTAGAAATAGAAAGAGCCGTACAACGAGCATGGAAATCGAGATTATGAAAGAGACCGGTAGTTCAGTTGGTGATGAAATTAGTAGTAGTAGTAGAATGGAAGAAAATGATAGCCGCATTCCTGGTACAAGTAAAGGATAGTAATTAACTATAGCAGGGATATATTGGCCATTTCTTCCAGAATATATGGTGCAGCCACTAATCTTCTTGCTTAACGAATACATACAACTACTGGCTATGTTTCTAGTCTTCCTGCTAGATTGCTGATTTACTGGTGCATCTATATGGAGTCCTGTCGCGACTTGCGAGTTCTTGGAAGCATGAAAATGTTCCCTCACTTGCCAGCCTTCCAGAGTTTCAGGACTTGGTATTAGGGGATAAAGAAGCTGGGAAATGATTGGAAAAGCTAAGAGGGGAACTCCTATGTACAGATTATCTAATATGAATAGTGGAAAGTGTGGCCATATTTTATATTTCAAATCTTTATTCATATTCCATATTTTCCTCCTCAAGTACATTCTTCGGGTGGGATGGTGGAGCATATTCTCTCTTTTCAGTTGTATTTATATTTTGAAGTTTAAATCTTTGTGTATTTATTCATTATTATTATTATTATTATTATTATTATTATTATGTATCCAAAGGTTTTTTCTATATTTACATGTTAAGAAACAATATGTTAAAAGGAATATAAATTGTCCCGCATAAGAAGAGGTTGACTAACGTGTAAATTAGATTCACAAAATATTGTATACATACGGGATAAAATAAAGTTATTGTATTGTGTCTTTAATAAAATTGACCGCTTAATATAACAAAAATTACCTCTCAAAGTCTTAGATGGTAATATCTAAAACTTGTGATCGAATCCCATCTACATAGTTGTTGTCTTGCCGTTTGCGACTCTTTTTACATCAAAAAAATTTATCCTTTAAAGTTGATAAAGATTGACATATATTGTGTTGAAAAGTAACTTTTATTAGTTTAAAGGCTTACTTTTATTGGGGGCTAATAACTTTATTGTGTTTTTGTATATACGATACCTTTTCAATTAGAATTTGTCCTAGTTTAAAAAAAAGATTTTGTCCTCGAATAGGGTTAGTATATTTTTCCTTTTTTGATAGGAGGTAACGGAGAAGCTAGTGCCTCCACTTAATAACATGGTATGTTGCGAATGCTATAATCCCACAACTTCCATACAATGAAATAGCGGGAAAGTCTCCTTAAATTTTGGTATTGTCCTGTTATAATCGAAAGAGTAGAAGTTTCAATTGCCGAGCGCAGCTCTGATACTTCTATCCATAATATTGAGTCAAATATGCAGATATCCTTTCCTCCAGGCCTCTTCAAGGCTCCAATATTATACCTTTGAGAGTCATTTGTTGCTGGCTCTACCGCTCTAGTGTTGTTCTTCAGCAAAACAAAACAAATCAGGCATGGCCTTGTTGGCTCATTATGTTGTGCCATGCCTCGGTGTCGGCCATGGCATGCATGGGTCCTAAAATTTAGGCCCATGGCTGATCGTGGCAACCCATAATTTTTTTTTTTAAAGTGTACGATGATTCGGAATAACTAATTTCGGATATTTATATTTACTTTTTGGATAATTGTAAACATTAGAAAATAATAATGACATTAAATCTAAAAATAAATTCATTCATTAATCAATATAAAAATACAAAAATAAAAATGTGAGTTTTATGATTGAAAGTGTGTCACGCCGCTAGAATTAGATGTTTTGTGCTTTACCCTTTCCATCATGCAAGGATGTCAAGCTTGTACTTATATACATTGTTCATTCCTTTCACGAAGTCGTAGCTGGTACTTAATTTAAAGAATCCTTAATATCAAAATGTTATTGAAGGACGTAACGATATAATAGGCTAAATAAATAGCAATATGATTGGATTTTTTGCCGACATCATCTCATAAACCGCAATGGGTGAAGGGTTGTAGCTGTAAATTTAGGGTTATAAAATAAATATATGAGCATCGGTGTCGTAATGGGTATTTTGTAGCCGGGCTTAGTAAATAGGAGCTCATTTTGTTCCAAAGGGCCACCAACATATTAGCAAACTTAGTCTTGCCGTAAAAAAAGTTATCCATAATACGAGTGAAGTGCTTATGAAACCTGCCAAGATTGGCCTTTTTGTGTTGGAGCAACTTTCAGAAGATAATCTAAACATGAAAACACGCATCTACAATTATATAGATAACGTGAAGAAAGATAAATATTCCCTCCGTCTCTCAAAAATTACTCTAAGTACGAATTTTAGCTTTTTAAAGATATAAGAGAATTTTTTGGAGGGACAACCCAAAATGGAAAATCTTTAAGAATCTTTATGACACAGATCAAAATGAAAAATTGGACAATCTTTGGAGAATAGAGGGAATAAGAAGGAAGAAACTTGGCTTAACAAATTAATATATCATGCAGTTCAACCTATAACTACTACTTGGGTTTTAACAGATGAAGAGACTTACATGGTCACCCACACATTCTTGGTCATCAAAAGTTTGCAAATTCTTGGTAAGTGTTCATAAATTTCAACAATCTCTTAGCAAATACATAATGGTTTATTACTTATTAAACATAGAGTATGTAACTCATTACATTATTGATGATTTATTACATAAATACTTAAATATGGAGTATAACACTCCTTACCATCAACATAACTTTTATAATGATTTTTTTTTTATATTAAATATTTTATAATTGCAGAGGATCAAATATAATAGAATCAATCTCTTTCTTTACAAGGTCGGGTGATCCAAACCCATCTCCATGTTTGTAAATGCATTGAGCTGTGTTTGGAATATTAATGACTGCTTCTATGAAATCATTTGAAAATGGAGTATTGTTAACAACTTGAATTTCATTTAGCCTTTTCCAGTTCTCATCTATCAACTTGCTTAGGTGTTCACGCGCCTCTTTCATTGATAAGCCTTCTTGCTTAGCATAACATATTACAAGATCTGCTTCACCTCTTTCAGTTTCACCCTACACCAACAATAATCAAGCATGCAAAGCATTATTAGATCTTTTTTTTTTTTTTTTTTATCTTTTATAATAAATGTACACCCATTAGCTTCTTTATTAATACCATTAATATATACTTGTATATTTATATGACACACAGAATGAGGCTTTTCTAATTCATACCTGATATAAATTTATGTCAGGATATTAAAATATCAGATATAGGTATTGTTTTTTAGCTATAGTTATTGTATATTAGATATAGACATTGTTATATCGGATATAAAACTACAGAACTCTAAAACATATATCAGGTATAAACATTATGATCTCAGGTATAGGAATAAAATTACGAAAAATGCTCCAGGAATATTAATATCAGATATAAATTAGGAATTTTTCCGTACAAAAGAGTATTTATATAACTTATTGAATGAGCGACTGATATTGCATATATACATACCTCAGAAAAGGCAAGGTCATTGCAAGTCCGAAAGATGATAGAACTCGAACGTAAAAGGTCATGGTTGTTTTTTAAGCAAAGAAGTGCCTCTGGTGTAATTTCAGGACTCACAAAGAAATACGCATGTGTTAATAGTAAAATCCCTGAGATTGAAAGCCATCCATTGTCGAAATATTCCTCAAATGTTGGAGTGTGGCTATTGAGGCGCCATTTAGCTTCCAACAAAAATGATTTACACAGCTCAACCCACTGCATAACCAACAGCACAAATTGACTGTCATGAATAATTCTAGCTGATTTGTGAGAAGATAACTCCAATTTTATGCATCCTTTATTCCAAAATACAAGGGTTAATTCATTGTAGGTCTTCATCCCCTCATTAGTTTTTTTTTTATAACCTATAAATTAAATACTATATTTTTTTGGCATAAGACAAGATACATTATTCACTAACTGCAAAAGTACACGGTTGATCTAGGAGGATTCAATCGATCTTAAGTAAATTTTTTGACTTAAGCATCAAAGTGGATTTCCTTGAACACCACCTTCGAGACTTAGCTTGTTGTTCTCTTTCCACGAGTCTTTACCAATTAAAGTTTAAGGAAATTCTTTCACTAGGACTAATCTAAAAATTCTTCATCCATCTTACACCATAATTTTGTAGTGAAGCCTCCTCCCATCCATTTAAGAATTACTCTGTACAAACTATATCAACCTTTTTCTTTTCGATTTCTTTTATATACTCCAAACTTTATTATTTTTATATCATATCGAAACATTAGTATAACATATGATATTAGAAAAGTATATAAAAAATTGGAATATCTTTTGTTGGGACATTATATTAAAGTGATAAAATACAATATATTTACTATTACTTACTGCTTTTTTAAGGTAAGGGAAGCTGTTACATCCCTTAAGCTTGAGGATTTCATATCCTATCTCATTTACAGTGTTGTGTAAAACTACGAAGGCTAGTTTCATGTAGTCTGGCAGCTCGTCGATAGTGTTAGTGTCCCACCTGCGTGCATATCAAATTTTAAATTGCATGAATGTATCACTAACCTATTCAACATATTCTTATTATTTAACCGATATAAATTATTACAGTTGGCCTATGATTATTTACCAAACTTTTAAGCTTGAATAATTGGAAGAATCGATGCTATCATATCACATCTCTAAGCTAGTACGTGTATAAAGTTGAACCCATGCATAGCCTTACATGGAAGAGTGACACTTAACGATAAAAATTTCTACCAAGTGAAGCACCACTTAGGATTTAATAAATAAATACATGCAAAATATAATAATACACAAGAAAATTAGATTAATTTTTATATGAAAGGGAAGTTTATAGAGTTTAGTTCCCAATCAATCTCTAAAACTATGTATCTAAAATATGAAAATTACATATATTTTATATAATTATAACTTGTTCTTACCATCTAATTCATATAAAACTTACTTTGATATAAGATCTATTTATGCTATGTTTCAATATATTTAATTTTGATATATTGACATTTCGAAATAAAATTTTATAAATTTGAAGTATTTTACAGCAAACTCAGGGTGAAAATTATCATGTATGTTTATTTAAATTTTATGAGATTAATATTTTTTTAACCTCATAAGAAAATGCCCGAGATACATGGTAGTAGTAGTAGTAGTATATATATATATAAAGAAATACAAGCCATAACAATAATGAATGTGCCAACTTTTATACATATTTACGTACCAAATATACGAATAGTATCATGGGGACAATATAATGGTAATAGGCCGGACATTAACGTGATATTAATTACTAACCTCTCAATGGCCATAGTAAAGAGCTCAAGCTCTTCTAAGGTCCCATAAACATCATAGATGTCGTCAATTATTGCGATGAGAGCACCGACTTTAGTCACTTCCTTACGACATGAGCTATGTTCAGGCTTAGGCGCAATGCTTGCGGCCACAAAAAACCCCTCCGTCACCCTTTCCCTTGCAAAGCTCAATTGATCCGGTAACGTAAGATCCTTCCACCACCTGCAATAGTTGTGTTACTTGAATACTTAGGTAGTGTATGTAAATTAACAAAGCTTTTCAAGTATCGTGGAATTATGAAGAGCTGTCACTCCGTCCCTCAAATATTAGGCACATTTTGACCAGAAAGCTCTTACAAAAAATGATCAAATAGGGTAATTCTTGAGGGATGGAGGGAGTACGTAGCTCAGATTACCTAGCCGCCTCATGGATGTCCTGTTGATATACCAATTGCGTCCTATGGAAGTCAAGAATAGCTAGCTCGAGCAACGCTGTTTCATGCTTAGGATGAGTCTCGATGTAGTGTCTAGCTTCGAGTTTTGAGAGTCTATGCCGTAATGGAAGCTCATGATTCTTGCAATGGTCAGTTAGATGCTCCTTGGTGAAAGCTTTAGCCTCATCTAATATATGCTCCCCTTCAAATCCTAGGTATGATGCTTCATACAAACTTATCATACCGTCGTTGTCATTACATATGGAGGACTTAAATTTTCCATTTTCATCCATGAATTGCTCAAATATGTCTGTTTCTCACAACAAATGCATCTAAGAATATCAGCCACTAAAGTAAAATGGTCCATTGGTAAGAATATTTAACAAAACTATATAATATTCTTAGATAAAAACATTGTCAACTATTCATAACAATGACTTTCAAATGATAATTCATTGAAAATTTCTATGACTTGTACTACAAATTATTATATATTTGAAAATTTTGTCATCCTACCTTGTTGATAGGGGATAGAAGTCTAGTATAAAGCTGAAATTTGTAAGACTATACTATATATGTTTTGCAATTATATTATACTCCAACTCTAATAGATAATTAATTGGATACTAATCAATCTTATAGCGAAATGAGTGACAACATTTTTATTTAATTAAATCAATTGTCAAAGTTCTGTAATGTTTGGCCTTTAAGAAATCAATAGAATTTTATGTATTATGAGGGAAAAGAAGATACATACTTTGAGAAATAAAGGTTCCATTTTGCCTAAGAAGTCTGAACCCAAGAGCAGTAGCATGAAGATTGAGTTTCAAGTAAGCAAAGTTGCATGCAAATTTTCTTAGTGCCCTATTTGTCTCTTCGCCAAAATAGTTTCCAAGACCTAATCTTTGAATTTCATCAATTAGCATGAAAACTGTCAAGGGTTCTGATCGTTCATCTTATCTTTCACCTCACGTTTTACCTCCTCTAACATATTTGCAAAATCATCCTGGATGATATAAATACATAACCAAATAAGCTTACGTTGTTGAGTATATACATTGCATACATATAATATGTTACACGATCTAGTATGGAGCAACTATTAATTTTTAAATAAATAGTTTTTTTTTATTTTATAGAAACCTTCATGCTTACACTAGTGTATGTAATAGTGTGTCGTCTATCTCCAATCCATATGGGATATATATGTAGTCAATAAAACACGATGAATAAATTGCGGTAGATTGTTTTAAAGATAAAGTCACATAATTGACATGTTAATAGGAGATATCTCATACATTTAATGTATACTCTATATGAAGTAAATTAAAAATATAGCTAAAACCATTTGTATAAGATATTGTTAAGGCTACACATAAATTGCGTGGTATAATAGGGATAATTAAGCCAAGACATTGAAGTTAGCAACTGGCTTGGCTCATCGATCTATATTGGATAATTCAACCTTAGCCTTGTTCGATCAATAACATAGTAAATGATTGAACGCAAATATTCCAATCTTTTATGTATACAAATGAATGTACTTTTCCTCTATAGCATCAACAATACACCACTTAATAATTTTCAAAATTTTTAAAGCTGAAACCAAATCATAAAATTTACCTCTTTGTGAACCTGACGTTCCCTTTTCGAAGACCCGAGCAATTCAACATTCCATACGCTAGGTTTGTATCCTATAAAACTTCTATCTGTTGTTGTAGAGCACATGATTTTTGGTTTGATGGTTTTGCACCTGATAATTGGAAAAATATTTAGGTAATAACTAAAACAACTTTGCATACTTAAGGAATGGGTTTTGGGAATGAAAACATTATTTGTGCCTCCAATTAATTTACTCAGTTCCATAGTTTATTCAAGTGGCTTCTATATAATATTTTATTTATCTTTAGTTTTTTTACAACAAGATGATTAAATAAATAATAGAGATTTTTTTTGAGTAATAGGAATTGAAGCAAAGATTTTCTCTCCATATATATATCTTATATCGTTGTCCTTGAATATTTCTCATATATTTTTTATTTTAAGCATCTCTAGTGTACGATTTTTGTTTAAAAGGTCAAAAATTTTGTACTCCATATAAAGTAACAATTAATACATAATTATGCACTTGTTTTAAAGGGAAAAAATTATGTACTCCGATCCACTTACATTGAAAAAAGGTACATTGTTAGGACTGGATATGAGTCGAGCTAGCTTATACCTCGTGAGCTATTCAGGATCAAATCGCAAAAAATTCGGCTCGTGCTCTGTTTTATAGCCTTAAAGTTTGAATACACGGCGGTAGCACACTGGTAGTTTGCTAAAGGTTTGATTTTTGGAAAATGAGAATTACCGGGGTGTTACAGTGTGTTTGTATATATATAAGCTTAATTACTCGAAAAAAGCCTTCTGCGAATCTGAGTCAAGCGACGAGCTTATACAGAGTAAAGCCGAGCAGTGAGCTTTTGTCGAGCCGAGTTCGAACTCAAATTTTAAAACTCGGTAAGTCATTTGCCAAGCCAGAGCCCCAACCTTAGGTGTCTCAGGCGAGCCGAGCCACAAGCTTCTCAAGCTTGGGTTTGGCTCGTATCGTGGCCTATACGTTGCCACTTTTCTAATAAATTCAACTTTGAAAAAAGGTTTGTTGCCAATTTTCTATAGATCCATCAATATATTTCATTATTCTACCAAGATCATTTAATTCTACTTTTAATACTTGTAACACATTAATGTGATTCTTAAGGTGGTTATGGATTGGAGTATTTGCAAGGACATAAATCACAAGATTTCCTATCGAAAAAGATATGAAGTATAAAATACTCCATATTGCTAAATTTTGCATGTTGGCACAAATTTCAATTTTTACCAACTTTGTCTCGATAATCAAATGTCCGAAGTTTAGAAAAGTGTCTTGCTTCATAAGCAATTTTGGGTCCTATTTTTCTTCTATATGACCTAATTTATACAAGGTATTCCGACCAACTCCTAAATTTCAATCAAGTATCTATCAATATATTTCATTATTCTACCAAGATCATTTAAATCAACCATTAATACTTGTGAACCATCAATTTGACTCTTTAGGTGGTGTATGAAAGTATATAGGTCCTTTTTAATCATTCAATTTTAAAAAATTTATTCATGATGTAGATTGATTATTATATAAAATTTCATGATTATACAAATGTCTAATTTTATTTTTGTCCAAAATTTATTGATAATTAATATGAAAGATTCTAACTAATTTTTTTTTTGTTGAAATTATTTATATAATTTATGATTATGTACTTTTTTTATTCATGTTGATTATGCTATGGAATATAAATTATTTTATTTTATGCTATATTAATTTTTAAACAATGACCTGATTAATTGTTCTCGTGCCAAATCAAATAGTTATGGAAAAATTGGCTAATATCCTATAATTTAATGCTTAATGAAGTAGTCACCGTTAGAGTTATATTATATGCTTAATTGAGCCCTCACTCTTGTGTTCATTGAGGTTTTAAAGGTAAAAACTTATGTACTCCGTATAAAGCAATGATTGAGGACGAATTATATGCCCAAAGATTAGAAAAAAGTCTTGCTTCATACACAATTGTTGGTCGTATTTTTCTTCTATATGACCTAATTTATACAAGTTATTCCAACCAACCCCTCAAATTCAATCAAGTATCCCCATCAATATATTTCATTATTCTCCTAAGAATTTTTAACAACTTTTAATACTTGTGACACATCAATTTGACTCTTTAGGTGGTGTATGGAATTCTAGAGGTCCTTTTAATTATTCAATTACTCTCTTTGTTTTATTATATGAACACTTTATTCATGATTTATATTGATAATTATATAAAATATCATGATTATACAAATGTCTAATTTTATTTTTGTTCAAAATTTATTGATAATTAATATGAAATATTTTTACTGTATTTTTATAGAAATTTATTTATATTATTTATGATTATGTTCTTGTTTTTATTCTTGATGGTTTTTGCTATTGAATATAAATTATTTTAATTTATGCTATGATTAAATTTTTATAATTTTAATCGGGTACTTTTAATTAGTGTTTAAACAAAGGCCTAATTAGTTGTTCTCATGCGAAGTCAGATAGCTATGGACAAATTGGCTAATAACCATCTAATTTTATCCTAAATGAAGTAGTCACCATTAGAGTAGTATTATATGCTTAATAGAGCCCTCATTCTTAGATTACTTATGTGTTCATTGAGGTTTTAAAGGTTAAAAAATTATGTACTTCGTATAAAGTAATGATCGGGGATAAATTATTATGACGTAGTTTTGATGCCACTTAGATTAAAAAAAATGTTCTTTGTCACTTTTTCTATGGATGGGAGTTTTTGCAAGGATATAAATTTAATTTCTAGATTTTCTATTGAAAAAGACATGAAGTAAAAAAATACTCCATATCACTAAATTCAATTTGGCATATTGCACAACTTAATTTCAGTTTTTACCAATTTTGTCTGTACAATCGTATGTCCAATGATTAGAAAAGTGTCTTGCTTCATATTCAATTTTGGTTGTTTTACCCGTTTTTTTTTTTCTATATGACCTAATTTATACAAGTCATTCCAAACCAATCCCTCAAATTCAATCAAGTATCCAACAACATTTATTATTATTCTACCAAGATTATTTTCTCAACTTTTCATAGTTGTGAACCATCAATTTGACTCTTTAGGTGGTGTATGAAAGTCTAGAGGTCCTTTTTTAATCATTCAATTTTTCTCTTTGTTTTATTTTACGAACAATTTTTTCATGATATAGATTGATAATTATATAAAATTTCATGATTATACAAATGTCTAATTTTATTTTTGTACAAAATTTATTGATAATTAATGTGAAAGATTCTAATTAACTTTGTTTTTGTAGAATTTTTTCAATATTATTTATGATTCTGCTCTTGATTTTATTCATGGGATTATGGTTTTGAATATAAATTATTTTATTTTGTTCTATAATTAAATTTTATAATTTGTATCATGTATTTTTTTATCAATTTTTAAACACAGACCAAATTAATTATTCTCATGCCTAAATCGGATATGTATGGACAAATTGGTTAAGGAACCTCGTAATTTATTGCGTAATGAAGAGGTTACCATTGAGAATTTAAGCCAGTGTACAAATATGGCGATATGATTTGAATAATCTTAAACCGATAAAGCAAGAATATGAGCATTTAAATCATTTGATGCCTTTTTAGTTTCAAATCAAATGGCAAGAAACCCCCACAAAATTCAACAAGGGACTTGCTATTTACCGTCACGAAATTACTCGAGTCGCCCCCCACATTTACTATAGTACACCCTCAATCCCTCTTCCCTCTTCACCCTCATTCACTTTCCCTCTTCCCCCAACAATTCCTAAATTAACATTAATTAATTGACCATACAACTTAACAATAATAATTAATACTAATTAACATGATTAAAATAAAATAATATAATTTTAACTAATTAACAATAATTTATTAACAGTAATTAACACTAACTAATTGACATTACTAATTAATACTAATTAACAATATTAACAAACAATAATTACCAATAAAAAAAACCCAAACTTGTAGATGCTGAAAGCCGGGAAACTCACCGAAAAAGTGGGGGGAGCCGTCTAAGAAATCTGGCAAGCCCAAGGGCAAGCTGCCTAAGATTTCAGCGGGCCCTAGGGTTAGCCGGAAATTTCATACGATGAGCCCAAGGGCGAACCGTCCAAGATTTTCGGCTAGCCTTAGGGCTCGCCGTATTTCTTGGATGGATCCCCCCACTTTTCCACGCCAGTTTACCGACTTTCGTAAGTTCGGGTTTATTGTTGTTAGTTAATATTGATAATTAGTATTAATTAGTATTGTTAATTAATTAGTATTCTCAATTAATTAGTGTTGTTAATTAGTTAAAGTCATACTTTTTTGTTTTTATCATATTAATTAGTGTTAATTATTATTGTTAAGTTGCACGGTCAATTAATTAGTGTTACTTAGTATTGTTAAATTCATGTTATTTTGCATTATGGTAGTTTGTTTAGTACTTATTTTTAGAATATAATATAATTAAAAAATAATCATAAGTTAGGAGTATTTTAAGTTAGAAAAATTATAAGTTAAGAATATTTTAAGTTAGTATTTACGGGAATATAAAGTGAAAAATAAGAATTAAAGTGTAAAATGTTCGATTTTATCAAAGAATAAAGTGAAGGGCAAGATGGTAATTTAGAGAAATGAGTTTTGTAATGTTTGGCCTTAGAGAAATTAATAGAATATTATGTATTACAAAGGAAAACGTACACGAGAAAAAAACAAGACATATACTTTGAGAAATAAAGATTCCACTTTGCCTAAGAAGTCTGAACCAAAGAGCAGTAGCATGAAGATCGAGTTTCAAGTTAGCAAAGTTGCATACAAATCTTCTTAGGGCCCTATTTATCTCTTCACCAAAATAGTTTCCAGGACCCAATCTTTGAATTTCATCAATTAGCTTGAAAACCATCAAGGATTCTAATCCTTCATCATTCATCTTATCTTTCACCTCATGTTTTAGTTTCTCAAACATATTTGTAAAATCATCCTAGATAATATAAATACATAACCAAATAAGCTTATGTTGTTGAGTATAACATTGCATACATATAATAATATGTTACACAATCTATTACGGAGAAACTATTAATTTTTAAAATAAATAATTTTTTTACAGGAACCTTCACACTTACACTAGTATAATAGTGTGTGGTCTATCTCTTATCCATATGGGATATATGTAGGCCATAAAACACAATGAATAAATTGTGGTAGATTATTAATTTTAAAGATAAAGTCACTTATTGACATATTCATTGGAGCTATCTCTTACATTTAATTTATACTCTATATGAAGTAAATTAAAAACTTAGATATAACCATTTGTATATGATATCTTTAAGCCTACACATCAATTGCATGGCTTAATTAATAAGGATAATTAAGCTAAGATTTTGAAGCTAGCTACTCAATAATTTTCAAAATTTTTAAAGCTAAAAACCAATCATAAAATTTACCTCTTGGTGAACCTGATGATCCCTTTTCGAAGGCCCATGGAATTCAACATTCCACAAGCTAGGTTTACATCCTATAAAACTTTTATCTGCTATTGTTGAAGAGCCCATGATTTTTGGTTTGGTGGTTTTTCACCTAATAATTGGAAAAATATTAAGGCAATAAATAGAACAACTTTGCATAATAAAGGAATGGGTTTTGGGAACAAAAATGTTATTTGTGCTTCTAATTAATTTATTCAACTCCATATTTTATCCAAGTGGCTTCTATATATTATTTTATTTTTCTTTAGTTTTTGTTATAACAAGATAATGGCCAAAGGGCAAAAAGTTTACTGTTAGAAGGGCTGAGATGGAGAATTGGTAATAGCCAAAGGGTAGGAGTATGAGATGAGGTATGGCTCCCTGTGGATAGCGAAAGGATGGCTCCTAGACATAGGGTCTTGGGCAAATCTTAGCCAAGTGACCAGCTTATGTCGGGCCACGAGCTTTTATCAAGCCGAACCCGAGCTTGAATTTTTAAACTCGGTAAATCACGAGCCTGAGCCCGAGCTTTATGAGTTTTAGGCGATCCAAGCCATGAGCTTCTCAAACTCGGGCTCGATTTGGCTCGTTTCTAGCCCTAGTCATAACGAGGGTGATGTATTTCTCTTTTCCAATTTTCCGCAATGCATAACTGAGCTCGCGAAAGTTAACTTACTTTAATGAATTGTGGTTTCATTAGTTTTTAAAAAAGATAATTAAATAAATAATAGGGATTTCTTTTTTGAGCGACAAGAATTAAAGTGAAGATTTTCTCCATATATATATACATTATATTATATCTTTGTCCCTGAATATTCCACGTATATTTTCCACTTCAAACATCTCTAGTGTACAGTTCTTGTTTTAAAGGTCAAAAACTTTGTACTCCGTATAAAGTAACAATTCATACATATTTATGCACTTGTTTTAAAGGTAAAATATTATGTACTTCATATAAAGTAACGATCAAGAACGAATTAAGAAGACATAGGTTCGTTGCCACTTAGATTGAAAAAAGGTTCATTGACATTCTATAGATCCATCAATATATTTTATTATTCTACCAGATCATTTAATTCATCTTTTACTACTTATGACACATCAATTTGACTCTTTAGGTGGTGTATGGAACTCTAGAGATCCTTTTTTGTCGTTCAATTTGCCTCTCTTTTTTATTATAAGAACGACTTGTTCATGATGTAGATTGATAATTATATAAAATTTCATTATTGAAAAATGTCTAATTTTATTTTTGTACAAAATTTATCAATAATTAATATGGAAGATTCTAAGTAATTTCATATTTGTAGAAATTTATTTATATTATTTAGGATTATTATGATATTAAATATAATTTATTTAATTTTATGCCATGATTAAATTTTATATTTGTATCACGTACTTTTAATCAATTTTAAACAAAGACCTAACTAATTGTTCTCATGCCAAATCAGATAGTTATGGAAAAATTGGCTACGAACCTTGTAATTTAATACTTAATGAAGTAGTCTCAATTAGAGTAGTATTATATGCTTAATTGAGCCCTCATACTTGGATTAGTTAATTGTCCTCATACTGAGTTTTTTAAGGTAAAAAATTATGTACTTCGTAAAAAGTAACGATTAAGGAAGAATTCACAAAATGTAGGTTCATTGCCACTTAAATTAAAAAAAAACTTTTCTATGGATTAAAGCTTTCGCATGGATATAAATTACAAGATTTCCTATAAAAAAAAACATGAAGTATAAAATACTCCGTAATACTAAATTTTGCGTATTGCACATTTTTTAATTTTTTACCAATTTTGTCCCGATAATCGTATGTCCAAAGTTTAGAAAAGCGTCTTGCTTCATACATAAATTTGGGATGTATTTTACCTTTTTTCTTCTATTTGGTCTAATTTATACAAGTCATTCCAACCAACCCCTCAAATTCAATCCAGTATCCATCAATATATTTTATTATTCTACCAAAAATATTTAATTCAACTTTTTATACTCGTGACACATCAATTTGACTCTTTAGGTGGTGTATGGAAGTCTAGAGGTCCTTTTAAATAATTTAATTTCTCTCTTTGTTTTATTATACGGACAATTTGTTCATGAGGTAGATTGATAATTATATAAATTTCTCGATTGTATAAATTTCTACCTTTATTTTTCTATAAAATTTATTGATAATTAATATGAAAGATGGAAACTGTGTTTTTGTAGAAATTTAATTATATTATTTGTGATTATTTTCTTGTTTTTATTCATGATGATTATGCTATTGAATACATTTATTTTATTTGGTTATTTTATTGAATTGTCTAATTTATAACTTACTTTTTATCATTTTTAATAAAGATCTAATTAATTATTCTCATACGTAAATTGGTGGCTAAGAACCTTGTAATTTAATGTGTAATGAAGTGGCTTTCATTAGAGTAGTATGAGAATATAAGTCCGTGAAGAAGCATGGCGATATGATTTGAATAAATTTAAAGAAAGAATATGAGAATTTAAAGGGCGTTTGAAGCCTTTCGGTTTCCAATCGAATGGGAAGAAACCCCCCCTAAAAACCTAGAGACTCTAATTCCACAAATATATACTTTTTCACACCCAACTCCTTCCTATAAGGGACATTTGTGCCTAAAACCAAATGTTCTTTATCTTTCTTAATTTGATGTGTAACCCTCCCATTCCCATGAGTAGAAACTTCATACGAATAAAACCAAATTTTATCTAAACCTTTGAAGCCAAAGAGATCAACAAAACTAAGGATTCTCCAAGCCTAGGGCATTAGTTGGCAAGCAACGACACCTATAATTGTAAACGAGAAATTTCTAATTTATACATGATATAAATATATCAATGGGTATTTTTATAATTTTATTTCTATGTCTGAAATCATAATATCTATACCTAATATAAATATTTCTGTATTTTTATATCTTTTGTATTTCTATATCTGATATAACAAAACCTATATATGAGATTTCAATATCCTGATATAATTTATAACATGTATGAATTAGAAAAGCCTCAGTTGTGAACACTTTCTCGCTAAAGGAAATAAGAGTAGTATGTAGGGATGGCAATGGACCGGATCCTTATGGATCCAGATCCATTTTTCAAGGATGGATCCATATGCAGATTCCGATCCGCAGGCTATGGAAAGTAAGGATCCATATCTAGATCCAATGGATTTAGGTCCAAACTTATCCTACATATTTTGCCTTTTTGCAACAAAAATAAGTTTCAAATTTATAAATCTGCATTTTACATCAACGACAACAGTTTAACAAAGGATGTAAGTTCAATACTTGAATATAATTCATATAACTACTCAAATATTACAAAACAATAAAGTATAAATAAACAAAATCAAATTTTTACACGTCTTTTGAATAACAATACAAATAATTACAAATGAGTAAATGAAAAAGGGTAACGAATATGGATACGGGTATTATAATTAGACCCGTATCCGGATCCGTTTTTCAATCACAGGACCCGGATCTGTCGGGTATAAATTTTGAAGATCCATATTTGTAAAAACGGATATGGATCAACGGATCCGGGTCGGGTCCAACATCTGTTGCCATCCTTAGTAGTATGTATCATAGTCTAAAGAGATACTCACTAAGGCATATCCAACCAATAAGGGCATTCTTGACATCTCTCTCCCTCCCT
This sequence comes from Dysphania ambrosioides, assembly GCA_026401315.1. Classification (NCBI taxonomy): domain Eukaryota; kingdom Viridiplantae; phylum Streptophyta; class Magnoliopsida; order Caryophyllales; family Amaranthaceae; genus Dysphania; species Dysphania ambrosioides. The sequence goes on from CM048672.1 coordinate 1,350,485, forward strand.
CAGTCCCTTGTGGGATCCTAACCAGATAAATCAAACGCTTCTTTGATAACACCCATATCATCTTGGGTCCAAGTGCAAGGAGGAGCTGCTACATCATTAGAGGATGGAAAGGAGACAATATATCAAGGGGAATATTTGATTTAATGCATGTAACGTCCTTCTTATATTGTATGTTAGTATATAACGGGATTATTCAGCTCATTTTTAGGATATGAAACACATAATAATATAAACACCCTGTTTTTTCTCTATTCACTTAAGCTCGGTAATTTTTATCATTTACTCCTTGTAAGGCTATTGAGACCCATCATTTCAAATTTAATGACTAGTGCTTATAACTAGGTTCTAACTTCTAAAGAATGAAGAAGACAAATTACACTTTGGAGTAGAACGTTCAATACTATAAACTTAGAAGTAAACATGGTACTAGGGTTGGATATTAGTCGAGTTAGGCTGTGAGTTATTTGGGATCAGATCGCCCAAAGCTCGGCTCCATCTCAGAATTAGGCGAGCCCAGTCGAGCCGAGCCCGAGCTCAAACAATTTAGGCTCAAGGGGTCGACGAGCATATATATATATATATATATATATATATATATATATATATATATATATATATATATATATATATATATATATATATATATATATAAGGCTAAGGCTCGGCATTAAGAGCTTATTTGAAATGAATCTTAAAAAAAATTCGAGTTTAATTACTCGAACAAGCCTTCGGTGAATCCAAGTCAAGCGACGAGCTTATACCAAGTCGAGCCGAGTTCAAACTTAAATTTTAAAACTCGGTGAGTCATGAGCTTGAGCCCAAGCTTTAAGTGTCTCAGGCGAGTCGAGCCATGAGCTTCTCAAGCTCGAGCTCGACTCGGCTACATGGTACCATACCAAAAGGAGGCAAGGGAGGGCTTATAGCAAGTTTGGTTGCTCTTAAAGTCTTGAGACAATTACCATGCCAAATGAAAATAAACATGACAAAACCTTTTGAGAGCCAGTAGTGAGGTGGTTAAATTATCTGGACAGACAAAAATTACTTATATGTCAACTCAGTATCATTTTCAAGAATTTACATATTTCTTTCAAGAAATATATATAAATACTCTACACTTAAAAGTTTTTCTTCGTACATAAGATGTCATGTACTAAACATAATAAAAAATAGAGCAACTCTTAAAGGGTAGTGCCATATTAAAAACTAAATTAATTACTATTTTTATTTGTCATAAATTATTAAAAATAAAACTAAACTAATATTTCAATTTATCTTTAAAAAACTGACATGTAATAATTCATACATAAAAAATTAGGTAGTATTTATTATCATAACTTTCACAGTTAATATTAGAAATTCATATATTTTTTCATACCATTAGATTTATGTTTCAATAATCCTCAAAAAATTCCTATTATATTGCAAAATAGGATGTATATGAGTTTGTTAAGAATCACTACCTTATAAAAATATCCTGTATTTGTATTGTGAGTTTCTCATTATTTTGAATTAAGTTAAATTTGGGTTGTATCTTAATTTATGAGGATCAAGATCCTATTTTAAATCGATGAGATGGGAAAAATTGGAAATATTTTAAACAAAAATAATGGAATTGCACGTTCTTAATCCAAAAACCCTAATAATGAGTTTATGACCTAATTGTAAGGGTTTTGAACATGTATGAAATAAATATTTAGAATCAAAATAAATTGTTACAATCATTCTTACGGCCTATATGACCTTATTTGACTCGTGATAAGCATAAGAAGGTAATCTCTTATAGGATTTGAAATTGTCTAAAATGATGAATTTTGATGGTTATTATACACTACGTTTGATATATTTATGAAAATTTTTAAATTTTAAATAAATGTATAGGATGCTTTTTAAGGTTCATATGATAAGGTTTGGAGCCAAATAATATCTTATTTCAGTATCTAAAAGCTCTAAAAATAAGTTTAGAAACTAATCGTAGGAGATTTAAAATGAATGTTTAGAATAAAAGTAAAATTGTTACAATTACTGACGTGGCCTAATACGAGCATATAAGAATCAGGGTAAATATATCAAGACGTTTTCATCGGGCTTAAAATTATACGAATTGACCAAATTGATATTTTCGAAAATAAATTCTACGAAAAAACAAATTTATAAATATTTTATATTTCATATCATACAATTGGCGGTAAAAACATACTGAGCAACAGAGCAAGTCAGGAACGACAGTCAAGAGTCTCCTACAACATCACATAAAAGGAACAGCCGCAAGCGATGGTGCAATGCGTCACACGGCTCACCCGTGTCCCTGCTTTCATCAGCAGGAGTCGCTTTCTTCATGCCATCACAGTTGACGAATACCCTGAATTACTTGAACGTTGCTTTCAAACTAAAACTCTCAAAGATGGCGAAATCATTCATCAACATCTCCTTAAGAATCATAGACTTGTTGATCCCTTCGTGCTCGAGAAGCTTACCCGGATTTATCTTATTTGTGGCCGGCTTGATAGTGCACGCCATGTGTTTGATGAAATTCCTGACCCAACTGTTGTACTATGGAATTTGATGATCCGGGCTTACGCATGGAATGGACCCTTTGAAGAGTCCCTTCGCTTATATTCTCAAATGCTTGTTTCTCGTGTTCAACCTAATAATTATACCTTCCCTTTTGTTCTTAAGGCATGCTCGGGTTTGAGTGCAATAGAACATGGTGGAGAGATTCATAACCATGTTATTCGACTTGGGTTTGACTCGGATGTTTATATTTGCACTGCTTTGGTTGATTTGTATGCCAAATGTGGGGACCTAGTTCGAGCAGAGAACGTGTTTTATGGTATGCAGTGTAGGGATATTGTGGCCTGGAATGCTATGATTGCTGGTTTTTCTGTTCATGGGTTTTATGGTGATATGATGAGATTGGTTGTAGGCATGCAGGAAAAAGGAATAAGCCCTAATTCATCTACTGTTGTGACTATATTACCTGCTGCTGCTAAAGCTAGTGCCTTGAGGCATGGGAAGGAGATCCATGGGTATTCTGTGAGGCAAGGTTTTAGCAATGCAGTTATGGTGGGCACAGGAATTTTGGATATGTATGGGAAATGCGGATGCATTTCTTATGCAAGGGAAATCTTTGACATGATGAGTGTAAGGAATGATGTCACTCGGAGTGCAATGATTGGTGCATATGTTGTGTCTGATCAAATGAGAGAAGCCTTGGATTTTTTCAATCATATGTTGATTGAGGAGCCTGGAAGTCCATCAGCGGTAACTTTTTGTTGTGCTCTTCGAGCTTGCACAAAGCTGATAGATGTAACTAATGGGAGAAGGATCCATGGTTGCATTTTGAAATTTGGCCATCTTTCAGACGTAATGGTTAGCAATACAACTCTCTCTATGTACGCAAAGAGTGGTATATTAGACGATGCTGTCAAATTTTTTCAAGAAATGAATCCAGTAGATAGAGTGTCTTATGGTGCAATGATTTCTGGGTGTGTGCAAAACGGTAACAGTCTGCAAGCCCTGAATGTCTTCCGGAAAATGCAGTTTTCAGGAATTGATCCTGATGAGGCTACTATGCTTGCCTTGCTACCAGCTTGCTCACAGTTGGCTGCTCTGAAATATGGGGCATGTGCCCATGGATACTCAGTGATGCGTGATTTTATGGCTGATACTTCCATCTGTAATGCACTAATTGATATGTATGCGAAGTGTGGGAAGGTCAAAACTGCGAGGGAAGTATTTAATATGATGCATAAACAGGATATAATCTCATGGAATTCTATGATTGCTGGCTATGGTATTCATGGTCTTGGCTCAGATGCGCTTGCTCTGTTCAGTGAATTAAGAGCTGTCGGTATGGAGCCAGATGATATAACATTCATTAGTCTTTTGATTGCCTGCACTCACTCAGGTCTTGTTGCCGAAGGGAAATACTGGTTCAATGCTATGGTTCAAGAATTTCAGATTGTTCCTAGGGTTGATCATTGCATATGCATGGTTGATCTCTTGGGCCGAGCTGGTCTTTTGAAAGAGGCCAGAAGCTTCATTGAAAAAATGCCATGCACACCCAATGTTCATGTCTGGAGTGCCTTACTTGCTGCATGTAAAATCCACAAGGACGTTGAGTTGGCTGAAGAAGCATCTAAGAGGATCCACAGTTTGGGTCCAGAAAGTTCTGGCAATTTTGTGCTTTTGTCTAATATATATTGTAATGCAGGAAGATGGGAAGATGCAGCTTCCATTAGAATCTCACAGAAGGATCAGGGCTTCAAGAAAAGGCCAGGATGTAGTTGGGTAGAGATAAATGGCACTATCCAAGCATTCGTTGGTGGGGACTATTCACATCCACAATCAGAACAAATATACAGAAAGTTAGAGGAATTGCTTATAGAGATGAAAAGGTTGGGATACCAGGCTGTCCCCAATGTTGTATTCCAGGATGTTGAAGAGGAGGAAAAGGAGCAAATTCTTCTTTATCATAGTGAAAAGATAGCCATTGCATTTGCTACAATTAGTCTGAGCCCAAACCAACCCATTTTTGTTACTAAGAATTTGCGGGTTTGTGGTGATTGTCATGAAGCTATTAAATATATAACTATTATCACTAAAAGGGAGATAACTGTTAGGGATACCATTCGTTTTCACCATTTCAAAGATGGCTTGTGCAGCTGTGGAGATTATTGGTAACCATTTTGAAGGCAAGGCCTATCCAACTCTTTGTGAATGGATGCACTTGTTTCTTTTTCTCCTGACGGAGAGCTTCAGAGACATGCCCTTAGCTGAAAATTTAAGAGTTCATACTTCATAAGTTCATATGCATTGAAGTGTACCATGTCTTCTAGAAGTCTCTTGACCATTTTATTGCAGGATGTTGTGTAACATCATGTTTTCACATCATAACAAGGATGCTCACTTGGGTATGCCGATTGAACTAAAAGCTATCCACAGAGTAGACATTTAACCATGATTTTCCCTGACGGAGGTTGATGATTTTGTACTTGGATATTGTCAACGAGATGGACATTTAATATGGAATTCCCAATGGTGCACATCAGCAACTGTGGAGTCATTCTACTGCTGGTTTGACATGGTGAGAGCTACACACTGCAAAAGCTTAAGGGGATGTGCTATCTTTGACTTTTTATTGTCGATTTTGTAAAGTAACATTCTGGGAAATGTTGACGATGAGTGGTTGTATTCATTGCTGTTAGAAAACGTTTGACATAAATGTCATTGGACCTATTATATCTGAACATAACAAAGAATTCAACTAAGGTTCGTTTGTGGTTGTTGATTTACCATAAGATGTCTTATTAGTCAACTTAGTTCTAGCATATTAGTCTTATATTTTATACTACTCTTGTTACTCAAAGTGGTCGTGGTTGTAGTTTTGGTGGGAAGATTTTGTTATTAATAGCAGATATGAAATACTATCATGTTACTCAAGGAGTGAATCATTTTTTACCTACAGCAGAATCAAAGTTGATCATTTTTTCAACTGTTATATGGCATCTGTGGATCATATATAATGCTCTGGTTTTCTATTCAGGTTCAATATTTAACAAGTTCTTTGTGGATTATCACTCCACTAATGATGTTTTACAGTGTCATGTTAAGGGAAAGGGAATGATGATTTCTTGACTTGAATGATTACAGGAGTATGGTGAGGAACAAACAAAGCTGGTGGCAGTGGAATATTTAGAAGAGAATCAGGTGACTGGTTCTCTGGGTACTCCAGCAAATAAAATGCCATTATCCCTTTCAGCTGCAGAGCTATATGCCATCAGGGAGGGTCTTAACATGACCAAAGAGTTCAATATTGAGCTGTTGGATGTAGAAACTGATGCACGTTTTCTTCAAATGAATCTCGACACAAACCGCCATCAGCCTCAACATGAATTAGCGGTAGTTATTAATGATGTGGTACACCTGAAGTTTTACTGTGGTGATTCTGCATATTCCAGGAAAAAGTGATGCAGTTGTGTATCAGCTTGCGTCCTACTCCTATGCTCTGCAGATGTCTTTCTCACTTTGTTGCCCCTGATTGTGCATAGGAAACCTATGAGTTTGGGCATACTGATGCACTTTTGCCTTGCATATTTAATTTATATGAATGGTAGGGGTTGTTCAGTAGGCTACATTCATCTTTTTTTTTTTGGTAAGGCTACATGCATCTGTTGCTCCTGTTTCTGTCACTATTTATTCTTTTATAACAAAACAAATTTAATTGCCAAAAGAAAAGTATACTGAGACCCCAAAATTTGAAGTATTGATGATGTATTGATGTGAGGTCAAATGGGAACTTCAGGTGGTCTAAAGCATTCAAAGCACATAATTAATGTGGGCTCGTGGATTAATAATTTATGTAAAAGAGTAATGCTTAATAAAATTACTCCAAAGAGTTCTACTCTTTCTATAAACACCATTTCAATCAATGATCCATATTTGACAATAATGTTGTATACCCAAATGTGTTAGATAACTAGAAAACTTTAAAGGAGTAAATTATTCTCCATAATTGTTTTATTTTTTATTATCTTATCTAGAAAATATTTTACACAAAATCTTGTATGAGATATACTTACAATAACTTCTTATATTTGCATAAAAAAACAATAACTTATATTGAGACTAAAACAACTAATGAGTTCATGACCTTTTTAACAATACTCGATACTTCTATGTTTCAACCTTTGAACTAATTTATTGTAAATTCATCTTAATTGCCGGCTTAGTGTTTTGAGACAAAGCTTAGTGCTAATTTGGTTGAACCTAGAAAGTAAAATTTCCTAGGAAGATGTTTTTCCAATATACTTGCACTTTGAAGTAAAGAATATTGTGTGGTTAAAAAATGGAAAGTCATTTTCCATGAAAAGTTCCAGCTATCGATCATAAGGGACATTACTCACATTAGTAAACAACTTCTCATATGTTAAGGGAATCGAAAGTTCTTAAAAAGTATTACTTCCAATGAATTAGTTAATCAAACAATTTCAACTTCTTTCTTTCACTAAATAAATTTGGACTTTTTACTTTCTCCGTTCTCTAAATATGCTCCATTTCTATTTATAAAGTCAAAGTTTGAAAAGTTTGACCATAAATTCTCATCATATTATAAGAAATAAAATATTCAAGTAGAATCTTATTGAATGAATCTCAATATAAATTTGTAAAATATCAAATTTTCATAATTTTTTACCTTGCAAATTTAAATTTTAATAATATATTTGTATGTCAAGTTGTCAATCAGTCAAGCACCTTAAAACTAAAGCTTGATCAAAGGCCCAAGCACAGAAAGCAGGGTCTGAAAGTAGAAAGTGTAGGCTGAGCTGAGTATTTAATATATCAAAGTGAGCTGACATCTCACAATTTCAGACTGATCAATAATCCCTTGTTCCTTTTTCAGTTTTTCCCAGCACCTCGCCTTCCCAATTTTGCACGCTGTAAGCCTCTCTATTGCTTTTTCTTCTTATTTAAGTGTTTAGATTATGGATTGCATTGGGTATATATTTAGTCTTACAACTAAACCAGATCAATTCCCATTTCTGTTAGCTTGTTCTCTAGCATGGATTGGGTTTGTTTTCCTTAATTTTTAGCTCTTGAGCAATGGGTGTGATCTATTTCATAGAATTGCGTTGAAGCATTGCTCCAATTCCACAAAGTTGTCATCTTTTTTAGATTTTGGGTAAAATGTATGATGTTCTGTTATTTTTATAGGCTCGCTTAATGGGATGATTTTGATTAATGATGATAGTATTGACATAGTACTCATTTATGTTGAATTCTTTGCTTTGGTCATTTGGGTGTTCATTCAGTAACTTTTTTTTTAATGGAGTTGACTTTTTAATAGATTTGACTAATTGATGTCATTGTTCTATTTTCGAGCACCCTGAATTTGTGCATGCATGCGTGCGCATATGTGTTTTCTGAAAGTAACAGGATTCATCTGTGTACTTTGTGGATTTGTGAGATTTACACATGTATAGGAATGTTTATCACCAATTATTCTCTGTACAATCTGGAGTAGAAGTAGGCTGTGCGCTGTCAATATATAGATTGCATAGGAAATTACTCAAGTTTGAAATTGGGTGGGGATGGAGGTGGGGGGGAAGCATGCTAAAGGTCTATTGGATTCAATGATAACGGTTGATGTTCTGAAGGTTTTGTTTGAAGATGGCTTTTCTCTATGTAATCTGTAACGTTAGTTAGAAGCTTGAAACCTGGAAGAAATTGTCTTTTGAGTGTCAATTTTGCACTTTTGCAGAGCTTGTGACATTCATGTGTATAATCTATGGATTTCGTAGAAACACTTCAGCAATTCCTTTCCAACATGCCCCTTTATCCACCTCGCAAGCAGACTAAAGCATAAGCTTTTTCATGTTATACCTTGAGGGCTGAGGCACTTGTGAAGCTTGTTTTGTTAAAGTCTCTGTAGAATTAAAATGGAGCTATATGTACTTATTATGTTATTTGTTATGACAGATGGCTAGGCTGATTGCTGGTTCTCAATCTTTGTTGCTGCTTCCTCTGCTTCAGCGGCATGCTACTGAATCTGGAAGCAGGGTTATACCTGTCGGATTCTCTGTATCTTCTGGTTACAAGCTCCATCTATCTTCAACAGCTGAATCAGGGACCTTCCACCTTACTTTAACATCTTCTGCCTTATCTGAACATATCTCGCGTGAGTCCCGCCTCAACAGGGGCATTAGTGTAGCAACTGTTTCCAGTGCTTCAAGTTTCAACATCGAGTCACCAAGAGAGGTGGTTGAAATAAAGCCTGATACTACAAGCAGAGGGGGCGATGATGGTATTGGTAGAGAGAGAAATGGTGGGGGTGGGGGTGGGGGTGGGGGTGGAGATGGAGGTGACAATGGTGGAGGCAAAGGAGATGAAGGATCAGATGATGCCGATGCCAAAATGAATAAGGCTCTTTTGATGTCCCAGAAATTTACCCTGGCTTATGCTGCCCTAGTTGGACTGGGTGGCCTTATGGGCTACTTGAACGGTGGCAGCCAGAAGTGTCTAGCATCTGGTGGACTGTCGGCTATGCTGTTGTACTACGTCTACAGTGAGCTTCCTAAACGACCTGTCTTTGCTTCTGCCGTGGGGCTTGGCTTGTCTACTGCACTCCTTGTTGTGATGGGATCACGGTTCAAGAAGTCAGGAAAGATATTCCCCGCAGGTGTTGTTTCACTTGTTTCACTGATAATGACTGGTGGTTATGTTCACGGGATTATAAAAACTTCGCACTGAGATGAAGTTAAAGTACTTCGACTGAAAGTGAACAATTTTGTTACTCCTAGTTGGAGTTTCTTTTGCTAATGAACTCCAAAATCCCAAGCGGGTTATTGTAGAATCTGTTTCGTTTTGCTAGTCCTTTGTGTAGAACTGGGGATTTTGCATTTTCGAGTTTGCATTGGATTTTGTATTTCTGTTAATATACCTGTTTGGAATGTCCTCCCAGTTAAAGGAGTTTGGCCCCAGCAAGGGATAATGAGTTCAGTTGGAATTTTGTTGTTTGGTTGGGACTTGACGAATTAAGTGGTAACACTGGGTCTTTTTGACTAGCCTTCCTCTGATTTGATCAGGTATATATTCTATGCCTAGATTGTGAATCATGCTTGGATACAGGTCCATGATACCCAACTATGAGTCGAACATGTGAAAGATCTTACTATGTGTGAGATTTGTACTGATCTACATATGTGGTGGGTGTGATATATTGCATATCCCAGCTTCACATTCAGTCGTATGTGAGGTGTATGCGCTGGGAGAAGCATGAGCCATGTACCGAGTGTTCACTCCTACCCACCTCTTCTATCAAAACAACCATTGACAAACTATGCCTTGACACTTGAGCTTTGTCCTGTGTATGGACTTTGAAGTTCACTCTTTTAGTGCTTGGTGTATCACTTCTTTCCAAGGATAGCAAGGCTTATGCCACCTGAGCTGGATGTGCTCAATTCCGGGACTGTTGTTCATATTTTTTTTTTTTCTCCTATATTTACAGTATGGAAAAATACGAAGTATTTATACTCCGTATTCACTACCCTCTCCTTACCCCATTACAAAGCAAAACAAAATTTAAACTCAAGTCTAAGAAGAAACCAGAGCTGATTTTGGTTCCACTTGTGAACTTCTGGTACATATAAAAGGGCCGATTTTATTTGAAAACTGCAGCCCAAGTGAATCTAAATAAAATTGATGGAATGATACTTTAGACAGCACTGCAAGAACCAACTCTTGAGAAAAATCTATGTCTTCGGAATTCACACTACCCGTACTAATAAGGCTTTGTTTGGTAGTATCCCTATAACTTTTCCCCAGGAAAGTAAGGATTATCTTAAGCTCTACCCATCAACACTGCCACCAGGGGCATAAATGAGGTCAGCAGCTGCTCAATCAGAAGGGAGTCAAGGAAGAGTTTCAACAGAAGAGGAGATGGAGGATTCTGCTACCGACGATGCTGGTAAATTTGCAAAGAAGTAATTTTTTAAAAGAAATGTCGTCTGTCTTATAAATGCATAGAAAAAGCTAAAACTTTAGCAAACACTCTTGGTTTTGTTAGTCTTGGACCATTGGGAAGGTACCTATGTGCATGCTATTACACAATCTCAGGTAGTAATAGTTTTGTTACAGTAGATACAATTTGTATTAGGTGTTGATGTTTAGCTACCATTTGGTTCCTGTTTATATCGTATTATTATGCGCCGTCCTTAGAGTTCATGGCCTCGCATTCAACACTCATGCTTCGTGTATATGAAATTGTTGATACTGAATTGTGTATCAAAACTCTACTATAATCCAGAATCCGACCCAAGCAAGTGTATCATCAGTGCTGCATAAACTGATTTCCCCTTTTCCCTCTGAGCTGCAAAAGTCCATTGCTTGGTTAAATACTAGGCCATCTTTCAAACCCGAGTTATTCTTTATTAACTCTTAAGCCTGTACGGTAGCAAGATTTAGACTATGGGTTTTCTTTAGGGCACCCATCTGTCAAGACTGGATAAGTAGTCCCGTCAACGATGAATTTTTTTTTCTCCCTGTTCTGGTGAATCAGTTGTATCAATAACACTAGGGTGACAAGGATGGCAGGATTTATATCAGTGTTGATCAAACAGTTAGATAACATCTTTTGACGTCTTAATAATTCGGGTCCTCTGATGTTGGTTTTTCTGTAGGGAAATTTACTTCTGCAGGACACAGCTTGGTGTATTGGAGCAACTAACTTCATTAGCTGCTGCTGGTATGAAAACTCATTATTCTGATCACTAAGCATTGGTTTAGTTCCTTTCACTATAAAGCTATGTTCTTATGGTGTCTCAGGTTATGATAATGATGCAGGTTCATACAGAAATGTAAGCATACAAGAGCAGCTTGCGCGACTGGTAGAAGGCAGAGACGATAGTCGCACCATTATGTTGAGTGAGAAGAATCAAAAGAAAATGAGCCCCAAGTTCTTGACCATATCGCAGAAACGCAACGTGAGAAGATGATACAACACTGACCTCCATGGTGACCTGCTGCAGTGTGGCGAAATCTGTAATGGTGTGCACAAGTGTTCCCAGAGCTAATCCAGTGGAAGAATAGCTAGGGGAAGTCACCCAACCAGTGGAAATCCGGGAAGGAAGAGATTCCACGAGGATGGAATGATTAATCCTCAGAGTTGCAAGAGAGAATTTAGGCAGAGAGAAAGAGGAAGATATTGTATTAATATTCGTTGCCTTTCTTACATTAGCTTTAGACCTTATATTGGCCATTTACATTGTATTCTATAACTACCTAGCTGTAATTTAGGAAAGTTTGTTACATTTATTCTAGATTCTTTGCCAGCTCATCAAGGTTGTTATACTTCCTTTTGTCCTCCTTTGTAATCACGTGTATTGCACACACCTTTGCACTTGCACTTGCACTCACATCAATACTCCCCCCTTGAGATGAGACTTGTCCCCAAGGATCAAAATCAGGAAACTTCTGTTCAATTTCATGGGCATCTTCCCAAGTGGCATCTTCAGGTGCAGAATCTGACCACTGAATAAGCCATTGAACTACAACTGCATTATACTTCTTAACACTCCTTTTGTTTATCATGGCCCAAGGACGTTTATATCCATCATGAGAAGGTTCTAAGAAGATGACAGGGTCAGTAGGGGGTGGAAGAGGGCCATGATAGGCTTTTAACTGGGACAGATGGAAGGTTGGATGGGTTCTGATTGTAGGAGGTAGTTGTAGAGTGTATGCCACGTTGCCAACCTTCTTTATGATCATATAAGGACCCAAATACCTCCTTGCTAGCTTCTGATTACTTTTGTGTTCAACAGTTCTCTGTCTATAGGGTTGTGGCTTGAGATAAAACCCACTGTCCTTCCTCAAAACTTCGCTCACTTCTATGTTTATCAGCCTATTGCTTCATTCTGTTCTAAGCAGCTTTAAGATGATCCTTGAGCAGCCTTAAGGTTTCCTCTCTGTGTTGTAAGCTTCTATCTACACTTTCCACTTGACTTGTACCGGAGAGGTAGGGAATATGCAAAGGGGGTGGCTGACCATAAAGAACTTCGAATGGTGTCATCTGGATGGATATTTGAAAGTTTGTATTGTACCAGTATTCTGCCAACGGTAGCCATCTTGCCCAATGTTGTGGAATATCGCAGCTCATGCATCTTAGATAAGTCTCTAAACATCTATCGAGGACCTCAGATTGCCCATCTATCTGAGGATGATATGCTGAGGAAAGCTTGTGATGAACTCCTAGCATATTTATTAGTTCTGACCAAAACTGACTGAGGAATACCTGTTCTGTGTCTGAGATGATGATCTTTGGAAACCCATGAAGCTTGTATACATGATCTATGTATGCTTGAGCCACCTTAATGGCAGTATAAGGGTGAGAGAGAGGAATGAAATGAGCGTATTTACTTAATCGATCAATTACCACCATAATAATGTGTTTCCCAAAAGAAGGTAGTAGTCCTTCTATAAAATCCATGGTGATCTCCTCCTAAACTCTTTCGGGAATTGGAAGTGGCTGCAAAAGACCTGGATATGCACTATTGTCATATTTATTCCTTTGACAAATAGCACAGTTTTTTATGTAATTAGTTACGCTCCTCTTGATGCCATGCCAATAAAATAATGCCTTGATTCTTCTGAGTGTAGCTTCTATTCCAGAGTGTCCACCCATAGTTGACCCATGCATCCAGGCTATTATTCTGCCTCGTAGGTTGTTGTCATCCCCTTCTACTAGCCTTCCCTTCCTCAATTGATTTCCACTCCAAGTATAGTGTTTGTGAGCGTTAGGGTCTTGCTCAAGCTCCTGTGTCACTTTCTGTGCATTAGGATCTGTGTTCCACGGATTTTGGATTTCCTCTAAAAGAGATGAGTGAAGAGTGGTTACTAGTGTCTACATGAGCTGGGGTTCAGATACCTTGGAGAGGGCATCTGCTGCCTTATTCCCTTTGTCACTTCGATACTCGATTATATAATCAAACCTCGCCAGCTTGGACACCCATTTCTGCTGAAAATGTGTCATGACCTTGTGTTCTAACAAGTATTTTAAACTTTGTTGATCAGTGCGGATAGTGAAAGGCATTATCATGATATAATGTTGCCATTTCTGTACAGCAAAGATGATGGCCAAGAGCTCCCTTTCATAAGCTGAGAGTTCAAGATTCCTTTTTGATAGAGCCTTACTAATGTATGCAATAAGATGCCCTTCTTGTATTAGAACAACCCCTATCCCTATGCCAGATGCATCTGTTTCGATGGTGAAAGGCTTATGAAAATCAGGTAAAGCCAATACTAGAGGAGAAGTCATAGCCTTTTTCAAATATTCAAAAGCTGATGTTGCCTCCTCGTTCCACTCAAATCCCCCCTTTTTCAGCAAATTAGTGAGAGGTCTACAAATCTTACCGTAATCTTTCACAAATCTTCTGTAATACCCCATGAGCCCAAGAAATCCTTTGAGTTACTTGAGGTTTCTAGGGAGAGGCCATTTGAGGATAGCCTCAATCTTATCTGGGTCTATTCTTACTCCATCAGCAGCGATAATGTGGCCTAAGTAGACCACTTATGTGCAACCAAATGAGCATATTTTTAGATTACCCTTCAATTAGTTCTTACTCATAACTTCTAGCACAACTTGTACATGTAATAGGTGCTCCTCCCATGTGGGGCTGTTGATCAGAATATCGTCAAAGAAGACCAAGAAAAACTTCCTCTGATAAGCCTTGAATACAAAGTTCATCAAAGCTTGGAATTTAGATGGAGCATTTGTCAGCCCAAAGGGCATAACTAGGAATTCAAAATGTCCAAAATGTGACTTAAAAGCAGTTTTATGAATGTCATTGGAGTTCCTCCGGATTTGATGGTATCCAGATTAAAGATCAGTATGAAGTTTCTTTGAGTTCATCAAGCAACTCCTCAATTACTGGAATGGGGAATTTATCCTTGATTATAGCTTGATTAAGAGCTTTGTAATCAATACACATTCTCCAACCCCCATCTTTCTTCCGCATAAGCACCACTGGAGCAGCATAAGAACTATTGTTGTTCCTAATTACACCTTGCTCCTGTAATTCTTGTATCAATTCTTCAATGATATTCTTCTAAGTAGCAGGGTACCTATAAGGACGAATATTGATTGCATTAGTACCTGACTTGAGAGGAATTTGATGATCAAATTGATCCCTAACTAGAGGAAGACTCGTCGGAGCAGAGAAAACTTCGGCATAATTATTCAGTAGAGTCTATAGTTTGGGATGTTGTGGCTCCTGTTTCGGCTTCCTTTGGTCTTAAGTTATCCAAGGCTCTGTCCCACATATCATCTGCATCATTGATAGCTCCCTAGAGCTATTAAGCAACCTTGAAAATTTCTGAGGTTGGATTTCTTTCAGGTTCTTTACAATGACCCCTCTCAATTTAACCTTATGTCCTCCTACCTTGAATTCCATGCTCAGGTTTCTGAAATCCCACAGAATTGATCCAAAGGTAGTGAACCATTGGACACCTAACACCACATTACTTCCACTTAAAGGCAACAGCAGAAAATCAACCTTAAACTGATAGCCTTGCATTTTCCACTCGAACTCCCTGATTATCTTGTCACATCCGATTTCAATTGTCCCCCATTAGCCACCTTCACCCACATGGGTGCCACTTCTTCAACCTTACAATAAAGCTTCAAGGCTATAGATGAACTGATAAAATTATGAGTACTGCCTGTGTCTAAGAGGATGTGTAAGGGTTTTTTTCCAGCTACACCTCTCATCCTCATTGTGTGGAATATGCAATGTCCATCCAAAGCTTGAAGGGAGATTTGTGCACATACTGAATCTCCACCTACTTCCTCTGCCCTTTCCTAATCTGCCTATAACTCTTCTTCTTCCTCCTCTACTTCAGTGTGATACAGACGTGGCCTTTTTCCCCTGTAATTATGTCCTGGCTCAAACTTTTCATCACACCAAAAACACAGCCCCTTGGATCTTTTTTCATTTATTTCTGCAATAGTCATGGTTCTTCTGCGGTAGTTAGGCTTGTTTGTATTTTGGGAAGAATTTTGGATATTGGATTTGGATGAGTTCTAGGGGTGGGTAGCAAGGGTGGTAATGATTTTGGATGGTTTCTAATGGATTTCCTAGCCTTACGTGAAGCTTCCTGCAGCTTTGCTAGGCACTGAGCTTGTTGTATGGTGGTTGGGTTGAACATCCTTACTGAGAACTGAGTTTCTTCTTCCAATCCCCCCAAATAGCAACTCAACAAATACTCTGGTGACATACTCAACCTACTTGTAATCTCATCAAAAGCATCATGGTATTCCTGGATACTACCGGTCTGTCTGAGGGCCTTCAACTCTGCCATAGGATTGTCATACAGATTTCCAAACCTAGTAGAAATGTCTTGCACATATTGGGGCCAAGATAAGATAGTTTTGTTTTTAGCATAAACCTGATGCCAAAGTAATGTTTTACCCTCGAGATGGATTGCAGCTAACTTGATTTTCTGAGCATTCGGTATATTATCAAGTTCAAAGAATTGATTGCATTTATATAACCAAGATTTCAGATCTTCACCATTAAACCTTGGAAACTCAATCTTAGTTAATCTAGCTGAATAAAGCCCCCTATTATTGCTGTCATGTTTTTCAGCTATAATCCCTGCATACCCCTTTTCACTTTCACCTTCTTTAAGGAGCTTAGTGATTTGCATGGATAAACCTACGATAAGGTCATTTAGTTCTGCTATGGATTTTGAATTTTGGCTTATGTTTTCACTGTTAGCTTTACATGATTCAATGACTCCTTTGTTCTGCATTTCTAGAAGATTTTTAAGTGTTACCTCCATTTTCTGCAGATCACCTTGAGACACAGGCTCTCCCTCATCCTTCTGTTCATTATTCTTCCTTAGTGGCATGTTCCTATCCGAGAATATCTGTTGGCTCTGATACCAGTGATACAACACTAACCTCAATGTTGACCTGCTGCAGTGTGGCAAAATCTGTAATGGTGTGCACAAGTGTTCCCAAAGCTAATCCAGTAGAAGAATAGCTAGGGGAAGTCACCCAACTAGTGAAAATCCGGGAAGGAAGAGATTCCACGAGGATGGAATGATTAATCCTCAGAGTTGCAAGAGAGAATTTAGGCAGAGAGAAAGAGGAAGATATTGTATTAATATTCGTTGCCTTTCTTACATTAGCTCTAGACCTTATATTGGCCATTTACATTGTATTATGTAACTACCTAGCTATAATTTAGGAAAGTTTGTTACATTTATTCTAGATTCTCTGCCAGCTCATCAAGGTTGTTATACTTCCTTTTGTCCTCCTCTGTAATCACGTGTATTGCACACACCTTTGCACTTGCACTCACATCAGAAGACATAACTACCTGGATGGTGTCCGATTAAACCCCCCCCCCCCCCCCCACCCCCCACCACCGATACCATGGATTGCTATTTCAACTGGTTATGTACAACTCTTTCTATACTGAAATGTAGTATTACAGAGTCTGGTTTTTAATCTTCTTTGGACAAAACGTTTAGACCCTTTCTGTTACCATCAAAAGAAAAAATTACCTACACATATTAGGGATCGGTTACTCCATATATGCTGTAAAATTAAGAGACTACATAAGAAAAGGATGATCAAAATTAAGCTCCAAGCTTCTATACATGTGTTGATTTCATATCAGTTGACAGTTGATGGATGAAGCACAGTATAGCCTAGTTGGTTAATGGTTAGCATCCTCTTTCTCTATTGTAAATTAAATATTAATATTTATTTTTTAAATCACATAAAATTAATTCATTGATAAAAAGTCATATGACATTTACAAAAGAGATTGTAATCAAACAGAAATATAACGATTTAACCAAATAAAAACTTCTTTTAATAAAGCTTTGACCTTTTCTTGTCAACATTCTTCGAGCCCTCCTGCCAACGACGGGGTCATTGACCTGAGTTAGCGGCGAAGATGATTTTTGTCTGATTCATCTGATTGTAATTGAAGTAATGATCTCTTTTTCGATCTTACATGAATCTCTACCAAAGAACAAATTTGTATTACTAGACCATACCCAACAAACTCAAACGGATACTAACCTGCTATAAGAGCACTACCGACAGTGAGTAAAATTTTCCTCACGAGTAAAAATAGTGAGTGAAAAACGCATCCCGGCAGTGGTCACCCGTGAGAAAACTCATGAGGAAAATATAGCGATGGGTCCCACAGTATGATAACTTGATAGCAAATCACCGCCCAGTTTAACAGATATTTTTGGTATCTAAACATTTTTAAAAATAAAAATTACCAACGGTCATAAAAAAAAATTCTCTACAAAATGACACCCATTTTGCTATACTTTGTCACAACTTAAAAAAAATACATTTTCCTACTTATTTTTGTTTTCACCATTATCTACTTCCCAACTATTATCCTCCACATTTATTTTTACAAATCTTCGTTAAGGTAAATTTACTGCTTATTGTCATATTTATTGTTATTAATTATTTTATTTTATTATTATTAATTAAAAAATATAATTTAATTATAGTTGTGAAAGATAACTATAACCGCTAATTAAAAGTATTAGGTATATTACGAATCGATTGAAACGATAATTATGCAATAGTATCATAAATTAATTAGAAACAATACAAATTTATTAATCAAAATCATACATTAATTAGAAACTTAAGTAAATTTGGTGAATATGGAAGAGATATAAAATGTGGTGGGATATTGGAAAAAGTAAGAGAGAGATTGGTTAAGAATTATTTTTACTAACTGGTGGGATGACATTTTACTCATCAAAAAACTCATGAGTAAAATTGGGTGGGAGGAGTGAGAAAGTGGGTAGAGAGAGAATTGGATGGGAAAATTTTGCCTATTGCCGATAGTGGTCTAAGGGAGTTTACTATACTCATCTGATGTAATTTTACTACAATGAACTATAAGAATAGAAGAGACGAAGGCCGGAAATCAGTGGCGGTGCCAGAAATTTTGCATTATGGGTTCGAAATCTACCAAGTTCGCTATTAGGGTAGTGAATGAGTCATTAGTGAAGAGGGGAAAAAAGGAATAGAGTACAAGAGTCTAAAGATAATAGAACCTATGACCTATTGTAAGTTGTAGAGAACCTCTGACTTGCAGAGAAACATCCCTATCTAAATATTTGATGCCTCGATGGATTATAAGTTTATAACAATACAAATGGCAATGTATAAACAGGTAAGCAAGTTTTTTTTTTTCTGGGGGGTAATAAAATAAAAACTTAACTCTCCATCTAGCTTCCGTTGTTGGTTTATGGGAAAAGAAATTTAATAGCATCTAGTCTAATATCTTCCACCAGAGTCCTAAGCTCTTTCGGAGATTTGTAAGGAAGATAGCTTGTTAACTTGTTTACTATGAATATGAAGAAAATATAGTATCTTGGATTACTTTGTTTTCGGTTTTTGCATCAATGTCAAGACTTGGAATCAAATTCAATAATAGGTAACTTGAAAATAATTGATGCGATTGCATTCTTATTTAGTTGTGTTTTGGCAGACTATACTTGCCCAAGAAACTGTGGCCAGGGATGCAGAGATTGATGCTGTACATAATTCAATCAAAACTTTAAAGGAGATGTGTACATTTCATAGGACAGGTAATGTTTCCTGTTCACCAGTGACCTATTGGAAACAAAAGAAAAGCAACCCAAGTCTACAAAAAGAAGTTAACAAAGACATGATACTAAGAAAAAGAATGAGGAGTTACTGCCCCTTTCTAACCCAAAATTCTGTATGTTCAGCAAAGAGTCTGTCAGACATCAGTACATCTTGTAGGTGCATATCCTAGCCTGGATCGCTTTGTGTCGTACAAAATATGAAAATTCTGCTGCAGATAGTTTCCGATGATAGAGAAGGCAGACCTTTTGGTGCCCATCATCGCCAAACACACCACCTCTTGATCAACCCTTATGAAATAATTCTGAATAGGGAAGTTCCACTCAGCTCCATCACTGAACTGAATTTTGAAACTGGGCATATCCAGCTTATGATTCTCCGTCCCAGATACATTATAGCAAGGACTTAAGATTGGAAAGTCTTCCACCAAGGAATACTTCTTGATCTTCTTCATGAACGCGGCTTTGATGATCTCATAAGCCGGCTCTACAAAGTAGCTGAGAGTGGCTCCTGAATCAATTATAGTTCCACCCCCACCATCCTCCATGAAATCCCACATCTCCTTCGGTATGTTCATCACTTCTCCTCCAACTGACACTGATTTTATTTCCACATAGTAGAAAGTATCAACTGGATTATCTTTACCATTTACTAGCTTAGTGAATTTCAATTCCGGATGGTTCAAGAGATCCTTGTCTTCCCCGAAAATCAGCTTGCTACTTACACTAGGATCACTATTTCTGTCCACTAGACAGTATGAAAAGGAATGCCCATATACAGATTGCAACTGAGAGGAGAATGACAGTGGCCCTTTTCCAAGTCCTAACAACCCTGCAGCTCCATGGATGAGACCACGGTTCCAATGCCCACAACCAAACATTACATTATCCACCTTGTGAAACTCTGATTCCCCATTAGAAGACGTCAAGTTCACAGTGAAAGTCTCAAGGGCGAAATCCCCCGTGGTGTTAGAATTATCACCATACCAATAAAAGTAAGGACAGCTTTGGTTTTGACCCTTACAAGGCACTGGAGGATCAGGTGCGCTCACGAGGTCACACCGAGGGTCTTGGCAACTAATATTCTTAAAGGATTTCGAGTTCTTAGGATCATAATGAGGCCCATTTTGCTCGAAGCAATCATAGCAGGGAACACACTGTATCCAATTGAGATCACTTCCTGTATCAACTATCAGCAAGAAATGCTTAGGGGGAGTTCCCACATACACATCCATGAAGTATTCCCCTGAGCCAAGACTAACCCCGGATTTCAAACTCCCCACAAGATGCCCTTGCAAGACACTCAAATCAGGTTCTTCTGCTGGATGTTCCTCAAGCAATTGCCTATGACTCTGTAGCCTCGAATTAGCTTTTTGATTCTTGTTCTCAGCAATTCTTCGTTGAAAACTGTGAATTCGGTTTAAGTCTCTGAATGTAGATTCGATTACTGACTGCTTTCTCCCCTTCTCCCCAACTGTCCTATGCCTTAAAGGGAGTTTCACTAAATGTGGCTTTTTCTCCAATTCCTCTGCCTTCACCTCATCATATTCATGACTGACAACTACCCTATTTTCTAGTCCTTCAGTGCTCTGATTCAGAGCAGTGGAAAGACTACTGCATCCTGAACCCGGACTAGAGGACATTACATTATTCACATTGACATTAGTATTGAAGCTGTGCTCAGGCAATTCGAGGTAAGAACCATTGTTTGAATTATAAGGGTTGTGATCATGAGTGCTGGAGCTTGTTGCCAGAATCAAAAATGAAATTAACACTAAAATCGCGACAAATAGTGCCTTGGACACCATAAGGATGATCCCTTCTTCTTATCTGACAAGAGAACAAATTCAGAAGCAATTCTCAATAGCAGAAACACAATCATCCACAAAAACACAATAAAATCAACAAAATTAGCAAGAAAACAATCAGCAGAACTAAGCACAACTCAGAACAGCATTTTTTTTTTTTTTAATATGAGTAAGTTTACACAATAAATATATACAAAAATGTACACTATGGCACAAAATTAGCAGAAATTGAACTAACCTGAGGTAAAAGGACAGAATTTGAGTTAAAACCCAGAAATCAAAACGCCTGAATTGTGTTGTAATCAGCACAAATCCAACTCAAAAAGACCAAAACTTTAATCAAAAAATGAAATAATTTGTAGATTTTGGGAGATTTCAACTCTGAAGAGCTGAAAAATGGGGAGAAAAGTAACAGAGAAATGTGATAGAAGTTGGAAATTGCAAAAAATAAGAAAGGAACAGGAAACCAGAACTAATAGAAAGTAGAAACAATAGGAGAAGGGGTTAGTCCAAGCATATGGTAGGCTGTTCAACCCGTTGAATTTTCGTGTTCTGGTCAAAATCAAGAACACCATATTAAATATATATATTATTCCATGAACGCGTTTTTGAAGGAATACAAGTGTATAAGCTACTGCTTTTTGGGAAGCAAAGATTGATGTTTTGTCAAATGACAGCGCCAAATATCATGAATTACAACTTAATTAATATAACCATCTTATTTTTATGGACTAGTACCACCATGAAAAATATTATATATAGAAAATTGTATAATTATATAAATTCCTAAATTATTTAATGCTATATTTATTTCTTCTTTTCATTTCATATTTACTCTCTACATTTTTCTATAATAATTTTTTCATTTAATGTGATAAAAAAATATTATCACAATTAAATTTTCTACGATAATTCTATAAAACCTAGAAAATTTTCATCAATAAATGAAAATTTTCTTATAATTAAAATATTTAATAAAATAATTTATTATCAATCCATGCGATGCACGGGACTTACCTAGTTCATGTATAATTGCATAGCAATTGTTATTTA
The DNA here is from genome assembly GCA_026401315.1 of Dysphania ambrosioides. Taxonomy (NCBI): domain Eukaryota; kingdom Viridiplantae; phylum Streptophyta; class Magnoliopsida; order Caryophyllales; family Amaranthaceae; genus Dysphania; species Dysphania ambrosioides. Next base: position 1,372,501 of record CM048672.1, read on the forward strand.
TAAACTCGTGCTTCCACGATCCTTATGGAACTAATTTATATGTACATGCATAATAAGCATTATCTTATCGAGTCGAACCACCATCAACATTATGCCAATTTTTTATGTATTACTCCTCTTTACCTATTTGTTTGCGGTTTCTAATACAAAACTTAAAACTTGTACATGCCATTTGTGGGAAGTTTTTGGTGGGTTGAGTGGTGGTCCTCCATTAATGACTGAATTATGGTTTCATACTTTCACAGCATACTAGGAAGACTGATTAATACTGCTGACTTATCTCACTTATCAGTGACTAATGTGGTTTAATTAGTGGTTGAAGTAGTAATATTAATGTTTTTACTTAGTAAAATCTTTGACTAAAACAGGAGAAATTTTATTGGATAAAAATGAGTAAGCGACGCGTTAATTAAATATATAATTGGTAAAACACGCAAGGGAGGAATTAGCCGTCACATCACATGGACCCACTTCGCTTCCCTTCTTACTTTCTTAGCCTTTAGAGTTTAGAATGCTTATATGAATTTCCAAACGTGAATTATTCAATCCCATTCCCATTAGGCAACCACGAGTACCAATGGAATCATTTGAGTAAAACTACTCATTTCGTTTTTTTCTTATTTTTCTCGTTTGGAATTTATAAATTTTAATGTCAAACTTTAATTATAAATTCCTTCTAATATATATAAGAAAAAGTATAATCATATGGGATATAATATAGTAACAATAACTGCCGCCTCAAATACCGACTTCTCTTAGCTTACAGATTCACAAAGTTAACTGTAAACCGTATAATTCTTAGGAATCAATATCAATGCAACAAAACCACAAGTTTCAATTTAATAAATTTGGAACTAGTGTCATGTTCGTGCCCGTGCTCATTCCTAAAAACTTTTTTATGTCCGAGGCATGGCCCTTTGCCCACTTCAGAGACTGCATGTCAGATCAACCCACGATTGCACTTGTGTTGGGGCATGCTAAAAGTGTGTTGTGTTGGCCCAACTCATGTCTAGCTCTATACACAAGCTATTTCTTATCAGTAGCTCTTAATCTCCCTCCAATTTTTATTGGCCCAAGTGTTATAAAATCATGACATGGAGGGACTCTTAAAAAGAGTTGAGGCCTTATTTTTGAAAATATTATTCCCTAACTACAAATAAGAGCCACCCACTACTTGTGTAAGAGCTAGCTCTTAGGTTAGAGCCTCCCTTAAAACTTTAAAAGCCTTCCACCTAGTCATGCTCTAAAGATTTGTTCTCCTTAGCTTATTATTGTTAATATTGACTTAATGTGCAACTTAACTTAACTAAATTTATTTTTGCTAAACTAAATTTATTTTTGCTAAATTTAACTTATTTAAATAAGTTGAAGATAATAGAGAATAAAACTAATCTTAACGATATATTATAAGCAAAAATAGCACATTTATAAGTTATTTAACATTGCTTTAAAATAAATCCAACATTTTAAATACAACAACAAAATCCAAGGATAGCTGGTAAATTTGCTAGAAGTTCAATATTCTAGTATGGGATGATATAGTATATAATTGGCAGCTGAAGTCTAACCTTGACTTATTGGTTTAATAATTACCTCGACACTTAACCCATAATTATAGGTTACTATTAACCCATTAATAGAATGAGGAATGAAATTTTACGTTATTGAAATCAACCAAAAATTGAAATAGTCCCATCAAAATTTGTAAAAGAATAAGATATCTATAACCGTAAATTCGAAGGTGCACTCGGGTGTATGGGACGCATGGTGCACCTGTCTTACGTGGCTTGGGTGTCACATGCAACCGAGTGAAATGCGTGAAATGGGTATGGGGAAGTGAAAATATTTGAGGCGACCGAGGGAGAAAAAGTGTGCAGATATTGCTGTGGAGATTAGAAAAGTGTGGAGGTGCAACAGTAGGATAAGATTTTGCAGAAATTTTATTTTCAGATGCAACTTGAGTAATGATTACCAATATTTTTGAATTTGAATCAAAAATTTCAAATATTTGAACAGATTTCACTTATTGAAACGTCATTTATTTCTTTGTTAAAATTTGTATGAAAGGCTTGGCTGGTTAAAGGGTGATTTTCTTGAGGAGCTCTGTATTTTCGGAGGAAAAAATGAGCTCTAATTTGGTATTTGATGTTGATGAAGACTTCCATGAAAATAGTGGAGGTAAGTATTTTGGAATTAATTAAATTTTTCGTGGTTAATGAATGTACATGGGGCTTGTTGTTAATGTACATTATATATTAGAAAAATGTACATTATGTGATTTGTGTTATATAGTTCGCAATAGCAATGTTGGTATATGAAATTTGGTATGATGGATATTTATGTGATTTGTGTTGTATAGTTTGTGTACATTTATATGTTTGTATAGTATTAAAGCAGTATACGACTTTACATTTGATAAATGTAGATTTATTAAGAAAATGTACATCAGGTATATCAGAAATATACATCAGGCATATGACAAATGTAGATGAATTTTAAATATGTACATCCGGCATATCATAAATGTACATAAGGTATACGATAAATGTACATCAGGCTTATTATAAATGTACATAAGGTATATAATGTATTATATAAACATGTGCATTACGTGAATTGGTTACATTAGAAATGTACATCAGGCTTATTATAAATGTACATTAGAAATGATTGTAATGTACATAGTGTATTATATAAACATGTGCATTACGTGAATTGGTTACATGGGCAAAGTTGATATATCAAATTGTGAATAATAGGGTTTAGGATAAATATTAGAAAAATGTACATCATGCATGAATTTAATGTACATATTGTATTATTTATATGTACATTGCGTGAATTGGTTATAGGGGCATATCGTAAAGTGTACATTAGGCATATCATAAATGTACATAAGGTATATGATAAATGTAGATCAGGCTTATTATAAATGTACATAAGGTATATGATGAATATAGATGTATTAATAAAATGTACATTAGAAATGATTGTAATATACATAGTATATTATATAAACATGTGCATTGCGTGAATTGGTTACTTGGGCAAAGTTGGTATATCAAATTGTGAATAATAGGGTTTAGGATGAATATTAGACAAATGCACATCATGCATGATTTTAATCTACATATTGTATTACTAATATGTACATTGCGTGAATTGGTTATATGGACATATCATAAAATGTACATAATGCATTATTGTAATGTACATATTGTATAAAAAATATGTACGAGGCATGATTGTAATGTACATAAAGTGTAAAGTTTTGTATCTATGTTCTTTTGTGCAATAGGGTTCAAAGAGGTTGTTGATTCTGAGCTTATGTACAAAAAAGTCAAGTCTGATGATGAAGCTCATGAATTATATAATAGTTATGCGTTTAAGCATGATTTTGGCACACGTAAAGGGAAGCTAGAGATGAGGGCTGACAAGAAAACAATACAGCAGCGGATATTTGTATGTTGTTATGCAGGGCTTAAGAGAAGTATTGTGGAAAAGGTTTATCGGAAAAGGAAAGTGAGAATTGGCTGCTAGGCCTTTATTCAGTTAGACGTGGATAAGGATTCGGGTTTATTCATAGTTACAAAGCATAATATGACTCATAATCACAATAGGATTGATATGTCAAAATGACATCCAATAAGATCCCATAGGAAGATTTCTGAGGATCAGATGGCGATGTTGAACAATCTTACTGAGAATGGAATACCACTTGCTGATGCAGTTTGTGTTTTGAAGAAGCAAGCAAGAAGTGAAGCGAGTCTTGGATTTCTTAAGAAAGATGCGTACGATGCATTGGCTGGACAAAAGAAAATGAAGGTTGATGGGTGTGATGCTAGAGTTAATTAATTACTTTAAGGAAAGAAAAAAAAAGGAGATTGACTTTTTCTATGATTTTGAAGTGGACTGTAAAGGTCATCTAGAGGCTTTCTTTTTTAGGGATAGTTGTATGAAAGTAAACTATGATATATTTGGGGATTTATTACTTCATGATACGACATACCGCACAAACAAATATGATATGATTTGTGGTCCATTTGTTGGAATGAACCATCAAAACAAAAACGTGATGTTTGGGATTGGATTTGTACTTAACAAGAAGGTGGAGTCTTTTCAGCATCGGGTGTTTGGGAACACATCCTTTATAAAACAAGCGTCATAAATTTTTGAAAGCAGACATTGTATAGCTAGACATTGTATAGCTAGACATTGTATAGCAGACATTGTATAGCTAGACATTTTTGAAAGCAGACATTGTTCATTACCTTATGTAAGAATGTACATTTATTACTCGAACAATGTACATTTATGAATTTTAACAACTGCCATATGTATATTACAATATATTAGTAAGTTCATTTCAGTGTTACCTTTTATTAAAAAGTATATTACTTGATAAAAACATGTACATTCTTAATCAATAATATATACATTTTCAATCAATTATATGTACATTATCAATCTAGTTAGTATGTCTATCAAGCATTGCAAGTTTTTGAACGTAGACATTCGTATAGCGTAAATGTACATTAACTGATATTAAAATGTACATTACCTACTTTTGGAATGTACATTTCCTACTTATAGAAAGTACATTTCATAAAGTGTTACCTCTTATATTAAAGCACATTACCTAATAAAAACATGTATATTCTTAATCAATAATGTATGCTTGTAAAAAGTTAAATGTACATTACCAACTTCAGGAATGTACATGAACTACTTGAAGAATGTACATTTCTTACTTGTAGAATGTACATTTCTTCATGGGTTATGGTTCTTCAGGTGGGGCCAGAGTCTCCTCGGCTTCAGGTGTCTTGATGTATCTTCGGGCTCACTGCAGTTGTAATTATGAAATAAATATTTACATTTGATGCACATTAAATGTAACTCAAATGAACATAACTATATTTGACATTACATAAATGGACAAACAAGTTTATTGGTCCTGTAATTAAATGTGTATATTTTTTTATTCAAGTATGTACATTTTGTAACTAGTGTATGTACAATTTTCGTCAATGTCATGTACATTGCACACATATAAATATAATGTACTTAAGATAATATATGTACATTGTATACTAGTTAAATGTACATTTTAATATGAATGTATGTACATTAAATATTAGTCCTATGTACATTTCTAAATGATTACAAGTTTCCGCAGGCCAAAAAAGTGTACCTTAGTTAAACAAGGTCGTTGGTGCTTAAACTGAATTTGTACATTTTTATATTCATATATGTACATTTTTTACTACATATATGTACATTTCATGACTCATAAACGTATATTTTATGACTCATTGGTTTATATATTCATGAATGAGACATATACATTTCGTAATTGATACATGTATATTTCGTGATTGCTATATGTACATTTCATAACAAGTACATGTATATTTCATAACAAGTACATGTACATTTCAAAACTAATACATGTACATTCATAGCTCATAGATTTATATTTTCATGACGACACTTGTACATTTCCCTATTGGTATTTGTACATTTTATAGCTTGTATATGTACATTTATCGATTTATTAATGTACATTTCCTGTTAATTACACGTAAATAAAATATATAAATTCCTCTATAGTTACATGTACTTTAAATTATAGTTATGTGTACACACATATACCAATGTACTTTACCAATATAGCAATATACATTTCATGAATGATACATCTACATTTCATGAACGATACACCTAGATTTCATGAACGATAAATGTAAATTTCTAGACTCATAGGTACATATATGTACACTTTTTGATTGATATATGTAAATTTTATGAATGGTACATGTACATTTTATCCTTGGCTCATATAGTTATATTTTCATGTATGAAACATATACATATCACAATTCATATATGTACATTTTTTGCCTCATATATGTATTCCAATATAGTGATATACACATTCCAATATAGTGATATGTACATTACATACACAATGATTATACGTTCTGAGGACAATACTCTACTACTATACCACTGTACATTACACACACATTTAATCTCCATACTGATTACAAGCTCTACATATCCAGAAGACTCAAGTATTTCATAACAAGTACATGTACATTTCAAAACAACTACACGTACATTTCATAACAACTTATGAATGGTACATGTACATTTTTTTCCTCATACATGTACATTCCAATATAGGTATATGTACATTTCCAATTTGACGAACCATACTTCAATTACTGGACCGAAATGCATTTCAACAAGTTTTTTTGTAAATTAATTTCAGAATTATACTAAAAATAGACATAAGGGAATTACTTGGAGACCATTAATTCTAATTCTTCTCCAATTTCAGCAAGCAAAGAACGGTCGACAATGGGTACTTCAGTCGTGTTCTTCCTTTTCGTCCTTCTTTTGGTCACCATTTGAGCAATTGGTTGGTCATTAGTGGGATCGACCACAACCCTACACCCAAGATCAAAAAAATGTACTCAAAAAACAGAAATTCAAGGGTTTTGCAAAATAAAAACTTAATCCCAAATGGTGATGGCAAAATTCTTAATTAAAAGAAATTAAGAAATAAAATATAAATACTTACTTCTTCTTCGAGTGACCCATAAATTGAGTTGGAGAAAAAATTGGAGTTGGAGAAAAATGAAAAATTTCAATAGAGTACGGAGTATGCTGCGCAAATTCGAAGGTGTCTAGTGCTTTTTTTTGTTTTACTGTAACTGCTCAGTGGAGAAGTTTAATTTTTTGAAAATAGAAATGATTGTGTTGTTGACTAAGCCTATTATAGATTTTCTTTCCCATAAAAGTAGACTGACAGTTATAGATTACAGCCTGAAAGACATTGGAAAGACAGCGCACAATTAGGGTTGAGTATGGGGACACGCATCTGACTCAGCATTATAAGTTGACATTTACAGGTATATTTTCAATGTACTGCGTGTACATTTTTACCTGCGTTTTGTTCATTATTGTATGCGTTTTGGACTGGGTGTACCATCCAAGTGCAACGTCCATACATTGAGCTATAACTACCAACCAAAGCAGAAAGTCAAACCCCTCAAACTCCCAGTCTCAAAGTCAAAACTCCAAACTCCAAACTCCAACGACATCTCATTATCAGAACCGGACAACCCAATCGAGCTCAACCAATTTCATCAATGGCGTCAAATGGAGCTCCTGCGGTTAGTCTCCCTCCGTCTCTTTGATCCTAACAATTTCAATGCTGCGTACAGTTCAGTTGTTGTATCTTGTACAAATGCAATCGATTTGAACTGAATTAGTTGTTGTATTTCTGATTTGCAGAAACCGGAGGATCCGGAAGCTAGCCTAGAGAAGATCAAACGAAAATTGGCTTCAAGTTCGGGTCGGACTCTCTTGCAAGGTCCTCTATATAAACGATCTGAAACTGTATGCTCCTCTCTTATCATTCTTATTTCTTATTTACCTTTACCCCATCTCAAATTCCATTACCAATATATGAACGTCAATTACGTAACATTAAGTATAGGATGGGGGGTGGGTTTTGTGTTAGACAACAAATTTGAAACACATTGTAGTGAAACATTATTGGATGGGCTTGGTTGTTGGTTTAAGTTTGTTATGTCTCTTCTGTTGACTTACTGATATGAGATGCTTATTCTTGTGGGTGATCATTGAATATGTGGCTAGTTGTATTATGGTTAGTTCCCTTGGCAAAGGGTTTTGGGAATCAGGATGAAGTGGCAATAGTAGTTTTGTGTTAGGTGACAAATCTTAAGCTAGTATCCTACCTAGAGATTTTGCCTCCCACTGTTGAAGCAGAGATGTTCTTTGTTTCCTTAAAGCACCGTGATTGACTTTATTGAAGGTATATTTGCAAAATGCAGAGTAGAATGAAACGTCAAAGTTCCAAGAGAAGACATAAACAGTATAGGTCTTAGCACGCTGAACACAAGCAAGATTTGCGTGAGAACACTAAAAGTGCCCAGGACAATTGGGTTTGGTTTGGTTGGGTTGGGTACTTGGATTGAATGTCTACTTCTTACCTATGAGTTAACTGCAGAACATCATTCATGTTGTGGGAAGCAAAATGTCATGTGAAGTTCTAGTTTCCAGTTTTCTAGTTAATCAAACAACTATGTCATTAAACTTCCTACATTTTTTCATTGTCAAACAAATGACCATCTAATGTTTGAATCAACTTCCTGTGATGGTGTTGGCACTGAGACCAAATGATCTTTTTTTAGCTGGAAGACCAACATTATTCATCTTGACCATGTCCTTAAGTTTGCTGGCACCTAACTAAAAAAAGAGCTTGTAGCACTTAAGGGGTATTTATACCTATGTCCCAAAGGAAATCCATCTTTTGGCTAAGGAGACTTATCTTCTTAGTTATCCATTATTTATTGCACTTGATTGTAACCCTTAAATCTTATTGGGGAACTCATGAACGAGGCTAATGATAGGTTAGAGAAAGGCCAGTACTATACTAGTAGTGGTTCTTTTGCTTGCCACTACTTAGGGATGTTACTCAGACTCTTCATATTTCCTCAAGCACCCATGTTGGACAGTTTGACACTCTACTTTTGGACAAGATTATGAAACTTGGACATTTCTTTCGACGTAAAATCATTCGAATTCTTAAAAATGTCTTTGTTGAACACTTGGACACATACCCGTGTTGCGCACTTGTAGCCAGTCTAAGTATCATATTATCACTGTTCTTTGGGGTTTGCCAAGGCAACTTTCGGTGACTAGTAAATTCATATGACCTGTCCACAGTTTTGTTCTTAGAGGTTCTTCATACTTGATTCTTTGGTCAGTATTCTCTGAAGAAGCCAAAGCATTGGCTCATTTTTCTATTCTTTTGGTATGTGGCACCACCTTATTTGAACCAAGTAGAAAAGTGAGTCAACTCTGACCTTTATTTGAAGACCTAACATCAGGATCAAACTTAAGGCCTAACAATGGAATTGGTTATTTTTGGGGGTTCTTCTGTGCAGGCCTCTTCTACCTCTCACTTCCTTGTTCTATACTATTAGTAGGAAGAGTATGATTATTTTTATCTCAGCGTTGAAGCTTTGACAGTCTTCTAGAGAGAAAGAGAAGTCATTTAGAGAGAAAGCCATTTCTTTCCTTGATGTCAGTGAAATTTTTAATGGTCTATAAGATATTCCTTCTTTCTCGTTCGTCTTTCCTTAAATTAATTACTTCCACTAACTCTCCATGGGGAATTTGTCCGTCGAGAGTCCTGAGACTAGATGTCCCTTTCAGTCTTTTAATTATGTTTCCCCTTTTGTTGTCACCTGCAATTGTTACTGCTGTATGGACACTGGTATGTCAATATTGGGATTTTGCCCCTCCCTTGTTGCTTATTCGTGGACTGATAGGTATTCTACTTCATAATTCTTCTACTAACTGTCCTCAAGTTATCCTTCTTTATTCTGTACTGGAGGACAGGCAAATAACTCATTTCAAGCAGACCCCACCCCCAATCCCCCAAAGCCGGAGAGGCCACTGATCAACCCTTTGACCCTAGTCACCTACCTATGTAGAAGGGGTGGATTAGACAAAATAGGTCATCTTGCAATGTGATAAGTTGCTTGAGCTTTAGGTCTATACCATCATGATCAGACTAGATAGTTCTGGTGCATACCGGGCAGTAGCTTTTAATTGCTTTAAATACAGCTATTGGCCTTTTCTTTTCGTTGTTTAGAATCAATCGATAAAGGATGAGACATATATTGTGCTTCAAAAAACATGCATCTTCATAGCTCCTATGTTCTTTGTATCTGTGATGCTCTTTCAATTATCATTTAGACATAGAAGATTAAGTTATTTTGATGGGGTGACAGAACTTTTATGGCTCTTTAGAAATTTGTAGATATTTTCCTCCAACTTTATATCGTTATTGCTCTTTCTGGCTATCCCACAAGAGGTGGCGTAGAATTTAACGAGAACCAGAATGTCATTAGTCTGAGTAACAGGTTATCTCGATATAAGTTCTGGCCCAATGAAAGCTTTTTAACTGTTTGGTGAGCCTTCTATGCCTAGAATCAGAATTTCATTGTAAAAGATAAAAAGGTCATTTTCTATGTTACTGCACTGAATGTTGAACCTACCATTGAACCTACCATGAGCAGGATTAGTATTGCCATAGTATAGCATTACTGTAATGCTAATTTTGCTTAATACTTCATTTACTTGCTATTTTGTAGTTGAGGAAATGGAATGAGAGATGGATCATTTTAGATCCTAGTACAGGGAAAATGGAATACAAGTAAGTGGTATCTATAAGCCTTATTCTTTTCTTTCATAGCTGCCAACATTGTAGACTTAAAGTTGTTTTCTCATGCTTGTAGCTCCTAATAACTTCTTCAATTGACTTCAGGTTAAAAAGAAATGAGCCTAATGTCAAGGGAATCATTGTATTTGATGCAAGTAGCACAATCACCTTGTCTCCTGTGAATTTCCAGTATGATATGCTAAATTGCCATATATAATTTATTAAATTATTGTCTTTGTTCTCAACGGAGATGACATGTTGATTTGTTTTCAGTGGACTACCAAAGTATGACGGATGCTGCATCTGTATCCATATGATTTTTTTGACGTCTAATTTAGATTCTGTCACTGGACGAGTAAATTTCAATTTTGGATCTCCCAAAAACTGATTGATGATTTTTATTTTTTCTAAAACTTGGGTGGGGGATGAAAAGAAATAATATCATACTTAACAGAAACATACAGATATTGGAACCCCACAAAAGAAGGATTATTTCCTTTGTGCAGAAACTCCTGGTGCGGCAAAAGCCTGGGTCACAACTTTACATTAAGTCTCTGTTGCTACATTTTGTTTCATATTTCTTCAGAAGACTAGATTCTTATTTCTTGCTACATGTTTATATATTACTCTTCTTTGATGGTTTATGCGCACTTTCATGTCTATTTGCATTCGCTAGCATATATATGCCTACAACAACACTTGCCCATACACATGCTTTCCTGAAAAGGAAGGGGGGGTTACGGGGAATAATTTTATCCAAGGAACTAATGGTTAAGAGGATTCTTTTTCTGTGGTGCTACTTTCTTATATGTACTTTTCTATAATACATTTCTTTTGTTTGTTATATGTGCTTTGATGCTTTATGACTATTTCTTTTGATTCTTGTTTCAAGAATAAGTTCCATTAGATTTGGGTTTGATCAATGAAATAGATAAAGAACTGTTTTTATTGAAACAGTACAAATATCCTTCACATTATCTAACTACCTTTTCTCTTATATGAGAATAAGAGGCCTAAAGAACAACAGACTTTTGTAAAAAAAAGAAAAAATCATAGCAACATCCCCTGATTTCCCTCTTATTTCAAAAGCACATTCACGGGCCAGATCTTGGTAAACTAGGACATTGTTTGTTTTCATTACAGTTCTTAGTGATTTTAGTTGACAATTCAACTGACGCTTCTAGATGCAATCCACCAAACTAATTTTTACCATAAGATTTTTGAGACACAAACCTAAATCCTAATCCTTCTTGTGTGATCTGAGCTTATTGAACTTGCAACAACATAATCAACTTCCTACAACCACAAGAACTAAAACATCAAACACATATGTCATGCCTAACATACATATAACATTCAAAGTCCAAGTTCAAGTGATGATTGTTTGCTATAATCAAATTTCAGGAAATTCTACAAAAGGGTACCAACTTCCAAATTATTACATTTGAGAACTCTTGTAGGTTCCCCTTTGTTGCACACCTAGCTGCACCCTACTCTGTAATTTTTCTAACATATTAGTATTCCCAGTGAAATTAACCTTGGTAAAACACTGTCGATTCTTTCCTTAGATGTGTAATGTGAAACCACATTAGCCAGTTACCCACCATTTGTTCTGTAAAGAAAGTTCTCAGGTTAACTGTGTTATTACTACCCTACTCCATTGGCTATATTCGTAAAGCTATATCCACTAGCCTTTTAAGGCCAATATACTCTTTCCGTGTGCCACAATAGCTCTTTTAGAAATCTCTACAGCATCATCAATTTATTTTATAGAGGTATATCTCCTACATAACCCTTTAAGACCTTCGGTGATCATTTTTCCAGAAGCACAAAAATTTGTCTCCCGTGGAAGAAATATTGTTTTGAATGAATTATAAATTATACAAGTCTTCAGGATAAGTGATGGTCATAGTCAATGTTCTGGTAGACAAAGTTAAACTGAGGTACCTGAATGGCCCACGGGAATACCCTTATGCCACCCAAATTGGCTTGTGAGGCATCGTGATGTACTTCACTGAAGTAAACTCTAATTTTTCTCAATTTTCAATATAACCAGATGCTAGGAAACTTTTCATTGAAGCTCTCAAAAAAGTGTAGACACTAATACTACTTCACCCTTGAAAATGAGAAGAGGCCATCTACAAAGCATAATGGTTGATATTTAGTGTCTGACATGTTGGAAGGAGCTTAAAATCAGGGTCCATTCATAGTTTTGCCAAAGATTTATTCAAGTACTCTATCACAATCAAATAAACAAAAGGTGATATTAGATAATCTTGCTTTTATGCCCTCTTGACGGTAAATGATTTTGTCATTGATGGATGATACGTAAAAGAATAAAATCTGGTAATGGGATGTAAATATTAAAAATAAACTGAAGAAAGAGGACTAAAAGAAAGAATATTAAAATAACTGCTACCACCATGCAAAAATCTGGGACTCTGATTTTGCTTTCCATAGTAGTGATTCAATTTCCAAATTACCAATTGGTTCCTCTTGATCACTTTCAGATGGCTTGTTTTGTCCAAGCATGACATTGTTGAAAATTTGTTTTCATCTCTCCCAACTCTTCAATAGTGAGGCGTTTGAGGATGTTGGAGACCAGGTCTTTGTTCTCCATGACTGTAATGACCAATGGGTGGGCTTCCCATTCAATTGGTGATGGTCACACCACTGCCACCTATTTATACTCATCTTTTGGCTTCTGGCAGCCTTTTTTTCAAGGCTTCGACAAATTTTGTTGTTCTCCTTCTTTTTGAACATGTTTGTCTCTGCTTGGCAGTGTAGAGCAATTAGGATGCTAACGGAGAGAAATTGAGGAGAGAGAATTTGTTGTAGAGAGATGATTAGTTAGATTCAGAGAGAGAATTTGGGGTTTTAAAGGATAAAGGAGTGATAAAAGGGATTGGGGCACTGTCCTCAAATTTGTGGTGGAGAGAGGTAATATCTTCTGCAGAAGTCCCAATTACCTAGGGGGGGCTAGATAAGCCACTTTGTCCACTTTGTGGGATTTAAAACTTCCCAGGTAAAAGTGCATTTTAGTCAACCATACAACACCACACACTTCCTATGTTTTATATATGTCAACCAAACAAGTACTCCTGTGCCTCAAAAGCTGAAATAGTTATCTGCAATACTTATTCCAAGAACAATTTGTGCCTTATCAACTACCTTTTAAAGTCATAAAGTGATAATATTTGGAGCAGTATATGAATAGAGAAAACATGATATAGGTGTGAAATTTTCACAATGCATAGGGAAGTAAGTAACATTCTAACAACAGTGACAGAAGTGGAGCTGACAGCTTTAAGTTGTTATTTCTCGAATAACTCCAGAACTGCATCAAAGATATCATGCTAAGTTTGTGCCATGAAGCTATTGAAAAGTTTTCTTTGAATCAAGATTTTACATCAGGGCTTGCTGCACTTCCTTTCTAGTGATGGAGGCAATGAGCATCTGCCCATCCTTTTTGGAAAAGATAGGGCTAGTTCTCGTAAGGTGCAACACTATTGAGAGTCTATTGGCACAAGTACCAATTTAAATATTTTTGAATTGTGATCTTACAAAGCTCACCCCCAGGTTCTTTGTTGTGAAGAATACAGGAATATGATACTCTAGGGAACGATGGAATGATAAGATCCACCTAACAATGCCCATATAATATCATCCATGCAGCATTACCCATTGCTCTATCTTGTAAAAATTGTATTTCCTTCTTTTTTTTTCCAAGTATATAATCCTCCTTTAAGTTTCAGTTATTGGAGATGCCCACTCTACAAAATGAACAAAATCCCTGTATTTGCTTCACTGACAGGTGCCTATGAAGTCTCATAATCAGTATGTGCAGACTTTTGAAATTCTTTCAATAACCAAGGAAGATCATGAACTTTTCCAATGCCTGGAAACACATTCTATGATTCTCTTTGTACTTAAGCAGATTGCTTCCATAGACGTCTGTAGACAAGCATCTTGAATCCAAAGTATTTCAGTATATGCCTAATTTCACTGTACTCCAATTGAGCATGAGATTCCAAACATCCTTAGTCGAAAAAATTAATATCCTTCCTTTATGAGAAGTTGAGAAACCATGATTACAGTAAGGATACCATTCCTACCGATTCAATAATTTTGTCTCGCTTAGTCATAATCTTTCCAAGATTGTCAATAGTGCTAATTTATTAACCCCTAAAACTTCTTGAAAATGCTGTGCTTATGAGGCTTGTTGAAGCCTCGGACATTCCAGGCGGTAGCTCTGAGGCTTGAATTTGTCCCCTTGTTGCCTTTCTCAGATTTTTGTTCCACTTATTATTGTTGATGAACCATTCCATTCTATCTTTTCTATCTTTTTTTTTTTTTTTTTGGCACTCAGCTGCTAGTCTGTACTCAACCTGATTTTGCAACATTGAACAGTCATGCCCCACCATAACTGTACATTTTCAGTAAGGTGGACTCTATTTGTGTTCACTCACCTGCTCAACATTATGCCTCAATGAATCCTAAATCCAAATTTCAGGATCAGGATCATTTATTACACCAGTATTCACAAACATTTTCTTAAAGGAATTCTAATTTGCTTTTGTTGAACACTTATCAGAAGTCTAGATGTCCTTAAGTTTCTCAAAACCTCTTTTCCTCCATCATTTATAGGCAATTTAGAAAGTTTTCCTTAATGAATTTATCCTCAGTCCCTTTTTATTTTTTAAATAATTAGTACTGTAGTAGCACTTGGCTTGATGTTCAGGAGCTTTGTTATAAATTGTATAAGGACCCATACATACTATATTTGTATAAGCCTCTATTTTGAAATGAGCAATGAGATACCTATCACCATAATAATATAATCAGGCACAGAGACGATATCCTACTCTTAAGCCATGTATTTGTTCATTAGAGTTAGTGTGGAATCATATCTTATAAACCTATTTGCCTACAACATACAGGTTCACTATGTTCTTTCATTTTGCAGTTTCTGCTTCAATTTCTCAACAATCTACATCTTAGACCTCCTGGTGCTACAAACTGCAAACCTATCTCTCTCAATGAATGACTTGCAGATTTTGGTACCATACGATCTCTAGCACCTTAATCTTTTTCTGCCCAGAAAAGGAAGCATTTCCTTTCATTTGTAAGGCAGAATCTTTGAGATTTTTGTATTTTAGATGTAAAAGTAGTTGTATGGTTTAAGGAAGATTCATGAAGGAAACAATGATAACTTCTTTTAACCGTGGGTAAACTCAGATGTAGTATATACATGGTAGCCAAAGCCTAAAAAAGGTATGGTTCCAATTTTATGGAAAATGTAACAAAAATTATAGATAATTACACCTGTGTCATGTTATGTATTGACGCACATTAAAGTTTTACCAATGTTATTTTTTTTTCACAATTTATTTACTTTCCAAGAGTTCATGCAACTAGTCAGGGGAATCTCTTCCGTTCATAGGATACTTTTAAAATGGGGGAAAAGTACCAACATTTGCCTTTTCTTTATATTTGGGACATTCCAAAATGGCGAAATGGAAACCATATCATCTAAAAATGGGATAGAGGAATCAATTTGTTTCAATCCTTCCTGTTTGTTGGATTACAAATGACTTTCACAAGTATTTGACCTTCATAGGAACCTATTTTTATTGAGTAGGTTCACCTTCTTTCTTATGAGGAGGAAGAGCCTAATAACTTGAGCTTATATTTATTTATGTTGCTGGTTGATTGTGTGATGTATGTTTTGGTGATGATTGTCTGCTCTGTATTATTGTGGACCCAATTTATCATGCATAGCATACTGTAGGCTTTATTTTGTATTTATATCTCTAACTTTGACCAATTTAAATGACAAAAGTGCGTCCCAGTTGGTTCTGAAGGCCCATAAAGAGGCTGTGAATTCTTTGAGCGGAAGTGGTTCTTCTCAACTTGGTACAGTTGCTACTGTTGTTGCTGCTGCAAACTCAACTGCACAGGAAGCCTCAAAAGAAATTGAGGCAGCAATGAAGGTTTCCTTAATAAATGCTCTGGGATCAATGTTGAGCAAATCACCTGAAGGCCAAATGGATGATACAACAATCTTGAAGGTATGGAGACAATCAATCTATCTCACATATAACTTTTATTGCCATTTGTAGCATTGGCTGTTTTACCCCTCATAAAGAATGTTGGATTTATCTTCCACTGATCCAGCAATATTTGTGGCTGTACAGAATACAAAGAAGGGAAGAGTCTTTGATGGTTTATCAATAGAAAATTAATTAAAAAAAATGTATATGTTTTGTTTCTGTTCTATTATGACACACATACTCCACTTATTATTGGCTTTTTCTTTGTCTCAAGATCTCCACATGCAAGACTTCTTCGGGGCATCCTTCACAATATATGGAGGGACTGGAAGGGTCTATGATGTTGCTGGTTTTTGCATTTTATGAATTCTTAGTATTCCATGTCTCCTCTCAAAACGTCTGCTTAATTAGTAAATTCTCTCTTTATAAAGAAAAAAAATGAGGAATATACTCTACAACTATAATTATGTTTTCACTCCCAGTTATATGGCTTCTAGATGTCTGTCTCAATTGAATATTGGGTAGGGATAATAGACTTTGTTCTGTTGAAACATTGATATTGTTAGGCTTAGCTGCTAATTTATTTGGAATTTTGGTGGCCATAGTTCGTCATGGAATCCCCCCTCCCCCTCTGAATTGTCCCATGACTCCTTTGTGTGCATCATAGAAGCTGCACATTATATATGATGAAAATCAAAAAGTACTTGTTAATCCTAGGCGGTGGGCAAAAGTCCTGTGTCTTGATTTGAAATCTCAAAATTAAGGATCAGTGCCCAAAGCATAGACAAAGAAATTTAATTGATGTTCCCATAATGACTTTATTTCTTATTGTCTTTTAGGAGACTTTACGGGTGAAAGATGAAGAGTTACAGAATTTATCGCGTGAGCTCCGTGCAAGGGATTCTGCAATAAAGGAATTAGCAGAAAAGCTAACTGATACTGCTCAAGCTGCAGAGGCTGCTGCGTCTGCAGCTCACAGAATGGATGACCAAAGAAGAATTGCCTATGCTGAAAAGGAGCAGCTCAAAGAGGGTTATGAGAAACAGTTGGAGTCTACTACGGTTAAGGTAGTATTGATTGTGTATGTTCTGTTTGAAGAAATGCAGTTTTATGGAGGTAGAGCTAGCTGGATGAAACCAGACAAACATTTTAGCATTGCTTTGTTTGTGTTAATTACATCTTGCTTGGCCTTAGTTAAATTTCCTGCGTGCATACTGCTTTGTGACTTAGCCCATCATTCATTATACATGATTGAGAAATGCTGTTTGAATCTGCAGTTGAGAGAATCTGAAGAGAAGGTTGTGGCTCTAAGTAAGGAAATAGAGCAACTGATGAAGCAACGAGACTCAGCTGTTCAGGAGGCCAATGTGTGGAGAAGCGAGCTTGGGAAGGCTAGAGAATGTAATGTGATATTAGAAGCAGCTGTTGTGAGAGCGGAGGAGAAGGTGAGGAAGATGGAGACAGATTCTGAAGTGAGAGTAAAAGAAACTGCACAGGAGTCAGCAGCTTTGCAAGAAAAACAAGAGCTTATGAATTATGTTAATGCATTACAAATGCAACTGCAGAGGTCAATGATCAAAACATCCTTATTGATGTGTCTGCTGAGTGTATTAAAAATCTGGATAATTTAAATTTTCACTAATATTTACTCTATCCAAACTAATTCTATCAGGGTGAAAAATAAGTATTGGGGTGTTTATCTGTGGCTTGGATTCTTGCTGATTGGGTATTTTTGGAAGAGACTAGTTCAGCTGTGTTATCTGTGTGTATTATTATTATTATTATTATTATTATTATTATTATTATTATTATTATTATTATTATTATTATTATTATTATTATTATTATTATTATTATTATTATTATTATTATTATTATTATTATTATTATTATTATTATTATTATTATTATTATTATTATTATTATTATTATTATTATTATTATTATTATTATTATTATTATTATTATTATTATTATTATTATTATTATTATTATTATTATTATTATTATTATTATTATTATTATTATTATTATTATTATTATTATTATTATTATTATTATTATTATTATTATTATTATTATTATTATTATTATTATTATTATTATTATTATTATTATTATTATTATTATTATTATTATTATTATTATTATTATTATTATTATTATTATTATTATTATTATTATTATTATTATTATTATTATTATTATTATTATTATTATTATTATTATTATTATTATTATTATTATTATTATTATTATTATTATTATTATTATTATTATTATTATTATTATTATTATTATTATTATTATTATTATTATTATTATTATCATTATCATTATCATTATTATTATTATTATTATTATTATCATTATTATTATTATTATTATTATCATTATTATTATTATTATTATTATTATTTCTGAAATCTTTATTGAGGATGTTATCATATATAATCATATGCAGCATCTTAGTGTTCCATTTTTCAAGTGACAGGCAGCAAATTGACACAAATCAAGCTTTTGAGAAGGCAGAGACTTGCTCTGACATCGAAGACAACCGCCCATTAACCAAGCATGTGGACTCATCCGATGAGAATGTTGATAAAGCATGTCTTAGTGTCTCAAAAACAGTTCCAGTCACCGAGGATAATGTTCGTTTATCAGAAGCAGAACAAAGTAATGAGCACCCGATTGGCGATGGTCAATGGAATAATCTTCAAGCTACAGAGTCAAGAATAGCTGATGTAAGGGAAGTGGCTCCAGATTTACAAGGGAGGAGCCTGGACATTCCTGTAGACAGCTCACCCATTGACTGACCAGCAAGAGCAAGGAGGCTCCTTTCATCAAACTTGACTATCAAACATCCAAGGGTGACGGTTTTAACTGTTGGAAAGCAATTTGTAATGTACATGAAAGCGGTGACAGGAGCTCCTTCCATTGCAGAAACTCCGGACTTAAAAGATTGTATTCATACAGAGATGCTAGGTGCTAAAAAATATAGTGTTTTTTTTTTTTTTGGTTTGAAATTATGTCTGTATATTTGACGTGGTTTACATCTTGTTAATAATATACATGGTGTAATATGAAGATGAGAAATTTGCACTATGTATATCAGATATCCTTTAGTTGCCTCTTTACAAAGATCTATTAGGACAAATATTCTGTAGATACTACTAGCAGGAAGGCATATATGCGGAGTAGTAGTCTGTTATAGGATTCTAAAAGTTTCAGATAAATATCAAATAAATTTTAGATAGGTTAACACCCAAAATAGGGAGTTATCAAGGATAGTGCAAGCCTATTATAAAGAGGTTTATGTTACTGCATGCAGTCGTCCACTGTGTATTCCCTTTGTCCTTTGATGTTTGCTATATTTTTATTTTCGGAGTTAAAATTTAACAACTTTGCCTATAAATTCTAATTATATTACTATAACAAATAATATATCCGAGTGGGATATTGTTGGATGCATTTTTTTGTATATTTTTAGAATATTAAGTTTTCATAATTTTTATTTTATGAAATTAGAAAAAAGAAACATTTTAAGTTTTGATTTAAGGATCGTGAAAAGTTAAATGAAATAAACAAATAAGAACGGAGGTAGTAATTCATTAGCTGCGTCCAATGGTCTTGCTACTTAAGTTCACGCTATACTTTTTCACAAGAACACATTCTTCAAACCCCGAACAGGCTCTATGCTACCTTAGAAATTAGGATCCTCACTTCGCTAACCAGGCAACGAGACCCGTCACAGTTCTATGCATGACGAGAGTACTGAGAGTCGACTGAAAGAAGCCCGCGGACTGTCGACAAAATGATGCAAATAGATTTGGAGTTTAGGTTCCAAGGGCCAACTAGCAAAGACTTCTAGCAGATGAGCTAAATGACAGTAGGATATGTCAGACTCGTAGTAAGAAGAAATTTTTAGTAAATAGTTCTCGAATCTATAAATTATAGAGATAAATTTTGACGGTGAATTCTACTTAATCAATAAGAAAAAATATAATTTATGGAGTCTTACAAGATTTGTTTCAATGTATATTTTCAAATATGAACTTTTTATAATTTTTACAAACGCACAATTAAAGATAATTAAAGAAACGGATGGAGTCCTAACTTAAAACCTTTTGTGACCATTGAATAGTTAATTTGGCACATATTAAACAAATTGCTCAAGACTTTGACCGTCGTAATTGCATGCATAAATCTACATCATCTTAGTTGGAAAACGAAGGGTTCTTGAAGCAGCCTCGTGTGTTTGCTACTGCTAAAATGTTTGTTTGCCTCTTATTGTATTCTACTTAAAAGAGTGGCAAGCCAACAACTAGTCAAACTACTAGTGTTCGTTTGTTTTATTTTCTTGGCCATCATGCCACTAAGGACGAAGGAGAAATTCCGAATTTATATCTGATATAAATAGATCATAATATCTATACATGATATTTTTTTTTTATATTTTTATATTTTTAGTATTTATATATCTATATAACAATACATATTTCTGATATAATAATAGTTATACCTGATATAACTATACTTATATTTAATATCTCAATATCCTAATATAATTTATCAGGTTAATTAGAAAAGCTTTAAGGACGTAGTATTCCGGAAGGGCCCGATTATGGAAAAACCCAATCGGGTCTGCAGACGTTGAAGTCTTTGTCACAACGGTCTTAATGTAGTCGGTCTTAACTCTTACGGCCCACCTCAAGACGAATGTAGGGCAGACTTTGAATGACTATTGTCTGTTGTGCTGTATGACTCCTCACATTCAATGCTGTTTTAAATTTGTTCATTGAATTCAAAGGCCGTAACTGTAGCAATAATCGGCTTTAGGTCAGGATGACTTACATAATACATATTTTAAAGTACCATAATCTTAAAAC
Source organism: Dysphania ambrosioides (assembly GCA_026401315.1). NCBI lineage: Eukaryota > Viridiplantae > Streptophyta > Magnoliopsida > Caryophyllales > Amaranthaceae > Dysphania > Dysphania ambrosioides. Next base: position 1,393,707 of record CM048672.1, read on the forward strand.
CAAGTAAAAATAATTACCTTATTAACTTGATGAAATTTTAATGTCTGCCTATACATGAATGGTGGTGACATCAAGGTGAGTTTTGATGTAATCATTAAATCTGAGTTTCGATGCAGGAGATATTCTAGACACGTACGCTCTTGATTCCGTATTAGCATCGTTAAGTATGAGTTTTGATGGTGGCATCGAGGTGAGTTTTGATGCAATTATTAAGTCCGAGTTTGATGCACAAGACGTTGAGGGTAGGTTGGTCGGAGCTAATTCAAATTACTCACATGCCTTTTGTTGTCAATGATTGAAAATTTTGACCAAATTTCTCTCCTGTAAATATAAAAGATATACATGAAGTATATTATTAAATCTAAATTATGACTATTAGCTTTTTTTTAGAGAGATAAGATAAGAGACCTATTTTTATAACTTTAGATTTAATAGCTTCGTCAATTATTTTATACCCCTTCGTTCTTTTTTTCGTTTTATATTTTTCTATTTTACATTCTCACATATTGTTTTTTTTAAAAAAAAAAAAAACTTGGTAGTGTAATCATCCATATACTTTTTTAAAGAAACAAAAAAAAATGGTAGTATGATTATCCATATACTTTTGTTTTACTTAATAGTGATTATCCATATAATTAAAAGACATAACTAAAACATCTATTTTGAACCGACTAAAAATCAATTAATTAAGTCTAAAGTCAAATCACGGCATACTTGAGATTAATTGATGATATAGTCAGGAAAATTGTCTTCCAATTGACAAAATTATATTGAGAGGCTGCTGTGTAGTCCAAGATTAAGAAAATTAAGCAATATAACAGCCTCAATTCACAGAATTGGAGGTTTAACACGACATTCTTAAGCCTAAATTATTCCTCTAAGGAATAAAAATATTATATTCCAGTCTTGCTTGCATATTTCAAATTTTAAATATATGTTTACATTTGAAAGTTGACTGCCCAAAGATTTTTCAAGACACCTATATTATTGTGATTTGTGTGATAGATTTTCTTCATTTTTCACTTATCTCCGGAAATTTGATGGAACATTTACCATGTACGAGTAGAGCATTCTTTAGGGTATAGGCTAAAAGAATCATATTTACCTAAATCTTCATTAATTGTTGAAAATTTTGGTGTTGATAGAAAAATTAAGGCGAAAGTAAATTGTGACGAGTAGATCCGTGCATTGGATTGGGTCAGGGCAATGATGGGTCACAAGAAAAAAGGGTCGGGTAAAAAAAGATCAAAAACGGGCCTCGTCCAAGGAGATACATTATATATTTTTAAGTTTGTTCACTTTATTCAATTTTACTCTTTTAGTTGATCTCAAAACTACTTAATTTACCCATTTATTTATCCATAAACATCAAACCTCACATTTGACTAGAAACTTCAAAACAATATAACAATATTACATACATTATAATGTATTTTCTTACATAACAATTACATTAATAAGGTCACAATTATAAGAACAATTAAATTTGAAGTAAAATATGCAATTAAAAGTCGTCCTAAGCACGTTTGTGTATTAATCAAATGAAAATGATGGAAATAGTAACATCTGAAAAATGCAAATAAATTCTCCCAATATGGTGGAGGAACTACGAATTTTAGTCAAGCACGACACAAGTCATTAAGAGGAGGTTGGGAAGATCGAGCAAGCAACTATGACCACAAAAATTATATAAATAGTAATAGTAACTTACGACCACAAATTTTTTATTTAACCAAAAGATCACTATTTTGGAAATATATTATTTTCTTGCTGTCGGCTCAAAGATAATGTAGAAACTTCATACACATACATTTTTTTTTTTGGCAAAATTAAATAAAGAGGTTTTTCTTTCATATATGGTATAAATTATATCTATCTTGATATATCAGATACATGTATTGTTATATCAGATATAGAAATATAGAAGATATAAAAATAAAGAAAAATTAATATCGAATATAGACATCATGATTTCAGATATAAAAATAAAATTACAAAAATATTCCTTAATATATAAATTAGGAATTTCTCATTAAATAAATACTCGGAAACGTTGCCATCAATTCAGCATCCACTAAAAATCTAAATTGACTTGTAAAATGTATTACAAGCTACAAGTCACAATATATATAATAGTATGATCATTATTGAGAGGAATCAATCTTCAATAGTATGAGTACGGTGTTCATATGCTTGGTGGTGGCTAACACAAAACTATTATCTTGTCAATCTGATTTGATTTAGGCAAATATTATGTCTATTAAAAATTATAATTCATGATTTTATGCTGGTCAAATTCACCTATTCACCTAAAAACATAAAATAAACGTGGTGATTTTCATAATTAAGTTACAAACTAAGGCCATCGTCAATTATTGCTGATTTATTACAATTTTTTTGTAGCTAAGGTTGAACAAAAAACCTAAATTATTTGTTAACCAATCAGCCAAATACAAGTTGACAACATTTCATAAAAAATTGCCAAAAAAAAATTCATAAAAGAAAATACAAGTGGGCGATAATTAATTTTTTTGGACTCATTTTCACGAAAATAAACAATATTATTAGTAATAAGATATACGACATTTACATTGATGAAATATAATTAGTTAACACATTTCAGATACGTAAAAGAATAATTTCTTTTTGAGTAAAATCTTAATAAAAAGTTCCTCTCAAAACTAATTTTAAGAAAATGACTTTTGAAACTTTTCTATTTATTAATTATGCACTTTTTTATATATTTAAATATTTATTTAAATATTTCTGCTTCTTGAACTCGTACAAGCTCTATCAAACAACTCATCTAATCAGCATTTAAATTATTTCTAGAAAGCTATCTTTTCAATTTCAGTCAGAATTATTTGAGATTCAAACCTTCAATCGAAGCTTGTACTATTTAAATTTATTTTTAAACAAACTAATGACAATTTGCAAAAAAAAATTACCTAGTGTACATGCGCTGATGGGCAGTTGCTTCCAAAGCTTTTTAATGATTATGTATCTAAAGTGGTATGAAATAATGCAACATTGCCTTTTGATTTTGTTTGGATAAATGCTATTCCGATACCTTCCAATGCCTCAATAGTGCAATCCGGACCAAAACGAAGGCCGAAGAGCATTAAACGCAAAGAGTATTTAACATGTGCTATACGAAATGTACATGGCGTTGTTGGGTAATGTACGCGAGAAAAATAAATGTTTCCCACCAAAAAGCAAAGGAATTCATTAACTGCAACAATTAATTTTAAATTTTGAAACGAATTGTCATTTGTCATTTCACAAATACAAATTGTAGAACATATCTTTTCTCTCTTCATACAATACTGACTTTTCATTTTTTTTCACTGTTTTTAAACTGAAAAAAATATTCGTCCTCTCCTCCATTGAAACCCTTAGTTGCGAATTCTACCTTCCTCAATTTAAACAAAAACAAATCAAGTTTTTTACTTGTACACTAAATTCAATTATTATGAACGGTTAGAAATATGAATAAATTACATTAAAGTTGATTATTATGTACATTAAATATTTTATATAAGTTTTGGACATAGTACGTTATGTTTATTGAAATTACATACGACGTACAATGAACTTATATAAGATGTATATTTAATTTGTATAATAATTTACGTTAGTAAACATCAGTTTGACATTGTACAAGATTTACATTTAAATATTTATGTACATTTAGTTCATTTGTATAATGTAAAATATATATGTACATTTCTAAGAATAATATGTATATTTAAATTGTTAGTAATATACACTATGAGTAATATTGGAAACATGATAGAATTGTCAATAATGTACTTTTGCATACTGAATTCATAATAAACATGATATAAATTGCATATATATGTAATGTATATACTCCCAATGAGGTATGTACATATTCAAACTATATAATGTACATAATAATATGATACTTGAGGATGATTATCTTGGTATATTGATTTCACAATGTACATGATGTATATTTATAATGTATATATAAGTTAAGTTCAATGTACATGTCAGTATCATGTAATGTAGGTTATAAGTGCACCTGTTTGTTTTTGTGTAGTGAGAAAGCACTAAATCCAAAAAGGGTGGCACTAAAATAAAACAAATAAAATGTCAAAAGTCTCTTATTTTTATTTTTCCAACGAAAACAAGTTTTTTTTGTGTTGCCAACTAAATCTCTATTTAAAAGGTTACTGCATACTGCCAGCTAGACCGGGTGCACCATGAGCATTAGGGGTGTGCAAAATAACCGTAACCGTTAATCGTGTATGACCGGTTCATATTAACGATTAACGGTTACGGTAATAAAATTTTTGTTTAACCAACATTATTAATTAAAAAAGCTAAACCTAATATCCTAATCAACAATGCAACATACTCGTGAATCTTCAGTTTTCCTTCACTCATAAAACTCATATCTCAAACTCCCGCTTTGTTTCTTCAACCTGTAGTCGCAGTCCTCACAGTGTTCAGAGGCACAAAGTCGAACCACCGTCATTCACTACTCTCCTAGTGCCATTCCCCATTACTCTGCTCCCAACGTTTCCCGTATTTCCACAACTCAGTTTGATTTGTTAAAGACTTTAAAGTATGAGTTATATATACTTGAGTTTGTCGAATGCATTGGGGTATTGAGTACTTATTTGGAAGTGGGATTAATTATAAGACTACTGGATTTTATAGGTTGATTTTTTTTATTTGTTTGCTGTGTTTCGCATTTGAATATAACATAATTTAATTCAACTAATTGTTTTGTAGAATTTGTAATATGTTTTGAATTCATCAAAAGTTTATTTTGAACAATTTATGCAATGTTTTGCCATTGAAATAGACCTAGCATTGTTGTAATATAGTAGATTAGCAAGAGCCAAATATCTACAAACTGGAATAAAACGGTTATACCGGTTAACTGTTTACCGGTATTGTTACGGTAAACCTTTTCAAATAACCGTCATAATGGTTAACCATACCGCTAAGACTTAATGGTAATCATTTATGAACACCCTATCGAGCACGATGTACCCGAAAGTATAATCTAATTTGCGGATAACTTTTCATTCTTTTAGATGACAACTAGTTTAGTTGGTTGAAGTCTTGGAGGGTGGTACTCAAGATTTGTAATCAAATCTGTCTACATTGATTAGTTTTTACCTTATCGCTTGCGACTCGCTTTACATTAAAAAAAATCTAAATACTCTTAGTATTTCCTTAAAAAAATAACTCTTTGTATTGATTTTATTGGTGCATATTAGTCTATTTAAAGTCGAGTTTACAATCAAGTTATGTTTACAACACTGCCCTTTATGAGTAATATGATTTATGACTCTCACTAAGCAAAAATCTGAAAAAAAAATCCTATTTAGAAACCAAGAACTACAAATATGAAATCGAATTCTTCTAGAACATACTTTTTTTTTTTTTATTGTTAGACATTAGCTCAAGTACATGCTTTAAGCTAGATAGACTAGCTTGTTCTTCCTTCAATTAATTGTCACGTTGTTTAGGCACACTATCACTAATTTTGCCCTCTTCTTAGGTACGTGTGAAAGTTTGAAAATTTTCAAGATTCTTATTACACTGCTCAATCTACCCTTTTAGCTGCTCGGCTGCTAAAATTATTCTAATGTTATGCAACTCACTGATATAGTAATCCTTAGCATGAAAACAAGTCATATATTTAGCATATGATATGAATGCTTTCCTAATTTATACATTATATATATTATATCAGGATATTAAAATCGGTATTCTTATATCAGATATATACATTGTTATATCAAAAATAGAAATACAAAAGACATAAAAATACAGAAAAACGTATATTAGGTATAGGCATTATGATCTCATGTATAAAAATGAAATTACAAAAAAAAAAAAACTCTAATATATTATATCAGATATAAATTAAGAATTTCTCATACGAATAACATCTAATAGCATATTGAACAAATTTTGCTCTTGAAACAATGAAACAAAAATATGAGTTCTCTAAACCAAAGTTTAGAGAAAATCAAAATGGAAAACTGTCTTTTACCACACCATTTTGCTCGCATTGAATATAATCTTGTAACGAATCAGTGCTTAGACTTAACTAAATTAATTAAGGGAACAAAGAAACAGAAACAAGACAAAATATATAACATATCTAAGACCTACAGCTGGAGATCACATAATTTTGCCTTTTATTGTCTCTCAAATTATTTTTTAAAATTAAAACCATTTTACTATTATTTCCCTTTTATGAAAACCATATATATTACCGATAAATCTTTCCAATAAGTTTTAAATTCTTTTCTCCAAAAACAAAAACAAATAAAAAAAAATAGGAACTTCCCATATTCACATTAATGTAATTGTTCACATATTATATAGTCTTAAATGGTATGAATTAGAAGCTCAATTATAAGTCGCGGGATTAATACCAAGTTAGGCAGGAATCAATATATCCACTCTTATTTCGGCAACATTTGCCTGTCAATGGCAGTTGCCTATCAATGGTCTGACAGGCAAATGGCAGTTGACCCTTCTCATTTGCCGGTTAACTGTAAAAGATTGGAGGTGCTATAAACTGACTATCACCCTTCATTGATAGAATTATACTCTCTTGGGAATAACACGATCCGACTCAGCACGTTTTGCATTTTTTTTACCCGTCCCAACTTGATCCGTTGTATATGTGGCTTATCCCGATCATAACCTAACCCAATACACGGGTATATACTATGATACTTCCACGACTAAAACCAAGGCTTACTTAGAATACATAAACTTGTATATACTAATAAATATGTAATGAAGTCAAAACTTTTTATTTATTACCATTTCACAGTCAAGTCAAACCTGAAAATAATTAGTTAGTGAAAAAATTTATTGCAAGAAAAAAGACCAAGATATCCGCAAACACTAGGTAGCTTCCCGGATATAGGAAGCTTTATAAGGTCAAGTAGAAGAATCAAACATCACATACTTTGGAAAGTTCCTCTCTATTGGTCAAGAATCTAGACCTATTATTGTTTAGGCATCACTAATGAAGCTAGGGTTAGACGGTTTAGCAAGGAAAAGCATGTGTTCGTGACATGGCCCCACTTTTATGTACTATGTTTTAATAAATAAAATTATCACTAAATCTCAACCAAACTCATATTATTACACTTGTCTTAATCCTCATTTCCCACCCTCTATAAATAGAGGACAAACCAAAAGCTCATTTAAGCACATCTCCAAGAGCAAACCAAGGCCACAAAGACTATACTTCAAAGAGAAAGCCTAGCTTACTTTGAAACAATAAGAGTGACCCCAAAAATGGATTGCTTCCCTGTTATCAATTTGGAGAATCTTCATGGTGAGGGGAGACAAGCTACCATGGCTAAGATCCATGATGCTTGTGAAAACTGGGGCTTTTTCGAGGTTTGTTTTAGATATTCTACATTTTTTTTTTCATTTTTAAGTTAGAAACACGATTAGAAAAAAAACTACTAACTCCCTCCGTCCCTAATCTTGATAACGAATACGGGTGAAACTCGTCCCGACTAATTAATGATAGTCATGTCACATACACTACCTTTTCTACAAGTATAGTCTCATTTACTACTATTTTCACTATGAGATACAGTAAGGTAATGAAGGATTTAATTAATGTTATAGTAATAAATAAAAAAAAGTTAACCAGTAGGTCCCGCCTATCATCTGCTTTAATGAATGAATTACTAAACGGGTTGATAAATTTATGTAATTACTTAATGTTCAATATGGTTTTTTATAGCTGTATATAATCATTTAGCTAACTTGTTGTTGATGAATGATGCTGTGAATATATATAGTTGGTGAATCATGGCATCCCACATGACCTCATGGACACGGTTGAGAGGATCACCAAGGAGCATTACAAGAAGTGTATGGAACAGAGATTTAGAGAGTTGGTAGCAAGCAAAGGCCTTGAGAATGTGTCTACTGAGATTAAGGACATGGATTGGGAGAGCACCTTCTACTTGCGCCATCTTCCTGAATCCAACATTGCTCAAATCCCTGATCTTGACGAGGAATACAGGTAAAACTCGACCCGAAAAACTAGTCCGATTAGTTAATGATAGAGTCACATATACTATATTATTCTCTACAAAAATTATAGTCACTTCTAGTGTTTTTCACTACGAGTAATGTTTGTTTTGTGTTAAATACGGGTCTGGGCCGCACCCGTCACCAAGAGAAAGAGTTTACTCACAAGGTACAAGAGGGTTCCATCCTAAAATCATATGGCAATAAGAGGAGTTGCCTCTTAGCTTTATAAAGTGTTTTAACTATCACTCATTTAATTAATGTAGGACAATTGGTCCCAACTCAAATGTGGATTTTTATCTCTTAATATTTTGTATGACCATACAGGAAGGTGATGAAGGAATTTGCTCTGCTGCTGGAAAAACTAGCAGAAGAGCTTTTAGACTTACTGTGTGAGAACCTAGGCCTTGAGAAAGGTTACCTTAAGAAGGTATTCTATGGAAGCAAAGCACCAAACTATGGTACCAAGGTGAGCAACTACCCACCATGCCCTAAACCCGACTTGATCAAGGGACTCCGAGCCCACACCGATGCTGGTGGCATCATCCTCCTCTTCCAGGATGACAAAGTTAGCGGCCTCCAACTTCTCAAAGACGACCAATGGATCGATGTTCCACCCATGCGGCACTCCATTGTTGTCAATCTTGGTGACCAACTTGAGGTAAAACCCCAGGCCAACTTGTATTTAATGTATAAAATTAGACTGTTCCAAAGTCACAGGTCAACTAGCTATAGCAATAGCAATATTGTGATATTGTCTTGAGTTGGACCATATATTTGAGAGTTGAGACGCGCAACAAGTCACGTACCCCTCAACAGTACAATGCTTGCCAATGAGATCGATAGATCTTACAGTATTGTGTTACTCTATGTAGGTGATCACTAATGGGAGATACAAGAGCGTTCTGCACCGAGTGGTTGCCCAAACAGACGGGACTAGAATGTCGATTGCATCGTTCTATAACCCTTCTAGCGATGCAGTGATCTGCCCAGCACCAATGCTGGTGGAGAAGGATGCAGAAGAGCATAAGCCAATATACCCGAAATTCGTATTTGATGACTACATGAGGCTGTATGCAGGGCTTAAATTCCAGCCTAAAGAGCCTAGATTTGAAGCTATGAAGAACGTGGAAGGAGCCAACTTGGGTCCTGTTGCAGCTGCTTATTAGAACCAAATACAAGAGCATATAGATCTTCATGTTATATTATAAGCAAAATTTTATTATTTTTGGTTGCCAATAAAGGAAAAGACTGTGCTTACCTTGGTGAAGAATGTCTGTACTCCAAGTCTAGCATTACGAAATATTATTTTTTTTGTTTCAATAAAAGGAAGTTAAGAGTAGTTGTCATACAATATGTATTCTCTCCGACTCGGCTCAACTAATCTCCTACCTGCGACATGAAAGACACTTCTATCATTCAAATAGCTAGTACAATTATCATAGGCAAAAGAAAAGAGTCTTTTCAATCTTATTTTATTTTCAAAGTAAATCGGGATAGGGTTAAAAAGAGCTGCTTTATCCCCGAAACCAGCATTTCCTTTTGTTAAAATTACTACTTTGTACCTTATGTCATTCTTAAAAAAACAAAAAAAAAAAAATAGTTATCATGTATCCAAATGTGCCAACGGTAAAGTACGTTTGAAAATACTACTGATGAGAGATGGCTAATGAAAACTGGACTAAGACCCTGTCGTTTCTTCAAGAGGCCTGCAATAGAGTGTTTCCTAATTGTATCCTGTATTCTTTAACAGGGCAGCTGACAACCTCTTCTGACTTTTGATGTTCACAAAGTTATCAGAACTAATAAATTTTTAGTCTGATATCCGACAAATTGTTTTAAATTCTATTGAATCCCATCTTAATCTAGCACATATTCTCAGCCTTTTCTAAATTAATCTTTACTAAATTAATAGATCATGCAACCAAAGCTGTAAGGACTCAGAACCCAAGTACTCTTATATTTTTTAGTAAGACATATTCGGATGTTCGTACACATAACAATTATATTAGGCATAGTGCACAAACAGAATTTGCAAACAGGAGTTTTACATTAACAAGAAGTGCATGCATATCTTCTTCTTTAGGTAAGCCAGTACTAAATAACAATTGGTTCGATCTAGAAAAATAGGAACTCAAACCAAAATGCAGGGTAGTAGTAGTTGAGGTAGACTACTTAATTTTTAAAGCCTACTAGACACCTAAATATAACCGAAAGTTTTCAACCCGAATCGTTATCCTGACTGTATTGACCCCGATTCTTATTAAACCAAATAGCTTTAAAACCCGAAATATGAAACCCGTAGAACCAACATAGAAAATCACTTTAACCCAAAATAGACCCGACGAAAATCCAACCTGCTCTAATTCGAGGATAACTTGATCTAAAATGACCGAGTCATTATCAACCCAACCCTATAGTAAATCAATAAGTAACAATTTAAAACATATTCAACCCATTAATAAGCCAATAAGACATAAATGATAGCAACCCTTAACCCAATTTAAGCAGACATGTTCAAAGTTGACATGTTAGAAACCTGATAGTCGATATAATCCTAACAACCGTGGTCATTGTCGAAGAATTGACAATAGTATATTAGCAATTATATTAGAGAAATAAGAAGTCATAACTTGTTACGATATCAAATCAACACAACAAAATCAAAATAGAATCGTGAACTTAACCTAACTTGTAAAATGTGGTATACAATATAGTTGATCTTGACACCCAACCCCAATTGTAACAGTAACTAAGATGACTAGTCATAATAAATATGTCTTAACACATCCAAAGCCGAATTAGATTGTCTCGAAATGACTCTCAAATAAACTATCTTAACCCGTTCAAACTAGATTTAGCCCAAAACCTCACTAAATTTGAAATAAACCGTCTTAACACATTTAAACCTGAACCGCTCAAACCCGACCAATAGGATCCAAACCGAACCTAATCCGAATCGAGTATGCAAATAACCAACAGAAGACGATCAGATTATTGACTAGTTTTGGTCCAAAAATAATTAGTAACCTATTCCAACCCAATTTGATAGTATCGGATTAAACCCATATCGATAACCTGAATTAACGCCCCATAGCGAGGTGCAGGGAAGCACCTCCAAAATCATTTGTGATTGAAGCATGCAAAACCATTGAGATTATATTGAGATAACAATTCAAAAATTTTCTCATGCAAATTTGAAATAATAAAAGTTTCTAATACAAACTTGACACTTAGGTCACATGCTCACAAAGTTTTGAGCCTTTTGCAAATTTTGGGCCTATCAACTTGGTACTTAATATTTTTTTTAAAAAGGTAATTGTTTAATAGAAGTGTAAAACCAAATGCAGTCAGTTTTCAACCCGAATCGTGAATCAAATTGTACCAACCTAATCCAATCTAACCTAAACTACTTTACAACTCAAAAGGTGAAACCCATAACCAAAACTGACCCGACCTGAAGTCAACCTCGAAAACAATTTAGCTCGAATTAAACTCAATTAGAACCTTAATTGCTCCGACCCGAATATAATCCGATCCAAAATGACCCAACTCGTTAACGATTCAACTCGATAGTGAACTTATTAGTAACAACGTAAATCCAAACTCAAAAACAAACCAACAAAGCCTAATTGATAGTAACTTTTAACCCAAATTAAGATGACAGTTAATGTTCAAATCCAAACTATTTTTAATAAGGTTGATAATTATAAGTCCTAAATACGTTATTATATAAGATCGCACTATTCTACAATTCGGTCCGATCTAACGCCGGATCCTATCAAGCCCTTCATATCAAAATAAATTCACAATCTTAATAACATTATTCTTTGTTGAAGGCTTGACTAGCGTATAGTAGCAACTAAAAAATCAAGAACTTAACCTAATTTGTAAAATGTGATATACAACATAATTGTAAAATGTAAAACAATCATGAATCGAATCGGATTGCTCAAAATAGCCTAAAATAAATTGTCTTAACCCATTCAAATTGGATTCAGTTTAAAGTCGAGCCAAACCCGAACTATCTTAACCCATATAAACCTAAATCGTTCAAACCCAAGTCGTGCAAACTCAAATTGAACTTGATCTGCAATGAAGTTAATAACTGATTGAACCCGATTCGATTATTAAGCCGAACTAGCCTTGAATTGATCTAAAAATAATTAACGACCCGTTTTAACCCGACCTGATAGTCCCAGACTGAATCTGGGTCGATAATCCGAATTGATCGACAAACCTATGTAGAACTAGTGCTTATTTGAATGTTTATTAAGTATCAATTTAGTGATTTTTTCTCCTCAAGAAACAAAGATAGTGGTTTTTTAGTTCAATTCTATCTCTGGATCTTTGATATTTGAGACTATATTTAAAGAAACCTAACCTAATGGATTTCGCTTCCAAAATGTAGGAAACTAAAATTGGTTTCAATTTTTTGTGCCCAAAACCCGACCCACAATTATCAGTTATAGATTTGAAGGGTCTTAAGTAGGTTCGAGTCTACTGTTGGGTACCACAGACACCTTTTGCTTAGCCTTTTTTCTCCGTCCTCCTCTTGGGATCAAAAAAAAAAAAATAACCCAAAAAAAGTAGTGTTGGATTTTACATACAACATTTGTGGCTCGTATGACGTTTAACACTCCTGAGTCCCGATGGCTTATTTAAAGAGATTATCCTAATTTATTTATGATATAAATTATATTAGGATATTGAAATATATATAACTATTATTATACTATATATATAACTATTATTATATCAGATATAGAAATACATAAGTCATAAAAATACAAAAAAAAAACATATATTAGATATAGAAATTATTATACTATTAAATATAAATTAGGAATTTCCCCGTATTTAAAAGCACATCCCAAGTGATTTATTAAGAATGTTCTACAGTCCACACACATTCTATGACCTCTCAATGCTCAAAAGATGAAGAGACACAGGAAAACATACTTTATATCAAAGTTTTGAGTAATCGTAAAGTAATGTTTAGAGATGACATTGTAGACGACAACATAATGACGTTGCCCAAAATTAAGATTCAATTCTAAAGGTAAGAATATTGAGGTACATGTAGCCTATGTAGGCCGGCCATTTTATGTTGGATATATCATATATGGAGGAGCCAATCATTGTTAATGAGAAAGATTATGTGAAGTTTTTTCTTTGTGATCATGAAATTTGGGGTCCTTAATTATGTACACAGTATTACTTATGCATAGTGATGCTCTTAATTGTTCGATCTCAGAATAGCTTGACCATATGTGTACTTTCGGCGGATGTAAAATTTGAGGGCTTTCTTAATTCATATCTCGTATAAATTATATCATAATATTGAAATCTCAAATGCAGGTATTGTTATATACTATATATAACATATTGTTATATCAAATATAGGTATTGTGTATATTTTCTTTCATTTGGGTTAAATGTGTCATTGTTTTACGTACATTTTTGGTATGTTAGGAGTTTTTTTGTGGGGTATTATATTCTTGTTAACTTCCTATACATTGAAAAAAAAGCAGAGAACAAGAAAGTTTTGCTGATGCCATATTTCTTTGTTCATCATTTACTTGCTACGTGAAATGTCGATTAGATATCACGGTAACTGATACAAGTGAGTCTCCATGTTTGGCTACAATTCCATGGAAATAAGGGTTCTTACAAAATATATTAGGAAATTAGATTAGAGATAAAATAAGAGGGTGAGATTTATGTATGATATCCTCATTACTTTATTCACGATGATATGACTTTTTTTTCTTTTTAATGTAAAGGGAGCCGCAAATGACAAGACAATAATTGATGTAGACGGGATTTGATTTCAGGTCTTCGATACCACATTCCAATACTTTAACCAAATAATATAGTTGACATCGACATTCATGATGATATGATGATTCCTTGTAAAGGGATATAAATATCATCAATTCATGTAAACACCCAACTTCTCATATTAACTTAGGTGCTAATTATATCCCAAGACATGAGTTCATTTACAAAGGGGAAGAAGATTGAAAACAAGTCCAAGCTTCTTTCTTCGAGTCATAGGTTCGTATGCTCTATTGCTCCATCATATTTCGCCACTTGATCTTCTTGTCTCGCCTTTAGCCCCCTTCCTTACGTTACTACCAAATCAATTGCATAGTTCCTAATGCCAATAATATCGTTTGATCATGTGGTTCCCCTTTCTCCTTCTGTTTAGGTAAAAGAAAAAAGAACATAAATAACCCCCATTCTAGTCGTATAGCAGTCTTAGCTTACTAACTGTCTGTTTTTCTACTTTAATACAAAAAATAAATAGAAAAGACTTAGCAAATGAAATGACATCTTCAACAAGTGTCCAAACTTCTTTTATTGTCATGTTGGGATTTCGAAGAACCTCCACTACTATAAGACAGTCAGTTCTTATTACTCATGCTGGACCAATATTGATTGCTTGGCATAAGGCTTTCAATCACCTAGATATTTGTTCGTATAGTCCGTGGTGTTGCCCTCTTGCTCGCATCACTTCTTTTTTACCATTCATTGCGGTTTTTGAAGTCAAAGCAACCATTGTATGGAGTCTACAAGGTTGAATTCAACCTAATATTATCATGATATTATGGAGTATTAAAATTAAAAAAAAATGTTTAATCTTTCTTTAACTATTTAGTACTTCATTAGATGATGGAATTGAAAACAATATAATTCATAAAAATGGAAGGATTATTTGATTTACTAAAATCAGAAACTTAATTAATAAGCCTTTGAAAATCTATTAAATCAAAAATCATGTATTATAAAATGAATGAGGCTTTTCCACCGAATGAAATAGAAAATATGATAAAAATATATTTCGATTTATCAGTATTTGATTCACTATTTTTGGGAGGGAAGCCAAGCTAGCTAGTATATTACAGCGGTTGAAGTTTATCCACCAACATAAATATATAATCATTCTTTTAATTTCTTATTATTTAGTGTAAAATATTGTTTTTTTTTTTTTGTTGTTGATGATTACATGAGTATTTAATTGTAGGGGATGTCATCAGTAGGATGCTAACAATCTGACCGAAATGAAAAATATCTAGCCAATGTCTATTGTCATATAAACTAGAATTGTATTTAAAAACTATTGTGAATCCATTGATACCTATAATCCATATATAATGGATAAATTGATGTCTCATTCTTTACTAGAAATTAAATGATGAAAGTGATATTTTGGGCTTACGCATGATGATGTATATGGGGAAAATATTTTAGTAGTTAGAATTGGATTTAATTACTTTATAATATTTATTAATTGATTTAAGTAAATATTACTCCACTATATATATATATATATATATATATATATATATATATGTATACTTAATGAAATACATATCTGAATAATTTTAAAAGCTCAAATAGTTTCAATATGAACCGAAGAATTATATATGCAAGAAATTTAAGCATTACCCTTTGATCGAATTGGTGAATACTTCCGCCACGAATTTGGTGATCATCTATAAAAATTATGAAATGTTTCGTGAATGACTCCAAAAGAATACCTTAATGAATGGTACGGTGTGTCTAAAGGTATAATTCGGATTCTATTAGATATGATTCGATTTAAAATGAGTTTTTGGTGATCTTCCTGCGTACTACTGGTAATATATTTATATGACTATTACTATAACACTAAATTACATGACTTCATCAGAAGTTTTTGATTAGACACAATATAAGATATGGAATGAAAAAGTTCTTATTTTGTTTAGTCACTATAATATATGGTAGTGAAGTTCATGTAAAATATTTACTCTTTAATAAATTTATACCCTAATAAAGATTTTTTTTTTTTTTGGACACGTTGGAGCAAAGAGTTACACATCCACTATATTTGAAAATTTGCAATTTGTTGTGAATCCTTCTACTAATGCATTAATCCCATGTAGAATTGTTAGTAATCAATAAAGGAAATATTTAGATATTCTTTAGAATGAAAACAACAAATGTTGCGTTGGGCTTACCTAACTCATCTGAGAAAGGACTAAATTATATTGTGTTCTTAGGAAAGTCATAGAGGAACATTAATTTTACATTGCTACACATCTGATGAGATTGACCATACAAAACACATAAATAGGCAGATGCAAAATTTTCCTCCTACTTCTGCTGCAATTCACATCATTACATATAATGACATATAAGAGAATTAAGGTTCTGACTACTTGTCTTTTGCATGAATTTGGTGCATTAAATATTTATGCTATCACATCTTGCTTGTATACACACTAACACAAAGCAATACAATAAAATTATTCGTATCCCTAATAAAAGTAATAACCCCTTGAAATAACAAAAGTTACCCCTCAAAGTTGATAAAGATAAACATATGTTGTGTTAATAAAGGGTAACTTTTGTTATATTAAGGGGGTAACTTTTATTGGGGATACAACAACTTTATTGAATCCTATATATATACAGGATATTTGCTGTTATTTTATTTTTAACTTTTTTTTTTTTACAGTGTGACAAAAGGAACAAGTCAATACATAAGTGACATTGATGAGCAGTACCCATTCCAAGCTTAATGCCTCGGGCTTTGTTTATGTTCCTTCTTTTTCCTACTGATTCCCCAACAAAGTAAAAAAATGACACAATTTCATATCTGACTGTTATTTATTAGTGGACAGAGTACAGAAAGGACTAAATTGTGCTCTTAGGAAAAGGCATGTCATATTGTCATGCATGGTAAAATCTGAACGTTGGTAAAAAATTTTGTAGCTCAGCTCTCTGATTACAATAATAAATGCCTAACACTGTTGCATGTTAAGAAGAATTCACTGTGTTGTTTATTGGATTCAGAGGTTTCAGCACTAAGTTATGATAAATGTTCTGAAGTTTTGTTTTTTTTTTTTTATAATTAAACAACGACAAAAGGGAAAATTTATAAAGTTTTGGATTTTGTTTCCTTGGAAAAAGTTTTTATCAGCCTTACAAAATGAAATTGATTATACAGAGTATTTATTTCAAGCAAGTTGTCTATGATCACATAAATATTCTCAAGGACCACTTGACAAATTACTACACTACTACTATTTTAATGGCTTCCCTTAAATTTGAAAATTAAAATGAAACTTACTAGCAACTTCTTAAAACTTTTTTTTTTTTTTTTTACATTTCTACCACAAAGATATCTTTGTGCCATATTTAAGTTCAAACTTTGATTATTTCAATATAAATTAAGAGGTTTGTTATGTCAAGATTACAAGAATCTTGAGTATATTATATTCCGTATGATGTGACAATCGATAACTATTCCCTCTCTCTCTATTTGTTTGCCCCATTTTCTACTTTGAGTTGTTCTTAAAAATTAAATTTTCTATATTTTCTTTATTAAGCCTTTTTTATATCGATATTTTCATAACTCTATTTGCCTTTTCCCTACTATTAAAAAGGTAAAGTTTAGAAAATAGAGTAGACTAGTAAGAACGGAGGGAATAATAAATAAATCTTTTTTTGAAGATTTGGTGTTGATAGCATTATTTTTTTTTTCTTGAGTTATTAAAGGGCGATGATATGCTCATTCTAAATTAAAAGAGTGGACCGCCATTAGAATAAAATAGGAAGAAAAGAGTTAATATACGAGTAATAAGTTACATACAAAAACATACAATTAAGTATGAAGACAATAATAAGAGTGGAGGGAATATATATATATATATATATATATATATATATATATATATATATATATATATATATATATATATATATATATATATATATATATATATATATATATATATATATATATGCCTCTACGACACCAAGCTTTGGTTCTTTGCAATCATTAATGAAACGTTGAATTATTAGTGTCCTAAACTTTTAGTTTTGTGAGCATAATAACATGATATTATAGTAGTCACAAACTAAGATATTTAGATATGTATAGTTGATTCTTTGTGTTATGATCGTTAATAGGAAAGGTATGTGCATTCCTGACATGGATTGAAATAGTACAAATTAACATCTCATAGCAAGAACATATACAATTCACACGTTTACTTATTTGGTGAATTTAAATAATTCATGGATATCAAGGGATAAACTTGGCATAGATGAGTACATTTGTTTTGAGAAATTTAAGAACATTTTGTATTTTATTTAGTTTCAATAAACTCAAGTTATATATTTCAAAGAAAGATATGGTATTATTAACAAAGATTATTGGTTCTAATTAAGATACTAGTTTAATTGTTTAAAATATTAAAGGGTGGTATTCAAGACTGAGGATCAAATCACGTTTATATCACTTGTTACCTTATCGCTTGCCGACTTTCTTTACACGAAAAAAAAAAAAAAACATTTTGCACCTAAGAGCAAAAGGGGGTCCAATCAATTGTTAGGTATGGCCATCCTTTTTCTAATGATGCATCCACGAATTATAAATTCAGAACATTATGCAAGTTTGTTTGGACCACAACCTTTTTGTATTGACCATCTACTTCACTCTTCTACGTTACACTCGAGTCCCAAATTTTTCTGAATTGCTTGAATAATACGCACTCCTTCATTCTAGTTTGCTTGTTTTGAATACATATATATCCATAGAAAAAAAAAAAGATCTATACTCATAAAAAAGAAAAAAGAACGAAATAAAAAGATATAAAAGAGTTCATTCCTCCTATATATGCTGATAGGAGGATATTAATGTTAGTGAACGTTAACGAGAAGAATCACTTCTTCCTCTCAAATAGTACCTATCTTTTACATAAAATTGTGATATTAGGGCTATATGGTCAGCATCAGAGAACAATTTGTCACTTTCTTTTTGCCCTTCGTTAGTCCTCCACTTATATTTTATACCATCATATCAAAGTTACATAATGATATTTAATCTTTGATCTATACAACATGTTCATGAACTTTTTCATTTTCTATCTAAATCATATTACAAGTCTTGAACCATATCAAACCTTAAGAAATTCATACCATAACACCAAATATCAGGTAAATATATAGATGAAGGCCTTGTTTATACGATTTGTCAAAAGAAATAAAGTTTTCATAATCTTACTAGACGAGAAATTCCTAATTTACACATAATATAATTATATATTATATTAGGGGTATTTTTGTAATTTCGTTTTTATATGTGAGATCATAATGTATGTCTAAATCTAATATACGTTTTCTATTTTATAATTTTTATATTTAATATAACAATACCTATACATGAGATTTCAATATCTAATATAATTATATCCTTACTACCCTCTCATTTTGCCTCCAATAACATCCACCATAGAACTCATAATGCCCCCCCTGCAATAGAATATGACTGCTCAACACCTCCCCTCCTAATAATAAACGGACACCCAATTGTAGTCACACCCTCTAAACTGTACTCTTTTTTCCCACTTCACTGCTTAAATACTGCCCTCCCAACCCACCCACCCCACACACGCACACACACACTGTTACTTTGTCTTTGTATTTCTAATCCTTTCATTTCTTTTGTTATCTCAACATGCCTCCTATATCATCAGGTCCAGGCTTCTCCCTTGGAGCCAAACTTCATCCCTTTGTCATCAGACCTTATAACCTATACTCTGTCGATATCAAAATCCATCAACTACTTGCAATATACATGCCATGAAAATGGCTTCGGCGATACCTCTCCTGAGCTTATTCTTCTTAACTCGTATCACCTCCGGTTCTAACCCACGGACATCACTCGACTTTTCTTGACCTTGCAAGTCCAAGATGTGGGACTCACACTCTACCTACTCTCTACGCTCTTCCAAAGATGGAAAGTCAAATGCTATCACTCTTTGTTCCCGGATGTTCTCCTCCCTTGTCTATCCCTCTTGAGCTATAACTTCAACTTGTTCTCCGTTTTTAGTTTCTTCTCAAACACATATACTTCGTTTTTGAGTATCTTAGTGATGTATATCAGTATATGTATTTTTTTTTTCCCGTTCTTTTCTTGCTCCTTAGAAAATCACTCTATGTAGGAGAATCGAGCTGTGTTTATTATATCATTAAATTTAATGTAACCCTTAGTTGTGAGTTAAATACCATTTTTAATTTTAGGGTAAGGTCCTGTCTGCCACTCATGCTGCGTAATATGTGATGTTTGACTATATTACTAGGGTTTGCATTCACCCTTCTCACTACTGTTCTAAGGTACTACGAATACCTTTTTTTTTCATTTATATATTATTTGAATTCTTGTAACACTTCTTGTCTAGAAATAGTTAATTTTATTACTTCCTTGGCAGCACAATTAGAATGAGTACTTGAGAAAGTGACTTGACTTTCTAAAGTATCCCTGCAGCAAGTGATGCAATATAATGAATGGCAATGATGATTAGTAACGTGAATCATCATAGAGTTGTTATCTAATAGCTTACAGTATGATATTAGAACTTTTGAAAGACAGATAACAACCCTAATCACTCTTTAAGCACCATATAAGAGGGGAAAAAAAAGAGAGAAGAAAAAGAAATTAAGTCATACTTTCTTGTGCGTGTAAAAACTCCACGCTTATAGACACTAATTTCTTATGCTAGTGGTGCGGCCGTTAACATTGCCACCAGACAAACTTGTTAACATTGCCACCAGACAAACTTCCTTTCTGCTTGCAACTGTTTGATCCGGGTGCACAATGAGCATCTAGTGCATATCCAGGCGTTGGCTTGCTACTGTACCATTTTCCAATATGAGTTGCGAATTACATTTCTGAATCAACCAAGTGAATCGGCAACATAAGTAAAATCTTTAGGTAATATTAATAGGGATGGATATTAGAAATAAAAAGAGCGAAGTCGACTTTGATTGATACAATTCAAGTCAACCATTTTGTGAAGTGGTACTAGAAGAAAAAGGGCATAACACGTACACGTGAGAGAGAGTACCAAAAGAATAAGGTACACTACACAAGAGAAAGAAAACAAGAGGAATAAGGATATACCTTCTACACACAGCGACAAAAATAAATTTCAAATTTATAAATCTATATTTTACATCAATACTAGTCCAACAAAGGATGTAAGTTCAATACTTGAATATAATTCATTTAACTACTCAAATATCATAAAACAACAAATTACAAATGAACAAAATCAAATTTTGACATGTCTTTTGAATAACAAAACGAATATGGATCCATGGATCCGATCGAATCCAATATCCGTGTTTATTTACTTCAGAAGAGAACACTTGCTCACCCAAGTTACGGAAAGGAGTGATTTTAGACAATTACGTAATTAATTTCAGTAATATCTCTTGTGACAGACACAATGATCTCTGTGAGCAAGGATCTAACAAGAAATCGAGGAGTGCAAATGTTACATCATGTCGAAGTGTAACGAAAAAATAAATTAATATACATGTAACAATAAGCATGAAAATTGGAATAAGATTCATCTTGTAAGTGGCCGGAGCATTGCATAATCCAAGCCGCGAAGTCTGCATCACCCGAACAGGCGACGACAAATTTACAAAACGAAAACTGAAAAAGAGAGACCTCATCATGCAATATCTTCCACATGAGTGATATGATATATACAAGAGAACGATTGCAAGACCCAACAATGGAGATGGAAAGGAAGAAAAATACTAAATAATTCAGGCTTTGATCTTTTTACTAAATCCGGTGATGATAAACTAGGTGCATTTTAAGCAGCTAGCACAAGGACCTTGATAGTTCCTTGACTGTTGGCTGTTAACAATGTAGGGCTATCACTTTTCCAGCAAACGGCACTGATAAAGTAGGCTCCAGCATCTTCATCAGCATCCTCGACATCAGGAGACCCAAATTTATGACATGTTACAGGTCTCGAAATTTCCTACAACGGTAATTTCATATTCTTCAATTTGCTGATACAGTTTATAGAAGAAGGCACATGTAAATTTGAATACTGACCTTGTGATAGACAAATACTTCATTAGTTTCACTACCACAGGCAATGTACTCACTGTTCACAGAAAGTCCTACGAAGTTCTTCTCATTAGTATGGCCTCTAAATGTTCGAACCTGCAAAATTCAGAGGCATGGCACTTAAAAAACAACCAATGATCTCCATGAACTATAAAAGCTGTGATGAATGTATAATTGGAAAATTATCATAGTCAGGTACATAAATGCACAAAGAAAACATCAAATTAATCACTATCAAACCCATAACAAGACACTACTATTTTACACAATAAATCCTAGTATGCGCATATATGGCTTGATTCAATGTAGAGAACCAAAATAATATTGATGTGTGGAAAGCTTTCCAAGATAAAACTAAAGTTTACAAACAATTTAAAGAGAGTGTGATATCAATCACAAGTCATATCCTTTTCCATATATATTCTCCTATGTTCTCCGGCTATCTGTTGCCTATTTACCATAACAAGCGAGAAAACAGTAGAAGCTCACCGGTACACTGTCTTTCACATCCCATAGCCTCAATGTGCTGTCTGTTGATGCCGACGCAAGCTCATTGGTTGATAAGAATTTGACATATGAAACCGCTTTCTTATGCCCACCAAAGACATGAACTGGCTGGCTTACATTCCTCAAATCATAATAGTGAATATGATGGTCAGCAGAACCAACCTGCACAACCAAAATAATTTTAACCTATAAAGCTTCCAAAACAATGTTGCAATAACTTCCAAAACAATGTTGCAATATGTATTAAGGAAAGATACCAAGCATAACAAAATCAGTGTTTGTATTATAGCAAGCCATCTCTCACAAGAAAAGAAGAGAACCTATAACAACTAGAGGACATACGCATGACATAATAAGGGAAGATTTTAGAACTCTCAAGAAAATAACAAGATGCAATGTTGAAACCAAGAAGAAAAATAAAATATAACTATCCGAAAATGAATGATACAGTAAGTTTGAGGAGAAGCGCTTTAACCATGTCTGCACACAGCTTACCGCAATATGATAGCTAGAACCCGGATTGTACTTGACACAGCATATATTTGCCTTCATATCAATATTAAGCACACTAGCTTCCTGCTTCGTACACCACACTTTTACCTGTTAAGCAGAGTCCATAAGCTAAGAAAGATATCCAAACTCTTCTCGCATAAAAGAGATAGAATTGCATATTGGTTTGCAACTTACAAAATGTTTGAAAATTGAACAGATTGACAGAGAGAAAACTGAACAGAACATCCACACTATTTCCAGCAAATGATATTCAACCAGTACTTGAGCTGTGCTCAATTCTTTCCTACTACCAGCTTCAACAAAGGAGCTCTTTCAAAAGAAATGATACTTACACTCCTCAGATACTTGGCAGAAACATAAAAAATCTTTGAACAATTTTATGGAGTTGCTCAGGGGATTATTCAGGTTTTGACCAGATATAACGTAATTGTAGACATAGAACAAACAGAAAAGGAAAGATGAGGAATACAAACAAATTTACTCAGCTTTCTTCTCTGTGGATTTGCATAAAATCACTTCTTTCAACTCGAAACTCTAAGATCATTTTCTCTTCAGAGAAATCTGAGCTCTTTTATAAGGACTAATTCTATTAAGTTTTTAAAAAGTTGTATCACTAATAGTCAAATCTCCTTTTGGCTTTCTACTATATACTGAGACAACTTTTTTTTTTTTTTAATTCAGATTCAGGATTGTAGGCTAAATGGTATCCACTTTTCAGTCTCTCAAGCATATATTTTCCAGCTACCTAATCGATCATAGACTCCCACAGCCACCTTCCCTCGCAAATACACTAGTCAAATATTTCAACATAGTATTCACTAATAGCTGAAAAATCTGCTAAAGTCTTCCATTCTTATATGCAACTAGATTTTTCAAGACAGCTTATTTTTCTCATGTCTGGTCCCACCAAGATTCAATGAAGACAGGGTGAGTAAACTTCTTAAAATAATGTTTCAGCTATTTCAAATGATAAGGAAAATTAAAAGCTCTGCTGCATGGAATATAACTGATAAAATAAGGATCTATGAGTGAAAATGCAGAGCTAAGGACAGTGTGAACGCATTATGCATCAATCATCCTAAAAAAGGTTCATGGAAGCAACTTGGCCTGACCTTAGAACTAAACCAGTCATTTGCCTCTCATTTGCACCAGAAAAAAAAAAAAAAAAAAGATGGTCAGTCCTTGATTACCTACTTTCACTTTTAAAACGGGATAAACAAGAACTCTGAGGATACAAGGAACTCCAAAGTTCAAGGCAGTGGAATAGGAACTACATCTTCACTTCATCCTTAGGTTTCCCAAGAACATAGCCCAAGAGTAACAAACCAGACTTCAGTTTGAAAACAAAGGAGACAATCACTTCACAAGACATACTTCACTTTAAATCAAATCTTCACGTAATCACGTCCTAATAATAGCAGTTTCACTTATCCCAAAAGGTTGATGAGTTAAAACTTTTCTGTTTTTGGTTCTTATGACAACTACCACATGAAGAAAAGACTAACA
The DNA here is from genome assembly GCA_026401315.1 of Dysphania ambrosioides. Lineage (NCBI taxonomy): Eukaryota > Viridiplantae > Streptophyta > Magnoliopsida > Caryophyllales > Amaranthaceae > Dysphania > Dysphania ambrosioides. Next base: position 1,418,224 of record CM048672.1, read on the forward strand.
TCAACCAAAAGGAAGGCCATATTAATTGGTTGATATCATTGAATTGATTTCTATCGAGTACATTGGCTAAATAATTTTCATTTCTTAAGGGAGAAAGGGGTCTGATAAAACCATTATCAAGAAACAAAGAGCTACAGCAGAGAACAAGTAAACTTCTAGAATAGTTCCTGACCTCATAATCAATATTTCTCCAGTTTCACCTAACCAATTATTATAACACCACTCCTAGCCAGCCTAATAACAATGATTTCAACTTCATTTTGCTATTCCTTCCACAGGCAACCTCATTTTACAGTTCCTCCACCAGGCCACCTCATTTTACAGTTCCTCCCACAGTACCCATGCGCTCAACAAGTTATCAATAGTAACTGCCAGCCTGCCAGAACTCCAGGAGAAACCAATCCGAAACCTCTCTTATGAATACAGATGTAACACAACGACTATTACTACTAGGGGAAACTTACCGGCTGCATTGTAAAGAAATGTCTCCTACGATTTCAGATGCAATAAATATCAAACATATTAAGCTTCTCAATAACATATGTGATTACCTTACAGTCATCACTGCCAGATACAAGCATTGAAGGTTCTGTGCATGAAAAATCAACACTCCATGCCCGTTTTTCGTGTTCTTCATACTCCATTACACTCTAAAGGAGCAGGTACATATGAGCGACGAAGAGAAAAAAATGTAAGAATCAAGGAAAAAGCAAGCACCACATAGATTGAGAAGGCAACTAGTTTGTTACCTGACGTGTTGTCACATCCCATACAGTAACTATTCCCTCGTAATCACTACTAGCTATTTGGTTCTTGGTAAACTTGTTCCAGCTCAAACAACTAAGTTTGGACAAAGTTGACATCTCAACAACAGGACAATGTGCATCTGCAGGTTCATTTACAACCTGGAACGCAAAAGAAAAAACGATATGATGCTAACCCAACAATTTTTCTTAAATTCTAACATAGATCGTTGCTACATGTACAAAATAAATTATGCCAAGAACGATTCGGTGGAGAATAAAAGTAAATCCTAGAATCAAAAGATATCCAATTTCCACCAAACCATGTAAAAACACAAGTCTGATCCTTTTATCAAGGAATTGCCTGATCATACAAGGAGCTGAAGAGAGAATTTGATTCATAATGTTTTCAAAACAATTTGACAATGTTAAATTGTTAATGAGCGATGCCTTCTTGCAGGACTCAATATACCACCTACCATAACCAACTTTACTCAACCACAAGAATCAAACCCCTGCCACAAAGAAAGGGAGGGGGGGGGGGGGGGGGGGGGGGGGGGGGGGGGGGGGGGACATCACTAAGATTTGTCTGTTTATGCTTAGCGCCTTAGCTGCTTCAAATTAAAGGGACAAAGGACAGGAGCTTTGGCAACTAGGTAACACAGAATATTACAGAGGTTTCTCCAACTGAGGTGATAATCCACAACTACAAATGTTGAGAGCTTGACACTGCCTATAGGCTATAAAGACCAGTCAAAGACATTAAAATATCACTCCTGGATAGTCCCTCTCCCCCCAAGGATCCTGCACAATTACAAAGTTTATGATAAAAAGAAGATAAGTTAACAGCTAAACACTGAAATATATTGGACCACATTTCAAACATATAGAGATGAGTAGATGACATAGCGCACCCCAATGTCCAGACAACATCTCTGAAGTTATTTTCATGAATAAACACTTCATAAAAACGTTTGCGTCTAGCTGATTTACAGGCACATTAAAACCGAAGCCATTGAATTTAGAATTAGCTCACCGAGGAGAAGTCAAAGACTTTGATTCTTCGGGAAACTCCGGCTGTGGCAAATAACTCGTCATCACGGTCAAATTCAATGCTGCAATAAGAGAAACATTTGTCTTGAAACATCAGTCAATAATTCTACCATGAGCGAAAGAGTTATAAGGGATACATATGAAACCACCCCACTTAAGAGCTTTAGCCTAGCCATGTATAAGGTTTGAACTAGAGGTTTATGTCCACTATGCTAAAGAAAAGTGGAAACTTTCTCATTCATTATACATGCCAGATACTTAATAAATAGATAAGGCATTCATGTACCAGCTTGGGGCAAATTTCTACGTCAGAAAAGCCAAATACATTTCATAGAGGATCATGAATGCTAGTCCAAACTTTGACACCCTATTCCCCAAAGACATTAGCCAACCACTTTGCCACCCTTATTTAATATGAATAGAATTGATCCTTGGTAAATAATCACGTAAATAATAAGACATTCATGGACAGCTATATCACGTAAATAATAAGACATTAGCCAACCACTTTGCCACCCTTATTTAATAAGACATGCATGTACAGCTATATCACGTAAATAATCGTGACATTACACTCACAGCCCCTTGAAGAATCAGGTGTCCAAAATTCAGAATGAATCATAAGCATGCTTTAGCAATGGCATAATTTTGTGTTCTTCTCATCATACCCCCAATGGCCTCCAAGAAAAAAGACAAAGAAAATTGATGTAGATTAGCTGCACTTTGTCTTACTAACAAAAATTTATCTTAAAACATCTCCCCTTTCAAAGGATTCCAAATGAAATAAAGATGCTACAAAAGGAGAAAAACAAGGTCAAAACTTCACCTTGATACAATATTGGCCGAATGGAAAGGGTCACCATGTCTGAGTTCAGCTATAACTCTCAAACGACTGTTTCACATAAAACCATAACAAATAAGTACTCTAGTCAAAAGGTATGAGAGCTCAACAAAAAATCAAGTCACGTATCCTAGAAAGTGAGCAAGAGACAAAAATAAACCTGTAACGAGTGAAGGTAGACAATACAGATTGGAACTCAGCAAGTCCTGCGGTATAACCTTCTCTCTGAATAAAATTTGGATCCCTCTCATCTTGTCTAATCGGCTGGCCAGCCAACTGACGTCGCTTTTGTAGGTAACATTCTTGCAGGTCGCTAAACTGTAACCAAGTGAATAGAAGACTTGTAGAAGCTACTCAATACAACACTTTGTATAAGAACGCAAAGTCGAAGACAATATAGGATTCATGGAGGGGGAAGCTGAAAGTCTATGCTTGCATAAGATTGACAAGAAAGCAAATGCATGTGTCTGCATGTCTATGATGTCTCACATTGCTCAACAAAAAGATTGAACAGCCTATTCTATTGAACAGCCTATTCTATGCTGGATTGCAATAACAAGTAATAAAATTCAACCATAGAAAAAATTACCCTCAGCCAAAGGCACTAGGAAAAAATGTGCAGTAGAAGTGCTTACAAGAGGATCAACAAAATTCTACATCCTATTCAACTGATCTAATCTTCTATGCAGAAAAAAGACAAGAATGACTACCAACCTGCACATGGATCCTTTTTTTTCTCATCACAGCCAAACCTGACTGGCTAATGTGCTGCGAGTCCAAACCACTCAGAGCATCCTTCCTCTGTGCCCCATGGGAGCCTTGAGCCTTTCCATCCATCTTCTTGTTCTGAAAACTTCCTGCAGCCAACCCCCCTAGTGAGCTACGAGAACCAGAGGAAACACCACCACTACTTCTATCAACTGTTGAAGGCCACAATTTTGGTGTAGAGTCGTCACCAAGCATTCGTAGTTTTACTGAGTACCTATCCTTTGCTCGATATAACTCCATTCTATGCCTCTCCACAGCAGTAATGTCCTCTTTAATGTACTGAAGTTCAGTTTGAATCTGGAAAGCGAAGAGCGTCAATTATATGAGAGATCTATGTATAAAATACAACAATAAAACCTGCCAAAGCTCAAGCTACAATCCACCTATGGAAGTGGCCACTATTATTTTAATGAATTTTCCTTCCTTTCAAAAAAAGGGAAAAAAACACCTGCCAAAGCATACTATCTGACAAATATTCTGCCAGTCGAAAAAATCAAAACTTGGAAAGGAAGCCACACACCTCACTGAGCTCATCGACTTTCTGCTTCCTCAGGCAATGCAGGAAATCTAGCAAAATCTGCATGTTTCTCTCAGCTTCTTCTTGCTCCATCTTTCTTTTCTTCTCCGCAAGAAGTGACATAAGGGTATCCACCTCCTTGACTGAAACTTCAAAACCCTGACTACGAAACATAACCACATTTAAGATACAAGTGGCAGCGGATTTGAACATATAATTTCTTTAAGAGTGTCATGAACAGGATGATGTCAGAAGATAAGCTCGTCCTATGACATGACATAATTCATACAACGGTTCCCCAACATGTCCAAAAATAAATCTTTGTTCCAATAAATACAATCAACAACACACATATTACTCTGTTACATATACAGAAAACAGCAATGCCCAAAACTTACTTTTAACGTTGTACTTGCAATAAACATAAGTTCTCCTAACTAAATTATCAAGCAACAAAAATATGCAAGGACCCGGAACTCTAGCTATCAATTATTTCCATTGACAAAAATTTATATGGAGAGGTAATGTAGCAAAAGGAAAAGAGGCCTAAAAAATCTGCTTTAGATTCCTTCCTTGAATTTCGAAATATATTGCCCAATACCTGTTCACTCAGTCCTTACCACCTTTTGCCAGATACTAGCCATTTTCTTCGCACACATCAAGGTAATTACCACTACATTAACTCTATCGAGAGGATTGAATCAATCTTATCAAAACATCACAAACAAAACATAGCAAACTAAACACGAGTTAACAGCATGTACTTGATGCATCTGTACAATAGTACGGTATAATGTAACATTAGAGCATAATTTCGTACTTAAGGCATATGTTATTTAATTGCAATTCCGCTCAAACAAAGTTTACGCGGTCCTAAATTTAAACCACAAGACAAACCGAAGCCGAATAACTGACCTGTAACAACGCACGCCGAAATTGCTCAACAGGAGATGCATATCTCGAAACTTGACGAACCGACGCCTTCTTCAATAGCTACAAATGCGGGCAACAAAACCGTAGACAACAATAAGCTGCATATTCCACAATACACAAACTGACAAACAACAACAACAAACACTCTAATTATACTGCATTTAACCTCTCTTTTTCTATCACTTTGAACTCCTCACACGAATCCTCGAAATCGAACATATAATTATATAAATAAAACAAAAGACGAGAGAGAATTCAATTCACCTTGTCGAGGAGGAAGTTAGGATAGAGCTGATTATTCGTAAGGTGACGACCACAACATGGACAATCACTTTTGTTCCGAAGATGCGTAATGATGCACATGTAGCAAAAACTATGTCCGCACGCTGTGAGAAACGCGTCTTTGATCATCTGCATACAAATCGGACACATCAAATCCTTGTCCGCTTCCGTCGGAGAAACCTCCAATTCGTCGCCGGAATCGGCAGTTTCCGGCGCCGATAGAGGCGGAGCCAGCACCGATAACGGCTTCCCCGCCGGAACTAAGGCTCCTCCAGTGGACGCCTCTCTCTCCTCCATGAGCGGTGAAGTTGAAGGTGATCTGTGGTTGAGTGGTGATTGTGGGTGGGAAGGGTGAGCGGTGAGAGCAGAGGTGTGTGTGACATGAAGAAGAATGGACAAATTGCAATATGGTGTGTGTTTGGCAAATTATATGAGAACTGTATTGGCCCACGTTTCCTTCTTTGGTATCTACTGCTATTGTCCTTGTGTTTTTTTTTGGGGGGGTTGGGTGGCCTTGTTATTTTAGTAACATTTTCCCCAACTCTTCCACACAATCACACCTTAACACCTTACTCACTAACTCTTATGTCTTTGGAGTGTTTTTGACTCGTTTTTATTACTCTTAGAAGGGACTTGAGTACTAGATTTTGAGTTTTGGAAGAAAATATACGGTATTCGACTTATTTTATAATAATATAATGAACGATGTTTGTAATGGATTTGGATTATACCGTGAATTTGAATAATTTTTTATAGTGGGTGATCGATGGAAGATCTATAGTATAGATGGTTAGTGGATCGGGTTTCCTAGCCCAACCCTGACTGGCCCGACCCGTCATTATTGGTGGGCCGGTTACGAACTGTTAAGCATCAACACTAGTCTAGCCTTATTCAACTTGTGCTCCTAGTCTGGTCGCAACTCTGTCCAGCCTTGACCTGCCTACAAAATTAAGAAAATAAAAACAAGGCAGTCTAGATTTTAGTTCATAAAAATTTGATAATATATATGAATAATAAATATTGCTAATATACATGAATATAGGAATATTGATAATATATATGAAAAATGAATATATGAATATTGACAATATATATATGAATAATAAATATTGAAAATATATAAATATATATATATATATATATGAATAATAAATATTAATAATATACATGAATATAGGAATATTAATAATATATATGAAAAATGAATAAAGAAATATTGATAATATATATGAAAAATGAATATATGGATATTGATAATATATATAAAAAAATAAACATAAGAATAATGAATAAGTTGCAAGTCTTAACCCGACCCTAACTCGACCTCTACCCAGCCCTAACCTAGCCCACCATCCATGGCTTGACATATGACAAAGACCAACCTAGGCCGCTAAGGGCTAACATCACCTAGCCTAGTCTTACCTGCCATCGGGGTCGGTCCTGATTTATCAGGCCATGCTCTATGCCCATCTCTAATTTATAGGATAGAAGGGGTATAACTTTTCATAGGTTGTATCATACACCAATGTGTCACTAAATTAGGAGATGCAAGATCATGATGTTCATTAGAATTTTTTTATATTTCTCGAGAGTACCTTATTATATGTACTACCTTTATCCCTCGGGCCTACTAAATAAACATCAATTTTTTTATAAACTTGTCAACTTGTTACTTTCTTCTCTTGATTCGATATTTGACAAGTCTTGACCGATTCGAGTTCGAGTAGCTCACTAATAGCTCAATTTGATAAACACTCCTATAATGAAGAGTTATCAAAAATTAATATATTTAATTATTCATAAATGATGAATTTATCAATATAACAAGTGTAACTAATTATGAGTAATTTTACATGGTACAAATAAAGTAGATATTTAACTTTCAAACAACTAGACCTGTGTTTAGGGTTGGGTTCGGGCCGGGATGTGCTACATACAAAATGAGTTGAGCAGGGTTAAAGAATATGTAAAACGGGCCGAGTTAGGCCAAGCCGGCCCAAATAGTGTATAGTTATATCTATGGAGTTTGATAGTATTGATAGTCTCCCTGTATCACCTCCAATTTTTAGCAGTAAACCTTTGACAATCAAGTGAGAATCATTCATTACCCGGTAGTGTTTATAAGCCTTGAAAACTATTGACCCATTATTGACCCGCCTTGATCCTTTGAATACCCATTGAAACATGACTTTAAAAAATTAACCCAATTAAACCCATAATTAAATAAACCTATTTATAAAGGGGCCAATTAAGGGCCATTTGAACAACTTTACAAACAACCGGTAGTGTTAATTGGCACAAAAGGCTAGTTGGAGTCCGTGGAGACTAGGAATGGAAATGGATCGGAGTCGGAGCGGATCCAACAAAATCCGAATCCGATCCGATAAGTCCGTGGACTTTAATTTTGGATCCGAATCCGACTCCGAATCCGCAAACTCCAACTCCGAATTCGAATCCGAATCCGATCTGATCCGACGGACCTCCGAATCCGATCCGTTGGACCTTCGAATTTGATCCAAAAATTAATATTTTCTTACCTATTTTTTGTTAATTTCATTACTATACTATAATTCCTTTATAACATATAAAGTAAATAAAAAAATTTACACAACACAAGCAAATGCCATGGTTTTTTTATTTTTTTATTTAATTTTTTTATTTTGGGTTATTATATTTGGTCTTTTTTTTAGTACTAGCCTTAATACTACTAATTCGGATCGGACTATCGAACTCGGATCACAATCGGGTCGGATGTAATACAATATCCGAATCCGATACATCTCTTATTCGGAGTCGGAGTTTTTTTTATCGGATTATGAGTCGAAGTTTTTGTGAACGGGTTTGGATCGAATTTTTTCCTTCGGATTAGATCGGACTCGATTCGGATTGAATTGATATCCTGGGACTCAGTAATTGGCACAACTGAATCACTGATAGTGAGGAATGAGACCGGAGTATTTTAGTAGGGGCCATACTGACAAACCTTCCGGAGTTGGGTTCTTAGTTACTTGCACTTCTTCCCTCCCTCCTCATTTCCATTTTGCATTTCCGAAATCGGTCTTTGATCTCACACATTTCTGCACAAAACCCTAGAAAAACCCCTCGTTTTCCGTTTTCCGTTTCCGCTCTCCGCTCTATTATCTCAGGTATAATCTCTCTAATCATCTGCACAATTTTGTGGTTCATTCATCTTGCATGCCCACCTCTTTCTTCTGAAAATTCATACTTTTCTTCACTTTGTTTGTTGCTTACAATGTTGATAATCCTGCATTCTTCGATTTCAAATTTATTGGCTCTTTTTAAAAAAAATATTTAATTTTTGTGTAAATTTGATTGATTTGGTGTGTTTTTGAGTGAAATTAGGAAGTGGGTTTGACTTAATTATGGAAATTATTGATACCCTTTCGAAGAAACATGTATAGATTATTGTTTTGGTTCTAATCAATTTGGGGCTGATGAGATTGTTGCCTGTTGGTATGGCTTAGTTTTAAGAAATTACATGCTAATGAGTGATTGAAAGGGTTGATTGGTCGAAACATAGAACGGGTTCGCAAATCGTAATGCCATGAGAACGAAAAAGTTGTCGAATGCACAATACTAGACGTGCTGGAACGTTTTAAATTTTAATCTCTGATAAACACATTGCATTATGAATGATACTGTTGTGAATTGTGATAACGAAAGAAAGAGATAAATATCAAAGATTTCGGGTTAAGCAGGCGCTTCTGTGTCATTAAAAGGGTTTCAATGAATCAGAAAAGAACTGTAGCAGATGCATGAAGAAGGTCATAGTGCCTTCCTTTCTACCTATTTAAAGTTTTAAAGGAAGCTAGGAACGATACGTTTCTGCTGAAATTGGTTTTAATGCGTATTTGAAAACTTTCCCTACCATTTTTTTTTTGTTGTCTTAAGCATTTTATGACAGTTTGATAAGCGTAATTTGAGAGTATTTTTTTGCTGTTCTTGATAAGACCTTGGCCTTCTTCATCCATAGGCCCAATTTTTTAGCAGTTTCTAAAACTAACAATGCCAACTTTTTTGGGTTACTATTGGTGTTTGGTGCTGAAGTATAATGGTCAATTGGTTCTAGTATGACACAGGGACAGGTTTTTGAGCCAGATCAGTTGCAAATTTCACCTCCTTCAGCTCTTCCCTCATTAAATAGGGTTGACTCTCCGGTGCCCAACATTATGTGCAGACCGGGTTTTGGGACCACTGGCCGTCACATTACAGTGCTTGTGAACCATTTGAAGGTTTCTTTTGAATCACCAGATGCAACATTCTTTCAATATATGGTATGCTGCCTTGGAGTCTATTGTGCCATCAAAAACTTTGATTGTGCTGTGGAGAGTTGAAGCCGTGTTGTTTTTTTTCAGGTTAAGATAACTTCTGAAGACGGTAGAACAATTGAAAGCAAGTCGTTTCGCGTAAAGATCATTGATAAGCTCTTCCAGACATACTCATCTGAATTAGTTGTGAAAAAATTTGCATTCGATGGAAATGAGAATGTGTATACTGTTGAGTCTCTGCCACAGAAAATTTCTGGATTTACTATAACCATTGAAGAGTCAATTGGACTGAGGTGCCTCTTGTGTTATTTCTGTTACTCTAAAATATGATTTGGAGAAAATGGCCCTAACATTGTCAATATATGCTTGACTGTAGTGCTGATAACCTTAGTGAACTTACGAAGAAATCTAAGCATTCATTTGCCCCGAAGCTTTTCAAAGTGGAGTTCAATAATTGCTGTGAAATTCCTGTAAAATCAATGGCTCTAGCATCTGAAGGACATTACTTATGTGAAATCCGGGATGCACTAAGGGTTCTCAATACCATTTTGAGGCAGCAGGCCATTAATAAGTACTATCTCTGTGTGTGTGTCTTCATGTCCGTGTGTGCTTTTGGCATTAGCTTCAGTTTCATTTTTTTTTTGTCTTTTACTTTGGCTACTATATGCAGGGGGTGCCTGTCGGTTAGACAGTCATTCTTTCAGGATGACTCGAGGAACTGCTATGAGGTTGATGGAGGTTTAGTTGGCTTGCGTGGATTTGATTCTAGTTTTCACATGACAAGAGCAGGATTGTCACTTAATTTGGGTACTGAAATTTGTCAATTGATCCCTTCACTCTTATATTTCAGCTTTCGTGCATTTGTGATTGTGACAGACATTGTCATAACCTTCTATGCAGATGTTGCTATGACCCTAATTCTGAAACCTGGACCTGTGCTTAATTTTTTACTGGCTAACCAAAGTGTGAAGGAGCCTCGCTTTATTGACTGGATAAAGGTAATAAAGCATGCCATTTTCTGATTAAATGTGTCGTCCTTGAATATGTGGTTGTTGCATTTTGATGCTATGATCTTTTCAGGCTAAAGGAATGTTGAAGAACTTGAGAATTAAGACAAGCCATACTAACAGGGTATACAAAATTACAGGCTTGAGTGATAAACCATGCTACCAGCTGAGGTACGTACATGATTATTGGTAGATAGTCTCTTAAACATGAGTCCTGTTTTGTGACTTAAAAAATTCCTTTACCTGTCTGCTAGTTTTCCTCTCAAAATTAAAGATGATAATGATTCCAAGGAAGAGCAATTTCAGGAGATTACTGTGTACGAATATTTCCTGAAACATCGTGGTGTGGTCCTAACTTATTCAAAATACATGCCTTGCCTTGATGTTGGCAAGCCAAATCAGCCCATTTATCTACCAATTGAGGTGTGTCAAAGTTGTTATTCCTCAAATTGTCACTGGTTTCTTCACTTGACCCTTTCTGTTAATCGTAAAAACATAACTGATCAGTTTTATTGTGTTTTCCATTTTTATTTATTTAATCCAGCTCTGCTCACTGATCTCACTTCAACGCTATAGGAAATCGCTGTCTCCAACCCAGCAAATAGTTTTATTAGAAAAAACCAAGTTAAAGCCCCATGACCGAATGAAAGCCCTCTCAGATGTAAGTTTCTCCTAGCTTGACTGAAGTAGCATCCACATTTTCTTGTTTGTAGCTAAATTTCACTTAGATTGGCAGGCTGTGAAGAACAACCAGTATGAAAATGACCCATTGCTGGTTGCTTGTGGCATTTCTATTGAAAAGAAATTCATGCAGATTGCTGGCCGTGTCCTTCAACCACCCAAGGTACTAGTGCATGTTTCAGTAATAAGGGTTTGTTTAGATTCTTTGACTTCTCCAAACATCATTGGAGGCAGTTTATCCGCATTTATCTGTTCATTGTGCAGATAAAGGTTGGCAGAGGTCAAGAATGCATGCCTGATGATGGCCGATGGTCCTTTAAGAATAAAGTAGAGCCTTGATAATTGAAGCGTGTTTGTGTTGTCTTTCTGAATGCTTGGTTAGATTATTTCTGTGCATATAATTTGAATAGCTAATGTGGCAATCCTGCAGCAATTCCTGGAGCCTGTTACTATTAAGTGCTGGGCTATTGTTAACTTTTCTGCTAGTTGTGATACAAGCTTTCTTTCCCGAGAACTCATTAATTGTGGACGGAGCAAGGGCATGGTAGGTTAAGGTCTAAATGCTATTCAGCACAGAGTCTTAGTTATTTTTTAGTGTACTCTTCCCTGATTTTACAAACATATCAGGATATTGAACGACCATATGCATTAATTGAAGAGAATCAGCAGATGAAGAAAGCCAATCCTTTGGAAAGAGTTGATGCAATGTTTGAGAAGTTACAGGATAAGCTCCCAGATCAACCAGAATTCATTTTGTGTGTATTGCCAGAGCGTAAACTTTCTGATTTATATGGTATACATTTGATTTCTGGTTAGCTCCTTTTGGATTTTTAGTTATACCTTTTTACTGGTGCATGAGTTGGCTTGTAATATACCTTGACACTCTCTGTTTTATGTAGGACCTTGGAAAATGAGAAGTTTGAGTGTCTTTGGGGTTATAACACAATGTGTTTGCCCTGTCAAAATAACTGAACGATATCTCACTAATGTTCTTCTTAAAATTAATTCTAAGGTGAGTTTGATGTGAATTTATGGGCCAAGATTGTGTTCAGAACTCATTTTGATTCTACATCACTTTATAGCTTGGAGGTAAGAATTCTTTATTGGCGATAGAGGAGCCCTGTTTTGTCCCCCATGTGAAGGAAATTCCAACCTTGATATTGGGATTGGACGTCTCTCACGGTTCATCTGGTCGTTCAGATTTTCCTTCAATTGCTGCGGTAAGTAGTTACCTATTTTCTTAAAATCAAAAATTTTGAACATTTAAATGTTATCCATTTTCTGTGGCCATATCTGCTGCCGTGTGTTTTATCTAAATTTTCTCTGCACATACTCTGTCATATCATGCTCTCGAAATTCTGGGAGACATTAGTAAATTTCAAGTTTCTGCCTACTTTTGGTCTATGGTAGGTTGTTGGGTCCCTTTCTTGGCCACTTATATCAAGATACAGAGCAGCTGTGAGATCTCAGTCTCCAAGAGCTGAGATAATAGATTCATTGTACAAGCCTAATGAAAATGGAGAGGATACTGGTATCATAAGGTAACATTCTCACAATTCAGCTTCATTCTTACCAGGCAGTGTTTTATGAGGAATTTTTGTTCTTGGGGGTATTTTCAAAAAAAATCACACACCAAGTTCTTATGATGTTTATGCTGTATTTCTGATCTCAGTCACTGTGTTTCAGGGAGTTGCTAATAGACTTCTTTGTTACAAGTGAGGGCAAAAAACCTAAGCAAATCATAGTTTTCAGGTACTGGTAATTGCTGTGGGAAAAATTCTTTAATTACTTATTGCTCCTTTAGTAACACTTGGGAAAGATAAGGTCTTGATTCTCTTGAATTACTTTGAATCTCGGGCTATACATACTTGTGCTCTACTTTAATTGAATTATGGTCACTCAATTTATGCCATGGTTCCATTTAGATCTTTAAAAATTTCAAAGTTCGGAAAATGGCTTAGAGGCATTAAGTTTTGGTTGTGAGTAGGATACTACTATAACCCCTGTACTTCTCTGCAAAAGCTTTTCCTCCATGGTACACGTCTCTTCTTTTATCCTGTTATATACTCTGTCAGAATTCCTATCTACACCGTGGAGATCTTCAACTGTTCCTAGTTTAGATCATTATATTCCTGTTTACTAAGTATTTACTTTTCTATTTACTTCCATACCTTTTGTAGGGATGGAGTAAGTGAATCACAATTCAATCAGGTCCTCGACATTGAACTGGAGCAGATAAAACAGGTTACTTGGCTTTAGATATAAATGTCTTGCTTGTTTAAATATGTTAGTACTGACTTCATTGCTGTACATCTTTCTATTCCATGAGACAAATATGTTAACTGATTATTGTATTTGTAGTGTGCAATTAGGAAAAATTGTTGCTGTCCTTGCATATATTTTGAGAGTATTCAATTTTTCATGGAATTTAAATGTTCAATGGAGACACATTCACATAATCCTTCTTATGCAAAAACTTAAAGGAAGATTATTAATTATGGGGCCTCTAAACTCTGAAGGGCATGTTCACTTGAACCATTGAGAAATTGAGGGGATCCTTGAAGATTATTTCAATTTGACTTGGAAAATAATATCTGATTAGGCATGTCAATATTCATGTTTACCATCATGGCTTCCTGCTATGTGTGAGTCTTCATAGGTGATCACTTTTAAGATTATGAAATAAAGAAAAAAGCTTGTGTGTTTGCAAGTTCTGAATCCCGGATCAAGAAGAGTGTAAATGTACAGTTAATGATAGGAGTTGGTAAATATTGGTATTTGACTTGAGGGTGAAGCTGGTGTATCAGTGTATGTAGTTTTGACAGATTCTTGCATTACTAACCATTCTATTTTGGTGTCCCCATTGAATATGTTATGCAAATTTGTATTGTTGATGGATGAACAGTAATATGGCCGAATTGTCTATCCGTTTCCTGCTTTCTGTACATGTCTTATTGATTCAACTTTCTAGCATGGGCAATAATTGATGGAACAAATATAGCAATATCTTTAAGAAACCTAGAAACATTTGGGGACATCCAAAACTATCAGGTACGAGCAATTTGGGATGGACCAACAGAGATACACAGTATATTTTTAGGGATCTTGAAAATGTCAATTTTCTTAAGTATGTACAATTTTTTTCTTGGTCTTCCATTGTCCCATGCCCTTCCAAGCACACTCTCTTCCCCAAACCACCCCCTCCCTCTTGTGACTCACACACATACTCACATTCATACCATGGGGTATGTATATGGAAGATGAAGTGAAAGGCTTTCCATTTCATTTGAGTTTGGAAGGGATCTCAATTTGAGTTCCCAATTAGTTGTGGGACTGCGGATTTTTCTTTGAGTTTGATTCATTTTGACTTTATCAAATCTTCAATCCCCCCAAACTGCTCTTCTTGGCCCTCAATTTCCCTTTGGATGATTAAACCACCTGCCTCTTTGTATACCCAATTAGGGGGAATTTTTTTTATTTATGAAAAGTATTTCCTTGCATTTCTTATTTATGTGAATTCCTGAGCTTTATTGACTTCATTAGACAATAGAATATCTTGTTCTCTCGAGGACCATGAATTCCTCCCTTACCCTACTCTCCTTTGGAACATCTGCAAAGTTTTTGAAAAATGGTTTCAATTTTTCAAATTAAGAAGAGTCAGCTGTAGCAATAACAGCTTTTTAGTACTAGTTCCTCAGTAATGTGGTCATTTTTTTTTTCTTTTTAGGCTTACCTGGGTCTTGGAGAGGCAGAACTTCCAAAATTTACTGTAATTGTAGCACAAAAGAGACACCATACTCGACTGCTTGATGTGGGGGCTGCTGCCAATGTACCTCCAGGTATGTGTGTGCCATTTTTGTTCATGGTTTGCTGTTTATTGTATCTGGTTTGTTATACTCTGCTACTTTCTTCAAACTTTTGTATTGCCTCTCTCCCTCTCTCCCTCTACAGGGACAGTGGTGGACACTGAAGTTGTGCATCCAAGGAATTATGATTTCTACATGTGCGCTCATGGAGGGATAATTGTAAGTTTTCAATTTTCTGTTTATTTATTTATTGAGAGTTGTTCCTGTCAAAGTGAACATACTCGTGTTACCTTGTTCTGTGGGACCTATTTTACAAAACATGGGGCTTGTACAAGGTTTATTTATATCTTGTTCGAGACTCTACATTACATACCTTAGAAAGAAAATAAATAAAGTATTTGTATATAAAGTTATATATGGAAATACCTTTCACTTGTAATTACCATGCATTTCCAAGAAGGATCTGAACATTAGCAGGTAAAGGATGAGGTGTTTCAAAAATAACTTAAAAAGTAGAAATTTATTTGTAAAGGGAGGGAATGTTTTCTTACTAGATTTGGCTTCAATTCCATGTTAATCAATTATGTTCACAAAGTTTCTGACTTTGTGATGTTGCAAAAATTTGAGCACCACATATTATAGTCGGCTTCTTTCTTTTAAATTCGTAAAATGTGTTTGGTGATAGTAGATTATCTAAATTCGTAAAATGCCTTTGGTGGTAATTAGTCTCTGTGTGCCTTTTTGTTCTTCCTTACCTTTACATTGTTAATTTAATTCCTTTCCTCTATTGTTTACATGAAGGGGACATTGCGACCTGTTCATTATCATGTACTCCTTGACGAGATCGGTTTCTCACCAGATGAGCTTCAAAATTTTATTCACACTTTATCCTACGTGTGAGTTACTAATGCTGCGTCATTTTCCTTTTTAACTTCCCCCCTCAGCTGTCTTTATCTTGATAAATTGAAGTTTTGTCCTCATTCAGGTACCAAAGGAGCACTCATGCTACCTCAGTTGGTGAGTTGATGTTTGTTTGTGTGAGCAGCATTATCTGTCTGCAGACATGTAATCATGGGCTGTCTCCTAATTTTCTTTCTTTTTATTTCTCCCCCCTATGCAGTGGCACCTATTTCTTATGCCCATCATGCTGCCCGGCAAGTAGGACAGTTTGTCAAATATGACGATCTTCCTGAGAAATCTTCTGAGAACAATGGCTTCACGTCCACAGGAAGGATCCCTGTCCTGGAGCTACCCAGGTTGCATGATAACGTCAAAGATACCATGTTTTTCTGCTAAACTGATCACGGTCTTCCTTAACTAACGAGGCAGAAATGTGAATAGTCATTTTTTGTATATATGCCGTACTGGCGTTCTGCGAAACTGTAACCTTATTCGAGGTGGGTTTGACAATGCTGGTGTGGTCATGTGAATTTTCAGGTTATAATTTCGGCTACCTTGTAAAATTGGTTTAGAAAAATTTTGCTTTATTGTGCTTCAAGACTTTTAAGAAAGTTTTCTGATACCGTTGTGAGTAGAAACTTTTGCCTTTAAACCTACGTAGGCTAATGCTTATGCCATTTTGCGCAATGAGTCACTCTAATTATCTATTTTGTCCGTTTCTTTCTTTTTGTCGCTTAAAAATTTAATAATATTTTTATAAAAATAATATATTTAAATGAAATATTATTAGATATATCTCAATACAAATTTTTAGAAAATCAAGTTTTTTTATAATTTTGTCTTATAGATTTGGAGACTAAAGTATTTAAAGTTATGTTTAGGAAACCATGTCCTCTATTTTCTCTCATACTCCTATTATTGTTTGTCTCTTTAGTTTGGCATAGGATGCAATTCTTAGGTTTTTTTTTTAAAAAAAAAAATAATCTACACGTTATGACTAGAGTCAATTCTCCGTGTATTGGCTTGAAGTCAATTTTGGACCTAAAGAACCAATGGTTCATATTCTTTGTTGTTGTCTATGTGAACAACAAAGAAAGTATTAGGGGCTTATTATTTACCTCTTCCAAATTACTCCAACTACTCCCCAAATTTCCTATTCTACTCTCCTAATCCTTATCCATCCATTAATTCTCTTTCCTTCTCTAACACCACCATCACCATCATCCTTGTCGCCGCCGCCGCCAAAGCCCATGCAGAAGTCATTTCCTTCGTCGGAAATATTTTTTCGAAGTCGTGAAAAGAGAGTAATAATTAATACCATCGCCGCCAAAATCTTATGTCGAAACCTATTATAACAAAAAAAAAATTACCTAACAATTTTTTTTTAAAAAAAAGTCGGGCAGCCCCTAGCTGTTTTTCTTGGATGACTAGCCCAAGGGCTTGACGTTTTTTTTAGACGGCAAGCCCTCCAGCAGTGCGACTTTTTTATTTTTTTCTGATTAACGTATTTTACCTACAACGTTGTGGTTGACGGCTCGTCCATAATTTTGGTGTTTTCGACATCAAGAAAATCAATTTTCGTGTCGCGGTTTATGAGTTTCCGGCGAGCTTGATGGTCAACGACCTGGTGGTCGGAAATTGTATTAAGGTTCGTTTTTACGGAAAAGTGAAGTGGGAAATAAGAATTGAAGTGTAAGTAATTCGATTTTATTTAAATGCTTTAAAGGCCAAAATCGTTATTGTGGGGGGCAGTTTGATCAATTTTGGGGCGGTGTTTAGCGCCCCACAAGTATTATTTCGTTTATAATATAAGTATGTAGATCGAATATAAGTATGAAAATTTGATATTTTATAATGAGATGTATGTAAAAAGATTGTACTTGAATATTTTTTTTTCTTATAACAAGATAAAAATTAACACTTAAATATTTTAAATTTTAACTATATAAATAGAAATAAGACAAATACAAAAAAAAAATAATGTTATAAAAAGTGGTTATCACAACTCTATGTAACCAATCTAGGCGTCTCTATGCAATTAGGCCTAGCACATGGCCCCAAATTCGTGGGACCCCAAATTTTAGTAGTCAAATTAATCTGTGAAATGACTTTTTATGCTTCTCAATGACGCTGCCAAATGACTTTTGATATTCCTTTCACGTCATTCATCTCTCAATTATACAACTATTATTTCCCCCATCTGTCGAAAATTACCTCAATGAATAAGAAATCTTTATGACACAACCTAAAATAAAAAATAATTAATAAGGGACGGATTAAAATAGAAAATGGGATAATATTTGAGAGACGGAGTAAGTATAACTTTTGTAAGCTAATAAAATTATAAAAATATTTAGGAAGAATTACATCATTAGTTGCGCATAGACCTGTGCATTAGGTTGGATCAGAGCCGAGATGGGTCACAAGCAAAATGGGTAGGGTCGGGTCAAAGAAGATGCAAAACGGGCCGAGTCGGACCAAAGAAAATATATAATGGGCCAAGTCGGGTCGGGCCGTCCAAAGAGAGTATAATTTTAATCTATAGACGGGGATAGTTTACGTGGATCACCTCCAATCTTTGGTAATGGATTACCAGTAAGTAAGTGGAAATAATTCGTAACTTGATATTGTTTAAAAGTCTTGAAAACTATAGGCCCATTATTGACCAGACTTGACCTATTAAAAACCCAATAAAACATAATCCTTTAAGAGACCAACCCATTAAGCCCATTATTAATTAGACCCTTTTACAAATGGGTCGATCAATCCATTTGAACAGGTCTAATTGCAAATATAAATCACGTACGTATGAAAAATTTACTAGTCTATTCCTCGGCCCCTCGTAGGGTTGCTTTTCCTTGATTTTCATTTTCTGTCCAGAAACCCAAGTCAAAAGTATGACCTGAGACCCCACAAAGCCACCAGTCTAAAAGACAAAAAGGCCCCTGCCTCCATCTCAACTCCAAGGCTAATGTTGTCTTTACAATCGAAGTAAACTATAATCAACTATATACATGAATGAGTGAGAAAAGAATATCATAATTTCACTCCAAAAAGAAAAAAGAACAGGAATAAGGATTAGAAAAGATCCCAAAAATATTGTTCACCTCCAAAATTAACACATCATCACGTTTCCTTAATTCTAAAGGGATTCCCAAACTTTACTTTACATTTTATTTAACAAAAAATCTTATATTTAAAGGGGATATAATAAAATTATTATAGGTATCCCTTTACAATATATTTCAAGCGTTGTCAACTTTAAGAGGTATTTTTTTATATTAAAAAGTAGTTTTTATTGGAATATAATAACTTTATTGTTTGTACCATTTATGAATACAATGCATGTAATATATTGTATTTATTTTAACATAATCATATTCATATTCATATTCAAAATCAATCATAACTTTCTAATATTCATTTAAGTAATATAGTAATATAATCCGAAGTAATATACTATAATTAAAGAGAATAATGTGTTAGATATTTCACCTCAAAAATAACTAAAAAAGTTGGTCATAAAGTTAGTTATATTTCCAAAAATCTTATTCTTCACCTTATAATACTCGTAGTTAAAAAGTTTGATAGGTCCATAAATTCTTTGTCTCCCTGCTTTCCACTCTATTTTATTTTCCCCTCACTTTTTTTATTTTTTTATTTTTTTATTTTGGCCTCTCTCTCTATATTTTCTCTTCATCTTACACTCCGTGTTGTTCGTTTTTGTTGGTCTGAAACTTTAATATTCCTCTGAATTCTGGGTTTTTATTTTTGTAAGTGGGGTTGGTCATATAACAATGCCTGATAATCGCAAAAATCAAAGCAATGTTACCACAATTCCGACCAATGGACCAACCCATAACATCAAAGGTTTGATCTTTACTAATTTTTTATGGTTTTTGTATAATATATGATCTGATTTTCATAGTCATTTGTATGATATTGTAATCATGATATGTTTATCTTGATGATCTGTTAATGGGATTATGTTTGTTTGTTCACTGAATTTCGGTAATTTTTTAATAATGCGTGGTTTTCTAAAATAGAAGGGATGTCGAGGATGAAAAGAGAGAAAAAAGAAGTGATGGAAGGAGTGGGGGAATACCCAGTTCGTCCAACTGAAGCTGATTGCATTTATTATTTGAGAACTGGGGTTTGTGGTTATGGCTCGAATTGTCGCTATAATCACCCAGTAAATCTTGTTGTTCAGGTAATTTTTTTAAATTTTTACTGTGATTTTTAGCGTTTGATTTTGTTGGGTTTTTTATTATGTAATTTTCATGTTTTTTTTTATTGTTGTATAAGTTAAATTTTTATTTTTGTGTATGTGATCAAGTGATAACTATTTGATTGTGATTGTTGGCTTGTTGGGTTTTAATTATGCAAATTTTCATATTTTTGTGGTTTGTGCGTATGTGTGTGTGTGTGTGTGTGAGAGAGAGAGAGAGAGAGAGAGAGAGAGAGAGAGATAGAGAGAGAGAGAGAGAGAGAGAGAAAGAAAGAGAGATCAACCATTGTGATTGTTGATTTGTTTGTTTGATGAATACCCTTTAAAAAGTTGTAATTTTTTAATGGGGGAATGTATTAAGTTTGATGAGAAAAGCGGGAATATGATGAAGGGTTTGTTGGATTAATTTAATGAGGAGGGAGGAGGATTATTTTATTAGTGTAAAATGCTGATTGGTGTTTGAGATTGCTATGAAATCTGCTATCGTATGAGTGTTCATGTGATGTTTTGTGTGGTTTTTGCAGACTGCCCAGGATGGAAGTGAGCTTCCTCAGAGACAAGGAGAACCTGATTGTGGGGTATGAATAATGTGTCAATTTTATCTTTTCTTATTTTACTTTTTTGGGGTTATTTTTCAACTTCTTTGGTTGGATTTCTTCCATATTGTGAATGTGCCTTACATTGTTTGGAAGTTGTTTTAGTGTTTGTACTTGATAGTTGGTACCACATCTGTCCTAGCTCCTTTAATTCTTTCATTTTTTTTTCAAACTAGGGCCTTGTCATAATTGAACGTTGAAACTTCATGTTTAAATGGAAAAAGAAAAATTGTATTGCTTGGTTTACTAATTTCCTTTGAAATGATGAAAAAACTATGACTCTTCTTTGTCGAATTTTCTAAGGAGCTATGACCTCGTCGGTACAAGTATAAATGAATGAATTGTTATGAACTAATGGGACATGAAATACCTCATGTAGAACTCTTTAATAAGTGATGATTATTCACTTGCAAATGCGTGTTTCTTAATTTGTTGACTTGATTTTCATATCCTTTTGTTATCACTTGTTCTGTTGTTGTTGATATTATAGAGAAAGAACATTGATGTTGATAATTTCTCCTTCCGTCCCATGAGTTTTCTACTTGTTCAAGGTCAACTCAAAATCTTTGACTATGTTTTCAATATATATGTGTGGGGAAAAAGCATGTGCGATCCTGTTGGATTTGTTTTTAAAGTTATACATAATATCAACTTTCCACTATTTTTATTATCACCTTATTAATTGTATAACTAGTCAAATATGTGTCTTTGAGAATGTTAAAGCTTAGATGTTAGCTTATATGTTAGATGGAGAGAGCACATGTTTCTCTATAGAGGTGAGTTTACCTTGTAAATATATAATGATACACGCCTGTGGGAAACATTCAGTTATTCACCACTTAATTCACCAGCAGTATTTGCATAATTTGTAATTTGTAACTGCAAAAAATTTGTAGACATCATATTGACTTACAATTTCTTTTCTTTGGTAAGTTTAAGACAACATTCAATGTTGTTTTTCTCATAGTTATTATTGTGATTAATATGTTTTCTCTTGTGAAGTTTTGGATAATGAAAAAGCTAGGAGCTAAATTTCTTGCACTTATAAATAATCTGCTTAAATGCTCACTTTTCTCATTGACTATAATCTTAGCTGTTTCCATACATAGATAGAGAATATAGACTTTAAATGATGTGATAATATCTTGCTCAAGTAATCAAAAGAAAAAACTGCAAAAGGGTATATGTATATGATTTTTAAATTAGAGCGTACGTGAATAGTATTATGCAACTCCTCAGGTTCCTTTTAGTATTTTTTGACTTGGCGTTTTTATTTTGTCATGGATTGGTGTGCCTATTATTGTCATCCTGTTCAATTTCCAGTTAATGTTTAATGTTTTTGGAGGCATAGTATTGACTGGAAACGGCATTACTTCCCCAATTGGCTTAATATGAATGTATATTTTCTATGTCCATATTGAAATTTTGTACTTAGCAACTGAGATGATACATTATATGTTGTTCTGAACACTTGGCTTCGTATATGTCAAGTTTTTAGTTATCCAATCCATTTATGGTGCCCAATGGCTCATTCGATTGAACCTTCTGTGGACTTGTTGAAGGATGGATCTCTAGTTATTTTTGTTTCTCTGTCCTATTGTCATTCCTCAGAAGATCAAACTGATTGGTAAAACTTTGCAGTTTTATTTGAAAACGGGGACCTGCAAATATGGCTCATCATGTAAATTTCATCATCCTTTGGACAGGCGTGGTGCTGGACCAGCGTTGTTTAATACTTTAGGTCTACCTATGCGCCAGGTGCCTGTCTCTTCAATTTATATATTGCTTTCTTTTGCCTAGCTATCTTAACTTTACATGTATTCTAGTGGTATGTCAGTTTTTTTTTTTTTGGTATAATAACAATTGCATTTTCTCTCCAGGGGGAGAAGCCTTGCCCTTATTATATGAGTACGTACACATGCAAGTTTGGAACAGCTTGCAAGTTTGATCATCCCCAACCTTCATCACTCAAAACTCCGTCACCTACACATGGACCTGCTGCTATAGGGACAATGAGCTCTACTTTACCTTCTACTGGCATTCCTAATGTTGGCACATACCCACCATGGCCAATGTCAAGCTCATCATATGTTTCATCATCCCATGTTCCTGGTCCACAGACATATATGCCTATTGTCTTCCCTCTTCTGCAAAGTCCTCAGCCTTCCCAAAGCTGGAACAGTTACATGGTGAGTAAGCATTCAATCTTCTTGACGTCTATAAGTAAGTCAATATACCTCATTTGTAGAGACTGTTTACATGACACACTTCATTGTAGTAGAATTGTAGATACAGGTCCTGATTGCTTTAGTATTTCCTTTTGTTTGCTGATATTGTTCTCCATCGATATGCTAAATTTATTATCAGTGGTTATCACTGATCTTTTAGCAGCCTGTAGCTATTCTTGCTTTCTGTTTGATTGATGTTTTTCTGTTTTTTGAATTTTTTTTCATGTTTGAGATTAATCATTTGTACAGATTTGATAATTTGTTTTGAGTCTCGAAACTTATTGAGCATGGATGAGTTTGTATTTGTAGTATATTATCTATGGCTTTCAACTTCTGTTTCATAAAAAAAATTATTGGAAGTTTCATGTGATTGAACTTATTTTATACTTGATCCACTCAGTATTCCCTTTCAATGTTCTCCCAGTCAGCAAATGTGATTTTGAATCCTTTTTTTATTCCTTGCTTTAGATTTTTACAGCTATTCTTACATTTGTTTCATATCCAGCAATATGGTGCTTGCGTGACTGAAGATCCCGATTTATTGTACTTTGCTTTTGCTTTATGGCGCTGTTATCTCATCTAGAATTATGTGAAAAATCTGTTTTCATGCTCTGCAAACAGAAAATGTTTCCCTGTTTCCTATCAGATAATGATGGTGTAATAATAAGATGTAGGCTTATTATCTGTCATCACCCCCATCTTTCACTTGCCAATTGCGAAGACAACAATTTCCAGGTTGCTTGCTTATGAGGCTATATCATGTATTGTAAACTAAGGTGATTTAACATGTGATTTTTGCTTGAATATGATTATAAAGAGATTTTTACTGTGATTTATTGTATTTGGTTCCCAAATTCTTAGTTGTTGGATATTATGGTGAAGCTAAATTTGGATGCCATTTTGTTCTACTTATGGTATGATTTGACTCTAAGTAATAAAAATATTACTTTGTATATTTACTCTTTTTGAGTCTTTTTTACATTACGTATCAGTTTAGTCTGCAACTTAGCTTTAGGTTACATGATGTGACCTGAGTAATGGCAAGGGATTTTGTGATGTTTGTCATTATTGCTTTATTTGTGGGCCGAAGAAAGTCTCATTGTCTTCTTTTACTTTATTGCAAGCTTCCTTCTTTACTTTTTAAATTCTTTGAATCTTTCATGACTTGAATGGTGGGCTCTTGAGAATGGTTGAAAAAGTTGTCAGAAAGTATCTGATATATGGTGGGGGTAGTTTTACTTGGATACCTTTCTGGAAGTTATTTCAATTTTTTTTGCTTTGTAAAAAAATAATGATTCTTTTGTATTTTTTTTTGTTCATTGAATTTGAACTATTGATTCATTCATATGTCAAAATTCCAGCACTTGCTATTGCACTTCCTATTAATAGTAAGAAATGCAGTGTTGTTGCCAGACCTTTGGTTGATTTTGTGCAGTTTTACCCTTAGAATTGTTGGATATTTTGTTTGTACCTGGTGTTATTTGAAGGCTTATATGTTACTATTGAGTGTACCTGGTTGTTTTGTTAAAAAAAAAAAAAAAAAATCTTCTCCTTTTTCTCATTATTTTTCCCAGTGTGCAAGTTTCAAAGTTGCTTATCAATTTCATGGTTCCATGTGTTGACCAGAGAAACATGACCTCGGTATCTGCTTCTAATATGATGGTGCAAAACTTTGTTTATAACTCTAAGATTCAAGGTGAATTAGTTACTGGAGGAGGGATTGACTTGTTGAAGCAGGCTATCTCTAATCTTCCAGAAAGACCTAATCAGCCAGAATGCAAGTTTTTCATGAGCACTGGAATCTGTAAATTTGGATCGAATTGTAAATTTCATCATCCTAAAGAGAGGATCACTCACAATCTAGGTCCACATGGGCTCCCCTCTAGACCGGTAAAATGTTACTCTCCTCTTGCATATTGAAGTTTCCTGTTATGTAGCTTAGTCTTTGCATCTATTGAATGTACTTTGATTGTTGGCATCTATCCCTTAATAAGAAACTTTGTTGAGTGATTCATTAATGCCTCTGATTGTTTCTGCATAATTCTAAAAAGGAAAATTTAAGGTTATGCATTCCCAAATTGGATCCTACACTCAAGAGGGTTTTGTTCATCATTTAATTTAATCTCATTGCATGTACTCACTTCTTATCATTTAACTGCTTCACATTAACGACTAAAGTGTTCAGAAAAAAGTATTCACGATGTTCATATTGGATGGTCACTAGAGTACCATTTGTCCATAACAACTGTAGACGCTGCGTGATGGATTCCTGAATACTGTAACACGAGTTTGGGTTTGATTTTACAGGGAGGAGATCTATGTAATTACTTCAGCTCGCATGGCATCTGCAGGTATGGACCGACTTGCAAATTCGACCACCCAATGTTTGTTGCCAACTACTTTTTTGGCATGCCATCTGTATCAATGGTGGATCAATCCTTCTTTCCTAGTGGAAGGAACATGATCGTATCCTACTCAACAGAGACTTCTCATTCAAAATCAACAAAGATCACTGACTGGATCCAGGAACATGATTCTGTTTCAGAGAATACTCAGAAAAATGTGATAAAATCTGCGGAAGATTCTTGTGGAAAGGTTGATGATGATCATCCAAATGCTGCTGCTGGCTCAACTGCATGTGAACTTCCTTTGGATCAATCAGAATAAGTCATGATCTTTCTGCTTCCCCCCCCCCCCCCCCCCCCCCCCCTCCCCCTCTCTCTCTCTGTCCGACACAAAAATCATTTTTTGCCTGTCCCTGCATTCAGGCCTACATCTGACAAAGAAAATGTGTGCATTTTCTTTTCACCGAGCAGTTCTATGGAGGAGTATTACAGACTTGTTGCAAGACATGTAGTTTAGTGAAAAGCAGGAGATGAAATATGAATTTTTGGAGTGAAAGAATTACTGGTGAATGAAATGTACTCTATATTTACTTATTTCACCTAGTTGCATTTTAAGCAGGGCAGATTTTCAGCATCGTGCGTAGTTAAGGTTCGATTTTTTCCCGCTATATGTGCATATTTCATTTTCAACATTACCATAATAAGCATCTATTACATTTATTTCAATTTCTATACTTTTTTCCAAACATTATCTTAAAAATAGTGTATAACCACCTTCAAAATTTGGTCATTTTGTTACTCACTAGTGAGCGAACATCATTGATATTTATCATTGGTCTTGTAGGGGTATATTTGGCCTTAGGAGTTGAGAGTAATTGGAATTATTTACTTTAACTCTAATTACCTATTTTAACCGATATTCAAAATTCTTATAATTATATCCTTAAAAAGATTTTAGGGCCTTTAAAGATTGAACTTGAAATATGAAATAGTTTTAAATTTCCTCATGTGACTCAAAGAAGCATTTAGGTGTAATTTTAAACCAATAGAACCCCTCATGATATTCTTACCATGGATTTTATAGGGTTTATTAGGCTTTCAGAGTTCTTGAAACAATCTCTTTAGACTATAAAAATCTATTTTAATCGATTTCAAAATCCCTTATAATTGAGTTTTAAATATGTTTTTAGATATCATATATAAGGTAATTGATGTGTTCCAAACCTTCTCATATGATCCTAAAAAACATGTAGTATCTTTATCGAAATTTGAATTTCTTTTTTGAAAATATCTCAAAAGTTGATTGGGGGCATTAATACACGAAGTTGTATGGGCCACTCTTGGAAATACAAGCCCCTTGTAATCTCACCATCCACAAAGATGTTTAAAGCTAGTCCTTTCAATAAGTTTAGCCTAATTGATGAAAGATCTCGTCTTTATCCTTGTTTCAAGTTAACTTAGATATTGAGGTGAGTTTTCTCAACCATTCATGTGGCTAACGTCACGTGTTTGTAGGTAGTGATGACCCCTAATCTTTGCTCATTTTCTTATAACAAGAACTTTTTTCTCTTTCTCTATAAGAACGTAATGAGATATAGTACATGTAAAAAAAAAAAAGAATAATAGCATAGTACTCGACAAATTGTTATTGGTATTATTTCTCCTCTTTGCCATTAAATTGTGGAAAATGAAAAATACAAATCTTTAGATTGTCAATAAGGAACTAAAAATGGAAATATTTGACAAAATCAAACATTAGTTACATCGTTCAACATTCATGTATTTTAAAATTAATACAAAAAAATTTATAAAAATTCTAAATGCTTACTTACAACCCTAAGGTTTGTATAGCATTATCTCTAAATAATAGCAAAGTACTACAATGAGGTGGTTGATCCCAAACAAAAACCAGATAAGAATGTTCATAATGCAGTACTACTAAGACAATGCAAGTAAAACCAACACATGTTTAGGTCTATTGCTCATTCCCACTTAGAGCTTTGCACTATATCTGGTCATAATGTCCATGAAAAAAATCAGAAAGAAAAACATCTTCGTAAGTGCTCTTACAAATTTTACAATATTACTGTAGGCCGGCATATATTTGCCTACATGTGATATTTGTATAGATGAACTTGTTTGCCCTATGTGATTGATTCATGAAAAGGATATTTGAAAGGGATAAAGTAGAAGTCGTTAATGAATCTTTAAAGAAAGATTTAATAACCTTTACTAAAGATTCAATGAATAAAAACAAACCGAAGGAATATACCACATAAAAAATTTCCCTATTATGAATTCTAGAGAGACAAACAGCATTGATGGTTTTGAACTAGAGGTGAATTTATGGATGATAAATGAATTAGACCATAAGCCATAATCCATTCATAAGTGACTAACCTGATTCAATCATATATCGTGTCATCCATGACTTGCAAACGATAATATAAAAATCCTTAAATTACACATAATTAAAAAAATATTATGGTGGGTTAGATTTAATGCACAAAAACAAAATACTAGATATTTAGTGATTACTTCATTAATAATCATATTAAAAAGTACCAAAACATGTCTTACTTAGTGCAATAAATAAAGGTGGGAACAAGCATGTACAATAAAATAAAATATAAATTAAAACACATAAATCATAATATAAAATAAATCAAGAATTATGCTAAAACAATTGAAATAATTAATTAATTAAGCCCCAACACAAAATATTGTTAGATTATGCCAAGAACATGCTTAAATGTATCAAATCATATAAAAATAAAAGGTAAAAAATTAATGTCAAACATACCCCCCCCCCCCCCCCCCCCCCCCCCCCCCCCCCCCCCCAAGATGCTAACGTTATATTGATTTAACATTAATTAAAAAAGTTAATAAGCAATCAAGAAAATAAATTAAATTAATTTTGGTCCTCATATATTATACCTTAGTTGGCATGGTCAAATGCAACTTAAGGAACAAGTTTTGAGATTGTTGGGAATTTAAGTGCTTTGGGATGTTAAGGGAAGTTGATGATTGATAATTGAAGGTTAATGGATGATAAATAGTGTCCATAGTTGTTGATGAATAATATAAGGGAACAAATTTATAGGAAATCATTGGAAGAGTCCGATTCGATTGAATGAAAAAGTTAAAGTAACGCAACATAGAGGATAGTATATATCCGTATAACTCTAGAATGGTCTCTATTTTCGGATTAATTGAACCATGGGTTCATTTGTTGATGTAATAATTATGGGTTATGTCAAATATACTATAACTATGACATGTGTTCTATTTGTAATTGCTCAAATTTTCCACAATCTTCGTAATACTTTTTAACCGTAAGATCAATGCGAAAATGAAAACACAAAATATTATATATACACAGAATGCATTATTGTGACCCAAGTAAAAGTGACCCCTTAGTATAAAGTTAGAGTTAATAAAAATTGACATATATTGTGTTGTATTGATAAATAACTTAATTAACGAAAAAAATAGGCTCATGCATTCGGACAAAAGAGAAGGATATAGTGGGCCCATCCCCCATCCTACCAAACTTAGATAGAGTGATTTCCCCGCCACATCCTTAATCCTCCTCCAATCTTCTTCTTGGTCGTCATCATCATCTTCAAAAATATGAACACTTAATCCAAAACCCAGAAAGAAGTATTCAACAATGGAGGGTTTGATCATCCCCTGCAAATCCCCAACTATTCCAATCATTTCTGATTTTTCTCACATACCCATTAAACCAAATGTTGCCCTCTACAAAACCCATCAACCATTTCGAACAAAAACCCCAGATTTTGCACATTTGAATCATCTTCTCAAGATGGGTCATTTTAGGGAAGCCATTACTGTTCTTGATTCTTTCCCAAGAATCAAAGCTGATTCCTTTTTACAGTTGCTTGATTGTTGCATTTATTTGGGTACAGCTGAGTTTGGGCGTGAATTACACGCTAGGTTGCATTTAGTTGAAGGTGTTTGTCCATTTGTTGAGACAAAATTGGTGAGTATGTATGCCAAATGTGGCTGTTTGGGGGATGCACGTAAAGTGTTCGATCAAATGTCTCACAGGAATTTGTTTAGTTGGTCTGCTATGATTGGGGCGTATTCTAGGGAGCAAAGATGGGGTGAGGTAGTAGGGTTGTTTGGATGGATGATGGAAGAGGGTGTTTCGCCTGATGGGTTTTTGTTTCCTAAGATTTTACAGGCTTGTGGGAATTGTGGGGATTTTGAGACTGGGAAGTTGATACATTCATTGGTGATTCGGAGTGGGTTGAGTTCGTGTAAGCGTGTTGTTAATGCGTTGTTGGCGGTGTATGCCAAGTGTAACAAGATGAGTTTGGCTAGGAGGTTTTTTGAGGAGATGGAGGAGAGGGATATTGTTAGCTGGAATTCTATGATATCTGGGTATTGTAGGAGCGGTGATAATGTTGAAGCACATAGGTTATTGAATATGATGTATGTAGAGGGGATTGAACCGAGTTTGATAACGTGGAACATTTTAATTACCGGTTATAATCAATCGGGTGATTGTGATGCTGCCATGGAACTCATAAATAAAATGAGAGGTTTTGGAGTGATTCCTGATGTTTATACCTGGACCTCAATGATCTCAGGCCTTTCTCAGAACAATAGGGTGGTTGAAGCATTACAACTCTTCAGGGAGATGCTTTTGGGTGATGTTCAACCAAATGAGGTTACAATAGCTAGTGCAGTCTCGGCCTGTGCATCTGTTGAAACTCTAGAGAAGGGAATAGAGATTCATTCAGTTGCTGCTAAAATGGGTCTTTCTAACAATGTTCTGGTTGGAAATGCGCTTATTGACATGTATTCAAAATGTGGGGAACTTGAAGCAGCATGTAAGGTTTTTAATTTGATGCCTGAAAAAGACGTTTATACATGGAATTCAATGATAGGAGGCTATTGTCAAGATGGTTATTGTGGCAAAGCCCATGACTTGTTTATGAGGATGGAGAAATCAGAGACATCTCCCAATGTTGTGACTTGGAACATTATCATCTCAGGTTACATTCAAAATGGAGATGAAGACAAAGCCATGGAACTCTTTCAGATGATGGGTAAAGCGAAAATAGTAAAGCCTAATACATCATCATGGAACTCTCTTATTTCTGGTTATATACAAATGGGGCGCAAGAACGAGGCACTAATGATTTTTCGACAAATGCAGTCTTTAGGTTATCGACCAAATTCAGTTACAATTTTGTCAATTTTACCTGCTTGTGGTAATCTAATAGCAGCAAACAAGGTGAAAGAGATCCATGCTTGTGTGCTGCGTGGAAATTTAGATTCCCATGTCGCTATTTCAAATTCACTGATCGATGTTTATGGCAAGTCAGGTAACCTAGCATACTTGAGATCTGTATTTGATTGTATGTCGTCCAAGGATATCATCACTTGGAACTCATTCATTGCTGGTTATGTTTTACATGGCCGTTCGAATGCTGCACTTGATGCCTTTGATTCAATGACAAGGGAGGGATATAGACCAAATAGAGGAACTTTTTTAAGCCTCATACTTGCATGCAGTCGTGCAAAAATGGTTGAGAAGGGGAAGCAAGTATTTTGGAGCATGACCAATGAATTTCATATTGTGCCCGGTTCTGAACATTATGCAGCAATGGTAGATCTATTTGGCTGTTCTGGTAGGCTAAAAGAGGCAATTGAGTTCATTAACTGCATGGAGACGGAACCTGAGTCAGCTGTATGGGATGCATTGTTTACTGCCAGTCGATCTCGTGGTAACATTGCTTTGACAATCCATGCAGGTGAGCAATTGCTTAATTTGTACCCTGGAAATGGTGTAGTCCTACAGTTGGTTTCACAGGCATATATGTCGTCTGGAAGATCTATCAACACCTTGAGAGAGCGTAGGGTACTAGGAAATTTGGATGTGAAGAAACCTTGTGGGTGCAGCTGGCTTGAAATGAAGAATCAGGTGTATCAATTTGCTACAGGTTACCAATCTGCATCAGGTGTGAGCACGCTTTCTTCTTGGTTGAAGAGTATAGCAGGAAATATTGAGCTCCCTGACTCAAAAAATATGCACTTTGTACATGAAGAAGATTTGGAAGAAATTTGTGGGCTACACAGTGAAAAGCTTGCTTTTGCATTTGCTCTTCTCAACACAGATTTCAAAGTAAAATGTATAAGGATTGTGAAGAACTTCCGAATATGTGAAGATTGCCATTCTACAGCTAAATATATCTCTTCAGCGTATGGTTGTGAAATATTACTAGATGATTCAACATGTTTGCATCATTTTAAAGAAGGGCGGTGTTCTTGTGGGGATTATTGGTAGTGTGAATAGAAGTAAGAAAACCATCTTTTGTGAATTTGCTGGCAAACTGTACATAGTTGTAGTGAATCAGGTGCTATTTTGGCTGGACAGGGATCTCAACAATGCGAAGTTTCTGAAGATATGGCTTTTTTTTTTGTATCATTTGGTACTTACATATGATTCAACCACACAAAGTTCCAGCTATATTGAAGGAGGGGAATTCTTATTTTTATGAGTTTTTATATACGTCTGGTTCCATTCATTATCCCAGAAGTACTCATGATGTAATTCCACTAAATCTCTCTCCTTTTTAGTGAAAGTTTGATACTTTGTGAAATGGGTTTATTTAAATTCTAAAAGCTTTGAATTCAATTGCAACATTATGAAAAGTTTTATTTATTTCTATTATTTTTTATTGTTTTTACGAAGATGTGGTATTTTGCCAATTTGGTGAGATGGGTTTATCTAATTAGTTGATTTGAATAATGTGTTAGTCAAAATTTTTGTATTCTTTTGAAATTAATTTTGATATTTTGGAAGTTTTAAATTTTAGTTTAGTGTGGGGATGTGTAATATGCTACTTTGGTGAAATGGGTGTATGTTATTTGTTGGTTTTGTTAATGGATTTTCTTAATCTCTAAACATTATGATCTTAGTTGCACCATTGTGAAAATTTATTTGATTTTATTTTTGTGATCACAGATGTGGGTAGTTGATAGAATGTTTTTTTTCTTATCAATTTCAAATATTATAATTACTTTTTTTTTAATCAATTTGAAATTAACTATACGTTGTGTAATTATTTATTATTTTTTTGGGTGAATGTAGATTTGGGATGATCTTATGAGGAAGGCTAAAGCTGGTGAACTAGATGTTATTGACACTGGTGTTTTCTGGAATGTGCATGAGCATTCACCTAGAAAAGTATTGTTCTTGATCTTTGTTTTACCATTTTCCTCTGTTTATAACAAAGATGTTGTCGCGTTAGTAGTTCATAACATTATCCACGTTACCTTTATTTTTGAACTGCAGGACTTTATTTTTTGGGAATAAGATTCTAATATGTTGAAAATATATTTGAAATTTGCAGTACCATTTTGAAGATAGATATGATTTAGTAAGATTCATCAGTACAGCTCAAATAAATGGACTTTATGTGGATCTCCACATTGGTACTAATATTTATGGTGAATGGAATTTCGGGTAACTTAATATTGTTCCAGAATCAAATCTTTTATTTTCCTGTAAAATTGGAGCAATTTAATTTATTTATTTTTGGTTGGGCGCATTTTATTACATGAGCAATTTGTTTTGTTTTTATTTGTGTAATTGGATGCTGTGGATTCCTGTTTGGTTGAAGTATCAAGTATGTTCCTGAAATCAGCTTCTGAACTGATAACTAATCATATAAGGTCCTGAAAAAGCTTCAGCAATTTTACATATTTCTGTTTTTTTTTCTTCATCTTTTAGGTACCTCACTTTGTGATCTCAGCAGAAAGTTACTGCCTCATAATGTACTTTCTTTTTGGTGATAGTTTTTGATTATTCAGAGAGCAGTGCAAGGTTCCACTGAGAAGGTTGTTGGTATGATGCGAAGTGAGTGGCTATTTGCATCTCAGGGTGGTCCTATTATCCTGTCTCAGGTCCATCATCATAATTCTTATCCCTTACCATATCATTCTAACAGTCAATTTTTTAGATATCTGGAACAAATTCTACCTTGTAAAAATATTTACTGTGATGTGCGATGAGAGAAAATAAATAGTTAATGATAGCAGAATAGTAGCTACGAGTTATAAGTTTTTGGTGTGTTTACACAAACTCTTGTGACAAGCTCTGACATTTGATTATGATTTGTCAGACTGAGAATGAGTATGGGTCGGAGGTTACGGATTTTGGGGCTGCTGGTAAAGCATACATATACTGCGCTGTAAAAATGGCAGATGGATTAAAAACTGGAATTGTATGGTTGATGTGTAAGGAAGATGATGCCCCGGAGCCAATAGTAAGATAAACAATCCAACAAATTCATAATTTTTTTACCTGTAATCAGATTCGATTCAATAGTATGAATGTTGGACCATTTGAGTGATCTTTGATGTGCTATCTGGTTATAGATAAACACATGCAAATATGCAATGGTTTCTACTGTGATTATTTTAAGCCTAACAAACCAAACAAACCCAAGATGTGGACCGAGGCTTGGAGTGGATGGTATTGTGTTTGCTTTTACGACTTCAACTGTTAATTTCTTTGGTATCATGTTTGCAGATTGACGTTCTTTCTTTGAGTAATGACATTTTTTGTTGTCATTTGCAGGTTCACTGAATTTGGAGGTCCAGTTTACGAGCAACCAGTAGAAGATTTGGCACTTGCAGTTGCTTGTTTTATACAAAGTGGTGGCTCATATGTCGACTATTACATGGTTGGGAACTTTATTGTGAACATCTAATTGATTTTATCATAAATATTAGATGCTAAATGCCTGGCATTCTGCTTAATAGCTTTCTAATGTCTTCACTGCTAATGACAGTACCATGGTGGAACCAACTTTGAGTGGGAAGCTGGTGGACCATTCATTACATCTAGTTAGATTATGATGCTCTAATTGATGAATATGGTAGGAAGTTTGTGCTTTCATATTTATGTTTGATTGATTTGAGGCATCAGAGCTCAACCTGCAGATACAAAATTAGGAGAAATAAGGGATAAGACTGAAAAATATGTTACTGTCTTGATTATTTGAACTCTTGTGGGTTGTTTGACATTTATTGTCATTTAAAAGACCTTGCAGTCTAATTAATTTCAATCTAGCTTATATAGCATTCTCACTAATGAGGAAAATTTTCCTCACACATGAGGAAATCCCAATTTTTTTTTCTCATGAACCCCATCAATAAGGAAAAATTTCCTCATCTATGAAGAAAATGAGACTTCCTCATCAAGTGAGGAAAATTAATTTTTACTCATGTTTAGTTGGATTGATGTAGACCCCATTGTTTGCTTTTTTTTTTTGAATTTAATGTGTATTTCGTAGCCACTCACATGATGCCACGTTGCATGGTAAGTGGGTAGAGAGAGTGATGAAGAGTTTTTTTACTCACTGGGGGGATGAGTATTGGAAAAAATTCTTATCTATGAGGAAGAGTGATGTGGAAGAGGGAGAAAGTGGTTAGAAAGAGAGGGATGAGGAAAATTTTTGCCCATTAATGAGAGTGATCTTATGTCTGTACTTCTAAATTTACTAAACATGTATATCAAGCTTGAGTATCTACCTAGACTATGATCTGTTTGTTGGAAATATATTTTTATTTGAAACTCTTGTGTTTGCATAGGAACAACTTTTCTTATTCTAAAACTCTAAAAGTTTGTACAGCTTGGGGTTCAGTCTTTAACTACCGAGGAGACTAATTCCCTAAGTCATTTCTCTTTTGAGAGGAAATGCGTATTTTTGACAATCCTTTTTAGTATTCATAATAAGCTTAGTAAAGAATATAAATAGGATGACAAAGACTTTCCCCTCTAGCCTCCGACAAATGGTGCCTGAAGTTACAAAAAGACTATCTGCTGATCATTTTTCAAAGAGAGCGCATTGTGCCATTTTAGGTCAAAGAATGGTTCTTGTTAACCTATTATAGTGTGCTAACCTATTAGTTCCCATGTTATAGGTAAAACTTGCATATCCGGATGAGTTCCTGATATCTGTCCATGGTTACTATGGGCCATATATCATGGTGTGCCTCTTTGCATTCTGTCACTGACCTTTGTACGCAACCAAAAAACACATGGACCATTTGGAGTTGAGCTAGGAACCTTCTTCTCCTGCCTGAAAGTTGGCGAGAAAATTGTTGGCTTTGGTTCCTAGATGCCATTGGAGCGTATTTGAAGCTTGTTGAAAAAAAAAGGTATCTCTATGGTTCCATTTTATACTCTGTTGTCTGCACTTCGAGATGCAAATAACTAACTGCTTGGCAAATTTTCATAGAAATATGGAGTAATGATTTTCCATGTTCTTCAGCCTGCTTACTAGGTTGTAAAAGATCCAGCTCGTGTATTGTGGACCTGGACCCTGGGGCGGTGATGGTGGGAAATCTTGGGATAATGGAGTCTTCATTGGAATGAAACAGATTTTTCTGACAAAATCTGAAGTGATATGCTCAATGCAAATCGAATATGATAGAAACATACAGTCAGTGAAACATGGAGGTAGCACTGGCACCTAGACACATCTGGTATAGAAAATCTTTCATCCACCAAGTTTAAGGCTCTACATGAACAAATTTCTTGAAAAAAGAAGTTCCATGATGTTAATTTCTTCTCATCTTTCTCTTGCAGATTAAATTGGAGTATCCACATGAAATGCTTACCTGTATATTCAGGATACTATGGTACTATCAGTAGGATGATCGTCTAAAAGTCATCATATCATTAACATTTTATACGAGTCATGGAAAGTATGGTCCATTCTGCGAGATAATAGGAACATACTTCACATCAACTACTACTGAAGGAAAAGTTGTTGGCTTCCATGGTAGATGTGGCTCATACTTGGATGCCATTAGTGTTCATATGCAGTACTGGTTAGGAAGTTATAAGCAGGCAAAATCTTCTTTCTTTAACATGTTTGGCTGAATAATAATGTGATTCGGTGGCTTCTCAAATATTACAGACAATTTTGAGTAGAACAACATCGCACATTGTATTGTTGCTAGGCTTTTGTTTCTTTTGCTTTTTGTTGAGAAGAAATTATTATGATATGTTTGGCCATTTTGAACATGGGTCTTATTAAGATTTGGAAGTGATAGAGACTATATACTTCAAAAGATTTTAAACTCTTATTTCAACTGATATCCAAAACTTTTACATTTGAGTTCTCATCTTCCTTTTAAGGTCTTAAGATATTGTAAAAAAGATATTGAATAGTTTCAAACCTTCTTACATAATCTTTGGAAGTATTCAATACTTTTATTTCAATTTTAATTTTTTTCGAAAATATTTTATAAAACAATGTATATCAACTTAAAATTTTGAGCATTTTAGACAACTCTACACAATGAGATAATACCTTAGTATGCTTATGATGGTCTTATAGGTTCATATTATGCTATAGATGAGAATAAAACCATCTATTTTGAGTCTGAATTCCCATTCTAATTGATTTTCAGAACTTATACAATTACTTCTTAATGCTCGGTTTAGGGCCTTTGGAGAAAAACTTCCTTTGATGACTCTAAGATACATTATGCACCTATGTTTCAGTTTCAAAAATATTCAAAAACAATACATAATAACCTTTGAGGAGCTAATAGGATCATATTAAGTCTTATGAGTAATTAAAAGCATTAACTCTAAAATTTCATGTTAATCAATTCCCAGAATTTCTACAATAGGGTTTAAACTCGTTTTAAGAGATATGTGTATTACCATCATTTTATTTTCAAACATTTTTAGATTCGTTATTGCCTTAGGTTAACTCAATAAAAAATATTGCAAAAAATCAAACATAAAATGATTGGATAGTTACTATTTTTCTTGTAATATATGGACTACATAAGCTATAATATTTTTACAATTGTCTTAATTTTTGATATCAAAGCTATTTGATATGATTAGAATGACGTATTCTATATGTGTTTTCATAATTTTCTCAAATTTGTCATCTTATGACCCTACAATCCAATTCTATTGATTGATTGTTACCCCTTTTCATCAATTAAATGTAGGAATCCAATCTCCACAACTTTAGCTAGATCTCAAATCTCAACTTAATTTAGGATAACAGAAAACTCACAATACTTAACTTTTAAGTAGGTCTTAATTAAACTCATATACATAATATTTTGGAATATAATATGAATTTTTCTAAGTTTATTGGAGTATATACTAAATGGATCTTATTTTAAAATACTTTTCAACACAAACATAAAGATATAAAAATTGTTAATCAATAACATCAGTTGTGAAAGTTACAATAAATTAAATGTTAGATAGTTTTCTTTTTCTAAACTACATAAAAGTTTTTCATTTGTCTCTTTAGTTAGGTTTGTAATCCTTTGTTTAAGGTTCAAAGCGTTTCTCCATTTCTCCTAGAGTTTTTCCATTAGAAATACTTAAGTACCTCTTTAGAAACTGTTTTCTTCTAAGAATTTCGATTTTGAAACTTGAAGCCTCACCATAGTTACACATTGTTAATCTATCCCTCACCCCCACACTAAGTAACATGTTAATGAATCGTATATTCTAAGTGCCCTTTAATGGATCTACTCTAGGAATTTTACAAATGGTGATGCTCCATTCCAATAATGGTTATAAGGAAAAACTTCTAGAATGATAGAACATTGTTGATATTTAATTGGATGAGAAACTTTGACATTCCTCCTTTTCATCAGTTTTTTTTAGAGTTGAATCAAATCATGGATTCAATGGCAAGTAGGGGGCATGTTCTTGATCTCTAACTCATTGATTGCTTCACTTGACCATATCAAATTGAATCACACGAAACGTATTTTCAAATAACTACTATTGTAGCATCAGATCTTTACATTCGTTTTATTGTTTAATACATCCTTTCATAAGAGGATCTATTGATATTTTGTAGTTTTGAAGTTGATTTGAAATTGGTCCATATGATGGTAGATGAAATCTACTTTAATTTGATACTACGCTAATCCTCATCAACGAATCAATTTGTTCAATATAGGACTACAATAATCACAATAATATTATATATGAGAGAATTAAAGAAAATTATTGACAACAAACACTAGTTATATTTATAACATGTATAGGTAAACCTTTAAAGCTAACAACTAAAACTATAACCCCCCCCCCCCCCCCCCCCCCCAAACAACTAAAACTGTAAAGAAAGAAGATGAATTGTCAATAGTAAATAAATTTTATTTTAATACAAGTTTTAACCTAAGTCATTTTTCATTATTGATTTATCTAAGTGAACTATTCTCATTAAATTTATTTAGCTTAAACATGTTCACATTTCGATTGTAAATTACTTGTTTATCTTAAATTCATTTGAAGCTAGAAGACCCTAAATTGACATGAAAATAAACATGCATGAAACTTGATCCAAATCAAACAATGTACTACATCTTCTAACTCGTTCCACAAAGATTTGAATTCTCATTCAAATGTGTTTGTATTTTCGGGTTTAATCATCAATTACTCAAGACTAATTCGACACAATTAACACATGAAAGTAGGAGACTTGATTTCTCGATTAGATGATCTATAGGGGTGAAAGTTATTTGGATAAAAATCGATAATCAATCCAAATCAAACTGAATTAAAAATAAAGATTGATAATTTTTTTTGGTTCAGATTGGAATTTTAAAAAATTTTAATTGGATTGGATTGGTTTGAGTTTATTTGGATCCAAATAAACTAAATAAAACCGAATATATATAATGGGTTGCAATAATTCAAGCCCACTTGAAATCTCAAAGGCCTAAACACAGATATACCGAACCAGCCAACCCACTAAGGTAACCCTTATAACTTTAATTTTCTCCTTTTTGTGTGTTATTTCTTTTTTATTGTGTCTAAAACTATCATTGTATGTCCAATTGTGCATGTTCTCCGCTTCATTCATATATCTAATTTGCATCTTCAATTTATTTTTGTAAATTTCTATGTTTCAATTCTAATCTAGTTCTTTGATGCTTGGAATGTTAAGGTTGTGATTATACAATGATGTATAATGATTCAACTATCATTCTAAATGCTAAAACATTTGGACTTCTCAATTTACATATGTTTAGGTTATAGGCGTTGTTGGTTTGTTAGTAGGCAAAGCAATCATATTTTTCTGCACTAATATCTTATTTGATTTTATGATACGATACTCAAGCCTATAATTTATATGTTTTAATTACAGATTTATAAATGATAATTTCATAAGTTTCTTCCCATTTGAATGCCTTTTTTGAACTTATTAAAATAAGCGATTCATTAAATATCGTCTGCTCTATAATAAGCAAAAATAAAAATTTGGATCCAAGCTAGCTAAAAAAAAAATTGGATTATGATTTGGAACTAGCTAATTAAATTTAGATAACATTTTAGATCCAAACTAGCTAAAAAAATTTCAAATTGAATTGGATTGGATCAAAACTCTAATTGGTTAAGATTGGATTAAAAAATTTAAAATGCGAATTATATTTAGTTTGAATTCAAATTAGGCTCTAATTCAAACCGATAACCGTATCCCTTTACCCTTATTGATTGATCTAGTTTCTATGAATAACTTGAATGCCACACGTTTAAAACCAACCCAAAAAATTATTAAACTATAAGAATTTCCTTCCGAACATGTTCATACTCAAATAGGCCCAACCTGAATAATCTACTACATCTTCCAGAAGAGCCCGTTCAAAAAATTAAAGGGTGGTCTTCCCTTGAGAATCTCCTTTCTCCTCACTCATCGTTCCAACATTCCACCATTGTTCCTCCAATATCCGAGTGTTGTTGACTCATACCGCTCAATGCAGAATTTGCATCGACTTCGAACGCTCAAATCCACAATTTGGAGGTCAGTTGGTATGCCCGAGATGAAGAAACGAGCTTCTAATTCTTGGTGTGCTGTTCAAGACACCTATTATTCTACCAAGGTTTAATCTTTTCGAATTTTTCTGGAATTTTCTCTCTTTTCTAGTTCATCATGAATTATTTTCAATTGGGTACTAAAATTTTTTAATTGGGTGATCCAACAACTTGTTCTATTTATTTTATTTTATTTTATTAATGGATTTTCACTGAATTTTATTTGCCCATATGTTGATTTTGTATGAAATTCAATCGGGTAAAATTAATCTTTTTATCATTTTTCACTTCAATTTTTTCTTTATTTTTTTTTTGGGTATTTTTTGATGTATTATTGTGTTGTTGATTTGCAAATTGTTTTGGTTTGATGGGTTTAAGGATACATTCGAGAGGCACAGGGTGGTGTTTACAGTTGGTACTTCTATTGCTTCAGTTGGTACTGCTTGGCTTGGTGAGTAAGTTTTGTTAATTGAAAGTTTCACTTACATTTGCTATTTCAATTTTTACTTTTTCTAATTTTGTGATTAATCTGTTATGTCTTAAATTTAGGGAGGTTATTTACTACTTAAGAAGTTAAGATGGCTCTAAATTTGTTATATATTTTACTTGTATGCGCGAATTTGTTTGATATCAAAGTTGGGAATAGATAGTGGCTTCGATTCACTTGAATTGTATTATCCGGAATAATGAAATGAATTATGTCAACTTGATAATAGTTGGGTCTTACTTGTATAACGATTTGAGAATGTAGCTTCAAGTAGGTTTCAAGTTTGTGGCGTCTTTGTTGAACCTCATTTTTCTTAATTTTTCTGTGCTTAAACAAAAGGATATGTTGGTTTGCCAACCTGTAATCACTGAATCATAGTGATGAGTTTTCCTACATAAAATTTTGTTAGGTATAAAAATAGGATATGTGTTGTATAAATATTCCCAATGAATATTTATACAATTAGGGGTTGTAAGGATCAATTATGAAGCCTGCAATGTTTCTAATTCACACAACAACTCTAGATCAGTCCAATTGCAATTCTCAACAAACCTGAACTTTCCTAAGTTTCTTCTTCATAAGAAACCCACGATATTCAATAATTCTTTATACCAATTATCGTAAGTCACAAACCAAACCATGCAAATTATGAATTGAATTGAAAGAAACACTTTAGTAATTCACAAATTCAAACCAAACAAAAGATTCATAATAAACGTGCTAATGATCAGCACAACCAACGTGATCAGATAGATCAAATTAAGAACTTTACCTTACAGATTTATCGGGTAATTTCCTTCCTAAGGCCAACCCTAGGCATCCTTGGATACATGTACACTACCAAAAATAGAATAGGGTTCCTTAGAACACCACAAATGAGCTAGCAAAGGGATCACTTCACAAACGCTCAAGAGAATTCAGAAAGCAGCAAACTAATTTCTCAATGTTCATAAATTTTCAATGCCT
The DNA here is from genome assembly GCA_026401315.1 of Dysphania ambrosioides. Lineage (NCBI taxonomy): Eukaryota > Viridiplantae > Streptophyta > Magnoliopsida > Caryophyllales > Amaranthaceae > Dysphania > Dysphania ambrosioides. Next base: position 1,459,751 of record CM048672.1, read on the forward strand.
AAAACCAGCTGGATTAGCTCTCTATTTATATCATTGGGGTAGTTATCCACCTAAGCGCCAAGTTAGCATTACACGTAAGCTTTTTCTTGCCAACTAAGCAAAGCAAGAAACCTAATGAAACACAACTAAGTAGTTGAGTTGCATAAAAACTCTTATTTTCCTAGGTAGTTTAATTAAATACAAGCTCTTAGGAATCTCAATCAACTTGAACTTCTAGGTAGTTGCAACTTGTTGGACTCCTCCTCCAAGCTAGGTAGCTTCAAATTTTTGGACTCTTCCAAATCCTCAATTTGTTGGACTCTTCCAAGTTAGGTAGTTGTCAATCAACCTTCCATCTAACGTGACCCAAAACAAGCACCCAAGGTAGCCATTAGGGTTATCATGTTCTTCAATAAGCTCATTAGTTCTCTTGAGCCCTTTAGCAACATTACCCCCTTGGCCATTATATAACAATATGTAAAAAATAGAGTCACAAAGTATGGCATGAATAATTAAACAATCTTCTTGGCATGATATACTTTCCCAAAAGCAATATTCCGATTCTATATTTGAGCACGAGTTTCATGGAATTCACTTTCAAGATGCAAAGAAGATCAACAATGGTCACCCTCAATGCGAACTGTAAAATGAAATCAAAGTATGAAGCATATTTTGTGATGGTGAATAAAACAAATGTATTTTTTTCATCATATGAGAGGCCTAATATTTATTAAAAAATTTCAAAATGAACATGAAACAAAAAGTATTGTTTTAAAATAACCATAAAATAAAAGATATTGCTTCCAAATAACATGCCTTTTCACACATTAGCATATTCTATTTCTTATTTTGTTTAAGTTATGACACCATGACCAAACAACTTAAATTTAACATAGCATGAATTAAACAACTAAATACTCTAAATATCAAACAAATTCAAAGTCGTGTAGAACGAGAAAGCATATTTATTGTATATTTTCAAAGTCGTCTACTTTTGAGGATGATCATAGATTCCTGTTTTATGTAGTTGGCCCCTTTTTTTGGGATTAAGGCTTGGCTTTGTTGTTGTTGTTGTGTTGTCAACTTTAGAGGCTAGATTTTTTTGGAATTTTTTTTTGGATGCTTTATAATAAGTTCAGTTGGCCCTCTCCTTCTAGAAAAATTTTCTTTAAGCTCAAATTTCACTTAAGTGAATATTCTTGTGGTGAATTAGTGTCGTGGTTTAAAGAACCTTTGTTTGGAGTTATACCTTACATTTTTTATCAGTCAGTATTTTGAATCTTTTGTGAGAGACAAAATCTTCAAATTAGGAGTTTGGGTCACTTACAGCTGACTTTTCCTTGTGTTAACTGGAGCTTATGCTTGGAGTTGGTTCAGCCTTGTATCAAACAAAGGCCTTGAGTTTTCTGTTCAGTGATTTTGCCTTGTACATATCAACAGTTCCCCCGCAAGATGTTGGTGAAATTCTCTTAGTATTGACTTTTAAGCCATACAAGCTATCATCTGACACAATGACATGCTATCATATTCTTCTGTGTGTGAATAATGAAGATCCTTAAGCTATATTAAACATTTTTTTTTCACTTGCTGGCTAGTTTCGTTAGATATTTGCCATTCACATGAGGCCCTGGTTTCAGCATCTTATTTTAGAATGGTAAATTAGGGGGACCTATAACTGCACTGACCTCCTCTTGTATAGGAGATTAAGAGTCTCTCTTCATTAACTACACTCTTAGAATATAGTGCTCCATACCACTCTAGATGATTCATGGATGTGGACTGGCAACAAAGCGAGTATTTTTGTTTTGTAATCATCCTTTCTCAATGACCTCTGCTCTTTTCCTTCTTTATTTGTCAACCACTTTTTTGAGTTCCAAACTTTGGTGATGCAAGCTTTTTAAACTTATTGCTGGGAAATATTAATATTGATTGTGTGCTTTAGAAAGGTATCCTACTTGATATCTTTTTCCTGACATGCTATTTATGACTTTAAAATTGTGGGATGTGTGGCTTGTGACGTTCTTTATAGGGCTGATTATGTCAATAGGGGTTATGAAGAACTTAGCACAAGGAGGATCTGTTAGTCTAAACGAAATGAGGAGTAGAGACAGAGTCACTAATATCACGTGTTGTGGTTGGAATCAAATTTCTGCATTTGTTAAGATGAAGGGGGGGGGGGGGGGGGGGGGGGGTCACATTTACTTTTCTTTCAGGGATTAGTTAAATCCCAGTGTCCTTATGTGTGAATGCTGCAGGGACTTCTGCGGTCTAACAGTGATCTTTCAATGTTGCTGCCTTGCTGGTGTATTTTTTTTGCTAGTTTTTCTAATGAAGATTTTCACCCTCTATGGCTGTACTTTCTGATATACTTTTAATGTCTTGCTTCATGTATCATATAAAAGATATATTATTTCAGTCTTAAAAGTGTAGTCATGTTTTATCACTGACTTCTTCCCTGATAATGCAGGATACACTTTTCGTCATATTCACGATACAAGAGTTGATAAAAGGCTTGATTCAATTGAACAAGCGGTATATAATTTTATCTGTAGTTGATGCTTGGTCCACATAATCACACACTTGACATAGACATGTATGTTAAAACATTAACAAGTCTGGCTCTGATACCCATCTACTTTGTCAAATATCCATATACTGAATTTTGAAGGAGTTTAACTTCATTGTAGTTGAAAGTTTATAGTATGCTTTTTGCATCACTTTGACACTACCTTCCCAAAAGTGGCAGACAAGGCTTAGTGTTTCCTGTGTGTTAGCAATAATGACTTTTTTACCAGAATCAAATTGAAAGTCTACTTATGCTATATACTTTGCATGTTATGTCTAATTTAAGCTACTAATATTTTCTAATAATATTGGTGTGACTAATCCATTCTCTTTCTGGCAGATGAAAAGCAACTACCAAATTGAACGAGAGGAAATTAAGAAGATTGTTGGTTCAGGAAGCTATAGCACTGAAGCTTGTGCTGCCACTGCTGGGACAACTCTAATTATCGGGTATGTGCCTTTATGTCATTTGCTGCTGATGCAATACTCAGTAGTTATACCACTTATACCTTCTAATTTATATCTTTGGGAAAAAATTGTTTCTTGTTCACTTGTTTTCTTTTTAAAATTTATATTTTATTCTGTTTTCTCATAGTGACATACCACATATGTACATATGCACTTGCCGAATAGCAACCCAACCCCGAAAGCAATTCAGTCATAGAAAGTTGGCTGAGCAAATGTGAAAGCCTGGAAGGAGTTAGGGTTTGGAGATTGATAGCCAAACTAAGTGCATATGGCAGATTCATTTGTCTTTTTTTTTTTTTGTGCATTATATTAGCTGAGCTTTCTTCCTGACGTGAAGCTTATTTGTTTTATAATAACCTTGGCAAGAGATTTTTTGGCCTCTGAGAGTCAAAGATTGCTAGTGTAAATTGTGTAATATGACAACAATCATCCATCTCTAGGCTAAAGATGTCCCTCTTCCCTGAACCACCTTTCCTTTTCAACCCTTTTGAGTATCTCTTTGCATTTGGTATTTTCTCGCTGTTGACTTGACCCACTTCTATTATACCAAAAATACCTCTATGTTTTTTTTTCAGTTTGGTCATAAGTTGTGTAAGTTGATTATACAACGATATGAGCCTTCATTGTGAATATTCCTTGCAACCTTGTTGTTCACCAAAAATTCGTCATCTCTTAAGTTTTGGGCAAATGTTATTTGTTGAATAATGAGGTCCCTTCTAGGAGTGTGCAACTTAGGCATGTTTGTGTAGTCCCTTATTAACCCTTATTTTGTTGGCTTATTGAGAGGGAACATGGTATTGTTGTAGCCTATTGAGTTGTTTCCTTTTGAGTTTGACTAGTTCTCTTTTTTGCCATAAAATCTTGGATGCGCTGCTTTTTTTGACAATGCAGCCTTTTGGGCATCTACATGATCTCTTTTTAACATCTCACTAGTGCGTGCCGTGGGATCAGTTTTTTTTTTGTTGTAAAGTATGTTTTTCATTTGTTTTGCTTTACTTTCAGACTTATCATTTAGCAAAATGCTATATATTGCATTTTAAGTCATTCTTGCATTATTTTTGTTCTTCCTTTGTTTATGCTTTTAAAGTCTCGTCTTTTCCAAAAAGTAGACTTCTTTAAGATATGATACTCCTTAGTAGTTTGTTAAATTATTATATATTATAATAGATGTGTATTTTTTATTTTTATGGAAAGGTGAGTCTAAATTTTGGTAGGGTTGGAATATTGTATTATGAAACTGGACGGGTAAAAATGTAAATAGCAAAATGATGGTTGCATGTTCTTTTTCTCTCACTTCCTTTCCCCTTTCTTTTATCTTCATCAATGTCATAACAATTGAGCTTCTGGTTTTATTCCTTTTCACTCATCTTTTCTAATTTTACTCATAAAAGAGTTTCAAATTCTTCCTCATTATTTAAAAATTCATCGATCTCAACATGCCATGTCCCCCTCTAGCGAACCTCATTGCTAGAAGTAACTTTTAGCCTTTTCGGGGTCCTGAAAGCCGACCCTAGAAGAACCCAGGGTCAGATCCCTGCTGTTGTATTCTCCTTCACTGCAATAGACTCCAAAAAGCAGCTTCTAATGACTGATATTCTGTCTTTTTCTGCTCCACCACCTTCAAACTTTTAGTTCAAGATGGGCCCAGGTCTTTTGTCCTTCACTCTAGAAATGTCCACTTTATCTAGGTAATCAGAGCTGATTTGTTGATATGTATGATCTTTTTGGAACTTTGATTGATTAATATGTGAGGTTGGAGCAATTGCACTAAGGTGATCTAGAATTGCTTGTATCTTGGGCCACTTAAAATTGGTGATGATAGTGATGAATAGTCAGTAGTACCAAGAATTTTGCAAATCTCCATAGCATTGAGATTTGAGGAAACATGATTTTGTTTCCATAAGACATAGGTTTGTTGCCTCCCCTTATAGTAGCATCTTTAATCTCGTCATACAATTCACTCCTTACAGTTGTTTGATGGTTTTAAACAAATCTCAACCTCTCTTCTTCTATGCATGTGTAGGAGGGGACAAAGAACTGTTGGAATAAGCTTCCTACCTATAATGACGTATTTCCTTTTTCTGTCAATACTGAAATTTAAATCTTTATCATTGTGAATCATTAGAAGGATATAAGAATATCATATGTTATTATCAAGAAAAAAGTAAACAAAGAAACATAGAAAATATATGGGAAAAATTACAATTAGTATAATAATGTACTGTTTCATAACTTGAAGAGTCACTGATCGACTCAGAAAATTTAGTTGGAAAATTTATTAAAGACATAAGTTAGATGTAAAATTATGATATTAATGAATTCGTGATATTGTTTAAAGAAGACTTGTAATTGCTAAGATAATATACACAGAGTTTATTGGCCAAACACAAATATCCGTAGAGTCATAGAACAACAGCTAATAATAGCTTTGAAAAGGATAACAGAGAAATTAATCCATAAAAAACATTGTTATCGATATCTCATATTTTCTTTAAAAACACTATTTGTTCTGTGTAACTCGTTTGTCATACATTGTAATACTTGCAAATATGTATAAGCAATATTTGAAGTGCTTAATATGTGCAGTAATGTGAAATCAACTTCTACGAGTAGGGTTGAGATTGATTCTTTTGGTGTCAATAGTTTATACTGTGTATTAATTAATGTACTGAGGACTAAATCTTCCACTACATTATGTTTTGTTAGTTTTATTTTATAAAAACTTTTTATGCTACTTACTACATAAATCGTATTGAACATTGACACAATAAAATATTCAACCAAGATCATCACATCACAGTGTGAAATTTTACTATATGATTACTTGATCAGTCACTTCGGGCTACGTTTTGAGTAAATTGACCCCGTAACTTAGGGAAGAAGGGGTGCACACTTATCTCTGAGCTTTTTTTTAGGGGGCTCATTGACGATAACCAAAACATTGCCATTCCCTCACTGAATTGCATTTAGATATGGAGTATAAGGACATAGTTTATATAATTGATTGACAAAGTTCTAAATAATCTACTATGCAAAGGCTGTAATAGCACACTGCTCTACATTCTAAGCCAGCCCTGAGTTCAACAGTTGAATTGAAGTGATTATAGTTGGGAGCCTGGGACTGAGATTCAAAGGTTTCTAGACCTATCCCTGTGAATTCCAGTTTTCCATGCTTCATTGTCAAAAGAACAACATAGGTTGTAGCATTTTTTATTGATTTGTCTATAAATTACCCACATAATCCTCATACATTATCCTAAAAGATACCAACCAGTTATTCTAAAAAGCAGAACTATAAATGTGCCAAATACAATTATTTGAACAAAGCAAACAGTTTAAATTAAGAAACTTACCTAAAAGCAGATTGTAAATATTGATTATTTTTTAGCCTTGGTACATATTATAACGCATAAGATTGTAAATATTAGAAAAAAAATGATCATGAATCAATGTCAAATACTCCCTCCGGTCTTTTTTGTTCTTCCCATTTAGAATCAGAGAAGTAACCAATGCATAGAGTAAATATGGAAGATTCCTTAATATAAAAATTAAATAAATCTAAAAAGAAAATCAGATTCTCTTAAAAAAAAAAAGCTATAAATGGACATGCATTAAATACTCATGGGAATGGGAAAGTTCATTGCATTAAATAAATGAGTACATCTGCCAATCAAAAAATGGGGAATCTGTGTTAGATCTTTTCTAACACCACATCAAATGATTCCTCAAATGTGTGGTTCCACTATTAATTGATCCACTTAGCCTCTTATTACAATGTACACAAACAATATAACATATATCAGCCTTCTTCACTCTTTCAAAGTGATTCCAGACAACCGATGTCAACCGTTTCGGTTTCTTCAGCACTACCTCAGTCGGTATCTCCATCACATGGGTAGAAGGGCTTGATATCAATGTCTGCAGAGCGAAATTCAAGAGGGAAATGACTTTAACTGACTTATACCACATAGTTAAAAGAACAATACAAGTAGAACTATATAAGGCCTTAGAAATGCAGTAGTTTAGTGTTTATCACAAGGACAGAGAACAAGAACACGATAACCATCTATCTAAGAAGTGCAGTAGTTTAGTGTTTATCACAAAGACAGAGAACAAGAACACGATAACCATCAAAAAAACCCAAATTATGACTAACAAATTTCACTAAAAGACAAGAGTAGAGATTTATATATTACAGAGTAAACTAATTTTCAATAAATTCCCTCGACACCCATCAAATTTCACTGTACAACCAAGGGTATCTTTTAGCTAAATTTTTAACCTCTTCTCCATTCTCAGAAACAATAAGTATACAGCAGGTTGTATCACGGATAACCCCTCACTACACACACATACAACAAAGTAAGGAAGATGCAGCATTTGCTACAGAGCCACTAAAAAACAGTCACCAGTTTTGTGTTGCATTACCAATGGAGAGTAAAATGACATCTTACCAAAAACAAAAGTAACTGGTTTAATGATTTCAAAGGACAGACAAAAAAAAAATAGAAGAAAAGCCCATGACCAACAGTGTCAAACAAGAATGAAACCTGAGACACAGCACCGCTAACCATCATGAAAAGTATCTGCTACAGTCAAATTCATTTTCCACAACTAAAAGAAACCCTTCCAAGGTGATACACAAATGTTTACAGAATAACTAACTGGTATTCCAGAAGTTACTTACACAAATTGATGAATACTCCTTGTAGTTCTAGAAAAGAATATATGATTCACCTTCAAGGCAAGAAGAGGTAAAAGAATGGTCAAGAGTGATAAATAGAGTCAATTGGAAATGATAAAACCAACCATAGATTGATAAATCATAGTTAGGATAGTTCATGGGAAATTCCGATGAAAGAGACTTAGTTTGATTGGAGCAAGGTGCAGGTTATGGCCAAAATGGGTATCGTTTTGTAGATCGCGATGAGGGTAAAATTTTAAGGGGATTGTTGGAGCTAATTGATGCCTGAACACGAGGGGATCTAGGATTGAATGAGGGCGGTGAAGGAAGAAAATGAAGGAGGTTGGAGAAAACACAACCGGTGAAAGAAACGAGGGGATGAATGGGGGTGAGTTAATATCAATAAATGAGGGTTACAAGTTTAAGGGTTAGTTGGGGGTGATTTGGGAAGTCTGAATATAAAGTGAGGTATTTTTGGCAATTTTTTTCAATTGAGGTTATTTTAGGCAAAATAATTTAGACTAAATTAGAAAGATTCTATATGGGAAGATCTTTTTGAAATTTCCGGATGGGGAATATAGGAAGAACAAATAGGAACGGAGGGAGTAATCATGATGTATAAATTGGGGAAAATTTTACAATAGTTGTTAAATTTTAGTAGCCACTGCAACCTTTTAAGTCATGATCATACACTCTTAATACTCCGTATTAAATTTACTCAATCCATTGAATTAACTTGATTCACTTATATTTTACCATATAAAAAAACATATGTTAACCATCCCGTCCTTTCTTGATTTCTCTGATCCATATTTATTCCACACGCACAATTACAATTAAAATTTCAGTATCATTTTCTCTATCCCAGACATCACTTAAGTTCCTCCATTGTTTTTTGAGGAGAATCTCTTGCTAACCCTCTTTCTTCAAGTTTCTCTTAATTGACAAATGAAATAACAAGGGGTAAAAGTCTAGGCTAGGGCTGAGCATGGGTGGCGTACCTGATAACCAATAGCACGAAAAATGATACCTTTGAACCAAACCATTAAGTTTGCATACCTGGAGTTTCGAATCAGGTATCAGCTTCCAGTAATACCCTATCCATATAGAAAAAATAAGAATTTAGAGATAAGTTATGCATGGTACCAACTTTTTCACATGATATCGGCTACATAACAAATACAATATAATATTTTGACGAATTGTGAAGTGATAAGTTAACAGTTTAAGAGTTTAGGTTTTCAAAAATACTATTTTGTAGGGAAAAAGGAAGAAAAATGTTTGTCGGATTATTAGATACCTGTTAGTTTTAAAATGATACCCGTGAGCCGAAATGTTAGCCATATTTCAGATTGGGTATCCAAACTTTTAAGGATATAAGTTTCGGTATCCTATTTTCGGTTCGGATATTGGATCGGGCTCGGATTGTTTTGCTCAACCCTAGTCAAGGCTATATATTAAATTCTGGTTTAAAAACTGCTTCCTCTCTATGTTAGGATTTGATGCAAAATTATAAATCATTGATTTCTATGTAATATTATAGCGCTTATGAAGTAGTGTTAAGCATAGAAAACATCAATGGCTTGGTAAAGCAGTTTTTCTTTTTATTTCTTTTTTTCATTTTAGTTTTTTTGTTAATTACTTTATTGTCAATGGTCAAATAATAGATGGATAAGGTTTCCTCCTTACATAAACAGTCTAGATTTAATATGAATGTAGTGATTAGTGGCTACAATTTTAGGGTAGCTATTTGGAAACCATGAATAAGAAAATAATGATCATGAGCCAATTGTAACTGCTATTTGCTAAAGTATTATGTAAGTTTTTATGGTATTGAGTATTTAAAGATGGATTTTATAATCCTATTGTTGATTGACTTTTTCCGATCAAATCAAGATTAAGCAGGGACTCTAATATGCCTTGGTGATGATTTCAGTGGTAACTTCACGTGTTGAGGATTTAACAGCAGTTTAAGTGAAAATACAAAGTTAAAAATTAAATTAAATTGTTTAAACTAAAGAATGCTAGATTAGACTAATGAACAATCTGTAAAAACAAATTAGTCTTCAGAGCTTAAAGAAGTAGAACAATAATGATTAATCTAAATCTTATCTGCAGAACTCTAGAGTTTCTGTCGCCTTATGGTCCAGGCTCTCAACTACAAATTATTGCTGCCATGGGTTTGAATACTTGATATGTATAATCATATTAATTTCTGTGTTGTGCATGGGATTTGCCTTCTGTCCTTGCAATATTATTAATCATATTGTGATTGTTTGAATTGATGTATTGAACCTTGTACGTTTAATGTCTCTTATATTATAGGAGATAAGGTTTAAGATATAGATTTTGTAGGAAATTGAGCCATGCAAACCATTGGGTACGTAACTGTAACAAAATTTATATTGGTTAACTTTAAGTACTTTATGACTTATTATAAAGATAAGCTGCTATAACTTAATGTAGATTCTAAGTGTAAACAATGTTCGGAGTCTGTACCAAAAAAAAAAAAACCCAAATCTTGCAACTCACTTAAATATAATACATAACATTGAGTCTGTAAAATTTAGCTTTAACTTTTCTTATGTGGCATACTACGTGGGCTATTGCTCTTAGATGGTTCTTATGTGGTATGACACTTGTTGAAAAGTTGTGTTGCCAAGTGGCACTCTCATGTGGCTTTAAAGATCAGCTTAAATTATTAGTGATTGATTTCTTATGGGTTTATTATGAATATTTTTGTTTGTTTATTTGTTATGATAATAAGAAGTGCCATAACAAAATTGGATGTTAATTCTTATAGAATTTATTTCGGAAGAGAAACAATGAGACTAGAGGATATGAATCTAAGCTTATATTCATGAAGGAAATTACCATATGTAATGGCCTAAGCGCTAACCAACTATAATAACAATTAAGAAGTCTTCTTCTCACTTGGAGAATTTGTGCTCAAAGTCAGAAGATGTATATAATTTGAAATGAAAGATAATCAAAGACCAAGTATGTGGAATTCAGTCTTCCAGGAAAAGGAAATAAGTTTGGGGGGTGGGGGGTTTACACGAGGTTTCTTTGATTTAAGCAGAAAGTGCACAATGAAAATCTCAGCAGTCTTCTTCTCTCCTTTGTTATGTTCTACTGTTCTGATTTTTTCTATGCTCTTACACTTCCTCACCTTCTCCAACTTCAATTTATGATCACAGATTTTTGTTTATACTGTCATCTTTGTAGGACCAGAGCCAAATATTTGTAGTATTACTATCTGTTTCCTTTGCTTGACATCCGTTGTGTGTTTCTTATAGTTCTTTGCTGATGCAGGTATGCCTTGGGATGGCGAGGTGGGAAATGGTACACAAACAGAAAATTGAGGAGGGAACAGATGAAGTTACTAGGGCAAGTCAAACCCAGAAGATGGAGATTGCAGTTCTTAAAAAAACCAAATCTTCAGTTCATTAGAATACCATTACTGAGAAACAAATCATCCAGAGGTTCAGTTAAAAGTTCGGAAGTATTACAAAAAGAGTCAAATGATACCGCAGCCCCAAGTATAGAAATTCAAAATTCATGCTAAGAATTGTACGTATACATATTTTTACTGATTTCATGAGAGTCATGCTGCTTGCACAAAGTTTGTAACCTCATTAAGAAATAATACATAAATAATTTTTTTTTACCTACAGTCTGAATGCATCTTCTACATGTTTCCTGCAGTCAACCTTTCGCCATTCAGTAGCGTGCATTTTTATGTTTTGGGATTTTTTAGGGGCTTCGTAATTAATATTCCGAAGGAATATCTTTTCCATCATGAGAAGTACAATGGTGTATGTAACATCTTGACCATGAGATTATATGTTCATTTTAACCATTGTCCACTGACCAAGGAATGTTCACCGTCTTAACCCTCTTTAAAGGTTATTCTATTGTATCTAATTGCTTAGTAAAGCTAGTATGGCATGAAGTTTACTGAAACCTAGTATGATAATCGATTGGCTTTGTGAAGCAATATCTAAATATGGATTCCGATACAATTATGAGTACGGAAAACGGTAAAATTATTTAATTGCTAATGAAATGTAACACCGAAACTAATCTAGATACGGTTATGGGTACAAAGACAACATGTCATAGGTGAGTAGTGGGTTGGTTGTGCGTATATCAGTGTTTCATAAATGCCAGTTACTCTTTTAGCCTTGTGTCAAACTATTTTTCTATAACCATTTCCAGCTAAATCTGGATTTTGGATGAAAAAAATTGTGTTCAACACCATTAATTGTCGTCATGTTGTCTGAGTGTTCATTTTTCTCATTTCTGGAGCAATTTGTATAATCGTATAGTTTCATTGTTTACTGATTATTTTGTGTATTTCATTGTTACCGGAAACAGTCAACCCTAGTGACATATTAATATGAAATCTGCTGGCTGCCTCATATGCTTCAGACAACAAGATATCTATCATAACTCCTATTAACATCACAAACTGTACCAATTACAGAATAAAGTGCAGCAGTGAAGTCCAAAAATTTCTCATACTATGTGGGGTATTGTAAAAGTAGGAGAGAGAGTGATGAACTTTTTTTAATGGTTCATAGTTAATTATTCGTGAAGATGACATGGAGGAGCGAGAAATGAAGAGAGAAAAATAAATCATTAATTAATGGTCATGGACTCATGGTTAAGGATGTTCCTATTATGAGGTTGTATACTCGTGGTTAAGGAACCCCTACACTATATTTCTACAGATAATCCAAGGCCATTACATTTACGAGGTATTTAACATAAGTTTACAAATGTAGACTGATTTTCGAACGGATACGGGTAAAGCATCCTATGCGCATTACCAATTTAATATCAAATCTTAGTACTGAAGCTACGAGGAGGTCTTACATGCTTCACATATCTGAAGACATTAGCACGAAGAAAGGAAACCACAATATGCTGGGCACGGCTGTAGTGCAGGTATCAGAGGTTTGGGACAAGACAGTAATCGGACTAGTGACAGTTCATGGATAAAATAATTACAATTTTACTGATATTGAACCATTATGAAAAATGGTTAACAAATGACATACATGAGTTCATATATACATCACTGTACAGGATACATATGATACAGGTATTGGACTACAGATTAGGAACGTAAAGACTACCTCTTTATTCAGGCAGGAGAGGCAACCGGGCAACAGTGGCGCCTTCTTTGCCGCTTTTAAGTGATTTACATGTTATTTCATCATTTGAAGAACCAATTTTTGCATATTTCATTGAAGCCATCTTCTTCAATTTAGGAGGAAGAATTTGTAATCTGGGGTTCAGTTCTGTACCCGAGTTCTCTGCAGCTAGCTGATAACTTTCCACGAGTTTAAGTTGCTGAGCAATTATATCTGAACGTTGAGGCAGAAGTTCTACTGCCTCCCCTCCCGGAATCACAATATACTCAATTGCAAGTCGGACTTCCTATTGACAAGATCAGAAAGCAAGAACGTGAAATATGTCAGAAATGACAAGATGGCAAGGTCATGGAATTACAAGACGAAAATCTAACAATAAAATACACAGAATATACAGATTTGAAAATGAATAGCCTAAGATGACTGACCTAACAGCTACTAAGCTTTCCTAAAATCACAACAGTTAAAATTCAAAATACCTAGTTCGATGTGATCTATAAATGATTAGAAGGTCAACAAGGGCACTTCTGAGCAGAGGTCATTTGAGTAGTAAACCGGAATTACTATCTAAAGATTGAGCTTATACACTATCAGACTACCACATACTCCTCTGAGACACAGTAGTAGAACAATCAATTTAAATTCCACGTCACCCAAAAGAAATATTGAGAGTTGAAACTGAAAGCAAATACCTCCAAAGCATCAAGCTCTTCTAAAGAGGGTTTCCCTTCAGGTGCATCGTCTTCAATTTCAATATCAAGCACATCTCTTGAAGGAAGTTTTGAAATTGTGCCAAAAGATTCCATCCCAAGAATCATTCGGATTGCCTTTACCATTTGTGCCATGGTATTTGACTGCATTGTCATATTAAAGAATGGAGTTTTTGAGATAACTGCAGGACTTTAGATTTAATATCTTCAACACAAGTCAGAAAACTACCTTGATAACAAAGATAGGAACTTTGTGAAATTTAGCAACACCACGGATCCATGGATTCTGCTTCATCTCCGAACCGGAGGCTAAAATTGCATCTGCTGTTCCAATATCATCTGTAACATCTATAACATCCTCAAGCCCCATCACCTCTGCTACTTGTATTAAATCAGTTTCCAGTATCTAAAGCACAGAGACTGATGTAAGTGGGTGAAATTACAAACATTTTCCCTCTAACTTATATAGGCCATCAAGGCTTCATGCCCCAAATAACCATCATGAAAGAGGTCAGAATACCACATTCACTTATATTAGTTGTAATTGAAGATAGTTCAATACCAAAAAATTTGTCCGTCAGACATAATTGGTGAATAAATAGATCAATTCTTTGGTAGGCGATGCAACAAATCGCACATTTGCACAATAGTAAAAGAAATGAAGTGAAAGAGGACAATACTATTTCCTTTCCTGAAGGATGGTCTTAGTGAGAATTTTTTTTTTCTTTTGAATTTGTGAATCACAATTTCTATAATGCAAAATATATGGGCATTTAAAATTTATCCTACCTTGTAAGTATACACGTATATTGGTGAGCTGCGCTTTCTTGACGCTATGCTGCTTCTCCCCTTGGCAAGATGAGGTGAAGCTATGTCTTCATCCTCAAACTCTGTTTCAGTACTTTTGTTAGCACGCTTAATGAACTCAGATTCTTCTTGCTGCTGCTTCTCAGAAATCTTGGACAAATTATCTGAGGTTTTCACATCAGGATCCATTTGACGGATTTCAAATAGAGGACACTTTCCTGATACATAAATAAAAATATATAGGTAAGCATCTCAAGCATCTTCTTTGATGTTAACCAAGTTAAATAAAAATATAAACCACCTGCAAGTATAGCATCTACTGTTGCATCTAATCTGTGATGGACACGACATTCAGTTCTAGATATCATTTCAACAGCACATGTAAATGTGGGAGGGCCCTTTCTCTCAAGAACTGTCTTCTGCACTTTTCTTCGCCTTGCTTCTTCATCGCCCAAGGTAACACTCTACCAAATAAATGACAGAATTGTTAGGCAATGGAGAGTGAATTTTAGTTCATTTAAAAATTATACCGCAAAATATGCAACAGTAGGCTTAAGAAATTTAGTTATGCACCTCTATACCACCAACCAGCAGCTGAAGAGAAGGATTTTTCATTATATTATCTATGGTCATGCCATGTGCAGTCCCAACAAGTTGTACTCCCCTTTGAGCAATGGTACTGGCAGCTAAAGCTTCAAGCTCTGTTCCGATTTCATCAATTATAATTGTCTCAGGCATGTGATTTTCTACAGCTTCGATCATCACCTGCCAAAGTTCACAAGTGGAAATCGCAAGTCTGATTATAAGTTAAAATCGATAACATACAAGCTAGGTATCAACTATGAAGCAATGTAACACCCACGTTATGCTGCATATTGACATTGGGCACCTGCATCCTCCTTGCACGGCCAATACCTGAATGTGGAACATCACCATCACCTCCAATCTCATTCGATGTATCCACAATAATTACCCGTTTGTTGTGCTCATCTGCCAACATTCTTGCAATCTCTCTGGAACAGATAAAAGTATAGATTTCTAATTTTTTGCAGAATTAAATGTGATATTACCAAAACTTGTTACAATTTCAAAGTAATGTAATAAATGAATCTAAGTCTAAATGTGGTAAATCATCTGCATTCGTATGACCACACATAGTGCAAAGGAATAATGTTGAACACCCAAGAAAAAGTAAGGCAGAGAAAACTTCAAAGTTTCAATAGCACAACATTCAAATCTCCGAGCTTTCGTGCCACAGAAAAATATTGTGAGTGAGTTTGATAGCGAGCTACAAACCATAGAAATGTCTAAAAGGATCTACCTGATCAAGGTGGTTTTGCCAACTCCAGGAGGTCCTATAACCAAAATAGATCCTCCCCCCTCAATCAAATCACGGATGATCTCTGCACTCCCACCAATCGCTCTACCCACCCTACAAGTAAGCCCAATTATTTGCATCTTACGGTTCCGAATGGCACTTATACGGTGCAATGAACGATCAATTCCTGATCGATTGTCATCTGAAAAATCACCCACCTGAACAATGCAGCTTACTCAAATAAAAATCAATATAATTTTCCTCTACTTTCCACGACACCAAACAACCTGATAGATTCATTCATATCAAATCACAAATCAAACAAAGACATGTTATTAAAACCAATAACAGCAAAATTTCATTCACATCATATGAAGAACAAAACCACCATGCATTTTAGGACTCGGATAATGATCTCCTTGGCGTAAATCATACGAATTTAACCAATTGAATAAAGATTTCTTCGAATGAGAGGCAGATCTACTAATACATTTCTCTCTCATCAAATTGTCAACAATAATTAACTTCGAACTAACCAATAACACAATCATATTCCATTAAAGAAACCACATTTTATCAAAAAATTAACACACTCATATAAATGGGAATTGAAAACCAACCATGCATATATTTCAATCAAACTACCTTAGAAACGGCATGCTGCAAGTCTTCAAGCTGAACAGGATCCTGAGAAATAACCCAATCACCTGAAGGAAATCGGGCTAGCGGCTTCCTTCCAAAATCAAGAACAACCTCAATCAACTCCCCAATCTCATCATGACAGGCCAAAGAGTTTCTCATCCTAATAGGGACCAACTCAAGAAACAGCTCCAGCTCTGACGCTGAGTCTTCCACTCTGTGACTTACATAATTAGAGGTTGTTGGAGTCAAAAGGAGAGAATTTGGGGACAACCCATTTCCGGGAAAGAACCTGTCCGCCGGACGACGTATTTCGGGCGACCGGCTTGGTGGTCTGGCCGATCTAGACGGTGCAACACCTTTACGCCCACCACCCGTTCGACGAACTGCCGCTGAGACAGGAGAATGAAATTGTGCATTGTTTAGGTATGAAAAGGTTGATTTTTGGGATCGATAAATGGATTTCCAGGAAGTTTGAAGATCATATAGCTCAAACCCATAATTTAATGCTCTCATATTTTTCTTGGTTTTTTTTTTTTTATTGAAAATTTTGCGAAAAAGTATTATTCTTTACTTGATTTTATGTTGTTCTTCAGCTTCCAGAAATTTTATTAAAAAAAAAAAAGAGAAGAAGAAGATTCGTAAGAATCTCCTTTGTGATTGGAGAAGAAGAGGGGCCACATAAGTTGTCTACTTGAATACTCAACAAGAGAGAGGACACGTGGAGGATAATTTACACACAAGCTCCAATTGGAGCAGACTCTTCTGATTTGTCAGAAACTGAATAATCTAAAATTGGTATGACCCTCAACTACCTTCCTCAATATGGAGTAGTAAACATTTGTGGGTTATTACGTACACTTAACTAATTTAATTTAGTCAAGTATGTGTGCTTGTACTTTTATCTCAAACCTTTGATTAGGACTAGTTAAATAAACACTAGTAGAAGGTGAAACGTTAGTAGACTTCAATAGTTTTGTGTTAAATTAGACCCTTATTGCAAATTGGGATATGTTCAAAATAAAAATTCGACTTTCATAATATTTATACTGAAAATATTCATGAGTGATTAATGTATTAAAAGAATTTAAACTGAGTCAATGATCAATCATGCACATTATATTCAACAAGCTCATACTTGCATTATTGTATTTCATGTGTGATTTTATTACAATAAAAAAGGGGTTGCAAGTAGTTTTGGAGTTTAATGATGATGCATTAGAAGCTGAAATTTTAGAAGAATATGCAAGCTTCATGAATGCAAAATATAAACTTATAATTAAAGGCGTTTCGAATTCTAGAAGGTATAAAAAATGGCTTTGGAATGCTATTTGACATTTGTAACTGTGATTGTGTGTTTGAACCTGAAACTTCTCTTTTTATTTAAGGACTATGAGAGTTGCCTTGGACGTTCTTTGTTAGCTTCAAACCAGGTTGTTTTTCCCTTGTCAATGTATTCATGCCTTTTTGGAGTATAGAGGTGTTTTTCTTTTTTTGGCATTTCGGAAACGAATTAGAACAATAGTAGTAATTAAAGTACAAAAGATTTAGTAGTTTAGAGGTGCTTTTAAATAACATCATTTTCAACCCCAAGTTTCAAACTATTAGATAGAGTACATATATTCAAAGATTTCTTACATAGCATGAGCTTAACAAAAGTGCTTCTAAGAAGCAATATGAATTTGTTAGCGGGATGTTCCTGGTGGGTATCCCGACTAATGAGTTATTTTTGAATCAAGTAAGAAAGCCCTAAAACCAAACAACACTCACACACTCTCCAACAAATCAGACGCCACTTCAACACCTCACTCTCGTCTTTCTTACTCCAAAACAACCCAATGAAGCCTAATCTAAGGGGGGTGTAAAACAAAGCCCACAACACAATCAAACAAACTGACCAAACTGATTCAATGCGCGCTATAGACTAATTGTAACTTCAACGAGATGCTAAGCAAGACTAAAAACTCCCAAGTTGATTCCAATGAATTCCAAACCAGCAATAATGATGTTAAGCATGAAATCAATCACAAGCCAGTAGTAAAGAGTCAATACAAGTCTTGGAACTTTCCCGGTAACCAACACTTGCATTCAACAAGTTATCAAACAGTTTCAACTTGTCTTCTAGATCAATAGAACCACGAATTTAGAGACAAATACCCAAACTTTATCCATGATTTGTAGCCAAATTTCTCCATATTTTAATCAATAAATTCGTGCATTTAAAGAGTCAAAGCATCCCACAATTCAGCAACAACCCAACAACATTACAAGCAAGAATTCATGTAACGATAAACAATGATCCCACACAATACTACTTGCATCAATTGCTGAACCTAATTCCACTTAATCTAATAATTTTACAGATTTGAAATAATGAATTTTCAAGCCAAAATACTAGGTTTTCATGCGAGAATAATAAACATGAGTAGGGTTAAATTTTTGTGGATTAACCATTCAAATCAATATGTCAAACCTTTTCAAATTCGAACCAAATAACAAGTAACCAAAGATTGACCAAAGGGAACATCTACTCTGCATAAATCAACAAGTAAAGGCTTAACTTTGGGCTCCTCTATTACTCTAAGATACAAATACACCACTTAGAGTTCTTAAGGGTTCCAAGAATATTCACTTGCCAGATTGAACTAGCATGGACACTCAAAGCCTCACACTATCTTATGCAAAAACTCAAAGCAAAGAAACCATTTTTATAACCCTCAACAATTGATTTTCTAGCTATTGTTATGCCCCATTAAGTAAGGCTTAATATAAGAGTTTAAACATTAGAAGACACTTAAGAAAATCCTAATAATATTCCCTAATACATTTGCTTAAGTTCAGCAAAAACAAATGCCAAGTCTAAGAATCCTAAGTTGATAAAATACATCCAAATTTGTTCAGCAATAATGCAGAGACAAACTAAGCTAAAAGGACTCCTAATGCACGACCAATATAAGTGGAATTTGAGTTTCATACAACTTTTATTACCTAAATAAAAACATAAAATAAAACAAAGAAGTTTTGATGCACTTGGATTCTTCACCTTCCTTGCGAACTAGGAGTATTCTAGTCGGTCCATGCAACTCCAAAACCCATGCCTTTTGCTATTCCTTTATTGCACATCCAAGCCCACTCCAAGCCACATGATATTGCTTTATCCCACTCCTTGTCTAGCCCATTGTTGGGTCTATGCCAATTGCTTTTTGGGTCTCCATGCATAGCCTATGCCATTTGGACTTGACTTCTCACGCCACGTATGCCATGGACCAACTCATAAGCTTTGCTTCCTTGGTCCATCCTTGACTTCATGCTTAGCCCATCTATGATTGGCCCATTATGTAGCCCATCTTCTTGGAAACCAAAATTAAGTCAAAGTCCAAATTCATGTAAGTTAAAGTCAAGCCTAAAAGTTAAGGTTTATCACATGAAAGTCAACTCTAAGGTTAAACCCAACTTTGATCTAATTCAAGTCAATGGACCATGGCTCAATCCCACATAGGCCCAAGTCCATTTTCGAGCCCAATCCCAAATTTCAAGGCTCATTTCCATTTTTAGGCCCATTTCTCATTTTGGATCCATTTTCCATTTTTTGGCTCATTTTCTCAAAAATTTAGGCCCATGATTTTCACTTCAAATTTTCAAGCCTTGGGTTCACAAATCCATATATAACAAAATTGCTCGACATTGATCAACATCTACTTCAATATCGTTATGTTTGATCATATTGACTTAGATATCATTGCATGGAATGAAATCACTAGTTGAACTTAAAGGGCTTTCACTTTATTGCAGCAAAATATAACTAGCTGATGAATATACATTTAGAAACGACCATTTGCACTGTTCCCCGTTTCACCTATCTTCAGCGCTTACTGGCCTGCACCAGTAAGAGTGTGTAAAATATAAGCCCTACATAACATGGGATGGCATGAGTCACAATCTCTAAACTTGTGAAGAACATTAAATATTTCATCAATTGTTACACAAAATTTTAAAACTTCAATCACTGGTAATTTCAGCTACCTTCCACCCTTTCTATGTGAGAAAGGGAGGCACAGATACAAATACAATGGGGATTGTGCAGTAATTTTGGTAAGGCAAAAAATTATGAAATCAGAACATACGAACTACATAAAAAAGAAAATAGTCCATTACTTGATACCCAAAATCGAAATCCTCGTTATGAAAATAAGGGAAGGCCAACTCCAATGCATACCACTGCGTTCTTTCCTCAGATAAAGTATCTGAAAGAACCCTCCAGGCTCATCCTTTACTAAGAATACGACATAATAAGGTTATAAACTCCCAACTATGTCAATATACTCCAATGGTCCAGTAAAAAGGATGACTAGGGATGAATTGCCATTTTCTATATATATAAGATGATCTTATCATATCCGAGGCAGCAAAACTTGTTTGTCACAGATTATTACTCTTTCCACATATCTGCTAGCTCGTCACGTTCCATTTGGTTAGACAGCTCGTGCATTTTCCTCCTAGTCTTTGCTTTAACTTTCTTGACATATTTGCCAGCCTTCGTTTTCTTCTGCAAAGCACGTATCTACAAGCACGTCGGACATCGGGAGGTAAGATTAAGAATTTGAGGCATCCAGTAGTTTATTAATTTGCTTGATTTATAGCAAGAAAAAAGTCAAAAGCAAAAACTCGTTTAAAATCATTTTACCTGATTCGGGGAAATATAAAAGGGATTCTCATACAAAGTTGGACCGCCAAAGCTTCCACCAAATATTTTGATGGGATTTAAACAGAACCTCGGACCCACCTACCAATTAAATAACCAAGTCAGTCTTACAGTCGCAAAAAGAAGAATATCCAGCCGACATAATGCATGCAAGTTAACCTCTGTAAGGGTCATCTTGTCCAGACCGCCTCTGTCCATTTTTGTTGATTCATTATGTGGAACAGTTACCTGTTCAGGAAAAGGAGCAGATAGACGAGAAAACATAGTTTAACTATCAGTTCAATACTAAAATCAACACTAGAACAGAGCACACAATGCGTTGAATGCACACCCAGCCAACCAAAAAAAGTACTTCAGTATTTCAAGTATTTGCCATGGAAGAAATCACATGCTGAGAATACATCAGACACTGGAAAGGATTGTCACTTTGTCATTGAACTAGGTTGCAGGGAATTTTACATGCAAGAGATAACACCTACTCTCCTCAAATTTGGAGCAAGAGAATAATAAACACCTATGGAAAATAACACAACCCTGAATAAGGATCCATCTATAAGACTTGGTCAGCTTATGAAAAGACTCATTAATTATTAGGTATCATATGGATATTACAAGCAGTACACTTCCCATAGTCCTCAAAGCTCATGATGCTCATAGGATTGCAAATACAAGACATATAATCAACAGGCAACCAGCCACCTGATGTCCTGATCAACTTTGCAACCACACAAAAGCCATTTTATGAGGAGAAAAAGTCACCTCACATGTGTCGTAGCTATATGTTTTCTGGACTCAGAAATAAGGATTAAGAACTGGTACAATTAGAACATTTAATCTCTCCAGGTAGAAAATTATTTGAGACAGGAATCCAATTAAGAGGATACAGGGAACATTTGACATCTTATCTTCTAAAAAAAGGTTTGAGAAGTAAAACGGGTGAAGTTCAAAAAATACAGGGGAAAGAGAAATGGACCAAGATAAATTTCACATCTAGCCAGAAAAGATCACCACAAAACCAGTGACAAAGAGTACACTGATAATTTCACTATTTGATACGCAGGTTAGATTTCAAGTTAAAAAAAACTAGGCTTTGCTTACAAACCTAGATCTGGAAATTGTATAGAATCGAGTGTTTTTGTGAAGGATGATCAGCCAATAACACATGAAGAGCAGTGTCGGAAGGTTGCATCTCCCACCTCATGGGTCTGACACACTCTGGGTTACATCCCGGGCCAGAAGGTGTAGACATGTAAACACTGAATAGATGTGTCCAATTCATAGTTGCAGCACATAAAAGGTGTCTATACAAACCCTTACTCTCTCAATGATGGAATCATAGGGATTAAAAAAAAAGTAGCATTTAAAATAATTAGCCAATTTTTTCCGTGGCAGAGCAAAATTTCATCCATGTCATATAATAAATACTCCTGGAAAACTCAACTTCATGAATTCAACAAGACAAACAATGGAGCTTTGGACGACTCAAAAGGCTGGAAAGGGTCTCAAAAGTGACAGAGCTAATTATCAAGGCAGATCAAACAGGCACAGAAAATGACCATGCCTCAAGAAAATGATGAGCAATACAAAAGAGGCATGAAATCCTATCAATTTACTAAGACATGCAGATACAGAAGCTAAAAATTCATATTGACACAACATCTAAATATCTAATATATAAGACAAAGGAACCATTAATTCCAACATTTTAAGATGTCCCATGTTAATCTTCATCCAGACATAAAATAGTCATTGCAGAGAAATATATGATACCAACCTGGTAATTTCTAAACCAAATATGGTCATCAAGGATTGAAAAGGCAAAGACATGATCATGAAAGGGCTTTGATTTCCTGTGATCTTTTGGAATCTGGAATATCTGAGAAAAGGGAGGAATCAAGTATCATAATAAGGAAAGGCAACATCATGATCATGTACCCAAGAGTATCCAACCATAAACATCAAAATCATTGTCAATTATGATAACTGCATGACTGACCATAAAATTATGATCATAACATTAGCTGTGCAAGGGAATACAAGGGAGAAATTAAATCGCATGTACCATTCCTCTACCTGCAGTGACAAGAACAAAAACACAAACATACATACAATGATAAGACTACTAGCCAACAGGTCCCCAAACAGAAAATGATAATCATGGAACATCATTATATGGAACAGTTATCTCACTTCCATATCTCGCTTTGAGCATGTGAAATAAGGTCATATAACCGCCTATATACACTACAACAAATTTTATTTGATACAAATGAAAACTTCTGCTTAAAGTGCAACGGGGAAAAATATCCCAGGAAAGGACATCAAATATAATCTAAGCTTTGAGCCAAAAAATAACTAAAGATTTATATATATAGAATATAAATAAAACATCTTATCATCATCGCCACTTGCTAGACACATTGACTAGAATCCATAAATTTTATGATCAGATCAAGGTACCTGCAGCATCAACTCCTTCAAAAGCTTCCAATGTGGTTCCTTGTCAAAATTAGTTGAGAATGTCAATAAAGGACGTGAACCTTTCAAATGGTTCCCAGTGAGCTTCATTTCTTCCATTGTGTGAACTGAATAGGGAAATGACAAAACTCAAATAAGATAGTCCCAAATGTATACGCCATCTTCTCTACTACTAACACAACAGCAAAAACAATGGAGAGAACAACCATGGAAACTAGGGACAGACAATAGAACTGTACCTAAAAATATCAATTATTACACGCACTGAATAATTTGTCAGTAAGAATTACCTGCATTGACTAAAAATTTAACTGAAGGACCATTTGGGCTCTTGGCCATCCATAAGTAAAGATCTTTATGCTTCCTGCACTGGAAGAGATAGCATATAACCACCAATCAGTAAAGAAACCAGATAACTCATTTCTTAATAGCTTTTTTTAGCAACTTGACATAAAATTCATGGTAGCATAACCAATTTAACATCAACCCAACATTTTAGATTTTTAACAACGAATGGTTCATTACTTGTAATATCCATGTATCCAAGTACCAATTCTATAATAATCATAGTCATTTGAGTTGATTGGCGTAGGTGAATTGTGAAACAAAACACATAAAGAAACCTTTTTAAGTTTTGAAGTCCCCTCTAACATTCAGTCAGACACAAGTGCTTCGATGATAACTGAAGTGAAGAAACTAAAGTCTTTTGTCATCAGCAGAGTTATAAGAGCCATGCCAAGAATCTATAAGTTTAGCACTTCAGATTATAAGATGCTAAAAAAAAAGTAACACTGCAAGCAAATTTTGCATCGGAAGAAGGTTCTTTTGAGCTTCTAGCAAGAGGAACTTATCCAGAACTTATTCCAAACATTTCCTCCAGAAGCGAAAGCAATAAGGCAGCTATTTCACTAAGATAATGCACTGACACTAATACGTAGCAATACTGTTCATCCTACATGAATTTATTCGAAACACAAATCACTTCCAAAAACATAAAATCACACTGCTAAAAGTTTCCAAGTTTTGATTATCATGTTACATAATCGTATACACCCAAAATCTAATCATCAATGGTTTCGCACAAACTACAACCAAAAAATTCACAATGCCAAACTAATCCAACCACTATGTTTAGTACAGTAACGTACACTCGGAATTGAATGAAAACTAGCAGTATACCTCAAAAAATAAGCAGGAAGAGCAGTTCTTAAGCTCAACCAGCTCATTCAATGTAGCGCCTTTACTCTCCTTCGATTCGACCTTGTTATCCCGCTTTGAATGCGGTAACAATGACGCAACATTCAACATCAAATGCCGATACCTTAAAATTACAACAATCAATCAACAAATTCATCAAAATCGACCAAAAATTTCAAAAAAAAAATAAAAAAATAAAAAAAATCACCTGAAGTTAATCCGACGAGAGCAAGTGATGAGGACCTTTTCCTTGTTACGGAAGACCCGAGGAACATCGTCGCCATTTTTACTCTCCTTGCCATCGTCGTCAGGCTTGTTCTTCCACCCTGTCAACGTCCGCTTGGGTCTCTCCGGTGCGACGTCGTTTTTCTTTACTTCGGCTTCTGCTGCTGCGGCAGCTAGGGTTTCCGCGTGCTTTCTCTTCTTGCCCATCTCCGATTTCTGAGTGAAATGAGCGATTTGTACTTCGTGCTAGGGTTCTGCTTAAACCCTTTTTCTGATTGCAAATTCTTGGGACAAGGGTTTTAGGAAGGTGGGCTGAATAATTATAGCGGCTCTGGGCTTTGCTTGCTTGTAAAAAAGTTGTAAAATACGAGCTCTTAACTCGTGTGATACACACTATAAAATCTAGTATAATTTCAACGACTTACGATGCCAATCTCTAAATATTATCCCTTAATCTCTACTTATAATATATGGAAAAGCTATATATGTGATACGGTTTGTTTTTAATAATAAAAAATAATCAGTATTTTTTGTATAATAATTACTATACGATTAATAGTAATTAGTATTTGAGTTAAAAAATATTAGTATTTTATAATTCATAATTACTATTGATTATTATATTTAATTATAATTATTTTACATATTTATTAAGGAATTAATAACTATAATTGATAAAAAAAATTAACAAAACTCATATTTCATTTTTATATAAAATAATTAGTATAAATAAATAAAAATAATTAATATTTTTTTAACATAATGAAAATATTTAATTTATGTTAATGTATTTAGAGTTAATTAGTAAGTATAAACAAATTTATTTAATTAGTATAATTTAGTTATTTTTAAAATTAATGGTAGGTAAAATTGGAGAAGTTCACAATTTCCTTCCTAGAAGCCTTTTTTGGAAAAATTAGTAGGTCATATCCCCTACTAATATTTGGGGAGTCATAGATCTCAAAAAAACACACAATTTTAAAAAAAACTTGTGTAGTCCTTCAAAGCTCCATAACTAATTAAAACTACTTCCCCTCGAAATTCATTGGTAGATCTCATAATCTGTGAATCAAACGACTTAGCTCAAACTCCAATTTACGAGTACGTAAATGTGCCTAATAAGAGGTTTAAAAAACGTGTCAATCTAATGCCTAGGCTAGGAGTTACGAGTTACACACTTTTGAGAGTGAAAGTGAGTGAAAATGAGTGGAAGTAAGATAAATAAAGGTTATATTGTATATGGAATAAGTGCAAATTTGATAAAAGACGTACAAAATATGAACAATAAGTAGAGATTTACGGACAATGTTTAACAATTTTAAAGCCCTATATGAGTAAAGCCCCGTTTTTTAAAGTGGAGTTTGAACTAATCCTTATGACCATGAATTCAAATCTAATGATTTTTTTTTTGTTTTTTACTCTCTCCAATTTAGCATTTGTTTCCAAGGCTTGGCATAATTCATAATCACAATCACTTGTACAAATTGGAATTGATTGAAATAAATTTAGACTATAGCTTAGGTTCATGATATTTTCACCCTATGCAATGCACATTTTAGCTTTTAGCTCAATTTTATCTAGTGGAAGTATGTATGACCTTATCCTCAAATTTGCTCTTTTGATGCAAATGAGGATTAACCTTCAATTGAAGAACAAAACAACCCAACAAACACAAACCAACGAAATGAGTAATTAAAAGCTAAACTCATTAAGAGGAATTAGTTGGGGGCACCATGACCTTATATCCTTAATTTCATGTAAATATTTTGTTTTTTTCCTGAGGAAAAGAAATAAGCTGATATGTTTGCAAATAAGTTTGGTCAAAACTCATATATCAAGCAATATAATAGAACAAACCCTAATATAAGTGGTTCGACTTGTTAGTGTTCGCAAATAGCCCATTTAATCATAACTCGTTTATAACCTGTTATTTTCTTATTTATATGTTCATCTATAACTTGAAAAATGCTCTTATATAATATTTTGAATAATTAAAAAGATAGATTTCTGAAATACTATAATATAATTAAAAAATCTATATTTCAATTATTTATTAGAGTTCTAAACACTAAGACGTACTCTATACTATGTAGTATAGTAGTTACTGCTAGTTGAGATCTTTTTATTTGATCGTTATATTTTACTTTGGATTTTTTAAAGTAATTTTCTATTTATATTGCTACTTTTATTTTCATAAAAAGTTTAAGTTGTAAAACCCATTTACTAAAATAGCTCATTTGAAGCTCGATTAAATTCAATAAGCTCGACAAATAATAGATGAACAAGTTCGATCAAGACGAGTTCAACTAATCTTTTACTTAACAAGCTAAGTTGGAACAATAAAAATTAAAAGCTTGTTCAAATTCGAGCAGCTCAACTCGAACAAACATCAGCTCAACCTTGCTCATTCCCAGCCTTAAATGTTGTGCACTCGTGCTTTGTAATTATATAGCTTGCTTGGATGAGAATCAAACGCATCAAAAAACATGCTGAGTTCAATTCGTAAGCTTATAGTTTTCTGAGTCTAGCTTAGAATAGTAGACAGCATAAATGGAAGGTCACGTTTTCACGTGATAATATAAGGCGAAGGTAGCAGTGCTTGAGTTTAAATCAAGATTCAACAGATGCAGCAAGCTAGGGTAAGACCACGACATGATCAGTGCATCTTCCCTGAGCGAT
The DNA here is from genome assembly GCA_026401315.1 of Dysphania ambrosioides. Lineage (NCBI taxonomy): Eukaryota > Viridiplantae > Streptophyta > Magnoliopsida > Caryophyllales > Amaranthaceae > Dysphania > Dysphania ambrosioides. Next base: position 1,487,364 of record CM048672.1, read on the forward strand.
ACGGTATAAGAATGATACGTCACTCATGCACGTATTAGTTATTACTCATGCTACTGCTAAATACGAGGTGAAAAATGTTTCAGGGACAAGACCAAGACACGTTCGTTTATGGCCCATATCCCTTCACGCTGCTGAGCTGTGGAACTTTAGCGAATGCATGCAGTATGCATGGCATATTGCCGTGACAGGCAGCTGCTCCTTGTAATTGCACACATGCTCACAGTTTATTTGGTGAGACCAAATTAAATTCTTCCTAATCTATAAGACTGAACATCCATATGGGTTCGATCTTAAAAAATTCATCTTAATATATATCTTTCAAATATCAGCTTCTCATAATTATTTTTGTAAACACTCAAACACACAATTAAAGATATTTACGCAAAAATAAACGAGAAGAACAAAATAAATAGAGGGAGTAGCTAGCTGATATTTTACTGTGGAATTAATTAATGTGTACATCTGACTGATAATACCAGTCTTAAAGGGATTTGTACGTGTTACTTCATCATATCTTGAAATCAAAGCTAAGCCTTCTCCATCCACCAGAATTGTATATATATTATCATATTCACGTACAATAATTTTTGATCCAAACTTATGTCTGAGATTATCTATCACTTACAAATAATTATGTTCATGATCATGTTTAATTTATATATACATACTTACGTACTTAAAGTAAGATATTTTGTGGAATAGTCTATCATATTAATGAACAGAATTTTGAAAGAATGTGAAACAAGTTGTTAATATAATTACTAGTGGTATGCTTTAATTTCTTCAACTTATTCAGATAAATCTCAGCAATATATAACTATATATATAAGCTAAGCTAAGATATTATTAATTGTGACTAATTTAGTAGGGTAACTGTTAGATATATAGTACAATTAATTAAAATATATAGAGAGGATATTTAATTAGGTTTGGTGAAGAGAATGGTGGCTGCATGTCCACGTACGTAGTCGACGCGACGACGTACATAAATGACTAGTGAGAGACGTATCATAAGTTGGTAAGATGGACAAAGAGTTTGGGTGATCCTGGATCTCTGGCTTTTGTAGTACGTGTAGCTTACAAGGATATACTGAGTACGTACTAGTCAATGAAGTAGTGTATTACACGCACGTACACAATGCAAGGTGTGACATGTCCATTAGCGTATGCATTGCATGCATCTACAAGTACGTCGCTAGCTAGTATTGTGTTTTAGTTTCTGAACCTATTTTCAAGATGGGTTTCTTCTAGAGCTGGCCTCTTCGTAATTGGACAATTGGTTTCTTAATACAATACGGCTAGGATTAGCTTGTAGAAAAGATAATACGTGATCCTAAAAGATAACAAAGCATATCTGGTAATTGAGAGAGTTCTTAGTAGAATAAAATACAAATACATGTATTTATAAATATACTTGTAAACATGAATAAAATTTCGTGGTTTTTTTTTATTATTATTAAATTGTCATATATAGACCCATTATTGTCACACTTAATTAAGCTATTACGTTTTTTTAAAGACAGATTGCTAAGCTAGTGTATCTTTTTTGTGTGTGTGTATTTATAAGCCATTTTATCGTATTTGGATCAAGGTCAATTAAAGTATAGAAGCTTCAAAAAAAAGTATATATATAGCTATACATATACAAGGCATTTCTCATTCATTCATATCTGATATAAATTATATAATGATATTGAGATTTCAGATATAGGTATTATAGTATTATATATAATGCGCTATTGTTATATTAGATATATGTATATATTGTTATATCAAATATAGGAATATTGTTTTATCGTATTATTCGTATATTAGATACACAAGGCATTCCATTATTTCTTATAAAAATTTACATGTATAATATATACTTTGTACATACTCCACTTCATAGTACGTAACTTACTTTCGTAGATAGGTACTCCGATCCGTATCTTATATGATAAATTATAGGGGAGGGATCCAATGAGAAGGGTATTTAAAATAAGAAGAATAAGAAGAGATTTTGGCCATTCAAATGGAAAGATCCAACGCTAGAAATTTCACGTAAAAAAATGATAACTATAACAATAAAAAAAATGGTCACTATAATAATAAAATTAAAAGAGTAACTATAATAATAAAAAGAACCTAAATGAAAAAAAATTAATTGGTCACTCTAAGTTAAAAAATGGTCACTATGAGTATATAAAATATCATCTAATAGATTTGAAAGATAAAGAATCAATATGTCTTTTTATCCTTCATATATATATATATATATATGAGATCCTTGCTGACTATATATCCTAAAGGATCGTGTGTACATATATGAGATCCTTGGTGACGTACTATATATCCTAAAGGATCACGTAAGGACTCGATTGTGTAACCCGCTAACCGCTTCAGTATATTTCGGAAAAAAAGAAGCTAGCTAGGCATGCAGCATATATACATTGTATATACAAATATATATGTATTAGTAAGCTAGTGGTCATTTTATACTTTGTACTTTATTAGATGCCTTGTATATATTGGAGTATACTCCGGTGTGAAACAAGGGTTGTCGGTTGTCTAAGGAAAGCGCCCAAAATGGCCAAAAGCTACCAGAGACTTTCGTATCTCATTTTAATCCTTCCATATAATTAAGTAAGATCTTGTTGAATATATTTTGATATAAATTTTTATTTTTAATAAACTTTAATAATTTGTCGCCTTATTATTGTAAAGAGAAAAAACGTTTTAAATTATGTTTTGAAAAACGTAAAAGTTAAAATATATAAAAAAAATTGAGACGGGTGGAGTAATAAGTAGGCATACGGAGCTGCAATAAATGGCATTAAAGTTGATTTCCATGCAAAACATAGAAAATTTCCCCTATTTAAACGATTTATAACCCTTAAAACTTCAAACGTACACCTCATTCCACAATTTTCCTAAAAGACTCATGCAAGTTGTCACCCACTTCCCTCCTAGTAGTAACACTTGTATTACTACTACTACAGCAACAGAAAACCTAACTAAAAATAAAATAAAACTACCCTTCCATTCCAATTATAGTGACAAACATGTTGTTCTTCATCAGAACCCATCACCATCCAAAGTCCCATGCAAAATCCTAATAAATAATCCCTCCAAATACCAAACAAGAACTATTTCACCTTACCCTCCAAAACTCCACCCATTACCTAAACCACAAACCCTACCACAGCCACCGCTACTGCCACCATCGTCGCCGCTTCCGAATCACCTACAACCCAGCCTTAACCCTTTACAGAGGCTAGCTGCATCAGCCTTGGATATAATAGAGAAAATACTGATATTAGACCAAGAAAAAAGACACCCTTTACCTAAAACGGTTGATCCGGATATTCAATTAGCCGGAAATTATGCTCCGGTTCAGGAGTCCCCGGTTCATACCGGTTTAGAAATTATTGGCGAAATTCCGCCCGGTTTGCATGGAGTCTACGTTAGGAATGGAGCTAATCCCATGCTCCCACCCTCTGGAGCTCACCACTTGTTCGACGGTGATGGGTTGATCCACGCCGTCAGTTTGGGACCAGGGAATCGAGCCACTTACTGCTGCCGGTTTACCCGAACTAACCGGCTGGTTCAAGAATGTGCGGCCGGAAGAAAACTATTCACTAAACCGGTCGGTGAGTTGCACGGTCGGACCGGACTCGTTCGGCTTGGTTTATTCTATGCACGTGCGGCTATCGGTTTAGTTGACCCGACACATGGCATTGGAGTGGCTAACGCTGGTCTAGTGTACTTTAACGGGAGACTACTTGCTATGTCAGAGGATGATTTGCCCTACCATATCAAGATCAACGGTGATGATCAGGGGGTTGATTTGGAGACGATAGGACGGTTCGATTTCGACGGTCAAGTGAACTGCCCATTGATTGCACACCCTAAGGTGGATCCTACCACAGGTGATCTTCACACACTTAGCTACGACGTACTACGTAAGCCGTATCTGAAGTACTTCAAATTTGACAAGTGGGGTCAAAAGACACGTGAGGTACCCGTGCCGCTCCTTGAACCGACCATGATTCATGACTTTGCCATGACTCAAAATTATGTAGTCATCCCGGATAATCAACTTATATTCAAATTAACCGAGATGGTTCGGGGCGGGTCACCTCTAAGGTTCGATCCGAATAAAAAGGCCCGGTTTGGGGTCCTCCCAAAGGACGAAACCAACCGGTCAAAAATTCAATGGATTGAGGTTCCTAATAGCTTTTGTTTCCACTTTATGAATGCATGGGAAGAGAACGAGGGGAAACACGTAGTCATAATCGGGTCGTGCATGAGCCCACCCGACTCCATCTTCAACAACAATGAAGACCCGACCCAAATAGAACTATGCGAAATTCGATTGGACCTTGAAACGGGTAAGTCCAGCCGGCGGGTGATAGTGTCGGGAGTGAATCTAGAAATAGGTCAAGTGAGTAAGCACAATTTAGGGCAAAAGACAAGGTACGTATACATGGCGATAGCCGAGCCGTGGCCTAAATGCGGTGGCATTGCCAAGGTCGACGTTGGCACCGGAGAAATGACTAAGTTTATGTATGGGCATGAGAGATTCGGTGGGGAACCATGCTTTGTGTCCGCTAATAAAGCAAACACTTTGTCTAAGCATGGCGATTGCGATGATCATGCAAATGTTGATCACTGCGAAGATGAAGGGTGGATAATGAGCTTCGTAAGGGATGAAATTGCTGAGAGGTCGGAGTTGATAATTATAAGGGCTAAGGATATGAAGCAAATTGCATGTGTATGCATTCCATCTAGAGTTCCTTATGGTTTCCATGGCACCTTTGTTGACCAAATTGAATTAAGTGTACAAAGAAGTTAGTGACTAATTATTAGCTAGTCATACTTTTCATTAGGATATAGTCTTTGATGTTTTCAGCTTGCACGTATTATGCTAAGAAAACTTTGTATATATGTGCTTCACTGCGGCGGCTTGGCTTTAATACGAGAAATTCCTAATTTATACCAGATATATTAGGATATATCTATTAGTCAATGATAAGGATATGACGAAGGAAGAACAACTTCCCTTCATCATTAGACGCCAACTTTGAGCCTCAAATCGAAAACCGTCTAACTAGGATGATTATATTTCCTCTAAAGCTCATAATCAATCTTTTATTTTTATTGTAAATCCATGGTGTTGTATGTATAACACTTAGCTTTCTTATACACTAGATTTTTAAAAGTCACATGACTTATTTTTTGAGCATGCTTTGGATGGTCGTCAATGATCTCTTCAAATGTGTCTAGAAGCTCATTTATTTTGCTTTTGCATATCATATATCAAACTGACATACTCTGACATTCTACTCCTACTCTTCTCATTTTATTATTACTTTATAATCAATGATGTTTTCAAGGCTAATGCAAGCATGTCTTCTTAGATAGATTATTTGGTTTCATAGCCAATATTGGAGTGTCATGGAAAAGGAATTTATATAAGTCTTGTTTCCATTTGATAAGCTAAATATCCAATCTTTGCATGCATAAATCATACATTGTATTGCCTTTTAATTTTGTACCTTTATTACTTTATTTAAATTTTCGCACTTTATTTCTGCATTACGTTTATATTGTTGTAATATTGTGCTCCACCTTTATCTTTTTGCATTAACTCAATATATATCGAAGTGCACCACACCTAATAAGATAAATACTAAACAACTACTTTTATAGGATGCCTTAATATTGTGGACATTAAGAAGTGACTAGCTAAATCTAGATTTTATATGATTTTGATAATGTAAACCATCTAATTTATAGATTGCTTTTTTTTTTTTTAATTTTATTGTGCATGTACCTTCTAACAACTTGTTAAACATGTTATTTTTGAATTAAAATAGATTGCTCATTCCTAGAGCCAATCATCTTGGTATAAAAACCATTCTCGAGTCATTTTCATCCCAAGTAGGTGGTGAATCCTAAATTGACGTATATTCCAACCTTCTCGGCTCATATTCGTACAAGGATAGTCATAAATTGTCGTGGTGGCGACCCTTACCGTCCGCACACATCTCAGGAACTAGTAGGGAAAGATTCATTCTTTTCCCTTCACATAGATTTTGAGAAGGTTGGATTGTAGAAAACTAACTCTTTTAGTGATAGCTTATTCATCAAGTTATCGACCTATTCAAACTAGTTTTTGGTTCCCCTACAATTATGTTCAACGTACAAAAATAAAATAAATTTAACCAAAATAAGTTAAGTTCACTAAAAGACGAGTTTAGAAAAGTAATAAATCTAACAAAAATATGTAAAATTTAGCAAAAATAAAAAAAGTTCAACAAAAATAATTTAAATTCAATAAAAAAATAAAGTAAATATAGTAAAAATAAGTTAAGAGGAATAAGCCTTACTATTATATTGTATACAACTTATTTGTGCACGTGGGACAAAGATTGGAGTTTATATACTTCTATAGTCATATTTTCCATATCTGAAAACTTACTAAGCTACAAATAATGTAGCAGTGTTTACAAAAGTAATACCAATTACCCCATATATATTGTCATATTGAAGAGCTCTTAATCAATAAAGTACTCCATAATTAACAAGTTTGGACTTGTACAATATTTTTTGTAAGAAATCTGATATACGGGTTTGGGCATTAAAAATCAGCCCGAAAATAGGGTTTGAGTACGATAAATTTGGGTCGAAAATTATGGGATGGGTTTTGGTAGTGATGTGTAGTCCGAAACCCGACCCGTTTAGCCCAAATTTTAATTAAAAGGCTTCAACTTTTAAAAGGCATTGAGGTTTTATTGCTGTAAGGTAGTATAGCAGCCCGCAGGTCCGTAGTAGACTAGTAGTCCATTAACCCATTTGGCTTTGGCCATTTTCTTATGCCTGTCGTCTTCTCTCACTCTCTCCCACAAAGGCCACAACCCTAATTCCCTCCCCCTGTCTTTCACCTCTCATAATCTCACCTCCCTCCCTATTCATTTGGTTGTACCACTCCTTCCATCTCACTGTCAAACACTTTTATTTAGTTTCTTACTGCTCTTCCTCACTAGGTGAGTCCGAAAGCTATTCCATGTTGTCAATTTTCTTTAGTTTCTCTCTCGTTAAAAATTACTAATATTATTACTACTGCTATTCGTCATAGTTTAGCCGAATAACAATATAAATCCGATATGATTTGCAAAGATCCCAGTGTAGTTACTACATATGCTTCAAATAAGACTCAATAGCAGCGAGACAGATGAGTGTTTAGATTTGTAGAGGACTGGAAATGGATGATGAAATATTAGTGGTACTCCTCCTTATGTGACGTACTAGTAAAAATGTAAAATCAGACCAGACAATTCTCAAACTCTTGCGCTCTCTAATCTCTGCATCTCTAAATGATTTATTACTCCTACAAACTACAGTACGAATTATTGTTTGATAAGTATGATTGATGATTGTATTTTTGGTTTGATACTCTGGTGTAATTGCATTTTTATTGGTTTGATCATATATCTCCTCAATGGTATTAAACTTCTTTGTGATCTTGTGGAAGACTTGTATTGGATAATTTTATTTTGTTAGTTACTTCCTCTAGTAGACTTAAAAAGAATGTTTTGTTATATTTCCATATGTTAGTATGGTTTAGTACTTTAAATATATAATTGTTGCTACAAATATTTAATGTAAGCATTATAAATGCTTTTTTTTACAAGTTGTAAGCATTAGATGATCAAATTCAAAGCGTAGTAAAATAGACCCGTAAAACCCGATTTATATGGGATATGAGCAACAACTTTAGGCCCGAACATAATCTCAGCCCGAACCCGGCCCAAACCAATCTTTTGGCCCGGACATAACCCGACCCGACCCGCACTTTGATCACCTCTAAAATAAAATTACAAAAATGCTCCCTAATATATTTCTATTAGGTATAAATTAGAAATTTCTCAATATAATAACGTGGGTAAGGAGCAACATAGTAATTTTCCTAATATAAGTTCACCCTAAGTATATATATATATATATATGTTCAATAAAATGGTAGAAATATTTAGGTACTTGATCAAAGAATATTTGTATAGACGCGCATATTACTTTGTTTTTATACAATGACATAACATATTGAAAACTATATAAATGTTAAATAATAATGGAGATTGTATAAGAAAATCTCCATACCTATCGAAGTAAGTAAAAGAAACAACAGGTAAACGTCTTCTTCTTCTTCTTTTTTTTTTTTTTTTTTTTCCTGTTCCCCTATAACTTTCCAGCAGATCAAGCTAGAACACACAGTGGTATGTATGAACTTAAAGAAGAAATTTGTACAAGACAGTGTTGAAGACATGTTGAGCAACAAGCTGGTTGGTTTTCTCAGTGGGGTGAAAAGAATCCCAGAAAACGTATTTGTCAGCATCAGGACAGGTCAATGAACTATCCAAATTGCAGAGATAACTCATCTCTACCAATCCAGTCCCACAGCATGCCTTATTTGTTACATCCATCCCTGTCAGTTCATCAAATCATCTCATTGTGTCAATTAATCAATAATTACCCCCCATTAAACTTACCTAGCTACTACTAATGCATGCATCGTACAACAAAAATTATTTACTGTATGAGTATGCTAACAACTAACTCAATCTTGATCAAGGATTTGGCTGGTGTTTTTGTATAAACGTTTATCAAGCTTTTTGTAGGAGTTTTGGACTACTTTAAGTTTAAGATTGTGTTGTATTATATATGCCGAAGGAAAATACTCGAGATTGGTTACATTAAAATGATTATAATATCTCTATCCCTATTTTTTTTTTTTTTTTTCACTCCATTTGATTTTACGTGATTCTTAGATACGATATAAAACGTTTTTTTAATCTCTAAATCCGTAAGACAAAAAATTATGAAAACTTGATATTTTAAAAACTTACATTGAAATGCATCCAATAAGATCCCATTTGAATATATTATTTCTTATAACGTGATAAGAATTTGTGGTCGAACTTTTTTAATTTTGACTTCATAAATAAAAATGGAGCAAATATAAAAAAAAATGGAAGAAGTAATTTAAAAAAAAAGTATTCAGGAGTATAATTTTTTAATCAAGAATTAGTGAAGTCTTAGTTTGGTTGGACTTTGACATTATTTAGACTATCCACAAATGAAAATCAAAAGAAGGGTTGAAATTAATAAAATGGAAATGGTAAGATAAGTTCAATAAATATTTCATTGGCCAATGTACACAATGCACTCATTTAGACATCACTGTCACTCACTGCCTAGAGTGGCCCAACAAGATCAATATTATGTTTACCATTTCCTTGGTGCAATTAAATCCAACTAAACAGTACCTACTTCCAAAATCAACGAAATCTAAGCCTTACACGAACTAGTGATCATTTATAAGCATCCAAAGTAGTTAAAAGAGGCCATCAAAAATTAATTAGGGCAAAATCATGCAATTCATATAATAAAATCTAAGGATTTCCTAATTCATATGTGATATAAATCATACAAGGATATTGAGATATCAAATATAAGTATTATTATCAGATATATGTATTATTATATCAAATAAAGAAATATAGGAGATATATAAATATATATAAAAAAAAGTATATCACGTATAAACATTATCATCTCAAGGAAAAGGAAAAAGATAAGATTATGACAATGCCCCCTCAATATAGTTATATCAAGTATAAATTAAAAATTTCTAAAATCTAAATCAATCATTTATAATCCTTATTAAATGTAATTTGAAGATGTGGGATCGTAACACCTAACTAGAAGAAGAAAAAAAAAAAACTTACCAAACAAAGAAGGGTTTGTAATCATTTGGCGAAGGAAGCCATAAGGGTTGGAAAATACGACATTGATGGCAGGCAAATGTGCGTTAAGTCGGTCCACCAAGTGATTCAATTTAGCGTTAAATCGAAGGGCCACATTGTTGTAGTCTTCGTTGCATTCATCCATGTCCATAAGATTTATGGTCCTCTCAAGAGGCAAGCAACCCATGGGGGGAAGGCCTCCCATGGAGATCTTTCGGGCCCCCAGAGCGTATATTTCCTCCACAAAATGCTTTGCGAGGCCTATAAGGTGGTTCTCGAACTCCTCTACCGTGTAGCATAGCCTCGTAGTAGGCAGTAAGTAGTAGTTCTCTAAGAAATCGTTTGTCCCCATGCTTACTAGGTACGCTGCTCCGGCTATAATCTCCTTGGCCCTTTCCACTCCTACATAGTTTCGTAATTTCTCTTGGTACTCCTTGTAATACTCGATTTCCTTCCACAATGGTATCACATTCTATGAACCAATCAAACAAAATATAAATCCAATCAATTATGTAATCACCAACAAAATATTTCTTCAGTTAGATCATGATCCAGTTTAATGATCAAATCCGCCTACTAAAAGACTTGTCGTTTTTCATATACATAAGTTGGTGTCTTACCGCTTACGATTACTAAGATAGAAATGTGTCATGCGTCACGTTAAATAAAAGTCGAACATTATAATAGGGGCCCTGCCAAAGAAAATAATATGGCAGGAGCAATGCATACCTAATAAATTTGTTGCAACAAAAGGCAACAATTCAATGAAAATTAGTGACACTTGGGAAGGACGAACTCTAATAATGGGCAGAGTAATTTTTTTTAATTTTTTTTTTTTAGTACACCTCGGAATTGAGTTAACAAATGTATGGAAGCGCCAGCGGTGAGATGTAGATGAACGTTAAATGCTAATAACTTCAATTACGAGTAGTGAAGTTGGAACCTTCGAGAGTGGTCCGTGCTCAGCACATTTTTGTTTTTCTTCGAAAGATTACATCCTCAACACTTGAATAATCTTTGCCAAAAAAAATAAAAAAATAAATAACACTTGAATAAAAGACAAACTTACCTACATTGTGAACAACTAAGCCAATATAACTAAACAGACCAATACCTACAATATAATGGTAAAACGAGACTTTTCTAATTCGTACTTGATATAAATTATATCAATATATTGAAATATTAGATATAACTTAGGTATTGTTATATCAGATATAGAAATACACAATATGTAAAAAAAAAGACGTTTTCAGATATAAACATTATGATCTCAAGTATAAAGATGACGAAATTACGAAAATATCCCTTAATATATTTATATCAAATATAAATTAGAAAATTCTCGAAATCAAACTCCTAATTTTAAAATCATAAGGGGGGATTCTACCAACTACCCCAATTAAGTACTATTTCGTATTTTATTCAACATCATCCTAGCTAGCTAGCATAGGTATTCAAGATGATTCGAAAAATATGTCAAAAGTCCTTCAATATCTTGTACATTAGCTAGTACGAAGCATAATGATCATCAAAAGAAATCACAAAACTAACGAAGCATTAGAAATACATAGGTTACTCATTGGTTCCTCGATTAATATATTATGACCCAATATTCGGTGTTATTGCACACTATGCTATAGTAGTATACTACTGTGTAACTTTCGGTATTAAATTGTTAAAACTGGTTCAAAATAGATGTTTCAACCACCCATATTGTAAATATAAATAGGCCACAGTAATCACTCATAAATAGATGTTTCAACCTCAGATCCATTTCATGTACTAGAACTAACTTCATATGAAAATTTAGCCGTACTATTACCCACGAGAAAACCGGGTGGACTCTAGAACAAAAGTATATAAATGTACGTACATCAAAAAAATAAAAAAATAAAAAAAATCTACGAAGCATATAAACTATATTTGAGAGTATACTTATTCGGGTTTTAATTTTCTAATGGTATACTCCCTCCGTCTCTTTTTATTTTTCCCATTTATTTTTATGTAGATCCCAAAGAAAAATGAAAATTTAAATATATTTAATTGTGTTTTTGCTAATTAAAATTATAAAAAGTTGATATTTGAAAAATATATAATCTTTTAAGACCTCATATGATTGTGTCTTTTCTTATAAATTAGGAAGCATTCAAGGTTAAAGTTTGGTTCTAAAATCTATAGATTTTAAACGAGAATAACAAAAAGAACCGAAGGGAGTATATAATTATTTTACTAAACTTTCTCATTTCATATTATATTGATCACTATGTTAGCATAAAATACCGTGCCATTGGTATTTATAAGGGAGTAATAGTACAAACTCTTTATATGAAAATGAAGGATGTAGATGTGAACTAGTTTAGTTGGTTAAAATTTTATTGGATGGTATGTATATAAGACTTAGGATCAAATCCCGACTATATAAGTTATTGCGGCTCTCTTGACAGTAAAAATATGAAAATGAGGGATTAGTGTATTAATACGATTAACAAAAGATTCGAAAGAGTGGTAGACGCAAGAAACAGCAGTGGACTTACAAGCACAGCAGAAGTGGTATTATCATAGCCGGTACCAGCAGAAGCAAAGTTGACTCCTACAACAAAATCTTCCATGCCATAATTAGGATCCAAGTACGCTGGGACAGTTTTCTTGAGCCCATAATATTCGGAGAAGAAATCCACGGGCACCCGCCCGTTAGAGAACCGACCCGTGGGGTGGCCACCATCGAAGTCACGACCATAAGGCTCAAAGTTGCTCTTTAGCAATGTGTGTATGCCATTGTTGTTGCCGGTGTCGACGGACGAGTCCCCGAATACTATCACAGCCGGAACCTTACTGCTGGTGGCTGTGGAGGAAAGTTGCCCTAGGAGTGGCACTAGGATGTACAAGAAGAAGGAAGAGAGGTGGCCAATATGGTTGCGTATGATATTAGCCATTGTATAGAAATGCAAGTATGTTATGTTGTGAGTGGTGAGTGGGGAAGCTTGGTTCACAAAAATATATACTTATATATATTATATACTGTGGGGGATGCTGTGTTAACGTGATTGTAATTAAAGAGTTGCAAGTGTTTGATAGGAGTTGATGAAAAGTTTGTTGGTTGGGATGGTATTAATGGGGTTGATTTTTCACTTTTTACACAATAGTATTGTACGTTGCTCCTCTCAATTCAAGAATGCACTGTTGAATGTTGATGAGAAGTTTGTTGATTGGGTGGTGTTAAAAAGGAAAGATCAAAGAAAAAGTGACACGTGACAACAAAGTGTTAATGACTTGAAAGTTTAGGTATGAATTTTGGAATAAATTCTATACTCTCTACGTACTCCCAAAATCACCCGATTTTTGTATTTTGGATTGTTTTCTAAAAGATTTTTCATCGTGTCTTAAAAAAGTTATTTCTCAGTCTTTGGGGCAATTTTTGGGGTAGATGGAATATTATGTGTTTGCAAATCTAAATTGAAGTAATCGGTTCAAATTATATCAATTCTATAACAAAGTAAATTAGTAATTATCAATTTTTATATAGTAATAAGCAAATATAAGGTCTATTTCACTTAGATTTGATAATCAAGCTCAAATTAAATAATAATAATAATAATAATAATAATAATAATAAAAAATGTATAGCCTATATTATGGCTTGGGTTCGATGTTGTGTACTCATTCATTCAGTCATTCCTTTGAAATATTATCCCACTGTTGCAGGCTTATCTATGATATATAGCTATCATTCATTCCTACAAATTTTCAAGTTATTTTAAGAAAATTTAAGTAAATTAATCAAGTACTCTAATCTTGAATAATCTCTATTAAATTTTTTTAGGCATGTCAAAATACGGGGTAGTAAACACAACATACTACTACAAGTATAGCTGTCAATTTAGTTCTGACCAGATACACAAAAGATATTATTCTGTCCATTTGTGGCAGGTTTGTTAGTACTTAGTATTATTATTCTTGACATGACTATATTATCTTAAGTGAGCTGTGAGCCAATTATTATGAGCACGGCTTATAAATAACAGACATGTGTTGTTTCTTCAACAAACCGTACAATAATTTCAGATGAAGGGGAGAATGTTAGGTGTACTTTATTAGGTTTGCAACTTGCAATTGTTAGCTCTGTAACATAGCAGGATCAACAAAAACTGCAGGTCTGCTAGAAGAATATCTTGCGCAGAGTTCACATTCCAGGTGAATTTTGAGCGTACACTGGATTGATTTTGTATCTTATAATTCCACATAGGAGCAGGAAATGTGTTTCTTTTTTTGACGTTGAGAGCGGCAAGTCAATAACTAACGTAGACGAGATTTAATCTATCGCTTTCTAGCGATAAAAAGATAGTGTTGTATACATTCAACATTTCAACTCAGCAGCAATTTCCTAGTGGTACTCTTCAAAGTACATACTTATCATCAAACATATACCATGCTACTAGTATTACTAGCTTAATGATTTTTCACACAACTATATCTCAAGCAATAACTTTTCCTTTGAATTCTTCAGCCTCTCTAACTCATTACTCCACCTTGGTGGTCCTCTGCCTATCCTTTGCCTCTAAAGTACCTTCTTCCCTACTCTATTTGTACAGATTAATTTAGTCATGAATTAGCATGATCTAAACTTAGAAGAGTTATAATCTATATTTCCCTGACATACTTTAGACTTAATTTAAACTTACATACTTTAGACATAACATTAGTAGTTAGGATTTAGGATTCAAATGGAAAATGTTGTTAATGATATCACCCAACTCTTCCTTTTTAGGTTCATAAAACAAATTCTTGATTTAAAGATTAAATATTAATTTTTTATATTTAAAATCATATTTTGTGTACATGAATCTTCTTTGAATCAAATTTTGATCTTTCTCCCTTTAAAGTTGAGACATAACATAGGCATCCAAAACCTTTAGATGGCCTAAGTTCAGGTATCTTGCCATTCAATACTTCATATGGTGTTAATAACATTCTATTTATCACAAGCGTAGCTGTCAATAGGCAATCTCCCCATAACTTTATTGAAAGTCTAGACTGAAAACATAATGATCTAGCTGTTTCCAACAAGTGTCTTTGTTTTCTCTCCACTCTTCCATTCTGATTTGGAGTGTCTATGCAATATCTTTGATGCTTTGTACCATTCTTTTGATAAGCATGAACAATATCACCTTCACACAACACTACTCTTATAACTCATGAGAAATGTCCATGTGTGCCCTGAGAAGTCATCTACAACCGTGAGAAAGTAACTAAAACCATCATAGGTTTTAGTCTTATAGGGTCCCCATGTATCAATATGCAACAAATCAAAACACCCTTTTGACTTAGACATACTAGTATGGAAAGTTTTTCTAGCTTGTCTAGCCTTATGACACGCCTGATGAGATTACATTATCTATAGTTAAGATAGTAATTAAGATCATATTACTATTGTTTTGAGATTTTGACGAGGAAGGTCACTCGGGTAAATAGTGTTGTTTATTTATAGGACGTTAATTTTTATTCTGAGTATTGAAATGAAAATTTCTGAAAAATTCAAATAGGAGGAGTAGTGCTTGTGATTGGTGTGACAAGGGTCACATTAGAGAATGGGTTTAGGTGAAATTAGTGTTCTTTCTATGTTTGTAGCTTAGACTCCCTTATATATTGTTACTCATATTAAACCTAAAACCATTTGAATTGGTGGAGGTTGTAACGGTGATCATTGGCGACAAGGAAGTAGAACCAAGTCTTTTAAAAAAGTGTATGAACTGAGCTTGTTGGTGTAACTATTTCAATTAATATTTTATATTTTATATTTTATTTTAGTTTTTTTCAAACTCTTGTGTGATTACAATGTTTTCTTATTAGTTATATGTCATGGTAGTAAAAATTTAACTATCAATGCAATAACATTAATTGTACGTTTATAATGAGCAAAGTGTAAAAGATAGGGGAGATTTAAACGTAGATGAGCAAACAATTGAGTGATCTAGGATCTCTTAGGAGAACTAGAAGATTTTTCAGTATAATATCGTCTTAGTCACACATATATATTCTTGTTTAAATTTTAACATTTTGGCTTTATTTTGTATGTAAAGAGAGCCAAAAGTGATATGATATATATGAAATTCGATTTCGTATATTTTAAATTTGCAAGTAATTTTAGTTTTGTTGCGGTTTTAAATCAAGATGCTACTGAATATGCAATTTCTTTTACAGAGTATTCCCACTCAATCCGCTTGTCAAATCCCATACATTTATTAATTCCAATTTTGCTCAATTTATTTTTGCTAAACTAATTATAAGACCACTATCAGTATGTGGGCAAAATTTTGTCATCCAATTATCTCTTTAACCACTTTATCACTCATCCTACCCAATTATCCTCATGAGTTTTTTTTGTGATTAAAATGTCATCCCAACAGTGAGTAAAAAAAAACTCATCACTAATCTCTCTCTTACTTTTCCAATACCCCACCACACTTTATCTCTCTTCCATATTCACCAATTTTACTTAATTTTCTAATTAATGTATGATTATGATTAATAATTTGGTATCGTTATTAATTAATTTATGTTATTATTGCGTAGTTAGCGTTTCAATCAATTTGTAATGGACTTAATATTTTTAATTAGCGATTATGATTATCGTTCATAACTATAGTATTTAATTATTGTTTTTAATTATCGCATTTTTATATCGTTTTTCATAATCGTTTTTTAATTTCCTTTTTAAACGATTATTTACTTTATTATCGCATTTAATTAGCGTCTTTTTAATAATAATAGTTTTTAATTAGCGTTTTTAATTAGAGGTTACAATAGCGTTTTTTTTAAATAATTATCACTTTTGATAATCGTTTTAATTAACGTCTTAACTAATATCTTTATTATCGTTTTTATGAAAATAACATCAGAATAATTTACCTTAACGAAAATTTGCAAAAATAAATGTGTGTGATAACAATTGGGAAGTAGATAATGGTGAAAAATGAATTCAACTAGGAAAATGTATTTTTTTAAGTTGTGGAAAAATATAGCAAAATGGGTGTCATTTTATATAGAAATTTTTTTATGACCGTTGATAATTTTTATTTTTTTTAAAAAAATTATTTAAATGCCGAAAATAGTTGTTGAAGTGTAAAACAGTATAAAAAATGTGGGGCTCATTTGAATTTTTTTCCTCATGAGTTTTCTCCTGGGATGAGGAAACCCGTGAGTTTTATCACGAGTGACTACTGCCGAAATGCATTTTACTCATCATTTTACTCGTGGGAAAAATTTTACTTACTGTCTATAGTGTTCTAGGCTACTCAATCCGCCGTAATTCCATAGAACGATAGAATAACTAACTCGCAGCAATTAACAAAAAAAAAAACTTTTGACCTTTAAAAAGAAACACTTTTTATTTAGTCCCGCCTGAAATCAGCCCTACAAAAGTTTAAACCCTAACCCCCAAACTGCTTCAATGATATCCAATCGGTGAACAAATTGGTGACACAAATTCAACGTCTAATCAATAACAATGTTAAGGTACCTTTTCCTCGTCAATCTCTTCACCCTTTTCCCCCTGAATTTTACATTCAGTATTTTTTTGATAGAAATTTTGGTCAATTTGATGCACTAACATTACTAGTTACTCAATAGTATGTTCAAATAATAATCAATTGGGCTATTATTTTGATCAACTATTATATAATGAAGTGTATATTACGCATGTACGAAGTAGTTGTTTATGTTCTATACTTATATTCTTGATACTTCAATGTGAAATGTAGACAATGCTATGATTGAAAACCGCCGATTGTTTAATCCTTAAGGGGAGGGCTGTCCCTGGTCTTTCTCTGTCGGCATCGTTTATGGTTTCAATGTGGTCTCTGTTCGCATTATAATTTTGTTGTCGAGAAAACATAGTAATTATTAAATACTCCCTCCCGTTTCTTTTTGTTCTTCCCATTTGTTTTTGCCTAGATTCTAAAACTAATTTAAATTTTAAATATCTTCAGTTGTATATTTGCAAAAATTGGAAAAAGTTGATATTTGGAAAATATAAATTGGGACGAATCTTTTAATACCTCTAATGATTATGTTTTTTTTCTTATAGATTAAGAGTAATTCATGGTGAAATAGATTATAAACGAGAAGAATGAAAAGAAACGGAGGGAGTAATCTAGAAAATTTTCAATTTCAATCAATTATTACTTAATGAAGTGTATATTACAGATATATGTTTAGGTTATATACTTACTTTATACCTCACACGAAAAATGTTGACATTTTTATGATTTATAAATGCTAATTGTTTGATCGTATAATGATGGACTTTCATCCTAAGGGATATTGGTTTGTAATTTGTGTGTGGTGAATAAGTTTTTATTCTTTTTTTTTTTTTTTGTGTGTGTGATATGTTTTACAGAATGTTGAGGACGTTGACAAAGGCAAGTTGTATTTTGAGGAGGGAAGTGGTTAGGAACACTGGTTTGATTAGGAGGTTTATGTCTATTTCGAGTAGGACTGTTGTCGATTGTGCTGCTAAAGATGGGGAGCTTAGAGTTTTTCTAATTGCTGGTGAGGTTTCAGGGGATGCCATAGGTGCACGACTAATGGCTTCGTTGAAGAGGATATCACCTTTTCCTGTCAAGTTTTCTGGTGTAGGTGGGTAAGTTATAGACCTTATGCCATTTTAACAATTAGATTGCACGATCTTATCTCTTTGGAGGAAGGGACTTGATATATGCCATGTTATTGGTGAGTCGAATGAATTACTGTTAAATATATATTTCTTGTAGATCAATTGGTTATGATGATTGTTCGAAAGTGGAGAACTAAGAGTCAGTTTTTTGTACTTATGTTACAATTTGTCTTTGAAGGAAGAATGTTCTCACTGTAGACTTGGTTCTGTTATGTACTATTGAATTCAGCCTCATGCTCGTGCTTGTGTGTGTGCAATTGTCATATATTCCATTTCCTAGATTGACTGTGATATATGTTTCTTCCCAACCAATTTTCACTAGGCGAGGGTACTGTTCTATATCTTTTTTATATTGGTGAGGGGAATGAATCATTTTCCTCTAATTTTTGAATGTTCTTCTTGTGGGTTAGTTTACTACTTTACAATGATGAGAAAGCCATGCTACAGTTTGATTTAAAAGGAAGAACATTATGTTGATTCAGTATATTTTCAGCACTTGTGTTTGTGTGTATGCAATAATTTTTTTTTTCAATTTCTAAGATACTGTTATCAAGTGCTTCAAGAGTTTTCCCCAGTAAATAGATGCCTTGTGTATCTCATCCTGATGCTGGCTTAGATAATTTATTTATCTTTTATCCAGATCAAAGATGTCTCAACATGGATTGCAATCTCTGTTCCCTATGGAGGATCTTGCTGTGATGGGAATCTTGGAGTTGTTGCCTCATCTTTACAAGATTAGAGTATGTATAGCAATGCTCTCTATGGATTTCGTATCCACTTGTCTTCCATCCATATGCCAAAAAACTGTAAATTGTTTCTAAAGTGTTATTATCAACTTACAGGTAAGGCTGAAGGAAACAGTGGAAACTGCTTTCTTGTTTAAACCACATGTTGTTGTGACAGTGGATGCAAAGGGTTTCTCTTTTCGTTTCCTTAAAGAGCTAAGAGGTATTGTTCTGTCGGAGTTTATATGACATGAAAGTTTTCCCTTATAAATATGGTACAATAATGAGACAATGACCCGTTTGCAGCTTCATATAGTCTGCAACATTCAGATAGTCCTTTGCATTTCCATTATGTTGCCCCATCATTCTGGGCATGGAGAGGTGGTGAAGCAAGACTCAAGGGCCTATCTGAGTTTATTGACCACATTTTATGTATTTTGCCATTTGAGGAAGAGGTTTGCAGGCTAAATGGGCTAGATGCGACTTTTGTGGGATATCCAGTGCTGGAAGATTGTTTGGAGCTGAATTTAGTAAGTCTTTTGACTTCTCATTCTGTGGAATGCGTGACTTCAGTGAACTTATCCTTTATTCTCTGCCTCATCTTATTGGAGACAATTTATTTAGATACTATCCCAGATTTTGAGTAGGTGTTGTTTTGGGAATCTTGTTGATTGGTTTCTGTAGTCTTGAGGTGCTAGTTTTCCTTCCAAAGTGGAACTGTGTAGTGTATGTCATTTTCTGTGTGTGCTTGGGCTCCTTGCTCTTTTTCTGTTATTTACATCCTCTTTATGGTCCTTCCATTGATCTAGAGTACTTAATTACATGTTATTTTTTGTATTGGGACAGTAAGTGTCAACAACTGTACTTTGACATCATAGTAAAATAGTAATACATGAAAAAATCCTTCTTATTGATCTTTTGTCGGTTTAGACTCCTGGAATTGTGCCCTTGTGACGTTCTGGGCTAAAGATGATTTCTTATGTAATATAGAGGTTCCTAGATTCACATCGAAATACGACTGCTTTGTTTCTTGCTAACATGCTAGTCATCCCAACAGTTGAAGTCTTGAAGACCCAGTAGTGTTAATTTACTTGATTGAGAACTAAATGCTTGGTGTCTTAAGATTTTGAATGATACTGTTCTATTCTTTCAAGAACTTCCTTCATGGCCATCCTTGAAGGTCCTCTCTTTTTTCAATTTAATGATACATATAAGTCTTTGCAACAGCAAGTTGCAGCTACTGATCTATGGTATTTAACATGCTGGTGAAATTTTAGGGGGAAGACACTATTGACTGGAAGGTTCACACTGATAGTCAAGACTTCAGAAGTAAATTTGAAATTCCTTCAGGTAGTATCTTGGTGACAATAGTTTTTTCGGATGTTTGTATGAGTTCCCTCTTTCTTTGGATCTGCTTTTACCATCTTTTATTTTTTATTTTTGGTTTTATGTCTCTATAGTTGAAATAAGTTTTAAAAAAAACTGATTTTTCAAGCTACAAAGCTACATTGTTCTTGATTATTTCTTTGTAATATTCTCTCGTGTGATCTGTTTGTCTAGAGTGGTTTTATGATAGAAGTTAATAAACTATTGACAATATTTGTTTTGTCTCAAAAGGAGCCAAGGTTATAACATTGCTTCCTGGTAGCAGATTACAAGAGGTAAAACGTATGGTTCCAATCTTCTTGAAGACCATGGAGTGTCTGAAGGATTCATTTCCTGAGTTGAGAATTGTCATGCTTGTTGCTTCTAATCAGCACGTGGAACAATACATGAGCAAATCAAGTGACCATTGGCCTGTGCCTGTCATTCTGATTCCTGGGAGTTCTACAGACCAAAAATATGAAGTATTCAATGTAAGGATGTACAGCTTTATTTGTTTTTACACTTGGTTTCTTGTATCTCTGAGTGACCCCTTCCATCCTCCTTGAAAAGGAAAATGCTGTTATTTAGAAAATTGTGGGAAAACAGAAGGTGGTAAAATAATATCTAATATAATATCTAGGGGTCATTTTTTATTCCTACCTCTGTTGGTATTAAAAAATACTGAGTAGTATTTTTGGGGTTCCATATGATTTTGTCACCTTTGAAATGGTCTATAGTTAAGCTTACCAAGATGTCTCTACTTTGATCGAGTGATAGGAAGAATATGCACTTGGCCAACTAAAGTGAAGTGTTAATTTTGAGAGTTCATGTTATATTCGCAATAATGGCTATATTCTTTGAATCTTTCACTTGAAAAATATGATCTTTTTGGATCTTATCTAATCATATTTGTTTCTTGTGAATTGAATGTACTATGTTAATTGAATTTATTGAAGTTAATATACTTATCTAGACTTGGTAAACCGTAATTGAATTTATTTGAACCAGTCAGAAGTCATTATACCTTAATTTGAATTAATGTGAACTTACTATACTTGAAACTTAGCTTTAGGTGACAAGAACAACATTATGGGATTATGAGTTGTTTGAGACAATGTAACAATTATTTTCTGACAGAACACTTGTGGGGTTAGTACTTTATACTAATATAAGATATTCCCCCCATCTATTTCATTGGGCAGTGGTAGTGCTTAATAATTGCTACTGTTACATATGCCTTTATTTCTGTCTACATTCTTTTTCTATTTTAAAGTACTAATCCATTACTCCATTTATCTGGACGTAAAAGTCACATTGTTCCATCCCTCATTATCAAGTATTTTACACTACTCAAAGACTGTTTGAGGAATTTTTTTTAACGGTTTACAGCATTTGTCATAACCTTTCACAGGCGAGCACGGCAGCATTATGCACTTCTGGAACTGTTGCTGTGGAGATGCAACTTGCAAAATTGCCATGTCTTGTTGCTTACAGAGCCCATATCATAACAGAATGGTTGATTCGTTACAAAGCCAAAGTGCCATACATATCCCTTCCCAATATCCTCTTGGATTCACCTGTCATTCCTGAAGCACTTTTTGATGCATGTACACCCAGAAATCTGGCATCCACACTCACGTAAGGTTCTTTGGCAATGTCATGTCTATGTTATTCCAATTATTTCACCGCTGAAAATCTGAAATTGTTGAAAAGTCAAATCACCCTCAAGTTTTTAGCATATTTTCAGCCTTTGGTATTATGAATTATGATCCACTAATGTCATTTGTCGTTTTCAACGTTACCAAACTTTCCCTTCATATCCAGATTCTACAGAGCCTTTTGTTCTGCCTAGTTACGATTTTAATTCTTAGTCCATGTGAGGAGGCAACTTTCTAATGAAGATGTCTATGCAATCTTCTCAAATTTCTCAGCAACAGTTGAAAAAATGCCATGCAGTTAACCAAGTATTTGACGGATAATATTTTCAATCATGTTTTGCAGGGAGCTAATCCAAGATGAGGGCCTTAGAAAACATCAGATCAAGTCTGCTGAAACGGTTATCAGGCTTTTAAGCCCTCCAGCAAACAATTCTGTGCAACATGATAATACTAATAAGCCTAGCATGATTGCTGCGTCTACTATAATGCATTACAGTAGGCCCTAGTAACTGCATTATTTGGTGTTCTACTCATTATAAGGTTAGTGTCTTTGTGTTTGAGCTGACTTCAGAAGAAAAAAAATTTATACTACCTAAGTCCCATAACATATCTCTAATACTAAGTAAATGGACGGTCCACTAGTCGGAAAGAATCCGTTACCACCTCTTTCCTTAATCATAGCAAGTTTTGTATTGTGTAGATCATTAGACTTGTATACTTGTATCTTTTTGTGCAATAGATGGTTTCTGTTAATCACAATGTCTCGAAGGTTGCCATGTTTAGGCTGTTGGCTATTTTTGTACATCATAATTGTTAATTTTTCTCAAATTATGTTTTTGATGAAAATTTTCCATTGTAATTGCGTTTGTTAGGAACTTTTGGTTAATTTTAGAAAACTTGCTCTCAGAAAATCAGCTCATCCAATGGTAAAGAAAAAAGGCATTTGCCAACAAACTATAAAATCTCCCTTGACCACAAACTCTTCTCCTTGTAAGCAGCTGCTGTTCTCTATATATAATCTCCAACATTAGCTACCCATCATTTTTCTCATCTACCTATAACCAAACTTTAGTGTTTTTTTCTACTTAGCGAAAATGGCATTCACAAGAACAATGGTTGTTTGCTTTGGATTGTTCTTAGTCTGCTCATTGTTGATGAAAGGTATGGACGCAGATCAAGCAGCAGCTCCGGCAAATGTAAAGACGGTGGCGGGTGCTGATAACAGAGGCTGGGCAACTGACGTTGTAGACCCTGCAGCAGATGAAAATGATGAAAGTACGGAGACTAGATTTGAGGGTGATGATGATGCCTCCGATGACACCCCTAGGACGATTGTTATGGGACACTGAAATCTCTAATCACATCTTTTGTTATCTTCATTTGTAATTTTAGAAATTGTTTTTTTTTTTACAAGTTTTAAAATTTCATATGCTGTTTATTTTCCTCGTGTCTTTGTATCACTACAATTGATGAAGAACAAAGTTGTTTGTGTATGATATATTTTGGTAAAAAAAAAATGTAATTAATTTTTATTTTTTAAATTGTGAAGTTTTTTTTTTGAAATAAATAAGAGTAATTATTTAGGATTAAAGTTATGTATTTATTGGCTGAATTTCTTTTATGAGCATTTCTATATGGCTAAATGTACGGTTTTCATAACCTAAACAACAAATTTATGATCGCATGAAAATTTCATAGATTCATCCCAAAATATGCGTTATTATACAGAAATCTTATGTGATAATCTTACGTAATCAAATTAAAAGTCTACTAATAAAGTTATGTGGTCATAGGAAGGGGAAAGTTTCGAGCTTTCTTGAACAACCCTGCAGGTCCCAAAACAAGTAAGCCTGCTTAATAGGAAACAGCCTTATTATTTTACATTTACGAGTCTTCCTTAATTATTAGAATGTTCTTACTTCCAATCAATAATTATTGATCTATCATTGAGGCTTATAAACTTGATACGGAGTAATATTTTTTGTATGGAATTGATACGGAGTAATATTTTTTGTATGTTATTGATACTAGATCATAGTCATGAGTCATTTGGGTTTTTAGGGTTTTATAGTTTACAAGCCCACAAACATTAGACCACCCACTTAATGCACGGGACCAAAGTGTGAGACATAGAAATTGGGCTAAGAGCAATACTTAGTCATTAATGATTCAACTTAATAACACATAAGTTCATCACTTCTTTTTAGCTAGAATACCTCATTTATGGCCATAGGATAATGTACGTTTCATCCATAAAACACTATACACACTCCGCCCTCGGAAAATCTCATTGATCTTAAATTTCTTTCATTGACTTAAGTATTGAGTTATTTTCTTTAAAACACCACCCCGAAGCCAGCTGCCTCTCTTTACACAGGCTTTATTAATCCAAGATCAAAGAAAGTTCTTTTCAAGGCTCATCCCAGCATCCTCATCCACACTTCATTACTTGTTTAACAAGCAATCAGTTCCAGTTTTGAACCGCAACATTTTCATTTGATCAAGTTCTATTTATAAGAAATATAGTAGGAAGTACTTTGTAGGTAATTTAATTAACTAAGTTTGTTCATGAATTGGCCTAAATGGAGATATCTTTGGTTTTTTAGGCTCATGATGAAAAATATATAGCCTATAAGGTGGTCTTTAGACTTGTGCATTGAGTTGGGTTAGGGCCGTGATTAGGGGTGGCAAGATCTGGGTCTAGTTTTTTAGATCCATTGGATCCGGGTCGAATATGGGTCTAAATGTCATTTGGTTGGATATGGGTCCGGATCTAAAAAATTTAGACTCAGATCCAATCCAGATCAGACCCATGAACCCACACATTAAAAAAAATCTAAATTAAAATTTAATCTTCATTTAGAACTAAAACTAAATATTCATTCACATTGCTCCGTCTCCTTCAACTCTTTTTCATCACCACTCGTCAGGTAACATATTTATATAACTTTGATGTATACTTTGTGATTACTAGCTTCTCGTTGTCACGCCCCCGCAAACATATTATACTGGTTTGACATTACTAGCTTCTATGCGATTTTAAAACTAGCTTGCAAGTAGCGATGCACCTGATCTTAAAAACATTGTAAGAGAGTATCGTTGAGTTTAGGACTTTTGATTCAGTGTTGGATTTTGACTCTAGTGTTTACTTGTTTTTCACTCACTGAACTAAAGTTTATTTTGCAAGTATTTCAACGATACAAATTGTGTGCTTAAGAAATGATTTATTAATTTATCTCATTTGACATATTTATGTTCCTTTATAACACTTAATCGGTAAACAATTCTAAGGTTTGAAATGCCAAAATACATCCAATTATAAAACATGTGAATAATAAGCACATATAAATAAAAAATATGTTAAGGATCCATTTTGGACCTGAGATCCATCAGATCCGAAGAATCTAGATAAGGGTCTAAAATTTTTAAAACCCAATGGGTCTAGGGCGGATATGAGTCTAATTTGAAAATAATGGGTATGGGTACAGTTCTAATAAGACCCGACCCATTTTCATCCCTAGCCGGGATGGGTCACAAGCCAAATAGGCCGGGTTGGGCCTATTCAAAGAAGATTCAAATGGGTTGTGCCAAAGGAGATACATAACGGGCCGATTCGGGACGAGCCATCCAAAGAGAGTGTAGTTTTTATCTATAGAAGGTGATAGCATGTATCACCTCCAGTATTTGATAGTGGACCATTGGCAAGTAAGTGGAAATAATTCATTACCTAAGTCTCGGAAACTATTGGCCCATTATTGACCCAATTTGACTCATTAAAGATCTAATAAAATATAATCCTTTAAGACACTGACACATTAGACTCATTGTTGATTAGACCCTTTTACAAACGGGTCGATCAAGGGCCTTTAACGAGGCCACTCCCATTTGAACAGGTTTAGTGATCTTGTACAATCAAATAAGTTTTTTTTTTATTCTAGCACAACATAGTTTATGCGAGTACCTATAAGCATGAACAAGATGTATTTACCATATACTACTATACTATTATTGATGTTGTCGTAGTACATTTTTGGGCTCCTGCAATTAAGTGGGGGCTAACTATTGCTGAGGTTGCTGATTATGCATAACCGGCTGATCAAATTTCCTATCCACAACAAGCATTGGGTTTTTCATTCGAATGTTTTCTTACGCTACTATGGTTTTCTTAAGCTACTATGGCTATATGGTTTATCATAGCTACATAACCCATTATGTATTTTTTTTTTCCACTTTTGTTTGCCTTATCATATCTAAAATGGTTAGCCATGGTTACAAGTACGTGGAGTTATTTGGGTTACATACAGCACTGTAATCACTCCGGTGAGCATAATTAATCAATGTTGACCAATTATTTGCTATTATTAGATACATTAGACAGCTTATTCCACGGCCTCGCCATTGTCATCGTAACTCCTCTACGACATACCCCTGGAGTAGGCTGCAAAGTGCAATTTAGATAGAATTGTACTAAGATCTTATGAGGGTTTTGTGCTTTGTACTCCTGCAAGTTTAGAGTTCCCTATAGTTTCTAGCTCTAAGCTATATGTATTGTACAAGCTTCCGCATAGCAATACAAGTCAATTGACAACTTCTCTCGAAGTATATCAGCTGTTAATAATTTCTTAGATTTTTGAGGCATTTCTTTAACTTGCAGAAGAATTGGTCTCTATATAGTTTGAGTGTGGTAATGGTGGTAAAAGGGGTGTACCAGCTAATTGGGAAATATGAGTAAGTCTAGCCTGTTCACTTTTTTACATATTTTGCATGCACTTGTAACATCAAAATTAAACAATAGATAACGAATCAAACAATTACTTACATTTCAAGATAGGTGCTCAATTACTTGATCGTGGAAACATATCATAAATGAATCTGGTTTAAAAGTATTTTTCAACAAATCTGGTACAAACATTGTAAATTCATAATATTAGTTGTGAAAGTTAGTAATATATGTTTCAAAGTTAATAGATGCTTCAGTGAGAAATATTTTGCCGTTGCAAATGTTTTTCTTTTGTTGTTTGGATTGAAGTTGCATACTTGCTGCCTTGACACATGGAACTTAGATGCGTACTATGGTTTACACGTTACAGGCTCACATAATTTTCTCTGAACATTATGGAAACTTCAATTCTCTCCATAAACAGGTAAAGTATTTCTTTAATGTTCCTTATATATATGCTGATCCTCTGCTGCTTCTACCTTACAAGATTTTGATTTCTACAGCTGGATGAAGAAGTTTTTGCTTTTAGACAGGACAAAATCAAGGGGGTTATACCTTGGCTGATTCCCGGTTTTCTGGACATGATGTCTTGCACATGGACTTTGATTTGCATATTTGCCTCAAATTCTTGGAGGAGAAACTTTACTTATGTCTGCTGGTGCTCATGCAGCTTCTGTGGCTGTTGCCTATCATCGTTTAACAGATTCTTCTACCATTTCTCTAGGATTTCTTCACTTGAGATGTAAAATTCTAACGAGATACAATAAGGTTAATGTATCCCAACAAAAGTTACTCCTCAATATAACAAAAGTTACCCCATAACATATTTCAATCTTTATCAACTTTGAGGGAAAATTTTGTTATTTTAAGGGGTAACTTTTGTTGGAATACAATAACCTTATTTTATACCGTGCTTATATAAGATTTTGTGAAAATTATAACAATTTTACAGGTGATGATTATTCTTATCAGGATTATCTGGAGCCTTATCCTCATCAGGATTATCTAGAGTCTGATCCTGATGATTTTGAGGCAGGAGGAAGTATCAATTTAGAGCCTTAATCTGGAATATTGGAAGCCATGTCTATAGTGAAGTCCAACCCTGATAATTCTGAGATAGGAACAGGTGTCTCCCAATTTTCTGCTAGTAGAATCTTTGTTAGGGCAAATTTTCATGAGGAGCCTGATCCTGATGATTCATGAGTTTCTGAAGACGGAGGGCTGCTCCTACTGTTGTCCCTTTGTCATTGGTGATGATTCAAATTTGCAAGATAGTAATAACTGAACAGGCATTTTCCCTAGGTGCAGCTGCTATGGAAGTACTCAAATTGGTTGGTTTCAGTGGAGGACTTGTCACTGATAAAATGGGGAAGGCTGAAAGTTACTTGGTGCAGGTTTGCTGTGGCTTGCAAGATACTCTGTTGAGCCCAGCATTGCTGACTAATCATTGTGCTATGTGACTTATGTGTATATCTCAAAGCTTGAAAAAAGCTCCGATAATGGTAACTGTAAACCTTTAATATTCTGCTTGTATATTCTTATAAATTTGATTTATCAGCATAACTAGCTATGTTTACCTGTAAAAGATCCTTATTGACTTCACATGTAGCTAAATGCTATTTAGAGTTTCTTCTGCTTTGATTGCAACTGATGAACCATTCTGTATCAATGAATGTAAGATGCCTTGTCTGTTAATTAAGGATGTTTCTTTTGGATTCATGATGCTCTCAACACACTTCATCTGGGTACTATGCAACCCTGCTGTAAAATGAAACAGATTTTAGTTTTGATGCCCAGGATGCTGCATTAGCTGTTTTTACTTTGGTTTGAAAAGACGACCGAGGTTAGGCCCTCGATCTCTCAACCTGGGTATGATACTCTTGATTCTTAGGGTGGAGCAATGGCGTAACTTCTAAGGAACGCTCAGAAATGTATGGACTTAATTTTTTTTCTAACTTATTGCTAGTACAGAATAACTTCAACTTTTCTGACATATGCCCAGGTGCCTTTTCTCGAACCAAAAATCTGAGATGTGCATCTGATCTTTAACTTTTCTTGATGAACTAGATGGCATATACTATAACTCAGTATCCATGTTGAATTGTTGACTCATTGTTGCTCAATGCTCATGTTATGCACCTGAGAATCAAGAGTCATGCATCTGTTCTACTGGAATCGGCACTTTGGGATGACATAAAACTAATCAGACGCCCCCATCATACAAATATACACCAATCATCACAATGTTAAAAGTAAACAATAAAATTAGCATATTATAAAACCCTTTTGAACGTTGGCATTATCCATAAGGTGATAGCATCACTGACCCAATCCCAAGCTTTACACCAGAAGATTTTGAAATCAAACGCCGGCGGCAAAAAGGCAGCAAATGTAAGAAAAAAGTCAAATGAAGCTTTGACATCACAAAAAAGGTTCTCGAAAGGAAAAACCTAGTTATGGCTTCCAGCACCACCCATTGAAACATCACTGACACTGGGATTGGCTTGATTTATTCCTTGACCAGCTCCAAAGGAAAATTGTTGAGGTACATCTAAAGGCCGGTCAAAGATGGAGGAATCAGAGCCTGTGTTGAAAGCTGGTACAGGAACTGCATCATTCTTTGCAAACCCAAAGCTGAACGACTCTGCTGGAATTGCATTCTCATTAGACCCTAATATCTTTAGCTCATAATCCTGCAGTTGCTGCGATACAGCTATATAAACATATAAAGATATCAGTATCAAAAAAACATATGTTAGAAAGACTAATTGGTCTACAACTTACTAAAGTACGAAGAAATTTTAGCTGGCCAACCACATTATGCATATTAGTGCCACGGAACAAGATACTAGACCAGGATTATGTAGACAATACACACAAAACTGGACTGCCACAAAGAGAACTCAAATATAAATGAAAAGTAAGAAATTCCACTATGAAATAAAAAGCCATTAACTTTTCAATCAAATGAGCATACAGAGTAATAACTCAAAGCCAATTATTTCTGATAAACCACAGATATACAAAATAAGATTCTCTATCCCACTTTTGAGTACAACATTTTTTCAGAGGTCCATATCAACATATTTTTTAATTAATACGAAAGTATGGATGTGCGGCAGACATGGGCTTAGCATGAACTAATGGTGCAATGCTGGTCCAGTACCAAAACATGATACTGTCAATACAATAGACTACTAACAGTGCACCAAAATACGTGCTAACCTTCAGTAAGCTCAACAGATGGCCTCCGCTCTTTCACCCATTGGTAACTCTGTGCAAGTCTCCATCCTTTGCATTTCATCAAGTAAGCAATAACTACAGCTGGTGACCTGCAACAGGAGAAACTTCACAAATTAGTAGCCAAAGCAAAATTAGTAGGGCTGGTCTGTGATAGCATCTATACTGAAGTGGAGAAACAAAAGGCCTGCAATGGTGCCAAACATAGGGGTACAGACATAATGATAACATGACATTTTATATCAGCCCCGAATACAAACCGAAGTTATACAAAGATTGATTAGCATAAGTTGAGGATTGACAACTCAACACCCTCCAAAATTTTGTTTGAATATCAACTCCTGATAAAGATATGCAGAAATGCAGAACTGAAAGAATGAACTCATGACCAGCACCTTTGCTGCATGTTACTATGGTTCACATCAATCCAATTTTTTAACAGATTCTCTCAGTGACAAACCCTGGTAAAGCGTGGTTAGCATAGGCAAACAGGGTATTCACACAATGATGATAAAAGTCTGAATACACACCTACTTTTTCCTGTCATGCAATGTATAAGAACACGAGCCTTCTCCCTTTCACATTGTTCTGCCAGTCAAACAGAAAATTTAGTGTCCATATCATACACAAACTAACGAATAAAGAACTTAAAAACATAGAGAAACAAACAGATGAGAGCAAGAAAATTATATTATGCTTCAAAATGACAAGATGTAAAAGATCAGCTAAGTCATCCTTTCCAATGTTTTCATGAGAAATGCTCCACATCAAACCTCAGGAGAAACTGCTACTAAGAATGAGTAATCGTCTTCTAAATCCACTATCTAGTATACATGAAAGGGAGTAAAGTGTTGGGAGGGGGGAGAGAAAACTTAGGAAAACTAATTAAAATAAGAAAAGAAACAACTTAATTTGCAACAATTTATTGCATATTTAGGCCGAGATACGTAAAATTTTGGTAGAATCCAAACAATCTCCACAGATATGTTATCACATTTACATGTTAAATTCACAATGAAAACATGTATATTGCTGCTAAATACTGAAGCTAGCTTGTAAAAAAATACGGAGTACTTGATAATAGCTAGAGAACAGAGTAACAAAGTGAAAATGGCAATTTGCAGCCAACAGCTTTCTATATCATAAAACAGGGATGGAATTTTGAGGTTCCCATCTGGTTGCATATTCCGGTCTTTCAAAATCATAAATTTCATATAATTCGACCAAAATGTCAAATTATCCAAATACATGTGAGTTAAAGGTTCACTAATTTTTGGCTTGTTGGTTATAAAGTTGCTTAATAAAGAAGTTCGCAGGACACTGTTGTCACACGATGAATTGCCAATTGGAAAACTCACAATGTATACATTCAACCCCTTATTCCCCCCACCTCCTCCTCCTCCTCTCTCAAAGGAAGGAATAATATGATGCATTGTATTGTGGAGAAGTGAATGAATTTTGACATAAACCCGGGTTTTTCAGAAGAAAAAAAAACGAGTAAAAATCTATGCAACAGCACCAAAACAGTATTAGAAATGGCCTCATTATGGGACTGCTTGTCTATGTAAGGGCCTCATTGTGAGATTGCGCTCTTTTCTAACCACAGCACCACACCGCCCTTAAAAGTTAAGAAAAAAAACGATAAGAGTTAAGGCTCTCTTTGTTTGAGTTATTCACCTTAGCTACAATGGTTTATCAACTATACCCCTACTATAAGTCTGTAATCCTGTGATAGGCATTAGAGCAAGTACGTAAATATAAAACCCTGTATTACAGTAAGAGCAGCTTGGCTTTCCCGTCAAATGCAACAAGACTGCTGATTCTTTAACAAGAGACAAAAAGAAAAGCTCCATTAATCAAAATTGTATTCTAGCCATATGGAACTTCCAGCTCACCCATTTCTTAGGCCTGTCTTTTGGCAGGTATTATCCATTTTAAAGACAACGACATGATGATAGACGTGACCTGATTATGACACAATTGGGAGTGGGACACTCAACTAGTAAATGATGCAAAAGCCATTTAAATCAGAAGGGGAGATAGTATCAGGTGAGTGTACCAGTGCAGCTCTATGAAACAAAATATCTCACATAATTGATTTTGTCCATCAAGAGTTGAAAATATAGAGCAGAGACATGAAAGAGGCAGGAGGGAGGTGGAGAAAGTCACGAGTGACACTAAAGTGAAGGTGTAATCAGTAAGGGTAAAATTAAATTTCCATGTTTAAGTCTTGTGCTCCCATTTTGCTCATAAATCTTTCCAATTTTTGAGAAATTTGTCTTCACAAAGAATGTTGAGCAAAAATCACCTTCATTTCCCTCACCCAGGCAATTTGTTATCCAAACAAAAGGAAATCACCCCTCCCTTTTCCCTCTCTTCCATTCCATACAAATCCCTCAATTCAAACAACGCGCAAGTTTGCAAAGACTAAGCTGGTAGGAATAAAAACTCTCCTTTGTTTGCCAAATCACTCTATCTTTTCTGCCAAAAAAAATAAACTTTACCTTTGAGTTCATCTTCTATAGGTGATAGTTTCTTAGGTAGCTATACAAAAGAAACATCTTCACAAAGAGCTTTCAAACTCAAAATAATCTCAGAGCAAAAGGACAGAAATATCAACCACTCCAGTCTGTCATGTTTTGGATCTGTAGAGTTTGAGAACGAGACTATTTGAGATGAAGTCATGAAACAGCCTATATATTAAATTTCTTCTAAGCCATTGTAAAAAAAAAAAACAGATTCCAATTTGATCAATCACCAACTCAATCTTGCATTTTGTGCAGTATAAGTCTATAAGATGTTCCCATTGACATTATTCACATAGATAGGAGTAAAGTAAAGCACATCTAATGAAATAAATGTAAACAAGGACATAATCGAATATCCATAATTGTTAGCCTCTAAATTATCCCCACAATAAATTTTTGAGATCAACAATTCTTGAAAACACAAGGAAATATGATTCGGAAACAAGATATCAATCAGGGAAGAAACCTGGGAACTACCAAATTCCTAAAAACCTCATAATAGCATCTGAAGGGATTAGTATTAGAGATACAAACAAATTTTGTACTCTCACAAAATCGGTATTTTGGGAAACTTGAATTCTAGGTGCGGTTGAACAGGGTGATCGAGAGCTTTCTCATTGGTTGATTTGATTACAATAGCAAAGAAGTTATATGCTTATCAAAACAGAAAAGCAATTAAGTAGGACTTTTTTCACTCAGTTATAGTGTTAAGGCTAGGCACATTCTGACCTTCCCATAAGTCCATAACCTGTAAAGGCAGGATACAGCCAGTACAAATTACAATTCTCACAAAGGAAGTGTAGAAATTACTACAGACAACAGAGAATCTTTCTTCAAATACATTCTATGATACAGATATAAGCAGCAATCTAACACAATTTTATTTATTTTAATAAGAACAACATTTGAAGCCCCCTCTCAGAACTGAGTTCACAGAAAAGGCAGCCACAAAATATGTCCATAGGCACTCTATGTCATTTATGCTAAAGCATGGTAATTGAGAGCAGGCTATAAACATTCTAAAGAATCCAACAAGATGTACACTTACCTAAAAATTGGATTGCATCATCAAACAGTAAGCTTTTGTCATCTGGGAGGGAATGGTAAACAAACGAATTTCTGTAGAGATTCTGACAAGAAGGAACGGTCTACAAGCACAAAACAGTAAAAAAAAAAAAAAACCGTCACCAAATGCAACAGCTGTGAAATTAGAATAAGAATCGAACAAAGGGTCATAGGAAAAAATGACTCAGATCAACTTCAGTGTGGGGGAACTCCTGGTAAGCTATGACGATGTTGCATTAACATATTATCCCTAGGTGTCAATGTTGACTGCACTCTTTGGCTTCATACATTTATTTCAATGAAAAAGTATGACATATTTCATGAAACTGCAGATGGTGCTCACACCTCACACAATGAAAAAGTATGGTATATATACAGAAACTGCAGAAGTTGCTCACATAATGATTTAAAGAAACTGATCATGATAGGCAAACATGGAAAAAAGGTGATAGCAATAAAATGTAAAACCAATAAAAAAATAAACTAAATCAAGATATGATGAAGGTTGAACTAATTTTGCATGTCTTCAGTTAAAACAGGTAAACTTTATAATGACACCTCTTGTACTCCCTCTGTTTTTTTTTTCTTCCTAATTTCTGTTTAGGGGGTGTTCATTTAATCATTTTTTACCCTAAACGGAAAGTAAGAAGATCAATAAAGAAAGGAGGGAGTATAAATTAAAAAAAAAAGTTTCCTAATGTAAGGTCAAAACATAAAATGAACTTTGCATATTCAGCATCTGACATCACTTTCTAGAGTTTCATCAATCCAACCACTTCTAAGGCTGCAGAAAAGTTGCTTGCTAGACTTTAAAGTAACAACTCAGAATTAACATATAATGGGCCAGATACTTAACTCCATAGACTAGACTTTGGTATCCCTTATGATTTGGGGTTAAGCACTGAAATTCAATCATTGACAATAATAACCAAAAGAACTCCAATCAATCAAAAGGAGGAAATTAATAACACTAGAATGTTCAGTAGCCTATATGATTTGGGGTTAAGTGCAGCATCTAATCAGTACTTGAGTTTAGAGTTTAAAATTTCATTAGGATTAGTTACTCAAAACAATCACAAGAAATACATTATTTATCACTACTTTAACTTCAGCTTAAGCACTTCAACTCTGAGTTTAATTATACGGAAAGATGTATAGGATTCTTTCAAGAGCTCATTTTACCACTGACGTCAATTTTTTCGCTATTAGCTTCATTACTTCCATTCTTGATTAGATTTTCAGACAACTTGCGAGCTAGTCTTGATTTGAGTACAAAACATATTGGCCACATAGTATAAAATGTCCTAAAACCACATGAGGGGTCCTTAGGCATAGGGGTAGTCAATTGATTTACCCCAATAAATCTATCTTTCTCTCTTTATGATTAGCATCCATCTTCATCAGTTCCATTAATAGTTGTAAACTATGTCCTTGTATAATTAGAATATTGGTGCCCTTGAGGAGACTACCTTAAATCCCAACTTAGTCAATTCCTTGCATAGTCAGTAAGTCCAGAACATCCTCAGAATTCTATATGCATCCTTAACTTTCATCTAGAAACATAAAGATATAATCTCAGGACGTTAAGTTGTAAATACCTCAAAACCCTTAGGAGAATTAGGATCACTTTGTCAGCATGACATGCCTTTTAGAACACACTTGATTCTTATCATAGCATTCAATTTTCAACGAAAAGCACATTTCAACACTTGAAATAAACACCTAATTAACCAAAATATCAAGAACACCTTAAATTCAAATCATTCCTAAATGCATCCCCTTGAGATCAGAGTATTCTCTACATTATAACTATAATTTCAAGAGCCTTACAAAACTACCCTTGGAGTACACACCCAATAAGCCAAACAAGTCAAGAATATCCAAAAATTCAATTCACCATCAAATCACGACCTTCGAAAACATACTATTAACATCATTTCAAATTCAACCTTCGAAAACATTACAAAATTACAATTAAATCATACATCCAATTAACCAAACAAATCCAGAATAACCTAAATTCAAAGTATCTCAAATTCATAACTTTAGCATAGCTATATAATAAAACAATACACTCAAATTATACACCCAATTAACCAAACAAATCAAGGGTACTCTAAATTTAAATAACACACCAAATTCACTATAAATAATTAATCAAGTAATAAACTACAATCAAACGAATTCATACAAATCAAAATTTTCAATTTTCAAGGACATTACAAAACTACACTTAAATTATACACCCAATCAAGCAAACAAATCAAGAAAATACCATAAATACTGACAACTAACCATTAAGGAATAATCCAACTATTAAAAAAGGGGGTAAAATGAATGAAAAACTCACATTAAGAATTCTGGAAATTCCTTGAGCCTTAAGAAGTTCAGACCTAGAAGCATTATCATAGCTACCGAGATAGAGAAAATCAGGTAAGATCTCAGAAGGGAAAGCACCAGATTGAAGAGAGCTTTTTTCAGAAGATTCAGGCATCCGATGCCCGCAAATCCCACAAACCTCACCTTCTTCATATTTGTGGTAATGCCCGCATATCAAACATGGGTTTTCTCGCTCTCTCTTCCTCATTCTTACTGCTTTCGACAAATCCCAGAAAAACCCAGATCACAGATTCTCGGAATATCAACTGTGACTTGTGAAATTTGAGCTGTTTGGTTTTGTTTATCTTGGAGGGTAGTGTTATTGTGTTTAGTTCAGTTCTCGGATGCTTGGTTTGATTACGTGATCATTCATGGAATAATGGGGCTAAACATTTCACGTGGATTCCTCCCTGAGTCTCTGTTATAAACCTTTATTTATCTTATATTCTTAATTTAATTGAATTTCACTCGCTTTTACTTGCTTCATATTCATCAAAGGGCGTGACTCCTAATTAGGATTTTAGATTGAAGCCTTTTTTTTAAACCTTTTTTTGCAGGCTGTTAAGTCGTTCAATTCGCAAATTAGGAGATCTACTAAACAAACTTTGAAGGGGCATAAGCTATGAAGCTCCAAACAATGCATATTTTTTTGAAACTATGTATTTTTTGATATCTACAATGTTACAAATATCCGTAGTGGATTTGATTTCTAATGTTGCCAAAAAGACCTCTTTGAAGGAAAATTGTGAAACTTTTCTATTTTTATCTACTACTAATTTTAAAAATAACTAAATCATAAGTGAACTTGTTCATACTTACTAAATAACATAAATTTACTATTTTTATTTTTGTTAAAAAAATATTAATTATTTTTATTTATTTATACTAATATTTTATTTATGAATTTTGTAAAATAAAATTTAAAATTTATAAAAGGTAATTTGCAAGAAAATACGACGTAATAACACTTTCTTGTGAAAAACTATCATATAAAACCAATCTTAAGCTACCATATTAAAAATTTAATTGCATGAGACCACTACATGGTGGTTTTTCTGGACGTTGATCTGGTTTGCGGTGTTGACTCGGCACATGAGAGACACGTGTAGCCGGCTGAATTTTTTTTTCTCTTTTTTCCTTTATTTCCCCTTGTTTTATTTCCTTCCTTCTTCCCCTATCTTTCCTTCCACCTACTCTCTGATTTCTTTACAAAACAAAGGGGATGAAGGAAAATAAATAAAATAAGGGGAAATAAAGAGAAAAAAAAATAAAAATTTTCAGCCAGCCACATGTGCCTCTGACGAGCCAAGTCAACACCGTAAAACGAAGTCAGCTCAGAAAACCATCACATGGTGGTCTCATGCAATTGAATTTTTTTATATGGTAGTTTTTTACAAGGTTGATTTTATACGGTGTTTTTTCACAAGATGATGGTTTTACGTGGTACTTTCTTATAAATTACTCGAAATAAAATTTGAATTTTGTATAAATAAAATTCAAATGTAAAAAAGTTATCAATCTGTATACTTTTTATACTAAGCCAATACGTGAACAGATTAGAAAGAAAAAATGGATGTAAAATGAATTTAGAAATTTCAGTGCAACTTTTATAATGAATTCAGAACATCAAGATATTCTAGGGTAAAAGCACATTTAATTCAAATTAAAGGAGAGAGAGTGGATACAATCTAGCTTGGTTAGTTAAAGTCTTGATGGATAGTATCCAAAACTTGGATCAAATCCCGTCTACATAAGTTGTTGTGACTAGTTTTATTATAAGATAAGTAGCTTCATACCAATCTTTTATCAAACTAAGGGCACCAACCTTTGTGGTAGAAGGAAGCATGCTTCATCGTCGGAGATGAAACTATGAAAACATATCCAGCAATGTCGAGAATGTAGATAGAGGCGTTGTGGACTTGTGGAGCTCCACATGTTAACGCTGTCATACAGAAGGTCGATAAAAATCAAGTTCTTTTTTTTTTTTTTTTTTATTGATTTCAATGAATTTTTGAACTGCAATTTGAAATCACAATTTGAACCATAATTTTTGGTCAATGGATTGTGGGTTGGACTCTTTCTGTAGATGCGCTTGTCACACACAATACCTACACTGTATTTATGGTTTAACATGCAGATGATTACATAGTCCTACAGAGAGTACAGTTAATATGCTAACTTATTTTATGAAGAGTAATGTTTATGCATAGTTTACAGAATACACAAAAATTAAACTAGATGAGCTCAAGTGCTCAACCATACCCAAATATATACAGCTGTACGAATAGCAAAGTGCCTCGGTTTCACAAGTTAGCTTACTTTGTGAGGCTCCCAAATGCGAGTAGACAGGATCTAAATGCATGCAGCTTTACCCCCATACAATGTAGCATATTCTAATCCACTGAGAATACACAAATGTCTATGATATCTTCTGTATCAAAGCAGACGTGGAGCATGATCATCTGACTCTGAATACACTACATCGCTGCAAACAACAAGGCTGGAGTCTAGGTAATATGTATTGGCATTCTCAAGGGTGAAACCATGGATCATGGGCAATGTGAACCCTTTCCAGAGTCGTGCGTTGACATATGGCACGAAAACTGTTTCCACAACTGTCCATATAACAGGCTGCAAACAAAATCAAAAACCCGTGTTGAGTTACAGATGTAGACTAAACACTTCAGTTATCCAAGCATGAAATTCATTTCATTTAAGGTCTTAGGATACCCGATCCTCAATTCACATTTTGATTTTTAATTAATAGAAAGAGGCCCTAAAGCTGTACAGCAGAATACTCATGACTTAAATACACAACGTCTCTTCTAGATAATGACTTGAACTCATGAGTAATACTCAAGACAGCACTAGTAGATTCACATTTACCTGTATCAAAAACATCTTCAAATTTCCAATCTTGCTCCACTTCAAAGTCATTTTGAAATCATTCAATTTTACCTTGCCCCCAAGAATATTACCTCTTAATTCAACAGAGCCAGAAGCATGAATTTCCTGAGACAAACACACATAGCCATAGTCAAAACCATTACTCATGTGAAGAAGAAAGCCAACCTGATCAACTGAAATAACAGAGTAGGCAATGAGTCTAAATAAAAGCACTGGACAAAAAGATACATAAGGTAGCTGTTCGTAACCAGTCATGTCCTTTAAGGATCCAAAAAGGGCACAAGCTTCATACACTTCTCATGCAACCAAATATCTACAACAATCACATGTTATGAAGCACAAAGACAAAATAGAATAATCTACAATTAGTAACAACCAAGGAGACAAGGACGAAGGCATGGTTACGTAAATGAATTAACAGTACAGATCCATGAGACCCATTTCTGTGATCATCATTTTGCCAAAATTGAATCAGGA
Organism: Dysphania ambrosioides; assembly: GCA_026401315.1. Lineage (NCBI taxonomy): Eukaryota > Viridiplantae > Streptophyta > Magnoliopsida > Caryophyllales > Amaranthaceae > Dysphania > Dysphania ambrosioides. Next base: position 1,526,893 of record CM048672.1, read on the forward strand.
TTTCTTTAAATTTCAGTTCCTTTTATTTCTATTTTGGGAGCTATTTATTCTTGTCTCGGGACAAAGAAAGAGGTTCTACAAAATTTGAGGGTGCATTAACTAACTTAACATTGATTCAAGAATACCTCGTGAGAGGGGAATATAAAACAAAATAAATGTTGTAATGGATAATCCATCTCGCCTTCACCCAGTGAATGTTATATTATAACTAAACTTTTTTTACCAACCATCATCCCACATGATCACAAATTCACAACCCCACCATCCCAAAACAGAAATCACAATTCACAATGCAGACAATGATAATTAAGAGAATATTCCCTGAGTCCCTAATTACTTGCCCCATATACCAAAAATAAATATCTCCAAAAGATTGTCCCATGCCTTAAATGATTATAGAGGACCCCCACATTTACTTTCACAAACATAATATATGCTCCCACTAATTTTCTCTTTCATCAACTTTACTAAATTAACTTAATAAAGTGAACATATGAAATGGAGCAAATTGTTAGGGGCAGGAGTACTACCTAAGTCCCAGTCAAAATGTCCACTATGGAATTTCTGACTCATAAGTCATAACTAAGCATATTACAGTTGTCAGTCACAAGGCTCAAAAATCTGATACACTACACAGGACACAGTCCTGAAGTTGGGCAGAGTATGTTGACAACATTTCTGAACAATAACTGTGTTTTTATAAGAATTTTGCATGTGCTTTTCAAGCTATAATTGCAAACAAACATTTCAAGTTGACTTGCTTGCTAGTTTTATTAAAATTATGTTTTAAAGATTCTCAAGACATAAGTGAGGATATATCATACTTCGAATATTATTTTTCTCCTCTTTCCCCCTTGTTCTTATCTACCAAATGAAATTCAAGATAATGAAGTGTCTGGATATTTTCTAGATGGCAATCTAGATCTTCTTGCTTTACACTTTCAATTCGCTTGCTTTCCCTACTATGCATCACATTCAGATAAATGATTTCCAGAGCCTTGACCAACAGAGATTAAACATTTGCACATTTGTTTTGATCCGATACACTCAAGCATTAAATGACCTGGTAATCTTTTCTTCTCGTGGAAGCACACATTCACAACTCAACTCTCACGACTCTTCCAGACATGTCTCTAAGTGGCCCAGGAATACATTGTTAAATTTGACTACCATCGTACTCATAATTGGGCACCTCAACTCTAGCTTCACTTCTGCCCCTTCGGGTACATGCCTCATAATCAGTCCCCGATACATTTAGACTGGGGAGCTAGTCATTGCAAGTGGTGATAAGTATGATGAAATCCCCTTCAACAAAAAGGAAGTTGGCTAGAAAGAATAGGAGAACGAGTTGGTGTTTATCGTTGCATTTTCAGTGTTTTGGATCGTAGACTTAGTCCCCACCTTCCAATACTCTACCACTAGCATAAGCCCAATGAGTAAATTTGGATCCAATTACTAAGTGGTATAATCATTGATCAATAGCCCACAAGTTCTTCCCTTTTAACTATAAACCTTAACCTACAAAGACTTATGCATATTGTCAAACTCCAGCAAATCTCTCTCTCCAACACAGCCTCTTACAGGTCCTGGCACCCATAATTACAAATGCTTAAGCGCCAATTAGCTAAAGCAGAACAATCTCAAACAAAGTGCCAGCCAATTCCACTCTAGCCCATTTGAATTCTCTATCCCCATAGAGATACTAGTTCAAGAAAAGGCAACAGTATGTCATGATAGTTATGGTTTAGAATAATGTTAGCAATAAAATCATGGTTGCCTGACTCTGCTACTAAACAATTTCAATATGCATCCAAAATATTAGTAATAGGTTATGCACAAGCAACCTTCAAGCATTATGAAACTAGTTGCAACAAGGCAAAGAGCACAAATTCAAAAACAAAATACATCAACTAATCAGCAACTGGCCCAAGTAAGAAACTAACCAGTAAAATGCTTGCAACTGGTATTACTTGCCCACCTTCTAAGACATCAATAGTCAAGTCCACACTGGCAATAATGTCAATGTTTTGGCGGGAAAATTTTAAGACCGGAGGAGACGCGAAAGAGACATTCAAATTCATATCATCTTTTGGGTACTTCTTATAAAGCTGAGGAATGATAAACCTCCAACCAGCAGTGTTCAGGAGAGCCTGATCTGGTATCTTATCAACAATCCATTGCAAGTAACCTGCCTGACCACAAATACAAATATGTATCTCATATGTTTGATGAGCGATCTAGCTTTGACTATTGAATGACAAGACTCCTCTATGGTGTTCAAAACCTTTATAAGCTATAAAACACATTAAACTATGAAATTATTCTTATTAAAAAGGAAATATTTATGAGCTCAAAAAATAGTAAAAATTACTTATGTGAACGACCAAATTGTCCTTGCTGTGGGAAGGGATTTTTTCATATCATAGTAATATAAAAATACATTTCATTTGCCCTACTCATGAAGTATTTGAAATTCATGTTCCAGATATCTCATTTTAGTTTATATGAACCAATTTAATGGCTTGACGCACGATCCACTATATTAAGAAAATCTTGTCATTATTGTCTTCATGGTGGCAACAACACCTGGAATCACGTAGAAGATTTCCATACTTTCATATCCAAGCCAGTTCAATATATTCAGGATGAGGATACATATTAGATACACAGAAAGGCCATATTTATATGTATAACCAATCTGCCAACAGAAAACACATGCCATATTACACTATTATGATTTTATCCCATTCCATTCTCCCTTGAACTATATGCATTCCCTGTCAGGGGTGTTTTTATTTAAGCTTCACACCTCCAACCACTAGAGCTATAGTTTCCAAATAAGATTTTGTCTTAGGACACTCCTTTAACAAAGACCTCATCCATAGTTGATACAAATAATGAGAAAAGCCTTTGAAACTTCAATCTATCAGTGAAAACAACATAACTTCCAGAAATTGATATATTTAACCTTAATCATAGGGAATTATTCTTCATTTGTGGCAAACTAAAATTTTTGGAATTGAGAAATCACCACTTATTGATATTGGTAAACAACCAGAACAATATTACAATATATTAGTCACAAGGTTTTTATTGTTCTTCTCCAAAAAAAAATTGCAAAGAAAAAATAAAATCAAAATACAAAATACAAAATACCTGGAGTAATCCGAACTTGAGGTTACCTGAAAGTACAAGGAGGATGCTGAGTCAAAAACAGCTTCATCAACTGAAATTCCAATCATTTTTGATGAATCGTGGCAAGATAAAGCTTGCAAATGATCCTCGTCGAATTCTAATGTCCCATTTTGATCTGTTGGAATGAATAAACTTTCTCCATGAAATAAATGGTCCCTGTATAATTTGTACTCCCACGCTTGATCTATTCTGGTGAATAAACCATTTACCTCAATTCCAATTGAAGAATTACTCAGGACAATATCATTTACAAAAGTAACATTCAAGGAAGCAATATCATCAACTGGGATCTGTTTAGGTAAGCTCTCAAGGGACAAAGCAAGCTTCAAAGATGCTTCTTTAAGATTCTTGATAAGTGCTTCTTCCACTGCAGATTCAATTTTCCCAGCAAAAACATCTACAATCCTTAGGAGAACAAAGAAGAGAAAAGTTATTATTATCAGAAAAACCAACATGTCGATCAGACTTAAATCCAATTCTTTTTCCGAAAAGCATCATGAACACAAACTAGAAGGCACAATCATATTATCCTTTGCTGGTGTAAGAAGATACAGAAAGTAAAGCGTTTATACAACTCACAAGCAGTCATTCACTGGAAATCATAACTTTGGAGGGGTTGTCAGGTTATATTTAAAGCAAGTATAGTTCAACCTCTTCACTGAAAATAGAAATCACAATAAACCAAACATTAATGATTTATTTAAATGGTACTAGAAGCATTCTAATTTTGAGAACTGATTGGCCAGTTTATCTAATTGATTATTTATGCCTTTTATGTGATTGATCCTGAGTTCAATACTTGGTAAAATTAGTTAGTAATCCCCCCCCCCCCCCCCCCCCCCCCCCCGTGAGGTTATGATAGTTAACACAGTTATGGCAAGAAACATTAAAAAGATAAAAAGGAAACCTCATTTGCTGAGATATTTCCCACCATTTCTTTAACTGGTTTTTTTTAACAAAAATAAATTGAAAGTTGTTGAGGTGTATTGTTATCAGAAACATGTCAAAAGCCTATGGACATCCAGAAATGAAAGGGTTGACGACCATTAGAAGGTCCTAAGACAGTACTAAACGCAGAGTTGAGACAAGGGTCAAAAAATACGATGAGGAGGGGGAGGGAGAAGAAGCCTTCTATATATGGCAAAAAATTCAGAAGTTATAGTCTTCCAACAATCCATCAAAATAACAAGAAAACCCCTTCAGCTATATGCAAGAAGCCAATGGAATGGTTAGCCACACAAAGAATATAATTAATATGACTTGGCCAGGTTTAAATAAACCCCTTCCTAACATTAAAGTGCCCTTTAAGATGGAACATGGCCCATGACTCTGGACCTTGTTCTATTTGAAAACTGGTAATCTTAATCAAGACTCACCCCCCTGCATTCAAACGGAATGAGTCCTCAAGGCCAAGAGTTATTGGCTTCTGCCAACAATGAACAATTAAGGCTGAGCCCCCATCTCCCAAAACCCATATGTTTTGGCTAAGAAGCACGGATTGGAAAGATTAAGCTTGAGCTGTGGTTCCAAAATACTTAGCTACGGCCCCATATGGCCATTACTTAAAAAAAGATATTGGTTATATGGTCACCACTTGATACACCATCTGCATCACTGCATATCCAAGAGCCACTGCCAAAAATGGTAAAAGAAAAAAAAATGTCTACATTACTCAGAAGTAGGCAATTTTGCATGACTAGCAAGTCTGCTACCTCCTTCCTGCAGGTGGAGAATCCCTATCATTCCTCTTTTATATTTAAACAGATAATAGTCAGGGGTCTCCATGGTTCCTAGCAAGATTTGGTTGTGGCTGTTGCGTATTGCAGAACTGTACCTGATTATGGTGTAGCGTGAAGGTTTTCAATTGATGCAAAATTAATTTTAGTAGTGTACACTGACCACATCAATTCTTTATCATTTGACGATGATCATACTTACTCCTTATTGATTGATACTAAACAAAGCCTTCATTACTCAGGAAGAACAAATTTAATAAGTTGGAAAAATTGATACACATCAACCAATATGTTGGCATGCTTCTTATCAGCCAAGATCAAAAACCACGGTTCATACATATATATCTTGAAACCAGATAAATGTCACATTCAAATGTAAAAAGGCCAACAAAATCAGCATTTTTCAGAAGGCTTTTTCTTAAGTGAAGACAAGGTGATGAGTAATTCTCAAGATATGGAAATAGAGTGGAAAGGACGTGGGGGAAAAATGACTAGCCGCACTTCCCTTTCATAGCTAGGGCTGCTACTTGAACAAAAACTTGTCACACATTTGATTCTAATCTCCAAAACAAAGGTCAAAGCTCAAATCCTTCTCACTTTTCTTTGCTTCATCAATCTCCCGATTCAAGACTTAGTAACTAAAGGGTGGATATTTTGTTCCAATCTACATGACAGACACTAAGGAAGTAATCGCACAAGTACGATTAAATGGACCCTCCCAAAATAATGCACACAACAATTGCAACTACAAAGAGAGTTGTGAGTCTTGTGACCGTAGTCAGTTTTGCTTATTCAAACGTCTAGTGATAATAATGAAGGCCTCTTAAGACAATATTATCACAAGCTTGATAACTAAAATAGTAACATGAGAAAAGCATGTAGACTAATAAGTCATAAGGTGAAGAAACTCAACTACTTCATGTACCAGGAGAGTTCCTTCATAGGATCAAAATAAGGTTCAAGGACATAGTTAGTACTTCACCAATTTCTCATATCCCCCCAGAAATGACTGCAGGTTTCCTCCACATAACTCAAGACATTCCAGGAGGCCAACACCAGTGTTCCTACAGCTTCTAGCCAACTTAATTAAGATAACTTGGTCTAGGAAGTAAATTCATTAACACAATAAAAAAAACCATCAAGCATGAGGATGATTGCGTATGCAAGAATTCTACTTGCTGCAACCGGATAGCTCAAATATCTCAGCCATTGCAGTAGACAATAGATCATTACTATTACAGCACACCAATTAATCCTTGTGGCCATCTTATGGCCTTGTAAATATGATTGAACCAAAAATATTTATCTTCACTCAATTTCATAATTTTATTAAGAAATAAGTTGAACTGATCACTCACAAATTCTTGAAATCGTTTATTTACCGAAATTATTTCACTTCTTTTGTAAAAATATATATCATAGATCAGGATTGGGATCAGGGCATGGGTTACATACACAAACATAGATGCACAAGCAAGTAATTTATGTACAAAACCAAACGTCTCTTAGATACATCACCAAAAAAAAGGAAAAAGATGAATACCCTTGATAGAGCCAAGATGCTCCTCCATCCAATTTGATAGAGAGATCTCCCACAAAGCAACCACACTCAACAAGAGATAGTTTCATCCTTCCTTCTTGGATTTCTATGTCCAAGGTGAGGCCCACTTGCATCCCATCAACCTTTTTAAAAAAATTAAAGATTCATTAATATAAACTGTAGTAGCCATAAAATCATAAAGTTTCATAGGTAAAAGATAATTAACCTACTATTCGTATGCATTTAGCTAGTCAATTTCAAAAGTGTGTCAGAAGCGTGAGAAGGCTTGCCCAAATTTGAATAGACCAAAGATGATGATTCTATTCTGTTAATTATCACTATGAAGAACTAAGATAAATGCTCACTCTTACAAATATGTCTACCAAAGGGTGATTAAAAAAAATTTAGTTACTCCCTCTTCTGTCCATTCCTTAATTTACTTCTTGCTTGCACTTTCTCCTGTCCCAATTATTGAAGTTTACTCAATTGCCCTTTTCTCTCTCCACTTCAACAATACTCTAACCTTCTCCCTCTCACCTTCTAAGTTTTTCATAGTATTTTTCTTCCCTATTTTAATTGCCATGCAAACCACTTAACCCCAAGTGTGAAGAAAATTAAGGGAGGGAGACAGGAAGGTACTAACAAGATAACTTTGTTGATGTAACAGCACTAAAGGAGCATATAAAGATTGATTTTAATACGGTGCTCATCAAACATTGTTAAACAGTGGAGGCATCAAGAACAATTCCCACGTCACAAGTGTTCTTCTAAGGTTCCCTAGAAATCCGTTTAGCATGATCAAGTAGTAAATCATCCTACACTTTTTATAGAATACTAGCACAATCACACAAGCACGGAGTCATAAACACTACACTCGAACAACTTTCAACACACAACAATGTAGCATTGCAGTTCACATAAACCCTCAGTAAAGAACATTAATCAGATTAGCTGCATCATTGACAAAACCCCCACGAACTTATCACATAACACATCCGTTTTCGACCTAATCACATCACAACACGCTATCATATATAACTCGATTGATTGGTTTACAAGTATAGTAATTCCCAGTCATACACTCTTCCACCACATTCATTAATAATCGTAAATGCATTCGGATGTTACATCATATACACCTCGGCGGCCAGAACTTCGTCTTTAAGAGACGAAACCGACACGGAGCATGATTAAACAACAGCAATTCAGGACTATATCATAATAATACATGACAAAATGACATCTGATGAATATTATTGAATTAAACTGAAGCAATTGAAAGAGAGTGCCTGAATAGAAGCGAGGCCGTGATCGGAGAACTGAATGAGCGGGAACCATCCAGAAGAATAAGAGTAGGACCAATCCAAGCTCATGTTAGCCGTGGCGCCGGAGACGATGAAGGCGATGCCGGAGTCGCCGGGTGTGATAAAGGAGTCGGAAACCCTAATTTGATGGAGAGATATGTTGGATAATTGAACGAAAACATTGCCGAGGAAGGGGATTTGGAGGGATTGGTTGATTTGAGGGATGTGAAGAGGCGTGAGCGAGACGATTGCTTTTGTGATAAGTAAGTCTTTGACGAAGTTTAGGCCTTTGGTTGAGATTAGGAAGGATAGGTAGGAGGGTTCGGCAGTAGTTGTGGTTAATGCGGTGGCGGACGGCGGCGGGAGGAGTCCGAGGAGGAGGAGGAAGAGGAAGAGGGGTGGCGTGGGTTTCATGGGAGGGAGGGTGGGTGGAGTGAGTCAAAGGAGAGAGAAAGCGGGTAACTTCGTATTCCAACTTTGTGTTTGTTTCAGTTGTTACACAACTGCAACGGAGTTATGGGCCCACTTTATTACCAAACGTTTGGTTTTGAATTTGCAAATTTAGAATGGCAATGGATCGGACGACGCGGAGCAGATCAACAAAACCCGAATCCGATTCGACAAGTTTGAAAACTTTAATTTTGGATCCGAATCCGCAAATTTCGACTCTAAATCCATCAGACTTCCAAATCCGATATGTCGGACTTCCGAATTCGATCCAAAATTTAATATTTTCTTACCTATTTTTTTGTTAATTTTATAACTAATACTATAATATCTTTATAACATATAAAGTAAATTAAAAAAATTTATACAACACAAGCAAATATCATGGTTTATTTTTTTTAATTTTTTAATTTTGGGTTATTATATTTGGTCTTTTTCTAATATTAGCCTTAATACTACTCATTCGGATCGGACTATCGGGCTCGAATCACAATTGGGTTGGATATAATACAATATCCAAATCTGATCCATCTCCTATTCGGAGTCGGAGTTTTTTTTTATCAAATTCAGAGTCGGGGATTTTTTTAAACGGGTTTGGATCGGATCGGATTGGACTCAGTTCGGATTGAATTGTCACCCTTAGACGTATGAGGTCAAATACCAAATAAGTTTTTTGAGTCGGGTTTGGGTCTAATTATTTTTAATTTGTGTTATTTAAAATTGGTTTAATTTTCAATTTTGTGAACATAATAAAAACAAGTTGAATGAAACTTACTTGGTGACCAAATCAAGAGTATTAGTTACAATTAGAGTTAATGTGTAAAATCTAACACTATTATGAACCCAGATATTTTAGTATATCAAAATATATCTCACCAATGCTCAAATCAATTGCTCTTTTATGCATACACTAATGCTAAATTTGTTAATGAATTATTAATCAAGGGTCAATATATACAGGTCGAGTTTGACCTACAAATTTTAGTGTTGTTTGGATTTGGTCAATTTTGATTTTTGATTCATGAATTCAAACTTGTTCAAGAGTCATATTTATTAGGCACGTTTTTGGTCGGTTTTCATTTAGAACAACTTTAAACATCTCTACTTCAAGTAATTAATCTATCTATTTTATTAACTTTGTTTAAAGGGGAGTTATTTTCCAACATGAGAGTGCACTCCTTAGTATTATCATTGCCTAGCATATGTCCTACCTCGTAGGGTATCAATTAGCAAACATTCACATACAAGCAAAACAAATGTACAAAATAAGAAAATAATTCTTGTATTTATTCTAATGGATGTATATTCTAGCAACTTTTTGTGATCGTTGTCCAATTATGTAAAACCTACTCAATGATTGTATGTTAGACGAAGTAAACATTTGTTTAGACTTAGATGTTACGTACTTTTTATTCGTATGGCTTTTGTAGATGTCACTGACCCTTTATTAATGAATGAATTTTACGTATAAAAAAAATAAATGTCATATCTGTTAAATTTTTAAGAATGGACATACTTCATAGTTCATATATACAATTATGGTTGTTGTCTAGAGTTTAGTTAAGCTCTATTCGTACTCAAAACTCATGAATTCGGAAAATGAAGTTCAAATCAAACTCGAAAGTCTAAGAATTAAACATAACTTGTGTCCAAACTCAATTTTATGAACTTGAGCTGGACAAAATCTCTTAAATAATTTATTTATTATCAATTTGAAATCAAGCTCAAGTATATTAAGTTCAATGCTTAATAATATATTTAGTCCCAAATTTATATCTAGCCATAATGAAGGATTGAAGGCCCGTTTGGACATTTAACCCACACGTTTAGTTCTTAGCAACTCCATAAAGAGAAAGGTCCAACCAAATAAAATAATTCATTGCAAAAAAAAAAAACAATAATTTCTGGAAAATACTGGAATAGCTTAATTGGTCTTTCACTTTCTTCCGTATGCGATCGACGCCTGGTATGCTGGTAGATGATGCGTCTTAGCTCAACACTTTAAGCTCTGAAGATGGCGATGCACACTGGGGTTGCCCCCTCCAAAGTTCTCATTCTCTTAGGAGCAGGTTCTTCCCCCATCTTTTCAATTTATTCACCCCTTTTTCAGATTGCTTTATTTTTGTTTGGTTGCCCCGCTTCTTTAATTATGTGATTAGTCTTAATTAATCTTACCCATGTTTTTTTTTATATTTTTTAATTTCTGGGTTTGGTTTATAATTCATGTTTTTTGCCTAAAGTTCTCAACTTTGTTTGTAATATGATGTAATTTGGGGATTATTTATGTTACAAGAATGATGATTATGCTGAAGAATTATATGTTGATTATGTGATTAGGCTTAATTAATCAAACCCATGATTTTTTTTAATTTTTTTTATTGCTGGGTTTTGTATATAATTCATGGTTTTTGTCTTCTCAATTTTGTTTGTAATATGATGTAATTTGAGAATTATTTATGTTACAAGAATGATGATTATGCTGGAAAATTGTAAGATGGATGCCCTATTTCATGAAGGTTATGAATTGGATGATTATAATTGTGGCTGGATTATGATATCTGACAATGAAGGTGCTGAATTTTTGGGGTGGTGGGGCGTAGAACTGGAGATAATAATAATGTGGCTTAGGTGTAAAAGGAGTGAGGCACACTAAGGCGCAAAGAGTCCTTGGAGCCTAGGAGCATTTGCGAGTGAGGCACACCAAATAAAAGGAGAGCAGATATACAAAAGAAGAGCTGAAATTTCAGAAAATGAGGATAAAAAGTTAACAAGAAACGAAATAAAATCAATAAGGACAAAAGAAAATTAAGAAGAAGAAGAATAGAAAAGTAAGAAGAAGAAAAGAAAAGAAAAACCTAAGGCACAACGAGGCGCACAAAGGTGAACACCTTAAGGATCTTGCCCACCTTTCACTAGCTGAGATGACCTAGGCTACGCCTGGCAATTTAGGCGTGCTTTTTAAAACGAAGTAATGTGGTTGGCTATTGTATCAGATACGAATTATAGTTGTCAAATTTGGTCGATTTGCTTGTGCAAAATGAAGTGTAGATAGTTTCCATATCCACGTCAGGGTGTCCAGTTCCTTACACAAATACTTGGGGTAAGTGGAGGGACCAAAGACAAAATGATATTACTTAAACCTTCCTAAAATAGACGCCTGCAATATTCCTCTCTTGTGCTCGTGCATGATGTGAGAAGTGAGTTATGGGGGGATGTCTTTGTTTGCCTATAGGTGATGGCTATATAGTTATGAGTGGGGTTTTGTTGGCTGGATGTTGTAGTTGCCGTGATGGTACATAGATGATATGATGACTAGGGAAGTTCTTTTCCGTCCTCACCTTTAATTCTGTAAATAACTTTCCTTAGCTCGAGGAGTTATGGTTGGAATTGAAAATGAGACTCATCTCTTTCGCACTTCATCAGTTCCATGTGCCCTCTATTATCCATTCCTCTCATTTAACTTGCAAATAAGTGGACTGAAACTGTAACACCCCGATAATTCTCATTTTCTGAAAACCAAGTGTGGTACCGCCACGAGTTCAAACATTAAGGCTATAAAACAGAGTTTTGCAGCGGAAAACCAAAAGACTTTTTGAAATAACATTAAACGTAAAGCAAACTCCTAACATAACAAACTGAAACCACTACAACCCTTACTGTAATGTACCAAAATAACTTTCAACTCAGATCCAAAACCAACAGTCTAAAATCAAACCAAACAAAAGTAACCTATTATGAAATCCAAATTAAAACAACGCTCCTCTCAACCCACCCTTGCATGTATGCTCGTATGGATACCAGTGAATAATTTGCTCCCCAATAATACTAATGTAAGTATTGGATCATCACAGTGTCATTTATAGGAAAGAGCCATGACCAAAAACACACAAAACACGTTATCAGCAAGCTGAGTACATACAGATTACAAAATATAATAGTTGAAATAGCAAATAAATAAATGATATACACATAATGCAAGAACGTATTACGCAACATTTTACTCAACTGATATGATAAATTAATTAATTACTTGGATTAAGCAATAGACTAGGTTGTCTCCCCCATGCCCTAATTAGGACATCAAAAGATAAATAACCCATGCACTTGTTGGAGATTTAGAGTATTTGGTTGATTATTTTCATGTTATGTATGGTTTAAGTCATTTGATTATGGTGTCATGACTCAAACAAACATATGAATAAAATAGTTGTATACAATAAATCAAGGAAAAATGATTATATATGGAAAAGGCTTTGTTTAGTAAATGTCGTTTGACATTGTTTCAAATACTTAAAGTATTTATTAAAAGGCGTCTTTTGGTAAGTGCCTTTTGGTTGGTTTCATACAACTATAAATATATGAGATCACTCATATGATGAAGGAAGGAAAAGAGAATTTATTTTTTCTACTTTCTTTTATGCATTGATACATTTATTTATCATCATCACAAATACCAAAACTTGTTTTCATAGTATTGTAATTTTACTACACGAAATTAAAATTGTTCTTCGTTTTATCTCCTAAGTAAATTTCGTGTAATCCGGGTTGTAGTCTAAAGGGTCAAAATTATACTTTTGGGAAAGTGATTTTGTTTACGACTTGAAGAAATTTATTCCCGATTATCTTTGTGTCCCTATTATTGTAAATTCCCCAACAATCCAAAAGTATAATTTGCAAAGATAATTGTTCGGAAAATCATGATTAGTGGCGATTATCATGCTTATACACACTGATCATACATATGTTGTGCGGGAGATTTGTATACCAAGAATTGTAAGTAGGCGGTATGAAGTGGATGATAATCATGGAATAAAAATGTTCCACTAGATCGGGGCCAGTGCATTATGGTGTCTACGTTTTTCTTGCCATAAAATTTCTGCATGCAGTGTATGGGTATGGTTATCATTGTTTCATTCTTTGATATTGCAACAAAAAATGGAGACATTTTGTATTCGTGATCAAATGATGATGATAAAAAAATATGATGATCAAATCATGATGGGTGGTTACCATGTGTATACCATGTGTGTTGCATGCATTAAGATTTGTAGAAAAATGGGCAATTATATGTGATGATGATCAAGTTACGATGATCAACTGATGGGTGGTTATCATGTTTCGTCTTTGATAACATCTAACCCTTGCTGCTGTTTTCATTAGTGAGTAGATTAATTCTTGCATGGAGATCGGGTATTCACTCTTTGTTTATTAATTTCCAAAAGTGGGCGGTTATGATGAGTTTCAATTTGAGATTACCAAACTCATCCGTGGTGGTTTTGTTCTTCCATTAAAAAATCAACTTTGCATATCCTCTTTGGGTTTGGCGTGCTTGGTCTTCATCTATCCCTCTTCTGCTATTGCTGTGCTTCATTAAATAAATAAAAAACCACGTTGTTACCATTGAGCATTAAGGAAGATTGTGAGTGGGCTATTATCATGGTTTTCACTTTGATTTCTTCGAGTATATGTGCAGTGGTTTCCTTCTTAAAAACCATAACCAAGGACTTTCTGCTTCTCTTAAATAATTAATATAATTACTGGGAACATGATCCGATCCGGTGCTAATGGTGAAAGTTTTGCGCTACAAACTCCTTGTTAATGGATGGGTTACTCGGTGATTTTTACAATGCCCGTCTCTGATTACTGTCTATGAGAAGGAAATTGAGGATATGACTAGCCCAGAATATATGGCCTCTCTACAAAGGTGAAGTAGTGGATTTTCGATGCTTCAATTTATCAAGGAGTAACAAGGTGGCTACATTGAAAATGATGTCAAATTTTCAAAAATTGAAGAAATTCGAAGGTGTGGATTTTAGGAGATGGAAAAATAATATGCACTTTCTGTTGATATCGCTCGGTGTGGCTTATGTTCTTTCAACTCTGTAGCCATTGGAGGAGGAAGATGAAATTTTGAAGACTAGAACAAATGTAAAAACAATGATGACATTTGTCGTGGTCATATTCTCAATGGTATGTCTAATGACCTATTTGATGTTTTTTTCAAGATTTTGTTATGTTTACTTATTGCATTATAAGGTTGAAGCCCTTGACAAATTTAAAATCTGCAAAAATGAGGTAGAATTGCAAACTAAAAGTAAAATAAAAAGACTAAGAACTGATAAAGGAGGAGAGTACTATAATCCAAGTTATTTCCAATCTCTAGGCTTAGTACATGAAACAACCGCGGCATATACACCCAACAAAATGGTGTAGCGGAAAGGAAGAATAGGACTTTGCAAGAAATGGTTATTTCCATGTTATCGTATTCGGGTTTGAGTGATGGATTTTGGGGGGAAGCCATTTTAACGGCTTGTTACATTTTAAACTGAGTTCCTATGAAAGGGAATGAGGTAACTCCATATGAGCTATGGTACAAAAGAAAACCAAACTTGAGTCATCTCAAAGTTTGGGGTTGTAGGGCAATAGTAAGAGTGCGTGAGCCTAAACGTAAAAAGTTAGGTGAACGAGAAGTGGAATGCATTTTTATAGGATATGCGGAACATAGCAAATCCTATAGGTTCTATGTAATAGAACAAAATGACTATTGGTCGGTTCACACCACCATTGAGTCAAGGGATGCATTATTTGATGAAAATAGATATTCATCAATTCCTAGACAAAAGGATATCACTCCAAGTATTGAGAAAGTTTTGGATCACCAAGCTCCTTTAGAGGAAGCATCTACTTCATCATATCAACCTAGGAGGGGTAAAAGGACAAGGAAAGAAAAATCTTTTGGCTCTGATTTTCATGTGTACTTGGTTGAAGGTTAAGGGATTCCATTTCAACAAAATTTCCATACATTTTTAATGTGGATGATGATCCTATGACCTATAATGAGGCTATGAAGTCTCATGATACCTTATTTTGGAAAGAGGCAATTAATGATGAAATAGACTCCATCATGGGAAATAATATTTGGATATTAGCTACTTTATCCCCTAAATGTAAACCTATAGGGTGCAAATGGATTTTCAAAAAGAAATTGAAAGTTGATGGAAGTATAGATAAGTTCAAAGCACGGTTGGTTACACAAGGTTTTACACAAAAGTCGGGTATCGATTATTTCGATACATATGCACCTGTTGCAAGAATCTCAACTATAAGGTTCTTAATAACTCTTGCAGCTATTAAAAATCTTGTGATCCATCAAATGGATGTCAAGACTGCATTTTTGAATGGAGATTTGGAAGAAGAGGTTTACATGCGACAACCGGAAGGGTTTGTTGTGGAAGGCCAAGAGCATAAAGTTTGCAAGTTGATTAAATCTTTGTACGGGATAAAACAAGCACCTAAGCAGTGGCATCAAAAATTTGATGAAGTTGTGCTGTCTAATGAGTTTAAATTGAATAATTTAGATAAGTGTATATATAGCAAATTTAATGACAATGGTGATGGTATCATAATTTGTCTATATGTAGATGACATGTTGATCTTTGGAACGAGTTTGTCACAAGTTGAAATGACAAAGTCATTCCTTAGTTCAAAATTTTCCATGAAAGATATGGGTGAAACGGATGTCATCTTGGGCATAAGAATAAAGAGGAAATAAGGAAAGTTGATTTTGGCACAATCTCATTACATTGAGAAAGTGATCAAGAAATTCAATGTTAGTGAATTTTCAACCTCTCTTTATTCAACACCAATGGATCCTAGTATAAAATTATTACCTAATGAAGGTAATGTAATTTCACAATTGGAGTATTCTAGAGTCATAGGTTGTTTGATGTATGCCATGACAAGTACTAGACTAGATATTGCTTATTCAATAGGTCAATTCACAATTGGAAATAATGCTAAGGAAAACTCCTTGTCCCACATTGGTGGGAGAAGGAAATTTTTTTTGGTTTAAATTTAATTATGTACACTTGGTTGTTTGAAGTACATACCCTATTGTTGTGGGCTAGAAAGGGGAGTCCTCACTCGCGCGCCGCCGCCGCCGTCCGACCGGTTCGGTTCTGTGTTCGTGACACGTGCGCGGTGCGGTGTGGCTATCTTTTTGGGCAAAGTCGTAACAGTCGTTCCAGTGTTACGAGATTGTGTAGTTACGAAGTCCACAACATTGTTTTGACTCTGTTTTTAAAAGTCTGTAAGTGTCGCTGATTTTAAAAACCATTTTATTTTCGTGGCTTGATTTTCTCCAACGGTTACACTTCTTCATCTTTAAAAACCGCTCTTTGTTATTCTTAATTCAGAGACAGAAAAACGTTCTTCTTCTCTCTTCCAGTTTTCCTCTAAAATTATTCTGAGCATATTGTGAGTTCCTTCCTCTCTTTTTGAGTACACATTAAGAGAGTTTGTTGTGTTAAATCTTAGGGGGCAACCCCATCTCCGATTGCACCATAGTCGGGGCTAATTTGCTTCGGATACTGTAAAATCAGAGAAACAAAATCGTGAAATGAAATGCCTTGACGTGTTAGGAACACTGTCTTAGAAGCAAATTTGCCCCGACTATGGTGCAATCGGAGATGGCGTTGCCCCCCAAGATTTAACACAACAAACTCTCTTATTGTGCACTTAAATAGAGAGGAAGGAACTCACAATATGCTCAGAATTATTTTAGAGGAAAACTGGAAGAGAGAAGAAGAACGTTTTTCTGTGTCTGAATTAAGAACAACAAAGAGCGGTTTTTAAAGATGAAGAAGTGTAACCTTTGGAGAAAATCAAGCCACGAAAATAAAATGGTTTTTAAAATCAGCGGCAGTTACAGACTTTTAAAAACCGAGTCAAAATAATGTTGCGGACTTCGTAACTGCACAATCTCGTAACACTGGAATGGCAGTTACGACTTTGCCCAAAAAGATAGCCACACCGCGCACGTGTCACGAACACGAACCAGCCGGAAGGCGTCCGTGGCGCGCGCGTGGGATGCCCCTTTCTAGCCCACAACAATAGGGTATGTATTTCAAACAACCAATTGTACACACTTAAATTTAAACCAAGAAAAATTTTCTTCTCCCACCAATGTGGGACAAGGGGTTTTCCTTAGTATTATTTCCAACAGATATACTAGTAATCCTAGTATGCAACATTGGCAAGCAGTTCGTCGTGTATTGAAATACTTGAAGAAAACCATAGACTATGGTTTGTGTTATAGTGGGTATCTTTCAGTTGTAGAAAGATATTTGGATGCAAGTTGGATCTCTAATAGAGATCATTCATCCACAAGTGGATGGGTTTTCCTTTCCGGGGAGGTTCCATTTCATGGGTATCTAAGAAATAAACTTGCATTGCAGACTCCACAATGACATCAGAGTTCATTGCATTATATTCAGTTGGTAAAGAAGCTTAATGGTTCAGGGATCTAATGCATGAGATACCCTTGTTGCCAAAACCGATATCACCAATAGTGATACATTTGTTAACAATTCAACCTTGGCTAAGGCATATAGCCAAGTGTATAATGGTAAGTTAAGGCACATTGGAGTATGCCATAGCTACATCCAAGGACTTATCAAGGATAGTGTTATTTCTATTGATTATGTTCAAACAAATATTAATCTCGCTGATTGCTTCACAAAGGCGTTGGCTAGAGATGTTAATGAGAAGATGGCAATTGGTTTAGGATTGGAGGCCTAAATAATTACAAATGAGGGAGTCTTAACTTAACGCCCAATAAGACGTTGGGTCTTAAGTTCAATAAGATTAACTTTCTCTTTTGATGATCGGGAACTTGTTTTTTCATCAAAGGTAAAGTTCTGGTCTTTCTGTGATGTATAAGAGGTTGCTTAGCTTAATAGAATTCCTAATATAGTGCTTTGTCACAGGAGCATGTTTTGGAATTCTACCTTTATAAGTACGAGGTTTAGCCGCTTTAAGAAGTTATTTGGGGCATAACTTTGATGTACTTATGAATAGATATGGACACATGGCTTAAAGTGTCAATTTAATAATGAATTCAAGTATTTAACTTTGTGTGTGTAATATCTTCAAGTGTCCAATATGTATTGAATTTGGTTTAAACGTTTTACGATACCAAATGGATACGGATTCTTGGAATGTGTATTGCACTAAGTGGGAGTTCAAGTCTTAGTATACTTTCATTTATGCAGAAGGTTGTTTTGTTATGATGATGTTGATGCAATAAATCATTTTTAATACTCTAAATAGGGGAGGATTGTTGGAGATTTAGAGTATTTGGTTGATTATTTTCATGTTATGTATGGTTTAAGTCATTTGGTTATGGTATCATGACTTAAACAAACATATGAATAAAATAGTTGTATACAATAAATCAAGCAAAAATGATTATATATGGAAAAGGCTTGGTTTAGTAAATGCCGTTTGACATTGTTTCAAATACTTAAAGTATTTATTAAAAAGTGTCTTTTGGTAAGTGCCTTTTGGTTGGTTTCATACAACTATAGATATATGAGATCACTCATATGATGAAGGAAAAGAGAATTTATTTTTTCTACTTTCTTTTATGCATTGATACATTTATTTATCATCATCACAAATACCAAAACTTATTTTCATAGTATTGTAATTTTACTACACGAAATTACAATTGTTCTTCATTTTATCTCCTAAGTAAATTTTGTATAACCCGGGTTGTAGTCTAAAGGGTCGAAATTATACTTTTGGGAAAGTGATTTCGTTCACAACTCGAAGAAATTTATTCCCGATTATCTTTATGACCCTATTATTGTAAATTCCCCAACAGCACTCCCGTCGGAGAGCATCAAAATAAAATTTTAAAATCCAGATGGTAAACGGGTGCGATTCTGTCACCATAGCTAGATGAGATCTCAACTAACCCCAATATTAAGTTTAAAACTTTATAAAAGAGAGACTCGTAGATCACACGGCCTCCAATGAAAGCCACGGATAATACCCCGTGAACTCCAACCGTTGATTGTCAATACTCTAAACGTGCGCTAGCCCAAATTTTCATTGCTTATCCTCTTTCTCTTTACGTGATTTACTGTTTAAACTCAATATACACAATTACCTCAACACGCACGTGCAAACATTACAGTTACACAATCAATCTATGTTATAATGTAATTTTTAACCTTTTAATTTAAATCTCAATTGTTAAACCTTTTGAACAAAGTCAACTACCCTCGTCATTAAGACTTAAAAAAAATTTCACCTTTACTCCGATCATACTATTAGTAATGAAGGAATAATAATAAACAACCTCGTTGATTAATTAACAAATTAATATCAATTTAATAAATCACGATTCTTACCAACAATACCAAAACATGCCCTAATATAAAGAACATTCATTCTTTCAAATAAATAACCAAACAACCTCATCCAAAAGGTTTCCTAAACATGATACTAAATTTGCATTTCACCCTAGATCATACTCCTAAAGGTAACATTTTTCGTAATTTGTACGTACTTGTAGTAAAATACACGGGTGACCACTTTCCTTACTAGTTAGTACCTTCTACAAAGTGCTCTCCTTCACCAAATTATACAACCTAAATCAATACACCATTACCCAAAATTTACAACAATCCTACTAATCTTTCTAGGGTTTTAAAACAATTCCAAAACATCTTTTTAAGTCTCCCAAAACATCTTTTTAAGTCTCCCGAAACATAATCTAGTATCTCTAACACAATACTACAAGTATTATTTGAAAACTCATTAAAATATATGTTATAAAACTCCATTTTTATAACTCTTAAAATCTGAAAATTTGTATTTTATGTATTATACTCAAATTACTCCCAATTGTATCCTAGAATAATCTTAATCTAATGTGTATACTAATAGTATACACTTTCAAACTTTAAAACATGGAATCTTCAATAATTAAACCTTGATCTATTATGTATAATATTCTGAAAATTTATTTCAAATACCTTAATATTAAATTTTTAACCAAATACCTCATACTATAGTCAAAGTTTCATGAACCAAACACTAGTATAAGAATCTAAGCCTTAAATCATGAAAACTAATATTTTTATACTAAAATATATGATCATAAAATCTGAAAATTTATTTAAATAACAACCCTATAAAATTTGACATAGATCATCCACAAAATATTTAAGATTTTATGTTAAAACCAAAAGCCTAGTATTAAAAACTCTAATTTATGGCATTAGCATTGCTAGGCATTAATATTTATGCATAAAAATCTTATGAAACTAGTAGTATGCACAAAATAAATTCTTAAACATAAGATTTATACACTTTCAATAAAGATTTAACCCATAGTAAATCAATACCATACTCATATAAAACTTTAATAAACGTGTGTACTAAGGCATGAACATTATGGGAGAAAAGAAGAGAAAACAGAGTAAGAAAAAGAGGGAGGAAGGCAGGTGGCCGATGGCTCACCGACGGCGGCACAGGAGGAGGCGGCGGCAGTGGGGGAAAGGGTCGGCAGCTTCACTTTGAGGGAGGAGTATTGTGGGAGTGTTTAGGGTTTTGGTGAGTTTATGAAAATAAATGGGATTAGGATTAGGTAGTATATTTTTAATAAGAGAATAATACTAGGTTTATGTAGTTTAGTTTTGATAAAATAGTAACTAGGTTTAGGTAGTTTAGTTTTGATAAAATAGTAGTACTAGGTTTAGGTAGTTTAGTTTTGAAAAAATAGTAGTACTAGGTTTAGGTAGTTTAGGCTTAGTGGGTTTCTTAGGAAAAATAAAAAATTATATATATATATTGTAGAAAAGACTTTTAATTTTATGATTTAATTACAAAGAATAAAATATTTTGCAATTCATTTTGAAAATATATATGTACATATATGTATGTATATATGTAAAGTATATGCATTATATTAGTGCATAGAAAAATATTTTCGATAAAATGTAATCGAAATCTCCTATTTTTCGGGGGATTACAGAAACAAATAATCTATTTATTGACATAAAGTGGGAATGACAACTTTGCTTACTCCCACATGCCAAAATAAACATTTTCAGGTCCTTGTAGTCTACTTCCACTGTCACAAGTTGATATACAAAACAATATCAGCTTTGAGGTTTTCGGTAATAAAACCAATTGAAGCATGATAGGTTAACTCTTTTCTGCATGAGGAGGAATGTCAATTAGAT
Organism: Dysphania ambrosioides; assembly: GCA_026401315.1. Taxonomy (NCBI): domain Eukaryota; kingdom Viridiplantae; phylum Streptophyta; class Magnoliopsida; order Caryophyllales; family Amaranthaceae; genus Dysphania; species Dysphania ambrosioides. The sequence goes on from CM048672.1 coordinate 1,548,152, forward strand.
GCATACTGTCTTAACTTTACGAGCAAAGGGTTATTGAAACTACTATTGGGGCATAAGAGCTTACAGAAATTAAGAAGTGAAAAAAGGGTCTTAAATAGGATGGAATATTTTTGAGAAACATGAATGTAGGATTACATAATTACGGAGGATTCTCTTTGTAATTGGCCTTATTTTGTCTGTTACCATTACTTTGTTCATGTGACCATTTACTTTGTATACTGCTTTTGTTACTCTTGTCTTCTGTTCTTGTTAATATTTCCTTTCTCTTCTTCGAAAATTTTTGGCAAGGTCTTGCCTTTTCAAAAAGTAGAAATATAAAACCTTTTTGTTACTAAGATAGCATTATTGTAGGTGGCTAACATGTGTACTGCTGCTCCTTCCCACCTTCAATATCTTAGTTATGTTATTGGTTATTCTTATTTCTTAATAAATGTTGTGTACTTGTGTTAATACTATTGGCTTATTGTTCCTTTGAGAGTTTTTTTTTGTTGAGATACTTATGTTGATGCAATTGACTCATTGTTCCTTTACTTGCATGATGCTTGTAATTTTGAGTAGGGGATAGCTAAAATCAGAATATCCTTTATGCTGTCTTGTGCAATGTAAAAACTCATTGTTATCCATGTGCAGGGCTAACTCTCTAGCCCCCTAAGGGACAAGGCTGTGCAGTATGTTCCGTCCTAGTCTTAGGATTCTAGGAATAATGTATTTCTTTGGCTGTTGAGCTTTTGTTATTGTAGTTTATACTTCGTATAGGAAATTGACCCTACAGCTCAATTTTGTTTTGAGTTGGCGATCATGTTAGTGGTAGACTTTTGTCCATGTCTCCAGGACATGTCTTCTGTAAAAAATTTCATTTAGTATCCCTCCGTCACCCAGACTATAAGAGTTAAACTGTTTCTCTTTATTATCATCCTTACATGTTTTATTTCTTATTTTTCTTGCCCAATAGGTTTGACTAGTTCAGTAATTCTGAAGAATGGACAGCTATCTGATGTCCTTCTGCAGCTCCAGGAATTTTTAAAAGGCGTCAATGATGTAGATTTCTCTTCAACCAGAATTGATCCCGTACTTCTCGCAGCACAGGTAATATTGGTCGCCTAAGAAAGCTAGTTGGAATAACTAGTGAAAGAAAAGATTTTAGTGATGTAACGTATCAAATTCTTCTTTTTTCTTATTTGATCACGAACTTTATGAAATGAATATTGTAGCCAAGGAGAGGTGATTGAAATAGCTTGGTTTCCACCGTTTTATGAAAACTTCTTACATGAGTAGGTCAAAATGGTACCCATGGCATTCAATTTCTTGCTTTGAAATTTTGTCTGTTATAATCTGCAAGAAAGATTATTTTATGTTTTAGAGTTACCCAAGCAAGAAATTTTTTATTCCTTGGAAATGAATCAATGAGCTATTTGTGTAAGTTAATTGATTTCTGTAGCTATTAACTTCCATTCTTGTTTCCTTCAGGTTCGGCAATTGGCTCAGGAGATTAGGGAGCTATCCCTATCAAATCCCATTACTATAATGAATGGTGGCTCTGGTTCAAGCGGTATGGAATTTCTTGTTTCTTTTATGTATATTTGTTTTTGTCTTCAGCTATCTCAGAAATTTGTTGACTTAGGAGTCACTGCTTATACATGATGGTCAGTTGAAAAGTTAAGACTGAAAACTATCAGCAGTCAAATCATTAGTGACTCCTAGTTGCATCTGAAGCTTTATTCCATTCTTTTCTTCTTTGGCTGTCCATTTTTTTGGTTCAGTGGCTATGTAGATTGGTTTTACAGTACCTTGAATAAACTAAACAATGGTTTCAAACATATTAACATTTGTATGCTCTATGAAGTTGAACTCTAATGTTGAGAAGGGGATTTGGGAAAGCATAGGATCCAATTTTTGTTTTTCCAGACATAATCTTCTATTAGTTTTATTTTCTTATTCCTTTTTAGGATGGGCAATGAAGTCTTCAAATTCTGCTAATGAAGTATATTTGAGTATCGGACTGTTGGTGCCAAGTTCTGTTTTGTATCGTACATGCATATAGTCTTTAATTTTTGTATTGATACTAATACTATGGAAATCCTTCCTAGCAAGCAAATTCTATAGATTTGAGGGCATCTTCCATCTCCTAAATTGACATATTTCTTCTTTTTATTCAGTGAATGCAAAATTTCTTCAATTCTTCATATCTTCTTTCTGAATGTAGGGGGCTATGGTTCCTATTTGGTGCCAGCTGCTGCTATTGGAGCAATGGGATACTGCTATATGTGGTGGAAGGTCTGATCTTCACTTAATATCCTGCATGCCATTACATTTTCTTATTTTTATGTTGTTCAATGCTATATGATTGGTTTGTAAAACAATTCGTCCATGTTGTCAAACTTTTGTGCTTTCTGTGTTTGTTATTGATTACCTTTTTATTCTTGGATTCACTATTCAATATCCCTATAAAGCTCTTTATCATTTGAGATGCTGCTATGTTTTCTCTTTTAATGTCTGATGTGTTTTCATTGCAGGGATTGTCATTTTCAGATGTCATGTTTGTAACAAAGCAAAATATGGCAAATGCTGTTGCAAACGTTTCGAAACAGCTGGACAACTTGACAGATGCATTGGCAGTTAGTTTCATCTCTAGTCTTTGTTTGTACTTTAGAGTTAGTTGCTTCTTACTTCTTCCCATAGTACATACATTTCCATATTTTATTTAATATCTACTTGCTGTCATCTGATGTAGACAACAAAAAAGCATTTATCCAAAAGGCTGGAGACCTTAGATTGGAAACTGGAAGAGCAGAAAGAGATCTCTGGTCAAATACTTGATGATGTATGTATAACCTTTGAATTATTTTATTCAATGATGTCCTCAACTGTTTGGTCACCGAAAGCTGAATTTCAATATATGTGCTCAGATCTAGCTTTAGAACTATAGTTTTCTTGCTGCCTTCATGGCTCATCTTCCATTTGGTTTAAGACTCTAAGTTACTATGCCGTATTGTATGGGTTTTTATGCTGCAGTTGGACAAGAATTCTTAGCCTATTCAGTTGAAAAGAGTTCCTTTTATCCACTTCTCTAGCTTGTAGTTGACTTTCTTAAGATTTGCGAATTTACAAGGTTAATTGCACTGTTTAAGGAATCTTTCATGTTGGTATAATTTGAGCTTAAGAGAGCTCTGTGAACATCATGGATAAGCTGCTGTAAATCTTGGACTATCATCAATTTTGTATTGTACGTGCAAAAGTGATGTTGACATTTAAGGCTTGTGGTTGGGATATGGGATTTTTACAAACAATAAAGTATAGGCCTACTATTACATTGGATAATGGAGGACATTTGGTCTCCTAATGGTGTATTCACAAATTTATGGCATTTTTAAAATCTTCCTTTGGTTATGAAAATGTGATCCTGCAGCCTAATATGGAAACAGCGGATGTTATCTCTGTTCTGTGATATGCTTGAGAATATAGGCTAGTTCACATATTTGATATTAATGAGACATTGGTCAGGATTTCTAAGATTTGTGGATTTTGTAGTTTCATTTGTTTCTTTTATTCTGTTTGTATTCTTGACATTTGTACTATAGCGCTATCACAAACTCCTCTTGGCTAATATGCTACTCTTACTTTTCTGTTTTACTTTTTGTGCATATGCAGGTTACTGGCGTGAAGACAAACATCTCCCAAATTGGTTTTGACGTTGAGTTGCTCCGTGAGATGTTAGATGGACTAGTAAGGCAATCCTCCTTTAATTGATAACTCTAATCATTGGAATTTTTTCTTGAAATGAACCTGCTTTGTTGTCTGCAAATCTGCATTTTTGGGTAATCTTGGTGGGAAACCTTTATTATAGGCTTTAATGTGTAAATTTTGTTAAATTTTGAGATGAACAATGTTGTTACTGAAGTGAACAATGGTGTGTACTTACGTATTTATAATGACTTTGGGATATGAACATTTGAAAGTATATAGATTTATGTAAGAGAGAACCAAGATATAGGAAGCAAAAGAACCCCTCTAATTGTAACCATTTAACGCTGCACCCAGCAACATCCTACAAATTTGAAAACCCTTTTTTAGTGTAATCAACTCAATGTAAATTTAGAAATAATTCCAAAATTGGAGAGATCCTTGATCGTGAGAGATGAAGAAAATGAATATTGAAGTGCTCATTTTCAGAAGTGTGATGCTGACTCAATGAAGTGACCATTATGGGTTATAAGCTTGACTCTAGAATTGTTATTATGGATAGTGTTACACTGACAAAAACTGCTATCTGTCCTAGACCCTACTTCTATTGTCAAATAGAAGTTCATCTGTAAAGTAACTGGAAGATTACTGTCTAGAATTTCATTGGGATTGAATATGCTAAATTAAAGTTGGACACTGTATGATGATGTAATACTTATTATAAGCATAATTCTTATGGTGGCATCCCCAACCTTTACCATTAAGTAAGCTGCTTCACTTCATTGTAGAAGTTAAGCAAAACAGGTTCTACATGTCCATTGTTCTTTTGCATGAAAATGTTTTTTTAGGTACTTTGGTATCCACCTGATTTTTCTATTATGTCATGGTAAATTTGTGTCCGTTTTTGATAGGAAGGAAAGCTCGAACTTCTTGAAAGTAAACAGGTAAGTGGGTTATATTCTCATTTTGTGCATTATGTTAATTTGCTTGTACTTATTCTATGATCATGTGATCCTTTTGGCTCTTGACATATACAACTTCCTCCGGAACAGGACTTGACTAATTCAGGTGTACACTATCTATGCCAAGTAGCTGGAGGCATCAAGGAGGGACTAAATGCTAAACTTTTCCAGGTTAGAGGGTTCCTCTTTTTCTTTTTCCCCTTCTTTCATGGTTGATGTATAACACTCGACTTAAAGGTTGAGATTTTGAGAAGATAGGCTTTCCAATCCTTCAAATCTGGACTTTTGCATACTTCTTCGATCTTGTCTGCTATGCTGTTTAACATTCCGAACTTTCGGGAATGTCCATGGCTTTCTGTGAGGGGGTATCTCTCTACGTGCTGACCCTCCCCCCCTCCCTCCCTCCCTCCTTGGTGAACATGCAAATTCACTGTAGACTGTGATCTCAAAATACACCATTTTCACATCTCTGAATAATAATTTCAGTCAGTGAGGTCTGTGTTTACTTAAGCTTCAAAGATTAAAACTGCACCAACTTGTGTGAGGATAAATTTGATCTTATGGGAGTGGATCTGAATTTTTTCTTTTGGTGTGTTATTGGAGTTACTTGTATGTTTTAAACTTGGTATACTCATTTGATATCCAACATTTTATCTTTTTTTGCTTTGATAGGACGCTGGATCAATGCTTGGCCCACCAAAAATTACATGCGAGGACAACTCTCTGAAGGTTTGTTGAGTTTCAGAATTTCCAAGGTCACTCCTATGAATTTCCTTTCCTGATATCATTTGTGGCTTTCCTGCAGGGTTTGCAATTCATAACGGACTCAACCATGCGAAGTGTTGCGGAGAAGTCAATTACAAGCTCCAAGGTAGATGATCTTGTTCAAGTTGCTGTGAAAAATGTTACCTCAGCCAAAATGAAAACAACATTACACAGGTCTTATACTGTTGGAATCGCTCTTGCACGTGACATAATTTAAGCTGGCTAGTGATTATTCATTTCCATCTTATTATTAGTTGTGAACAAGGAAGTTTTTGTTTATTGATGCTTCTTGGGCTACTTGCCAAAGATACATCTTATTTCTCTATTTAGCGGTATTTTTTTTTTATGATTTTTGATGCTGGGTCAATTGTTTGTAATTGTATACGAGAATAAAAGAAGAGCTTGGCATTATCAAAACCGAGGTCCAGACTTTGTATGTAACAACTGCTTGAGCATGCCAGTGTATACTGACATTTGATCTGTGATGCTGTTGTTATTACTCCTTTCTCTGTAGTAAGTACACTATACATATGTGGGCAAACACTTACTGCTACCATCCTCTTGTAATATCTTCTTGAGATTTAAAGATCTTCTGGTATGACTTTCTTATGTTTGATTTTATCTCATAGAAAGATTCAAAGTTAGCTGCATTTGCCCACTTGGCCAGTGTACTCTACTGACACTTGTGACTTGTGATAGGAATAATTATCTTTGTTATATTGCCTTCTAACTATTTACAAAAAACAAAACTGTTTTTAGGTTTGTAAAAGTGGACTTTTTCAACTTTTTGCAACAGTTTGTAAGAACTAATAAGTCTTGCGTTTCTTCAACTAATTAAGCTTACATGTATACCTTATTTGGCTGTTAATTGATTGCTTTTTTATTTCTCCACATAATATTTTTGCCGTTTTCTCAGGACGAGGGAGTACAGAATTCTCTGTTTGCAAGTCCTTGTCACTTCTGTCAGACGTTTAGCAGTTTAAGTACACATGAAAGTTATTATTCATATTGGTAATTAGCAATGTACAATAAACACAAGAGGACTTGATCTATAGTTACAACTCTTGAAAACATGCATTCTGATGTAAACACTCCCCAAAGAACGCTTTTGTAAGCCTTTTAAGGATCTGATTTGGAGATCTGACCAGATACAGAATGATCAGTTGGCAACCCAAATGCATCATCGTCACAAACACGGCTGCCTTGTGATAGCTTGGCCTTCTGTCTTCTATTCTTGTCAGCTTCCTTTGATTCATCTTTCTTGCTCACCTATATCAAAATTTCATACATGGACAATCTGATCAATGTTCGAATGTAGACTATTCTGTGAATAGCCAAACCCAAAACGACATGTTCACGTCTCTGATTTTAGGTACTATAAATTAAATAAAATGGCTCATTGTGTGAGAATCAGATGAACCAATAACGGAAAAAAAATAAATAAATAAACTATGCATTATGTGTTTGGTTTAAAATATAGGAGCATATTATTGCTACCTTAGAATGCTCTTTCTGATAGTGGTATGTTGGTACAGTTTTCCTTCTGGAAATACTTCTTGGAGCCTTCAGTCTGTTTCTGCCTGCTTCGCAGGCAAGTTTATCTTCACTCTTCAGTTTCGGAGTACTGCCAACTTGGACACGTACCTCATTGGAACCACAGCTTTCTTTTTCTTCAAATGACAGGTCTAGAAACTTTTTCTTCAGAGAAGGTCGTATTTTTGGGGTAGTTGTTATTTTGTTGTTAATCATCTGCTTGCTGGGGCAGTCTTCCACAGAGGAAACTTCCATTTGGCGAGTGGCCATCCATCGCTCAAGCCAGCTCCAGCCCATGTTCGGCTCTATGCCATCGGATTTTGTGTGCTTCTTCTTTGTGCAGATTCTTAACTAAATGAATATTGCCAGATCAAATTATTTTTGTCTTTGTAAACTCAGAATTTTTTCCATACAATGGCTCTTTAAATTTTTTTCAAAATCTCTGCCATTACTCAATCTCCATGCAGATGTCAACGTATAAATTAACACGAGGTGGGAGGAGTGACAACTAAAATGCATAGTGATACAGCTGATGACTTTTCTAAAGGCAGTTTACCTGTTGGGAGAAGGCATATGCCAGTGCCCTCTCTCGCCGTGTCATTGCCTCTAGTCTGTTTTGAATCCTCATTTTTGTTTTGGTACTGTCTAATGTGCTGTCATCCCAATCTTCCTGTTGATTCAATATTTAACAAAACTATGATAATATATAAACTTTTCTTTATGATTTTTAGTGCTTAAGAAATAAAGGGCGGCTTTGATATCCATTTTCAGCTTAGTAAAACTCAAGTACTTATGTAATACTAAATCACTATTCATTTTCAGCATGTCAGTAAATATACATATTCAGAATAAGAAGAGGTACGCAGTTGGGGCTTAATCTTGTAACCTTTGGTTTGTAAGCTGAAGACTTGGGTTTATGCTGAAGTTTAGTAGATGCAGAAGGATCTTCTCCCTGAATTGAAATGACTCCAACTGAATTCCCGGTTTGAACTTCAACAGATGTAGCCAAAGAGTCTCTGCAAGGACTCCTCATTCCCTCTTCAAAGTCATTCTGAAAAAATGCAGTCTCCCTCAGGCACCTAACCTGCAAGTACAAAGCATGAACGTGTATGCCAAAACATCAAACTCACTTATGCCACTCACTCAGTACTGATTGATGCTCACAAGATAATCTTGCAATGTCTTGATTTTATTAATTCAGAAGCTTGTCGGAATGACCTTAAAGCCTCGAAATGCTGACTGTATGACGGTTGCAGCAGCATCCTTGTCGAATGATTGGGAGCTGATGCTGTGACTATTGTAATCTCGGTCTGGATTTTCGTGTTTGGAGGTATCTTGGCTTTGAATATCTTCAGTGGAATTGCCATCGTCTGGAAGCATCCAAGTAACAGTGGCTTCCGAACTCCTAACAGAAGCCGAATCCTCCTCTGCTATGATTGAGTCGAATAACTCATCCCCACACAAGTACAACTTCACTGATGATTTCCATCTTTTCCTTGCCACAGCATTGATTTTCATCTGTAGAAAGTTATATCTATTAATATTCAAGCAATACTTGCCATGTACCCAACAAAATTTGAGTGTGTGTTTACGACTTACAGTGGTTTCATGAGTCTTAGTGGACTTGCTCTTGGAGAAGACACTCCTAACTAACTCTCCTGTGATGCCCATTTCTGCAGGCAAAGAATATGTTGCAGAATGACAGTAATGTGTTTATTTATTAAGGTTCCTAATTTATACCTGATATAAATATATCAAGGGGGATTTTTGTAATTTCATTTCTATATATGATATTATAATGTTTATATTTGATATGAATTGATCTGTATTTTTATACCTTTTGTATTTTTATATCTAATATAACAATACCTATATATATGAAATTTCACTATCCTTACTTACCGCTTATATTAGCAAACCCCTATTTATAATGTATATATCTTCCATGCTTCAACAGCAAAACAAGAAAACTGATAACATTATCTATTATTACAACTTTCCACCTGATAGAGTGGTAAGCAATATGGTTGGAGGGAATCATTCGACACAAAAAGCTTTGGCTGGCTCAGAGATACAGCAGGCACATCATCCATGATTTTATACTCTAATACATTTGTACTACTATTGGCAAAGTTTAATCTTTGAGAATAATTACTCCAAAGGTCATCATAACATGAACTTTAGGTTAATGTATTATTATAGTAAGTAGTACACGTGATAGGTGAACACTAAAGTTTTATATGATTGGTGGAGATCTAAATTATGATTTTAATGTTAACACAAAACTTAATTAGTCAAATAATTAAAGGCAATATGAGAAATATCGAAGTTAACGCTGAAAGTGATCTGTGTACTGATATATAAAAAAGCAAAAGTAGTAATATGCTCCCTTAGTCCCTATTTATTTGTTATAGTTGACTTTTTATGATTTATAAAACATAATTTAAAACGTTTTTTTTCTTCTAAATTCGTAAAACAAAAACTTTAAAATTTTGATATTCTAAAAACTTACATTGAGATGAATCCAACAAAATCTCACTTGAATATATTATTTATTATAATATAATAATAATTTCTAGTCAAAAATTTAAAAAAAATTAATAAAAATATAGCAAACAAACAGAAACACGGATATTACGTACATTCATAGACAAAAATACGTCTGTGTGGGGATCTGGTGGAATAAGATGGATGTGCATAATCAATATTTGACACTTTAATATCTTCATTTATGTTCAATTGCTTTTATTTTTTGCACATGGTTTTACAGCATAGAATGACCTTTAGAAAAGATTGCTTCGAGGGGAGGCTTTGTCTAGTTCCTTCATCATCACTGCTTTTCTCCATCCTACCAAAAAAAAAAACCAAGTGGGATTTATCCATCTTCACATTTCTTTTCACACATCTTTTCCTGAGCTTAATATGAAGGTTGAACTGTCAAATACAACTATTACAACAATACTAACAGCATTATATTGGTGGTATTGTAATTAGGAGGTGTCTACTTACATATTTGGTTAAGCTAATTAAGGTTGGTGCAAAGTTATATCATACTGATACTCGAGTGTTAAAACTGGTTATCAATGTGCTGCAAAGCCTATCAGAAGGCCCATAAAAATTAGAATATCTAAAAAGTGCTGTGTTTTTGGTTTGATTATAACTAATAAGTGTCATTTAAGCATAACTAATCCTCCCTCTAAGTTACTTGCAATGTGTTACTTGGAATAATTAACATATCAAAATCATATTCTAAAAACTTTAACAAGGTTTTTGCTTGTTACATCCTGCCTACTTTGGTGTTATTAGGACTGATTAGAGGGACAGTTTAAAAAGGGGGGATCAAGTTGCATTGTCTGATCACTTCTTGGAAGGAGATTATTAATTGAAAATCTTGTTTGAAAGACTATTCATACAACCTTGGACTAGTTTGGCAAAACTTTTCTTTAACTTAGGTTGCTAATGACCCAAATATTTTCTTCCCCACTTGGCAAAATAAAGTGTGTGGAATAGAAATTGGGTATCCTTATATATTATTTTCAAATTATATTTGGTCGATGGAAAAAAATAACTTAGCCTTTTAATTTTTAAAATTATTATTTATAACCTTAATAACATATTTTCATAAAATTTAAGCTTTTTTTTAACTCTCGTATAATTATGGTTAGGTTTTTCCTCTCAAACCTTCCTTTAAAATAAGCATTCAACCACGACAAATTTTAAAATGGAGGGAAATATTAATGCCTGAACGGTGATGGCATGACTTCCTAATGGTAATGGTGCTAATGGTTGACAATTGTCATAGTGTTTGATGATGTTTGTTAAGGAAAAAAGAGTGTAGTTCAAGTTGGGAGAGTGTAAGTAGGCAGTATTGAAATAATGGCATTAGTGAGAAATAAGCTTAGTAGGGTGTGATTTAGAAATACACAACCTATTTTGACATATTTTTTTAACAAAAAATTAAAGACCAATAATTAATGTAGATGCCAACTGTATATAAGTTTGGTTTTTTTTAGGTTTGGGGAAACAAGTAGAGGTGGGTATTGATCGGGTTGGCACGCTTTTGGCATAATCCGACGTTAGCACGACTACTGCCTAGCCTGGCATGCTGTCCGTGGAATGGGCCGCGGGCCGTCTCATGGACAGGAAAAAAAATTTTGAGGCCCGATCGAGCACACGAGCAACCTGTCAATTTGGCTCGAGGCACGATCCATAGGCATGACCTAAAACACTTTATTATTTAATATTATTTATTATTAATTCTACTACTTCTACTATTACTATCATTTTAATATTATTATAATCTTATAATACAATTTAAATTGTTCGATATAGCTTTTTTCCAATTTTATTAAGTACTTTGTTTTCTTAATGATACGGTATACCAAACACGTAAGTTGTGTCAAGACATGAGCCGAATTTCAGAGAAAGGTGGCATGATATGACATGAGCAAAGTTAGGCATGACCTATCGACCCGCTAAGGGCACAACCCATGGACAGGAAGGCACGACCCGTGCTGAAACAAGTGTTCATCAATGCATTATGTTTATAAATCTATACCAATAAAAAAGAAAGTAAGAGTTATCAGCTTGAGTGTGCTGATCGGATTAAAATCGTCTTATCAATTGTAATTCATATGTTATCCATATATCTAATTATCCATAAAAATCAAATATAAAAATAATCATTTCAAATCCTGTCACATTATATTATTTTTGAAACAACTCTAAGAAAATTGTCAACAGATCTCCTAGGCTTTGGGCCTAAATGGAGAAATGCCCCCATCTGGTCTCAAAACTATAACCCAAATATTGGTTTTCAAAACTCCAACTTTACAAAACCTCAAAAATAAATTGATTTCCCTAAATTTTTTTCTTGAGCTTTTTATTTAAAAAATTGCAAAGATAAATCACTTTCGAAACTATTTTTTTTTTTTTAAATAAGCTGATTTTGGGAAACAATTTAGCTATTTATTAAAAAAAAATTATGAAATTGTTGCCCCAGTTGCCCAAAGGCTGACTACCCAATTTCAACCAACTTTAATGCAAAAATGACTTATTCTTTAAAATAGTTTAGAAGCAGCTGTTTCAAATATTTAAAAAAAAAAACTTATAAATAAAAAAAATCTGATTTCCTTCTGTTCTTCATAGTTACTACGGAGTACTTCAAAAACACATCCTGAAGGTGTTCGACGAATTGTCTCAAAGAACGATGCAACCACGCAGCTCCTTCATTTCTGATTTTCTCGCCGTTTTCCACATTTGGGTCGTTCCCCGTATCATTTCTGCATATCACATACTGGGGATGTTTAAAGAGCTTTTTTTTTTTTTTTTTCTTTCTGGTTGATCGCTTTTGAAGACATAATTAATGATACGAGTAAATTACGAAGTTTGAAACTTGGACTTGGATAAAGTGGCTCTTCCCCCACATTCATCCTTTTCTTCGACTTTTAACGTTTCCATTTTATCGTCTTTTTTGAAGCAAGTACATTTAGTTTGATAAAGTTTTCATTTACTGGAGATTTTGTAGTGGATGAAGCTTTGACTTTCCACTGCTATATGTTATCTGCGGAAGGTAAACGCAAACAAAGCATGGAACACACCACAGATCAACCACCTCTCAAAAGAGTAGGCATTGATGGCCCTTTTCTGGGCAACACCTCACCTTCTGCTAAACAAAATGAGGGAGGAAGCTGTTGCAGCTTCTAGTGGTGCGTACAACACCTCACCTTCTGTCAAACAAAATGAGGAAGAAGCAGCTGCAGCTTCTAGAGATATCTGCAACCCCCCACCTTCTGTGAAACAAAGCAAGGAAGAAGCAGCCGCAGCAAGTAGTGTTGCCTTCAACACCTCACCTTCAGTCAAACAAAACGAGGAAGCAACAACTGGTGCCTCAGAATTACCATCAACCTCTTCTAAGCAGATGATTGTTTCTCAGATAGTAGGCAGCAAAAATGACACATATAAAGAGTGAAACAGTTTCTGAAGAGGTCAGCTGCTCTTCACCAGATTTGGAAGGATGACCTGTAATCGGGGCAGGTTCTTGTTTTGATGCTTGAGCTGTTTGGTGAGACCATCTTCCCCTTCATCCCACCCCTGAGTTGTCGTTATTCCTGTGACAATTTTTTGTATGTAGATAATCAAGTGATACTTATCTGGAGAAAGCACAAATATGGCATTCTGACTCGTCTGATAGAGCCTACAGCTATATTAGGATTAGGATGGTGGTATGATCAAGTAATCATTAGAGAAAATCAAGAATGTTGCATTAATAAAGTCCATATTTTTACAATGGGATGTTACCCTTATTGTATAACTCTTCATTTACCACTTACTTGCATAAGTCTCATTTGCGTCAAACAGTTCTCCCTTGTAGAGGGAGAAAAAATTCTAGTAAATTAGTATTGATAAACAGGAAATTAAACAGCATGACGATTTGATGATCGATGTATTCTATGCTGCAATATTGGCTAGCTCCCGCTCGACAGCTTTCTTGAGTAGGCTATCTTCTTCCAGCACCATACGGACGGGTAAGACCCCAAGACCATTAGCCACAGCAAGCATCATGCTCTTAGTCTGAGCTTTAAACTCTTCCATATCAATCGCTCCATTAAGATCACGATCGAACAGCATAAAGAGTGCCCCGTAAGTGGAGGCAAGCTCCTCCGGCTGGACCTTGACATCGATCCCAAAGTGGGTCTCGAAAACACGGAGGCTCTGAAGCTCCTTGAGCATCTCTGAATAAGAAAGGAGTCCGTCATGGTTAGTGTCGAGGTGAGCAAAGTGGTCTTCGACGGAGCTGTTGAAAGCCTCCTCGTCTTCAACAAAACTTGTGATAGTGGCACCATCCAACAGTTCCACGCTCATTCTTGCAGATGTTAGTATGCTTTGTAAAAGGGGGGGGATTGGGAGTGAATAATTAACAAAACTTGTTGAGATTTGCTGTGTTAAGAGTGAAGTTTGGTAGTGTATATATATATAGAGTTGTGTTTCGAAGTGTAGCTAAAACGTGTGCTGAGTTTTCTAGTCAACTCGTTTTTGACAGCTGATTAATAGTAGTTTCTTTAGAGTTGAAGAAAAGGGGTTCAAAATCAGAGGCTGAAGAATATCACAAGAATTCTTCTAGAAAACTAGCGGACTCATTCGTTCGATGGAGTTGGACTCGTACAGTCGTACTATGCTAGAGTGCCTACCTGCCCTACCAAAACTAAGGCCTACAATTTGCATCTGATACTTTGTTGAACGTTGACATTCGAAAACATAGGCATTGCTGAGAAGGTACTAAATTTTGTACACCCTTTTTTGGGGCATATTCTACACTATTTGCGTTTAAAACAACTATAATTCTAACGGTTATGTGATTTCACATCATTTTCACACGTAACTTGAGCGAATTCAAAAAGATGATGCTTGCCTTTTTATATGATAGTACATGCCTTAGTTCTTCATCATAACATTGTACTTGGCTACTCGTATAGAATCATAGGCTTGGACAAATTTCTATTATTAAATTGATTATACAAATTTCTGGACTTCTAACTTTTGGCATCCTCTTTCGAATAAAAACTATTATAAGATTGAGAGTAAAATCAGCGATAAAGAATTATATTGGCCAACAAGAATGTACCACAAAGCTAGACCCGTCAATTTTCAACCCGAAAAGTGAACCTGACTATACTGTCTCAATCCGTTTTAACCCGAACTAGTTTACAATCCGAAAGGTGTAATCCATACCGACCCGACCAAAATGCAAACTGGAAACCGATTTAACCCGAAATATAACCCGATCGTCTCCAACCCGAAAATAAACCAATTATGAAATGACCCGACTCGTAAAAAACCCAACCCATTTGTAAACAGGTTACCTGAACCCAATTCAACCCTACAAGAAACTAGTACGGCGTAATTGATAGTGACCATTTTTCCAATTTAAGACGACATGTTCAAAATTAACCTATTAAAAACTCAATAGTAGAGTTATCATACTCAAATCACATTTTCTTTCAAATTATTAGGATTCTTAACAAAAGACTTATTATTTCGCAAGATTCATACTTAGAAGCATATTTCAATATATGTGAAATACTAAAATAAATACGTATGTTACATTCTAATAAAAAAATAAGATATTTCTACAAAATTAATGATAAGCACATAAAAATTTTAATTATGAATATAGAATTATTTTATTTAAACTAATTTGTGAAAAAAAATTTTAATTACACAATATTGCAAAAGAAGTCTAAAAACTATCTATTAAAATAGACTTTTATTTGCCAACAATTGGCATCCACTTTATCTTTTCACACAAAAATAACTAAAAATGCGCAAATCTAATAATGTTGTTGATTGAATTATTAAAATTCTCATTAGATAGAATCATAGAATTCCTATTCTCATAATTTCACCTGTATCTTACTATGATACTTTACCAAGATGCAAAATTTTAGTCAATTGTATATCACTTATAGATCTATAGTTAGTTAATTCTTATCATTTAATCTGAAACGTTTGGTACACTTGTTGATTTTTAGGGCTTCATACTTGATTGAAATGATAATGGAGCATCATTAGTTGGTTTTAACTAGGGGTGTTCATAAACGATTAACCGTACCGTTAAGCCTTAACGGTACAGTTAACCGTTATAATGGTTATCGAAAAAGGATAATCGTAACCGTATCGTTAAGTAATTGTAACGGATAAACGGTTAATCAGTATTTAACGGTTAACCACTTACCGTTTCATTCCATTTTTATGCATTTGTACACCTTATATTGTGAAACTACTTGTATGATTCCTTAGCTCATTTGGATCTTCTACAATAGTAATAACACATATTTACAAAAGGTTTGATCATGCATAAAATTTGTGACATTCATTCATGTTTAGCCTTTTAGTTTTAGTTTTTTTTAATAATAATATCGTTTAACCATTACAAAAATTTTATTAGCGTAATCATAACCGTTAATTATTAACGGTTCGGTAAAATAACCATTAATATAAATCGTTTATACACAGTTACCGATTACAGGTTACGGTTATTTGCACACCCTTAGTTTTAATGATCTTGAATAAGATTATGATTTTTGGATATGATGATTCATATTTCTATCGAAATAATAAATTCATATCTTTATAATTTATTTGTATTGGTTTCCAATAAGTTAATGATTATGATTTTTTAACAATTTATAATTTTATAACTTGTCCTTTTTTCTTCAAAACAATAAAAAAATTTGGAATATTGTTGATAAAGGTTGAGAGTTATAAGTGTAAATATGTTATTATGTAGGATCGCACGATTATATAACTCTATCAGTCCTGCCAAGCCCATCATATCAAAATAAAATCATGATCTTAACAACATTGTTTATTGTCAAAGAATTGACAAGCTCATAATAGAAACTAAATAATCATGAATTTAATCTAACTTGTAAAATGCGATTTACAACATAATTGTAAATAATCATGAATCGAACCAAATTATCCCAAAATGGCCCAGAATAAACTATCTTAACCCGTCTAAATTGGACTCGGTCCAAAGTCAAGCCAAACCCAAAATAAACCGTCTTAACCCGATCAAACCCGAATTGAATCTGAACCAAACCGATTAAGTAAATAACTGATTTAACCCAATCAGATTATCAACCCGAAACTGAACCGAACTGATCCATAAATAATTAACAACTCGCTTCAACCCAACCCGACAGTACCGAATCCATTAATACCGAACCGAACCCGTACCGACAACCCGAACTGACACCTCTACACAAAACTAATAAAATAAGTGACAAAATGCCTCTTCTTGCTAAGGTTGCAAGATTGTGAGCCTCGAACATCCTCTGTACAGACGTAAAATTACATGCTTTGTAAAAATAAAAAATAATATAAACAGATCAAATGGGTGTTTGAGAATTTCTTATTTATATCTTGTGAAAATATTAGTTGAGACCGTCATATTAGCAGAGTGGTATGACATTGATAAAGTATAAAAGGTCATTTCACGCTCATTTCAAATTAGGTATACCTTGGTTATAGAATAAAGGTCTCAGGTATTGAATTTATTATCTCATATATACAAATAAATATCTCAAGTATTGAATTTATTATCTCAAATATACAAATAAAGGTCTCAAGTATACAAATAAAGATCTCAGGTATTATCTCAGTTATACAAATAAATGTCTCAGGTATTGAATTTATTATCTTAGATATACAAATAAAGATCTTAGGTATTAAATTTTTTATCTTAGTTATAAATAAAGGTCTTAGGTATTGAATTTATTATCTCAGGTATACAAATAAAGATATCAGGTATTAAATTTATTAACTCAGTTATACAAATAAAGCTCTCAGATATTTAATTTATTATCTCAGATATACAAATAAATATCTCAAATATTAATTTATAATCTTTGTTATACATATAAAGGTCTCAAATATTGAATTTATTACCTTCACATTTAGAGTACAATGCTTAGTTACCTTTATTAGATCATTATCATTGACAAATGAATGTAGTTGCAGTAGAATTATTACCCGCACAGTATTCAACTTGCGAAGACGTGTGAAGAGTACGAAAGTGGATAACGTTCTAGTTAGCCTCTATTTGGAAATTTTTCTAATCATAAGCTCTTTCCTCTGTTTCGTCTCATAGGAGAAGGAATCTATGTCGCCATCAGATCGTGATCTGACCAGATTAGCAGAAGCATGTGGTAAAGGAGTTGTCTTATAGTGATCTTGATCATTGTTATGATTATGACTGATCTTTGCCTTATGCGACCCTATATTGGGTTCTTTCACTTCTCCGTCATTTGGCACTACTTGATACTAGAGGCAAACTTGGTATATCTTGGTTACAGAATAAAGGTCTCGGGTAACCAGCGAGTTTGGGTTTGTTTAAATTAGGTTTATCACACCAATAAAATGGTGTGACTTGTCACAACCAATACCATCTATTACATCTTTTACGTAATATTAGTTTTTTAGGCTCATTGCACAAATTGTTTGATTTTTTTTCCCACTTACATGTGGATAGTCTATGGGCATTGCTAAACATTGCTCGTTAATCTCTATCTATCACTTGTATTTTGTACTTCCATAATCACATTTGCTTTTATCCCATATAACCTTTATTTATCTTATTTTAACTCATTTTTACCCACTTTCACTCACTTTTAATCTCACTCTATTTCACTCACAGAAGGGCGTTACTCGAACTCTGAGTAAATTCATATCTATTCCTAGACATGTTATAGCATGTTGTTTCGGATTCGGGTAGATTTCAGATCATGTCATTTATGGTAACGAGTCTACTTGATTTCTGTCGAAATTGGGGTCAAGCCTTATCATATTTGAATCAGGTCATTTATAAACGTTATTATCGATTTATGATTCTACTTGATTGTTTTGTTGTACTCATATCGAGTCATATCGGATAATCTTGGGTCATTTCACTCGATAACTTTTTCTTGTGATGGTTAATTCATAAATTAGACAATTATGATGTTGATAAGTCACCGAAAAATAAAATATTTACATTGCAATAATTATTAAATGTGTGTCATTGTATAAAATGAATATCGGTAAGAATAGGTCACAAATATTAATTAGGTTGTTAACATGTCAAGTGAAATTGATTCAAGAGTTGTTTCAGTCAGGTCATATAATTGTTGTCGGGTTAAATCGATTTTGAGTTGTATTCGAGTTGGGTCTATTACGAGTTAGGTAATGGCTTGGGTTCCATTGGTTAGGGTCGAATGGAGATCGGGTTCGAGTATTGGGCTAAATCGATTTTGGGTTGACTTTAGTTTGGGTCAGTTTATGAGTCTCACTTCTCGGGTTATAATCAGGTCGGGTATAGATCGGTTTTGGGCAATTTATTGAATCGGTTTTGATAGCTCTAATCATATAGAGTAATCAAGCAGATAACTTGACAAAAACAATACTTAGACAAAAGTGATTCAAAATTTTGTAAGACGATTATGTAACCATACGTCAGGGTCATTACATGAATTTTAACAATATCTTAGATGAAGTGAGAATTTGAAACTCTAGTATACCTATGCTAACTTTTCTATACTAATAATTAGAGTTGTAAAACATTAATCCTACTCCAAGAAGTTAACCTACACCCATTCCATTAGTGAAACAAATAACCCGTAATCTGACCTGAATTTGACTTTATATTGACGCACAATCGAAGGGACTTGGTATTTTATGAACCTATACACTTGACCCAATATAATCCGATAACCAATTTAAACCGTCATGATAATAGTGCAAACTTGAAATGACACTTGACACAATTAGATTCCAAAACTGCTTATAACTGGTACAACTTGTTATCTACCAACCTATAGTGACTCGTAACCTTTTTTTTATTGATTCGACCTATTATTGACTCGATCAATAAATTTTAAATCATAAAAACTAGTGGACGATGATCGTTTCATTAATAATCTTTAATAATCACTAGTAAATTTTTACAATATCAAACTTTCATAATTTTATCTTATGAGTTTAGAGGAAAAAATATTTTAAATTATGTCTTAAATACAGTAAAAAAAAAAGGCAACTATAGCAACTAAATTGGGACGAATGGAATATGTATTTTTAAAAGACAATGATTAGTGTTCAAAATGCTATATTAGAGTTACTAATTAACCTCAAATAACCTGTAAGAAAAATTTATCCTGTAATTAAATGCAGAGATATCAGGAAATTGAAGTTCTCTCTCTTTTTTCTTTATATGGTCAACCTTCCTTGAAATTCCTGGCACAAGGCACAACACGATCATGACCAACGTGGGCTGTTACCGATGCATGGCACGCTAGCACCTCACGTGGTTCGACCCACTGTGACGCAACTTTGTATCATTGTATGTAAGATGAGTTTAAGCTTCGGTTATTTTAGGCTATGAGCGGCTCATTTATTTAACCAGCTGAGTTTACGCATGACCTTTACATATATACTACTACTTTAGACATTAATCGAGCTTATTAATAATAATAATAATAATAATAATATATTCATTAAAACTCAGAATTATAAGTAAAATTGTGAATAGAGTCCAGCATGTATTTGAGAAGCAAACTAAAATCGAACAACAAACAACTTTAATTATGAATATAAATAAACAAATTTGTTTATGAACTTAGGTGAATGAGCATCGTATTTATTGAGGGACTCCTCAAATAATGTAAATTATTCAAGTTCGGCTCATTTTTATGAACTTTAAAAAAAACTAAAACTATCGATTACATCTAATCTCATTTAATTTACGCCCCTAATTATATGCCACTATTTTTATATTATCACAACTCTAATTTTAATTTGCTTTTAATTTCTTCCTTTTATATATCCATCTTAAAATTGTGCTGCAATCAGTAATGTTATAAAGTTTTAACATTAAAAAAGTGTACAACAAGCTGCACGATGCATTAGAAATTGGCAAATCAACGTATAAAAATACAACAATTTTTCGATGAATAATTCAACTCGAATTAACACAGAAAATATTACATAATTATAGAAAAGAAGATAAAGGCTGTAGTCCCTGGAGTCCATGAAATTCTATTCAATAAATAGTTCGTAGTAGCTATATAACATATACTCCGTATATAACAAGGGGGACTAGACACATTAGGTATAAGAATGGTCCAATGTGTGAAACCAAATTTTTTCATTGCTACTGTAAACCTGCCGAACCATGTCCTGGGTGATTGTTTTAATCCATATAGAGCCTTTTCAAGCTTGCATCCTTCTCCAGGTAAAAAATCCTGAGAGAATCCTAGAGGAGCTTCCATGTATACTTCTTCCGTAATTGTTCCATGCAAGAAAGCATTTTTTACATCGAACTGATGCAACGGCCAGTCTTTGTTTGCTGCCACTGAGAAGAGTACTCTGATAGTATCCATTTTTGCAACTGAGGAGAAGGTTTCTGAGTAATCAACTCCATATATCTGCGTATATCCTTTTGCGACTAGTCTGGCCTTGTACCTTTCAACACTTCCATCGGATCTATATTTGATTGTATACACCCACCTGCATCCTACAGCTTTCTTACCTTGAGGAATCTTACATTTCTTCCAGATTTCATTTTTTACTAGGGCCTCAAACTCCTCTCTCATTGCCTGCGCCTACTTTTTGTTTTCTTTTGCTTCTTCCACTAACACTGGTATTTTCTCTGAGTAAACTGCAGCATTGAAACATACAGCTGTTTTTGATAGTCCATCCTTCTCTGATGAACCCATTATAGGATATCTGGTGTTTTTTGGCTCAAATGATGGGTCATACCGTTTGGGAGGTATGCCCCTGGTGCTCCTGAGAGGTAGCTGATAGTGATTTGCCGGATCCTGTTCTTCTCCTTCCTGCATCACCTCACCAATTTCTGCTGGAACTATGTCAGAATAGTGAATTTCAGGAGAATTTACCTCATTTACCTTATGCTCGTTCATGGGAGTTGTTGGTAGTGGTATTGTTTCGGAAGTGGACTCTCCTTCATTTCGCTCGTCGTTACCTTCATTTGTAGAGTTCTCACCATTTTCTGTGCAAACATGATTTTTTCCTTTTTCAGTGTACCCCAATAGCCAACTTAAATCGTCACTATTTTTGTTATTCTCCCCCTGACGATTAAGTTGGGTATAAAACATTGTGTGTTCCAAGAAGTCACAGTCCATTGTGGTATAAATGTTGTTTGTAGAGGGATCATAACACCTGTACCCCTTTTGGTTTGTACCATACCCAACAAAAACACATTTAATGGCCCGGGGTTCTAATTTGTGACGATTTCGTTTTTGCAGATGAACGTACACTACACATCCAAAGACTCTAGGATGTAATGAATGAAAGGATGGTATAGGTCGATGGTGTCCAAGGACGGTCAAAGGCGTTTTATGGTTAAGTTTTTTTGATGGGAGCCGGTTAGTAAGGTAATTGACTGTTGCAATTGCTTCTGGCCAAAAAATTGCAGGTACTTTAGATGCAAACATTATAGCTCGGGTCATGTCTAATAGGGTTCTATTTTTTCGTTCAGCGACTTCATTCTGTTGTGGAGTATCTGGACATGTAGTTTGGTGTATCAGCCCATTTGTAGTCATAAACAATTTCATATTATGGTTGATATACTCACCCCCATTATCAGATATGAGAATTCTGATTTTTTCTTAGAATTGGGTATGAATCATCTGATAGAATGCTACAAACATATTATAGACTTCGGATTTGTGTTTCATAAAATATATCCAACTCATTCGGGTGCAGTCGTCAATAAACAACACATAATACGAAAAACCATGATTATTAGATTCCGGAGCCGGGCCCCATACATCAGAGTGAATAATGTGAAATGGTTTATTAGAATGACTAAGACTGCTTGAATACGAATTTTTATGACTTTTTGCTAAATAACAAGCTTCACAGTCAAGGGTTATATTTGACTTAGCAAATGAAGGAAAAAGACGTTCTAAGTAAGTAACTGAAGGGTGCCCTAACCGATAATGCCATAGTCGAAGAGTGTCGTCCTTGGATTCTTTGCCAACAAAAGCGCTACCATGGGATATTATGTTGGCATAATAGAGTCCATCCTTTTCAATACCACGCCCAAGGATCTCCCTTGTCCGAGCATCCTGTAAAAAACAACCATCAGGTCTCATTAGTACAGTGGTTTGTAACTCTTTTGTGAGTTGGCTAATTGAAAGTAGTTTATAAGAGAGTGAGGGAATGTAAAGATAGTTAGGTAAACAAAATTGGGATCCGAATTTAATCGTTCCTGTCCCCAACACTTCCATACAATCACCATTAGCTGTTTGGACTAGGGTTTTTGTTGGTTTTTCAAGGGTTATAAAATCGCGTTTGTCGTATGACATGGTATCAGTCGCCCCGCAATCAAAAATCCACCGGGGTTCTAATTGGGTTTGGCCCATAACGCTTAGAACGGTTTTTTGGGCTATGTGGGTATGAGCATAGGGTGTTTGTTTTATTTGGTTTTTTTTTGGGTATTAGGAAGGGAGGCTGGGCGTGGGTTTTTGTGAGGTATTGGGCTGGGCGTGTCTTGTGGGCTTCAGTGGATATAGGGTATTGAGGGGTAGAGATTAAATGGGGAGCGTAGGATTGAAGAGGGAGACATGAGCCGTTGATTCTAGGGTTTTTTGGGATATTTATGTAAGTTAAGGTGGGGGCGTGGGTTTGGTGAGCTGGGCTTGAAGGAGAGGCGTAGGATTTGAGAGAGAAATGTGAGCCATTGGATGTGAGGTTATTAGGGTTATTTGACGTAGGGTTTTGTGGGTCTTCATTCGAACAACATTGGGGTTCCTCTTTACCCCTTTTCTCACCTTCTCCTCCGCCGTTTCCTTGGTTGTTTCTCTCTCTTTCGCTTTCACCATTTCCCCTTGTAGATTCGTCAGGTCCTCCTCCCTCCATGGCCACCGAGCTCATGCCCCTCTTTGTTTCGTCTTTCCTTGTTATGCTTGACTCACCTCTTCTTAGAATCCGACCACCAATCAGGGTAGCCGACGAGCTTAAAACACCCTTCCTTGGTGTGCCGGTTTCCTCCACAATGTGTACATTTTAAGTGGGCTTTGTCATCCTCCCTCCGGCGTGATGTTTTGTTTGATCGGAGGTGAGTACTTAGTCCACTTCCGATGCCACGCGCCACCCCTTCAGGTAAGTTAGGTAAGTGTTCACCTCTCATGACTCCTCTTCTTGTTATTTCCCTTCGTATGGTACTGTAAGCCACTTCTACTGTGGGTAGAGGCTCTTGGTTTACCAGATCTCTGCGATCCTTGTCAAAATCATCCCCTAAACCGGCTAAAAATTAATACGGTTCTGTTGTATGAGATTGTTGTGGACAGTCATATCTTGTGAGCACTTCATTGGATTTCCTGTTCTTCTGTCTATTTCTTTCCATAAAGTTGTGAGCTTTCCATAGTAAATCTCTATGGAATCATGTCCTTGTCTTATGTGATTTGCCCTGGTTGTTAGGTCAAATATTTGGAGGCCATCTCCTTCCCTTCCAAATACTGACCCGATGCCTTTCCATAGTACCTTTGCGGATGGGAAATCGAGGAACTGATTTACCAGTTCTGGTCCGATATTTTCGATTATCCACACTTTAACAGTGGAATATCTTTGGGCCCATCTTTCGTATTCTGGACTGTCCTTGGAGGGAGGGTCAGCTATGATATGACTGAGCCTACCTCTCCCTTCAATAGCTAATTCCATTAGCTTGGACCATTTTGTGAAATTCTGGGTATTTAGTTTTTCGGAAATATTAATTGAGTTTGTTGCCCCTTGATCACTGCTCCTGGTGTTTTGAAGTTTATCAAAAAACTCCATCAGTTGAGCAATGGTCAAGATGGAAGCCTCAATTGGTATTTTTTGTGGTTCACTCATCCTCAGATAAGACTTGGTACGTGATGATGCCTATTTTGCCGGAAAACCACCGGAAAAAAAATTCTCGGCTCTGATACCAAGATAAAATGCTAAGGGAAAAACTGCTCTTGTATTTTTTGTTAATTAATTCAAAACGTTTACAAGTCTGATATTTATATTTTTTGCTAGACATATTTGTTTGTGGTAAACTACTTAAAACATCTTTATCTTCTTCTGTAATCTATCCTTATCCTTTTGATGTAGATCTTATCTTTGATACTAACCCTAATTATATCTTATTCTAACTCTATCTTTTCAACAAGCTTTAAGTACGATTTTTGCATTTTTAAGGTTAAAAGGAAGAATTGAGATTTTTTTTAAGGAATGGGGGAATATTATACAATTTGACCTAAAATTCTAATCTTAAATAGAATTGAGATAATCTTTTAACGACGGACTAAGAAGGAAAATAGGGACGGAAGTGGAGTATAGAATTTTAAAAGTAGAATTGCATAAAATGCATGATATATAAACTATGACATATTGCCAATGGAAGTATGGAACAAATGTTTGAGGATTTCAAGAATTTGGATGCACTTTCAAATTTTCAATGTCACTAATAAATGAGGCAGGAGTAGTGGACAAAACATGCAGATAGGCAAGAGTTGCTGCAGCTCTCAAGACAGATCGATCGATGGCTCCATGCAACGCAAGTAGCCAAACTCAACGGGTGTCACACTCGTTCTTCCGCATGTCACCACGTCCAACCTCCTCTCACATGGGCATACATTCACCAAGTGTTGGTCTCAACCATGTCAGTTGTCAACACTCCAACGACTTAACAGTACAGCAGTAGTGGAACTGCCACATGCAGCAGGAGATTGTCGACTTTGGCCTATAAATTGGCTCCATTAACATTGTGGTAAAGTGTGTTACTACTGGAATATATAACCTTTTCATCTTAACTTATCTAAAATAGAAATGAAGTTCAAGACATTAATTTTGCTGGGGCTTTTGCTTGGTTCGGCTCTGTTCATTTCTTCTCTGGGAAAAGGTCAGCACTTTTATTTTATTATTTTGTCCTTCATACTATGTTTGTTGTTACATTATGTTATTCTATAATATATATATATATATATATATATATATATATATATATATATATATATATATATATGTGTGTGTGTGTGTGTGTGTGATTACTATGTTATTACGCCATACTTAAAAGTCTCACGATTTTCATGCATGTGTATTTATGTAGTCAATGGTGGGGAGATCGTAGAAGATGTGAGGACTAACCAAGGAGGTATAGAGGAAGAGACCTTAGACATTGACCAACAAGGACGTGGTCAAGGAGGAGGAAAAGGTGGACAAGGAGGAGGAAAAGGTGGACAAGGAGGAGGAAAGGGTGGGCAAGGAGGAGGAAAAGGAGGCTCAGGCGGTGGCCAAGGTGGAAGAGGTGGTGGGGGCGGCGGAGGAGAAGAGATCATAGACATTGAACAACAAGGACGCGGTCAAGGAGGAGGAAAGGGTGATCAGGGAGGAGGAAAGGGTGGACAAGGAGGTGGACAGGGAGGAGGAAAGGGTGGACAAGGAGGTGGACAGGGAGGAGGAAGAGGAGGAGGCTCAGGCGGTGGCCAAGGTGGAAGAGGTGGTGGGGGTGGCGGAGGAGAAGAAGCCATAGACATTGACCAACAAGGACGCGGTCAAGGAGGAGGAAAGGGTGGGCAAGGAGGTGGACAGGGAGGAGGAAAGGGTGGGCAAGGAGGTGGACAGGGAGGAGGAAAGGGTGGGCAAGGAGGTGGACAGGGAGGAAGAGGAGGCGGTGGGCAAGGTGGGAAAGGTGGTGGGGGTGGCGGAGGTGAAGAGACCATAGACATTGACCAACAAGGACGCGGTCAAGGAGGAGGAAAGGGTGGGCAAGGAGGTGGACAGGGAGGAGGAAAGGGTGGGCAAGGAGGTGGACAGGGAGGTGGAAAGGGTGGGCAAGGAGGTGGACAGGGAGGAAGAGGAGGCGGTGGGCAAGGTGGGAAAGGTGGTGGGGGTGGCGGAGGTGAAGAGACCATAGACATTGACCAACAAGGACGCGGTCAAGGAGGAGGAAAGGGTGGGCAAGGAGGTGGACAGGGAGGAGGAAAGGGTGGGCAAGGAGGTGGACAGGGAGGTGGAAAGGGTGGGCAAGGAGGTGGAAAGGGAGGAGGAAGAGGAGGAGGCTCAGGCGGTGGGCAAGGAGGAGGAGGATTGAACTAAAAAGGCAAGTGTGGTGGTATGAATATTTGTTGAATGAACTAAAATGTGAATATATAGGTAGAGACTAGACAAAAACGTAAGCAAGTGTTAGTGTTTGATTAAAGTGTTTTGCAGGTGAGGTGACCAGAGGTGGGCGGAGGACTACATGCAGCACCATGAGCTTAACTAGTAGTAGTAGTCTTGTAAGATATAGTTATGTAGTGGGTAGTATGTAGGAAAGCACAATAAGATGAGAATGACTATCCAGTTACCATTTTCAGATGGACATTCCTTTCTTTATAAACAAGCTCATGTCTCTTTTACCAAAATAAATCATGCGTCTTTTCTTTTCTGTATCTCGATCTACATTTATTTGATCCGAATATTTTCTTATTCTACCACTTTTATTGTCCCATCTTCTACATTTTCTCATTAAACTCTTCCCTTTTATAAAGAATTAACTCACCCCTTTTTTATTTTTATCCATCTCTAATATACATATGAGAAATCAGAATTTCCTAACCTATTTTTGTAATTTTATTTCTACATTTGAAATCATAATGTCTACACCTAATATGTGTTTTTCTGTATTTTTATATCTAATATAACACATTTTGAGTGTTTATCACACATTCACAAGTAATGGACAAATGTTTTTCCCTAATGTAATCTCTTAAATAGAGTAACAAATTATAGACACATAATGTCATAATTTATCAACTAACTATTATAAATGCATTATGAAAATATTATATTATAGGAAATGGAATGTGGGTACGATATAATCATATAATAACCAGAAATAAAGTTAAGGGTCACAATTAAATGTATGAGCTTATGTTATCCATCAATGTAATAACTTCTCCTTTTAATTGTCTCCAAAGTTAGCGTTTTAATTAATGCCTTTAGTTACCTTTTAGATGGTCGCTTCAATATAGCTCATGGCGTCATGGTGCGTACCGTGTAGGTTTGAGTCCTTAATAACTATTCTCTCTATTTATTTTATAACTATTACTATAGTAAAACCACGTTGATATCATACTAAACATGTGCTAAGTTGGCTTTTTTTTAAGATGATGTATCTAATTTATCTATCACATAACCCATTTCTATCAATAAGCATATTGAGTTAGATGTTCTTTTTGTTTGAGAAAAAGTTATTTTAGGTGAGATTTGCATTCAACATGTTTCTTCAAGTTATCAATTTGCAGACATTTTCACGAAAAGTCTTCCTCAAGAATTATTTTTTAATCTTGTTTTTTTAATTCATGACCTAGTTAGGACACTAGATCTGAGTACGAATCAAATATCTCAATATAAAAAAAGTTCGGATATTCGATATCAAAATTTTTTGGATAGGATAACGTGGATATTTGATATCCAAAAAACGTACAGGACAAGAACATCTCATATCATCTGTATTAGTATAGTATCACAAATTTCTTTGTTTTAACCCGACACATTTGCCTGACGTCCACCATTGATGGATAGCAGTACAACATGCAAATTATACTTCAACTAATATGATGTGTCAAGACTAATACACTCATCAGCGCCAAGTTTTGCATAACAATTCTACCATCCAATAGAATTGAATATTTGAATGAATCCTCTGTATGAGTACTCTAAAATTAGACATAAAGAAACGTAAAATTAACTTTTATAAAAAAAGTATTGGAGTGAATTAAAAAAAGAGGTTATTTCCATAATGGGTAGTGTAAAAGCGACAAGCAAGAGGGTGACAGAGAGCACTCAAAGCAGGGTTCAACCGGGCTGATGAGGTTGCTCGTTTTTCAAGTTAGAGATTTCAAAGAAATGGACATCAAACACCTAGAGCTACGACACAAACACGTACTTTGTGACCATTCCACCAAGAAATCATCAAATAATTTCAAAACAAATAAATTCCGTCTACAACAATTATTACATTGAATAAATTCCGTCTACAACAATTATGACATTAACGCTTGCTACTCTCTTTACGTAAAAAGTAAAACATACTCCATATATAATTACTCTTGTCATGGTATATGTGGGGCATAGACCATGAACATTCATGAGGATTGTCTATTCTTATAATATTCTCTTTCTTCCTTTTAAACTTCCTCACGGTTGTTGGGGTCATATGAGCTAGAGGTGGTAAACGGATCAGGTTGGGTCGGTTTCGTATTCGGATCACCTATTTTCGGGTCAGCTATCCCCCAACCCAAATCTAATTCATTTAAGTTTTCAGGTTGAAAATCCCAACTCAAACCTAACCCATTTAATTTCGGGTCGGGTTCGTGTTAACCCATTTAAGTTTTCGTGTCGAAAATCTCAACCCTAACCCGCTATTTTCGGGTGGAGTTCAGATCGGGTTTTCAAGTCGGGTCCGTTTTTGCCACCCCTAATATGAGCATCGTCTTGCCCATGAGAAATGGGGTTGATTCTCTTGGGTCTTGGCTAAGAGGATGACTTGGTTGGCGAAAATGATGTAGTTGTCACATGTGGCAATGTGTGATTGGTTGCGTTTTGTTTATGTAATAATTTGCTATTTTTTTACGGCTAATAATCCATTAATTAATTATACAAATTAATTAGGTACATACTATTTATTTTTAATAATTAAACAAATGATCATTATTAAATTCGGTGATAGGAGATTAAATTTCGTGGTTGAGTATGTGTGAGTAGGAGAGATAAAGTAAAAAGGATAGAAGATGACCCCCTTAAATGTTGGAGAAATTGAAGGAAGAGATGAAAATAGTGAAAATCATATGGAGAAAAAAAAATATGATATATTAAATAGAGAAAAGGAGAGACAATTCTAAAGAGGATGAAAACAACCTCATGAATATTCATACTCTATTGGACTAGTTACTAGTAATATATCACTTTATCCTACTCAAGTTTAGTGGACATAAATGTTAAATAATATATACGCCAATCCATTATTACAATTATAGATCAAAGAAATGATATCCAATTGTAAGATTAAATAATAAATCCTTGTTTAAGATCACATATATACAATCATATATGTGCCAATCCAAAATAACAAATCCAGATCAAAGATGTGACAATTTTTTCCGAATATCTTAATAAATTTATAAGTTAATTTAAAAAATATGACAGTAACTTTTCGACTTTTTGATAATTATATTTTGCAAAGTGCTCCGTATGTATGAATAATTATACAACACCTACTCGCTCCATCTTTTAAAGATTGTCCCATTTAATACATAAATTTAAACGTTTTTATTTCTAACTTCGCATGCAAAAAAATTATGAAAAGTTGATATTTTAAAATTTTACATTGAGATGAATCAAATAATATTCCATTTAAATATATTATTTTTTATAATATAATAAGAATTTGTGATTAAATTTTTCAAACTTTAAAAAGGGCTATTAGAAATGGGGAAATTTTAAGAGGGGAGGGCGTTCAACTATTTCTCATTTTCTCGCGAGTAACATTGATGTTCCACGGTGATGAGATGTCCACAGACTAAGGCCATGCAATTTGATTGGCTGATCAATGAAATGACATTTATCAAAAGAGGAATGGCACGGTAGTGACTAGTGACACAATACTCAAGCTTTCGAATGCCACGTGTCCATGTCTTATGTCCAAACACTCCAACCCAAATCCTTTGCTAGGGACTATTCGCCACGTATTTCGTGAAACCTATACCTTTGACACAACTTTAGTAAGTAGGAGTAAATTTATACTTTTTCGGTCTTATTTATTTAATCTATTTACGTAAAATTATTTTACTAATTTTTAGTTGAAATGATTAATAAGAGAAAATTTTAATGGAATTATAGCAACGTTAATTAATTAGTAAATGGTCTAACTTTATAAACAAAATAAAGTAATACTCTATCTATCTCTTTTTGTTTGTTACAGTTCTTTTTGCACAGTTTTAATAACTATATATATTATAATATTTATAAATATATATTATAAAAAATATAAAATTTACACTTAAAAAAATATATTTCGAGACGAATCTAATAAGATTACACATATGTATATTTAAACTTATATATATTAACAAAAATTCATACGTAAGTTTCTCACTTTTTAAATGAAATATTCTAGCTGGAAACAAAAGGAAACGAAGAAAGTACTATTTTTTTTTTCATTTGACTTTTCATAATTTTCAAGATACGATTTAAAATGTTTTTATTTTCAAATTCGTAAGACAAAATTAGAAAAACTAGATATTTTAAAAATAAATATTAAAATATATCTAATAAAATTTCATTTAAATATATTATTTTTCATAATATAATAAAAATTTATTATCAAACTTTAGAAAATTGACTCTATAAAGTAGGGGAAGTATTTTGGAGACAACTCAGTATATAACATGATAAGTAAGAAATGGAGCAGAAAATCCTGATCGGTCCATGCATATCCGCCAGCAATATACGGCTCCCCAGAATTCAAAGCACAATCGTTCCCTCTATAAATTTGGCATTTAGGAAACTCTCAAGTCAGTGTGGAAGTAGTACAAAAACAAAAAGATTGAGCAAAAGAAAAGCACTACCCTTTCAAAAATCAAAACTAGCTAACTCCATTTTTGTGTGTGTGTGTGTGTGTTGAACAATGAAGTTTAGAGCTTATGTTTTGGTAGGGCTGCTGGCCTTCGCAATTCTCATCTCTTCACCCGCTCTAGCCGATAGCAACACTGCTAATGAAGTAAACAAGCGTACGTAGCAACTCTCATTGTAATCTTTTTGTCTTTTTAAAGTTCCTAGTGTACGTTTAAGCATGTCTTCCCCCTCCAAGTTGCTGTTAATTACATATTTTAATCCCCATAAAAATTATATGATAAGATATATACTAGAATTTTTTTATTTTTGAGCCAAAAAAATTAAAAAAAATAAGCTACTGTTTAAAATAATTTAAAAAATAAGTCAATTTAAGTTCGGAAATAAAACGCTACTCAAGACAGCGTTTTAGCTCGAAAAAAAACCCTATCCAGGGCAGCGTTTTGCATTGGGTTGGGTTTTAGGGTGAATTATGGATCAGGGAAAAACGTTGTTCCAGACCGAGATTAACCCTCCTACATCCAGAATTATTCTAAACCTATAACGCTGTTGGCAGCGTTTTCATATTACCCAAAATTAATACCGGACCGAGATTAACCCTCCTACATCTTGAATTATTCTAAACCTATAACGCTGTTGGCAGCGTTTTCATATTACCCAAAATTTCCATCCAAATTTAGCCCCATGTAATTTTATCACTAGGTATAACGCTGCTGTCCGACCACAGCGTTTTTAGTCCGACCCTCAATTAAAATAGTTTGAACAGTATTATTTTTTCAAATTTTTTTTAAAAAAAGCTTAGAAATAAAAAAAAATTCTATATACTACCTTGGTTGGCATAAGTTGCAAGAAAAATGGATTCCTAGACGAAATTTGATAATGGTGTTTAGAAGATATAGACGTGATGAAGTAGAGAAAGAATATAACGTTGTTTAGGCGAAATTTTGAATTCGAGATAGACGTTGGTTGGAGTTGGATGATGAATTAAAAGTTAAAAAAAGTTTGATTTTCTTGAACTTATGTTTTCTAGAAAATTAATATTTTTTCCGTCCTCTGTAATTTGGCCGGTGTGAGAGTTTTACCGTTAAAATAAGGCAATTTTGGGGACGGAGTGATAGCTGTTTCCCTAGAATTGTGTGCATTAGTGTATGATCGATTTATTAACTGAAGTAGATTTTATAAGCTGATATACAGTGAATTGGTTCTTAAGTTATTGACTAATTATGATGCTTTTTTAAAATATACGCAGGGGACGAAGATGAAGTAACAGAGGCCACAACGGAAATAGGTAAGCTTATTGTTTGATTTTGTTTTTAAAAAAAATCAATGACTTGAAGTTTGATGAAAACTACCCATGCATGTCTTTTGCATGTATAGTGGATGGGCATATCATAAATGATCAATCACATGGAGGATATGGAGGAGTAGGTGGCGGAATAGGCCGCGGTGGTGGGAAGGGCGGAGGAGGTGGAGGACAAGGTGGTAGTAGTGGAGGTGGGCAAGGTGGTCATGGTGGTGGACAAGGCGGGAGCAGTGGAGGAAGCAAAGGAGGTAGCGGAGGAAGCAAAGGAGGTGGTGGAGGGCAAGGTGGTTATGGAGGAGGTGGAGGTAAGGGTAGCTCAGGAGGAAGTCGAGGAGGTGGAGGTACAGGAGGTGGTGGACAAGGTGGAAGCGGAGGAGGGAAAGGTGGTTATGGAGGTGGTGGAGGTAAAGGAGGAGGAGGTGGACAAGGCGGAAGTGGTGGAGGGCAAGGTGGATATGGAGGTGGTGGAGGAAAGGGAAGCTCAGGAGGAGGCCGAGGTGGTGGTGGTCAAGGAGGAGGTATAGGAAGTGGTGGACGAGGGGGCAGTGGAGGTGGTAGTAAAGGTGGTAGCTCAGGAGGAGGTCAAGGAGGTAAAGGCGGTGGCACAGGCGGCGGAGGAAAAGGTGGTTATGGAGGAGGGGGAGGCAGTCAAGGAGGCAAAGGTAGCTCGGGCGGAGGGCAAGGAGGCAGAGGAGGTGGTGGCGGAAGCCAAGGCGGTAAAGGTGGTAGTGGAGGACAAGGAGGCAAAGGTGGCGGTGGTTATGGGGGAGGTGGTAGTGGAGGACAAGGAGGCAAAGGTGGCGGTGGTTATGGGGGAGGTGGTAGTGGAGGACAAGGAGGCAAGGGTGGGGGTGGCCATGTTGGAGGAGGCGGTAGTCAAGGAGGGGGAAGAGGAGGACAAGGTGGAAAGGGTGGTGGCGGAGGATACCATGAAATTTGTAAGTACTCAAAACATGTTTCCTATTTCTCTATGCATGTTTTTCCTTGTACTTGGATTAGGAAAAATAATTGATCAAGAAAGTGATCTACTCATGACTGAAATCTTATACTTTTAAAATAGTTTTTTGTTTTAATTTTATATTTCCTCCTAATCCATGTAAATAATAATTAAGAAAATATTTGTTGTATCATGTTAAAAAAAAATGATCAATATTATTCCATAGACTCATACGGAATAGAAAGATAATACTCCTTCTTTCCTAAAACTTTTACACTTTTACCATCATTTAGAACCTAAGTCTAGGAATATGTTAAATTTATCGATAACTAGCATGGTAATAACCTACATTTACTTGTATGACTTAAAATGTTAAATCACTTAATTGATTTATTTAGCTTACGGTGCAGCAAATGTCCAATTCCCGGAGCTATATGGTGGTGGAGGCTATGGAGGCGGTGGACACGGGCATGGTGGAGGCTACGGAGGCGGTGGCCACGGGCATGGTGGAGGCTACGGAGGCGGTGGCCACGGGCCTGGTGGAGGCTACGGAGGCGGTGGACACGGGCCTGGTGGAGGCTACGGAGGCGGTGGACATGGGCCTGGTGGTGGCTATGGAGGCGGCGGTGGCTATTGTAGGTCAGGCTGTTAAGGTTATTACTGGGGACGCTGTAGCCGCTGTTATGGTCCGCATGAGGCCCCAGCCGTTGGAGGCGAAGCCCAGCCCAGCCCAGCCCCATAACTAAGCACAGCCCAGCACCTAAACATGTTACATAAAGAGGGTATCATACAACAATGCGGTAGTGTGTATTAGCCTATGTTTATGTTTATAAAATATGGATGGGTTACATACTTATATAGTTAAATAAGTGTGGAGTTGACAAATTACACACTGATCTGATGATGATTCCGTAATCAATGTTACTGTACTGCTGAAATACTTGGACTAGAAATCTTCCTATTTCTGTACTTAACTAATCAAATGAAATACGTGATATACTCCCTACTTTTTTTTATAAGTATATCTTTGGTGTTAATATCTACATAGATTGATGTTCAATTTCTACTTTTGTATTGTAATCTGTGTGTTAAATACAATTACTCAGAAGTTTATAATCATACTTACTATGCTACAATAATGAAGTCAAATACTTCAATTTAAACTCCGTGATGAAATACTACAATAATGAAGTATTATACATCAATTAAACTCCATAATGAAATACTTTAGAAATTCATACTCCGTAGTAGATTGCCCTAAATGAGTTGTATCTTGGGTTTTCATCAAATTTCTCAAGAGATTGTTAATGGTAAGTTTGAAAAGCTTGGATGAATTTTGGGATGAGATATGAATTTGGCCATAAACGGCTTTACTCCGATTCAATCATATGCAACGTAACATTAACCAAGTCTAGGAGTCCTAATTATATACATATCTACTATATATTAAGGTGGGTTAATTTAACATAGATAAAAGACTAGTAATCTAGTAATCACTTTATTATTAATCATGTTCAAGGTACCTAACTCAGTTGGTTATAATTATTTAATTAAGTCATGCTTTTCAAATACCGGTCACAGTTAGGTATAATATAACCTAAAGCATATGATATGAATTGTATATTACACGGAGTATAACGGAAGTGGGAAGCCTCGATCACACTGATGTAGACGATATATAATCTCAAATCTAGATTGTTATGAATTGAACAACTTCTACTCCTGTATTATTTTTTGAGGACATAAAAACATAACACATATGGTGGACGTCCTTTATAACCATTGCTGTAATTTCGTACAAAAGATGCATGGACACTGATGGACAGATAGGAGTACTGTCCGAAACGAAGTGCTTGAGATACAAATACTTCTATAAGACCATTATGATCAGTCAGTCATATTATTGTGCAATGTGCATGTGATGGGTTTAGCTAAGGAACCAGGCCGACAGCAGATTTATGAATGTTTGATTGGAGTAAATGGAATAACTCACAAGATTATGAAACAAAGACTATCATTTTACTAGATGTCCAGGAAAGTTCTATTATTAGTGGAGTATGCAGCACATCCACGGTATAATTATTAGTGTCCATTATTAGAACTGGGCATGGGCTAGGATGTCACGCGGACCGAGTAGGCACGACACGACACGAGCATGATTGTGGCCCAGCACGATACGGTATCTGTGAAGTGAGCCACACGCCAGGCCGAAGCATGCTCTTATTTAGTATTATTTAATACTATTATTATTATTAGTAGCAGTAGTAGTATTATAATTACTATTACTATCATTTTAAATATTATTATTATCTTATAATATAATTTAAATTATCTAAAATTATTCGATTCTATTACATATTTTATTTTTGTTAAAAAAAGTAGGCAAGCTTGAAGCATGGCAGACACGTGGGCCGTGTCAGGCCGTGGGCCGAGTTTTAGGGAAAAGTAGCACAGCATGGTATGTACAACACGAGCACAGTTAGGCACGACGTGACACAATATGACAAAGAGGCTAGATACGAGTTGACATTATCCATGATGGGCACGGCATGACACGTGCCCACCTCTGTCCATTATTTCATATTCATGGGTCCTACTTAATGCGAAGGACTAGTGTCTATAATTTTGTAAGACTTATTTTATTAATGTATTTGAACATTATTAACCATTTATATATTTCTGCCTAAATTAATTAAATAGTTACAATTATACTTCGTAAATAATATTAATTATATTCGAAATATGAGATCCAAGTACGTACATATGTCAAAGTTATACTCTAAAATATTAAGGTTCTATTTTATTCAAATTATTTACTTTAACTCAATTTATTTTATTCATAACTTATTTTTTCCTGAAATAAGTCATAATATATAAGTTGAATAGAATGAACCTAAACAACTATATTTATACAATACACTTAAAAATAAAAACCAATTGTTCTCTTAATTATTCATCTTAAACACATCACATATTGATAATTACATTATTTATTTATTGTTATTATTATTAAACTTGCTAAATTATACGTCGTACGCAGTAGTATATACACCCTGAGTTTTATCATTTGACGTACACCTTTCCTACCACACCACACCACACCACACCAACCACCCACCAAGGCCAAGATCCCCCACCAACAACCATGACCCACCAGCCATCAACATTATTGTGTTTCACCTTCACTAGTCACTAGCCATATGAATGACCTACCCCTACTTAGTTCCGTCATTGGCCATGATGATATTGATCTGCGACAATATATTGCTGAGCACACGAAATACTGTGATTGGGGTTGCTTCGTGTACAATCGGTGTGGTTTATTGTGTATTAGTGGTAGAGCAAACATTTTTCTTGACACTAATATGGTCAATTACATATATGGATTACTATACTCATTGTTACAAATCTACCCACATCATGCAAACACAAAGTGATATTTTTGTGCATCTTAGTAAATATAACCATACTAGTAGGAGACTTTTCCAATTAGATATAGATATTGTTATATCAGATATAAAAGTATAGAAAATATAAAAATACGGAAAAATTCATATTAAATATAGACATTATGATCTAAGATATGAAA
Source organism: Dysphania ambrosioides (assembly GCA_026401315.1). NCBI lineage: Eukaryota > Viridiplantae > Streptophyta > Magnoliopsida > Caryophyllales > Amaranthaceae > Dysphania > Dysphania ambrosioides. Next base: position 1,585,060 of record CM048672.1, read on the forward strand.
ATAAAACTACAAAAATGTCCCTTGATATATTTATATTAGTTATAAATTAGAAATTTCTCTATTAGTAGCTAGTTCGTATAAATGTTCTCTTTATTTTATGATAAAAGAATTGAATAAGAAGAACATTTGAAGACCGACCATTCCATTTAAGGTGTAGAGAGAGCTGCAAAACACAGTAAAATGATATAAAATAATCCAAAATATAAGTATTTACCCTCGAGATTTTGAACAGTCAAGTTCAAGTAGTTGGGCTTCAAATACCCTAATTCCGTTTATAGTTCTAGATCAGATGTAGGGACTCGGTAGCATACAGATTATTGTTTATACAAGTTTTGCATGTATGGATCCGGAACATGGGTCCACACGTTTAAAGGATATATAAGAATCCAAAATATTTTGGAAGTACGTTGCTCCCTTAAACCAAGGCTAGTTTTCTTCATACTACGTTGAAACCCGTCAAATAAAAATCAATAAAATTACTCTTTTTTATATATGGAATTTAAGTTTAAAAAGTTTGACTTTAAATTCTCATTATGGTATAAGAAATAATACATTTAAGTTGATGCATATTAATATAAATTTTTAGAATATCAAATTTCATATATTTTTTTTTTTTGTATCAAGGATTTGGAAATAATAACATTTTAAGTTGTATAATAGAGAACGTGAAAAGTCAAATGGGGCAAAAAAGTAAGAAGGAAGGTAACTTCCTTCTTTTAATATTTGTTCCATTTCTATTTATAGAGTTAGAGTTTATAAAATTTGACTATAAATTCTCGTCATATTATAAGAAATAATATGTTTAAGTAGAATGTTGTTAGTTGCATCTCCACGTAAATATTTAAAACATCAAGCTTTTCATAATTTTTTATCATACGAATTTATAGATAAAAACGTTTTAAATTATATCTTAAAAATTCGTAAAAAGTCAAATTGGTAAAAAAAAAAAAGTTAGAAATAGAGATAATAATTATTAGTGGCATTAAAAAAAATGAGAGGACTCGTGAGGTAATTAAAGGCATCCTCTTATAGAAATCATTGACTCTTTGCGTAGTAGGCAACGTGTGAAACAAAAAATCCATCTTCTTCAATTCCTCTTCCTATGCTTAGGAAACAACAATCCCAACATTAACGGGGAACGCTCGTCTTCATCTTCTTGGGAATGCCTTTACATCTTCCAAACACTCTTTTTTTATTTTATTATTATTATCATTACTATACAATATACATATAATAACTCATATAATTTCATTCAAGTGTGTTTAAACTAAGCAGTGTACATATGTAAAGCTACATTGCATTCATATCATGAAGAAGAAGAAGAAGAAGAAGAAGCAGCAGCAGCAGCAGCAGCTAGAAGAAATGGAGAGGATACGGATCAGTTGCGCAACACGTAGAGTTACGTATGTGTGCATTTTAAAGGAGGACATGCTTGAAATGTTGGAGTTTATGGGGGAGTTGATCGATTTTTCATGCGAGTTTCGCGTCGGCGGCGTACATGGGAAAGCCAGGCATTGCTCTTGATGTTCTCTGTTTTTTTCTAATCTTTTGCTTACCTTTATTTGTACAAGTTCATTTTAAAATAAGCTTTCTTTCATTTTGTTTAGGTTGTTTTAGGAATAGTATTGGTGTTCTAAGTATAGGTTCAAATTAGATTATATATGTTGGGTTTTCATTAATTTATTTAGAGAGAATGAAAATTGTCACGAAATCATTGTGTTTACCATGCATTGCTCCGTTGCCGACGTTTTTGTCATGAAGACTAGTGAAATAAGACATTGCTGGTTTCCCTTATTGGAATCTTCTGTTTCTTTTGTTTTTCTTTACTTTTTCATTTCTAGGAAGGATGGATGACGAGATTCAATCTCGGGTCTTACAGAATATTATTGGAGATTTTAACCAATAACATTAGTTGGATTACTATGTATTGTGGTTAATCCTCTCTAGCTAGCTCGGTCCATTTCCTTCTTTTGTTTTTGGCGTGACAGAGATTTGAATTAATGCCTAATAATGTACTCTAGTACTCTTTACATAAGAATTTTTTTAAAATTGCATTTTTAGCTATTATGTTTAGCCAGTTGGGTGCAAAAAAGACATCTGACCCACCTGGATAACATTTTCATTGTTGTTCCAAATTGAGAATAAGATTTTCATTACCTAAATATTTTGCAACACTAGCATGCTCAATTTACACAATCATATGTCTCATCTTTTCCTTGTTTAATTATTTTTTTTACTGTCAAAATTGCATGGTTGGTAACAAACTAACACCGGTGAAACCCAAGCAAGCACATTCAAGGGAGGTTGGTAAGTGAAGTCTCACGTGTGCATATTGTAGGACGATTGGCGTCACCCAGCGTTGTGTGCAACGAGTAATGGCACCTTCTACACATGGTGAATAATTGACTTTACTATGTTGAATTTTATGGCCGCATGGTTTCCTTTTTCTTATCAACAATTTCAATTAAAATGAACTTTACTTGTAAAATTCACAAATGTTGGTCGGAAATAGTGAAAGTTTTTTGAATATACCATAAAAATATGGTTTAAGTTTTGCTTAAACCATAGTTGAGAGGAAATGAAATTTTCTTAATTTATGGGCCATAGATGAGAGGAAATGAAGCCAACACGCCACATTTTGCGACAAAATATATTAAAGGGCACCCTTTAATTAAACTTGCATGCTTGCTTGTAATCAATGATTAGTGAGGTAAGGTGTTCCTCCGTATTAATCAAATTAGTATCCTTGTTTGACAATGGAGTTAACTTATAATGTGTAATACACATAAATATGTAATGTGCCATTCAAAAAAAAAAAAAAATTGAAATGTGGAAGACATGATCATCACTATGCTTATAACCATTATTATAGAATGTAAGTCTCTTTAGTAAAATCTTTTTTGACGTAATTGTTGAAGAGTACAATAATGTTTTTAATCGATTTTGTAAAGCTAATTTACATTGATATACATCCTACGAGATTCCACTTGAATCTATTATTCCTTTATACTATGATTATAATTTATGGTCAAACTTTTCAAAATTTGACTTTATAAATAAAAATAGGGCAAAATTAAGGGATAGAGGGAATATCTTATTATTATTTTTTTCCCCAAAAAGTACCTTATTTTTTCATTTCTTTTAAAAACAGTACCTTAATGTTGGATTGTAATAGCAAAAAAAAAATGTTGGATTTTGACCAAAAAAGTCAATTTTTAGGGAATTGACTTTTCTTCCATCCAAAAATTTGACAATGTGTTACACCCCCTTTGTTTTTCTACGAGCCTTTACAATAGAAGCCCACAACAACTACATTACTTCCACTATTGCTATATCAAATTTCCAAACGAGAGTGCTATAAGGGTGGTTTTCAAATGGGAGAGTGAGGCACACACACCAAAAATCCTAAATACAACAAAAAAAAATCTATATATAAATAAAATGAAAAATTAAGGTACTTTTACAAATATATTTTTTTTAATAAAATACAAATTTATAAGGTTGACTCAAAGTAAAGTGTTGTTTAACAATTTTTCCAATCTTATTTAATAAAAATTTGGAGGAGTTTGTCAAGCAATATAATGCAAGTACATAACCACTTGACCACAATTGAAGAGGCCAAACCAAACGTAACACTCGAGAGTATTAGTATTTGGAACAACTATTTTCATCAAATCTCTTGTGGTTTATGAGATGATGGCTAAATTCAAGGAAGAATCATCCACAATGAAATCTCTAGAAATCATACGTTTTAGCTTTTTCAAAGTTTTGAGAGAATAATTTGATACCCCTTAATAAATATGGTTGTTTAATTGATACACACATCGATTGAATTGCAAAGATTGACAACAATAATTATTTGATCGAGCCAACGGTATTAATTAATTAATTAATTAATTAATTAATTAAGAGTTATTCTGATGATTGAGCAATCGGACAATGACAATAAAAATCCACCAAACTTTATTGGGATCCTTATAAGTTGCTTGTTGTAGTTTCACAAATAAGAAACAGTGAGTGAAATAGACACAAATTCTCAGATGGGCTTGTTCACACATTAAATTATTGTGAATCTATGCTTCATTTTTCATAAGCTTCCTACCCAGCTGTCAAAGTCCATGTTTTGATACAAAAATGATTTTTGTAAAAAATAGGCACTTAAGCAAACAAAAGATTAACTCTAACATAGTTGTATAAAAAATGATCATTTTTACTCTAACATAGTTGTATAAAAGTGATCATTTACTTGAAAACATAACTTTTAGCGACTAGAAGATTGTAATTTATTTTGCACATATAATAGGGTATTGTAGATAGGGATCGATGTCAAAATCTGACCTGATCCACGAAATTGTTTGAAACCGGCTTACACTCGATCTGGTTATGACCCGAAAAGTGAGACATGTAACTCGACCCAATCCGACCTAAAGTCAACCTAAAATTGATTAGACTTGATATTCCAAGACTCGAACCACATCTGCATCCGACTCGAATGCGACATGACCCGTTAATAAACCGACCCGAAAACAACCTGACCCGTTGATGAACTGATCCGAAGACAACCTGACCCTTTAATGACCCGAGTTGAACCCAATCTACATCTGACCCGAATGCAACTTGACCCGTTAATGGCTTGACCAGAAGAAAACCTGATCCGTTAATGACCCAACTCGTTATGAAACTAATTTTCCTTACACTATATGTTTCTACATATGATATTTGATACTTGATAAAATATATCATGCTCAGCAGATTATCCAAATTTGAGTTTATTTGAACTATATGTCTATATATGATATTTGATACTTGTTCGATATTTGATAGAATGATTCAATCATGAATTGATTTTATGATACGTAGATGATTGACATAGATAATAGAATGATGCATTGACACACTTAATATATACATCTCATACTCGTTAGTCACAATAATACACATTTAATAATCTCTACCTTGTCAATATCTTCTTTAGCAATGACTTGTCATCATCATTATTATCTAATTAATGAATTGATCATCATGTAAAAATAAGTTATGGAGGGAGCTGGCTTGGAATAACCTGACATGACTTGAGATGGATACAATAAAGAGTAAAAATTTAAACCATAAATATCATGAATAACCAATTCAAATTTGATAAGGTTTGACTCGAATTTCAATTGTAATGGAGATGACCCATTTCAATAAGGGATATTCGGCTCTTCAGGTAGAGACGATTGTGTGTCTTCAAGTTATAAGGTGGCTCCTATTTAGGGATTTCAAAAAGGTGCAGTTGCTTATCGACTCGCTTCTTCTAGTAAGTATCTTGAGAGGCGAGGCTACACCCGCGATATAGGTGCTTTATATGACAGTCTGTACAGGAGAAGGAAAGTCTTTTGAGATGTGCACAATCACCAAAGTCCCTAGAAGCCAAGTTCAGTATGCTCATAATTTAACTTATTCTAGTAGGTGTAATTTAATTTCTTTCGTAACTTGTTTTAAGTTTTTTAAGTTTTTCCGATTAAAAAAAAAAAGATTGTTCATGTTTATAGGATTTAACTCCTCATAACCTAGCTTCAATATCTACTCCCTAAATTTACTACTACGTTCCCGGAAGCGTCCTTCATCATCAAAGGTAATTTGGATAGTTAGTGCTAGGGGTGTGCAAAATAACCGTAATCGTTAATCGTGTATAACCGGTTCATATTAACCATATATGTATAGTTTGTTACAAGACTTAACGGTGGTTAACCGTTTATGCACACCCCTAATTAGCGAACTTTGTTTGATGTCTTGCAGGTAGTACATGTAAGCTAGACAGGCTCAAATTGAAGTGCAAATTGTGTGATAAGTCCTTTAAGCAATGCAATTTAGTTTCGTCATGTTATGCATGGTTGGTAAGAGTTAGTGAAGCTCATGTTAGTATTAATAGTTTGTTTTCTTTACCGTCGACTTGATAAATGAGCTTATGTATAAAAATAAGTGTTACATTGACAAATTATTTAATTGGATTAATCGATCATTCTCTTAACAAATTCATCAAATGTAGCATTACCGAATTCAAAAGTTGTTATTTCTATCTATCATTATTATTGTCAAATTTCATAGTTTCATTGGAATTATACTTACATCAATATTATTGCAATTTTAATAATATGCTAGCTTAGTTAATTAGTGGACAATAATTTATTTTTGAAAATCTTGGACAAAGTCGTAGGATAAATGCTTAAAAAAATTAATATAGATTGCATTATTCCCCAAAGACTTTGTCTTGGTAGGGCGTACCAAGATAAAGACGACGTAGGAGGAAAGAAGTGGTCTAATAACTTTGCCACCAACTTGTGGTCTTGCATGCTTAATTAAAGTCACATGTTTCCACTTTCCACTTAACACAAAATATATATTAATTTTTAATTTTTAATTTTTTTTGGATGGGTTAATTAATAACGAATTTGGTGGTTAAAGACAAAACATGATATATAGCTTCATAGCTTGTGAATTATATGACATACTTTTGCTTAAAGGGATGGGGCATATATGGATGAACTTATTTTATTGGTTTGCTGTGTGCTTTGGTTGAATGCTTTTTGCTACTAATTTGACCCATTTTTTTTTTTTTTAAAAAAAAAAAAAAATTCTGTGCAGCAGCTTAAGTCCATGATTATATTTGTAATATTGATGATTTATCATTTTGTTAGTGAATACATATTTTATTGGATACAAATGAGAAAAAGGTATTATCATCTTTGTAAATTTATAATCATATTGTGTTATCTTTTGTAGGTACACAAACTAGTGTTCTCTTTAAAGAGCAATGTCGATGGGGTTATTTTGTCTAAAGGTTGTGGAGATGGATTTCGCAATCTTAGAGCACTCTCACTAATGGAGGAAAATTTTTTTTATCATTAATCACTCTTACTCTTTCCCTCTCAACCTTAGAGTACTCTCATTAATGGAGAAAATGTTATTCTACTAATGAGTAAATTAAATTTTTTTAGTATTATTTCTTCGATTTTTAGAGTAAAATTTTAACATTTTAAAATATAATAAAGTGGATATAATTTTAAAGAGAATGAAAAATTATGATCATGGGTAATTTTTTTTTTATATATATAATATCTTTTATTTATGTAATTTGAGAAATAACTATCATAGATAAAAAAAAAATATTTACTTTTTCTCACCACTTGTCACATTTTCATTGATTGACATCCTTCTATTCCTTCTAAGCCCAACCCTTCACTCGGAATTTAGGCATCTATGGCTTGAAGATGCTCTTAGTCGAGTGTAATCAACCTCAAGCAATCCCACCTAATTTGCCAGACTCCCCAGTCCCCCCACCCACTGGCCACTAGCCCAATTCAATCTAGCCCATACTAAGATCATTAACCCTTCTTAGTTTACTTACTTATTTTAAAGCCAATTTAATCGAAATAATTTTTTTTTTTAACTAACCCAATTCTAAATTGACTTGTAATTTGACACATTTAATGTGTAAAAGTCCATTTTATACAGTATTAACTCTAATTAATATAAATGCGATATGAAATAACTTCAATCTTATTATAATGATAAATATTGTATGAAATTCAATGATTTTTTTTTGTTTCTTATCACTTATATAAGATATTTCTCATTTCAAAAAAAAAAAAAAAAAAAAATTTGACAAAAAAATAGGGAAAAAATAATTAAATAAATAAAAAGGTCCATTCCAAAGATTTCAACCTTTCTCAACGTTTCAAAAATCTCGTCCTGAAAAACAAAGAAAAAGTTCGCAGCAGGCTCCTCAAGTAAGAGTGGTTGTCAAGCTGAATCTCCGTCGTGTCCTCCTCACCTCACCTCACCTTTCTCTCCTCCTTCCTGAAAATACTATCCCGGATATCCCGCAGATTTGGTGTTCATTCAACATATTATCCTCTTTTCTCCCTCCATTTTCTTGCTTTCCAGCTCTTACACAAGGAAAAAAAAGTATTCCCACTGTTTTCCTTGTCCATTTCTCAATAATTATTCCCCATATTTCCGGAATTATTTCAATATTTTTCCTATCTTTTTGTTGATATAATTATTGTTCTTTGTCTTAGTAATTTCATTTTTTTGTTTCAATAATTTATTTGGTTGAATTTCATCCTATAATTTGTTCATCTTGGATTAAGAAGATAGAATTTTGTACAGTTTTCTTAAATTTTCAATCATTTTTCATGAATTCTGAGGCTTGGATGATGGAATTTCGGTGTTTTTCTCATCTGGGTATTGAATATTGAAGCAATTTAGCTCAAAGTTTCAACCTTTTTGATCAAATCTAAGCATTTGGGTACCCCTGTTTCGTATAATCTTTTATCAAATCCAAAATAAACAAATAAAACCCAGAAATATGTATGCAACACAGAGCCAAAGAAACAAGGGATATGAGTATCAGGCTCAGATAATCAATTACAGGCCAAGTATTCATACAAGAAGGGCAAATTTGACAGTGAAATTCCAAGATATTTATGGGTTTTCAGTGGAAGGGAATGTTGATGATGTGAATGTGTTGAATGAGGTTAGGGAGAAAGTTAGGGAACAAGGTAGGGTTTGGTGGGCATTAGAAGCTAGCAAAGGTGCTAATTGGTATCTTCAAACTCAAGTTTCATCAACTCTTAAAGCATCTCTTAAGTTATCAGCTTTAGCTAATGCTATCACATTGAAGAGGCTTATCAGGAAAGGGATCCCCCCAGTTTTGAGGCCTAAGATCTGGTTTGCGTTGTCTGGCGCTGCTAAGAAAAAATCGACTGTGCCTGAGAGTTATTATGATGATCTTATTCAGGCCACCGAGGGGAAGGCCACGGCCGCCACGAAACAGATTGATCATGTGAGTTGAATTGGTCCTTTTTGGCATAGCTGATCAGTATTCTATGACACTTGGAATATTGAGACATGGATGTGGTCTTATTGGATTGTTTTTGACATTATAATTTTTGCAGGATGGTTGTTCTTTGGTGTACTATTAATTAAAATGGGTAGCTTTCTACTGGGTTCGATTTCGATTTGAAAGTTTTTGTTCATTGAACTTTGTGAGGCTTGTTCCATTGTTTATAGCTGATTGATTCTATTAGTAAAACTATTTTATTTGTGGTGATGAATGTCAAATTTATGGAATATTTGCTGGAATTAAAACATGTGATTTTCGACTTGTTAGAGGATAGGATAACAATAACATTTGCTTAATTGAGGTTGCTGAGTTTGAACTTTGTCCTAATAGGAATGTAACTATAGAGATCCTTTTTCTGTTATATGTGGACTTCATTCTGATTGATGCCATGATATATTTGATGAGATTAAACTGATAATGTACCATCATCTTAGTTGTGTGTACGATGAGGTAATTGCCTTCGAAATGCAGAGCTGACAGCCTAAATGTATGTTGTTAGCACAGAATGTGGCGAGGTGTTTTCCTGTCATTGTTGGTGGATCATGAGATTTTGCGTGAGCTTGTTAAAGCCATAAATAAGATTTGATTTTTATGCTTCTGGTAAACTCTTGAGTACTTTGTATACAGGTCTCAAATTTGAATTTAGTGGGTTTTTGTTGGTTTCACTTTTAGTAGTAGTAGTCTTACAGGCCTTACAGAGTAATTCAACTGCAAAAATAGTAGGGAATGATTATCCTACTAGACCTTTCTGATTGTGCAAATGCTCACATTTCTTTCTTATCAGTTTGTGAGTATAGGAGGGACTAAAGAGTAATAGCAAAAGAGAATTGTTAACGTCATTAAGTTCATACCTTTGTGATTTGATATAGATGATATGCACAAAAAAGGACCATGGACTGAATAGCAGAGCCAAATGGTAGGCATTGTAGTACATTGTAGTTTATTTACAATTTTCGCTGCATAATACTGGAATCAAGTTATACTTCATACTCCCACCAAACACCCGAGTATATGTTTAGAACATCACTAGGCAACTTTTATGTGTGTTGTCAACCTGTTTGTGACATGAATAATGGGCAATGTTAGTTACTGTTAAGACTGGCATGAGTGCATATTGATTTGAAAATTTATTGGACAATGTTTATTTATAAATGCAAAACTTATCTGTTTGCCACTGTATCTGCAGGACTTGCCTCGGACTTTCCCTGGCCATCCTTGGTTAGATACACCAGAAGGCCATGCAGCTCTCCGACGTGTTCTGGTTGGATACTCTTTTCGTGATTCTTATGTTGGTTACTGTCAGGTGAGTCCCCTATCTTGTTTATTGTGACAAAATTAGGGAATTGACGTCACTTATTGCTAAATGCCTCATATTTCTCATTTTCCCTCTTTGTTAGTGTTTACTTTATAATCATCGATTCTTGAATTATAGTATTTAAGCTGACTTCTTATTGTGTTTGTATCAACTACATGTGTCATTGTAAAAAAAAATCACCTAATTTTTTATTTTCAGAGTTCTATTTTTAGAATGAGGAAAACTGTGCATTGTTAAGTGAAACTTTTCCGTATAGTTTAGAAGAACAGAAAACTCCTGTATTTGCTGACCTAGCTTATTTGTTGCTTCAGGGTTTAAATTATGTTGCAGCATTACTATTACTAGTTATGAAGACCGAAGAAGATGCTTTTTGGATGTTAGCTGTCCTCCTGGAAGATGTTTTAGTCAACGACTGTTACTCAAATAACTTATCTGGGTGCCATGTTGAGCAGAGAGTTTTCCAGGATTTACTCACTCAAAAATATCCTAGGTACTACTGTTTTCCATTCGAACTTGATTATCCAATGGCATCAACTGTTATGATTGTTTATATGAAAAATTGGAAAGTAAACTTGCAGGATAGCTGCTCATCTGGAAGCCTTGGAATTCGATGTCTCCCTTGTTGCTACTGAATGGTTCTTGTGCCTCTTTTCGAAAAGCTTACCTTCAGAGGTTAGGAAAAAGATATTTTTATTCTCTCATCTACTCGTCTTCCAAATTATAAAAGTTCGTTCCTTTACTCATAAAGTTGCCTTTCTGGAGTCCATTCCCAGACAACTATGCGGGTGTGGGATGTCCTCTTCTACGAGGGAGCTAAAGTTTTGTTCCATGTAGCTTTGGCTATATTTAAGGTGGTGATCTTCTCATCCTTTTTGTGTTATCAGTACAGATATGGTTACAAAACAACAATATGGTGGACAGTTTCTTAAACACTAGACTCTTGCTTGCAGATGAAAGAAGATGAGCTGCTTCTAACCCATCATGTTGGTGATGTAATAAACATCTTGCAGAAAACTACTCACCACATGTTTGACCCAGATGATTTATTGACGGTAAGTTTAAGCTCGTAATGAATTTTCTCTTGCTGAAAGTCATAGCAGTTTTTAACTTCGAGTGCTATGCTACTTGGACTTGTCATTATACATCAACCTTTTGTTTGTTCTTTAACTCTCTGATAAAGACATGAACCAATTGGCCACTTTTCACTTCTTTTTTTAACCGAAAAATCTTCATAAAAATAGTCCTTCGAGTCCCCAGTGGTGGTGTCAGGATTTCTATGATATGGGTTCGAAATCCTCTTCTAAGAGAGCCCAACATGAAAAACCACACTAGATGTTTACAATCCAGGTTTTCTCCCTAAGTCTTTATGCAACTTCAATCTCTAAAAGTTTGTTATCCCTTCAATCTCCAACGCATACCATGATACCAAACTATCGTTCTTCGAAAATTCTAGCTACCAATCCTACCATACTAGTTTCTCTTCTACTCCAATCAGGCTAAACCTGAAGTTATATAACTTTGTCCACTCAACGATACCAAATAGCAAACCATGCTTATGTTATTCGAGAATTCAAGCCACCATACTAGTTAATTCTACTCCAATTAGGCTAAATCTTAAGGTAACACGATGAACTCTTTTCCTAGCTTTATGATATTACTCCGTCCAATTCTCAAATCATTCATTCAATTAAAAATCATAAATGACAAATGACCAATTCCCAAATCATTCATTCTATTCACATTTCACAAATAACAAATTAAATCAATAAATCATTCAATTGAATTAAGGAATGAGAGAATGAGAGGAGACAAGTACTTACGAAGGTGCTGACGTTGTGGTGGTGGTGGTGGTGGCCGTTGGCGTGACAGAGTGAGTGAGTGGGTCATGGGTGTGGCGGTGTACTGGACAGCCAAAGTGGAGCGACTTAGCAATCGAGTTCACAAGTGGTTGAGATGCTAAGTGGAGCGTCTGAGCGAGGTAGTGCCCGAGCGCCTGAGTGGACACATGCATGCGCCGAAGAGTCGGAGACTCGATGGACGGTGACTGCGAGGCCTAAGGCGACGGCGTGAAGGGGTAGGGACTAGGGTAACTAGCATAGGTTTTTGGACTCGGGTAGTTGGGTTTTTCAAATGTGAAATGCCGAATGAAGAAGGCGTCGTGAAGGGAAAAAAATGAAAAGAGTAAGTGGAGATTCGAACGTTGGTGGGTTGGGTAAAAAGAGGAGAACCTTACCGCTGGAGTTGCATATAAGATATAATATGTTGCAAAATGATATATAAGAGTTTTTTTTTTAGTATGGGTTCAGCTGAATCCGTCCCTGCGAGTCCCTGATACATACATGTTTTTTGACATAGTGCCTGAGTAACATAGGAACATGTTCTTTCTAGAGTGAGTTTGTCATTAGGTTGTGTTGATTTACCTGAAAAATCCACTCTCAAGTTACTATAGTCTGACAATTGATCGCTTTTTGCAGGTGGCTTTCGATAAAATTGGTTCAATGACGACGAACACAATATCAAAGCAAAGGAAAAAGCAGGAACCTGCGGTTATGAAAGAACTTGATCAGAGATTTAGGCGGCTCAATTCCCTTGGTGATGCAAATTAACTTCCCAGTTGGACCGAAGCTGTAATTTGTAAATGCCCAAGGCGTAATTGCAAATGTTACCGAAGACATTTTTGTGCTTGTAAAATACATTTCTGCAAAGTGTAGTTATATAATGTGTAAATTAACAAAATGTAACATAAACTAATTGCATCCTTGTAGACTTAAAAGAGGGCATCTTCTGGTTTATGCCCCTTTTTTGACTTGGTGAAGTGACATCGTTCCAGTTGTGATTGTAGGCTTCCCCACTTATAAGTGCTCATTTTTCACAGAGAGCATAGACAAATATTCCCTCTTTCCTCAAAAAATTGACTCATGTACAAATTTTAACTTTTTAAAGATATAATAAGAAAGCTTTGAAGGAACAACCAAAATGAAAAATCTTCAAAAAAATGAGGCAATCTTTAAAGGATAGACCAAAATGAAAAATGAGGTAATTTTTAAAGAACAGAGAGAGTATATAACTATACTAAACTAAGTTCTAATGTATTAAAATGAAAACAAGATGGAATTTTTTGTTACCCGTCCACTTCCGATTCTGTTCCCACAAAAATCTTTTAAACTGGAAATCCTTAACATAAATGAAATGAATACTCTATGATATATCAGTAAGCGGAGGTCTTTCAAACATTTGGTGAACAAAATAAGTATGCATAATTATTCTTGAAAACAGAGCTCACAACTTTCATAGCAGCATAAGTAACATAGGCTATCTTTGCCAATCTTTAACATGCAAGGGATCCGAGAAATTTACAGACTAACACAAGTCTAAGAGATAATGTTGCTAGGAGAATCGGTGGGGAAGATGTTCCAGTCCTCCAGATCAACAGGAGATGAACAAACATTAGTTTCCAGCCATCCAGCAGCATTCATTGCTCTAGGGTTCTCAAAACTTGTTACAGTGCTAGAGTTGTTAAAAACTGCACCATTGCTCGCAACAAAGTTTCCATTAAAATTGTGTTCATTGAGATCATGGTTATGATCAGGTAACAGAACATCAGCTAGCAAGCTAGGAAAACTACCATACACATTCATCAAATTGGAAAAATCACCGTAACAATCTTGCTGATCTTCGAGTAGATAGTTCCAAGTAGGCAGTTGAGAGCAAGAAGGTTGACCAGGAAACTGAGACTGGCCAGACCTGTTGGCTATTTCCAGGTGTTTTCGAGTCCAATCATGTCGACTCCAAAGATAAAGGGGAGGGGTAATCACATTCCACTGTGACAGTTGCTGCTCTTTATTATTAAAAGATCCAGGAAGGTAGAATGACTGAAAGCAGAAAAACCAAAAACATAGCCACATTAAATTCAGATCTAAAAATGAAATCAGGTTAACTTCATTCCATACCTCGCCGGAGAGTAGATCCGAATCCTCCCATATCAAATCGTACATCCTCAAATCAAGCCTACGACATAAAAACACTTACAAAGAAAAATATATACAAAGTACATATAGGCATATAGCATAGGAGAAAAGATTCTGTGACAAGATAAAACTCATGTCCATACCTTCGAGTTTCTGGTGGGACAATAAGAATAAGAAGCTTCGGTTTAAATTTAAGAGCATTATTGATGAACTGGTTAGCCAGTGATGCCTTGACCCCAAAAGGAGTCAATCCCATGATCTAGCCAACAGAACAAGTTACAAGTTGAATGACTAATGAAGAATCAAATGAAATCACAATTCAGACTCCTCAGACACAAGACTCACCAGTTGAGAACCTTCTGGCAGTTCACTGGATCTAACAGTAAACCAATCCCTTTGCTCAAAATAGAAATCATTCTGCAGGTTGTTTAAAAAAATTAGACAACAGTATGCCACAGAAAATATTAGCAATGGAGAGGCATGAAACCTTGAAGAACTTTCAGTTCCAATCATGTATAGTGGGGGAAAGATGTGCAACAGAAATATAACTGAGATAGTACAATGTGGTAACTACAAGCTAAACTTCACAAATTAACTTATAGCACTGGGTGTGTGTGTCCATGCATGCGTGCCTGTGAGCCTGTTATAATAAGAACCCCTGGGGCCACTGGATGAAGAACTGAATTAACAAATGATGTGCATTCTAATTCCTGAACCAGATAAGCTATCAAAACACAGAAAACAAGAAATAACAAGAAATTTTTGGTCTAATTCTTAATCATCATACAATCCAATATATACAAGACCCAGCCATAATTTTTTTCTCATTGTTTCCAGTTTCACCAGCTTACATAAGAAATCCATGGTTAAATTAACTTTAAGAGACATGCCATAAAAAAAATCTTCAACACTGAACCAATAAAACTCAGTCAGGTTCACTCGCAACTTTTGTATGGTGGCTTCATAACAGGACTTAGAGAAAGACCATATTATTCAGGATGAGCAAACTCCAAAGCTAAAAGCCCAAACCCTCGGCCCCTTGGGAGGAAGACATTCAAGCCACCTCTCATATCTTACAAAAATTTTAAAATTAAATACAAAAGACAGAAGGTAGTAACTACATCATTGAAAATTAACAATTTAGGTCAAACAAGGTGCAACTACAACATCAACAATCTCAAAGATGGAATATAATTTAGGACAGAAAATTGGTGTCAGTTTAATGTAAATACCAAAATTACCTACTCCTTTTTAGACAAGAGAGTAAAAACCACATAGAACCAGGCCACTGAAATAAGTAAAGGCTAAGAGACAATAATAATATTAGTATTATACTACCCCATCATTAATATCTATCTCTTACTCTTCTCTGGGTTAATCATATCCAAGAGAAAATTGGAAGACCTGTACTTGGGGTATGATGTGTGTGTGTGTGCGAGTGTTTTTTTTTTTTCTTGGGGTGGGGAATTTGGTGAACTATCGTCTTTGCATTACTAGTTGATGATTAAGGCAGGGAGTGAGTAAGAGAGAAGAAATAGGGAAAGGAGAAAAATAAACGCTACAAGAAGAGAGATATATCAGGAAATGGTGTGATAATTTTTAGTCTTTCTAGCTTTTAGATTAATGATTTAGCCACTCAAAGGTCTGACATTGTAAATCATTGTTGGTGATATGATTGCAGCAAAATTACAACATACCATTCAATTTTCCTTATTTTCTCTTCTTAATTGTATTTCATCTTTCAACTTGTTTAATCCAATTACAAGCACTCAAGGCTGTTGGAGCTGGGCACACTCAAGCTATAGTTTAAGCTACTTATCCTACAACCATACCAGCATCTGTTATACATATAGAAGCTTTCACAGTGCTTAATAATAAATGCTGGCCTACTTTTTTTCTCCCAATCATGAGATAGATAATGGATGGGGGGTGATGACTGCTGACATTGTAATTCTAGTATTAAGAGCAGCTGTAATATTTATACCAAATGAGTGGTTGGTCGATTACCTACAATTCATATTCTGCATCAGTATAGCCGTGTCAGTCTGGTTATGACAGGTTCAGAACTTGTTATCTTATTAAGATGCCAATTAAATAATGAGCCATGAAGAAATTAGTCTACCTTTGCCGGAAAGAGATCGTAATTTTTAAAGTTGCACTTCTTCCCCATTTCGTCCAGCTTCTTTTCATCAAACAGCTGAAATCATTAGCACCACAGCAGAAATCTCCTATCTGCAAAATTATGGGTGATTCACCTTACATCAGCATTCATTTTAGGATACACCATCTGAATAGCTATAATGTTGTCTAAACAGGCTTAAGACATAGTTGCTGGGGGTTTGACTCTCTATGCAACTGCATGCATTCAAGAGTGGTGCTGCTACATTTTTTGTATATTTATTTATCAGTTGACCTCAACTACGAAATAAAAGATTAAGGATAGAACTCTCACTGTATCACCATCTTGGGCATACCAATGTAGCCTTTGGACAATCTGGAAACAGAGAACAATTAGCTTTCTTTATCTGAAGACTGCATTTCTCTTTCTGTAAGCAATTAATTGGAATTGTGTGGGCATATATTTTCCACACTTTTCCACACACAATACATCACGCATACGCACCCACAAACACCATAAAACAATCAATAGTTTCTACCCCAAAAACTTTTTAAAAATCAGTACAATTAACACTTCAGCTAACCATCTTTAAAATAACAAACAAGGATATTAGGTAACCAGGAATCCCAGATGAGGTCCTAGATTTTTTCTCTCAAATAGTGTGTGCTTGGGGGGGGGGTCCTTCAAAAATCACCATAAGATATAGCTGGTAAATAACACCATTGACAAAATTTTAAAAAAGATATCAAAACAAAATTATGATGTATAGAAACATCCTCAATCTATGGGGAATAGCAGCAGTGAAGTTACAATTTCACTAAAATAGAAGCGTAAAGCATCATTAAATGCAGGGACTCATATCTAAGCAAGCTATGTTATCAGCTTATTTTTTTATATACTGTCGAATAAATCCTACAAGGTCCAAGGTATCTAGAAAATAATAACAAGGAAAGAGCAGTAAAACAACAGGGGATGTGGATCCTACCGCAGGCTGCTTGGTTGTGTAAGTACGTATGTTACCTTCTCCAAACAATAAAGACTAAACTTTTTGACACATTACTCGCATAAAAAGAACTATCAAAGCACACTGGATCTACTAGTTGTAACAAAAGAACAGGTTCTACACTTCTACAAGGAGTTAGCACAAAAATTTTGTTTGGAAGGTAAAATGCAAGGAAGGCCCGGTAAACTACTCTGCTGTTTCAATTGATTGTAATATTTGCTACTTTAATCTATCACTTTCCATGATAACGCACTATTGCAGAAATACATATTACTATTGTAGCACATTTAGTACAAGGTTGTGAATCATTGATGTAAATGAGTTTGTATATCACATAAAATGCCACATGTAGATGTCCATGGTGCATTATCACTACTAACTGCTAAACAGTGTTTTCTTCACTGATTATTGTTACCACTCTTTCCAAGTTCCTACCAGTACAGGTGGCAGTTACTACTATTACTAGTAAGCACTTATGAAAAATAATAAAGATAACACATCAAGATAGAGGTTCAGGACTATGTTTTACATATTGCTATACATGAACATCCCATCATTCCCGCAATTTATGACCATGCATTAAATTAGTAGTTAGTTCATCTTAACTCAACTTGATGTGAAAATCAAGGAATCATCAAACAAAAGTATTATTTCGTGCTAAGAAAACTTGCCACTTGAAGCTTATCCAATTTTGTGAGTGTCGCCCATTGGATGAGTAGGATATGCCATGTATTAAGGGTGCGAGATACACATTAAGCCTTTTCTGCAACAATATAATTAATATAAGTGCTTCAATTAGCATGATTTGATTTACTAGAGATGAAAAGAAAATATGGCAGTCCTTTAAGTCGCCATCCAAATGTTGCCAAAGGAAATGTAGGTACATGCAGAAATATTAAGCCAGCGAGAGGAGTGCCAATCTAATGATCAGAAAAACATTGAGCACAGAATCTAGAGCAATATGGCAAGACATCAGGGCAGCTGCAAGGAGGTTTATACGTAAGGCCATTAGATACTCATCTCAATATCCAAACAAAATGCCTACATACTACCCAAATTAACCACAACAAAGAACTTTTGTGCCCTTTCTATAACTGCCTGAGTGCCTGCCATACAGGTACACAGTTCGTGGGTGATTAAAAGTCATCACTCACAAATACTCATCCTAATGTACTTGACCATGTAACTTAACTTCAATAGATTGACTTATGTTTCTAGCATAAGAGGTGGAAAAACAAAAATATAAATTTCTTATCACTTTTATATTTTTACAAGACTATTTTAGCATCTAATGTCAGGGTATATGGGTAAAGCCACAGGTAACAAGATGTCATAAAAAGTATACGCAATGATTACCCATAGGAAAACATCTAATATCCAAAATTCACACTTCACTCATCACTTTAAGCCCAAAGTTGCCAAAAGGTAGGGAATGGGCTTTAAAACATCAAGGCATCCTACTGACAATTCTTCAATTACAAATGGAAGTTGTTATTAATGAACCAAACGATATCATAAATATAGTTGACTCTCACAGTAAACAAAAAAAGAACATTGCTCTTGCACAACCAAACAGCATATTGGACATAGTCCACTAAGAAATGTCAGTCCAGGTTGGTATATGCATGAGCAAGTTTACTAGAAAAACTCATCATTACAGTCCAGACCTTCCATAGAGGAATTTGGCGAAGCATCTCTGCACTACATACAGTCTTTGCATCTTTGACAGTGCCACCATTATCGAGCTTTTGCAAAGCTGTTCGAATGGCCTTGCAATATTCAATAGATAAAAAGAACAGTCAAAATGCCAGCAGAAATATAGACACAATAAAACCGTGTGAGCAGCAAGCACTATCAAAAGTTCAGAAAAAATACCTTAACCGTGACCTCCACTTTCATCTTTGTCAGGGTCTTGTCTAATGTATTTCGAGAAGCCTTATAAATGGAAGGAACGTTCTGCTTCTTATTGAACTCTTCCACATCAAAAGAAGCGTTGACTTTTTCCATCAGAGCAATAATTCTATAGTAGAAATGGCATCAATCATTGTAGAACCAAAATTATATAACTACAGATATATTCTAAAGGACTGACTCTTCACCTTTTCTCCATTTGGGAATCAACAGGACTTGAGCAGCTTTGTTTCTCTAGCATGGGCTTAGCTGAGCAGACAATCTTGAATTTCTTACAAGATTTGTCAGCATTGCCATGTTGCACCACATTTGACTTCAGATTTTTGTCAGAATCAAATTTACTTTTCTCAGGCGCTGTTTTACTTGCAGCCAGTGTTGGAAAAAACTTCACATGATCCCTTGAAGCCGACATCAGATTACTAAAGCTTGCGTTCTTTTGAGCATCAGAACTAGGTTTGACACCAACCTTCCCAACTTGACTATTTAAATCACTCCCTTTCAAGTTATGATATTTGACTATGTCAGCTTTTTTTAAAATCTTCTGTTCCACAAATTCAGTTGCATTATGGTTAGCATTCAGTTTTCCAATCTTTCTTTTAACAGATTCAGTTGTAGAACAGTAAGGAATTGTTTTCCTTTTCTTCAGCAGGACATTAGTCAAACGTTGCTCAGAAATAAGTTTCCTCTCTTTTAACATTCCAGGAAATAATATATGGTTCCTCAATGGTGTGCAAAGTGTAGGATCAATATCATGGTCTCTGTCCAAAGTTTGAAGTAAATCAGAATGCATGCAAGGAATCAGAAACAAAAGCTCCGATTTCAAATTTTGCTCAATGAAGTAATCAATAAATAACCTACAGGCAATATATCAGGATATGTTTTAGCAAAAGACCATCCCAAGCTCTTTGCAAGATTCCATGTTCATTGTCATCTTCAAAAGGAATTTCTCTGAAGAAGCGAGAGAAAGTTCAGCATTAAAAAGTTGAAACTTTAACAAAGCATGAAAAAATCAATTAAAATTGATTACCTTGGTAAGCATTTCCTATGATATGATTTAGGACAACGTCTACAAACTGCAAATAGTAGTTCTTCAACTTCTCTATCCTCTACATGTTTACAAACAATACATTTATGGACTGGACAAGCAAAAGACTCTCCTGCAGCTATTTTTTTCTCAAGGTCCTCCTCCAGACTATCATTTCTTTTGTCGAGTTCTTTGGAAACACGACTAGGATTATAAAACCTGCCACAATTAGCAGCAATACAAGGGAAGACCTGAAAGAAGTTGTATTAGATAAACTAGGTTACAATGCTCCGAGTTGCAAGACACACATAAAGAGATATTTTAAACTTCAGGACCCTGTTTTAATTACATGACAAAGTCATTATAGTATTAATGAATGGTAATAGTCTAGCATGACTGCAGAATGTACCAAAAGACTACAGCAGAAAAACAGCGGGTTGTTATGCTCAAGGGATCACGCTACACTTATCAGTGAGAAATACTCCATAGGTTTTTTGCACTCTAGCTGATTACTTGGCTCTTACTTCATCATGGAAAATATCTTTTCAACATTTGGCTACCCTCAGAAATTTCTCATACAATTGATGGGACTTTCAAGCCATTAAATTGAAATCTAAAATTAATGCCATGAATAACCACAACTGGATATTCAAGGACAAAGTAAAGATATGGCAGTTTATCAACTCGAATTAAAACTGGAGGGGTAAAGTAGATTAACACGAGTAGAAAAACCATGAGTATTACATGATCGTCACATTGCATATAATACGCTACAACCATCTGTTTGACTAGACACTCAATGCATTCTTGATACAGGGTCATTAAAAATAGTATCTATGGTTGTAATTGTTATAAGGGTAATGCTGTTACTTGATTTTTAGAGAAAACATAAGAGAATGTACAATTGAGGGAAAAAGAGTATAGTAGGAATTTTGACAAGGTATACCTCTGGATTAGAGGATAAATCAGAAGAGCCTAACTTTCCACAAATAAAACATTGATGTTGCTGATATTGACAATTCTTGCATTTAAAAACAGGAATAGCCTGCAAAAAATTACAACCATAACACATGCAAATTGTAATGTTTAGTAGTTATAGCATATGAAACCATAACTAGCAGAAAGTTGCCTACATTAACTTGTGCTATTGAAAGGCCAAGACTTTCACATAATCCCTCTCCAGAAGCCTCAGTAGCATGAAAGGACCTCATACACCTCCTTTCACAACTGTTAAAATGCACAATATCAATGAGTATGTTCAGGAAATAAAAGGCAAACGTATGACTTGAAGGATAAATTGTACTCATAAGTGCCCAAGTGATTTATTTGTCTCATTGTAGATGAAGCAGATTCTCCAAAAGAAGAGGAAGGCATGACCATTGTGATGATAAATCTATTAACTTAATTTAAAGGGGAGTTATTTCCCCGTCTAAGAGCGCGTCACTTTGCATAACAAATACCCCATCAATACCCCATAAATTTTGAAAAGAATACCAAATCTTTCCAAAACAAAAATTTGTTAGCAAGCAGGGGACAAGGCTAGAGGAATAGGCTTTCTCCAGAATACCAACAATTCCAATTTCTATGGGTTCATGGTTTTAGTTATTACATTACTATGATTTGATTTGATTCAGATTTCAAGAATATTTTGCTAAAACATTCATTTTGAAAATTGTAAGAAATATACTCCCTCTACTTCTTAATAAATTGCACCATTATGACTTTTATGTATATGTTTTTCAAGACACATCTTTGACCAATTAATATCTTTAATTATCTACTAACAAATTTATAAAAACTAAATATTTTGAAATAACACATTAGATGAGTATATAACATGGTGCATAATAACATTAACTTTTATCATAAGTGTAAGCTTACATATTAGAAGTGCAAAAGGTCAAACTGGTGCTTGTATTAAGAAGCAGAGGAATTATCCTACCACCTTCTAGAATATAAATGTACCAAATCCTGGGATTCATTTTTCAAACAATAGGTCTCTATTAAAGGTTATTTTAAAAATCTTACAATTTAAACACAAAAATTGTGTAAACTCTTGTCAAATATGGTCTAACAGATTTCGATTCCTCGAACCAAAAAAGTTTTTTTAAGGAAAAAACTGAGTTAGAGAAGGGGAAAAGTTAACTGGTGTGACCAAGACAATTGGTTAGACCATTCAATGAAGAAATTAGAGAAATTCGAAAAGGTAATTTTTCAAATATTTTAATTTTTGTTAGCGATAATAGAAGTTTCTTGCTTTTTTGTCAAGTAGATAATATTTAGACAATTATAAACTTCTTACGAGTATTCAACAATATTTTTGGAATTTCAGACACTTTCAGGAATACTCATTTTGGAGCAGTCATGTAGAACCTCATTTAGTGCCAATCACTCAATTTCATCTTCAAGAGAGGAGATTTAGGAGCATTCAAATATAAACAGCCATTCACAATCAGAAGAGGAAACAACTAGAGTAGTAAACATCCTATGATTTGAGAATCAGAGTGATGACTTGTTATAATTGTTGTACTAACTCAGTACACTTCAAACATTAGTATGAAAATGGAAGAGGCAGAGCAGCAATCAGCTTATAGAAAGATGTAGGCAGAAGAGAGCTAAAATACCTAAGAATATCCCCACCATTGTCACAAAGTGAGCAACATGTATCAAAGAAGTCCTCCTCATTCTCAGTTGAATCATCAGACTCACAAGGATCATCCACATCATCAACAATAAAATCAGTCCTCTTCACCGGCAAACCTTCCTAGTAGACAAAAATATGTCACCATGTACTTGCACACATCATAATATAGATTAAAAATCAACATCTAGCACTGACTATTTGAAGCACTTTCCCCTTTGTAGGCTTTTCCAAAAGAATCCCAAGCATATACTGCCCAAGGAATTCATAGTAGAATTAAAAGAAAGTTTCTAAAATAGAGAAGGAGAATCCTTCAACTTAACAGATTTCAAAATATCAATTGGAATATAGCCAGAGAAAGTGAGAAACTCAAGCTAGGGTAGCCAAGAAAGAAGATGCAATACAATTCTTGGAATGAATACTGACAAGGACATGGAAATATGCTTACCCTCATGAAATGCCAACCAGTTGAGTTTTCTTCTTTTCTCTTTAGGACGTCCAAAATTTATCTTCGTCAATTACACTACTATTTGGGTTAAAGACAACAATTTAAATAAGGTATTCCACACTCCACCTTAATAGGCTAATACTACTGCTTGCTTTTCTTATTTTTTCTTTATATTTTTTGGTCTCTCTATTCACTTCCAAAATTTTGGTTTTTACTTTAAAACTACTCTTTATTCTCCATGGCAAACCCACAAAAAAAACTTTGGGGAAGTTGATTACTATTAATTCTTCTAGAAAATAATGCAAGTGTTATGCATCTATCATCCGTTCCACACATGATTAAAGTGAACACTAAGTTATTCAAGTCTTTATAAGCGTCAATTAAGTTAAAATCGTTAGACTTGCTGCACCATTGATAAATAATTGGACTATTTGTATTAATATGCATTGTGGGTACAAACTAGGTTAATTCATTTAAGTCCGACTGAACAGATGGCAATACACAGCTTGGACAGGTCTACCAAACTTGAAAAAGACAAGATGTGCAAAGGGCAAGAAATCCAGTAAATAAAAACAGAAAAGAGTCCTTAGAAGGATGAAAAAAGAGGAGACAAACACAAAAAATCGCCACTGACCCTAGGACCCCTTCTCATACACGGTATAAAACTGAGAATGCTCCTACAGTAGCACAATTCCCTCTCGGCCTCTTTGATGGCGTCTCTAAACCAGTAATCTGTTTCAAAGATTTTCAAGTCTTGCTTCCTATCCATCAGGGAAAAAACAACAAAATCTACTCAAATTTATCCAATTAATCATACGCTTGATCATCCTACAAATATAACCAACAAGACCACAATCATTGTGGAGTGCAGTGACAATTGCAGCTTGTGGTTTCAGGAGTCCAATGTTATCACCAAATGAGATGCCATATATAGCTAATAGTTTGGATTTTAAATCAACCTGCCAAATTTACATATACATATTTAAAGGCAGCTTATTGCACCAGAAATAATATTTAATGTGCTCATTAATTTCATTTTTTTATTTGTTTACCCATCTTACAATCGTTCTGTCACAAAACTAATTTCAAAGAAGAAGATAGGTAAAAAGTGAGTGGGTGGGGGTGGAAAGATAAAATCATTGTTACTTCAAAACAAAAGAGGATGACTAATGCAAGGGTACATAAATATTATTGTGGACCCTATCCACTCTGTAATGATAATCTCATTACTTGTCGAGACCTCAAGAGAGACCTTAATCTCTTTAAGCTTCAATCACCATGACCTCCCTCAGTTTTGCAGAGGCAAAACTTTTGCACATTTTAAATACACCCTACCTCCTTCATGAACACCATCCTTTCTGTCACATAGAATCAGGTTTACTTCAAATGCTGCTACTTGTTAGGTGTCTAATTTTCTATTTAACTCAATGGCTTTCAATTTTTATTGAAAACAGTGTTTAAAATATATGTGAAAATAGAGCAAAATTGCTTACCAATGACATTCTGAATCTTTATTCTCCTTCCCTTTGCCCTAGCATATTTCCTCTCCTATCCCCAAAGAAAAAATTGTGTTGTTGTGCATCAAGTCTATCCTTTCCATATGACATGTTTGCAAGATTCTTGCAGCATTAACATGCATTTTACGTTTGAGCATCTGGAGGTAAAAATAGGTAAACAACACAACTTTGCACTAGAGATATATCAAATTATAAAAGCCTAAATATAAAACTCAAAAGAAAAGCAGTCACCCAATCTGCACACTGCCGCATCTCATATAATGCAGTACATGAAACAAGTTATGAACAAATTCAAAAGTCTTGAGCATATTAATATGAACATGCAAGCAATTCAAGTTATACTTCTGTGAAAAAGTACCTCAGACTTAAACAAGGTTTTGTCACGTTCAGCAGCTTTTCTAATCAGTGAAATATGATTCATACAGTCAACTTCTGAAGGGGCAACCTCATATGCGCTGCAAAATGTAGAGGCAGATACAACTTCTCGAAAATACACAATACTAAACAATATGGATCCGTATACTGCAATACATATGGCAAAAAGAAGATAGTAATACCAAAGAAGTTCTACAAACCTGAACACTCTTGACAAGTGGGACCATACAGAACTTTTAGTTGCCTCTAAGTTATGTTTAACATAATAAAGGCACTGGATTGTGATCAATATTGACCTAACTGTAGCCTCAAACAACTTTTTCGGCTTCAGAAGCTTTACCCAAAGGTTACCCTTGCACAACACTGAAATCTCAGGCCGGACAAAGGAAAGCTCATATCTCCATGCAACAACTTTTTTATAAACCTTCTGAAGGCCATCATCAGAAACACCAGATAGAAAAATATTGAAGTTCACAGTATCAACAAGGCTTTCCTTGGGCCATAGAAGGGGCAAAAACACAAAAGAAACAAGTTCATCCTCCTGATTGACGAACTCATAATCAGACACGCTATCTGGAAAAATCTCTCCCTCTTCATCTGAAGAAGTCATCTAGCAATCAACAAAAGACTGCACAATCAATCATTCAATTGAAACAAGCAACACACTTCTTCCAAGTAAATCTCGAATTCCATAGACCAGCAAACACGGCAAAAAAAAATGACCACATAAACACCATCCACTCGAAAAAATGTTGGATAAATTCCAGCATTAAAGCATTAAAACTCCTTGAATATCTAGGACTCTAGTTATTGAGTCAAGATTGATTAGCAAGAGTTTTAGATAAGGTCTATCATTAGGAGATATCTATGTTAGACATGGTGATAAACACCTTGTTTTTAGGATCATATAGCTTGGTTGTTAGCTATATAAGTCGGGCCAAAGGTTGTGGCAAGACTTTAAGTTTTGTGAAGGTTAGTTTTGAGTAGTTTCTAATCTTTAATAAAAGAGAGCAATTCTTTTGTTAATATGCCTGGTATTTTGCTGCACCAAACTACCAGCCATTAAACCTCAGTGTCGAACGTCGAACGTCGAACAACACAGCAGCCACCGAGCTTCAAAAAAATTTCCACATAAAGAAGAAGTGAAAGCATGATATCAATGGAAAGAATACATCAGCCAAAGGCCAGGCGTTAATTAACGACACATAGTCGAAAAAACAGCCTGCTAATCACATTTCACATAGAGGAAAAGTAGCATTAACGGAGATGCGACGTTTCCGCACCCGCAATGAAAACCAACATATGTGCGCTCAGCGATAGCGTAGTATGAGTACGGGTACGAGTACAAGACAAGTATTCCACACAGCCACTTACAATCATTATCAAAAGTAGAACAATCAACCCTTCCACAAAAGTAACCCCCAAAAATCTACCACATTACAACATAATATCCGAACCAAACACAAAAAATCACGCAATACAAACATGTAATAGTTCCCTATAAAACCACATTTGTCAACACACAGATTAACAAGAATTTCACCAAAACAAACACAAAGTTAAGGGCACAGCAACAGAACCCGACCACTTAACTCCAAAGCGAATATTTCACCTTAAAATAATCATGAAAATGCAGGAAATTACGAAGGCATTACCGACGCTCAAACCGAATATAGAAATAAATGGAACAAATAAAAAGTGATGAAATAGGAGAAGTGAATTGGGAGAGAGAGTCGTACTGAAGAAGTGAAACTGCGGGACGAAACCCTAAGAGAGAGAGTGAGAGGAGGCGGAGGGAGCGACGGAGCCCAGATGGTTCCGGAAGTGAAAATCAAGTACGAGAGGGAGAGGGAGAGGGAGAGGGAGAGGGAGACGAAGACGAAGATGAAGATGAAGAAGGAGAGGGAACTCTGTAGTTGTCACTTGTCAGTAACGTTGTAGTACGGTGCCTATTTTATTTGGGGCAAGTAGGACTACTTGTGTATATTAGTCGAGACATTTCATGAATTATTCTGGTTTAAGTTCGGATAAATCCTTTTTATGTTTTTTAATTAATTTGAAAATATTAGATGTGTCGGTCACATTAATAGATTGGTGTGACATTCATCTCAAAGTCACTCTCCTTCCTAAAAGTGTCAAATTTCTTTCTTTTCAAAACCCTTTATCAAATCACCACCACCCCTCTTCCCTCCATTATCATCACCACTTCACACCATCCACGTCTCTCCATCAAAGCCGCCTCCAAACTGACCAAAGATCACTCCGTTGAATTAGTTAAGGTGCAACATATCATCGAAATGCCTCAACCTATCCATGCGAAATGAAATATAGTACCCGGGGGACCTCTAGGATTTTGAATTTTCCCATTCATGAGCAATGCCTCAACCTGTCCATGCAAAATGAAATATATTGGGACAAACGCTCAATGACACTTATAAGGTTTTGCACTTGATCATCACATCAAAAATGTACATCAACAGTAAACAAGGCTTATTAAGTTATCATGACACAAAACTTAACCTGCTGACATGGAGGTTTGAGTAATGAGGAGAGGTAATTGATTTGCTTCTCAAGAGGCACAATTTCCATCCCAATCAGAATATCAATCGCCTGTGAAACATTAAAGGGAAATAATGTCTTTAGATATAAAAGGAACAAGAGCATTTAGCAGTATTACATCTATTTCAACGTTGCATCTACAACACAAATAGCATTAGTAACCTTCGATATACAAATAAAGGTCTCAGGTATACAAATAAAGATCTTAGATATACAAATCGAGGTCTCAGGTATACCAATAAAGGTCTTAGGTATACAAATAAAGATCTCAAATATACAAATAAAGATCTCAGGTATACAAATAAAAGTCTCATATATACAAATAAATGTCTAGGTATACAAATAAAGATCTTAGTATAGAATTATAATCTAAGATATAGACATTTTAATGTAAGGCAAAAAAAATTCAAATATCATATTTACAAAAATAACCCTTAGGTATACTAATGTATATATAAGATATACAAAAATATATAGAATCCTTTACAGGTTTTTGTCAGCGGGTTTGGGTTTGTTTAAATTAGGTTTACACCAATAAAATGGTGTGACTTGTCACAGCCAATACCATCTATTAATTAATAAATGAGTTGAACTTGAACAATTTCACACGTTTATTTTAAAAATCGAGCTTGAACATAAGTATCTACATGCTTGTTCATTTAAGTTCATGAATAAGGTTGTTTATTTAGGTTCATAATTAAGCCTATTTATTTACATTTAATTAAGAACATTATTCACATTTGATGTTTATTTTAATAATTTGGCTTCTAAAATAGATACTAGAATTTATTTACCTTTACTATTAATTGTATATTTTTTGAACTATCTATTACATTTGATTTTGAGATTTTTAAATGTTAAATGTACAAAGCTCGTTTATTACTATCTTCAATTAATAAATGAGTCGCCGTGAACCGTTCAAGAACACTTTAAATACTAAATAAACCGAGCTTGAATAGATTTTTGAACTCGAATGAAAGCTTGGGCTCGAGCTCATATTCGCTTAAGTTAAATTATTATAAATATAAATAGGGTATTAATCACCTCGCCTCAACTCATTTACTCCCATACAATTCAGTATGGTGTTGTGGTAAAACTCGTTCTACCTTTTATTCAAAGGAATCTAAAGTAGGATTTCCTCACGCATTTCATCTAGTATATGATTCTATAAGTGAAAATTAACTTAAGTAAAAAGGTGAGAAGAGTGATATATTATGCCTTTTTCTATGTATACAATCAAACTTGTATTTTATCAACAAACCAATTTTTTGCTAGGAAAAAATTCAGTTTAATAAATACAACTCAATAAACTCATTGAATAAATTTTTTTGATACTATGAACCTCAATATGTTTTACTCTGTACACATTAGTTGTTTCTAGAAGTGAAATTTTTTGTTCATATCCAAAAAGACGATTTGCATATCTTAAGTAGATACGTAATAGTTTTTTCAATTATTGTGTTTTCATTAGCGTAAACATATTGTTGCTCCTTAAAAACTCTACCAAAAAATATATTTAATGAGTCTATAAATACATTTCATTTGTTAAATTGGTAATTTTCAATCTTCAAAACTAATCCTAATTAATTATAAATTATGTATAAGACAACTTTTTAATCTTTTCAATTCATAGATTAATAAGTGTTTCAAGTCTTAAATGGTAGGTAATGTATGTATGGCATTATTTATCCATAAAATTCACTGGAATATGACAAGTGGTGTCAACTTTAAGGAAATTGCAATTTTATTATGTTGTAATTTATAATATAAACTTTAAAAGGTTGCAACTTATTAGTTGAAAACCTCATAAACTGCAATTGACAACCTCTTCTACTAACTTAATTCAAAGAATTATTATTTTCCAACTAAAGAGAGTGCCACTTGGCACTTTCATTGTATGACATGTGTCATGCAACCTAAGATGACAACTAGAAAAAAAAAAGAATAAATCATATATCACACAATTCAATTTGGATTAGGAAATAATTTTTTTTACAAGCAATCACACAATCTAACTAAAATCAGGAAATAAATAAATTGCACTCAAATTAGAAAACAATTCCATTATTGACAAAGGAATATTTAAATATAACACTTCAACTCTGATAAGAAACATTTTTAACAATTCTGTTCAAAAGCATATAATTTAACTTGTAGATATGGGACAAATAAAATTTACATGAATTAGCACATTAATTCAAGCGTGTGATGAGAACATAAGTTGAATCTCACTGAAAATGTAATCAATACCAAAATCATATGGCACCCATGAATGTTAACCTCAAGTCTCTAATTAAAATTATGACTAAGACATAGACATAGCACACATGCGATGAGGATAACCATAGCAAAATAAGAAGATGAAGTAAACAAACTACACTTAAATCCATGACTACAAAAACACAAGGATTATATTAGCACATCTATTATCCTAATTAAAATTGTATGTAAAAACAAGGAGCTCTTAAACAAATGCCATACATGTAATAAAAAGATATAGAGCTTCATGAATTGGACCATGTTACTAAGAGCAGAAATAATACATCTTTAAATTTCATAGGTTGCGATTTTGATGTTAGTTTCAAAACAAATTGACAATATTTATAATATAAATGTAAGCAGTGTATAACCTTGAATTTGAATTTATTGTGAATAAAATTCTAATTTTTCATTACCACCATCCTTTTGAGCGGTGTTAAGCTCTATAATTCTTAAATATTACAAGTTTTTTTTAGTTTATATTCACAATAAATTACATCCTATCTCAATTAGAGAGTTTTCTTATCCATTATTTGGGTTATATCTACCTATATATTGATTTTTCCTTTCTCCTTATGAGAGTTTGACGGCTTTGGTTATAAGCGCAATTGATTCGACGATGGGAATTCATGCGATTTTGGGGGTCATTGTCAATTTTTGTTGTACAATCAATTGCATTAGATAGGGTTCTATTTCAATTTTCAATGGATCAATAGACCCCCCTTGTTGAAAGTTGAATCAAACAACGATGAGAAAGAGGATAGTGTCTCATCTCATCTACAATGATCATGACTCTATTGGAATATATTTTTATTTGTTTTGCATTTATATATATTGATTTAGTTTTGATTTCTACTATTGATGTTGCATGACTATACCTATTAATGAATTAATTTTGCTTTAAAAAAAATTTAAAAAACAATACCTTTTTAAAATAATATTTATGCAGTATCTTACCTAGGATTGATATTGATTTATGAGTAATGTTGAATGTATGTGTTATTGCCATGTTTTGAAGGAGTTAATATGTTTATATGATTTAATATGCAACAAGCAAGCACAAAGAAGGTTTGAAGCATATGTTTCTAGCATGTTACATGAATTATTTCTATTATAGTAAATCATATCAAGTAGTGGCAAATTCAAGTACATTCATGTTATAAGTCTTGTAATAAACTATAAATAACAAAAGTTATGTCTTTTAAAGTATGTATAATCTGTTGAGAATTGTTAATAATCGTTCAACAAGGTAGTAAGTAAGAAATGAAAGTGTTATGAACATGATATGAGATCACTATTTATTAAATAAAGATAAAACAAGAATTTGTATGATTAACATGTTTTGTTGTGTTTTTTTAAGTATGGTTGTTAAGTCTTTTTTAAAATATTAATTAGTTAAAGTCAAAGAAGCCAACAATAAAAATTGAGGGCTGAATTCATCTCGAGTATTGAAAAATGGGGTTGGGAGCACTTGGTAGTAGTCCAAGGCTTCAATTGGATGACATGACGATGTTACCTTTCTTTTTTAAAATGTTGAGATCTCGTCGCTTCAATAATAATGACATAGCAATAATATTATTAGATTTAGACTTTATATCGTTCCTTACTTGTCCCCTATGATCAAGCAGAAAACATGTTCATTGCAAAAACTAATAGTAGTTTAAGTTTCTAATGTTAAAGTGTTTTTATTAGCAAGTTGAAGCATGAGTTTTATGATCGATTATTCTTGCATGGGACCCACTATCTATTTTAGAATGATGCATGTTAGGTTATTTTGTATTTTTAACATGTATCTATTCTTGCATGTTGATTGTGTATACTTTTTATTGGCAATGTGACGACCTTATTCCACATTTCTATTGTTGGTGAGCACTCATCAGTAAAAAAAAAGGTTTATGACAATTGCAGGTTTAGAAATGTCATATTCACATTATAGATTTGAGTGGAGAATTTCTTTACTTCATCACATTTGGTTTGAATATTATTGTTTGCCTTGGATTTTCTTTTACGTTGGTTTTGAGGATGGTTTTTAAAGACTTTGTTCGGTTTATGGTATTGGACTTTGAAAGACTTTATAAGTACTTTGAGTGTTTTGAATAAAGTTTTATAATAGTAGTAGTTAGTTTTCTGTTGCAGATAATGTTCTTATAATTCTCTTTATTTGGCTTAGTAATTTGAGAAAATATTTTATAAAAGTAGAGAATTATGAGGGTGTTACAGAATAAAACAATGGAACATGCAAAAGATTATTCAAGTCTAATAACTAGTAGCCTTTGTCTCCATGAGATACGAACATTTATTCTTTTGGATAGGGCTTCCCAAGAGTAGGATTTATGATGGTTAGGGCGGCCCTTGATGACATAGAATTAGAAAAGCCTTGCAAAGCAAACTAAGTGGAGTGATGTTCTCAATACCCATAGGTTGAGTAAATCAAGTATAAAAGGATAAATTAAAATGAAAAATACAACATTTGACCTATCTTGTCTATAAAGGCCACCCTTTATTTTATTTATGAAAAATTCCACATTTTCACGTTTTGTATTTTGAAGTGTTAAATGAAAAAGGATTAGATAGTTGGAAGGTAATCCCTATGACGTGGCAGTTGCTTCTAAATGACCATTGCTTTTGAATCTCCCCTACCCTAGTCTTCCTCTACCTTATCCTTCATACCCATCCCCTACCCTAGCATCCTCACCTCTATTTCATACCCATCCTCTACGTACCCCCCAGCACCTCTCTCACCTCTATTTCTTCAAATTTCTAAAGCCTTAGCTCAAAACTTGGATATGGCTACTCCAAATCGAAACTCCTCTTACTCTTTCTCTTCTACTTGTAACAATTCTTGTCATAAATTATTGTTTGAGCATGGCTTTGAATCTGTGGTGCGCACTACAAGACATGGTCCAAATGTTGGAATGCAATGCCATGGATGTCCGTATTGGCCTGTAAGTGTCTTGGTTTATATGAGTGATTTAGTTTTGTTACAATTTATTATGAATTTAACTTAGGAAAATTATTGGCAAAATCAAGAAGCAAATGCTTGTAAATTCTTTAGATGGGTAACTAGTGAAGGTCAGCAAATGACGAATTCCCAATTAAAGAAGAATTTTAATACAAGATGCTTGACAAAGACACTTGAATTATTGAGATGGAAGTTAAGAAAGGCTTTTGTGAGGAGAAAATCAAATTGTAACTGAAGAAAGAGAATCTGGAAAAGGAATTAGATGAATTGAAGAATGAATTAAGGCAATTACATATGAAATTAATCAGTTGTAAAAGAAACGAGAAGAACTTGACCCTTATTTTGATAATCTCATGGATAATGTTTATTGTTTTAGCACTTTAATGTAGTAGTCATGGATTAAGTATTAATTATTATGTTTAGTATTATGTGTGGGTTATGTTTAGTATTAAGTAGTTATAGATTAAGTGTTAATCACTTATATTATGTGTGGGTTATGTTAATTATTAATCAAACTTTATGACTTGTGTTAAGTGTTGTTTATGTTTAGTATTCTTTTGTGAAACTATCTATTTAAATCTACACTACTAGTATTGCCCTTTGAACATAACTGTTAAATCATGTGCTTCAGGCTATCTGTTTAAAGGAGGATGTATGTAAGAAATAATGTAGCAACACTTTTCACTGGTATGCAAGAAACAAGGAGGAGCTTGTTGTCTTTCTTTTCTTGGTGCTGTTTTCAGCTATTGGTTGCTGTAGCAAGCAGATGTTGCTGCAACTACTACCATTTCTTGTATAGTTTGGTTTGAAGTTTGATGATCAAGATCTCTTGAATCTCACTAGCTGACCATTATGGCCTACCTTTGAAAACATCAAGATATTGTTCAGCTAACCATGAATACTTCATTTGCTTGTTTATTTCCATGTTCTAATGGCATAAATGTTTTCCCATGACCGATTTAACAACAAAGCTTGCCCTTTTAGAATCCCAAGCGATAAAATGGGTAGCCTTGAACAAACTGAACTGTTATTCTTTGCCTCCTGTGCTTATTGCTACTTACAATGTGTAAATTACCACCTTGTAATATAACATACTTAGCCAAAGCTTGCTTAGAATCTTCCCTAGTTGGAAATCTCAACTCTACACTCCAATTGAACACACTGAAGTTAGTGTCATCACTAACTAGAAGACTCCTCCTTTGTCTCCTTCCTTTAGTCTCATGTGCACCTTCATCACTTTCAAGGGGAGTGTTTATCTTATCAGCACTCTCCTCATAATCACTAACATACTCCCTCCTACCCTCCTACCCTCCTCTATAACTGGCGATCTCACTCCTTCAGCACCAACAACAACTTCTTTTTGTAATAGTTAGGTATGATCCCTCAACTCACTTTGCAATTTCCTCACTCGTTCTCTAGCTGTTTTGTACTCTTCATCACTTTTATCTGCCTCATCCTCAATTTTAAAATCAAACTCTTTTTCACCTAAACCCCTGATATCCTCTTTTTCTATCTCTGAATCAACATAATCATCAAACTCCTTTTCACTAGTAGGCGCATATTCACTACCTGAATCATCTAATTAACCAACTAATTCTTACCACTTTAATGGACTCTCAGGCCTGTTATCCTCCCACTTATACCCTTTATCAATTGATGTGGTTCTAACAGTAGAAGTAGGGGGCCGGGAGAATAAGACTGAGCAGTGGGTTGGCTGGGTTGATTCTCACATTAGGGCTCAACTTATATTGGAGTTGACTCTTGGTTAGGATTTTTATGGATCAGAACATGGGGGCTAGGGTTTACAAATTTAGTATGTAATGGGGTAGGGTAACTGATGTGGGAGATTCTTTGTGAAGGGAAGATAAGTCATGTGAAGAATATGTTGACTTAACTTGCTTTGTTAGAGCTATATGATTAACTGTTAGGTGTGCTGATTCATTAATGATATTAAATCTAGGGCTACTTCTTGTTGGTGTCCTAATTATCTTTTTTTTATGGTCCCCATTTAGGTATTAATTTTTTCT
Source organism: Dysphania ambrosioides (assembly GCA_026401315.1). NCBI lineage: Eukaryota > Viridiplantae > Streptophyta > Magnoliopsida > Caryophyllales > Amaranthaceae > Dysphania > Dysphania ambrosioides. The sequence continues at coordinate 1,620,078 of CM048672.1, forward strand.
ATTTGCCTTTAAGAGAGATTCTCACAGGGGACAAGTCAGATTGGCTTTGTGGTTCTTCCAGTTCAATGGGTTTGCTTAGTGGAACATAATGACTTGGTGGTTGTTTTAGTTCGGTGGGTTAGCTTGGTGGTTATTCTTGGTGGCTTGGTGGTTGCTCTTAACTTGGTTGGGCTGTACCATGAAACCTTTTCAAAGCTTCTTCTAATTCTTTTGGGTCAATGGGAAGAACCTTAGGAATGTCAATACCATGCAACACATAAAGGTCAATGGTTTTTGTCTTGATTACAAGTTCAGCCACTTGCAAAACCTCTTGATCACTATAAACCTTATTCAACCCAATTTTTAGTAGTTTTTTTTTCTAGGAACTAGGTAATATATGGAGTCTATAACCTTATAAGACCCGCATTGTTTGGCCAAATCCTCAAGGTACCACCAACACAACTCATTCAGATCAACAACAAAACTCATAACCTCACCACCCACATGATCTAGCCCCCTTGGGCCCTCTTTGAACTACCCACCATGGAAGAACCTCAAAGTTACACCAGTAGTAGAGGTCTTAGTGAACCTAAAAATTTAACCATACATAAAACCATCTTAAACGCTCAATTAAATGAAAATTGAAGTGCGACACACAAACTACTCAAAAAAATTCAACCACCACAACAACAAAATATAGGTCGAATTATCCCAAATACTTGAACAATGTTGAACTAAGCAAAATGTTGAACAATGTTGAACAATGTTGAACAATGTTGAATATCAAGGTTAAGTGAAATTACCTAAAATTGCGTGACGATTGCGAAATTAAGCCAACAATTGGAAGTAATGGACTTGCTCCAGCGCCGGTGACAGAAGAAATTAAGGGGGAGGTCTCACTTTCGCGGGGAATGGCGATTTCTTTAGTTAGGTATGGAGTTCGCAAATGCTCAGTGCAGAAATGAGAAAGGGAGTTACCAGTTTAACAAGTAACAAGTAACCAGTAAATGATCACTTTAAATTACAAAACGTGAAAGTGTGTGATTTTTTAGAAATAAAATGAAGGTTGGCCTTTATAGACAAAATGAGTCAAAGATTGTTTTTTTCATTTCAATTTTTCTAATATAAAATTCTTAAAAATACTAAATTTATGTGAATTCATAAATTGTTAAAGGAGTAATGGTCACAACATCTTTATGTTTATTATGGTTTTACATTTTGTGTACCCGACCCTAGTTGGCGTGTTATAATTTTTTTGTTCTTTTAATCTGTCTTGTTGGGGGTAGAATATTTAGAAAAAGATTTGGAATAGGTAACGAGAATGTAACTATGTGGTTGCTTATGCTAGTGGAGCTCCCAATGAAGTATTTTGTGAACAAGTTTATTTGTATAAGAACAACTTTTACTTTTGTGTATGAACAACTGGTTAATTCAATTATACTTCTGCTATTATATTAATCACTTTGATTAGTTAAATTAAATTGTCAGTCTTTTATAATTTGCACAAAATTTACATTTAGCTATTTCAAACAAATTTAAATCTACGAAATTAAAGCTGAATAAATAACCAAGAAATAATTTTTTTAATAAAGAATTTAATCATAATCTTCAAATAAGTTTTTGTGACTTCCTTTTAATCATTAGAACCATAATCTATTGGAAAACTTGGGACATCACCCAAACACCAAAATAAATTAAATTAAAAAATAAAAAGCAATGAAACTTAAATTCGATGAAAAATAAAAACCACCGTAATGAATTAAAGAAATATTTAGTACAAAATAAGCACAAAAAGAACAAGAAAATAATAAAACAGATGTTTTGAGACAACACTAGTCTAATTATTACGCTTAAGAATTTCATAATTCCGATAACTTAATTATTGACCAATCCACTAACCTTAGAAATTGAGCATAACATTAGTGAACTCCCCAAACCTTCAAAGTTAAGTACTACAAAATTAGTGACGATTCAAGACATTTTGGACTTGAAAGTGACACAATAAATCAATTGGAGCAAAGCTAGTAACACCACAAAAATGCAGGCATTTTCCAGTTCCACAATCCCCACTCCCCAGAATTCCCAGCTTCCTTGAACAAGGCATCAAAACCCCACCATTTCCCCCAAAACCCTGGAAAAACCCCACGCAATCACATCGAACCCCATATGTCAAAACCAATCCCACTCCTGACAGACCTGTCAGACATAGACTTAGGCCCAGAAGACTTCAACGCATCCCTGCCCATCAAGAAAGTGCCATACGGGGACGTGTTCGAGGCGGCAAGAGCTGGGGATGTCGACCGCCTTCGTTACCTCCTGGAAACCGGTATCAATGTCAATGCCAGAGACCAATGGGACTCCGTTGCACTTTATTATGCTTGTTTGGCTGGTCACCTTGAGGCTGCCCGTATGCTCCTCAATTACGGCGCCATTTGTGATGAACATACCTTTGATGGTGATAGGTGTCACTATGCTGCCCTTAATTTGAAGGTCAGGAAGCTTCTTAAGGCTTTTGAGGCTCGCCCGCCTCCTCTTGTACCGCTTCAGGCTGCTCTCAGGGAGACTTTTCTTGGGTGCGCGTCTAACCGGCTTTTCTTGGACTTGTCTGATGGTCTGGTTCAGTTTTCTGGTGAGTTGAATTATTGAGATGTTTAATGTCTGGTTTTCATCATTTGTGAATGAATATTGTTTTTGTTTCGTGCCCATTTCGATTAGGATTAGCTGTTTGATGATCAAAATGTTATTTCTTGGTTAGTTTATGAGTTTGGATGTTGTGTTATGAGATGGTTTTGAGTGGAAGACATGAACTTTAGTCATCCAGAAATGGGTGGTTATGTTTATGGTTGTGGATGACCGAGCAATTGACTGCTGGCGGTGTCAAGCTAGTTGGTGATGGTGCAATGTTCATCATATTCATATGTTTGCTGGTTGGTTAGTTTATGAGAAAGTTTGATATGTTGTAACTTGGTGCCTATTGGAATAACGAGTTGTGATTTGTGAGTGTGGATGACCGTGTGATTGACTGCTGGCTGTGTAAAGCTAGTTTTTGTGGTGGTACAATGTTCATCATGTTCATTTGTTTGTCCCTTTAATTTGTCAAATGTAGACTTTTAGAATTTATCAGAAATGTGGTATGATTATTTATTGTCATTGAAAGGATTTGTTTGAGCTTTAGAGTTGCAAGCCTAGTTGATGGCGCTAAATAGCAGGGATTGATGTATATTTGAAAATGAGGACATATGACAATATCTTGGGATGGATTCATCTCATTACAAGGGCTTGCTGTGTTAAATTCAAGTGGTAGGTGATTAGAATATGATTGTTGACTTTTTATGTACTTGTGCCATTCAAAGACTTTATCTGTACTTTGCTCTTGTACTGCTTTCCTCTCAGATATTCAAAAAGTTGCTACTTGAATAATATTGAAATAGGAAATCAATGGTTTCTATGCCAACAGTGTATTTACAGTGTATTAAAGCATTTGCTGTAGAGGAGTGTTGGTTTAGTACCAGAGGGCCTTCACTTTTGACATGCCACTTAAGATCCTGTGTGGTATCTTTCTTTATAGAATTGTAAAGACTATAAGTATGATGTAGTCAAGTCTAAAATCTTAGAATTGAAACCGTAGTATGTCATTCCTTTAACATTTCGCTTCTATTGATAAAGTTGACAACTTGTGGGAACCTTAATCCTATTGCAGTTATGTCTGTGCCTATGTCAACGGTAAAGGATACTTCAAACTGAAGGACTTGTTTTTACTAATTTATGTTAATTCCTCTTGAATCTATACTGAAGGAGATGATAACATCCAAAGTTCATATGCAAAACACTTGAGCTTATTGCCTGACTAAAAAAAAATAAACAAAAGGTTTAGATTTTTTACTTCTGAGATTCCTTTCGGTCACTTTGTGGATATTAAGAAATTCCATGAGGTTTCCAAGTAGTTTTATTCCTTTGATTATGGCAATTTGTAACACTTCTTGGTCCTTTGTTGATTATATGCCATAATGACATATGGACCCGTTCGTCACAGATCCTGGAAAAAATGAGGGACATTTTTGTGAAAAAGAGAGATAAATGCTTACAACTCTTTCAGCAATATATCTGTGTTTCTTCCTTCAACCATCCTCTCTCAGATACATTATAAACCCCCCTCTTCTCTCTCTCTCTCTCTCTCTCTCTCTCTCTCTCTCTCTCTCTCTCTCTCTCCTTGCCTCCTTGCTATTTGAATACTTCTTGATTCTTACAATCATTACTCCATCATGATTTTGGTATGCTATCAAAGTTCACTGTGAGAATTAGAATATATGTTAGTTTTTCTGGCATTTGACATTCTGTTTTTTGTGCTATGTAGGTTCCTCGATGCTGGATGGTCCAAATTACAATCACTTCCCTCCAGATGTTGTATTTTATGTGCATGGAAAACCCATAGAAGCTCATAGGGTAATTTTAAGTGCTAGGTCACCATATTTTAGAGAAAAGTTTGAGACCGATTGGAAGCATCGAAGAGAAGTAAGATTCTCAAAGGAGAAATTATCTTACCCTGCTCTCTACAGCCTCCTTTACTTTTTTTATTCAGACCGGCTAGAGGTTGCAGTAGATGACATGGAAGATTTGGTCAGAATTTATAAAGTGTGTCATTGTGAAGCATTGCGGAGAGTAATTGAGAAAGAATTAAATCATCAAAAGTTCACGGAATACAAAGCTTTAAGAGAAGTAGATAGCTCTCAAAGGCGTTTTATATTGCAGGGCTTGTCCCTTCCCCAGGAAGACCGTCTTCCTGCCGCTTTACGTCGTATTCTACAGCTCTCCTTGACCAATTCCTCTGTGAAACAGGATATAAATGATGTTACTGATAATTTAGTAGCTTCTGTTGGAAGATTACGGATTGATGAACATGCTAATGATCTTGCTGATATTATTGTTTGGATTGATGGACGAATTTTCCGATGCCATCAAATTATCCTGGCGTCTCGATCTGAGTATTTCAGAACAAGAATTTTCAGGATGGATGATTTTCTGGAGGTCAATAATGACTTGCCTGGTCAAGCTCTACCTTGTCTTGAAGAACATGATTTGAGTCACAATGCTTTTGAGAAAATGATAGAATATATGTAAGTCCCCCCCCCCCCCCCCCCCCCCCCCCCCCCCCCCCCCCCAATTTCATATTTATGCAATGCATGTACTTTGTTAACAATTCTGTTACATAGCTGATTAACCGTCTAATTTAATGTTGGTTATTGAAGACGGTTGCTTTTTGCATAATTTTTTTTTATGGTGCACTATTCATATACTACTTGCCTGTTCATCAGGGTAGGATCAAATTAGGACTATGGCATTTGACGTTATTTTTCATAAACATGGTCTGATTATTTGTTTCCTGCGATCCTTGTTTCTTATCCTCTTTGGCATTTTCTAACTTTGTGATCATTTCCTTGTTTCTAGGTACACTGATGGTTTGAAAGATGTGGAGCCTCAACAAGTAAGCTACTTAATACTTTATCATAGTGTGTGTAACTGTTTCTTTCTTGCTTCTCCTTTCATGAGATTTCATGGTATCAGGCTGAGGAGTTGTTTGATGCTGCTTCAAGATATTTGTTATTTCCCCTGAAGCGTGCTGTAGCTGATGCTCTACTCCCACACCTAGAAATGGCTTCACCTTCAGAATTATGCCATTGGCTGCTATTAGCAGATATGTAAGTGTTTAATTCGATATCTTATTTTGATGAAAATGTGTGTGATATTCTTTGACAAGCTTGAAAGCTTTGTAAATAATATTTTATGTTTTCCCCCAAAAGAAAGCTTGGGTATTGCAAATAAAGCAACTTACTAATTTACTTTGTTAAATTCAACGATGACCTGAATTCAATGAACATATATTGAGAGCTCCCAAGCAAGCTTTCATCAACCAATTGGCAATGGATCAGAGTTGGAGCGGACCCAACTAAATCAAAAACCGATCGGACAAGTTTGTGGACCTAAATTTAGGATCCGAATCCGACTTTGACTCCGACCCAATTTGGAAATTTGGACCTCCAAATCTGATTCGATCCATCGGACCTCCATCATGATCCGAAATTTAATCTTTTTTAAATTTTGCACTTTTCTTACCTATTTTTTTTGTTAATATCATTACTAATACTATAATTCATTTATAACATATAAAGTAAATTAAAAATTATTATACAACACAAGCATAATACCATTAGAGCAAGAGTTTGACCTTATTTGGTCTTGATACTAGCCTTTCAGATTGGACTCTAATCATATTCAAGTCGGATGTAATACAATATCAGAATCCGACCCATCTTCTATTCGGAGTTGGGGATTTTTTTTTATCAGAGTCAGAGTTTTTTTAAAATAATTTGGATCGGACTTTTTCCTTCGGATCAAATCAGACTTGGTTCGGATTCGAATTGAATTGTCATCTTTAGGTGGAATAACCCACTAGTTTTTTTTCAATCTATGAGGGAAGCATGACGGCACAGGTAATACAACTATAAGTTATAAGCTTGACAATTCATTTTATAATGCAAGTGCCTTGCTGTCAGTGTGGTATGTGGGATGTTACATTGTTACTTAGTCTTTAAACTAGCACCTGGCCATTGAACCTTTTTTTTTTGGGTTAAAAGCCGTTGTATCCTTCCTTTCTCTCTTGTTTTGTTGGTTTTCTATCTTCCTAAGTTCCTAAGGTAAAATTTGTGTGTGGGAATTAAGCCAGAGTATCGTATGAGGCTTAACAAAAATCCACAATGACTTTCTTGTTTTTGAATTGCCTGCATTAACCCTGAGGTTTCTGTCTCATTCCAAATTGCCTTACTACTAATAAGCCCTAATGGCATTATTGCCGTAAAAAAAAACCTTCCCTGGTCTTCTCCCCCTCCCCCCCTTCTGTCTCCTCTCTCACTCTCACTCTCCTCTTGATCAATTGTATCTTTGTATCTCTTTTCTTCCTTTTTGTCTGTGTCATGACTGTCATCGTAAGAATCCACCACCACACTCTCCCCCTCTCTTCCGGCTTCCTTTCCTTTGCTCTTGTACCTAAGTCCCGGCATGCACGAAGTCTAAGTTTAAAAGAGGATGTGGTCTTTTTTAAGGGCCGGGAAAGGAAGAAGGGAGCAGGCGAGCCAAAATTTCAAAACTTGTCCATCAAGACACCTTTTGAGCCTTGTTAAGAAAAGAAAATAATAGGAAAGATACAATTACAATGATGACATTTTGATATTCTAAACAAGAGGAATAAACATCATTATCAATTCGGATGAATAAAAATCATAAAATAGAGTACATCTATATAAAATGGATCTTCCCGTATCAAAAGCACTAAGCCATCTCAGATCCCTCCGACTATTTCCTTTGAATTTGTTACTTCTCCAAAATACAATTAAATTCAATCCAAGAGCTCTTTTGCATTCTGTATATAGCAATTTCATTCACCTGGTTCCATCTTTAAAAAAAGTTGAGTTTTTCTGCTTCCAGCTATAGACATCACAGGTATGCACACTTCTAAATGCTTAATAAAGCTAAATGGACTGAAGTGGCAGCCCTGGGGCGAAGCCATTGGGGGGCAGGGCTGGTGGAGGCCTGGTGCTCCCTGTACTTCTCCATGGCCCTTCTCTTATGTTCTCAGCCCCCCTAGATTATTAAGGATATATACTTATCTTGTGAACTGATATCACAAGATTACATCTTTCACAGTGGTAAAGTTGCAAGGGTCAAGTGCTGAGGATACCAGGTTTAAATCCCATGAGCACCATTTTTTTTACGTTTTGGATTAATGCTGATTTGGGTTTGCTTTTTCTCATTGTTTTTATCCATTATCTTATGGTTTCTTAATAAATCTTTCCTAAATAAAATTTTTCTGACTTGGTTTAAGCAAGTTGAAAGTATCAAGTGCTTAGGTACCAGGTTTAAATCTTTTCTTAAGAAAATTTTGGGAGCAAAGAAGAGGTATATATCTTGCTAACTTGGCTGCTTATGCAGGTATGGCGTCCTGAAGATTAGAGAGTACTGTCTCGATGCTATGGCATGCAACTTTGAGACTTTTGCTGATACACAAGAGTTTCGAGCTATGCTTTTTACGCTTCCTCCACCATCAGGAGACTCCTCCCTCCGAACCACTGCCCCCAGTGCCCCTGGAGCTGGAGGAAATGGTGCCCAAGGTAATGTACTTGATGATTTGCGCGAAAAGTGGCTCGAGATTGAGGCTGCTGAGTTGGATGAGAGAGATGAGAGTGCCTTACTTTTTGACAAGCGACTTGAGATGCTGATGCACATTGTGGAACAAGAACAAGAGAAGTGTGAATCTGAGGTCTAAGATGATGTTATATAGAAGCTTTCTTATAATGAATTTTGACTAGCAATTGTGAATACATAAAGTGCCGTCATATTGAGAGAAAATCCAGTTGAGTGATGTTCAAGGTGCACTTAAAAGATAAAAGCTGCAATATGAGTCATGACTCGTGAATGAGTGGCCAAAGTTGGGGCCTTTGTAACTTGTGCTTGTATACTGACATCTATCTTTTTCCCACAATATATAAGAGAGATTGTTAATTGCAACCTCATCTAACTAATGCATCTCTTTGACCTCTTTCTTCTCCGAGTTTTCTTACCTTTCGATGAAAGTTCCTTCCCATGTGACAACTGCCAAAGAGTAGCAAAATCAAAGTTAAAAACATTTTGGAATTGCAATAGATTGACTTAAACGAGTTTGAAGTTAGTTAGCTGACCCAAAATCAATGAAAATGACGGAATATTCTATATCTGTAAATACTTTTATGAGAGTACTTCCGTTGACCAATTCGAACTGTAGCATTTTTTGAGATATGCAAGGTACAAACTTTTAAAGTTTGACTACAAAAGTCAAAGAGAATAAACAAAAAAGATTAAAAAATGCTACACCGAAATTTACTTTGTGCTTATAAATAACACAAAAATTTCTTCTTTTTTTTTGACATGAAACACATTGATTGATGCCCACAATGTATACCTCACCAGCAAAACTTTCAAGTAATCTACATGATCCAAACTACTTTTCTATTGTTTACAAACATTTTGAAAAACAAGGAGTATATGCCTATATCCAAAACAAATTTGGTTCTCTTTCCTTTTGATTATTTTCCCTTTCTATCATTTTTCTTTCATTCGTTTGCAGTAGCATTTGGGGTTCAATGCCGAAAAAGGAACAATATCCAAAGCAGACTCAAAAATATTTGCTGCACTAATAGCATTTTTCCTTTGGCTGCTCTTCTTGCAATTGGGATGCCTCAGCAAGGTCAGTGGAATTTTCAACAGCGGATGGGGAAGCATCAGCAGGGTTACACGCATCTTCAACAGCGGATGAGGAAACCTCATCAGGGTCAGTTGAATCATCAACAGCGGTCAGGGAAGCTTCATCAGGGTCGATTGATTTCTCAGCAGCAGTCGGCGAAGCATCTTCAGCATCTTCAGTTTCTTCAACAACAGACAGCTGTCCTGGTTTTTTCTGAAGGCTCCAATACATGATGCTTGCTGTTAAGGTGAGCATCATCTTCTGGTTTACCTGTCAAAGGAATGTAGATTACAATAAATTCTTAATCCAAAACTATGACTTGATAGTTCCATACGTACCAGCATAAACATATGCGGAGAACAAAGTTCCAAAAAGGAAAAATATGTAAAGAACTAAAAACCTCTAATAATGATATTCATGATAGAATCAGCTAATAACAAGAAACAGAACTAGACTGGGAAAAACTGAGACCAGATTACCCCACCCAAAATCAGCTAGTCATAGAACCACAATGAACCCATAACTAAATTAACTGAATATAACCTAAATAAAATTGATATATCTGAAAAGTAATATGTCAATGATCAACTGATTCCTTTAAAATGAACTATTCGACAATAGACAGGGTTATGACAGAAATCAAACCCGATCCAGATGACCAGTGTGTCCACTTTAAACAGAACTACAGACACAAGGTTGAATTGACTGGAAGCTGGAACAAACAACAAGTATCTTACCTCTATGATATCCTCAGGCAACAAAAATATGGAACATCCAAGCTTTCTGGCAACACTGATTATATAGGAAGCATTCAGCTTCTTATCCTCATCTGCATTCACATGAAATTTATTCAATAGCATATTACATATCCCTCTTTCAAAGACACAATATATGCATGCAACTCATGTAATCAATAGTAACATGAAACACCCATGCACCCAGAGATGAATTACCATTTTCGCCTTTGGTTACAACTGTCCAATCAACCACTCTTGGCTCCACTGCACTAAGAAGTTCCAGAAAAAATATCCCACTAGATAGACTTTTATCCTGAGTACAAAAATCAGAATCACGTATAAAAGATCAATTCCTTTCAGTTGTATATCGACTGTCTGAGCAACTTCAAATTGTCTGGTTACAGAAATATATATATATATATATATATATATATATAATCTGGTAATAGACCCCTAAGTAACAGATGTACCTTGAAGCTATCTATTTGAGAAGATTTCCCAGAACTCTTGACTTTTTTGTTTGCCCATTCAAGAATATGTGCATCTGTTATCTCTCTACCTTGCGAGAAAGATCTCAAATTTTTCAGTAGTTGGAGCATTGTAAACCTCATCAACTGCCAGAGAAAAGCTGAGAGACAATCCAGAACCATGTTTGAAATAGGTTAGTTAGGTCTCAGGGGTCCAAACTAATGCATTACAATGTAGCAAAGTGTTCCTTCCTGGTCTTGTACCCCATTGGCATCCCAAAAAAAAAAAAAAAAACAATGTAGCAAAGTGTTGTTTTGTGGATAATTAATCTTGGAAAAATGTAATCTCACACAAGCATTTCGTATCATGAAAAAGCAAAGAAAACAGTATTTACTCATTACAAGAAAAGGAAAACGATAAGCTGGAAGGAGATTTTAACAGCTGGACTTAAGTTATGTCCTAACATCCTTGCAACTGGCGTCTAGTGGTTCCTTTGACCAAAAACAAAGGAATCCAGTAATGGACATCTATATCTTTCTATAATACATTACTGGTGGAAATAAAAATGGAAGATACATACCAATCATTGCACCGTTAATGGATCATCTATGATTAATACCTAAAAACTCTCTCCATCTTTATCATCACCAATTCTCAAGATCACGAAATCCCAACAATAAAAAGCCAAACCTTAAACCCAAAAAGATGGGGTTGGTTACAATAACCAAAAGTCAATCTCCCATGATCATAAACAAATATCCTACTCTATTCCCTATTATTTAAAGCCACATCTTCTTATAAACCCATTTTTTCCATATCTTTATACCCTCTCCATCCAAGTCATTTTGGATTTGTCTCGATTGCGTTTGAGGTCTCCATTAGCCCAATTCTCCACCTTCCTCGCTGGTGCATCAAATATTGGACATCTCAAATACCCAAACCTTGGTAACCGGATCATGTGATCTATGTTTATGTCTTTTAATCATGACTATTTATTTTATTTTTCAAGCATGCTCGCCTTTATTTATTGCACTTAATCAAGCCCAATATTTGAAATCACAATTAATTAGAAAATTATGGACACCATGTCTAGGAACCTTTTAATATGATTAATATGAAGTGATCACCAAATATTTAGTCTTTTTAAGTGCATCAAATCTAACCCACCTTTAATAGATTTTAATTATGTGTATACTTTTAATATGTATTGTGTGACACATGATTGAATTGGAGTAAAAGCCTTCAGGGTGGATTATAGCTTATGGCCTAATTCATTTTCCAACATCGGATCCACTTTAATTCAAGATCATTAATGGAGAGTATAGGGTTCATAACGGGAGAATTTTCCTATATGTATGTCCCTTTAGTCTCTCTATTAATTAAGTTCTTAATTTTAAAAGTTCATTGACAACTCCTACTTTGTCCCTTTGATTTTTCTATCAAGAATCAATTACGAAACTTCCATTGCGAAACACATTCAAAGGATCGACACCAACTATCATTGCATAAATTTAATTATGAGAGGCACAAGAATTAGTGGGACATAATTTGAGGCCTCTATAACAAGGGTAAAAGTATCATCCATTTTACAAAGTCCATAAAGGTATTGACAGTCTCCATCTTTGCATATTCCAAACAAAAATAAAACGGACAAAAGTCTATCAAATCCAAATTAAAGCTATTCAGCCACTAGTTAAAACTCATACTCCAGCATAAAGTTAAGAGTATGTCGGCAAACATTCTTAAATGAAAGCTCAAAGAACACACTAAAAAAAATTATGGAGAAATTAGTAAGTGGAAGCTAACCTATAATGAGCTTCTTATTTCCTTGTACAATATCGTTTCCAGCAACGTTCACTAGGGAGAACTTCAAGTTTTTTCCAATATCAATGACTTGATTACAGTTTTCAACTTTCTTGAATAGCGTCTTGATTGGAGGCTTAGTGGCATGTTTCCAATTAACTGATCCTGGGGATACTTTATCCAACACTTCCAAAAGAACCCACCTTCAAAGGAGTATAAATAAGATAAATTGGCCAAGTCAAACCTCATTAGAAGTCTAGAAAAGGCAGAATAGGACAAGAGGCTCACCCTTGTCTGACATCCTCGAACAAATTATTGACATAAGTTGAAACTCCAAGACTATTAATCCAGAGTCGAAAGCATCTTTCTTCCCTCGAAGTTTCCAAGTCATCATCTAAAACATGAGTGAGGGAGATCTTCTCTGTATCAACCTCAGCAGTAAGACCATTCCTGCAGAGCCAAGTTACAAACTCTGACAAGCATTCAACAAATGCATGTAACAAAACTGAATCATGGAACAGATTAATGAAAGAGCATCAAAGCAACTCTATCACTTAGATCCTGAAAAAATAGATAAGAGAACAGAGCAAAAAAAAAAAAAAAGATCCTTGCAACAAATTTGCTATGTTCATCACAAAAAAAAAAAATTCAGCAAAACTTGTTAAACATGAATGTAAGACGTGCAAAGATGATGAGTGTCATCAAACAAAGCACATGCCAAAAAGAAATGTTGATGTACAACTAGCTCTTGGGAAGGTATGTTCAATACCACCTCCCTTCTCTCCTCCCAGAAAACTCCAAAATGATGATGATGAAACGAATTTGCCATTCAGTCAGCAATGTGTGTATACCAGCTCAAGTTCCATTTGGCACATTAACTATGATGACAGAGTCAAAGCTATGGAGTACTCCACAAGGGGCTTTAGGAGTGTGTGTGAGAGAGAGAGCACTCTCATAAGGTTAACATTTCTAGCAAATCTACCAACTAAAGTCTCCATCAATAAAAAATGTAAGGTAACCAAGTTCTATTAAAACACAGCAAGGGGGATTATGTGTACATAGTATTACCAAATAATAGGGAAAATGAAAGAACCTTTAGCTACAAGTGAGAGACTCAATTTCAATAACCTGGCATCAAAAACCTAAAGTTTGGAGGCAAATGCCATTGAAGAAAACTTATTTAAATACCATTGAGTAGGAGATGGTTCAAGCACTAATGATACATAAATTTTTCCACAAAAGTGGCAAGGATATCCAAATTATTAAGTCTAAACTTCTTTTCTTTATGTTGGGCCTAAACTTAAATATTCTAAGAGAAGAAAATGGACATGTAGAATAAACTATGCTAAACTAAATTGTTTAAAGAAAGTGCATGAAAAGAATCACCTGTGCTGGAAGATCTGAGCAACAAATGTAAGATTCAAATTTGCTGATCCCTCCACAATATCCTTTGGACTAATATATTTATTGCAATCTAATTTCCCTGCTTGCTCCACAATCAATTTTGCTCTTTGAGTAGGATCTTTGGTTTCCAAAGTAGATTTGGAACTATGTTCAGGGGCAAGAACATTTAGTAAATGAGCATAAGCTTCACCATCCTGAAAATGAAACATGTCATTTGAACATTAAGGGCGCTCCAATGTGGGAAAACATTATAACCAACTTGTCTCTAATATACCTAACACACAGAGCTCTACAGAAAAACCACAAACTCTTTCACTGTATAATTTAAACAAGAAACTCGATGCCTTGCAAAAGATGTTAAAAAGAATCTTCACAGTAAAACAGAGCACTCTTTGTTCCCATATCCTGATGAAGCTGCTAGAAGCTTGAACCTGAAATTTTAAGCCTGAATAATTTCTTCACTTTATACAGATGAATTTTAAATTCAGTTGTGCTACTATCAGCTCACAGCCTTACAGAACCAGAACATTGCCTAAATTACAGAAAGATTTTTACTTAAAGGCAAGGCCGGGAAATGTTGCCCCCCTAAAAATTATTTTCAGAAAAAAAGCCCTTACGATTCAGTTCATGCCATGCGTTTACCCAATGCCTGTAACAAGGCTTCCACCAAAGGCAAGGCACATACGAAATGAATTTACACAACCTTTGACCAGCAATTGGAGGCAAGCTGTTTCCTTCAAATCTCAAAAAATACTTACTATACATTCTATCCCATTGGAGTGCCGAAAATATACCCAGAAAAATGGCTCAGCATATTAAATGTAAAAGTTTAGCAGCATTTTCAACCTGGATATATTATTTAAATAATTCCACCCGTTCACAATATGTGCCAAATTTTTTTACTGCTGCAGAGAATAAAATTCCATTATGCCCTTAAAGAACATGATGAAGTTTGTTCATCATATATTAAGTTACGAGAAACTTAATTAAGCTCTTTCACCTAGTAAGGAAGACTATAAAAGGCTGAGCAAGAACAAAGTTGCAACATCCCTAACAAATAGGAAATAGAAGAGAAGTAATTACATCGGAAAAAATATCTTAACAATTAGGAATAAATGCTGCTCGGGCACTGGTCATTGTTCCATATATAAGAGTTCACTCCTCAGACTACAATACAAAAAAAGAATATGGAATTTAGATGATAGGAGGTACTCAAGGAATACAGGATAAGCAGCCTATACTTCAATGTCCACAGATATCTCCCATAAGAAGTTAGATTCATCATAACACGTAATCGAAGACTAAATAAAATGCCTTCGAAAATATTCTCTCACGCACCTAGCAACCGTATTTGCAAAAAACAAAACTGCTTCCTGAAACAACCTACTCTTCCTCCTAATTTTCGGAGAACATCCAGCTAACTTCTTAATCACCATAAGTTCTGGAATGCTAGATTGCTACAAAAACTACTCATTTTGAAACAGGAATTACCAATGGAACACATACTTTAAGTAGGGTATAAATGAGTTGAGATGTTTAATCGATTGGGTTCAAGCTCGGATAAAGCTCATTATGTTCATTTATTTCATAAAGCTGAGCTTGATCCGTTTCAGAAGCTCATAAAGATAATGAGCTTGAACATATATATATATATATATATATATAGGGGAGGGATCCAATGAGAAGAGTGCTTAAAATAAGAAGAATAAGAAGAGATCTTAGCCATTCAAATGGTAAGATCTAACACTAGAGATTTCATGTAAAAAAAATGGTTACTATAACAATAAAAAGTAGTCACTATAATAATAAAAAGAGTAAATATAATAATAAAAAGAGCCATTATAAGTGAAAAAAATTATTTGGTCACTATGAGTATATAAAATATCATCCGTTGGATTTAGGAGATGAAGAGCCAAGATGCCTTCTCATCCTTCTCATTTTAAATACCCTTCTTATTTTAACTTTTACCTATATATATATATATATATATATATATATATATATATATATATATATATATATATATATATAAGTTCATGAACAAACTCATTTATTTATGTTCATGAATAAGCTCATTTATTTATGTGCACGAAGATTATTCGCACATTATGTTTATTTCAAGTAATTAGCTTCTTGAGTAAATAGTAGACTTTATAAACCTTCACTTTTAATTATGTAATTTTAATTAGCGCTTATTCCGCTAATTTTGAGAATTTTAAATGTTAAAAATACAGAGTTTGTTTATATAAAAAGCTTGTTTATTAATAGCTTCAATTAATAGATGAGCCGTTTACAAACTGTTCACAAACACTTTACCTACTATATGAACAGTGCTTGAAAAGATTTTGAGCTCTTTTGAAACCTCAGGATCGAGCTTGTACTCGCTTAAATTAAGTGATCTTGAACATGAACAGGGTAGTTCTCTGATCATCTCAGCTCATTTACACCCCCTAACTTTAAGTTCAGTGTATAGGAAAGTAACTTTTGTGGTCATAGAAGAGCTCACCTTCAGATCAGTGGAGAAATTTGTCACCTCCTTTTTATATCCTGCTTTCTTCAGCTGGAAGTTCATCCATTTCAACAAGATCTTATCTGGAGGCAAGTTCATGAGCTCCTCCACATCCTGCAAAACGTTTTAAATGATCAAGAACTTGCTGATTAGCTTCTATATGTACATATATATATCCAATATTTAAAAATGTCAAAGATGCTTCAGACCTGATTATCCTCCACCAACTCCACAAGTTGAGGTGTCTTCTTCAAACTGAGGTCAGATAACAATTGAATCTGATTCCCATAAAAAAAAACATGAGTATTCCATTAATCTATCGTTACTGTACAAATCCTAATTTTGCAAGACACAAATCCAATATGAAAGTAAGAGAGGCTGAAGATCATTGATGAAGAGAAGTAGATTGAATACCTTAATAATTTGAGAAATCAATCCCATCACCAGATGGGGCTACACAATGACAACTAAGTGTATCAGCATTAGTATACTTCATTAAACATACTGAGGAATGCAGCATTTTATTGTTAGCAACTTACTCGTCCCTCCACCAAGTCCTGTGTGCCAATGTTAACAACTGTACAACCAATAGCCTTTGCAGAATTAAGACAAAGTGTATGATTCTCATTTCTCTCCCAAGGGTTTTGGGTTTTTTTGGTATTTAATGCTCTTTCATCTATCGTCCCAGGAACAGCAAGATTGATCAACTTACTGCAGGAAGATGTAATATTTAAAGCTTTCAAGCAGATAATAGGCTAAGGTAACAAATTACAAATCATTGTCAACTACAAACAGATGCAAAAAAATAAAAAATCCATGAGCCACAAGTGTATACCAAAGAAGAATTCCATTTTTAACAAGTTCGAATAGCTGATTTGTTTTTGGGTCAATAGGTAGATATTTCATCAAGAACGGATCCTCTGCAAGATGTTCGTTGATATGTGTAACATATGATTCCTTCTCTGATTCACTAATGACATGGAAATGGGTAGTAGTAGATTGTCTGAGGATAGAAGATTCCCGTCTATAACCAGTACCTTTCCCACCAGCTCTGTCTTGAAAGTCAAGATATTCCTGTCCAATGCCATAAAAGCTTCAATTGTTTTAGCTCCCTACTTATTTATGACAATGCAACTCATTTAACCAACCAAGCAAACACAATAACAGCAAAATGTCCTTCCATATAGCACTTCGTACACCATAGACAAACATGTAACAATATTCATCTAGGGAAAATTCAGCACTACAAAAGGATTACATACAAGGGAACTCACCCTTAAAAAAGATTCGAAATCAATATCATGTGTTAAGTCAGGATACGAGTCCTCCAACGCAGCTCTAACTTCATCCTCCGTATACATTCCATTGATACCCTTAAGTTTTGCAAAAACTGGCGGCAAATCCGACACCATAACATGACCAGTTTTAGCTTTTAATGCATTAAACTGCGAACAAGCCCACAAAAATTACACCACTAATCAATCAATATCTACAATGATAAATCTCAAAACAACAACAACAATAACAATAACATCAAAAACAATAATTTCAAATTAACAATTAGAAGTCAAAGAATCCAAAACCTTAGACTTAAGGCTCTGAAGCTCCACTTGAGTGAATTTACTATGCAACCGAGGATCAGAAACTAGTACACCCTCATACCTAGACATTTTGGAAATGCAGCTTTCCCCTTTTATTGATCAATCTTTAATCCTATCATCAAAACTGCAATCAACTCAACATCATCAACTAAACAAAAATGCAACAATAATCATATGCAAACACCTTGTAATCAAAATCAAAACCAAAATCAAAATCAAAGAATAATCATAAAGTTAAAATTGATGACTACCCATTTCACAAAACCATTGGAAAAATATCAAAAAACAAACTACCCATTTCCAAATTCCAACACCAATCATCAAAAATTAAATGCAAACAATCAAACGCAAATACTTCATAAAACCAAAATCAAACCATACATTACAAAGTTAAAAACTTTGAATACCCATTACAATAAACGCAACAACAAATTCAAATCATAACATAAATCTAAATAATGCATGCCCATTTCAAAAAAGTTATCTTAAAAAAATCACCCATTTCCAAATTTCAATACCCATCTCAACAAACAGATGATTAGTCATATGAAAATGAAGAAAAATCAATAAAAAAAAATGAAGAAAAAGATGGGACCTTTGGAAAATGGGAAGCTTGAAATGGAAGAAAGCGAGAGAAAGGCGTAATGAAAGGGCTATAAAAAGTGCACCAGTTTTGTGTTTCTTGGAGATTAAGGACTCTCTTGTGTTTCGCATGACAATGGACTGGAATATATTATTAATAATAACTACTATAAAGAATTGAATTTATTGAAAATTCCAAGTTTTATTTGGACAATTTGAATATTTTGACAAAGAACTTTTTTTAATAAAACGGTTGTGATATGGGAACGTCGTTCCGACATGTGGGTGGACGGCGGGGGTGTGGGTGTGGAGTGGACGGAGTACATTTTGTTCGACTTCGACGTGTTTAGACGTTCCTTATTTTTCAAATTCCTTGCCTTTTTGGTCATTTGCCTAATACTTTATTTACATCACCCGTGAATCTCCAGCTACCGCCCGTATTTTATACATAAAATGCCAATTTTGTCCTTTGTTTATATTTATATAAGCTAAATGTATTTTCACTTTTATCGCTCAGTATCAGTTAATTTTACTCTGAGTTTTCGGTGATTACTTTCAGTATTTATAACTTTTACTCTCAATAACGTTTTATTTCTCACATGCCAAACTTTTCCTATTATTCTTCTTCTTTCATTACCTCTATTTCCTTCGGTACCTTCAATTCCATTTCTTCCGTTTCAACTCCTTAAGTTCCATTCCTTCAGTTCAATTTATCTATTTCTTCCGTTTCAACTCCTTGAGTTCCATTCCTCCAGTTCAATTTATCTATTTCTTCCGTTTCAACTCCTTGAGTTCCATTCCTTCATTTCAATTTATCTGTTTGAATTCCAACAATGTCGGATGAGGTACTGTTCTTATGACAATTTGTAATTCATTTCATTTTGTTGTATATTGAACTATATGAGTTAAATACGTGCATTTATATATATCATTGTATATTATAGTTATATAACTGTGTGATAAGTGTTAGTTAATGTAGAATTAGATGCTAATTAAAGAGAACGTATGGTTGAGACGTTTTATGGTTGTTTGTAACCGTAAGATGTAGACAATTTGGACGTTTTTAGGATATATTAGACCGTCCTAAGTGGACATTTAATGGACCACCACAAACGTCCATTTTGGAAGTTTTTAAATGCTTAACAAACGTCCATTTTGGACGTTTTCCTGCTCTTCACCAACGTCCAAAGTGGATGTTTTCTTGGTCTTCACAAACGTCCAAAGTGGACGTTGCTTAGGGCTTGATTAAATGTCCTTGTTGGACGTTTCTATGGGCATGAATAAACGTTGCAAGTGGACGTTCCTTAGGCATAAGTAAACGTCCGAATTGGACGTTTTTTAGGGTAGAATGAAAGTCCAAAGTGGACGTTCTTGGAGGGTGGTTTTTCAGCTTGTAAAAATTCTCTATTAAAACATTCCTAATTAACTATCAATTGTTATTAAAAATATCAATATACGAACATTGCTTATTGATGTTAATCACGTATTAGAGTTACATGTCTAATATAGTGATCTCTATATGAAATTTCAGGACTTTGGTGGGGATGGAATTGATCGTAGTGGGGTTTTCAGTAACGAACAAGATTTTGCTACGTTTATGGACGCTAAAGTATGGGCTCAAGAAGAAGCCATGAAATATGGATTTATGTTGGTTTCTGCAACACATAAACCTCAATCTGATGGTCGTGTGCATAAGTAGTTGTTTTGCGATCGATATGGAAAGAAAAAGGATCGAAACTTTTTGAATGCGGAGAGGTTTAATACAAAGAGAAAAGGACGCGGTTATAAATTCAGGATCAAAGCATTAGAGCGTCCAGAGCGTGATTGTTGGTATATCGAGGGTGTTCCAAAATGGGGGTTTCATAACCATGAGTTGGTGGTGTATCCAGTTGGGCATCGACAAGTGAGTGGCTTAAGTCCAGCTGCTAAAGAAACCGTAAGGGGAATGAGTGATGCACATGTGAAACCGAAGAAGATCTTAGCATCAATATTAGACCAGTATCCAGAAGATAACCCTAATGTGCGACACATTTATAACGAGAGATTTAAGATGAAGTTGGAAAACTCTAAGGAAGGAATGCAATCCAATAGATGTTTAACCAAGCAAAGAAATATGAATATGAATTTTGGTTTGATATTGACACCGGGACATTTCAACTGACTCGTGTGTTTATTGTGCATCCTGAATCTAGGTTGATGTTACGTACCTGGCCATATGTGATTCTAATTGATTCAACGTACAAAACAAACAAGCATAGATATCCGCTGGTTGAGATAATTGGGATGACTCCGAAAAATTCAAACTTTGTTATCGGTTATACAATCATGAAGGATGAGAAATCAGAGAGTTACTGGTGGGTGTTAGACAAACTGAGGCATCTAATTGGTTTTGAAGTGCACCCTAAAGTGATAGTGACTGATTGTGAGGGAGGTCTATTTCGTCCCATTGCGGAGTTATTTTCCCAATCGCGCCATTTACTTTGCACATGGCACATAAACAATTGTGTAGAGAAGAAGGCATACGACATTTTAAAAGACAAGAGGCGCATTGTTGATGTAAAAATGGGTAAATGGAGCAGAATTATGAATGCAAAGACAGAAGCGGAGTACAACAATGCAATGATACAATTCTGGGATTCTTATGCGTGGTACCATGTTCTGGTGCAGTATGTAGAGAACCAATGGCTGCCCATGCTGAGCGGTTCGTGAAGTACCATACGAACCAGTTCCTTCACTTAGGGAACAGGACGACATGCAGAGTTGAGAGCTCACACAGTTCCCTGAAGGACTGGTTGGATTCCTCCACCAGTGCTCTAGATACGCTATTTGAACTTTTCCACAAGCATTTACAAACCCAGCGACAGAACGTTCAATACAACCTCGAGCAGTCATGAAGTCGTCACGGCACTCTGTACCAAGAGTTCATATATAACCAGCTCCATAGTCGTGTTTCTCATTATTGTCTGTCATTGATTAAGGACAAGGTGGATCGAATGAGGAGGCTTGGTGCTACAGTTGAGAGTAGTTGTGGGTGTGTTTTAAAGGCTACACATGGTATCCCGTGTGCTTGTGCTATATATCGAACAACTGTGGAGAATTCGTCACTATTTTTAGTTGATATCCACCCGTTCTGGAGAATGTTAACCATTGGCGCACCGCATTTAGACTCCGACTACGTCGACCGATTCGAGCAAACAGTGAATGAATTACGGGGTCTGTTCGAGAGAATAACTTCTTCAAACCTTTCCCTAGTACGTGATGCCTCGTGCTACCTATATGGCATGTTGGAGCCTCAGGGATCGTACCTTGAAGAACTAAAGTCACTGACATAAACTCGAGGACAACCTTCACGACGTGACCAATGTTCATGGGAGTACGCTTATGGACGTGAAACTTTGTCAAAAACTCGATCTAGGAAGTCAAGGCAATCATCTCGTCGTTCGTCGAAATCTGTGAACATGCCTTCAGTAATAGGTAGAACGGATATGGAGAACTTCCCGTGCAAAGACAGAGTTCTAAGCATTATATTGAATTACGTTGAAGGGTGGAATGATGTCAAGGCTGATGGAAATTACGGCTTCAGATGCGTTGCTGATGCATTCACAATGGAGAAGACAACTACCCTCTTGTACATAGGCTCATGTACAATGAAGTGGTGGCGAAGTACTGCAAATACACTACTGTCTATTTCAACAAAGTTGATCTATCTCTCCAACATATTAATTGGGAAGGTGGACATTGTGGGGAGGATCACTGGATGGAGGTCAGCTCTGATTTGTTCGATATCGCCAACATTTACATGTGTGCAATAATGCTATTTGGAGTTGGTTTACATGAGTGTGCCTTTTACCCATCCACTATAGTATTACCTTGGCATTCTTCATCAGCGTACACTGCACCAGTTGCAGAATTAGCTATTGCACATTTGGGGATTTATAAACATTTCATTCAGTTACACTTATCCTTTGATTTTCCTGTTCCTCCGATAAACCGTTTATGGAAGGACATGCAAGATGACACTATTGCTGGGTGAGACCAACTCTATGCTCGGAGAATGGCAAATTGGAATGATTTAGCTAACTATGTACCTTGACAACTAATAATATACGTACTCAATATCAACAGAGTGCCAATTTCAGCAGAGTTTCCTCTGTGATTTGGACACCCAAGTTATCGACAATTCATTTAATAAACAATCCCAAATAGAATCAAGAACATCAGATCGTCCATCATATTACAGAATACAATATAAATCAATTACAATACAATGTTCCATTTCTTAATCACCTCCTCCATTTGTTCAACTGAAAACTTAGAAAGATCATTGGTAAGACCTTCCTTATCTGCAAGGACACCTTGAGAAGCCTGAATCATTAAGTTCATTCACTACATAAACACACAAGAAAGAAATATCAGTTTAGTTAGTAATTTATACATATTCAATGATAAATTAAGAGAATCAACTATTCGAGAACATACCACATCACCATCTGTCCATGGAGGCCAACCGTCTCCTACCGGGCGTACACCTGCATTCATAACGCATGGGTGTGAATGCAAGTAGTACCAATCAATATAATGCTTAATGTCAAATGCATCATGGTTCCCGGCCATAGTTGGAATCAATGAACTCAAATCAAGGCGACTCATCGTAGGAAATTGATCCCAAAACGCACTCACTATACATTTCAGCCATTCCACCTTGTACTCCTTCGATTTAGCTGAACACATGGCTTTTGTGGGCCACATTGGAGGGGGTGGGATAAACTGGATGAAACCAAGTTGGCGAACGCATCTCTGAGGCATATAAGGTTCTATGATGTCCTTATATTGAATAAGTCCCGTATATGATGTCCTTGGGCAATTAGCGATCGGATTAGGGCAATATGGAAACCAATCAACCTAGGATCGGGGACAACGAATAAAGTAAACAAACATAGAAGTTGAAAATGTACTAAGGTAATAAAGCAATAAATTAAATACGATGGTGTACCTCATGCACACTTATGGTGTCCAGTTGGCACCAAAATTCAATCAGTCGCTCCAGAGTCTTCTTCTCGGCTCGACTTCTCCACAACTTAGCCCTTGGAAATTGGGTCATAGCAAACTTCGGGTCTCTATGGGGCCGAAAAGCTGGGAAGTACTAATAAATCCAAGCTTGTAACAATGTCATGCACCCAACAATCTCTCGGCAATCAATCCGGCTGGCAACCCCCAACTGGCGATACATGTTCGCTAGGACTGCTGATCTCCAAGAGTATGTAGAAATAGAATCTGGCTCCAAAGCCTCATGTAGACAATGTTTCCTTACCCTATCTCCACTCTTATTTACGAACAAGGTGCAACCCAATGCCAAAAATAACCACGCTGATAGCTGTGTATCCTCTGCCCTGTTTGCTACGAGACATCTCTTGTATAAAGACATAAGTTTCACACCACCGTTACGGTAAATGCTCTCGGGATCTTGTCCTCCGAGGATAGCAAGGTCAACACATAGAAGTTCACTCAGTGTCGTGGAGGAGACATTAGTATAATCATCTACCAGCTTACCCTCTGCACGAACACCAAGAATAGCCTCCACGTCATGCAATAAGATAGTCATCTCACCGAATGGAAGGTGGAAGGAATTCGTATCTGGTTGCCAACGCTCGACAAAAGCAGATATTAGTGGCGCATCTATGTGATCGAACAACATACTCGGTAGAAAGAGAATGCCAGAATTCAGCAGTCGTTGTTGTATTGGACTTCCATCAAGCTTAGAACGAGCCCATTTATTGAGAAGGGAGCCCATCTTGTCACGGTTTTGACACTTCAATACACTGTTTATGTGCTCCTTCCTAACCTAAATTTTGGTTGTAAGGTGACCCAAAAATCTAGGAATCACGTTCCCATCGATAGGGCCACCATGAACTCCACCCTTCACAACCCAAGAGTCATCCCCCTTCTTCCTCTTACTACTCAGGCCATAAACAGTTGAAGAAGAACCCGATTCCGTTGCACTAGCAAATTTACCATCTACGCCTTTGCGCACTCTAACATACTGATCCCCTAGTTGTTCCTCCGGCATAGCACTAGCACCACCCAAATCATAGTTTGGAATATCATCATCATCCTGATCCTGATCCTCATCATCTATCACGTAATTATCCAAATCATCATCATCATCCTCTCTTGCCTCATCTACCTCATCTACCGGATTCTCATGTAACTGCTGCAACCGTACACCCTCTCTCTCCCTATGTGTAGAAGCTGAGATACCACGGGATCGGGGATGTCTCGGATCCGAATCACCCTCACCATGGATTTCAGGTTCCTAGTCCATTATATTAATGACAAATAATAAGTAATTAATAAATATAAATTAATACTAATTTAATATAAACATAATTTAATTATTAACAATTAAACAAAATTTAACTAATACAGACGTAATTATTATTAATATATACAAACATGTAAAATACAGTAGAATTACGACTAATTATACGTATTATTATTAATAAACAATAATGTCATTAATATAATAAATTACGAGTATTATTATTTATAAATACGTACTATTATTAACTAATTAAATATTAAATAATTATTAACTATTATTAACTAATTATTATTAACTATTATTATTAACTAATTATTACTAATTATTATTAATTATTAGTAACTATTAAGTAATAATAATTATTAATTTTATATGTATTATTAACAATAATTATTGCTAATTATTAATTTTATATATTAACTAAATAATATGTATTATTATTATTAATATTCGAAAAAAAATATATTGAGAACCGTGTGAAATACATGATTCTACCATGGTAGAACTGTCCATTTTGGGCGGTTTTACCTAGGTAGAACCGTGTATTTCACACGATTCTAATTATATTTTTTTTTGTTTTTGTTTTTCATCTTCTTCCTCAAACACAAATCGACCAAATTCAACAAAATCAACAATGGCGGAACAAACAAGGTATTACTAGAAATCATTATACTTCATTAAAATACATACAAATAACTTCAAATTAGTTCAAAATCAAAATAATACACATAAGAAACCATAAATTGCTAAAAAACAAATTAATACATACTTTTGATGATGAAGAACCCATTAATCCTCATAGAGCTTTACCCGCAACTCTACTTATTTTTCCACTCAAGCTTCGACTTGGTTTTTAACCCGCTCTTGACATGGTAAATTTTTGAAGAAAAAATTTGGTTTTATGAAAGAGGTTTCTTAGGAGAGAAATAGGTGTTTGAGAGAGTTTAAGTGAGTGAATGAAGGAAAAGTATTGAAAGAGTGAAAAAATAGGTTTATAAGAGATAGGAAAAAAAAGTACAATTAGGTGAATAAATGGATTAAATTAGGTCATTACATTTAAACATTAGTAAATAGGTTAAATTAGATTAGTAAATTAAATTATTAAATTAGGTTAGTAAATAGGTTAAACTAGATTAGTGAATTAAATTATTAAATTAGGTTAGTAACTAAAACGTTAAATAATTATTACATATGTTTAAATAAGGTTAGATTAAGTATATAATATATAAGGGCAAAATTGTAAAGAAGGTGTAAAATACGTATAAAATACGAATACAGGTGATAGCTGGATAATCACGGACGGTATTTAGCGATCCACTATTTTTACCCCATTTATTTTCACTTTGTTTTTACCCTATTTTTATTTATAAAGTTAAATTCTATAAATTTAATCACAAATTCTCATCATAATATAAGAATATATATATTTAAGTAGGATTTTGTGAATTCATTTCAATTTAAATTTTTTAATATCAATTTTTTATAATTTTTTTTCTTATAATTTTTTGTCTTATAAATTTTTTAATATCAAGTTTTATAATTTTTTAATATCAAGTTTTTATAATTTTTTAATAATCAAATGAGCCAAAAAATTAATGATAAAGGGAGTCACATCAGCTTGGGTAGGCTAACTTAAATGCAGTCCAAATTTCCCACCAAATTTTGGTGGGAATTTTCAAATAATTATTTTCAAATGATAATTTCAGAAGATTTAAACATGACCTTTTGGAGGCACAAACAAGACATAAACCCATGTACAAAAGCCAACAACTTTTAGTGTGGAAGTAGGAAAAAAAACATTCCATTAAATGACATTAACGTTCTCTTCACAAACCATGCACTAGTACATTAGATTTTGAGTTTTAGATTCCCTCATAAAAGCATCATTGGGAATGGGACTAAAACTTTCTTTTGGAATCCTCCATTCCAATATAAATTGGCCAAATATGTCAGAAGGTGAAAATGAGGCCTCAGATTCACGTTCATTTGGTCAAGAGCTATCTCTTAGAGGTTTTCTTCAAGGTGACCTCATCAATATGTCCTTGGAAAAAAAAAATCTGAAAGTCGGCCACAAGGCTTCAGCACAAAAGCAAGACACATCAGATGACAAATAGAAGACATAAATACACAACCGACATAGAGACAACAGGTAATACAACAGAGGTGTTCCAAGAGATGAGTGCTAGGGGCAAAAGAACATATATGAATGATGACCAATGACCAAAGGTTGTTATGCATCAACCAACTACTGCATCACATCACAAATCTAAAGCTGCCACATGGTTATATAGAACAATTAGCAACCCAATTCAATTGCAATAGATGTATCATTCAGAAACTATGGAAAAAGTGAAGAAAAGTGTTATTTTGAAGCAAAACATTAAGTTGTCCAAAAATTACAGAGGTAAAGTTGGGCAAAAGGGAATTCAACTAGACATAGAAGATCTTATGGTTGTTCCTTTGAAAAATAGGAAAAATATTCATTCATTGGCAAAGTCATTGCAAGTAAACAAGAGTAAAGTGCACAAATTTGTGAAGAAAGGATTGATTAGGAGACATAGCAATGCAATGAAAGCAAGCTTGACATCCAAAAATAAGTTACAAAGGCTTCAGTGGTGCATGGCACATTTAACCGATGTCAATACTTTGCCTATCTTCCACGATATGTTCAACTATGTTCATGTTGATGAGAAGTGGTTTTTTATGTCAAAGACAAGACAAATTTTCTACCTAGCAACTAATGAGATGGAATTGTATAGACATGCAAAATCAAAGCATTTTTCAAGACCAAGATTTTCGAAGGGTGGGACCTACCTATTTGATGGAAAAATAGGATGTTAGCCTTTCACACATCAAGTGGTATCATAGAGAAGAAGCATTCACAGAGAGACATGCACAATAGAAGTGAAGCCCATCAAGAACATCACAAATGAAGTCATAAAAGAGATGCTGATGAATAATGTAATTCCAGCTATCAAGTCCAGATGGCCATTGGATGGAAATGGAAAAATCAAAATCCAACAAGACAATGCCACACCGCATATACTAAGCATTGATCTAGATTTCAAACATGCAGCATAATCAGATGAGTTTGACATGGAATTGGTAGCACAACCACCAAATAATATTCTAGACTTGGGCTTCTTTAGAGCTATACAGACCATCCAACATGAGCAAGCACCAAGGACAATCAATGAACTGATTGAAGCTGTCAATCACGTATTCCATGTATTTCAATCAAGACTCATCAATCATGTGTTTTTAACTCTATAATGTGTAATGCTGGAAATAATGAAGCAACATGGAGGTAAGAACTACAATTTACCACACATAGGCTAGTAAATGTTGGAGAGACAGGGGTTGCTTCCAACTTCAGTGCAAGTACCAAGACCACTAATAGATGAATGTTTAACATCATCAATATAACATTACTTACAATTTAATGGCTTACCTATCATTCAAGAAAATGATGCAGATGGAGTACATATGAGTAGCAATGCAGCATACTTGGCATAAGAAGAAGCAGATGAGTCCAACTCACAAGACATAGAACACTTAAGGGAAGATTTACGCATTATCTAGTAAGTGGAAGAATTACATTAGTCATTCTACTTGTATGGATGGTATCAATATTTCAAATGGTTTTATGTCTAAGCAACCTTTTGAAGTAATTGACACTTTTGAAAGCATGCACATGTATTACAACAATGAATGAATTACTTTTGAAAACTATTTGTCCTTTTAGGAATACATTTGTCAACACATATACAACACGTGTCCTTTAGGACAACAATGTAAGTTATGCAACATATCAGTTAATGGTTAACATGTTGGTGGCATATGACATCAATAGTGACATAGGCTATCTACACACAAACAAAAAGTCATAGACAACTCTCTCATCATAAAGACTCCTTCTCTTAGATTGAAGATTCATTTCACATATTCTATGTGTAATAGCCTAGTACTTTGCCACCTACTATGCCTCATCAATAGTTACACATAAATAGGACTAGATTACTATCCAAATGGCCATATGGAGTACAATTTCAAACCCACTCTATCATCATAGAGGACATGTATACACCTAAATGTACTAATATGATGCAATCATAATCCATAAGACACAAATAGGCTATTGCTGAATTTATAAACAAATTCCAAAACAATACGTGATGGGAATATTCCAAAACAACACATAATGGGCATATAGGCTACCAACTTGATTGCAAAGCACATACATATCAGAAGGGAGCAAAAACAAGCCCTAATATGCATAACATTCACTGCAAAGCACACACAACCACTACAAACCCTGATCAGCACACCAACAACACAACAACATCCATAACACATAAACACCCCTAATCCTCTCCCCCAAAAAATAATCCCTAATGATGCACAACATCCACAACACAGCAACACCTCTAATCTCCCCCGCAAAAACCACGCAAAACAACACTCCTTAAACATGCACAACAACACCCAAAGCACATCAATACCAAAATACCCTCGAACACCTTGATTCAGACAAAAAAACTCCCTAAACATGCACAACAACATTCCCCCCCCCCCCCCCCCCCCCCCCCCCCCCCCAAAAAAAAAAAAACACTCCTTAAACATGCACAACAACACCCATAGCATATCAACACCCAAAAACACTCCCTAAACATGCACAACAACACCCACAACATAGCAACACAAAAAAACATTCGAACACCCTTATTTAGACCCCCAAAACACTCCCTAAACATGCACAACACCCAAAAACACTCATACACCCTAACCCCCCCTCCCCCCCCCCCCCCCCCCCCCTCCCCCAAAAAAAAAAAAATAACACTCATTCAACACTGCAACACCCACAACACAACAAAGCCACACCATGATCATTCCCATTAACCAATAAAACAAGCTAATACCAGATCAAATTACCGCAACATGCCAGACCAAGTAGCATAGCTCAAGTCAGACTATAATATATGAGCATGCAAGCAACATAACTCCATTCAAACTACACAAAAACAATGATATCTTAACATGCGATATCATAAACACGCGAACAACAACCGAATAATCAATGAAAGGAACATAGAAGTGTAGAGTACTTAGCTATAGTTTGGTGAAATAGAGGGACACTAGCAATTTGAACATGTCATGACTGGGTCTTATAACATAACTAGGAGGTACCTACTCTTGGTTTTCTCTTTCAACTCCATCATTTGAGGCCTCAGACTTCACATCACCGTCATCGGCCTTTTGGAGATTGAAATTCAAACCCATATCGAATTCCAAACACCCCCATTCGAGTCTCTTCTCGGCCCTCCCCCTTTGTCGCCGTCGGTATTCAAGAGTGGACCACACCTCTTGTGGTATCTCAGAGACAACCAGATGTGGTGGTGGGTGAATTTTAAAAGTTTTTTAGTGAATGGATAAGGGGAGTAAAAGTGAAGGAGTAGGAGCCATTATAATCCCCAGCAGTTTTGTTTGAAAATCACCTATTTTGAATTAAGTTTTGAGGACGAAACTTCTTTTAACAGGGGTAAATTGTAATCCTCTATAATTTTACAAGATCTTAATTGCATTTTATTCCAAGTATAATTTTAGTATAAACTAAATAAAATTTAATTTTACAAAATATGTATTTAATTGTTTACCTAAAATAATCATGAGATTTATTTTTTAAAAAATATTTTTTTAACCCATCATAAGCCCAAATTATACCCAACTCACTTTAAGCCTAATATTTATATGTAAACCTACCCTCTCAAAACCCTAATTGATTATTTACTCACAAATAAAAAAAAGAGAGAGCGAGAAGAGGGAAACCCTAGTAGCATCCAATCCTCTTTGCTGTCAGCCACCGCCATCTCTTCCTTCTTTTCTGTTCTTTTCTTTCTTATTTTTATTCCCTAGAATTCATGATTATTTTCAGTGATTAATTATATGTTAAAAGTGTTTATAATCATAAGTTTTATGAATTTATATATGTTTTACAGATTCTGAGATTCTTTATACATGAAATTATGGGTTAAATGCACTAGTTTCATTGTTTTAGGGTTTATAATCATATACAATTGGTTATTTCATGAAACTAAGAGTATTTTGTGATTAATCTAATGATTTTTTTGTTCAAAATAAATTTTTAAATTTCATGGGATATAAAATTTGGATTTTTTTTATTTGAGAACTTGAAGGATTTTATGATTTTATGTGTAATATATGATCCTAATCAATATACTATATATTTTGAACATTATAATCAACATTTTACAGACTTTTGGAAATTTTTCAGAATTTATAAAAGTAATTTTCATTATATTTGAAGGATTTAAGTCTTTGAAACAAAGGTTTAAAGCATTTACATGATTTTTGGAAGCTTTTTTTTTTATGGGTATAATTGTTGTAAACTTGTTAAGGTTTTGATTAAGGTTGCGTTCTTTGGTTTAGAAAACAATTCATAAGAGACGATCCGTAATTGTAAAAGTGGCAATTCGATTGTTCTATTCAAGGTACGTACAAGTTAAGAAAACTTTGCCTTTAAGAGCTTGATCTAGGGTAAAAGAAAAACTTGGTATCATGTTTAGGGAACCTTTTAGGTGAGACTTTTTGGTTACATATTTGAAAAGATTCATGTTCTTTATTTAGAAGCATGATTTGGTATTGTTGATGAGTTATGTATTATGATTTGTTAATACTAATCAGGAAAGGATTATGGATGAATCTCAATTGATTCAAGTGGAATTAATTTGCCAATTAATCTACGAGGTTTTTTATTATTACTCCTTTATTACTAATTGTATGAACTGATTAAAGGTGATTTTCAAGTCTTAAAGACGAGGTTAGTTGACTTTGTTCAACAGGTTTAAAATTTGAGAAGGAAATCAAAGGGTTGAAATTTTAATATAAAATAGGTTGATTGTGTAATTGTGATGTTTTACATGTGTGTTCTTTGATGAATTGGAACCCAAGTGTTAAACCGTAAATCACGTAGAGTATTGACAATAAGGGGTTGGGGCTTCACAGGATATTATCCGTGCCTTTTCTTAGAGGTTGTGTGATCTACAAGTTTCTTTTATAAAGTTTTAAACTTAAAATTGGGGTTAGTTGAGATCTCATCTAGCTATGGTGATAGAGTCGTGCCTGTTTACTATATGGATTTATACTGTTTTTGATGTCCTCTAACGAGAGTGCATGGATTTATTTATTTATTTTAATGTTCCTGATTGGGATATGGGGGGACAACCTTGTCTATTGCTTAATCTAAATTATTAGTTGATTAAACAATGAGTTAATTTGAGTAAATGATTGTGTTATACGAGCAAGAATGCCATGCATTTACTTTTATAAATTATTACATTTCTTTTGTTTTTCGTAACCTATATATATTTAGTTTTGCTATTGTGTGTGATCTTTTGGTCATGACCTTCGTCTTTCAATGACCCTGTAATGATCCAATATTTACCCTTGTAATTTTGGGGAGCAGATTTCTAACAGGTATCACAGGGATTTTCATGCATTAATGGGATGAGTGGAGATTAATTTATTTTCCTTACTTTGTTTGACTTGACGTTTTCTAGATACTTTGAAACTGGTTTGAATTTGGTTTGATAAGTGTTTCATATATTTTAATAAGGATAGTAATGATTTATGATTGTATGATTGATTAAGTTTGACATTTTGAAGTTTTATTTGAAAGTTTTATGTTTTTTCGTTGTAAAATTATGATTTAAAGCCGTGGCGGTAGCACATTAGTAGTTCTCTCAAGGTTTTGGTTTTCGGAAAGGGGAAATTACTGGGGTGTTACAACCATATCAAGAGGAGGGATTTTTGGACAACGTACCGGAGTGGTATGAGGAGCAGGAGAAGATCTACCTATGATGAAATTCGGTTCAATTGGTGGAGAAGGGTGAGTCTCTGGAACAAATTTGGACCACTCCCCACAAGAGTAAGTCCAATTGGAGTCACACATGGTGGGATGCTATAGAGAGGAGTAGCACCACATCGAGCACCACAACAATTCGCAACGGAGATGTTGCGAAGTAAACAAACACATTAGAAAGACACCCAAAAATGATCAGTAAGAGACTAGGAGAATTTAGGTGTATTTTGTTTTCAAAGAGGCTGAGAGGTAAGGAGTAGATCTAGGGTTTTGCTTCGGTACGAAGGTGAAGGGACAAAGGAGACAAGGAAGACTGAGGGACAGAGACACAAGAACCATTGCCAAGTAATTAGGGTTAGTAACTTTGGGTTAGTAAAAGGGAGTGAGTGGTATAAACAACACGAAATTACATTAGTTAGGTTACTAATGGCCCAAAACCATGCCATAAAATGAAATGGGGCAATATATTAGGGACAATTCAATATGGAAAATGGGCAAAAATTTGGAGAATGAGAGAATAATTAATAATAATTAATGGGGGTTCTCACAAGGCTATTTTCTCTTAAGTTAGTTTATAAAAGTAATAAAACTATATTCATCATTATCATTTTACCTTATAGTAAGCTTAAGGGTTACAAATTTCAACATTATTATCATTTTGCCTTATATTAATATCTTTTGAACAATTATACATATATTCATCTTTAATTGAACACTAGTTCTTCAAAATCCACCCTAGTAGAGTAATAGGTGAAAGTCAAGTCTGTATTGATTGTTTAGTAGACTGAATTCTAAACGCTATCTAATGAAAATAAGTGCTTTTTTTTTTTTGTTTAAAAGAACACAAAAATCATATATCTCTTTTATTTGGTAGGCTTATGACCGTAACATCCAACCAATTTCAATTCTAACTCTCATTTAGGGCTGCAAATGAGCCGATTATGCTCAAGCTTTTAACATTTTTTTTGTTCAAGCTTGACTTCTTAGGTAAAGGACTTGCTTGAGCTTATCTTGACCTTGTTGGTTTGTATTTCAAGCTCGATTTCAAAGAAACTTCAAATAGTTTTACAACTCAAATTTTTTTCCCTCCAAAAATAACATTAAAAATTTATGCCATACAAAATTCAAACTTTACAAAATGATATGTTCTATAATTAAATTATAATATTTTTATTTAGAAAAACATAATTCTTACATTATTTTGATAAATTATATACTTGCTTTCTTTGAGTTGTAAACGAGGGTATTATTGACCTATTAACAAGTCTAAATGTCTAATGACTTGTAAACAATTGTTAACAAATAGAGCTGTCAGAATCAGACCCGACCCGACCCGATAAGTTCCCCGAAATCGACCCGGACTCGACCTGATTATGACCCAAAAAGTGAGACCCAAAAACCGACCCAACCCGACCTGAAATTAACCCAAAATCGATTTGACCCGATATTTAAGGACATGAACCCGATCCGTGTCCGATCCGTTAAGGACCCGACCTATTATAGACCCGACCTATTAAGAACCCGACCCGTTTCAGACCCGACCCTTTACAAACCCGACCCGTTACAGACACGACCCGTTACGGACCCGACCCGAAGAGAGCCCGAAACCGATTGAAACCGACACATAACCGATATAACCCGATTTATAACAACTCGTTACCCAAATTCACTGTATGTATTAATAATCTGTGTATACGTTTTTACCTAATATCTAATAACTTTGAAACCAAATATTTTTATTAATTTAATTATTTAATAAGTACATTCATGAAAATAAAAATTTTAAAAGATTTACTAAATATTCAAATAAAAGCAAAATCATCGTGTCTATGCCTATAAAAAGTGAGATTAGAGTCTTCCAATTTAGGGTTTTATTGTTTCATAAATCTCATAGACGTCCTTCTTTTTCCAAAATGACAATCATTTTCCTACTCTTTAAATAACAATAAATAAAAAAATTAAAATATAGTTTTCATATAATTCCTCTATTTATACCAATGTGAATATATGATCGTTTATATGTTAAGTTGCTAAATATTTATTTATCTCTACATTTGAAAGTTAATCTCTTATTCTTTTAAGGTATCAAATTCTTTCCTAATCATCTATCATCTATATTCGACAACTAAATAGTAATACACATTGGTATAAATAGAGGAATTCTAGTCTATTACAAGTTCTTATGTATATATAAACTTAACATCGTATGTTATAGACTAGTTTGATAGGATAATACACATTTAATGATCATTACCTCATAAATATTTTGTTTTTAAATAACTTATCGACATCATCATTGTCCAATTTATGAATTAACCATCATCATTGTCCAATTTTATCAAAACCGACCTTGACCCGAAATAACCCGCTATAACCTGTTCAGGAATCAATCTGATTTTACTAGAACCGACCTTGATTCGAACCCGAAATAACCCGCTATAACCCGTTCAGGCACTAACCCGATTTTACCCGAATCCAAAATAACCTGTTATAACCCGTTTAGGAACCGACCCGATTGTACTAGAACCGACATTGACCCGAACCGAATACAACCCAAACCGACCTTGACTTGAACCGAATACAACCCGAACCGACATTGACCCGACCCGAATACAACCTGACCCAAACCTGACTTGAACTCGACCAAGCAAATAACCGATTTAACCCGACTCGATAATGACCCAACCCGAACCCGACTCGACCCGATAGGCAAAATTGACCCAATAAGAACCGACCCGCGATGGGTCAACCCAGAACCGACCCGTTGACCCGATTTGACACCCCTGTTAACAAATAGTAACGAGTTGAAAGCAACAATGTTAAGATTCATCTAGTAACAAGCATCAACTCATCGAGTTAAAAACCGACTACTAATATAATATGAAAAATCACTAAATACTGTTGAGTTGGTATCCACTAACGTCAGTTTCTATTAGAGGTGCGCAATCTATTCATTGAGTCAAAAATTTTCCCATATTGAACAAGACTGGATGAACATTCAACTCATTTACACACATTTTAATTTCAGAAAATAATACATGACCATTTTGATGATTGTCATTCTATATAAGATTTTACCTGGGGTAAATTTTTAAAAATTACATCTGGATGTAGGATGGACACGAGTGTATGACCCAGCAAAGTAGGGTACCTTATCTCTTTTACAGTTTTACTTCGTTGTTGGGTCAGTAAAATTGTTATGTTTAGCTGCCTGCTGACATTTACAAGCATGACTTAACTGCTCTTCTTCTGTGTGTGTGATGATTGAGTATTGAAATGTGTTCCAGTTTTAGAGTACAAATGGAAAGTGAAACTTTTCTGTACTGATAGTTGGTATATTCAAATTTACAAAGCCTGTTTAAAATCAATAGTTTACGGAATACTTGATTGTGCAAGCCATCAATTACGCGATAGGCCATGTTGATACTATGTGATCAGTGTTAGTGATTACACATATGACATTATGATGTACAGACCATGTTCATCAACCAGGAAGTTTGATTAAGATACACTTCATTTTAGTGCAATTAACACCGGATCTTCCGGGATAAGGTCTTTGTTTACAATGAATTTTTAATTGTATTTTGGATCAACTTTTGAAGAAATAATGTTGGAGTTCATCTTGTTGATCACTCACTTAACCTTTCGGTGTACTATTACAATCATTTATCTTCCATCATACCTGCTAATCTCTGTAAGAAAAATGGATTTCGCAACAGTGTACTCTCCTTACTGCACTGCAATGTTCTCAACTCAAAGAGATCTGTTTCAGAACTTGATCAGCTCTCTGATGTGGTCTTTGCTGTCAAGGTTGTGTTCCTCAATGCAGGTGCACAGCAGGAGCTCACCAATGAAGTACAGCCTTGGATTCAGGAGCTAAAGGATATGTTTTATGAAGCTGATGATTTGTTGGATGAGTTCGTTACGGTACCCTTGCTGAGCAGAAGCAACTCTTAGAGGGTGGCAAAATTTCTGAAGAGGTGCCGTCTGTTTTTTTCTCGTTTCAACCTGATTGGTATTGCTTATGATTTGTCTCAAGGTGTTGAGAAGATCGAGAGAAAGACACTATTGCTAGTTATGATGATCAGTTTGGCTTAGGCCTTGACTTCTTAACCATTAGGAGTAGGGAAGAAACACATGCTTTTGTTGATTTAGATAATGTTGCAAAAATTGCAGGTATGTTGGTTGATTCTGATGCTCACCATGGTGTTTCATTCCTTAGTATCATGGGAACCAGAGGATTGGGCAAACCTGCTCTTGCCAGTCTGGTATTCAACAATGAAAGGGTTACAAGTTCATATTCGTTGAGGTTGCGGACTTGTGTCTCTAATCAAGATCAGCAACAGCTTGAAGTGAAGGAAATATTCAGCAATTTTTGGAGATCGTGAATGCCGCTGAAGTACGATGGCCCCACACATCAGATTCGAGTTCAACTTATGGAACGAGTAGCAGGAAGTATGTTTTTGCTAGTTTTGGATGATGTATGGACTGAAATCTTGATCAATGGTTCATGTTGGCAAAATTTTTTATGGCAGGTAGGAGGGATAGTTGGATTATGGTAACAACACGTTCCAAAGACACAGCAAAAGTTATAGGAAATGGTCCTATATATGAGTTGCAAGTCTTGTCCGAAGAGAACTCCTGGTGTACTGTTTATTCAAAAGGAGGGCATTCGGACAAGCAATACCCCGAGATGACTTGACAATAGGCAACAGATTGTTAAAGTATGTGCTAGGGTTCCTATTGCAATAAGAGTGATTGGAAGCCTTCTATAGTGTCTAGGAAAAAGTAATTGGCTATATTTTCTGGAGGTTGGATTAGCAAACATCTGAAGCTGCAAAAATAACACTGCAATGCTGTTGAAATGGAGTTATCATCACCTAGAACCTTCGTTGAATAGTTGCTTCAATTATTGTGCATTGTTTCCCAAGGGTTTTGAGATAGAGAAGGGGAAATAGATTAGCCATTGGGTAGCACAAGGGTATGTTGTCCCATTAGATGATAGCCAAAGCATTGAAGATGCTGGTGAAGAATACTTTTTAATTCTGTTACAATGATGCTTTTTTCAAGATGTACACATAGATGAATATGTTGAGATTGTCTCGTGTAATATACATGATCTCATTCATGATATTGCTCAAGAGATTGCAGGGAATGAGATTTGTGCGGTGAACTGTCACCAGTAACTTGGATGAAAAAGTTCGCCATCTATCCATAATGGGAAAAAAATATACAGCATACTCATTCATCACGGCTTGTGTTCGTTCATATATTTAGGTGGACAGGTTGGACTAGTTTTCCACATATCATTTAGTGGAAAATATGACCTACTAAGGGCGTTGGCCTTGAGGGATTCGGGCATTGAAAGTCTGCCGAATTCAATCTATAAATTACTACATTTAAGGTGTCTAGACCTCTCAGACAACACTAGTCTGGAAGTGCTTACCAAATCAATTACAAATCTCCATAATTTGCAGGCGTTAATGTTGAGATCTTGCATAAGATTGAAAGAGTTGCCAAAAGATTTGAGAAACTTTGTTAAGCTCAGGGTCTTGGATGTAGCGCAATGTTATAGGCTTATATCTGTTCCTTTTGACTTGGGTAAGTTAACTTGTCTTCACTCGCTGACTAAGTTTCCTGTGAGAATAAGTTTACAGTAATGCTCTGATCAGCTAGAAGGCCTAAAAGCTCTTACGAAATCGCTTACTTTTTTTTTCAAGGATTGTACTGAGAGAAGCCAATGTAATATAGTTTGTGTGCCTATAAAATGGGAGCTCTTTGTCATTTACAGTACTGATTACTGCTCTTCAGTTGACTAGTTCATAATTATCAGCAGCACAAAAACGTTTCAGAAATTGAGGGGAGAGCTAAATGCTATTTTGTTGTTGCTTTCTTATTGTTACGAGAACCAGTCTTTGGTGTATCGTGAATTTAGCATCCTCTTATGACTTAAGATGGAACCAAAGAGCAGTAGCACCTCACTCAACGGCTTTCTATCTAGGTTTGCACTTCATATTGACCATATTGTTCCAGAGATGTTTTTTTGCCGATTGTGGTGAAAAGGATCAGGTGTTTTGATCACATTTCTCTTTGAGCTGAGCTTCAACACTCAGCTAAAATACTTGTTCGGGTCTATGGCTAGTCCTACATCTAGATGGTAATCCATCATAAGTGTTCAGCAACCTCAAAATTGCTGTCTGCCATATACTGAGTTTCTAAACTGCAGATTCAACTACAATAAGTGAGGCCTTTTTCGTCCTGACCTTCAAACTGGCTCAAAGTTCTGGATTGAATTGTTTTCCCATGCATTAACATCAAAATACTCTGACAATCTGTAACAAAATTTCTTCACTCAAAGCTTCAGAATTGTGACCACAAAACTTCCCATATAGTTTCATTCTTTGTTGACCAAACTAAAGCTTAAAGCTCATATCCTCATCTCCCTTTTTAACCAACCACCACTCAAAGTTTTCCTCAAACTCGTCTGTGCTTGTGAAGACCAGGGAAATCTCAGATGTGGCAGGCTTGAATGCGATACACGACCCAATCATCAAAAGGTCGTACCCAATACCCAGTCAATAACAGAATCTGTAGTCAATTTTGATATATATTTGGGTGTCCAGTGCTTTTTGTATTGAACAGATTCAGTTATGATCTAGTCTAGTAATAATTCAGAAGGAACTGTAACCACTCAGCTCTGAAATTTCTTGATTTATAGAATTGTTTGCCTCGTTTTTAAGATTCTTTCCTTTGTTCCATTTGGTGTCATTGACCGACCTGTTTGTAAAAGAGCCTAATCAATAATGGGCTTAATGGGTTGGTCTCTTAAAGGGTCATGTTTTATTGGATTTTTAATGGGTCAAGTCGGGTCAATAATGAGTCTATAATTTTCAAGACTTTTAAACACTATAAGATAACGAATTATTTCCACTTACTTGTTGATGATCCACTACCAAAGATTGGAGATGATACACGTAAATTATCTCCCTCTATAGATAAAAACTATACTCTATTTGGATGGCCCGACTCGACCCGTTATATATCTCTTTTGGCCAGACCCATTTTGAATCTTCTTTGACCCAACCTGGCTTGTGACCCATCCCGGCCCTAACCAGCCCCAATGCATAGGTCTAGTACTAAGTAGGGTGCTAATTATGAGGTGAACATGGACGCACAAGTAACATCAATTGGATAGCACAGCAGCCTTTCCTTTATCGCCTTTGCTCAAAATTGCAAGTCATTCTTTAAGACTCCAAGTAAATACATCAACCCATAATCAGCATATAATTCTTTAACCATCAAAGTGAGCAACTTGATGTAAACAAAAGAGCGCCTAAAGTCCGTGGTTCACCAATTATTAGTACTATAATTTGGTCTTCCTTCAACATCAAGATCTATAGCATTAATGCAGTCAAGGTTAAGGAAAATAAGGATGGCCATGTTCTTTAAATGAACATGTTAGACAATTGCACATTATCAGGATCAATATGATTAACATGACGGACATGTATACAGTATGTATGTCGAGAAAAATTAAAACCTACAAAGCTGGACAAGAACTAAATGAGCTAATATTAATAGACAAGGTATTCAAAACCAATCACACATTCACTTACAATGCGTTCCAATATAATCTCAAAGAAAAAGGGTGGAATAAAAGAATTATGGAACAATCAAAGAGGTAATACTACTATTGGGGAGAATACCCACTTCATATAAGCTAGACCACCACCAAAATCCTTTCTTACAAGAACAGGACAAGTCCCCCTGCTGATGCTAGAATCAAGCTAGCCATGACTCGACAGGAGGCAGAAGCATCCATGGGATTTGACCCAGCGGGTGATTCACCAGCTTTAGTCGCATCTGCAGGAGCATCAGCAGCAGTGGGGGCAACATCTGGAGCCGGTGCTGGGGCAGGCATTGGAGGAATGTCCGTTCCAAAGATGGCTTCAGGGAGGAGCACCTTTTCAACCTGGTAGATTGCAACGGGTTCAGTAGAGAAAACACTGCTGCTAATCTTGGTGACACTCCATCCAGAAGTCATATGGATGGTGCCTGAGACATCGGTGAAGTTCAAGGTGTAATCGCCACCAGCAAAGGTGTTGACAGGCCCTACGCCACTGAGGTTCTTGAACTCGGAGAGGGAGTAGTAATGTGGCAAGGCATGGAAGAGGCACAACTGCTTAAGCTGGTCTTGGGTGAGGTTGGCCAGTGAAGGCTTCTTAAGGGATGAGAAGGCACTGTCCTTGGGTACAAAAAGGGTAATCCCTTCATCAGTGTTGTTTGCCTGGTTTTGGAAGGTTTCAAGCACTTTGGTGGATTGAAGGTAGCTTAAGAAGGTGTGAAAAGGGCCAGCAACACTTAGTAACTCAGTCAGGTTTACATAGGCTGGTGCCGGTGCCGGGGCTGGTGAGGGGGTTGGAGCTGCAACATGACTACCCTTTTGAGCACTAATTAATGGAGAACTCAACATCAACAAAGTAGCAGCAAACACAACTACCATAGTTTTCTCCATTTTTCCTGTTTTTTAGCAGCAGCAAATCTTACGTACTTATAGTTCACAGATTTGTCAAAAACTCCCCAAATTCCTGCAAATTGACCAATACCCATCAAAGATTTACATTCCGAAGTCAGACAATGAAAAAGATTACATTTTCAGCCAAATCCTTCATAAATTGATACTCGAACAACTAAAACAAGCACCAGAAACATAATAAGCAGCTAAGTTAAGCAATAAATTACAGATCTTTGCTGGTCAACTTAAACTATGAATCAAATTCACAATAACTCACAAAGCGGGTCAGATTCAGGAAGAACAAGTCACAATGAAGTTACATGCAATGATCAAAACAGAGCTAAGCTACTCAAGAAGTAAGCAATTAATCAAAAACTGAGTGAACTGAGCTCAATGCAGCAAAACCCACATTTCAAAAGCTCAGATATTTAGCTTAATATCATAATAACTGAACCAGAATGACCAAATTCAGCAGTTTTTCTCAGTTATAAGAGCAATGTACATCAGCATATAGATCTAGATCAGCTAATAGCCAAATATAACAGTAAAAACAAGCGTAACAGTTAACCAAGACATCAAGAAAAGCCAACAAATTGAAACATCGATCCATCAAAATGTGAACAAGTCATAAACTAGATTAGCATGATTTAGAGATGAAAAAAGAAATAGTAGAGGACTGAATACCTGACAAAGTGGAGTGCAGAGAAGGTAAAAGAAGTGAGAGAGAGACAGAAATGAGCTGCGATGAGAGTGTATTTAAAGGGTGAGTGTAATTGGCAGGTAAAACCTTACAAAAGTAGCTGATGAGCTGGGTTTTTGAAGTTTAAAAAGATTTGGTTGGTGCTAAAATAAGTGAAGGTTTTTTCCACTGAATAAAATATGAAAATGGAGATAGTATAATGGTATTTGATGAGTGTTTTGATGGAAAAAAGATCTAGAAAGTGTTGATGTAAGGTGGGATTTCCAAATCAACCCTCCCAGCTATTGTGGTTTACTATTGGGACTCCAACCTTGCACTCTACCCCATCATTGCCATTGTCCTCTATCTTGTCTATTGCCAAGTAAGTTCCAGGATATGTGATGCAAAATTGGATTCTTTTCTTAATTAATTAATTAGAGTGTTTATCTTACGCAAATAAGATCCTGCACCCGTCGTGCACTCGGTGTAAAACGCAGGAACAATATA
Organism: Dysphania ambrosioides; assembly: GCA_026401315.1. Classification (NCBI taxonomy): domain Eukaryota; kingdom Viridiplantae; phylum Streptophyta; class Magnoliopsida; order Caryophyllales; family Amaranthaceae; genus Dysphania; species Dysphania ambrosioides. The sequence continues at coordinate 1,662,334 of CM048672.1, forward strand.
AACAAAACGCAAAGTGTAGCGTGTAGTGGGAGACACGTCAGCATGAAAATTGAGTATTGAGTGAAAATATTATCTGGTAATTGGGAAATGCAAAAGTTGTACTTGGTAATTGGGAAAAATAGAAGTTTTTTTGCGGAAGTCACTATAGTGTATGATGTTTAATGGGACAATCTGATTTTTTTGCATCCGAAATCGTGACAAAAGAGATCGGCAATAATGTATGGGAAAATCACACAATACACGAATGAACATCCTATAAATAACCACTGAATATTAAACATTATAAGGATAAACATTTTGTATTATTGAAATGAAGCCAAGAAATTCGTTCAGACAGAATTTTACAATGAACATTATATAATCATCCAATGAACATTTAGTAGTACATAAATGAACATGTCATTATTATTCAATGAACATTTATATACTTGGGTGAATTAGTTAAAAAAAGAATTCATTGGGATGGAGCTTTAATTTGTAATTATAATGTATTGGGATTACTTTTATTTATTATTCAATGATTGTCACGTAATTGTAATATTTGATATTGTAAAAGTATTTAATATTGTAATGAATGAACATTCTACTGAAATGAATGAACATTTAGAATGAATACAATGAACATTTACTTACATTATAATGAACATTTAGTAACATTACTTGAGTAATTCTATTGAAAGTTTTAACAATGAACATTTTATAATGCGATGCTGAACATTTAGTAGAACAAAAATGAACATTTAGTATTTATCCAATGAACATTTATTTTACTTGAGAGAAAGAGTTCAAAAAGAATGCATTGGAACGGAGCAATAATTTGTAATGGTTATGTATTGAGATTCCTTTAATTTAATATTTCAATGATTGTTACGTATCAGTACCTATTTTAATATATTTAATGATTGTAATATATTTTAATATTGTACACGCTAGGCTAATGAACATACTAGTGTAAACGAATGAACATTAGGTATTGCTTGAATGAACATTATATATCAGTACAAAAATCTAAGAGATTGCATTGGGAAGGAGCATTTTTTTGTAATGATGATGCGTGAGTTTTTTTTTGTTTTTTTAATATCGAAATGACTACAACCGATAGCAGTTAGAGATCTTTTCAAGATTTACTTCAATATGTGAGATTTTCTAGTCATGCCTAGATATGACGGTTTATGGGGGGAATTTCGAAACTGCAAATGGTCACTGGGTTGGGGTAAATGGTCAGTGTATTATCTGACGTGTAAAAAGTAAACTGGACACTTGCGTTTTCTGTTATATTGGACTGCATTTTACACAGGATGCACGATGCGCATCGTGCACCTAGGTGCAGGGTCCATATACTGTTTATCTTATACTAGAGTATAAAATGATATATATGTTTTCTACATGTGTTGTAGATAACTTTGTCCAATAATGCATTATTTTCAACCAAAAAAAAATTGTGAGTAGATGATGATCATCTTCATATTTGGGTGACTAGTGTTGTGTGCCAAATTTACCTATATACTAAATGAATTCTTTAATAAAACTAATTTTTTAAGTGATGTATTTTTGAAAAAATGGTATGTGATTACTATTTCATCGAAGTAAATAATAAATGAATAAAAAGTAGAATAGTTTCTGTTTTCTTTTTTGATGTTAATAAGGAATATATTAGAGAAATAAAAAAAAAACTGAAATGCAGGAATCAGAAAACGAACAGCAAACACCGAAGGAGCAAAGCATGAACACCTCTTACGTCCTTATATATAAAATTCTTCAACTTAATAAGAACCCCATCTAAGAAGCAATTAGAAGGTTGTGTCACATCCCTTGTTAGCAAGTCAATCAGCAACCCGATTTCTTTCACAATATACACGCACTATTTGAACCATGCAATCTTCCATGTTAATAAAGGAGCAACAACCATTTATCAAGTGAGCACTCACCGCCCATATCTTTCACACAAGCTTGATTAACTAGTTGGATCACAAATTTGCTTATTTTTAATTCCTTAGCCAAGGCAAGCCCACAAATGAGAGCCATGATATCAGCCTCCTAGGCTATGCAGTGGACGAAGATTAGTAGTAAATCCGGAGACAAACCTATCCCTTGAGTTTCTTATTACTGCTCACCTTCTACTAGGCCCTAGAGCCCCCTTCGTAGCTCAATTAGTGTTTAAGACGTATCAATCTTTAGGGGAGTCATCCAACTCAATCAAGAAGTAGAATAGGTAAAGATATTCGACAAAAATATTTGGTTAAGACTTACGAATTTAGAGATAAAAACGTTTAAAGTCGTGTCTTGAAAACCGCAAAAAGTCAAATGGGACAAACAATTAGGGAAAGATGGAGTAAGAGACTGTTAGGCTATGTTGAAGTAATGCAAGCTATTGGTCATTAAAGCGTGAGAAATTGCCAAAATCCATTGTTTGTGGTGAGTAATGATCGTGAATAATACTCAATGCAAATTGAATGTGAGTTTACCATAAACACGAAGCGATCAATTACAAAACCTTGAAACTTGTGTCAAAAGTTAAAAAAACTAAGCAGTTAAAATTGGATGACATAGTCTTTGAAATAAAATATGAAATGTTGGAGATTAGTCAACATCACAATATCAAATCTTCTACTAAACAACATTAAATGAGTAGTTAAATTTGGAATGTGAATGTGTGTAGGACCATCAAATGATTCGGTCTCGATGTTTAAGGGTGTCGGCGGCATTTCTTGTTGAGTTTTCCAGCATTGCAAGTTACATATAGTTGTCTTGTTGATGTCGTTTGAAACGCATGGATGTTAGAAAATTTAAGCAATGAGGCTATATAAGTAGAGGAGGCATGATTACAGTGATCATTACTTACGTATTAAGGGCCCAATTGGCAATCCTACAAACTAAATTGGTTGTAAAATCAAATTCATCCTACTTATACTTATCTTATTGTTTTATTTTAAGCAAGACAATAAAAAAAAGGGGCTTAAAATTATTTTTCTTTGGTTTTCGTATTCTTATTTTTTATTTTAAAAAAATTAAGAAGTAAAAACAAAGTGTGAACACAAAGTATTATATACATAGATTACTTACAGTACACAATAAAGTTATTGTGTCTGTTAAAAGGTTACTTTTATAATAAATATAATAATATTATGATTTTCTGTGTGTATATGATACTTTATGAATTATGAACGAACTTGCCCATTAATTTTGTCTCTATTCTATCATCTATAATGCCCTTACTGTTTAGTTACTTGGTTCAGCCTTTCTAGTAATCCATGTATTAAAACCGTTTAATATGTATCTGTTGTATAGGTCGAGTTTTCATGTTTACCTACTCTATACATAGACATGTAAACTTTTTTTTCTTTTCTTTTTTTTTTTTAATGAAAAAGAGTATACCATACACCAAGATATATTTAAGAAGTTATATCTATTATCAATAAAGCATACCATTACTTATTATGTAATGCGCACGTAAACGATATACTAGTAGTTCAACATTTTTTTTGTGTGATTTTCTCAAAGTGTTGGTTCTTGGGTGGTACCGTTCTCAGTCTTTGAGTTAGTTTCTTGAAGTCTAGTCGGGATCCCTCGAATACCGAATAGGAAATCACAGGGATTTGTTCTGCAGGCGTCACAAAATTTTGTTCATACGTGAAACTCTAGAAATACAATGTCACAATCAATGTAGAAGGTGGTCTGGTTTTGTTAGCTCAAGATCATAAAATTACAAATGCTTGAACTGTTCAAATAAACAACATGCAACCAAACGCGATCAAGTTGACAATCAAAGAGCTTTGGCAGTGGTGCAACCTGGGTAAGATCCTCACTTCCTCATAGCCTCATTCAACTTGCAATGCAATATGAAGGTGAGGGAAAAGTTGGGCTTAGGGCACTTCTGTATCCAAGCATGGTCGAAATTCGACTCGGCAGCCCATAACAAACTCTGAGCCAGCTGAATTGCGAAAGAATGATGGGAAAAAGAAACTATTACATTTTCTATAAGCCAGAAAATGTTTTGAGTCTCCAAGAATCAAGGGTAGAGCAAAAGCAGAAAACCGTGCAAAGACTGCTATTCCTATTACACAAGAACATCTCTAAATATCTTTCTTTCTTTTTTGTTCTTTTCCCATCGATATGTTTGAAAAAAGAAAAGAAAAGAAAACAAATGAGTCGCCAAAACAAGTTTGAGTATAAATACTCATCTTGAGAGGATAAAACCAGAGCGGGGACTTGGAGATAATTTGATGAAATAAACTTGATCATGCCCAACTCATGTACTTAACCAATCTTTACGAATGTCAAATGTGTAATTGATCTCCAAGTAGCATTTGTTGTCATCATCAAGAAACTGCAAATTAAAAAGGAAGATAAGATCATGTTACAATTTTCATACTATTCAAGATATACAATGGCTTTTGTGGAATGCAACTGTGATTTTTAAGCGTCGTCCATAATCAAGCAAAAAACATTACAGCTGCCAACGGCCATTTCATCACAGCAATAAAGATTCTTGTAGCCTTTGTTAGGCAAGTTATTTACCCAATTCAGAAATCAGGTATAATGAGATAGCTATAACTTGGGAAAAGATGTTAATGGACTAAATAATTAAATGTGGTGCACAAAATAACACATACTGCCAAGTGAGATTGGGAGCATGGTACCCCAGGCTGCGACAACAAGAACATTAATGAAGATAACTCATTTCATATCCTTCACATGAATGTCTGTGACCATCAATGTGGTCCAAAGTAAGCAAGATTGCCGAGTGGAGGAGCCTAACAATTTAAAAAGTCTGAAAAATGTGACAGAAAAACAGTATATTCGAAGAAGGAAAGGTACAGGAAATGAAATATCAATTTGAAATCTTGGAATGATCCGAAAAACATTTTATAATGGAGTTAGAATAAAAACTTGCAGAATAATGTGAGTAATTGAAAATAATCTGAAATGTCCTCAAAACAGTAAATTCAAAAGTTGTACAACAAATGTATGCAAAATTATTAACACTGGATGAACACAAAAAGTTGCACGCATAAGCATGCAAAATATAATTTACTGATTGATACTGACCTTTGTTCTAGCAGTGTATGACCCTCGGGCAAAGTAACCAGAAGGGGTAGTCTCCTCTGGCATCTCATGTGTGTATGACTCCGCTTGAGGACTGAAGGTTCCAAGCATCTCTTTTGTTTTATCAACTGAAAATAAGCTCATTTCAGTCAAATGTTTCCACCATATTGATTATATTCAGATAAGCTGAAGAAAAACTGTAACAAAAGCATACCTTTCATGCCAGTTTTCCACACAGTATTAGTGTACTTGAGCCCGAGGACAATATTATGGTTAACCTGGAATGTAAATCTCAATTTATAACGGCTGCCTTCCTTCAAAGTAAACCATGGTGATTTTGGTTTTCCATCCTCTGGAATTGGAAGAAAGATGTCGGGTCTGTCTGTTGAGAGTATAGAAAGGCTTAGGATATTCACTTCTGGTTCTAGAGATTCTGCAATACACAAACACCAAAATGTTTCACAACTGGAAGGCCTGTATAAGCTTCAATGCAGTTACACTCAGAATAAATACAAATTGGGCTACAGTATGACAAAAAATAATGAATAATCCCCTTTCTACAAGTCAATCAACTTAATGCTTAAAGTTTGCTCATGTACTTACCAATTAATGATGAAGATGTTGTGAGTTGCAGTTGCTTTTAGATTATTAGTTTTAAAACTAATTATCATGTTGGACTGAACCTCCCCCAAAAACAAAAACAAATCACATCATTGGGAAAGTTAAACGTCATACATCAAGTAATCCATAGGAGAAGTTATGTAAATGATCTGGGCCTATAGCCCACTGTCTCTTTATTCATGCCAGGACCCTTCAATGCAAAGAATCATTAAGAAGGGATGAATCAGCAAATCAAGGTAAGTGCACTAAACTTTCCCATCTACACACTCTTATCCTTTTTCAAACACAATGGCTCAAGGTCCTGAATAAAGGAAGTTCACAAAATCACAAGCATGATACCAAATTCTCAACCCAAGTTAACTACCAGCAGTAAAGATTACACAAAAAATGGGTGTACTTTTTCCATTTGTTACTCCAACTCTTGAATTTGGCTTCCACTACCCGAGTAGGTCCATGCTAAAAAAAAAAAAAAGAAAACCAAAAGCCTTAAATATAACAGGTACCTGAGCATGAACTTGTGAATTCCTAGAAAAACATAGAATCGTCTAAATGACATGTCTAAAGATAATCAAAAGAAAACTGCACAATAAAAAACCTTGAGTAACATAAATTCAGCCAGTATTGAAGCACCAGATCCTCTAGGAATTATAAACTTATCTTTGCGAGAGCATATGTACTAAAACATCAATGATGCACTAGGATATCCTCATATTCCTCTTTTCTCAGGCTGGATCTAGTTTAGAAAGTCAACGTTACGAGGTACGGTTTGATGCTCCAAGCAGATATTGTACAATAAAAATAAAACTAGTCCCATTCCTAATGAAGCAATGCAGCCCCTCACTACCTTGATTCACAAACAACAACCCTAGGCTTCAAATAGGCTCTTTCAATTATCTTTATCAGTCAGGATCTTAAGAATATATGCAAAATTTACCACCACCCCCACTCCAAGTTATTCAATCATTGATGCTTTTGCTATCATTTTGTGCCCATCAGATTGATCAGAAGGCAAACCTAAAAATGGAGGCCAAACCATCATGGAATCTACTATTGACATCAACATAATACCAAAAGTTCAGCATTCTTGGGATATAACTAAACCATCGTCATGAAGCGCAAATTAGAACCTACACTGGAGAGCATGATACAAACACTAAGGAAGTTCTTCAACATTATATTTTAATCCACATAAACCAAAGCAGGAAAAAATAAAATCATGAAGAGTTATACCTCCAATTTCATCCAAATCAACACTTCCTAGGAGTTGTTCCTTCCACTTCCTCAAACTCTCATCATCCTGCATTCCCAATTTGACAACATATCCATCATTAATACTCAATCTTCCATAAAATTTAACAAAATTTAATACCACTCAACAAAAATGTGACAAAAATTTAATGAACTTATGGACATCACCTTATCCTTTTCTAATTGCTCTTTGATGGTAAATTGAGGACCCAAATCAATCTTATTCTCATAATCTTCCTCCTCTTGATCAGTTGTATAAAGAGAAGTCTCGCTCATTTGCCTCCCAAGTTTTTCTGTTTCCTCATAATCTGTATTCACCATCTCTTTCTCTGCCCCACTATTCTCCCCAATCTCCTTGTTTGCATCAAACCCCATTCTCTTTTCACACCAATCCAATTGCAATAAATGAACAAACACAAATGCAATTTTACCCTGAATAAATAAAGATGCAAACTTTGAAGAAAAAAACACACACCCAGATGACAAAACTGGTAGAATTGGATACCCTTTTCAAAGAAGGTATGAAAAAAAGTGGACGATGAAGAAGACAAAATTGTCAAGGGAGGAAAGTCAAAAGAGGAGATGTGGGGCTTGAAATTGTGAGCTTTGTCAATGATGAAATTGGGTTGGTTGGGTTTGAGTGGATCGATGATTAGAGAAAGGTTGGGTTATTCTTGTGGTGATCCGGAAGGAAGAGAGAGAGAGATCGTGAGGTGCACTAACAATCATGATCATCGTGAGGGTCACTACTACGTGTACTTTCTAACGAAAACAAACCCACGCACACTCTGCCTTAGATTGAGGCATAAAGAATTGTTGTCTGTTTTTGTTTTGTTCTCGAGTCTTATGTACACTCGTAATCCACCCGAAGTTCTTAATCTGAAGGGATAACTTGGCTGATATAGATTTGTAACGGGTGAACTTGATTTTATTCGAAATGTAAAATCTATGATCTGACTCAATCGAATCTGTAGTGAATGGCCAAAATCAATTTTACCCAAAATTAGTGAAAGACATGCGATTAATCCAAAGCCGGTCTGGTCTGAAATTGACTAAATATGTAAACAACTCGACCCAAAATTTTACTAAACTCATAAAAAAAAAAACCCAATATTGATTCAATGCAACAACTAATCAATAATGCCTAATTTATAAAGACCCTTAACCTATTAGCAATCGAGAGTTGATTTCACCCATATCTCTTATGATTACTATGGTATTAAATTCTAAATTTAAGATGTTCTTAAAAATTATCATGTTTTGAGTTTTGAAATACAAAATATTTTATGGATTGTAAAAATATTGCCCCAATTCTACCAATAATGTATGATTCTAGTGATTGAACGATATAATAAGGATTGCAATGTTAACAACATTTGATATAATGAATCAACCATTATGCAATATATAGATGCTAAGTGTATTATTTGACTAACATTGAAATGGGTTAAGAGAGTTATTAGGCGTTTACTAACCTATAGGTATTTGAGTGAACATGAAACTATTGTTGAACCTTGAATTTATAAATATGCTATCTTAAAAATACTAATTAAAGGTACTAAGAGGAGAGCACGTGCACAATTCAAAAGGGTGGACCATATAAGGGGAGTGAAAGTTTGAAAGAACTAGTGATTTTATTATGAGAGAAGTGAAAGTTCAAAGAAGTATTGCTCTATTAGGGGGAAGGCCGGGAAAAGGACTTTTGTTGAATTAGTGACTCCACTCTAAGAAAATCATAAATAGGAATCGAGGTTCCAAAGAACGAGAAACTATGTCAGGGAAGGGGAGTAAAGTTCCAAACTAAGATTCCAAGTTTACAAGCAATGTGAATAACGAAGTCTCAAAATATCCTTGCTAATAACTTAATGCTAACAAGACTCATGAACGTCAAATAAGTAATAAGGTATTGTAGTTTAATATTGGTTGGGGTGTTATTTGCGTTATTTGCTTGTATACTCAACAATTGACGTATATGTGTTTTGTTCTTTAAACCTATCTTAGTAGGGATAGACGCTCGACTCACAAGATATATTGGGCAAAAGATTTTCGACTTTAAAAAGAATACTTTTGCATGTATATCCTAGACTAGTTATACAAACTTTTGATAAACGTTTGCATTACATTCTCGATGCAATATATTATATTTAATAAACGTACTTTATTTCGAATTAAATTATTGATTTACAAGATTGATAGCAATCTCACGACTTAGTGACTAATTTAAGTTGTGGTATTGAAGTGACAACTTGTTTACCTAGTTTAGCTTTTCACTACATTACTAATCACTTTAATTAGTGATTGAATTTAGCAAGTTGTTACAAAAAATCGAACCTAAGAGAGGAAATTATCAATCATTGAAAGAGTAATGTTTAAACAAGCTAAGCTAAGATTGCCAATTTGTATAATTTTTGAATTAAACCTAGTGATTGAGCTAAAATAAAGCAAAAACTAGACTTGAAGCCTATAAATAAAGGTCGGGGTATGGGATTTACCACTCATTTAACACATGAAGTCAATGAATGAACATGGGGAGATAAACAATTGAGAACAAATTAGGGAAAGTCATCTAAGGACCCAACTACTCTTTCAAGATAGAGGTAAGAGCTAAAATCATAAATTACAACATATTGTCACTAGTAGAAAATCAATCAACTGCTTTGATATAAATGATGCAGTTATTTGGAATTCGAAGCACTTAAAAGATTGCATAATACCTAAAGATCAAATCCTGCGATTTTTCATAAAACTGCAATACTTGTAACTCACTATATATACTCTTGTTCTAGCGCATCCAATATCATTTTGAACACAAAAAAAAAAAATTCAGCAACACCCATCTTCTTATTCTCTAACCCTCAACTTCCCTAACCCTGAATCCCCATAACACTTATTCCTCCCACTCCCAATCCATCATATTTCCTTCCTATAACACATTTCAAGTACTACTCCTCTCTCCCACTCGTGTCTCCATAGATATGGCATAGTGAAGCTTTGGTCGTTGCTTTGGCCCTCTTGCTCTCCCATTTTGATTTGAAGAAGTCTGCATACTCCAAATTTCGGAATCTAAAGGTGTGTATATGCTCAACCCTAGTATAATTTTTTTAATTCTTTTTTCGTGATTTTTTCTACATCAATATCTAAAGACAAAAAAAACCCCAATGCCCATGAAAATCCTAGTGTGTTTCATTAGATTTGCATGCTATATGTTGTGTTTATAAAGGAATTAACCCTTAGAAATTGAATTTCATAGATTTTATGATGTTAGAGGCTTTTTTGGAAAAATAACTTGATAAACCCCCCCCTTTGAGATATTTCAAGTGTGTAGATCTTGAAAAAATACACAATTTAAAAAAAAAATTCACCCCATTTAGAGTCCTGTAGACAATTTTATGACTTGTCAAAAGTTTTTCGTGCTATCTCCAGATCAAATGAACCGTGGGCTTTAGGGGACAACATAGTTGTGTAGTACCTTAAAAAATATGGGGTTTTAAAAAAATTACGCCTTTTAAACTCCTAGGCTAAGAGATATGCCTCTTCAAATTTACTGAAACCTCATAATGCACCCAAACTCTATAAAGAAATAATTGGTTGCCCATTTTGAGTATATCAACTCGTAGGTCATGATTTTATGTGCCAAATCAAGTAGTTATTTAACCATATTGGATTTATATGCTTCATATTTGGTCATTTCTTAGTTGATCAAACATTTTGGTTGTTCTATCAATAATGATGTTTGTGTTTTGTTTCAACTAATGATCTATTTTTTTCTCAATCATTCCAGGCATTTCCACAAACAACGCCATACTTACCTTCTAAGCTAATGGAGATTAAGGAAAATTCTAGGTGGAATACTTTATTGCATCCTGACAAACCAAATTAGCTAGCTAGCACCATTAGGTTCAATTTTTAGGATATTACTTCAAATACATTAGATATGGAATTATGATTTTCTTAGCTTAGATTAGAATAGGTTTCTTGAAGATGGTGTAATTATATATAATATGTACATTATTAGCTTAGACTAGATTAGATTTGTAACATAATAATTTTGTGAGATATTAATTGTTAATAGTATTTAGCACTGGAAATCTTGTCTATCTATTATATTAAGCAGTAAGATTACAACTATTTTTCTGAATGCATGCAGTTCCTGGGTAATAATGACCCTAAAAAATTATTAAAATAATTGTTGCAGTTTATTGGAAACTGCAACATTTAAACCAACAAGTGCTGCAGTTTTCCAGAAAACCGCAACACTTGATGGTTCTAGATTTAAAAAACTTTCAAAAAAATACTACATATTTGTTGTGGTTTTTGTAGAAAATTGTAACATTTGAACTATTAAATGCTGCATTTTTCTAGAAAGCTGCAGCACTTGTGAGTTTTATTACTGTGTTAGAAAACCACATCACTTGTATATATCTCAAGTGCTTAAATGTTTCTCCTTAATAACCGCAACATTTAAGCATAGAAAACCGTATCATTTAAGTATTTTCCTACTAGTTTCTTATAAATATAAATATAATCCAAGTAATTAAATAAACATACATAATAATAAGAATAATTCCTTGATTAGAAATCCCTATTCTCATGGTCGATCTTTTAGGGAAATGGACAAGGTAAGGATTCTTTTTTTAATTTTAATATTTGGTCCTTCATTAATATAATTAAAAGTCAAGTATCCATGGAAATCAAGCACAAAACTAGTATTAAGACCTTACAAGTTCAACAATTCAACACCCATAATTTTAATCCCCAAATACATTCAAGTTTTTCATGAGTTTATCGAGGGTTTCATGCAAACCTAGAACTACACTACTCATAATCCATATAAGCCATAACAAAGGAAATTAAAGCATCAAGTAACCCACTAGAGAATTCATACACAAGTTCAAATAAAAATCAAGCTAAAAATATTTTAAGAATAAATCCAACATTCATCAACTATAAGCATGAATTAAAGAAAGAGAGACAAGTAGACAACAATGGAGTGAAAGATATAATAATAGAAGTTTCAAGAAAAAATAAAAAGGCTCTTGAATCTAGGGTCTACAATCACCAACTTGAGAGTTGCAAAACATAAAAAAAAAAAACAATGAATCTGGGAGTATTTTGTGCAAAAAACTAGGAAAGGAAAACATAAAACTAAGGTCTAATGCCCTATGACGGCCAAGCACACCCTTAAATACCCCCTCTTCTCTTTACATTAGGAAACATACCAAAATATTGTACTAGGCTTATGACTGGGTGCTTAGTTTGTGTTATGAGGGGGCGCTCAAAAGCTTGTGTGCCTCTCAAAGCTAGCTCAACTTCCTCTCAAGTTTTTCATTACCTAAAATTTTGTACCGAGTAGGCGCTCACTAGGTGTGAAGTGAGTGGGCGCTCACTTTATGAATTGTGGGGTCGCTCATAACTCCATCTTCAAAGTTGTTCATATCTTCTCCACATTTCTTGCTTCCTATAGCCTCTAAAAAGACTCTAGAGGAATTAATTAAGTTACACAAAAAATGGGAGTATTCGTACATAAATAGAGATGAAGAGAAGAAAAATGACCAAAATGCCTTTAAGGAGAGGGGTGAAGGAAAATTGGTAAATAAGGGTGTGAAAAGGTAGAAGGATGACCAATTTTTATTAGAAATTCTCTATAAAGAAAGAAAAAGAGTTGCATACATGCCACTGATTATCTCATAGTCTCTCAACAATCATCGTAATTCCTGTTTTCGGATAGGATCAACCCGTACGCAAACCCACTTCTAAGAGTTCAAACCATAACTACTTTATGGGTATAGCTGTTTAAGACCAATTGGCACTAGTTTGAATGTAACAATACTTCGTAGGTTTCTGTATTTTAGGAACAAGTAGCTACTTAAGTTATCTTGTTAAGGCCTTATTTCTTACATAGACAAATAGATTTATGTTTTTCTTGTAAAGAAGTGATACTCAAGTAAAGGTCATGCTAGGTTTTGGGAAGTATGAATTTAGCTTGGGATCAACTAATTTTATTTGGTTGGGTCAACTGTTTCATATGCTAGGTTTATATGTCGTTTCCTTCTCAGCTTGTTTCTTTCTACTCCTCCTCCTCCTTGTAGGACCCAGGGGTATATCGACAATACCCACAAGATCGATTCAAGATAATCAACCGAAGAATACATCCCAATCTATACAACCAATTTACCAAACCAAGATCTATGCACAAAACCAATTATGGACAACAATTATATAGACACAAATAATATGGAACTTAAATCAACAACACACGATATTTTTTACATGAAAAATCCCTTCGATGTGAAGAGCAACATGATACACACTAGCTTGGTCTACCATAGAGAAGCCACAAAGGGTTGGACCCATAACACTCCTATGTATCACTCGGCTCTCACCACTTATGTTGCATTGATAAAAATATTAAAATGGGCACAAATACGAATAACGACAAATTCATTTAGTTGTTAGTGAAATGTTGCACTGATATGAGATTCATATATAGATATGGATACGAAAAATGACAGATCATATGTGAATCCGTGCAACATAGGTCACGATCACCAATATTCGCTCTCTCATCCCTCTTATTTTTATTGTGAAATAGTACAATATCAAGCAAAATGGGCTAGTCACTATACATTGGGTGTAGATTGAGATTGTAAACGACAATAAACTATCTAAATACTGAATCGCTAAATATCACCCGCAATTACTTTACATTGCCCATAAATTTCACATGAAATGACCATTATACCCTTAACTATTCCAATAACCTAAATCACCTAAATTCAATTCACAAAAATACTCTCTCAAATTTATATTTTTCTCTCTTCCTCCATACAATATGTCTTTGCGCCAGACGGCGGTGGTAGCTGAGGTAAACATTAAATTTTTTTATTGAATGTGTTTGGGTGGTTCGTTGTTTGGGTTGCTTGTGACACCCCGATAATTCCCATTTTTCAAAAAATAAACCCTTAGGAAACTATCGGTGTGCTACCACGATGTATTCAAACGTTAAGGGTATAAAACAGAGTTTTGCAGTGGAAAACCAAAAGACTATTTAAAATAACATTAATCATAAAACAAACTCCTAACATAACAAACTGGAACCACTACGACCCTTATCGCAATGTACCAAAATAACGTTTAACTCAAATTTAAAACCAATAGTCTAATCAAACCAAACAAACATAACCTATTCTGAAACCTAAATTAAAACGACGCTCCTCTCAACCCACCCAAACATTTATGCTCGTTTGGATATCTGGCAATAATCTTCTTCCCAATAATACAAATGTAACTATTGGATCATCACACTGTCATTTATAGACAAAGACAAGACAAAAAACACACAAAGCATGTAATCAACAAGCTGAGTAAATACATATTACAAAATATAACAGTTGAAATAGTAATTAAATAAAGGATATACACATAATGCAAGAACGTATTATGCAACATTTTACTCAATCGATATGATAAATCAATTAATCACTTGGATTAAGTAATAGACAAGGTTGTCTTCCCCATATCCTGATTTGGACATCAAATAGGTAAATAAACAATGCACTCCCGTCGGAGAACATCAAAATACGATATAAAATCCAGATGGTAAACGGGCGCGACTCCTTCACCATAGCTAGTTGAGATTTCAACTAACCCCAATTTTAAGTTTAAAACTTTAAAAAAGAGAGACTCGTAGATTACACGACCTCCAATAAAAGCCAGAGATAATACCCCGTAAAGCTTCAACCCTTGATTGTCAATACTCTACACGTGTACTAACCTATAGTTTTATTGTTTATCCTCTTTCTCTTTACGTGATTTACTTTTTAAACTCAGTATACACAATCACCACAGCACACACATGCAAATATTATAGTTACATAATCCATCTCTATTATACTGTAAGTTTAAACTTTTAATTTCAATATCAACTATTAAACCTCTTTAACAAAGTCAACTACCTTTGTCATTAAGACTTAAAGATTCACCTTTACTCCAATAACTCTATTAGTAATGAAAGAGTATTAATAAACAACCTTATGGATAATGAACAAATTAATACCAATTTAATAAATTACGAATTCTCACCAACAATACCAAAACATGCCCCTAATATAAAGAACATGAATTCTTTGAAATGAATAACCAAACAATCTCATCCAAAAGATTCTCTAAACATGATACTAAGTTTGCATTTCACCCTAGATCATGCTCCTAAAGGTAACATTCTTTGTAATTTGTTTGTACCTCACTAGTAGAAAACAGTTCAATTGTTTCGCCTCAATTGCTGCGGTTAAATAAATTTCGAAGCACATAACAATAAGTGCTGCAGTTATTCAAAAAATCGCAGCACTTATAACACAAGTGCTGCGGTTATAAAAATAACCGCAGCATTTATTACAAGTGCTGCGGTTATTTAAATAACCGCAGCACTTATGAGTCACAAGTGTTGCGGTTATTTGAAATAACCGCAGCATTTAATCTTCCCCCAGTCACAAAGTCCATGGAAATTGAATCTCATTTTTATCCAAGTATTTCTAGAGGCTGCATCTTACACCATGGGTCTTTTATGGTCTATTTTCACTTTTTAACATGTTAGACATCTAGACACATGATCCGCTATTTCTCTCTTCATATTTGGCCACCAATATATCTACTTTAGATCTTGATACAACTTATCACCTCTAGGATGCGCTGAATAAGAAGTATTATGGCTCTCATTCATGATCTTTCTTTTGACCTCTTCACAGCTTTGTGGCATACACTATCTCCCTTTAAATCTCATAATACCATCTTCATGAATTTGGAAATCAGATTCTACCCTAGTAGACACTTTATCTCTAATCTTCTTTAAGGATTCATCTTCATTTTGCTTTTCTTCAATTTCTTAAAAAATTGATGGTTCTAGAAATAAAATATTCAAAAGGTTTTCTAATTCTCTATGGTTCATGACTTCAAGACTCAACTTTCTCATCTCCTCAAACATATTAAATAATAAGAATAATTTGTAATTTATTTGGAAAAATATGTTTGTACATATATGTGTATATATATGTATTTATGTAGCGTATGTGTATTATATTAATACATAGAAATTATTTTCGATAAAAATGCAATCAAGGCCTCATAATTTTCGGGGGATTACATTGCTGGTGGTGATTTTGGGGGATTTCTGGGTTGTAATAGTGGGGGTTTTGTGGGAGGCACTAGTGGCTTTGAGAGGCGTTTTGTGGGGGGCGTCAGGTGGGAGGCACTTGAAAAAGACGCCACCACCATAGTAGTGTTGGCCATAATCAGATCGACTCATCAACTTATCTAGAAAAAATTACAAAGTAATATTTAAGCCAACTTTATTGTTATGATCTAGTTTCTTGACTACTATAAGGAGGAATCTTTTCGTTACATTAATATAAATAGAAATATATTTATTTATACTATCATTTCTAAATAAAAAAATAGATTTGGATTGTGACATAATTCAAGTTAGAACCTATGGCCAAAAAAGAAATGTTTAAAAAAATTGCATGATTTGAATTATTCATCATAATCCAAGAAAGGATACATTTAAAAATCAGCAATTTCATGGTGAAAAAATAGTTAACTACAACTAACATATACGAAACACCTAACTTTTGCTATAGGTTATTATATTTTATATGCATATAAGATTTTGTTATATAATAAATCAAAGACGAAATTATGCAATTGGAAGAATTCGTTAATGTCATGCCAATTTATACAAGAAGAACACCAAGTCCATGAAGAAATAAGGAAATTACGACTTTGCAAATGCTACTCCCTCCATTTTATTTTTGCCCTATTTCTATTTCTAAATTCAAAGTTTTAAAAAAATGACCACAAATTGCATTTCAATGTAAAATTTGAGACTATTATATTTTATAATTTTTATCTTACAAATTTATAAATAAAAAAGCATTAAGTCATATTTTAAAGATTGTAAAAAAAACAAATGAGAAAAAAATTAAAAAAAAGTATGAAATAGATAGTTTCCTAATTCCAATCTTTTAGAGACAATCAAAAAAGAAAAATTGGACAAATAAAAGGAAGGGAGGCAATTTTATTTCTAAGCTTTTTAAATTTTTTTTTTTTTGCAAAAGTAAGTTTACTTCCCAAACTAATTTCAGAAATAAGTCAATTTTACTTTGAACAAAAATCGTTGTCTGAGGCAACGATTTGTAATAAGTTGGAATAGGGGAATGAAAAAAATGTGGGACAAGGAAATGGTTGCCCAGATTGTTGCCCTAGGCAACGATTTCTGTTGGTCCAACTTTCTCCCATGCCCCTAATCCAGCTTATTACAAATCGTTGTCTCAGACAACGATTTTTATTTCGAGCCAAAATTGACTTATTTTTCAAATTACTCTATTTAAGAGCTTATTTTTACAAAAAAAATTTTAAAAAAAAAGCTTAGAAAAAAAAAAATCAATTCCATAAGATAGTACGTCTCTTACATGGAAACACGTAAGATGATTCATGCAATTTGACAGTTTGCAACATATGATAGGCCATAAAGCACCATAAGATGCGTTTGGTGGGACCTAAGTCACCGTCCATTGTTTTGATGAGATCATAAAGGGCAAACAACATTTCAAGGGAGGCGTTTGACGTTTCCAAACAGGGAATAAGGAGTCGGAGGTTCCAAAGGAAACGAAATGGGACGTTTGTACTTTGTACTGTATGTAGGACATTAAAACACTTCTCTATACACTTCGTATCAGCCAATATAACGTACAATTTTCACATAAACATAAGGCCATAAGCGTACGAAGTGTTCAGTTTGGGTTTGGTATAATTGGGATCTACAATATCCTTATTCTATTTCTTTGTTTATCAATCCTTTTCTTGGCTCAAAACCACTTAATTTGATTCAATACTCTTTGTATTACTTAGTGTTAGCAATCAGACTAACAAGTTTTAGACACGTATAGTACGCATTATATTACGTTTGTAAGATATAACGTATTGGATAATAACGCATAAGAAAAATAACTAATATAATGTATTGAATGATAACGCATAAGAATTATTATTAAGTATATTTCTAGATATAAATCAAACAATAATTATAAGTTCGACGCATGAGATATCCATGTATTAGCGAGCTTGATTGCCAATTTGCAATTTTTTTTGGTTAATAATAACCAAAATTAAAATTCGTACACTTAAGGAAAAGGAAAATTATATGAACTTGTTTAATTTTTCACACTAGTGTTTTCTCCACAAACCAACGTTCAATGTTATCCACTTCATTCCAAGTAAGCAAGAGAAAGAAGAGATTACTAAGTTTACAAACTTGCGCACGAACATGGCTCCACCCCTGAGTAGTATCTGGCAGCAGTACTACCCAGGTAACTAGACCAATAGGCCGGCATGATCATCAATATACCTCCCAACCAACACAAGCCAAAGGAAAAATGTGGATCATCAATAAATGATTTTCTACTTGCTAATGCAAGTTTTTTTTTTTTTTTTTTTTTTGGAAAATAAGGCTTTTTGCCACCTCAATGTCGTTTAATGTTTTCTTCCTTTAAAAATTTTGGATATTGTCTACTCGCTCTTTTCCATTTTAAATGCTATATTTGACTTTTTTACAATCTACAAAATACAATTTTAAACGTTTCTTTCTTTAAATTTGTAAAAATAAAAAAATTATGAAAACTTGATAAATTAAAAATTTACATTGAGATGCATTCAATAAGATCACACTTGCATATACTATTTGTTATAATATAATTAGAATTTACGGTCAAAATTTTTAAACTTTGACTCCAAAAATAAAAATGATAACAAAGGGAGTAGTTTTCAATTGATCAAGAACTTGTCCTTAGTATAAGTTTACATTCACTCTTTCCTTTTATTATGTCTCCTTTACTACTTATATAAAATCAAATGCATTTCATGCACGAAACAGTTTTTCTGATGTTTTTCCTTGTGGGTTAACATTACTTTTCATGATTGTAACGCTTCGTATTAATTGTTCGTTGAACGATAAAACATAAATAGTATACAAGTAGTTGAATTTTTTCCTCAAAAAAAAAAGTAGTTTGTATTTTACAAAATAGATTTACTTGCTAAGATACGTACAAAGCTTGATGTATACGATATCTTGGATTTCGCCTCAAAAATTTTAATAACATTAGAACAATTAATATTTTAAAAAAAAAATTGGATGAAACTAAAGCTATGTGATATGATAATGTGTGGTAGATCGAAGAGGTGACTGCATCATATTTCACTAGCCCCTAAGTTTGATCTGTGTATTGAGTGCGACACAAAAAAGATTTTGTGAGACAGGAATGTGGAGGTTGCAAGAAGTAGGGGTTCTATGAAGGAATGAACATGAGTTAATCATAGTGAGGTTACCCTCAAGAGAGACTGCACAAAGCACATCAGCTCTCACCTCCAAATACAGAATGATGGCTATCTTTTTGTAAACATAATCACTACTTTTACATTTTAACTGTATGCACACACACTCAGTAAGGTTAACCCCCCACTTTGTACAACTCACTCTCAGATTTAACTCTGTATATAAAGACACATTTGATAATCAGCCATTTTCTAGATTTAGGGTTTTAATATATTCTCCGTATATATATGGAAAGAGATCTAATAAGAAGGGTGCTTTAAATAAAAAGAATAAGAAGAGATTTTGACTCTTTAAGTGGTAAGATCAACCATATGAGATTTTACGTAACAATGAAAAGGGAAAAATAATTTGGTTAATATAAGTTAAAAAGGTCACCGTATGTTACTACATAATACCATAATATTTACAGTTAGTCCAATATTATGTCATGGAACCTTCTTTTTAATTGTATCTTATCATAACATTTGCGACTACGTACGTTTACCATGCATTTTTCAATTATCTATGGTAAAAATTCTTTATCTTTTATGTAATCATACTAGAACAAACAAACATGCTGATTTTTTTACCTCAAATTCAGTGCATTTGCATTGTATTTCCAAGATTTTTCGTGGCACTCCTACTAGACAACTTTTGCCACCTAACTCAAATTTCTATGTGCACCATCAGCCCTATAAATACTCTCTCCATTGATCAACTTTTGTCATCAAACTTTCTCAGCTTACTTCCCTTGCTTTCCTTCAGCACCTTAACTCTGATTTCTTCCTTATATCAGTAGCTTACTCACTTTTCCTTTAATTGATAGCCATGGCCACTGTTGAGGTAAACAGATTTCAACAGTCCCAACCCTTCATTGTTTTATCTATGTCATCAATTGAATGAATGAATCGTAGCTAGGACATATGTGTTACATTTTACACTATTTTCCCCATTTATGTATTATGAGTAGATACAAATTATATCAGAATATTGAGATTTTAGGTATAGATATTGTGATCCTAGATACAATTATTGTTATATCGTATATAAAAATACAAAAGATATAAAAATATACAAATATGTATATTAGGTATAGAAAATTTAAAGTAGGAATTTCACATTATGAGTAACTAAATCTAGACGGAGGAAGTAGCGAAAAGAAATGTTTGGTTGTACTTTTCCCTTATTTCCACTCGTTCTGAATTGAAGTAACTAAAGCTAAACTGATGAGCTACTACTTTTTGTTCTGAAATATCATATAAAACATTTTTTTATACAGCGTATGCCATTTGCAGTAACTAAAGTAGAATTTGCTTACTTCTTATGATCTTAATCTTCTTAATGCCATTTGCAGTGCAGGGTTGGATTACACTAGTTATAGCTTCAAATTGAGTAGTTTTCCGACGCTAGTAGCTAGTAAATTTTAGTGCACAGATGACTTCCACCTACGGTTCAATGGTTCATCCACTCCATGTAGTTTTCTTTGATTATTACAAAGTAGTTCCTAAAGGCTTGATTCATGCGCGCAGGTTGTGTCAGCTCAGAATGCATTGCCACAAGAGAAGAAAGTGGAGGATGTTGTGATAAATTCACCACCCCAAGCGAAAGAGAAGGCAGAAAAAGTCGCGGCGCTAGAGCAGCCCAAGGTTGAAGCTGTAGAAGAGCAGAAACCAGCAGCAGCAGCAGTAGAAGGAGAAAATGCTTCAACTGAAGAAGAGCAGAAATCTGTAACAATACCAGCAGCAGAAGCCGAAAATGCCCCATTAGTGGAGGCTAAGGCTGAGGAAGACCAACAGCCAGAAGCAGAAAATGCTGCGGTACAAGGGGATGCTGAAACTAAGGACGATGATCAGGCAGTTGAAGAGGTCAAGGAAGCAGTCGAAAAGCTGGAATTGGAGGAGTCCTCAAAGGTGGTTCCAAAGCCAGTGGTTGAGGCAAAAGAAACCAACGATGCAGAAGTGAAGGAAGCAAAAGAGGAAGAGGTTAAGGACGACGCTGGAGAAGTGGAGAAGCCGGTTGAGGAGGGTCAAGTGAAGCTTGCTGCTGCACCTGCAGAACCAGATGCAGAGGCTCCTGTTGCTGCTATTGAGGCTGATGCCGCGTGAGCTGGAAAGAAAATCAAAGGGCTTTGAGATATTTTTTTCCTGAGTTCATGCAATGGGTATTATCTTTCCTTTATATTTGTATGCTTATGTAATGAAGGGATATGTTAAATTGGTCAGCTATGTATGAGTAAACGGTTATGATCTCAGCTCATTTGGGGGAATAAGGATGTACTGAACCAAAATAATGCTTTCGTATGTTCGTCCAAGGTGGGCAGTGCTGGCTACTAGATCAATAAAGTTTAGTATTTTGTACTGTTTCTATTATCAATTCATTTGCAATCTTTTTTGGATAGTTATATTGCTAACTCTAAGCGTTTTTAATTATCCTCAATAGTGGTATCACATATACACTTCACTTGACTTTTCATTAAACAACTTGTCAAATTACTCCTTCCACCAGTCTTTGATCTCGTCATTCTGGACAAGAATCATTTTTTTATTATCATTCACATACTTAACCATACAAAGATCCATGGCAAACATTAGTCTCCCATTGGCTATCTTATGTATCGCCTTTTCCTCTACCTTAAAGTTCAGTCAGTTGTAAACATCGTCATACACTCATCTCATGTCCTCCTGATACAAAATGGCCATCAGCCTTCTAACCGATCCCTCGTTGACGGAGATGAAATATATGCAGCAATGACATTGTTGAAGGCGACGAAAGACCTGCTCAGTTCCTTATGTTTGCTGCCTTTTCTCTCAATTTGTGACATCTTCAGTAATTTAAGCTCATCATCAAACCTTCCATCACTTCTGTCCCTCCTTTTTCCTACTCCCAGGTTGATTTCTCATTTGATTTTGATATGCTTTCTCCCG
Source organism: Dysphania ambrosioides (assembly GCA_026401315.1). Lineage (NCBI taxonomy): Eukaryota > Viridiplantae > Streptophyta > Magnoliopsida > Caryophyllales > Amaranthaceae > Dysphania > Dysphania ambrosioides. The sequence continues at coordinate 1,684,537 of CM048672.1, forward strand.
AGGGAATAATTCTGTGCTCCCACCAGAGCATACATGACTAGCGCCCACAAGGTCATCTAGGGTGCTATTGTGGTAGCACGAGCACCGTACAAGCATTGTATATTGTAGGATAAATTCAACCAGAACTGGACACCAACTTCTAACCTGATTCATGGCAATAGAATTGTGTGTTTTATGTTTGTAATTTTGCGTACAATTTTCTAGAAAGGTAAAGAAGTCGCAGGAACAAACCTCAAGGTCAACACTGCAGAAAGGACCTATTCATGCTCCGATCAAGAACATAAATCTTAGACATGGAGAAATGCAGGATCAATAACAGCGATACACACCAAAAGGTATTGGACATGTTAGCATTACTTACTAATTAACAATAACCAGACATAATCATCCGAGAAGTCCACGTAAGTTTTAATTTAGAACCAAATTCAAAGACTGAAAGTAACAAATCTTGGCCATTCTACAACGCAAGTAAGGCTTCCACCTTTGCAACAGGATCTTCCTCCTCTTTGGGGGATGGACTTCTATTAGCCTCATCATACAAGTCATGCTTCCACTTCTCAAACCGGGCCCCATTTGAGCGATATCCTTGTCTTCCACTGAAATTCTGCCTCCCCTTAAATTTGCCATCATTGTGAACGCCAGTAAAACTGTATCTGGGAGGAAAGCCACTATTTTCTACTCGTCCTTGGTTCGAAAATAATCTCTCCCTCGCATATGCTCGATCATGCTCGTTTCTTTCTAAGGGACGACGATCACGAGCTCTTTCTTCATATCTTCCAATCCCTCCATTTAAGCTCGTAGGATGGACAAGCTTACTAGGATCAAGAACAGCATTATTGACAGCCTCAGACTCTAGAGGAAGTTTCTCCTCTCTGAATGGACGTCTTTTTTTAGTACATGGATGTGCACTAGCCTCTGCTTCTAAGAATCTATCATGTCGCCAGTCATGGTTGTCACCACCTTGAGCTCGGGATTTTTCCTCCCCAACTTTTGGATCAGAAGGTGATCTAGGTGCTGCTCGGTCTTCATCTCTAGCATCTTTCCACCATCCACATTCTGGGCACAAAAGAAAACACAAAAAAGAGTCGACCAACAAATTTAAATGTATAGCAAAAAAGATACGGAGAACAGGTTAGAAATAATTTATGGTTAATGAACTACAAGTGTTTAGGGGGAACAATTAGGACTTTTTCTGATTTGCGAAGGATAGGGACATTGATAAGCTGTAAACCCTACAAATAATGAAAGAAGTAACAAAAGTTCCTACAAAAGAAACAGTACCAATTAAACCCTAGTAAGCAGGAGATTACAAGTAGCAAAATTGGTGACAGAATGATTTGCTCAAAGTTATGCTTCCATCTCTAAAAGTATATTGGGCAAGTCCAAGTGAGAAAAGTGTTTATGGCTACCAGATACACCAGGGACAGGGTCCAATCAATTCCGTGCATAAACCCTGATACTCCAGATACACCCGACCAACACAACATCTCAAATTTCCTATCATCAGGCAGGCCTACACTACGATAAGTGCCTGCTTTTACAGTTCCTAACCATCCTCACACACATCCACCTCCTTCAGCCGGTCAACTTATATGCCCTAATCCATCCCTTCTTCCTCCTCTCTCTATACGCGACTGTTAAAAGATTTATGTAACTGACACTTTCGTCTATCAATCACTTCCAATTCGAGCAGAGAGCTTGCCAGACAGGAATTTAAAGATAGTTTTCTTCAATAGAGGTATTCTAAAAAAGTAAAAAGTTCAGCAGCAAAGAGTATATCATGAAAAGCCCCAGCCTATATCCTTTTTACCCATCAAGATTACTTTTGGGCAAGTGTTGCAAAGTTCTTATTTCCTTAATCTCCATTATTTTTCTTTTGCATTCATCTCTCTCCCTGTTTCCATTGCATGGGAAGCAGGAAATTCAGGGTAAATGCAGAACCACGTTCCCTCAAAAGTAAACACTGGCAAAAAAAAGGGGCTCAGTGAACTGTTGGAACTTTTTAATATGCAGTATACTCTTTTGCAGCAAGGTTTTCTAATATACCTACAAAGTAAAAGGAGGAAACTAAAAATAGCCCATTGGATGATTTAGCCCACCTCCAGGTTCTAGCTCTACCAGACACCCACTTTCTAATCATAATCCCTTGACTCCCTCTTGAGTCTTTCACCAGCCTTTGCCCACTAGGGCCCACGCCCTCAAAAGTCAAAACATACTTCTTCCAGAGTATTTACTGCAATTAGCAATAATTTTGAACAATAAAAAAAGGAGAGGGGACATAATATAGAAGGGCAAAGTGTTGTGCAGCTATGTTTAACACTAGGGTCAGCTAGAAGACAGAAAAAATATACTGCAAAGTGTTTGTTGCTAGGCACATTGCACAATTTAGTAGCCGAAATATCAACAACTCACTATCTAATATGACCAAGGAGAGGACGAGCAAAGCAACTACTAGTGCAAATTTTACAATCAAGGAAGAAGACAGGGGAAAGGACATACATATAAAGAAAGGATTGTCCTCAATCTCTTATTATAAATCCAACTCCTAAAACCTAGTCCTCAGTTCCTAAATTAATAAAATCCACCTCACGAACTAACTTACCTAAATGATATTTTATTGGTGCCATGTTAAATTCCATAACCAAACACCACAATGAAAGAGACGTTAGGAGGCTCATATCTATGCAAGTATGCATCATCAAAAGTAAAAACTAAAGCTGTTCTGAAATGGAAAGAAAGCATTATTGCAATAGCTACTAAAAGAACAAGAAGACTAACCACTTATTTAGAACAAAAGAAAGAAACTCACCAGAAGATGACCTGCATCCAGAGCGTCTGCCATCTCGGGGGGCAGTTCTGCGGTCATCATGCTGTTACAAGACATTAAAGGCAAGCCTAATATAGTTACACTTATTACAGGAGCATTGAAAGTCAAGGTACGAGTAAGTACCCGGCTAGTTCAGCCCATAAAATGGATTTGCAATAATCACCATGTGATCAAATTCATAGATAAGCCTATTTAAACAAATAGCACATTCAGAATAAGACAGATATTTTGAAACCCATGAGCATATCTACAGTAGATAAAGATTACATTGGACATTTGCACCCATAAAGTACAAGAGAGAAAGTTAAGCATTTCCTAGAGACCTATTTGTGTAGGCACAATTAAAAAAAAAAACACAAAAGTAACAAACAAAAGTGACAACAATATGTACACTTATGCATACCTACAAGCAAAAACACTTGTAGGAAAGAAAATATAGTGGCAGTTTCCAGAAAATATCCATTGGAAGGAGAACAGTAACTAAAAAAGCCAACAGCACCAGGAAAAATGTAACCACACCTCTCTTCCTTCAAACTCTCAAATTACTTTGGTTTCCAATCCTAAAAACATTGTCAGGTATACTAAGAACAGGAAACACAAAGGAGTGTCAGGAAAAATAATCAAACCTTCTCTGTGTAAAAAAGGGGTAAACTTCTATCCTGATGACATTATAGGCTAGTAAATTCTTTAAAATTGGTGCTCAACATAGTATCCTAGATTAATCATCTCAATCTATCTTTGTCACTTAGCTTTATTGGGGACTTCCTTGCCCCATACCCATCCAAAAGTACAATATGCTCCTATATCCATCAGAATTCTCCAATGCTACCAATCTTTTTCTCTAGTTACAACAGATTGTGAAGGCCATAATTTGCTTCCTTTATCATGAATAAAACATCTATTTCCCACCTGCACATAAGTATAACTGACAAATGCAAACCAGAAAATTAATCCACCACCCCTGTCTATAAAATATAACTAAGTTGACAAATCAAGAGAAATATCCATATATCCTTCCAACAAACGCATTTATTTGAAAAGACAACATATATGCACAACAAAGAGAGAATGACCAAAAAGACTCCTTCATTACATTATAAACTTATAGAATTCAATTCATTGGAAATATCCATCTAATAATAGGGGGTGTTTTAAAGTATGAAACTTCACAAGGAAAAATAGGTAGTTCTATAAGGGGAAAAAACTCTGATTTCTGACAATATACAGAGCATGTACAGTTCCCTTGATCACAAGTACTCCACACCAAAAAAATCAAGGGACAGAATAACAATGAATCCAAAAGTATACAGTCAATAGAAAAGAGCAACAGCATTAGAATAATATTGAAAAGGAGAAGAATAAGGAGATTTTGTTGACGATTGAACAAAAAGAAACCAGTTCAACCTTCTCTGGTGCACAAGCATAAGTCAGCGTACAAAACATCAGAAAAGACAATGTTTCCCCTTTACCTTTCAACACACATGCATATACACATATAAAAGCCATAGACATAATGGACGGATACCATATTTTTTGCTTTAGGGCAGATCTAATCTCCTGTCTCTGAGACATTGAGATTTGTTAGATTGTTGCAGTTGGTTGTTGATTTTTCTGTTAGTCATTAGTGCGTATAATAGCTCTGCTACTTTCTCATGTCACAAACTACTTCTTTTGTATACACCATTCATTTTAATTGCTAAAAAAGGCCATAAACGTAGGAAGGGATATGATATTTTTACCTTAACGGCCCATTTGGTAGTCAGTTTTAGTAATAGGTAATGGTTATGAGTTATGAGTTCCATAACTAAACATGGGCTTATACCTCAGAAATGTCCATCACCACTAAATAACAAATCCTCCAAATAGGCCATACACGAAACTTTCTTTACAAAATTACAAACTAAATTAATTTACAATGACATCTATTTATTACTATTTACAAACCAGACTAAGCAAATGGGTGTTCGGACATATAAAAGACCTTAGACAAGTAGTGGGAATTTCAGATTTCAGATCCTGGAAAATAGACTGAACAGATGAGTTAAATGTATGATATCAATGCAGAATTAAGTAAGACTATACGAGCAACAGAAAAATTGTAATCCCCCGAAATTCTACAATTATTTTTTATCTATTTATTTTCCTAAGTAACCCGCTAAGCCTAAACTACCAAAATTCTATCCTACTTAAATTTTACACTACCCAAAACTCTATCTTACTTAAAGTCTCCCTAAACCTAAACTCTCTCACAAAACCAAAAAATACAAAATACCTTAATACAAAACAAAAAAAAAAAAAATTTACATACTAAACCCTACCCCCCGTAGAGTCCCCCACAAACAAATCACTAAAGTTAATAAAATCCCATCCGTGGCCAATTCCCCCCACAAAACACAAATCAAGTCAAAGAACAAAAAGAAAAAAATAAAAATTAAACCTCCCTCCCCCGTGAGTTTTCCCCCAGCAGAACCCCCCCCCCCCCCCCCCCCTCTACCCCTCTGCTCTGCCGCCGCTACCTTGCAGCCTCCCACCACCGCCGGTAATCATCCGTCGGCCGGCTGGCCATCCCTCTTCCCCTTCCCCCTTGCTTCCCCTTAATTCTTATGTATTATGTGTATATATATATATGGTAAAAGGGTGCTAATTCGAATGTATTTTTTTGGTAAATTCTTGCATTCTAGATCTCACATACGTTCTACTTAGAAATATGTCGTTGTCTGGTTGACGAATTCATTATGATTAATGTAGTTTACAAGCTTATATAAGAATTAGGAAGAAAGTGGAAAAATTAGGTGTCGTTCTATTGTTCATGTCATTTGTGCCTTAAAATAGATTTCTTTAAGATATGATATTTGTCTTTTGTGCAACTAGTTGTTTGAAGTTGCCAGTCGAGGTGTCTTTGCAAGAGTAAAATATTGAGGTGAATTTACAAGTCTAATAACATTGGAATTAGAAGTTGAACAAATAAAATAGTAGTGCGTTTTGCCACTCTAGTGGAGATTCTTGGATGGATTATATTTTTTTTTTGGGAAGTGGATTTAGTGGAATGAGATTTCGAAAAATTGGTTCTATAAGAGCATTAACCATAGAAAAAAAAAATGTAGCATTGCATGAAATTAAAAGTGGGCTGAGGATTATGTTCAAAGTTTCTTTGTCTTATCAATTGTTATGGGACAAAGTGATAAAGTTTGGTTGCTTGGACTTATATGAGTTAATAAGATTAAGTTAGTATGTAATTTTAGCTTTTGTACACTACAGTTACATTATAATTGACTACTAGCATTTTTTTTTTTTTTTTGGAGACTTAAAAACGTGTTTTGGGATGATTTTTAAAACCTTAGAAAAATTCAGCAAGGTTGCTGTCAATTTGGTTGATTGGTATATTGATTTAGGTTGTATTATTTGGTGTAGGAGAATAATTTGTAGAAGGTGTTTGATAAAACAGAAAGTGGGCCACCCGTGCATTTTACACCAGGTACGTACAAATTACGAAGAACGTTACCTTTAATTAGGAGCATGATTTAGGGTGAAATATAAACTTATTATCATGTTTAGGGAACCCTTTGGATGAGATTGTTTGGTTATCCATTTGAAAGAATTCATGTTCTTTATATTAGGGGCATGTTTTGGTATTATTTGTGAGAATTTGATGTATTAAATTGGTATTAATTGTTAATTAATCCATGATGTTGTTTATTATTGCTCCTTTATTACTGATAATATGATTGGAGTAAAGGTGTATTTTTATAAGTCTTAATGACGAGGGTAGTTGACTTGGTTCAACAGTTTTATCAATTGAGATTGAATTTTAAAAAAAATAAAAAATTACAGTATAATAGAGATAGATTGAATAACTGTAATGTTTGCATATGTGTGCTGCGGTGATTGTGTTTATTGAGTTTAAATAGTAAATAACTTAAAGAGAAAGAGGATAAGCAATAAAACTCTAGGCTAGTGCACGTCTAGAGTATTGACAATCAGGGGTTGGAGTTCACGAGGTATTATCCGTGGCTTTTCTTGGAGGTCGTGTGATCTACGAGTCTCTCTTTTATAAAGTTTTAAATTTAAAATTGGGGTTAGTTGAGATCTCATCTAGTTATGGTAACGGAGTCGCGCCCGTTTACCATCTGGATTTTTATACTGTATTTTGATGCTCTCCGACGGGAGTGCATGGGTTATTTAATTATTTGATGTCCAAATCAGGACATGGGGGAGACAACCTAGTCTATTACTTAATCCAAATCATTAATCAATTTATCGTGTCAGTTGAGTAAAATGTTGCATGATACGTTCTTACATTTTTATAATTATTTAATTATTAGTTCAACTGTCGTACTTTGTAATTCGTATGTACTCAGCTTGCTGATTATGTGCCTTGTGTGTTTTTGGTCATGGCTTTCGCCTATAAATGACACTGTAATGATCCAATACTTACATTTGTATTATTGGGGAGCAGATTATTAACAGGTATCTAAACAAGCATTCATGCATGGGCGGGTTGGAGAGAAACGTTATTTTAATTTAGATTTCAGAATAAATTATGTTGGTTTGATTTGGTTTTAAACTATTGGATTTGAATTAGAGGTAAACGCTAATTGGTACATTACATTAAGGGCCGTAGAGGTTCCAGTTTGTTACATCAGGAGTTGATTTACGTTTAATGTTATTTCATAAGTCTTTTGGTTTTCCGCTATAAAACTTTGTTTTATACCCTTAACGTTTGAACACGTGGCGGTAGCACATCGATAGTTCCTAAAGGTTTGGGTTTCGGAAAAATGGGAATTATCGGGGTGTTACAAAAATTTAATAACAAACCGAACAGATAAAAAAATAAAGAAAATTATTTAAGAAAAACCTGATGATAACGAGGGACTGCTGTTGGATTAAAACGATTGGTTCTTTTACCATGTCCATTAGTCTTACGAGCTAACATGTCACTTGCATCTTTATTATGTCGCTTGGAATCAGAAACTGGTGACTGCTCAAGAGGTGAAGCATCATGAATTTGCTGCCTGGGGCTGTTGTCTCTATCCTTATCTCCAACTTCTGATTTAAGCCTGTTGGGACTTCTCTCCTTAGGCATTTTTCTTTTGCTATCAAAAGTTTTGACTTGAAAAACCAATCTGACATAAATATCAACTTGCTATTATTTTCTCATCTAGGAATCAAACAACAGCATACTGCCAGTAAACATCTCACGATAAAAATACAAAAAAATTAACATTTAATTATCTGCATACGCACTTGAGCAGTGAATCCACAATATAAAAGTACAATTGAAGGAAGAAACTAGATATACACAGACAGATATATAGGGCAGAGGCGTATTGGAACATAAGCCTCAGAAATTAACACAATCAGACACTGTGTTACTAAGACACGGGTACAAGTATTGGATATAGGTACATGTCCAAGTGTCTGAATTGGCTATTTTGTGAAAATTATAATGAAATACCCAAGTGTCCATAGGCAGGTCAGCGTGTCAAGCATCCGACACAGGTCATTGACATCATATGAAGAGTCCTCGTAATATATTCCGACACAGTCATCACCCTAATGTGTTTGACAAATCACTCAACTCCTACTTATCAAAAAAATAGGGAGTTAAGCAGCCTTTCCAATGAGCATAGGGGAGGCTGCTTCCCACAATCGTAGGATTGGGATGTGCATAGGTTCCAGGAACTTTATACAACAGAGTTACACAATCACCTTAATCCAGTTACATACACCGTATTTGCCAGACCAGATGACAATAGTAGATAGCTCCATATCTAAGTATACAAATTTCATTAAAAACCCAAAATCCTATACCCAACAATCGTACCGATACATCTGATCTTCAGCTATTTATCAGTGAATTAATCAAAAGTCGAGACGGTTTTCTAAAAAGAAACCTACATCAGCAGTAACATTTTCCGGTGCCCAAAACTTTCATAAACAAATCACAAATAATTGAAAAAAAATTCAATGGACATATCTTTTTCCAAAAAGGGAATAAATTTCTTTCAATCAAGTGCAAACCCCAACTAAGCTGTAATTCCAAAACCCTACGTCAATGCCCCTCAAAATCACACCCAATTCATGTAATTTTTACAACCCAACAACTAATTTTGAACAAACAATATATGAATTCAGAAGCGCAAGAAAAACCCTATAATTTGCAAATTCAATTGGAATTGAAACATACATGAAAGTTATAAATTAAAGTAGATAAATTGAAGGCTAATAATTCGAAGGATTGGAGGGAAACCTGAAATGAAGAGGAACAAGGAAGCTTCATGAAGAATATAATTGAGCTAAATCAGAATTCGCGGCTGAAAATCGGTTTGAGTGTTTGAGGGGGCCAGTACCCGAAGTCTGAGCTCAGGCGTCGAAGAATGGAGGATGTGTCGTGTGGGAATCGATCAATAGATTATATGAATCGTTTAATATTGTCCGTGATTACATGACATTGCTCACAAATTTTAAAATAAAATTACCTTTACTTCCTTATATCACCTAAATTAATAAACCTACATAAACTTCACACCTAAACCCACACAAACTTCACCATACACAATTCCTCCATACAAACTTCACCAAAAACAATTCCTCAAAATATGTCTCAAAGACCCGGGAAAGAGATGGCACGACGGACAACGGTGGCAGCAGCTGCGCTGGTGAAGGTATTTTTTTAGATTGTTAATTATGTTAGTTGGGATGGTGGGGTTGTTTGTGTGGTGGTTCAAAAACCATGGTTGGAGGTGGGTGGCCTGATCCAAACGCCTCCGTCGTGGCCGGGACGGCTCTAGGCGCCTCCTCCAGCCGCAAGCGCTGCTCTGGTTCCGGCCACCCACCTCCAACATTTTGTTAATTAATTATTTATGAAATGTATGTTTAGGTTAATAAATGTATGTATTATTAATTTAATAATAATGATTATAATTATTATATTAATTTTGTTGATTAAATAGTTATGAAATATGTTTAGGTTAATAATTATAAAATGTATGTATTATTAATTTAATAATATTAATTATAATTATAAAATGTATATGTTATTAATTTAATAGTTATGATTATAGTTGTTATATTAATTATGTTAACTAATAGTTTGTGGTATAAAATTATGAGTGTGCAATCGTATGGTCAATTAATATTGGTCTATTATTGTTAAATTATTTCAAAGGGTACAATATTGGTTATGTATGATCATATGAGTCATATATTGTGCAAGTATGATATTGTTAAATTATAAGAGTTGTATATAGTTCAAGTATGATATTATTCAAGTATGATCATATAAGTCATATAACTAGAAATTGAAAGAAGAATTGTAAAACGATAGACATGGACACTTATTATCTTTGTCCTTAATTAATTATAAAATGTATGTTATACTAATTAATTATATAACACATTATTAGTTAGATTAGGATGTATAGAAATGAGATAATATAGAATAATTAGTTATCAGCCTATGACTTGAATATGAACCTTAGATCGGATGAAGAGAAAAAGTGATATTAGAATTAAAGAAATGAGATAATGTAAATCAAATTAATTGAATTAATCAAATTACCATGTATTTATTTTTGATTAAAAAGTATGGAAATTAGTATTGATATGGAAATTAGATTAACGATATGTTAGTTTTTCTTGAAGTAATTACGAATCGAGCTACCGACTAGGGAAGGGGAAATCGATACCTGCTTACATGATGAGACAACACTTATAGGATGATTTCGGTCCTAGGTATCCACATACTCGTGGTGTGTCTGCCTCGGCTCGAAGGGAGAGGGTATCTACTCGATATGAGTAGTTAGTAGATATGGAGGACGAAGAAGAAAGTGTTGATAGTTGGGATGATGATGACGACAACTTCGAGAAAGATGAAGATGATTATATAAATGAATTAGAGGTTCAATTAGAGGGTGCTCGGGCCAATCGAGAAGTAACTATTCATAAGGGTAAGATTAGGCGGTTCGTTAGTACTTCTGTTACAACTTCCTCTTCTATTTCTAGTCAAAGACGGAAGAAGATGAAGGTCGATGGTTCATGGGTTGTGAAACAGGTGGTTCTTGGTGGGACGGTTGATAGGAGTGTCATTCCCAGTTTTTAGGTCACATTGCTAGGCGCATCTGGGACGGTGAGGAGAGGGAATATTCAACTTACGAGAAAGTGCTACTTATTCGGAATAAATCATATCCGTAGATAATTCACTGCTTTAGAAGAGAATAAAGAAATCTATCGCATGCTCTCCTCCATCTGCACCCTTATGGCAGGAAAAAGAGAGCGAGGTTGTTGTTTTGATCTCCCCAACCCTAAGCTCGAGGCGCGCCAACCGACATACACAGCTTAATAATGTGCGCTGTCTAACCAATCTTCTTCTAAAGTCAAGCAGAGCTAATCAAATCTCATTAGTGGAATTATTCTCTTTCTAGCTTAGAAGCGGTTCCTAGGCTTTCCCTTTTGCCATACTAAAGACCTCCTTTAGCTTGTTTATGGAACTAGAGCGAGCTGGCTTGCTAAACCTAGATTCTTGCTAAAGAGTTCCTTTTTCTTCCAAAACCTTCTTTTCTTTTACTTTTTTAGTTATTCCTAAGGGCAGTCCTAGTCTACTAAAAAAGTTAAATCAGTAAAGCTAGTATCCATAACTCTTTTTAGTGAGGTCCGAAATTTTGATTTTCTGACTCTTACTGACTATTCCTTACTCGGGGAGAGATAAGACATATCCGTTTATGAAGCAGGATATTCTTTTATAGGAAAGCTGATAGCAGAGAAGTGAAATACCTTAGTATGTAGATTGATCTAGTTCAGCGTACTTCTTCTCATCGAGATTGGCTATAGCCATATGGGAGCTTCCTCATAACTAGAAGACAACTATCTTGAAGCTTTAGAAACTAAAGATTATAAAAATAGCCATTGTGAAGACTTATGAGAATCGGTTCGTTATTCTATGAAGATTTTGATGAGTACAAAGTAATATATACAATTAGCCCTCCTATAGCTATGCCTAACAATCTTCTATAAATAATTTAATTTACATACCATAACTAATGCCGATAATTCATAAGAATAAATGTATATGCTATAAAAATTTCCTAAAATCCTCCTCAAGTTGGAGCATGAAGGTCATAAGGAATTGATTGGCCACCCTATTATGTCCCCAAGTTCTCGGTGTGTTGACACGATTTCATCAGTCTTGAACTTGAAGGTGTGGGAGATAGGATCCCAACACCTAGTAGCATCTATAAGAATATTGGTGTCAACTTCACAAATATCATGGTGGAGTGCACCCCTAGACATATTTTATCAATTTTAAGCTTCTCACTTTAGGTCAATGAGTTAAGCCATGCATTCAATGAAAGCTCAAACTTGGAGGCCATTTTTGAGAGAGAAAGGAATTCAAATGTGCTTTTAGAGATTATGTTTTGGTAGCAAAAGAGCATGGAATCCCGTCAGGGGGTATTTATAGCCATAACACTCAACCAAACCCTGTGAGTCAAACACCAAGTTAAGGCATCAGGCGTCAACTTTATGCGTTGGATGCCTTGAGCGTTGAGCGCCAACATTCGGTGTTTAACTCCAGCTTAATGTTTGGCGCTGGAAGTTTGCGTCTAGCGCCTAATCTGTTTTCCTAACACTCTACCTATTTGTCGTCGTCCCGTGGCTTCAAGCCCTTTGGTCCCCATTTCGATTAAGACTAATTAGCTTAAGGCCTCTTAAATGATCATTTACTCTTAAATTAATCACATGGTGCGCATTTGGACTCGCTTAACCCTCTTCAAAACCTAAACTAATCAAAAAAAGAAAATTGAACCCCAAACCAATTTTTTTCTTAAATAAAAATTGAACCCTAAATTAATTTTGACCCCTCTGCTAAACCATCAAAAATTTTGTAAGAATTTCCCCTAAATTTTTGTTCTTTTGTTGGGAAAGAGCCGGTACCCTCCGAAAACCCCAAAAATAGGGCATGTTTTTGCAAAACATTCTTGCACCTTTTTTTTACAAATTGACTCACACATTAGACTCATGCGTCATTCAAGCTGTGAAAATGACTATAGCATGCTCCAAACACACAACATATAAACACATCGCACAACAAACATACATCGGTAGCCAATACAAAGTTTAAATTACATATCCTAGTTCAATCCATGCAAAAATCAAGCAAATTAAAGCATTAAATCCTAAAATGTAATAGTACAATCCAAACCAATCAAATCCTACCCTAAACCTAGGGAAAGCTAGTCTCCTTTTGATCTTGCAGGATCATTGGCTCTCGAGCTAAAGAATCATTGGCTCTCGAGCTAAAGGATCATTGGCTCTCGAGCTAAAACAGTTCGCCGAATTGTAGGGTAGTGACAACTAATGAGGATCTAACAACTCTTGATTCGGGTCTTGCACCATTTGGGTGATAGGGGTACTGCTCTCTTCCCGAGTCTCCTTAATGCGAACATTTAAAGAAGAAGATCTCTTGGCACCCTAGGAAAGAAACAAGCCCCAATGCCTATCTAGGAGATCCTGCCAGTGCTTATCTATATGTGCATCTGCAACTACAACTGCTGGTACATCTGCATCTATTGGAAGAAGTAATAGTCTATAACGAGCATCTAACTTAAGCCAGCCAGCTACCAGTAGAGTACCTACCCGACTCCACTAAAGGCCTAAAATGGCCCACCCACTGCATGCTCTACCTCGAGCCCTAAAGCTCTTCTTGGGGATGAACCCCCATCCCCGTCCAAAACTACACTCTCTTCACGGAAAATGGAAGGTTGAGTTGTAAAAAACCGGGCTCACTAAAGGTGATTCACTCATTGAATTACCTACCCGAAACCTAGTTGGGTTCATCGATCCTTTATACTCTAAAAAATACCCTACATATACCTTTTAGGCCTAGACATGAATTTTGAAATGAAGGAGTGAACTCCATCGGATGAAATATATACAAAATATGGGCATAAATTCTTCCTATATCTTTGGTTAGTAGGGTCCATTTGCTTCAACCATGGAGAAACCGAACAAAATAGAGGATCAGCCAATTACTTTAGTCGCATCATAACCACAACAAATAAGGGAAGCTTAATTCTTTTGGTCTCATCAAAACAACAACAAATAGGGGAAGTGTAATTGCTTCAATCGTTAACAACCACATCAAATAAGTGTTACAATAGTGGAAAAAATCACATATATTACATATCATATGGTCCGATTCCTTTAAGTAACGAAATATAAAGTTTTTGAAATTACATTAAAGATGATAATATGCTCCGGGCCTTTGTGAACCGAAGCATAAAATAATCATATACTCTAGGCTTAGTGTGAACCGGAGCTTAAAACTAAGCAAGAAATTAAAGGGTTTCTCAATCTGTTGTAGCGTCATATCGCGCGCAATCTTTTAATACCGCCTCTCAAATTTTCCAACTCTCACCCAAAATCTGCCTCCACCTTTTCATTTCAACACTAAAGTTAAATTTTTTTTAACACTCCAATTTTAATTATTGCATTTCAACGCTGAATTTGTACACTCAAACTCCAAAATAAGGTTAGTGTAATGATTTTTTTTTTTTTTTTTATGATTTTGATGTGTTGTTTTATTATCTGTGGTTTGTGTTTTAATTGATTTTGTTGATGTTTGTTGTTGTTGTTGTATTGGCGTCTTTTGCTTTATATCTTGTGTTTGTTGTTGTGTTTAAATTTTGTTTGCTGTATTAGGGTCTTGTTGCTGTTTGCTTGTTGTCAAATCTTGACGGAGAAACTGCAGAGATTCTTAAGTTGAGAATATCAAAGAGAAGGTCAGAAGAAAGAAACAGAATACATATGTTTTCTAGTAGAATCATTTTATAAGATAGTAGATGCTTAAGTTGAGAAATATTCTTCATAATTTCTCACCCCCTATAATATAGTCTTCAAAGGAATAGACTAGGATTAATCATTGCAGCTTCGAAAAATTTACAGATTTCCATGAGAAGAGATGTTGACCAGAAATTGAAAATGAATTTTCTTGCTACCAGGCCTATCTATTAGAGCTCTTAGATGGATACTAAAACATGAACCTTGTTGATTAAAGTTATAGTCATGTATTTAGCCCTTGCAGATTCCGAAATGTGTGAATTTTGGTTTCTTGACAGTACCCCTTTTGTTTTATAATCTTTCAAATTGCATGTGCCTTGCAAAGTCGGAGCTGATTTTCAAATTGCACTTGCCTTGTCGAAATCCAAATTTAAACACTTGATTTCAGAAAATTCGAGCTTCATTTACTGAATTTTGAAACCCCTCCGTTATATTTCGGAATTTTTAAATTTATTTTTCAGGTGGATTTTGAAATAAATTCAATCGTATTTACTAATCTTTTCCGGGTGTCCTCATTTTGATATGAGAATATTCTACGGGTAGGAACCTAATCTATTTGTGGCATATATTTAACGCATAAAGTTTTAATCACAGGATTAGGATCACTAGTTCACTGCTCAATAGAATTATGTAATAGGCTGATATATTTCAGATTTAGGTACAAAATTTGCAGCATAGAGTCTTCAGTACAGCCACAGGACACATTCAAATATTCTAAGCAGGTCCCCTAGACTGTGCTACTAAGTACCCTTTACCAATTTGGAGAGATACAATGGTCAAATAAAACATAGCATGGAATCTGAACATTAAGGATCTCAAATCTGTCAATCCTAGTATGCTGGAATATCACAGCAACTCTCTTTAGTTGCAGGCCTCAGTATAGTAGCCTGCAGATCCCCAATCATTGTACCAATCAGATCCCCAATCAGTATAGTTGTCTGCAGATACCCAATCCAATCTTCTGTACCAATCATTGTAGCACGCCTCAGTATAGTTGCTGCCCATATAGCAGAACACTCCACTTGTTATATATAAACCCTCTAATTCCAAATGCGAATCTCACTCCTTATCTCGCAAACACCCTGACTCCCTCGTTGCCCATAAGTCAGTAAATGTTGATTTCTGTCTTATCTATCAACCCATATAGTATCCTAAAAGTAGCATGGTCAAATGGTCATGAGAACATTGGTTATGCAATGCACAATTACTCAAACACTCTGAGCTGTTGTATTCTTGTTGCAATTTGTTGAATCTATATATTCTCTGTAATCTGTATCTCATTTTACAAATTCGCATGCTGCATTTATAGAGCTAATAATGTCAACGTTGCGTTATGAGTTTTGAATGCAGAGGATCATGGTGGTTCTTGGAATGTTAAAAATTGCACATAAATGCATTTTGTAGTCACTAGTGGAAAAAATCACATATACTACACGCTATATGCTTCGGTTCTTCATAAATCCATCTGTAGCACGTTCTAATTCAGTCTCGTAATACCGTATTGTACCCACATTAGGTGAGATTTGGCCCCGAACAGTACTAACAAATGTATCATGAATTGCCCTTTCTTTCCTTCTGTTATCCCACACTCTATACAAATATATCTATCCTATAACTATCAACACATCAAGTATGACTCTCGAAAACCAGAAGATAAACTTAAATACTGAGTTTTCCTTCACTCAGTTCTTCGCAACCTCTGTGATTTATCCTATATCATTACTATACTATGATATATAGTTTAATGATATCTATGACTCAATAAATGAGCTTGCACATCTCTGTCTCTAGTCAATGTATAGTTTGCTATCTTAAGAAGAGTTCAAAAATCATTTACTAATTTCCAAGTCAATTCTAATCTCTTTAGTAATTTTTTACAGTGGGATGGAATATGGATATAAAATTAGAAGGTTGGTCTTCTAATTTCTGCATGTGGAAATGGCTTTAGATCTTGAATATTTTTTTCCACATATAGTACTTATTAATAACCCATATAATGGTACCATGGTATTATTGAACAACAGGTGCAGGATACTAACCAATAAATTTAACCTGATAATAACATCAACGAAGTACTAATATAATATTTGGGTACATGCTACATTATTGTAAATCTTTTAGTTTATATTTTATGTTTTTCCTATGGACTAATGCGGAATCAATCATGGTCTTGGATTTGAAAAAGTTGATATGTCATTGATTACTTCCTGAGGAGGAAGATGTTGAGGATGGGCATAACGATGATGATAAGGACTATGATGAAGAGATGGAGGAGGATAAAGGAGACTCCGAAGATAGGGCTTACAATGAAGTTTCTTCTAGGTGGGATAAACATGAATTGATGGCAGATCAAGCCCCACCAATTGATGGTATGCTTGACACAATCACAAAGGAACGTGATTTGATGGTGACACCTCAACAAACACAAGTTTTCCATCAAGTTGCCATCCCTAGTAAAGAGGGTTCTAAGAAGAGAAAAGGGAGAGGTCTAACAAAGAATCTAAAAGTGACAGAACCAAATCACCTTGAGTACAATAGCTTGGGTCAATCATGTGGAAAGTGGCGTAGACAGTATGGAACACAACTTGACATTTGTATAAGCAAAATTTCCATCTTGTATACATGGAGTGAGGTGCCAAAGAGTTTAAAGAAATCAATATGGGAAGATATAGTGGTAAGCAAGTACTTAATATTAACCTACACATTATTGCTAGATTAATTGAATTCAATTTTTTGAGAGCATAGTTAAATGTTAACTATTCAAATTTTCCTTTTTGGTAGAATTTATTTTATATTCAACCTGATCAATGCAAGAAGGATGTTTTCCTTTTAGCTATTACTGAGAAATTTAGAGATTTCAAGTCTAAATTAGTGAGTGGATGGATTTCTAAGAAGAGAGATAGATCTCAGTTATATAAGAAGATGAAGACAGGAATGGAAAATGAAGAGGGAGATTAGAGTAGTAAGGAAGCACCACAATCAATGCCTTATGAAATATGGAGTCATATCACTAAGGATGAATGGAAAACATTTTGTATGTTGCAAAAAACCAACTCCGAAAGAAGTTGTAAGTCTAAGTAGTAGAGTTTAAAATGGTATTTACTCACTAAAAAATTCATTAAATTAGCATTTAACTTTAATTCTTTTGATTGCTATTGATTCATTAGGAAAAGCGTAATAAAGCTTGACAATGATCGAGCCAAAAGAAGTTTTACCATTACATGGATCGTAAAACATTCCCGAAAAGAGTGGATTGATCCTGGGTTTTACTCTATTATGAGCTTATCCTCATCGGCGGCAACTAGTTTTATAGTTATGAATAAGGGAGATCAGGTTCTTGATTGGTATTTTACGCTTTATATTCGAGATTCAAGCAATAAAAATACCATTTCTAAGCCGAGAATAAAGAAGATAGCTAATGCAATGGTGAGTTTTTAACATTTTGACCTATATTAAAGACACTTTATTAGAATGTCAACTAAAAAAATTCACATTTTCTTTGAGCACATAGGATGGAAGGCCAAGGAGGCTACAGGCGAGTTCACTCCTAAAGGAAATGTTGATGCCTTACACATGGTGCTAGGAAAAGACCATAACGGACGTGTGAAAGGAAAAAGAGGCGTGCGTTTAGGTGTAAAAAAGGCCTTTGGAACAGAGTGTATTGCATCATAATCAAGTGTAAACATAATGACACCTCAAGATTTGGAGGTCATCACTTCTAAGATAAAGGAGCAAGTTATAGAGAAGATAAAGAAGAAATTTGCTACCATCTTGGAGTGAATGGGATTACCCGTTGTTGACTTATTGGATGTTAGTCATGGGGACAAATTAAGCCAACAAGAACCAGAAACTCCAGTCGAGAGAGTTGAAGACCGATCGAGACCCCTTATAGCTAGTTAAATTGGATGACTCCTCCTTGTGATGTCAATTATGTCCAACATTGTTTTTAGGAAGAAAATCCTTGTTGTCTTTACTACCCCAATTAGGTGTGGCCAATGATGACGAGTTAATTGAGGTTGCATATGGACGGGCACAACCACCAATGATTGGCCAAAAGGTGCATTTGTTGCCTGTTTCTGGTGGTCAATTAAGTGTGTCCATAGACACTATAGTGAATGGATTTGAATATTTCTCAATCCCGATTCCAAGGCTAGAATGAAACCTCAATAAAATGTCAGATGCACAAGGTAGTTTAGTAACATGGCCATGTGTTTGGGTTCGGTTTTCAGACGAGGTAATAATTATGTGATTTCTTTTTCAATTTAATATTCCATTTATGCGTTTTTTTTCAATTAATAAAAGAGTTTAAATTTCTATTTAGGTTTTGCGGAAAATAAATAAGGCTTCAAAAAAGAAAAGAGATGAGGCAAACAAAGAGGGGTCGCTAGTAAAAGAAAAGGAAGCGGAGGAAAAAATTAAAAACAAGAGAGTGGTTTCATCAATGGGGTCAACTCAACATCGAAAAACAAAGGGAGATCCACTTGTGAGTATTTAAGTGCTTGAAACTCTAAGCAAAGATTGTTTATGGCAACATACATGTGTTAGAAATGTGCCTAGTGACAAGCTAATTCAAGTTGATTTGGAAAAAGAACAATTCCACTACATAGAGGACACACCAACATGGGTATACAAAGTGGATGTTTGTAAATTTCTATCAGGAGAGATGTTGAATGTATCCATAATATAAGTCTGCATGAGGTGAAATATACTTACAATACTATATTTAATTTTGTGCATTTCATAGTTGGGTGGTTATGTACAAGTCTAACATATCTTATTTGTTATGAGTTTAGTGCACTTCACGAGGATTTGAGTGAATGCGAGTCTATTTTGAAAGTTGGGTGGTTATGTTCGCAACAGATTTGTGACACACACTGCATGACAAGCCAACCTGTGGTAAAGGTATACATTGAACAAAGTTTGATAAAATCAATCATACATGGGGACAACTTTATTTTGGCTTTGTATATTGAAGAGTGTGTTTTAGTACCAACATGCTACGTCTTTTTTTATCGTTATCTAAGTTATGATGTTCCTCATTATTGACTTAAATTCGTGTTTGTAGTAAACATTGGTTGCTCCTAGTCATATGTCCTTTGACTCACACAGTATATCAATTCGATTTTGTGTGTCTACAACCACCTCAACATTTACTTATCAAATCCTTGTTGACTATGTATCTTGAAGTTGACCAATTGCGTTTTAGTTTGAGTCTTAACTTTAATATCACATTGATATGACCTATATTTTTCTTATCAAGTATGTGCAATGAAGAAATTGCGTGGAAGTACTGGATTACATTAAATAGCTATATTTCCTAAATGAAAATTAGTGAAGGTACATATTTTAGGAATTTAAATGTTTTGTGGTAGCCTAACCTTTGATTTACTTTGATTTTGACATGAGTATTCATTTCATTCCCATTTAGTGCATACAATAACAAAATGGGGTAGATTGTGGCTATTATGTGACAAGATTCATGTATGACTTAGTCTCTTCTACCACGGAAGTCGATGATGTAGAAAAGGTATATCTAATTCCTTCATTTACATTTGTTTATATATACGTATTAGGCAAGTCGTCCTATGAAATATAAGTAGATATTTATGACTATGGAGGAAGGGATTATATGGCCAGCGTCAATCGAAAGATTGATGTGGTATGGCATTGTATTGTTGTTGTGTGTTGAATTGTGGAATTGTTGAATTATGTTGAACGGGTTTTTTGGATTAAAAATTGGAAAATGTTCATTTTATAGAGGAAACTCTACCGAATTTTATGGAAAACTTTTATAATTAATCGGAAATTGTTCATGATTTTGATGAAATGTTCATGACTATGCTTTAAATTGTATGAATTTCACTTGTTTGGTAAATATATATTCAAACTTAGGACAAGCAAAAGTAATAGAGAACATGAAGAGCTTTTCACAATGGTATAAATTTTAAAACAAGATTATTGCTTTTGCGTTTATCCTTTATTCTAAGAACAAGTAATAGAGATTGGTAATCTAATTTTATTTTATTACGATGACTACATTTAGGTTTTCGACACATCAAGAGAGGAGCCTTTCACCCTTGACAAAATCAAAAAAATAAGAGACAAATTTGCACTTTTCCTTGCCAATAACTGCATTTAGTAGTTAAATTCTTGTATATGATCCCTATTTATATTTGTCATACTTTTTACCAAATTTCTGTATATATGTAGTTATATTTAATTTAGTTTTTAACTCAAATCATTATATATATTTGAATTTTTTTACGTATAAAACTTAGTTTTATATGTATTAAAAACCTTTGAGCTTGCGTTCTAATATTTGCATTGAATAATATTTCTAATACCAATATTAGCATTTGTAAAAAAAATTATAGACTTTATGCTCCGGTTCACTGAAAATTGGAGCATATAATGGGTTTTATATGCTCCGGTTTTAAGTGAATCGGAGCATAAAGACTCCTATATGCTTCGGTTTGAACCGAAGCATAAAGTTATTTGGAAATGCTCCGGTTACATCTACTTCGGGTCAAAGCCGGAGCATAAAACCTTCAAAAAACCGGAGTATATAAGGTTTTTTTCACTAGTGTTAATTGCTTAGATCAAGGAATAACATCAAATAATCCCTTAGTAATTGCTTTGCCACTACTTTCTTTGCTTTGATAACCACAACAAATAAGGCCTTACAACCTTTGCAAATTCACCTTCTTCTGCTAGAATTAATATCTTATGTCATCATAATTATAACTATATCAATAATTTTCATCTTTCCATAGTCACTAACATAAATCAATCATAAAACCTTAAGCTCATGTCATCATAATAATTTTTTATTATTCAAAGTCTAGTGATTAATCAACTTGTATTTGATTCTCGTTTTATGTTCCTCAATAAACTCGATTCAAACCAATACAATTTATTTGAACTAATATATAGTAATATGATTAAACTTACTTATATGAATTTGTCCTTATCATTCAAACTGAACATAATTTAAGTTCTTAACTTATACATTTATGTAAAATTATCACCTTTTATCTAAACTCATATGTGTAAATTATTGACAATTATGCAAATTTGAGTGTTCACTATTGATTTGATTATAATAAATTTATTGGACATAACTCACTATGTATGATAGAATCATACAATCATCAAATTGATTATATCTTTATATAATATGTAAATAATTGAAATAGAAGGTACAATGAAACATTGACACACTAATAATACACATCCTATACTAGTTCGATACAATCATGCACATTTACTAATCATTACCTCGTAAATATTTTGTTTTGCAATAAGCTTTCGACATCAACATATATATTGCCCAATTTATGAATTAATCACCATATAGTAAGTTATCATGTAACTTGACCCTAGATTATCCGATATGATACTAGATGAATAAGACAAAATTGTAATATAACGAATCATTAACCGATAATCCCATTTCATTAGTGGCTCGATTCGAACCTCATAAGGCCTAATTCAGATTTCAACCGAAATTGAGGTCACCCATTATCGTAAATGACACGACCCAAAATCTACCATGATCTAAGACAACCCGCTATAACCTTTATAGTAATCGATCCGGATTGATCCTAATCGATTATGACTCAACCCGAATCAAACCTGGCTTGGACCTGGATAGAGCCTAAGCAGGAAAATAATTAATTTAACATGCTTGATAATGACTTAACCCAATCCGACACAAAACACTACACTGATTTGGTAAGTATTGTCTACCTCTTGGACTAATTTATGAACATCTTGGACTAATTTATTGATACTACGTACGTCAACTTGGAATAAGATATTAAAAAAAATGCTTGGCTACCTCAAAAACCCTGAAGAAACGCTGAAATGTATGAGAAAGGATGGGCGGTTTAGGACAGGAGATCAAACAAATTGTAAGTGGTGAAGAGAATATAAGTAGTGTGGAGGTTGAGTCAGTGTTGTATACATTTACTGGGGGCAATGAAGCCGCAGTGGTGGCGCAACCTCATGATTTTTAGGGGGAGACCTTTCTGAGCATTAAACCTCAAGTTACGGTGATACCAACTGAGAGAGAGATCATTGACTTTTGTAGGGCTAAAATGCCCCATTTTATGGTACCCAACCTCAAGTTGGGCATTAATTTGTAACCTTCATGCTTTAACTTGAGGGGATGTTAGGAAATTTTTATAGCATATACATATTCTTAGGAATTATTGGCATTAGTTATGGTATGTAGGGATGCTTATGAGTCGAGTCGAGTCGAGCTCGAGCTTCACTGAGCTTGACTCAAACTCAAAAGCACAAAAGCTCAAAAATTAAAGCTTGAGCTCGGCTCGAAAAACCAAAATTTCGAGCTTGGCTTGAAAAACCAAATTTTCGAGCTCGACCTCGAACTCGGCTCAAGCTCAAGCTCAAGCTCAAAGCTCGTGAATGCAATATGATTAAATTCTTCCTTTGATTATAAATCAAGCAAATCGAATTTAAATAGCATTTTTCAGTTTTTTACAAAAGTTAATTTTTTAGTTGAAAGTTTAAATCTAAACTTGGAAAAATAATATGTGGGGGGAGGTCATTCTTTCAACTACTTATGTATTGAACAAAGTACATACTTCATAAAAAACTCGATTAAACACCTTATGAATTATGGAAAGGCCATGTGCCTAACCTTAAATATTTGAAAGTGTGGGGATGTCTTGCTAAAGTAGCTTTAACTTTCTTTAAACGGGAAAATATTGGACATAAAACCTTTGATACCATGCATATTTGTTGGTTATGATGTAAATAGTGCAACTATAGGTCCATGTGCTTAAATGAAAAATCTATGTGTGAATCTAGAGATGCTAAATTCTTTGAGCATGTTTTCCCTTTGAAGAAAAGTAATGTATCACATGATGTGACTTTATCTGTTCCTTCATCCTCTTCTATGCCTGTTCCTTCTCCTATTGTTTAAAATGATGATGTGGTACAACTTAGGAAAAGTAAGAGACGTAACACAGAGACTAGCTTTGGTCCTGATTTTTTGACTTCTTTCTTAACTGAACTCAATGATGCTGATGAAATAGATGAACTAGTTGTATGTTATCATTTATTTGATGATGAGCCAAAAATATTTGAAGAGGCCATGAGTTCATTTGATGCTATTTTTTGGATGGAAACTGTTAACACTGAAATAGAATCCATCATGTCTAATCATACGTGCAAACTAGTTGATTTGCCTAAAGGTAGTAAAGCCATTGGTTGTAAATGGATTTTTTAAAGAAAACTTAGAACTGATGGTACTGTTGAAAGGTATAAGGCAAAACTAGTGATTAAAGGGTTCACATAAAAATTTGGTGTTGATTTCTCTTACACTTACTCACCAGTGACTAAGATCGCCACTATACGTACTTTACTTGCATTAGCTTCTAGCTATAATTTGATTGTGCATTAAATGGATGTAAAACTGCTTTTTTAAATGATAACATAGAGGAGGAAATTTATATGGTTCAACCTTCAGGTTTTGTGGTTCCCGGACGACAGGAACAAAAAGTGTGTAAGTTAAAGAAATCCTTGTATGGATTAAAACAAGCACCAAAATAGTGGTATGAAAAGTTTCATAAAACAATACTTCGTTTTGGATATGTAGCAAACCATGTTGATACTTGTGTGTACTAAAAAATGTTTGGATCTGGTTGCGTAATTGTCTGCTTCTATGTAGATGATATGTTGATTTTTGGTACACATATTGATGTTATTAATTAAACAAAAGAATTTATTTTCTCTCAATTTGAGATGAAAGACTTAGGTGAAACTGATGTGATTTTGGGTGTTAAAGTTACCAAAACTAGTAATGGGTTATCTTTGTCTCAATCTCATTATGTGGAAAAAGTGTTAAAGAAATTTAACAGTTATGATATTGTGCCTGTTAAAACTCCTTATGATGCTAGCATTCACTTGAAAAAGAACTATGGAAATAGTGTGTCACAAATTGAGTATGCTAAAATAAATAAGAGTTTAATATTTCTTATGAACTACACTCGACTTAACATAGCTTATGTAGTTAGTAGACTTAGTCGGTATACCCATAACCCTAATAAAGAACATTGGAATGCCCTTAGATGCCTATTAAGGTATCTTCGAGGTACTATGGATTGAGGTTTGCATTATGTTGGTTTTCCTGCTGTGTTAGAAGGATATTATGATGCAAACTGGGTATTTGACAATGATGAAGTAAGCTCCACAAGTTGTTCTGAGCATTTTGTGAGTTCCTATCTCTCTTTCTGAGTGCACATTAAGGAAGTTTGTTGTGTTAAATTTTGGGGGGCAATGCCATCTCCGATTGCACTATAGTCGGGGCAAATTTGCTTCTAAGACAATATTCCCAACACGTCACATCATTACATACATTAAGAAATTCGGCCTACATTTCAAGATTTTTGTTTTTCTAATTTTGCAGTATTCTTACCTATAATGGTCCCATCCTTAATCGAGACGTTCTTTAGATTCATTTTTTAAGTTAAAAAGACTTATTCATAGGAGCCCAATATTATTTGGATGTTTATTTAAAGTCGTCAAAGATGAACATAAAAATTACATCTTGGACTAATAATTTATTGATAACATCAACTTGGAATAAAATATTAAAAAATTCCAGTTCTAATGAAGGGTTGGCCCTCCAATAGATCTCGCCAATTTGACCTAAAATTCAACTTGATATAAAATCAAAGCTCCCGTGTTTGATAATGTAAATTCCTCAACCCTTACATAATTGACTTGGAAACTCTTACATAATTGCCATTTTAAGCACATAACAATAATGGATTAACAAGCTTAATCACTTTGCTCAAACATACATGATATGATAAGCTCTTAGGAAGGGGAGTCTAGCTACTTTCATCAACTATATAATGAAATTAGGTAACAAAAGAGACAAATTAGAAGAATAAAATCATTAAAGATGGCTCATGCAACAAATAAAATGCAACTAAACTAAGATTAAGGACATAACATGATCAATCCAATGATGGAAAGGCATACAGGAAGCTCAACATGTCTTAATATATATTGAATACACTTATACATCAATATGCAAATAATTATTACAGTATATGTAACTATGATCAAATACAAATCTAACCAGGAAATCAACTCGACGGGTTTAAAAAAAATGAACCACGAATATAATGGAAATCAACTATTGACAAACGCACCAAATTCTTCATCACTTTGGAGTTTAGCCATATCCTCGCTGGTCAAGCTGATGTAAGCTACAATGTCCTTGTTGGATGGACCAGCAGGAATCAAAATCACCAAATTTTCGTATGTAAGTGTTGCAGATGTAACCCAAACTGGCTTGCCCCATCCAAAATCAGCTTCATACACTGGCAAACTGCGTAAATTGCTGAATCCATGTAAAACTATTTCTTCTCTAGTTAATCTTCCAAATTGATCCATTATAAAACTCAAGTCCTCTTTCCCCTCTTGCATCTCTCGTACGAACTCATCATCTTGTATTTTCCCAATAGACTTTTTCGTCTGTTGCAAGAAGTCGCGTTGGCTACTAAGCTTGTCTTTATCATTGACGATCATCTCACGAAACTTTACTATGGCATTGACAACCATGTTACCAAAATAGTAAGATTGCTCATTAGGTGGACTCACTCGAGGACGAACGTTTACAGCATGAAATACTTCAAAGGGGATGTTGTTAACGCTACTATGGCACACTAACTTGATCCTACTCCATAGGAAGGCAGATAAAATCATGGCAAGGGAAGGGAGACTAGCTTTATGATGGCAAACATCATTTTCATTTCCATTATTGATAATTTCAGGAAACATCTTTGATCTTAGAGTAGCTAGTTGAGTATTCCTAAATTTGAACCACTTGGTTACTGGTCTAACCTTGATTATGTCCGTACTGAGGCTGGTAACATCAGCATGTGGTGATGAGGGTGGGAAAAGCTTCTGTATGCCAAAACAAGGGAGATAATTAAGTGTGGATTGGTGGTTATTGTTGGCCGTAGATGCCCATGTTTTGACAAACATCAACGATGAGAAGCCATCAGATATGGCATGGCTCACCTTCACCCCAATGGCAAGACCACCACATGAAAAACGATTGACTTGTATGGCTAACAACAAGTTTGTATACCCTTCTTGACCGTAAGAGGGTAGCAATTTGTCGATCTGAGAAACCTCAGCCTTGTGGACTACATCCTTCAATGGAATGTCTACCTCAGCTTCTACATAAGGTACACCCTCATCGTTGCAGCTGATGTGGCTACTATCTTTAAACCGCCCTGCCAGTGGATAGAATAACGATAGCGTTTCAGGAAGAGATGTTTTGAGTCTTTCTAAGATTTCTGTAGTACCGATCTTGGTAATGTGATTTTGGTAGTAAAAGTAAACAAGGGGCATTAGGATAG
Organism: Dysphania ambrosioides; assembly: GCA_026401315.1. Lineage (NCBI taxonomy): Eukaryota > Viridiplantae > Streptophyta > Magnoliopsida > Caryophyllales > Amaranthaceae > Dysphania > Dysphania ambrosioides. The sequence goes on from CM048672.1 coordinate 1,711,606, forward strand.
GCTCATTTACATGATCGAACAACGAGGCTGGTAGAGAACGAAGGTGGTTAGGAGTTGGGCAGGATGGTTTGATAATTTCTTCAGAGATTACTTGGACGTTTATTACTGTTAAACCCAGCATCCTGCCAAAGTATAGTGAGTTTTGAGTTAGAAAGCAATATAGTTTGTAGAGGAAGCTGGGGAGAACTGTAAACTAACAAGAATTTGCAAGGGAATATTGTTAGGAATTATTGGCATTAACGCATTAGTTATTTAGTTATGGTATGTAAATTATTCATAAAAGATTGCTAGGCATATAAATATAATAGGTGTAACTAATTATATATTGCAACTAGCTTTATATTCCTCGGGAATACTTCCTTTCTTCTCGGCCTCCACAATTAAAAATATATGAGAGCATTCAATGGATCATTACACAACTTTATTAATATAACAATAGCCATTGTAAAGAATCTTATATATTAAAATCCATATTAAAATCCAAAAAAAATCTTATATATGTTTTTTATTTTCTAATATATATATGCAACTTTTAGCTCTGTGGTAAACTGATAAAGCGTAACTATTACCCTTTTAGAGATCCAAGTTTGATTCTCCATTCTGACCCCTCTCCTTTTATTTTTTTCCCTCTCTTGACCCATACAATTTAAATATTTCACAATTTTGAAGTAGTTGACATCTTTGGTTAGCATCTAAGGACTTGAATGTATAGTAGATGCTTAGCAGTTAAGCTAGAGGCACATTTTAGAGTGGAGGAAAAGAAAACCCATACAATTTAAACATTTCACAATTTGAACTAGTTGCCATATATCTTTGGTTAGCATTGAACAACTTGTATGTATAGTAATTAAATTCTCAGCTGTTAGCTCTTGCCCAAGACTCAACTTTTACTTTATTGCAATCGCAAGTCAACGATGCATGTCTGTAATTTGTGCAAACCAATGCTAGATTTTATATTGCAACATTTTTACGTAATACCCTAAAATCTGATGGCCAAATCCATCAGCTCAAATTCGTATAGATAGTTTATAGGCGACTTGGTTGTGTTGGACCTGTTACCGTTACCCTCGCCATTTCTCCTAGAACAAATTTCATGATTTTTCCGATAGATGTCTTGGGGAGTTCATCTTTGACAACATCCCGGTTGGGTACCATAAAATGTGGTATTTTAGCCTTACAAAAATCAATAATCTCTCTCAGTTGGTATCACCTTAACTTGAGGTTTAAAGCTCAAAAATGCGCAAGAAGGGGTCTCCCCCCAAAAACAATCGAGAACATCTATACAACACTTTTATACAACACTTCGATACTAAACAACTTCCATCATAGCTATATGCAATTTAACCCTGTAATACAACTGTTATATATACAATTCAATCCACAACTCACAAGCCTTCATTACTGCATAGCTCATCTCCTCAACCATATATCCAACAAAATAAATGAAGATACACAAAACACCCTTTGCCAATAAACTAAACAAATGCTCATAACAAAGGAACTTCATTATTAACTAAACATACAATAAAATCCATATGTACATAATAAAGAGAATAGAAACACATGTACAAAATCCATAATACCATTAAATACACTAAAGAAAAAGATCAGAACCTAGCACTAAAACTATGAGTTATGAGTATCAGCCTCTTCAATGGTCTCCAAGTGAGGAAATGACAAACTCTAACTTTGTTGTGTGTACTCCACAATGAATTGTCCTGCAAAATACCCAAAGGAGTTGTAGAAGAAGTGTCGGATGACTCACCCTGAGTGTCAAATGAATAGAGCGGGGTCATTTTCATGCTCAAAGTAACAGGGATGTCAATGTGTGCCTAGGAGGACAAGGGTGAGCAATGGGTGTAAGTCATTGTAGAAACAAATGGTAGACACGACATGAGATATGTATTGGAAACCCCCTCCATTAACCCTTCTAGATGACCACCCAACCCTCTTCCTCCTCCTTCTTCTTGTTCACAATTTTATGTAGATCCATCAAAACCTATTTGCATTCACAAATATTGCATCCAACACCAACACGAATACCAGTAATATCCAATAACACCAACAAAAATCCATATCCATTTTACCACATTACTATTGTAAAAGAGCATAAGTATATCTAAAAAGATCTAAAATAAGCGATTAGGATTTCATGCATATCCATTTACTTTGGTAGTGCAAATGCAAGCAATATTATTAAATGGTTGATATTGTCGATTGTAGTTGGTCGGCTGTTTTCAAGGGAAAAGACAGACTCTTGGTATTGCGGATGTAATTGATGAAGATAAATTTGATGAGCATTTTGATGAGTTCCCGCCATCCTCATTTAATATATGATAATTTAAGACATAATGATCATGGTGAAGGATTATACGTTGCTAGGGACCAAGAGTAATAAATTTGATTTTATTAAATATGTGTAGTACTAAAATATTAAACTTATTTTAATCAAATCTTCTATAGCTATCCAATGTTTTAAATTCTCAATATTTTGTTTATTGTCGTTAGGTCATTGAGTTAGATATTCATGTTGCCATTCTCTTATTCATTCCTTATTCTTCAAATTTGCATCATTTAATTTCACTTCTTGCGTATATTACAGGTTCAAAGCCATGGATGATGATAAAATGAGAGTGCTAAAATCTAGTCTAGATACTTCAAAAAGTCTAGGAAAAGAATTGGGAGAGTTCTTTGAAATGGATTAGACTTATCCCTACGGTGTTAAGAGTGCTCAAATGAAATGAGGTCTATCGACCCATTAGTAAATGGATAGAGGAATTCAAGAATCACTTAGGTAAAATTAGTCGTTCTAGGTCGTTGATCTTGACAAGTGATTGGAGTAAAATTTCACAGGGGATAAAAGACACATTATGGGAAGATGTTAAGGAAACCAATAATTGTTATTCTATAAGTTTTAATACATAATAAATTGTATATAATATGCTAATATAACTCTTATATCCTATTCATGAAGAGAGAGTTCTACATTAAAGAGGATGAAAGGAAGAAACAAATGGTTTTGACTTATTGTGATCACAAATTAAGAGATTTAAAATCAAAGCTAGTGAGTGGTTTGATCTCAATCGCAAGGAATAAGAAAATCCAATCTATAAAAAGGTCTTATGATCTTGTCAGTTTCATTTATGAGGACGATTTAAACGAATTTGTGAGGACATACATCATGTATGAGTTTAAGGTATGCTCTATAATTTCTTCTTATTTGGAAGCACATGTTCATAAATATCTTTTTTTCATCCTTAATATGATAAACATTAATTTCTTCTATACTAATCAGCAAAAAAGTGCAAAGGTGAAGAAGAGTTCATCTCTAAACTTGTATCCACATGATATGGGGCAACACTCATATGCTGTGATGCAGCCCTATCTGACGTAGAAAATGTTACATTCCTTCATTATCTGATTCGTTGAGTTCTTCTTGCACTGTTTCTAGTTCACCAGATAAAACTAAGGTGTGGCTACTAGTAAGAATAGTGCAGGATGTTAAAGGAAATCTTGTTGTGCCTAATAAACAAACACAAGTGGTAAAAGACTCCATTGTAAGTATTTGAAATTGATTTAACCCTTATACACCTATTTGAGTAATTTAATGAAATTTGCTGCAATAATGCATGGTATTTGAGTAATTTTTTCTAACCTTTTTAAGAGAAATGGAGACAAAAGGAGATGGCTAGAAAATTTATGCCCAAGGAACAAGATGATATATGATCTTATGCTCTTGGCAAAGACCATGCTGACCATGTACATGGTTGTTTTTTGCACCAGAGTTGGCCAAAGATTAGTGTTTTTTCTGATGGGAGGAACACAAATTATGGAGTAGAGATGATTGCTAAGTTGTAGGCAAGAATGTTGGAGCAGGTTGGATGTAATAAAAAAAAGGGTTAGGGAAGAAAGAATTAGAGAACTAGAGGAGAAGATAGATACATTGGTAGTATAGAAGATCATGATGTTTGCTTAGCAATTAAGTTTTCAATTACCGAGTCAAGAACTTGAAGTAAGCAATGTAAGATCTAACACTCCATTCTATCTTAGCAGCTGCAAGTTAGGGAGAAATGATCCTTTGCACAAGATACAAGTACGATTAGATAACAAATTCAAGATATTTTTTCCTTTCTATATATAAGTTATATACTAACAACTACATACCCAAAAATTAGAGGAACACATTTCCTATCAGTTGCTTTTTTTTGTTGAATCTCTGAAAAAAGTCATTGTCACTCATGGCACCATACATCCATTTTTGACCCTTGATCACCACTCTAACCTCCTTCCAGATCATGTGAAGGTTAGTGTACATGATTATGATATTTAGTTTAAATATGCTCTAGCTAGTTCCTACACCTTCATCATTTATCAAAAAGCTTGAACATTCTCATCGTACTTTTACTCAATGGTCCAAACACTTCGTTTTGCTCTTGAATGATGAGGTAATATGATGTGTTCTTGGTGATTTTACTCAAAGGCGTATCAATAAGATAGTTTATGTTCATGTACTTATATAAACTTGGTTTCATTGTTAGGAGATGCCACCAAATAAAACAGATGCTAGGAGGTAAGGACCAAAGAAAAATAAGTTGATAGTGGACACGAGATAACTAATCATGTCATGAAGAATTTAGGAGCACACTCTATTAACGACTATGCCTTACAAAATTTGGGTGAGATTATGCTAAAGACTCATTTTTCTAGTATAGATCCAAGTAGCTTAGTGGTTTTATATTCAGTGGTGGGAAGAGGGCATTCCTGTATTAAGAAGACCATGATATTACTATCATGGAATTCAATAAGATGTAACTCAACTTCTCTCTAGAGTATGTCTTAATGTTTCAGTGTTGCAAGCATTCATGATGTGACCACTATAAACCTTTTTAATTTTTTATACAAAATATAGTATTTATGTGGACCTAACAAAATTATTGAGCATTTTATAGGGCTTGCCATGAGTTATGAGAGGAAGGAGTTACCTCCATTAAGTTCATGTGCCCTGGTTGGATAACCATGGAATTAAGTGATTACAATCATGTGTGTCACATATGACAGGGTGCAATGGGATGCCAAAGTTATAAGTGATTCATCATGTGCCTGTACCGTAAAAAGTAAGAATTTCTAAATTATAAGTTCTAGGTTTGGAAGAATATAGAGTCTTTTTCACATATTAATAATTTGTCGTTTTGTAGGCATCACTGGATCTTTCTAGTGCTTTGTTCAGCGAAAAGGACGGTCTTCATTTTTTATCCTATTTGAAAAAAAGAAATATGGAAATTAAGGATCCAAGGAATATGTAAGTATTAATCACTTTTTATTTGTTCCAATTAACTCTAGGATATAGCATTCATTGATCTTATATATCTATAAGATGCCCATTTTTCTTTGTTTTTAATACTCTAGAGCTTTTCGAAGCCACAGAGTGGCTACAAGGCATAAACTAGGAAATAAGTTAAATTGGATCTTGGCTCAGGTATACTTTTACATGACAAGCTTATTTGAAGTTAAAGATTCATTATCTTAAAATTCATTATCACATATAAGTAATATGCTTTTTCTTATACTGTAGTCTCTTCAACAAGTGGGAAATACCGAGTATGGCTATGGACTAATTTCTTGATACGTGAACTAGGACAGGGGATCAAACAAATTGTAAGTGGTGGTGAGAATATAAGTAGTGTGGAGGCTAAGTCAGTGTTGTATACATTTACTGGGTCAATGAAGTCGCAGTGGTGTGCAACCTCATGAGTTTTGGGGGGAGATCCCTTGCTCATTTCTGAGCTTTAAACCTCAAGTTAAGGTGATACCAACTGAGAGAGATTATTGATTTTTGTAGGGCTATACACCAATACGCTGTTAACAAGAAAAAAAGAGTAGCGGAATACACTATTATAGTATATACAACTATGATCAAATACAATTCTAACCAGCAAATCAACTCGATAGGTCCAAAAAAATGACCATGAAAATAATGTAAATCAGACTCTTAGAGCTTGTTGCTCCCTGGCATTTAGTGAGTGATCACAAAATACATTCTTTCTAAGAATTTATTAAGAAATGTTCAAACTAAACACTAATCCCAAACAACCCTTGATCCTAAGATAATTAACACTTAGGCATTGAGTGGATTTTCTCGGAGCACTAGCCTCTAATCTAGTTTCACTTATCATTTTGTAAATTATTCACCATTGCAGCCCAAAGATTAGCTTCCTACACACAACTACTTGCTTTACTTGTTAATTGCTTGATTACCATGTAAATTACTTCTTATATTGTTGCCCTCTGTTTTTGAATAGAAACAAATCCAATCATGGAAAGGCTTACACAAAGTTCAACATGTCTTTCATAATATTGAATACACTTACGCCAAGGTAAGATATATTAAGTGAGGGAATACATTAATTCAGTATAAAACTATGATCAAATTTAACCAGGAAATCATCTCGACATGTCAAATGAAATGACCATGGATGTATAAATCGACTTTTAGAGCTTGCTGCTAAAACTAGGTGTCTTGACAAACGCACTAAATTCTTCATCGCTTTTGAGTTTAGCCATATCCTCGCTGCTTAAGCTGACATAAGGAATTTTTTCTTTTTCTAAGCTTTTTTAAATATATTTTTTTTCAAAAATAAGCCATTTTCAAAACTATTTTAAAACATAAGATGATTTTGGTCTCGACTGAAATCGTTGCATGAGGAGCGGGATCGGTCAAATCGTCCGCAGGTACATAAACTGCTTGAATCAACGATTTAGCTTAGGGCTGGATTATGGGAGAAAGTTGGGCCAAGAAAAATCGTTACTCAGGGCAACGATTTTAGCTCAAAGAAGGCAACAATTTTATTATTTTTTTTAAATCGTTGCCCCATGTGACAATTTCAGCCTAACTCAGGGCAACGATTTTATTATTATTATTATTATTATTTTATATAAAATCATTACCCCAAGCTACGATTTTAGCCTTACTAAAATCGTTGCCCAGGGCAATGATTTCAGGATGACTAATTGCCTTAGTGTCAACCAACTTTAATCCAACTTCATGCAGATCATTGCCTCATGCAACTATTTTTCTCCAAACCAAAAATGGCTTATTTTTAAAAATAGTTTGGGAACCAACTTAATTTTTTAAAAATATTTTTTTAAAAAGCTTATAAATAAAAAAATTGTGATATAAGCTACAATGTCCTTGTTGGATGGACCAAGAGGGATCAAAATTACCAAATTTTGGTATATAGGTGTTGCATATTTAACCCAAACTAGCTTCCATGATCCAAAATCAGCTTCATATGTAGAATAGATATAAAATATTAAAGTAGAGTTATAATAGGAAAGCTGCCCGTATATTAAGTGATTCAATTCCTTGATTTGTTATTTTTAAAGTTCTAATATTACATTGTACTATTTACACGATATAACTCTATTTATTTATTTCTTTTAGACTTGATGATATGAAAAAGGGTCCGACATCCTCGGTGAGATTCGAGTCTATTGACCTGATCTTCACTTTCCTTCTACCAAATTGGAGGTTCATAATTCTTGTTAAAGCTTGGTACTACAAAATACATAAAAAAAAAATCAATTTATCAAAACTCTATATGTGGTTATCATAAGTTTATACATAATAAATAATAATATTTCATCCGTCTAGTATTACTCTTAACATTTTCAAAAGAAATTGAGGGTCATTTCTTACTATCGAGATGCTATTCGTGACAATATCATCGATCCTTCTCATGTTTCTACTCGCGCCCAATTAGTATGTTTTAATAAGGGATTTGGCCAGAGTCAGTTTATATATGTTCATCACAAGTTGGGCTTTGTGACCTTCATGCTCAAACTTGAGAGGTATGTTAGGGAATATTTATAGCATGTACATATTGTTACGAATTACTGGCATTAGTTGAAGAATCAATAGGAGATAGGATAGGATCAATATACTCTAGAGGGGGGGTGAATAGAGTATGGTCATTTTTCGAGTTAGGCTTTCAAGGCTTTGAAACGGGGTTTGAGATGCGGAAAATAATTAAAACAGGTTTCAAGGGCTTGAAGTATGTTTCAGGCTTTTGAACAGAATAGGCTATTACGAGATGAATGAATTAAGTAAAGCAAACGAATATGTAAATGCAATAAGTAAAGGGGACGATTGTTTGTTACGAAGTTCGGCAATGTGCCTACGTCTCCGCCTAGGGTTTCCTACCCTTAGGATTTAACGATCTTTATTTCCTCCTTTAGAGACCTAAAGCCACCTTCGAAGATTATCACCCAATCTTCTATACCGTAGCTTTCCCTAGCTACACTCTAGCGTCTCAATTCCTAGAAATAAAAATCTCTTTTCTTTTTTCTGAACCTTTGAGTATTATAAACTTTACTCAAGGTATATCTCTCTTTTAATATTTCTTTTTCACTCACAAGATATACTTGATAATCTTTTCTCTCAATACTAAATTACAATGAAGAGTAAGCACTAGAGAGGAAAGTAATTTTGCTGTAGCTTGAATATGTATCACGTTGGAAAGCTTCTTGTTCTTCAATGCTTCAGCTTCAATCAATTTATAGACATACGAACAACGGATAGGCTTCATAACAGATTTATTCAAAATGCCGTTGCTTCAGGGTCTTGACTGACTGCTTCAAGGTCTTGAAATGTAATAGATTCTCCGGATAGCTCGCATTTCGGTTATTGACTGATTTTCTTTTATGAGAGCACGTCCAATGAAGTTGTTTAACCCAGCATATCTTCAATTCAGCTCCTTAAGCTTAGGAAGACTACTTTGAATATCTTTTCATCCTTATCTTGATAGAGTTTGAATTAATTCAAACACTTGAAGTGCATGAAGTAACAAATTCCTTATTTTAAGGGACCTTTTGAATTTGCTTAGCTGAAAAACATTTATCATTATCCACTTACAACAATTTATCAGATGAGCCGTTAGTAACTGATTGAAACATAAGCATTAGTATAGGAACGTATAAGGCAACATGAGCGTAGGAATACGAACACAATAGGATTTGTAATTCCATTTTGACTTCCATCATCCATACTTATATTAAACATATACATATACATAAATATCAAAGTAACAAGATGTATTCATCAAGGTGGAGTCTTCAATCTCCCCCTTGATGGAAGTCAAAACATATCAAAACATATGCATAATAATTTTTATGATCTAAGCATATATAATCGAAAAGCATATAACATGTAACAGCAAATAAACATATGCATAACAATGTTCTCCCCCTTTTTGACTTTCAGAAAGGGTGAGTAGGAATGTTGGATCAATTTAAAAAAAAAAGTTAAGAGAAAACAAATTGCAATTTAAAAGAGTTGTAAAACAGAAACATAGAAATTATTCAGTACAAACCATAAATAAAATGTTCAACAAAAGAGCAAATAATTAAGGACAATAATCATTAAAATGCACCATTTCTTCTTTGTTGGCTTCGAAGACTGAACTGCAGCAATCAAAGCATCAAATCTATCATCCATCCTGGCACGGAAGTCTGTTAAGTCACGCCTGACACAGTCCACTTCAAATTCAATAGCCTCGAGCCTGGAGGAAAGATCCACAAGAGAGGCGCCTGTAAGACGGGAAACACCTTTCACCGGAGGCAGGGCAGCCAATGTTTCAGGGGACAAGTCCTCACGGAGCTTCCATGACCCATCTTTTGAAGCACATATTCCAATTCTGTTGAAGGAGTCAAGGGTCACGCGGGACTGTGCACGGCTCTCAAATTCTTCATCATGCACCGGGACTTTGAAATAAGCAAAGATCAAGGGAAGCAGGTTTGCATATGGTAGGGGGTTTGCACGAGTGGAGGAAATAGCATGATTCATGTGGGAGAGGATGGTGACAGGGAGGTTGACATCAAAACCATTTAAAACTAAGAACAGCAAGGCTAGACACTGGTCAGTAATAAGCTCACGAGAATTGGCCTTGGGAACGACACACCTAACCAATAAAGCATAAATAACTTTGGCTTCGACCTGTAAAACATTGTGGGTCAACTGCTTGGACAGAGGGGGATTGGGTATAAATAGAGCCTGCTTAGCCTGGGAGACACACTCGAAATACTCAGGCTGAGAATTGGACCAGTCCTCATTGGGGACTTTCAAGATCTTGGAAAGGACCTCAGGGTTTAAGGAGACAGGAATACCCTTAACAATCGTGTTCAAGGTCAGGACACCTTGTTCACGTTTAGATTGCATATTGAGGTAAAACAAACGGGTAAGACGAGGGTAGAACCTATCACCAACATTAAGCATTCTGGCTAAAGAGGTCTCCAAAAATAAACCAACACCACCCAATTTAGAGGATCGTAAAAGGGCAGGGTCAACTAATTCACTAACACAGACACGCCTATTTCTAAAACCATCCTACCAAACACCAGCTAATTGACATGTTCTAAACCACGATTGAGGATAAGAACCAAAAGGAGTTTGAATAAAAGCAGATACCTCAAGCCTGGGAGGGGAAGGGACAATGGGTTCAGCAGCAATGGGAGGATCTTCAGGAACTGGGGGCTCATCAAGAACTGGGGGTTCTTCGACAGGAGGTGGAGGAGGAGGTGAAGACCGAATGTCTGCCTCGGAGAGAGATGGATTCACATGTTCTGGAGATTTGTTGGGGCTGACCTGAGATTCTTCCAGGAGAGGAGATGAAGGAGGAGTGGGTGAGGTAGAGGGCACCGAATATTCAGCTGAGCGAACAGAAATTTTGGATGAACGAGAAGGAAGGATTCTTCTTTTGGGTGCTGGCTTTTTGGGAGCAACTGATTTGCGTTTGGGAGCCATGAAAAGGGAAGTTTCTAGGTGAGAGATTGAATAAAATATCGGGGTTTAGAGGTGGAGTGAATAGGAGAGGCAGAGGAGTATTTAAGAAGAGGGAAGTGACGGTTGAAGAGAGGAAGGAGCTGGAAGGGGTATGAAGAGACGGTTCAGGGTATTGGGAAGGGGAGAAGCACGTCAATTGAATACGTACAGGCAGCAATAAAATACGTACAGGCACACAAGGTATTTGAAATAAACACGTATAAGCATAAAACAGGTGATATAATTATCTAAAAAGATAATCATCACACCAAATGATCCATTTTCTGAAATAACGTTTAGACAAGAAATGTTTAAGTAAACATCTTGATTTAAACGAAACAAACAACAACAAAAAATAATGCAGTATAATTAAGTTACATACGCCATGTAATGCAGTAGTATATACGCATAATAACAAATTGTAGAGAAAATGTACCTTAGCTCCCCCTAAATAGATGCCTCTTTATTTAGCATACCAAGCTCGAATCGAATGAAATTAAATCGTTCTTCACTTAAGGGCTTAGTAAAAATATCGGCAAGTTGAAATTCAGTAGAAACAAATGAAATATTTACGTCACCTTTTTCAACATGATCACGAATAAAATGATGTCTAACATCGATATGCTTGGTTCGTGAGTGTTGCACCGGATTTTTTGTAATTGAAATGGCCCTAGTATTATCACATTTAATAGGAATGCCTTTGAAATCAAGTCCAAGGTCTCGAAGCTGTTGAGATATCCAAATGAGTTGAGCACAACAAGCACCTGCCGCAATATATTCGGCTTCGGCTGTGGATAGGGCTACAGAATTCCGCTTCTTCGAGTGCCAACTAATAAGAGATGATCCTAGAAATTGGCAACATCCGGAAGTACTCTTTCTATCCACTTTATAACCTGCAAAATCGGCATCCGAATATCCAACAAGTTCAAAGTTACTATCTCTAGGGTACCAAAGACCGAAGTCCTTAGTCCCATTGAGATATCTTAGTATCCTTTTTACGGCACTTAGATGAGATTCCTTGGGGTTAGCTTGAAATCGGGCACACATGCACACACTAAACATAATATCGGGTCTACTTGCGGTAAGATAGAGAAGAGAGCCAATCATACCTCGATATTCCTTTTGATTAACGGACTTACCACTTTCGTCTCGATCTAATAATAAGGTGGAGCTCATAGGAGTTTTTGCTTCTTTTGATTGAGTCATATTGTACTTCTTAAGGAGATCTCTTGTATATTTTCCTTGATTAACAAAGATGCCTCCTTTTTCTTGTTTGACTTGTAGACCGAGAAAGAAATTTAATTCTCCCATTAAGCTCATTTCGAATTCCCTACACATAATCTCAGAGAATTCCTTGCATAACAAGTCATTAGTAGCACCGAATAGTATGTCATCTACATAAACTTGAACAATTAAAATATCTTTACCTTTGGTTTTTACAAAAAGAGTTTTATCAATTAAACCTCGTTTAAAATTGTTTTCCAAAAGATATTTTGACAAACGTTCATACCAAGCTCTTGGAGCTTGTTTTAGACCATAAAGTGCTTTGTCAAGTTTGAAAACATGATTTGGAAATTGTTCGTTTTCAAAACCGGGAGGTTGAGCAACATATACCTCTTCTTGTAAGTAACCATTTAGGAATGCACATTTTACATCCATTTGAAATAGTTTAATGCACATGAATGAGGCAAAAGCAAGTAGCATACGTATAGCCTCCATTCTTGCTACAGGAGCGAATGTTTCTTCATAATCAATGCCTTCTTCTTGATTGTATCCTTGGGCAACAAGGCGTGCTTTATTCCGTACTATCTTTCCATTTTCATCAAGCTTATTTCTGAACACCCATCTAGTTCCAATGATTGAATGATTTTTAGGACGTGGAATGAGTGTCCAAACTTTATTCCTTTCAAATTCATTGAGCTCACTTTGCATTGCAATGATCCAATCCGGTTCTTGAAGAGCTTCACTAATGTTCTTTGGTTCTACAAGAGACACAAAAGCGTGAAATGCACAAAGATTTTTAGCACTAGAACGAGTTTGTATACCAGACATTGGATCAGAGATGATATTGTCAATTGGGTGAGAAGAGGAGTGCTTAAATTTTCGTCTCATCATCAAGGGAGTAGAATCTGGCTGATGAAGTACTCCTTCAAGACCTGGAGATAGTTCTGAGGGTCTTGAAACGATTTCCATTGATTGCACTGATTCTTGAAGTGGAGTGTCAAGACTTTGAGATGACTCGTCAGGCTTTTGAGCCGTCGTATCATGGTCTTGATCTATCTCATCTGCATTTCTTATGGGATCTTGCATGTTACGAACAGGTTTTAGCCTTTCTTCATCAGATAAGCTTTCATCTTCATCAGATGAAAATCCTTCATGTTTATTTAACTTTAGATCTGTAAAAATGTCACTCAAAATACCATTCTCGGTTTCATCAAAGATCACATGAATACTTTCTTCAACAATTTTTGTACGCTTATTAAACACTCTATAAGCTTTCGAATTTAAAGAGTATCCTAATAAGATTGCTTCGTCACTACGAGCATCAAATTTCCCTAGGTTATCTTTGCCATTATTATGAACAAAGCACGTACATCCAAAGGGTTTCAAATACGAAATATTAGGCTTTTTACCTTTGAAAAGTTCATAAGGAGTTTTCTTTAAAATAGGTCTTATTAGACAACGGTTTAAAATGTAATTAGCTGTATTAACAGCTTCAGCCCAAAAGTACTTTGGTAAACTATTTTCTAAAAGCATAGTCCTAGACATGTCCTCAAGAGTTCGGTTCTTTCGTTCCACAACTCCATTTTGTTGAGGTGTTCTAGGAGCCAAAAAATTATGAGAAATACCATATTTTGCACAAAATTTGTCAAAGTTAAGTTGATCAAATTCTCTACCATGGTCACTTCTTACGGCAACAATAGGTAGGTTTTTCATAGTTTGTAGCTCTTTGCAAATTTTCGAAAACTCTTGTAAAGCTTCAGATTTTTCTCTTAAAAATGAAACCCAAGTTAATCTTGAAAAATCATCAACTACCACAAGGATGTACTGTTTTCCCTTGGGAGATTTGACACGCATAGGACCGCATAAATCAATATGAAGAAGTTCAATGGGTCGAGAGGTACTTACAACCTTTTTAGCTTTAAATGAGCTTTTGGTTTGTTTACCGCTAGCACAAGCTTTGCATATTTCAAAATCTTTGAAATCCATTCTAGGGAGGCCACGTACTAATTCTTTTGATGAAAGCTTCATCATAGTATGTACGTTAATATGGCCTAGACGCCTATGCCAAAGTCTTGAGTCACCTGTCGTAGCTTTGAAACACTTCAAGCTTTCACTAGAAACTTTGTTAGTATGAAAAGCATAGACATTATTGCACCGAGGGGCTGAAAGGATTACTTTACCATTTTCTACACTTTGAACTTCACATTTATCCTTGTCAAAAATAACTTTATTACCTTTATCACATAATTGTGAGATGCTAAGCAAGTTGTATTTTAGACCTTCGACAAGATAAACATCATCTATAGAGTTTGATTCGGTTTCACCAACTTTTCCAATGCCAATAATTCTGCATTTTCCTTTATCACCAAGAGTTATTGTTCCGGAAGATTGCTCTTTGATTATTGAAAATAACGAAGATCTTCCACTCATATGCCGAGAGCAACCGCTATCTAGAATCCACTTATGATCTTTACTCTTGGTGGTTTCCTACAAAATAGAAAAACATCAAACCTTTCTAGACCATTTTACAAATTTGGTTTCATACTCGGGATGGACCATATTAGGAGGTCTAGTCCCTTTTTGAACCCATATTTGCTTCACTTGGTCTCGAAAATACATAGGAAAAGAGTTCTTAATAATATGAGGGTCATTCCTTCTAAAAGGACATGTTAGTTTGGTATGACCCTTTTTGCAACAATAGAAACAAGTAGGTGTACTCCAAGTATCCTTTGCTTTGACAAAAGTGGTCGAATTTTTCTTTGGAAAATTTTTATTAAAACCTAGACCGCTTTTGTTTAAGGAGGCTTGGTGTACTCCTAATAACTTGTTTAGGGTTGCTTCTGAATGAGTAAATTTAATCAAGGCATTATGTTGTTCTCTACACTTCCCAGCCAGAAGCTTCTTCTCCTTCTCTAAGTTATCATTGCAATAACTTAAAGAGGCGAGCTTTCTTTTTAAAACGGTGTTTTCAGTTTTCAAGGCCTTGACCTGCATTTCAAGAGATGATTCCGCGGCCTTGACCTTGCTTTCAAAGGCTGACTGGGTAGCTTTGAGATCACATAATTCCTTTGAGAGACTTTTCGAAATACTTACCTGTTTGTTAAGCCTTTCTTTGAGAATTTTTTATTCAAGAATCAAACTTTCTTCATTCATTAACATGCTTTGCAAAAATTCGGATAGAACATTTGTAGGGCTTGACATTAAATTCTTCACAATTACCTCAAGGTGCTCTCCCTTCTCGCTTTCTTCGTGATTTGCCATCAAGCATAGATTTGCATGCTCTTCTTCTTCGTCACTTGATTCCGAATCACTCCAAGAGGCTACCATAGCCTTCTTTTTGAAATCCTTCTTGGGATATGCCTTTTTCTTTCGTTGAGGGCATTCTTTAACAAGATGGTCTGTTTCTCCACACTCATAACAAGTTAGTGTATTAACTTTATTCATTGAGTTAGATGACTTACCTTTATACCTATTGGGACGATAGTTGTCTCTTCCTCTTGGAAATTGCTTCTTCATTTTTAAAATCTTCGCTAGACTTCGAGCAATAAGCGCAAAAGGATCTTCATCATCCTCATCATCATCACTTTCGCCATCTTCATTTGAGACTTCTTCATTCTTAGCTTTAAGTGCTAGATTCTTAGTTGATGAAGCTGGTTCTCCATCTTCTTCATTTAGGGACATTTCGTGGGTGATAAGTTTTCCAAGAAGATCGTCCAAGGGCAATGTTCGCAAGTCTTGAGCTTCTTCTATTGCCGTCACTTTAGGACCCCACTTCGATTTGGGAAGACAACGAAGGATCTTTCGAACCTTTTCTTCATTTGTGAATGATTTGCCAAGAGAATCCAGATTATTCACTATTTGGGTGAATCTTGTGAACATCTCCTTCACGCTTTCATTATTCGTCATTTTGAACAATTCATATTGCCTGAGATAGATACTTATCTTTGTTTCCTTCACTTGACTAGTTCCTTCGTAAGTCACCACTAGCTTGTCCCATATTTCCTTAGCACTTCTGCAAGAGGAGACTCTATTGAACTCGTTAGCATCCAATCCGCAATAGAGTAAATTCATAGCACGATAGTTCTTCGCGATATTCTCCAAATCAGTTTGAGTGAAGTCGCCATCTTCTTTAGGGATTGGAACGCCACTTTCATTGTTCTTCATAGGCACTTTAGGACCTTTCTTTATGATGTCCCATAATAATATCTTGATCTATGAGAAACATTTGCATTAGGGAACGCCAATGGGCAAAGTTATTCCCACAAAACAATGGAGGACGATTTGAGGAACGTCCTTGAGCAAAACCACCATCACCTATTTGATTCATGATGCCTCACAGATGTTTAAATCCTTTTTAGTGAGTATAGCTCTGATACCAATTGAAGAATCAATAGGAGATAGGATAGGATCAATATACTCTAGAGGGGGGGTGAATAGAGTATGATCGTTTTTCGAGTTAGGCTTTGAAACGGGTTTTGAGATGCGGAAAATAATTAAAATAGGTTTCAAGGGCTTGAAGTATGTTTCAGGCTTTTGAACAGAATAGGCTATTACGAGATGAATGAATTAAGTAAAGCAAACGAATATGTAAATGCAATAAGTAAAGGGGACGATTGTTTGTTACGAAGTTCGGCAATGTGCCTACGTCTCCGCCTAGGGTTTCCTACCCTTAGGATTTAACGATCTTTATTTCCTCCTTTAGAGACCTAAAGCCACCTTCGAAGATTATCACCCAATCTTCTATACCGTAGCTTTCCCTAGCTACACTCTAGTGTCTCAATTCCTAGAAATAAAAATCTCTTTTCTTTTTTCTAAACCTTTGAGTATTATAAACTTTACTCAAGGTATATCTCTCTTTTAATATTTCTTTTTCACTCACAAGATATACTTGATAATCTTTTCTCTCAATACTAAATTACAATGAAGAGTAAGCACTAGAGAGGAAAGTAATTTTGCTGTAGATTGAATATGTATCACGTTGGAAAGCTTCTTGTTCTTCAATGCTTCAGCTTCAATCAATTTATAGACATACGAACAACGGATAGGCTTCATAACAGATTTATTCAAAATGCCGTTGCTTCAGGGTCTTGACTGACTGCTTCAAGGTCTTGAAATGCAACAGATTCTCCGGATAGCTCGCATTTCGGTTGTTGACTGATTTTCTTTTATGAGAGCACGTCCAATGAAGTTGTTTAACCCAGCATATCTTCAATTCAGCTCCTTAAGCTTAGGAAGACTACTTTGAATATCTTTTCATCCTTATCTTGATAGAGTTTGAATTAATTCAAACACTTGAAGTCCATGAAGTAACAAATTCCTTATTTTAAGGGACCTTTTGAATTTGCTTAGTTGAAAAACATTTATCATTATCCACTTACAACAATTTATCAGATGAGCCGTTAGTAACTGATTGAAACATAAGCATTAGTATAGGAACGTATAAGGCAACATGAGCGTAGGAATACGAACACAATAGGATTTGTAATTCCATTTTGACTTCCATCATCCATACTTATATTAAACATATACATATACATAAATATCAAAGTAACAAGATGTATTCATCAAGGTGGAGTCTTTATTAGTTATGGTATGTAAATTATTCATATGTGATTGTTAGGAATAATTATTGGAAGGCCAGTTGTATATATTCCTTTGTACTCATCATATTATTTATAGAATAATACAACGATTCTCACACAATCCTTCACAATTAACGATGGCAATGCATGGCTGTCTAGGATCCGACCTAATTTTTAGGGTTTGGGTCTAAATTTTTGAGATCTATTGGCTTTAAATTGGATATGGGTCTAAATGTCCTTGAGGCAAATCTAGCTTCGGGTCCAAAAAAGTTGGACCTAGATCCGACCCGTGGACCCATATATTTATTAAAAACTATAATCTAATATTTGATTTAAAAGTGAAAGACTTATAAATTTACTCAATCTGTCATATTGTGTGTGGCTTTCTTTGTTGCAAACTTCTAATATTTTGAAGTTAAAATTAGGATGAGACAGATTAATTATTAAGTTGTAATTTTTAATACCTTTCGTTCAATTAATAGTTTTCTTTTGACTTTAAAAAAATATAGAAAATACATCAAATTACAAAATAAGAGAATGATAGACAAATAGAAAAAATATATTAAAGATCCATTTTGAACCCAAATTTAAGTGTTCACTTTTTATTTTATTCGATTAAATTTACCATACGCAACTCATTATCCAAGTTTGAGTTTTTTCTTTAACTATGTATGATATTTGATACTTGTTCGAGATTTGATAGAATCATACAATCATCAACTTAATGATATCTTTATATGATATATGTAGGTAATTGATATAAATACTACAATGATACACTAATTGTATACATCTTATACTCGTCAATACAATAATACATATTTAATAATCATTACTGCATAAATATTATTTTTTGTGGTAACTTTTCAACATCAACATATATTATCCAATTTATGAATTAAACATCATAAAAAATTAATTATCGCATGCCTTGATATGAGATTACCCAATATGACTCGAGATGAATAAAACAAAACAGTTATATAACAAATCATAAATCAATAATACCATTTCGTAAATGGCTCGATCCAAACCTAATAAGGCCCTACTAGGATTTCAACCAAAATTGAAGTGACCCCTTACCAAAAAGGACATTACCCAATACCTGAATCCGAGATAACCCGCTTAACTTGTCCAAGTATCGATCCGAATAGATCCCTATCGACTATGACCCGACTCGAAAGCAACCTTGCAAGCAACTAACTGATTTGACCCACTTGATAATGACTTGGCCCAACCCAACACAAACACGAAATTGATTTGATAAGTATTGAACCATGATGGATCAACACAAAACTAGCTTGTTAATCCGAATTTACACACCTACTTATATATAAGCTTACTATATAAGCAAGAGATCTATGAGCTAAACAATAACTAACTTCCTTAAATTGTGGAAATCTCTAACGGGTTTATAAGCCTAAATAACTAGGTAGAGAATATTTACAAGATGACGATGACTTGTCATCCTAATAATAAATGATGGTAAGTACCAAAATTGTTTATTTTTTATCAAAATTAATGGTGCTTCCGTAAGATTACATTACTTCCGTAAGATTACTTATTTGGATTTATTTTTTACTTCAATTAGACTTGGTCATAGGAGTCCAACATTTATATGGATTTTTATTTAAAGTGGAGCAAGATGAACATAAAACTTACATCTTGGACTAATTTATTGATACTACATGCATCAACTTGGAATAAGATATTTAAAAATGCAAGTTATAATAAAGAAGGGTTGCCCTCCAAAAAATCTCCTAGCCAATTTGACCCTACATTTCAACATAATATTAAATCAAAGCTCCCAAGGCCCTAGCTAATTAACTGGAGGAATAACTTTGACATCAATAAAGAATATCAATAATGATATCTGAATAAATAATCAAACCATCCTACCCAATTCCTAGTCAATCTTCTTTCACTATTGTACATACATACGTATATGGAGTTTCAAATGTTCTAAAGACTTGCCACATTCGAAGCCACCAAACCATTAGAAGCAAAGAAGCATAAGCTATCTGTATCTTCTACTTCACAACTTGTAGAGACATGGAGGAGTTGAAACCCTCAGCTACAAATTCAACCCCTTTTACACCTCTAACCTTCTTGGAGAGAGCAGCTCTTGTGTATGGTGATTGCCCGTCAATCATCTACAACAGTACGACCTATACTTGGTCTCAAACTAACCAACGATGCCTCCAAGCTGCCTCCGCCATCTCTACCCTCGGGATCGGGAGGCACCACGTCGTATCGGTAGTGGCACCAAATGTACCCGCTGCCTATGAGCTGCACTTTGCAGTCCCTATGGCAGGAGCCATTCTTAATAATATCAACATTCGACTTAATTCCACCACCATATCTGAACTTCTCCGTCATAGTGAATCAAAACTCGTCTTTGTATATCACCTACTCAAGCCACTAGTTCTTGAAGCAGTCTCTCTTATCCCCTCCAATTATCCCCGTCCTGGCCTCATCCTAATCTCCGATGACGATTATGTTGCTCCTACCCCTGGTGAAATGTTTGCAACATATGAAGAGTTCATAGGGAGAGGAGATCCTATATTTAAGTGGATCGCACCCTTAAGCGAATGGGACCCAATAGTGCTCAACTACACATCGGGTACAACATCTTCTCCCAAGGGTGTGGTTCACTGCCATCGAGGGTCTTATAACGTAGCCCTGAACACGATGATGGAATGGTCAGTTCCAAAGCATGCTGTCTATTTATGGACCTTACCAATGTTCCATTCCAATGGATGGGCCATTACCTGGGGAATGGCGGCTGTGGGGGGAACAAACATTTGCCTCCAACGCTTCGATGGTTCCAAAATTTTTGATCTCATAAGCCGCCATCAAGTGACTCATATGTGTGTTGCCCCTACAGCCTTAAGCATGCTCATCAATCAATCCCAAGTTATTGTTCGAAAGCTCCATAACCCAGTGCACGTCCTCACCAGTGGGTCCTCTCCGCCAGCCTCACTAATCCTTCAAGCTGAAGCACTTGGATTTGTTGTGGAACATGAGTACGGATTGACCGAGACAGGTGGGCCGGCCCTTTATTGTACTTGGAAGCCTATGTGGAGCAAGCTTCCTGCAAATGAAAGAGCAAAATTGAGAACACGTCAAGGGGTTCGAACCCTTGGGATGGCAGCTATAGACATAATAGATCCCTTCACGGATAAACCAGTGAACCGAGATGGAAAAACTATTGGAGAGATTGTTGTGCGTGGGAGTTCTGTAATGCTTGGCTACCTCAAAAACCCAGAAGAAACGCTGAAATGTCTGAGAAAGGATGGGTGGTTTAGGACAGGGGATCTTGGTGTGATGCACCCTGATGGATATGTAGAGATCAAAGATCGATCGAAGGATTTAATTATAAGTGGGGGCGAGAATATAAGTAGTGTGGAGGTTGAGTCAGTGTTGTATACGTTTCCTGGGGTCAATGAAGCCGCAGTGGTGGCGCAACCACATGATTTTTGGGGGGAGACCCCTTGCGCATTTCTGAGCTTTAAACCTCAAGTTAAGGTGATACCAACTGATAGAGAGATCATTGACTTTTGTAGGGCTAAAATGCCACATTTTATGGTACCCAACCGGGTTGTTGTGAAAGATGAACTCCCCAAGACATCTACCGGAAAAATCAAGAAATTTGTTCTAAGGGAAATGGCGAGGGTAATGGTTATAGGTCCAACACAACCAAGTCGCCTATGAACTATCTACATGAATTCGACATGATGGATTTGGCTATAAGAATGTAGGGTATTACGTAAAATTGTTGCAATAAGGGGTGTAAATTTGGGATGTTGGTATGGGTTCAGTTCAGTATGAACAGATTCGGTACTGTTGCATCTGGTTGAAACGGATTGTTATTTATTTTCAGATCAATTTGATTCAAATCGGTTATTTACTTATTGGTTTGGTTCTAATTTGATTTTCGTTTGAATGGTTCGGGTTTGACCATTTCGAGTTTAAACGATTTAAGACTGTTTATTTCGGGTTTGACTCGACTTTAGGCTTAGTCCAATTTGGACGAGTTAAGACAGTTTATTCTGGGCCATTTCCAGACAATTTGGTTTGATTCATGATTATTGTACAACTATGTTGCAAATCATTTTGTACTAGTTAGTTTAAATTGGTGATTCTTTAGTTTCTATCATGCACTTGTCAATTCTTTGACAATAACCAGTCTTGTTAACATTATGATTTTCTTTGACATTTATAAGGACCTAGTTCCTTGTTTGTTTGCTGCTTTGCTTAGTATAGAAAGACTAGTAATTACTTTCTCAGTTACTAGTATAGTGCTATTATATTCCTATAAACGAACAAATAAATTGGGATGTAAAAAAAAGAACAAATTATTTTCTATATCATTAACACTTAACAACTTGATATTCAAACTTTTGTAATGATGTAGATGTCCAAAATATGTCTACTTTCATATATTTTCTCGCCAACAATTCTTGTAACCATTTTTATGTAATAATTGAATTTTGTGGTCATACTCATCACAAACTACAGACCTATGGTAAAGATAATATTCTTAATCTTATAATATTCATAATTAATAGTTGTAAGTAATTGATGTTTCTAAGTTAGAATTTTGTAAAATAATATGTCATTTATTAAGAATCCTAATAATTTGCAAGAATTATAATTTCAATATGATAACTCTACTATTGGGTTTCTAACAAGTTAGTTTTGAATATGTCGTCTAAAAATGGGTTAAGGGTCAGTATTAATTAGACCTTATCGATTTCTTGTTGGGTTGAATCGGGTTTAGGTTGTTACTAATTGGTTTACAATCGGGTTGAATTGTTACGGGTCGAGTCATTTCGGAATAAGGTTATATTCAAGTTGGAGCCGATCGGGTTGTATTTCGGGTTAAATCAGTTTCCACGTTGGATTTGGGTCGAGTGGTTCGGGATACGATTTACATATTTCGCGTTGTAACACTAGTAGAGAAATGTCTATATGTTATGGTTTTCTAGTTTTAAATATTGCGGTTATTGATACGAAGCACATATAGGCAAAGAACATGGAAAAATAACAAATTTTGCGGTGTTTTTAGACGCAGCAATAAAAATAACAAATGTTGCGATTTTTTAAAAAATCGCAGCATATATATCTAATAATTGCTGCGGATTTTTGGGAAAACCGCAAAATATATTTTTTTAAAAATTAAAAAAATGATTTTTTTATCATTATATGCTGCGGTTTTCGGAAAAACTGCAGCAATTATTAGATATATGCTGCGGTTTTTCTAAAAAATCGTAGCATTTAATGGTTTTTTTATTTTTTATTTTTTAAATCTGAAATTTATATGTGCAACAGTTTTCTAATATAACTGCAACACATATAAATTAAATGTTGTGGTTATATTAGAAAACCGCAACAATTGATGATTTACAGATCAAAATAAATTTAATAGGTCGTTTTATGTGCTAATTATATATAAAAGTATATTATTAATAATAAATATCTCTCAAAATTGTTATATATGCAAATCTAATTGTTATATACTATTACAACACATTTAATCCAGAACATAATCTAATATAAAAATATCATGCATAATGTGTTAAATAATATGTCATAAAAGATAAGAAAAGTTAAGAAATGATCAACTGTGAAGCATATAAATCCAAAATTCTAGTATGACCACTCGTTTTGGCATGTAAAATCGCGATCTATAATATTTTACACTGAAAATAAACGACCATTTTATTCTTCATATATTTCAAGTGCATTCCGAGGATTCGAAAACTTCGGAGAGGCATATCTCTTAGCCCGATAGTCTGAACGGCGTAATTTTTTTGAAACCCCCTATTTTTGGAGGTACTATTCAACCATGTTTCCCCTTAGTGTTTTCGGTGACGTCTTACTTGAGATATTGAAATTTTTTTTTGACAAGCCATAAAATTGGCTACGAGACTCCTAATGGGGCTTATAATATGTCTAAATTGGTTATTTTTTCGAGATCTACAGACTCTAAATACTTCTAAAGGAGATTTTTTTCACTAATTTTCTCCAAAAAAAGCCTCTAAGACCATATAATCTATGAAATTCGATTTTTAAGGGTTATTCCTTCATAAACACAACATATAACATGCAAATATAAACACACAAAAGTTTTTCATCTTTATATTAATATTTTAACAAATTACGAAAAACAAAAATTAAAAAAATAACATATATTAGGGTTCAATGCATATATACATTGAGTCACAAGTGGTTCGGTTTTTTAAAAAACTGCAACACTTGTTATTAAGGTATATTTCAAACCATTAAGTGCTTTGAATTGTATATAACCGCAACATTTGTATCGAACCAATTAAATAATTTTCTACTAGTCTAAAGCAATTCGAGTTAAAACAAATTGGATCGGTACAGTCAGAATCACGATTTGAGTTGAAAATTGACAGCTCTAGTTGCAATATATAATCTAGCATTGGTTTGCACAAATTGCAATCATATCATGTATCCTTGACTCGCGATTTCAATAAAGTAAGAGTTGAGTCTTGGGCAAGAGCTAACAGCTAATAATTTAATTACTATACATACAAGTTGTTAAATGCTAACTAAAGATGGCAAGATTGGCAACTAGTTCAAATTGTGAACTGCTTAAATTGAATGGGTTTTCTTTTCCTCCTCTTTAAAATGTGCCTCTAGCTGAGAATCTACTATACATACAACTTGTTAAACGCAAACCAAAGATGTCAACTACTTCAAATTGTGAAATGTTTAAGTTGTATGGGGAATTACATATTTCTTTTTTCCCTCCTCTCTAAAACTTGTCTCTAACATATGTGATTCAATTCCTTGATTTGTTATTTTTAAAGTTCTAGTATTACATTGTTGTATTTACACATTATAACTGTATTTATTTTTTCTTTTAGACTTGATGATATGATAAAGGGTCCCACATCCTCTGTGGGATACGAGTCTAATGACCTATTCACTTCCCTTCTGTCAAATTGCAGTTTCATAAATATAATTAAAGCTTGGTATCAAAATACGTAAGAAAATCAAATTATCAAGACTCTTTACGTGGTACTTAATGGTATGATTTCCTACAATCGAGATGCTATTAGTGATGGCATCATCAATCCTTCTCATGTTTCTACTCATGCCCAATTAGCAGATACTTTTACTATGGCGCACATGGCCAGAGTCTGTTTAATTCTGTTTAATTTTCTTTTTAGCGTGATAGACATTTGTAACCTTCGTACTCCAACTTGAGAGGAATGTTAGGAAATTTTTATAACATATACATATTTTTAGGAATTATTGGTATTTTGTTATGGTATGTAAATTATTCATTGAAGATTGTTCGGCATAACTATAGGAAGGCTAGTTGTATATATTCCTTTGCACTCATCATAATCTTCATAGAATAATACAAGATACAACAATTCTCACATAATTCTTCACAAAGGCTATTGTTGTATTTATAAAGTTATATAATGATCCATTGAATGCTCTCATGTTTTATTATTTTTTTTTTTTTTAATTGTGGAGGCCGAGAAGAACGGAAGTATTCCCGAGGAACATAAAGCTAGTAATATTCCTACTAATACATATTGTCTGTAAGTATCTACATTTTTTACACAGAAAAAGGAAAACTTTAATTAGAAAAAAGGCATATGATATTTATAAATTAAAATTCTCCCTGAGTATATATAAAATACTTAAACGACTCCCTCCTTCAAAATATTATTCTTAAGATTCACTCTAATAGGATTTATATGGGCATGAAACACGGGAACACATTACCATGAAAATTATTACTGACCTTGAATAATTTAATGGTATAATCCAAGAAGATTTACCTTCCTAGCCAAATTCTAATACACGAGATGTTATTTGGATGTTGTTTAGATAGACAGAATTTATATTAGTGCTCACTAACATTTTGTGTATTGCTGAATTTTTACTTTTCTATACATAGACTTGGTAGATTATGAATCCATGAGAAAAAATTCATGGCATTGCCGCTGCTTGGATGTAGTAGAAATATTTCTGAGGAACGTGTATGATGTAGTAATGATATTATAAAATTGATTCTTAATCTAAAATATATAATTGTAGATGAAAACTAATCACTAGTACATTGTTCAAGGCAACCAAATGAGATAATTCAGAATTTTTTATTGAAAAGAAGAAGAAAGTGCTTAAAAAGTTTTTTTTATAAAAAGCAAATGTAAATAAATAGGGTATACACAGAAATGTACAGCCTTTTTATAAGTGTAATTTTTATGTAAATAATAAATCATCAACTCTAAATAATAAAATTTTAAAAAAAAAAGTAAAGGTAAAAGAACGGATCAATGCAAAAATGGTAAAAAAATTTATATACAATTTTAGTAACTAAGATCACATCTTCATGTTCTATTACTCTCTTTGTTCATATATGTTATTCCTATTTTGAATCAAAGGATAAAAATGTAAAAAGGAATATTAATATATCTTCAATGAGTGGGTAATTAATTTGAATATAATAGATATATTATTTTATTATAAAAAATATTATAGTTGAATGTTATTAATTTTAAAGAGGAGAGAGGGTGAAAAAAATGGGTAATAATAATCTTGGTTTGGCCAAATTTTCAATACAATCTTCATGTTGAGTTAAGTAAAATTTGAGATATTAATTATTTAGTGACGGTAACTTAGTTTTAAAATAATTATTTAGGTGAAAGGTATTCACAATAGGAACAATATTTTTCTTTTGCAAATTAATCAACATTACAGCCCAAATATTAGCTTACCATTCCATCCTCTAACAATCCTACAAACAACTACTTTCTTTATTTGTTAATTGCTTAATTACCAAATAACCCATTTTAGTTTTGGAATTGAAACATATCGAATTATGAAAAAGCTTACACAAAGTTCAACATGTCTTTCATAAGAGAATTTCCTAATTTATAACTAATATAAATTTATCAAGGGGTATTTTTATAATTTTATTTTATTCTTAAAATCATAATGTTTAAACCTAATATATATATATATATATATATATATATATATATATTTATATCTTCTATATGTAATATAGCAATGTCTATATATGATATAACAATAGTTATATATAATATAACAATACATATATATGAGGTTTCAATATCCTGATATCGATTAAAAAAACTTCCTTTCATAATATTGAATACACTCATTAAGAATTAAAAAAGAG
Organism: Dysphania ambrosioides; assembly: GCA_026401315.1. NCBI lineage: Eukaryota > Viridiplantae > Streptophyta > Magnoliopsida > Caryophyllales > Amaranthaceae > Dysphania > Dysphania ambrosioides. Next base: position 1,738,427 of record CM048672.1, read on the forward strand.
AAATTTCTAATTTATGCCTAATATAAATATATCAGGGGTTATTTTTTGTAATTTTATTTCTATATCTGATATCATAATGTCTAAATCTGATATGAGTTTTTGAGTATTTTTATATCTTCTATATGTTTATATCTGATACAATAATACCTATATTGATCTGATATAACAATACTTATATTTGAGATCTTAATATCCTAATCTAATAATTAGGAAATCCTTAATAAAAAGAGTGCGGGAAGGAATACATTAAATAAGTATACAACAATGATCAAATGCAAATTTAACTAGGAAATCATCTCGGCAAGTAAAAAAATGACCACGGACATAATGTAAATCAAACTTTAAGAGCTTGCTACTAACACTAGGTATCTTGATAAACGCACTAAATCCTTCATCACTTTCGAGTTTAGCCATATCGTCGCTGCTCAAGCTGATATAAGCTACAATGTCCTTGTTGGATGGACCAGCTCAGTAGGGGTCAAAATAACGAAATTGCTATATATATGTGTTCCTGGTGTTACCCAAACTGGCTTCCCCCATCCAAAATCAGGTTCTTCCACTTGCAAAATTACATACTGATAACATGATATTGTTCATTATTTTAATGCCTTAATCGATCTCATTTTATCAATTTTCCTCCAAATTTTACTCCTTTACGAGTTTTCGTTTCATTTATTTCGATATTGCTCGTCTCTGGTATGTTTTGTTTTGTTTGGTAAGATTTTGACGTAATAAAAGCCTTCATGATATCGAAGCCTATCAAATTTTGGCGCCGTTGCCGGGGAAGCGGCTTTGTTCCAATTTAGATTAACGTTTACATTGGTAAAATTTAGATTATATATATTGCTAAAATTAACTTAAGAAAAAGAATTAAAAATTACGCACCTGGGCTAGACAATAGCCTAATAATTGTTCTCACTGAAGTGATTGAAATTCGAAGATTGTTTAGTTTCTTTGAAGGATTTTTTTTTTTTTGAAATAATTCGAAACGTGCTGAACTAAATCTTAAATTGTTGGGTGCACAACAAGATTAGGTAATGGCATAGGCCTGATTTGCTTAGCTATTTTGCTGTTGAAGAATAAGCAATCTTATACAAGTATTAGAAAGGTATTAAATTCTTTACTTACAAACACAAAAAAAAAAAATTAGCATTTATTGATAAGCAAACAAACACTAACTCATAGGCAGATTATTTGATCCTAAGATTGTTAAGTTACTCAGGTATTAGAAATATGAGAATTTCCTCAAAACACCACCTCTATGGTTAATTTAAATGTTTCTTTTGCAAATTATTAAACCAGTCTAACCCAACGATAAGCTCATTAATTGGCTACAATTCCACATCAACATCAACTGCTTCCTAACTTTGTTGCTTAACTACCAAATAACCCGTTTTTGTCTCTTGGATAAAATAAAGATGCACTTATAAAATGAAAAATTATACATATATGAATTCATATTGTAAATTTGAATATGTAATCGCAAATCTAATTAATCTCATGGAGTCTTAATTGGAGACCTTTTGCATTTGTGATTGCATTTATTAGCGAGTACCTGAAGTACGTTTAATTTGTGTCCTGAACTTTTACATAAAAACTTTGAATCAAGTGCGTCTAGTAGAAATATAATTAATCAGACACCATAAATGTAGTGTGACAGTAAATAAAACAACGTCCGAAATGACAAGAACTTGTAAAAACTAATAGAAACGAAGCCAGCCTGACTCACCTGGCCAACTGACAGCTATTGCGGAAAGCGTAAATATCAAGGCATAGAATACTTACATGATGATGTTTCTTATCATCCTAATAGTTAATTAATGATGGTAAGTATGGAAATTGTTTTTAGCAAAATCAACGGTGCTTCCGTTAGATTACAATACTTCTGATCGATCCCATTCTATGTTATTGTAAAGAATTAATTATAGGAGCCCAATATTTATATGGATTTATTATGTTGGGTCAAACTGGCTTATTCCAAGTTGATGTACTATATATTATAAGCTTTTAAGAAGGGGGAGTCTAATTTAATCTACTATATACTTAAATTATGAAACAAAAAGAGACAAATTAGAAGCATAAACATCAAATAAAATGCAACTAAACCAAGATTATTGACAAAACAACATAAATCAAATTATGGAAAGGCTTACACAAAGTTCAGCATGTCTATCATAATATTGAATAGACTTAATTATACACCATTACGCAAACAATAAGAAATAAAAAAAGAGTGAGGGAATAGACTGAATCATTTTCTTTAGAACATTCACGGGTAAGAAGTAGAAGCTTCATGGTCACTCACCCGGCTTGGCATGGCGTGTGCGTGTTGATTGGATTCCTAAACCCTACCTTAGTCCACAGAAGTGGGTAACCCTTGGATCACACCTAAATAAGTGACCATAACTCTTTATAAAGAGTTCATGCTTCTCTTATCCCATCAATGTGGGACTCTTAGTTTTTATAAACTTCAACAAGTTTCAACAAGTTCCAACACGAACTCTCAGAGCTTGCTACTAACACTATGTGTCTTGACAAACGGACTAAATTCTTCATCACTTTGGAGTTTAGCCATATCCTCGCTGGTCAAGCTGATATAAGCTACAATGTCCTTGGTGGATGGACCAGCAGGGGTCAACATTACCAAATTGTTGATTATATGTGTTGCAGATGTAACCCAAACTGGCTTCCCCCATCCAAAATCAGGTTCTTCCCCTTGCAACTTGCGTATATTGCTGAATCCATGTAAAATTATTTCTCCTCTTCTTTCTCTTTCAAATTGATCCGTTGCAAAACTCAAGTCCTCTTTTCCCTCTTGCAGGTTTCTTATAAACTTATCATCTTGGATTTTCCCAATAGACTCTTTCGTTTGTTTCAAGAAGTCGCGTTGACAACTAAATACTTTTTTATCGTTGTTCATCCCACGAAACCTCACTATGGCATTGACAGCCATGTTACCAAAATAGTAAGATTGCTCATTAGGTGGACTTACTTGATGACGAACATGTACCGCATGGAACACTTCAAAGGGGATATTGTTGACGCTACTATGGCACACTACCTTGATCCTACTCCATATGAAGGCAGATAAAATCATGGCGAGGGAAGGGAGACTAGTTTTATCATGGCATACATCATTGTTAATGTCAGGAAACATCTTAGATCTTAGATTAACTAGGTCAGTTTCCTTAAATTTGAACCACTTGGTTACTGGCCTAACCTTAATTTTGTCCGTACTGTGGCTGGTAACATCAGTATGTGGTGACGAGGGTGGGAAAAGCTTTCCTATATCAAAACAAGGGCGATAATTAAGTGTGGATTGGTGGTTTTTGTTGGCCATAGATGCCCAAGTTTTAACAAACATCAACATTGAGAAGCCATCAGAAAAGGCATGGCTCATCTTCACCCCGATGGCAAGACCACTACAAGAAAAACGATTGACTTGTATGGCTAACAACAAGGTCGTATACCCGTCTTGACCGTAAGAGGGTAACAATTTATCGATCTGAGAAATCTGGGCCTTATGAACTACATTCTTCAATGGATTATCTACCTCATCGGCTTCTACATAGGGCACACCCTCATCGTTGCAGCTGATGTGGTTACAATCTTTAACCCGCCCTGCTAGTGGATAGAACAACGATAATGTGTCAGGAAGAGATGTTTTGAGTCTATCCAAGATTTCAGTAGTACCAATCTTGGTAACATGATTTTGGTAGTAAAAGTAGACAGCGGGCATTAGGATAGGCGAATTCGCTTGATCGAACAAAGAGGTTGGTAGAGAACGAAGATGGCTTGGAGTTGGGCAGGATGGTTTGATAATTTCTTCTGAGATTATTTTGACGTTTAATGCAGTCAAACCCATCCTGACTAAGTAAATTGAGTTTAGAATTAGAAAGCACTATAAATACAGTGGAAGCCGAGGAGAGCAATAAGCTAATAAAAATTTCTATTTTTCTTTTAATACACAAGTTGTATAACGCGCGATCCAATGAATGCTCTCATGTTCTTTGATAAAACTAGTTGCAACATAAAATTAGTTAGATCGAGGATGGTGATAAAGATTTTTGTTTTACCATTGCGTAATTTAGAATTTGATGTTACCTAAAAGAATTCTTTCTTATACCTTTTAATCATATGTTTCTATTTAATCATTCACATTTCTAGCTCTGACCAGTGTTTTTGTGTAGAAAAGTGATGGACTGATTTTTAGTCACTAATTATAACTGCAAGTGCACGACTGTTGCAGAACAATCACGAGTCGTCCTCAAATAAAGCTAATAAAGGGTCAATTTAGCTCAATTTAACTAGATTACGCTAGAAAAGAGTTATTTAATGAACCTAATAGCTAAGATTGCAAGAATTAAAATGTGATATCAATAAGAGAAAAACCTAGGATATTAATAAATCCCCACTAACATGCATTAATCTTCATCAAATACATCAATACCAATGATCAAATTAAATAAACCTTCAATTATACTAATCTTAGCTTTCGCTTCTTGATTAATCTAATTGTATTAGGTGTAGCTCTCTTAATCTCAGCTCTCGCTTCTTGATTAATTAGCAAATATCATTAAGACAAGGAAAATAATTAATCTCAACATTCGCTTCTTGACTAATTAAACCAATGAATTTAACCTAGTGATCATTTTTAACAGCCTAATAAATCAACCTTAATTTGACATTGGGTTGATAGTAGAATCAATTAACACATGCTAGGGTTCATATATTCATATCCTAGAAAAGGGAACTACTCACTACATAATTAAATCCATAGAAATAACAATAAAATTAAGCATAAACATGGAAATCATAAAACTATAGAGAAATTAAATTCAATAACAAAGAGGCATGAATAAATAAGTAGAAATATAAGCAACTAAAGAAACATAGAGAAACTAACTTGAAATTGAAATTGATAATTAAACTAGGAGCAAATTTAAATTCTAGAAGAGTAAACAATATTTTTGAGAGAGAAATAATCTAAACAAAAACCATCAAAACTAAACCCTAAGAAAAGAGAGGAGAAGAAGAAGAATAGAGAATACTAAAAACTACTTAAGAAATAATAACCTAACCTAATACAAAATCCTAATCGCCAACTAAAATAATAAAAATAAAAATAATAAAAATACAAATAATGCTTTTTTTTTAGTTATACAGTGATGCACTTATATTGGCTTTTACTTCCCCCAAATCCCCACTCCCTTGATTCACGTGAAGACTTTGGCTTTTTTCTATCATAATCTTTTTTGGCTAATTTTCTTCTTTCTCTTTTATTGGCCTAATTTTCACCATCAAATCAATACTCCACCATGCTAAACCCATTAATATGCATTTATATTAAAAAGGTCTTAAAAATTAACAATAATTAGTATAATTAGAGCTAAACTATAATTGTGGACTTTTAGCATAAATTCGGCCAAATGAACTCGGAATTATCAAAAACTCATCCAAAAAGGAGTTTGAATCAATACAAAAAAATATAAATAAATGTACTTATCAAACTCCCCCATGCTTAACCCTTTCTCATCCTCAAGCAAGGTCAAGGTGATTAGATGGAAATAAAGGGCTAAACATCTCACAACATTATTGAACTGAAAATCCTTAAAAGAACTAACATTGGAAGACAAAAAATTCCATAAGAAAACAAACGACTAATGACATTTTTCTCGTAGTCAATTACAATAACCTTGGTATGAAATGTACACAGCTAAAACTAACATGCACACTACTTTTATTAAAAATAGAGAGAAAAAGCAAGGAATTATTCCACGGGAACGCCCATCTTCTCAGTTTGAGGAGGCCGCCACTTACAGTCAAATTCACTCTTCTCCAGCACTCTCTGTGATGACTTTTGCTCCTTGTCATTCCGCACCAACTTCTCATCTATGAGCTCAAGCAACTCCTGTAATCCTACCCCAATTACTGCCGAAGTTTTGACATATGGAATGGAATGAGAATTTGAACCTATATCCTTCATCCTTGATTCATGGAAGGCTTTCATTTTCTGGTCCTCTGATCCCATCCAAATCTCGAGTTGTTGTTGCTCTTTCTTGTCTTCCTTGCCAGTCTCTTGTTGGTCCTCCTCCATCACATCTTCTAGCAGTTGTTCATCAGCTATTTCATCCGGATCCTCTACAAACTTGTAATCACTGTCATCATCAATATTTCCCACTCCAAAGTCACTGTGTGTATCTCTTTGAAGATCAATCCGAGTATATAACAAAATTTTGAAATTTATTCATCATGATAATCTCAATGGTTTAAAATGACCAAAAATAAGAGAGAAAAAGAAAGAATTGTACAGATAGAGATCAGAAATTCCCTTGTTCCAAACCTCAATCATGTCTTGAATCTTTTTTCCTGAAACACCTATTTGTTGCAGGACATCTAGTACAGCTTGTCGTTGCTCCTCAAGATTCAATGCACTGGAGTCCAGTACATGCTGTACATTTATCATTCAGTTTAACGATCATCTATCTCATAATAGATCCCTCACAGAACCTCAGCCCAGATTTGCAGGCTGTGTGTGTGTTCCACGCGGGGGGGCTGGGGCTCTGGGTGGAATCCATGCAAAAGTAGGGAAGACTTCCACTATGAGACCTTGATATGACCCCCAATTACACTAAGCTACCTTTTTGGCTATCAAATCATTTACTAAAATAGCATTGATAGTGGAGAATACAGTCCTGAGATGAGAAAAACAAGAAGAAGAAAAAACGCACCACAAGTACATCTGCTTCAACAACTTCTTCCAAGGTAGCATGGAATGCTTCAATTAGCTGCAAAATAACACATATTAGAATTTTGAGAAATAGTACAAAACATAGCATGCATTCCATGTCCTGCCAACTCACTTGCACTGGCAAATCTGATATAAATCCCACTGTATCACTAAGTAGGACCTTCCTCCTGAATAGTAATAGCTCAAAAAGTTAGGATTTTAAAAGCCATATTGTTTCAATTTAAAACCAACCAATGGTTAGAATATTGGGGATTTTACCCGGACGGAAGAGTTACCCCTCGGACTCGTGGGTCGACTGTCTCAAACAATCTGAACACGTTGAACTATCATAGTGATTAAAACTCACAACATATATGAAAACAGAGGAGCTCTACTGTTAATAAATATACCTATCATCACTATACAGATTGCTGTCTGAGAGTGCACTAACCAATGTGGACTTCCCCTGTAATTGAAGAATTATCCAGTCAGAACATAAAATATTATCTTTGAGATGCAAAAGAAAAGCAAGGCAAAAATAAGTGGAGACTTTGATCACCGACAGCATTAGTGTACCCAACAACAGCAACAGTGGCAAGCCCTGGAGCATCTAAAACTCCTTGCTTTCTCCGACCAGCACGCTGCACAGCACGTGTTTTACGAACTTCTTCGATTTCAACCAGAAGGCGCTTTCTTCTTTCTGAGATTCTGCCATTAAAAGTCAAACTTTCAGTTCACTGCAAGAGATCAACCACATAGTACCTATAAATAATCACACACGATTTGATGATCTCATCTACGAAGTACATACTAAATTAATGAATACCTAGCATAAATGTATCAAGTGAACAAAAAATTGCAGAATTACACTAAAATTATGAAGAGGAAGCGATATAAATCATGCATAGCAACAGTACTTCACAAAAAAATTTCCACAAGAAGCATTCACTAACTATCCAAGTAAGGGCCAACCAATGTGACAGAGTTCAACTCAAGTAGGAGCATATAGTACACTAAGAAAGTCCCAAGGATACTTGCATGTGAAAAGGATTGGCTCTGGTCTGAGGTAAAGCTTTTGAGCTTTTCCAAAGTGTGAGATTTTGGCAAATACAGATCATTTCAGGAGTAGCATGGATCATACAACAAAAGGGGTCAGAACATAATCTACACACTAACAAGTTATCATTTAACATCAGATTCAACCCTGATCTGACACAAACCAAGGTTTATACATAGGAACATTATGACAAAATGTCACCATTAACACATAGCGAGATAAACTGGATTCTTCAAAAGTAACCATAAGGTTCAAAAAATTCTAGAAAAATTGATTTCAGAAGGACACCTTCGGCGTTGTAGCTCAAGCTCGGTTTCTCCAGCACCACTAATAAAACCACGACCGCCACTTCCTCTCCTGCAATGGGAATTTGTACAAATGAGAAATTGCTCTCAAGAATAGACCAATGGTTATATTAGCAAGATAATGATTCAAGCAAGCTGATATTAATTACAAATGAAGGAAAAACCAATCAATTTTCACGATTTCACCAGATTGCCAGGTAGATGGGACGCAACTGGTCCATGTCAAACGATAAGAGGGACAAAATGTACATCCAAATGAAATGATTATGACATCCTAAAATCACCAGAAACTACACCATGGAGATTAATTTTACTCTGGAGACTTCAAAAAACTCAACTCTAAAGGGACTAGAAATCAATTATCCATATGCAGTCCATTAAACTTTAGGAAGCAATAACAAGAACATATAAATCCTGATCAAGTAAACAGCTACTTCATAAGTTTTTTTTTTTACACAAATCAATGTTGTTACTATGGGTTCCACATGTTTCCCATTCTCTTGCAAGTAACTTTGTTCCTTTTATAACATCTATATATTGTAAAAATTTGATAGCAATTTTGTTTCCTTTTAACAAGGGAAGCATTGTCATGAGCTTTCTTAGCCACCAGAAAAACGAGAAGTTCCAATCAAATTATTTAAAATCTCATATATCTAGTCAACAATGTACTGACTATAGATTGTTCATACCATGTATAGAATAGATTTCAAAGTTCATACATGCTAGAAATGCTAAAATCATTATCTAACTGCATATAAACAGTGGATACTCACCCTCGAGCACTCACTACTTCAGCTTCTCTTGTTCCGAAAGTGTAACGTCCATCAGAAGCCTGTACTGGAACAAGCCGGCTCTTCTTATACATTATAGCTGCTAGCTCAGCCTGAAAGACTAAAAGTATGAGAAGAAAACTCATTGTTTCTGTAAACAAAGCCATATCTTGATGAATGTAAGCATAAACATAAAACAAGAGTAGCAATTGAACTAGTAATATCTGTACCTGAAGTTTTGCTTCCTTAGTGTGTGCATGAGCGTTAATAATCTAAATGATAAGGCCCACATGATCTAAAACAGGTTTGTCCCAAGCCCTCTGCAACAGATATCAGAATGGATACTCACTCATAAGTGACAGAGCTAACAGCAGAAATACACTACCACCCAATATACGATTGTCAAAATTTTCCTCATGCAGAAATTAGCTGGGGTCATCGAAAAATATACTCTGTATAATAAAAGCAACTTACTTCCAGATTTCTCTGCTGAATAGCTGACAGTATTGCATTAACAAATACAGCATCCAATTCACCTTGCTACACGACCATAACGAGATTGCATCAAACAATAACAAACCAATTATAAGCGATAAAGACAGCACTTGGACAGCAATCATAAAAGCTACTTGCCTGTGATTCAATGGCATGTATATGGCACTTAATGTTTTCCACAGTCCCTGGCCCAAAATACGTATCAGCATATGTTATAAACGAATACATTCACAGAGTGATCTATACACAACCATCTTCAATAAAGACACCAAAATCAATACCAACATATATTTATTCAGATTCACAACTGACCTCACCAAATAGTTTCAACTCAAACATACTAAACCTAATTTTACAATCCCAATCAATGTGACTATGTTCATCAACAAACTAAATCTTTCCCAGATGAATAAATGCCAACTCTAACCAAATAATAGTTGTCACATTGTTCTAAGATTTCCACAAACATAAGGTTTTCATATAACAAACAATCACAACAATTACTACTTTTGTGACAGGGACACTTTTTCCAAATATCCCGAAATAGCATATGTGACTTGTGATTTTGTCAAAAATTCATTAACACTTTGCAAAAATGAAGAAGAGTAAACCTGAGCGACCCTTGGCAGAGCTAGAAAGAGGGTTCTGAACAACAAGATGAGGAGGCGACTCTTTGACACTCAAATCAGTAGAAAAGTTTTCATCTCTTTGTTCATCCAGCGAATTGGCAAGGTTACGTGCCTCGTTGAGCTTAGCCTGTAAATTGGCATTTGGTCGAACACGTGGCTGAACCACTAGAAGCTTGGGCGGGCCGTCAGAGCCTCGATTCGGGTCCTCCTTGTTTGAGGTTTTACACAAGTAGGGAGTGTGAGAGAAGGGTGAAATAGGGATTTTGAGAGATGGGTTAGAAAGAGGGACTTGAGGGAAAAAGGATGGTGAGGAGAGAGTGAAGCAACAACGATAATGAAGGACTGGTAGCCGCCTCTGTTGTGACAGCAGCAGGGAGATCCCTCTGTTTGCTATTTGATTCTTGAGTATCATTGTTCATTTCGGAGTTGAGAGAGTCAAGGTGTAGTTTTCTAGTGATGATTTGATGAATATGGTGCAAGACTGCCAGTGTGCCACGAGGACTAGACCTCTGGACTGGGACACTGTACAACTGTACAAGTTGTAGGTTTAACATAGACACTTAATTGCTTGAACTGGGCCGCGGCATCATCCGAGTAAAGCCCACAGGAGGCACGAGGCCCCTTCTTGAACTGACCGTTGCCCATGCGGAGCTAAACCGTGTTTGACATATCTCAAAATGGCACGACGGGCGATCCACAAGTTGGAACTATCTAACTACTCCACACTAGCGCATAAAAATGTAGGCAATACTGCTAGAGGTTTACATGGCACCATGGCCATGCCGCCTTCTAACCGCAGCACAGTGTATGGGACTTACAGGTTACAACTCATTATTGTGTAAAACCGAGGTGTTGAAAAAAATAGAAAAGAACCCCCAAAAAAGTTGATAACTTTGTCCTCTAAATGTCACATAATGTATCAAGTTTCATATTGAATCTAAAGCAGACATGCTTAATATTTAGAATCTACAGGTGACATAATTCAAAACCCAAGGTGCTGATTTGTGTGTATTGCTGGTATACAATACAGCATGGAATCAGAAAATAGCAACATATATTTTCACATTCCAAACATACTGCCAAATATTTCTGCATTTTCAAATACGATCAATATACAGTGCATAAATTGGTTCCAGTTTAACTCTTGCTCTTTCGGTGGGCCTTAATACAATTTTCCTTTCACAATAAGCAACCAAGAAATATGGAAAAGGTTTCCAGACAACATTTTGCTGTCCTGATATACGCGAAAATGAAGGTATAAACTAGAACCTAGCAAGCAGATGCAATTCACCTCTTGCCCACTTTCTGTCTTGCTGATGCAGGTGAAGAATTTGCTTATTAACCCAGAAGACGAGATGTCAGTAAAGAATCCCAAGGTACAGTAGCTTTGACTCGGAATTGATAAAAGGCTAGATACGCTAGAATGTGACATGCCATAGTAGTCATGCTAATTTGAAAACTTTGAGAAACAATAAAAAAAAATTATAAAAAAAAGGCTTAGACAGTTTACCACAAATTTTTAAACAATATATGAGATATACATAACCTGGTGTTACAAGTCGTGTTAAAACTCTGAACATTTATATGCTTCTCTTCAACATAAAATTTCTACAAATGATCCTATTACTAAGTTCATACTTAATTTTTCACAATTTTTGTTATCATAATATCGGAGCCGCCCAAGTTCTTTGTATATTTCTTGTCAACTAAACTGTAGATGTTGGTTAAGAGGTGTGTGACTAGGTGTGGACATGTGGTTGTGAATCTCATTATTACTCTCTGTCAGAAATTCTTGCATCTTAACCAATTGTCCCAATACATAATATTTAGGGATTTAAGTAGATTTAACAAAAGAAGTAGTTGCTTCCCTCATGCAGTCTCGCCTGCTCTCCCTCAATCACCAGTCATTTCAAAAGCGGGAATCTTAGTAAGTCCAGACATAATTTAGCAAGGAAATGTTGCAACTTTCTATGAATAATCCAAAAGTATACTCCGTATATCAAAGGTCAAAGGTTTTATCTCATAATCTAGCTATCTATCCCAGGTTCCAGAGAAAATGCCTTTGTATGACATAGTCAATGAATTCCAGAAAGGCCAAGTCATATGACTGTTGTTGAGGGAAAGAGACTTGGAGTCAACTAGGATACATACTCAGGAAGGTATTCAATAACAATGCAGGTAAAAGTAAAGATCTTGACTTTCATTTAATTTATTTTCTTTCTCTAATTATGGAGTATATCACATACTAACACTAGCCATGAGCTTCGTAGGGAAGCTCCAAATGGCAAAACGTAGTTAAAAAATGTGGAATCAGAAATTTTGGACATCAAGGATGGTGAAGCTATCGGCAAAATCACAATGGAAGATGCCGATGAAGAACTGTTACAGGTGAGTGGCAGAAAAATGCACCCGTCTTTATAATGTACACCAAGTATCTAAATCATCTATTTGCTAATTCTATTGTATGTACAGGAGGAAATATATGATGAGACTGACTATACATAGAATTTATAACGCAGGTTCAGGTGGTCAAACCGAGCATCAAATATTCAATATTGCACAACAAATAATGCCTAAAAAGCAAAAAAGTAACACATAGGAAAAAAAATGTGTTCAGGCAAATTAATTTTGATCGAGTTGAAACTTCCTCAATGCCCCATGCTCCCTCTTTCCTTATTCATGTTGCTTTACTTGATAATCCATAGTACATCATTCACTCACAAGACATTCACTCTAGTACATCATTTCCCCAGTGTTATGTATAAGTGACCACGGAAATGTAGAAAAGCAGGATTAAATAAAATAAGACTAACTTTGTGATTGTCTTAATTACATATGTTTGGGGATTAACACTAGCTAGAACTAATTTCCTCAGAATGCCAAGTCAACCAATATACAATCTAGAGATAGTATTGGCCTCTAAAAAAGATCTAGATTGATTGGATGCAATCTAACTGCTAACACACCGCACACTGATCAAGAGACTTTCTGAAAGAATTGGATGACTTGAATTAAGAGTTCATGCCAACAGAAGGTGGAAATGCATTGAGCAACAAAATTATCAGAATAGCAGGTGTTTCTGAGAAGCTACATAAGGGTAGACCTGACCTTGATTGAAGAATAACTTGCAACCAGGGCGTAACTTAAATGATTTCAACTGCTGGCTACCAACTTGATCACACACACACACACACATAAAATTCGATGAGAAATGGATAGCAAGAATATCTACCTGAGAATCAGAGATACAAGTCTCCACCAATTCATATGGGCTCATGGAGCCCATTCACAAAATACACTCAACCAAACTTTGGCCTCTGAAATTCAAGCATCACATTCATCAGATAACAATGTCAGCTTTACTACGACCTTGGCCCCACCGACGGCGACGAGCCCTCCTCTTTCTTCCATCAGTTTTCTCCTTATGCTTCTCCTTTAAGTCCCTCTCTCCCCTTCGTTTGTACATTTTGAAGGTAATCTGTCTATCAGCTGCCATCTTCCTTACCTTTTCAGTTATCTCTGCAGCAATTTGTCTGTTATACAGTTTTTTTAGGCCCTTCATTAATTTTGCAAAAGTGCCAGGCTCGGGCATCACATCGGCATCCAACATTTCCAAGCAGTAAGAACAAGCCTCTTTCACATGCCCCTTAACAAAGAGTGCATGTATCCAGATTGTCCAAGCATAAACATTCAGCTCACATCCTTTCATGATGATGCATTCCCACACATCTTTAGCTAATTCAAGCTTTTCAGCTCGTAAAAGAGTGTTCAACAAGTCCTTCAAAGTACCATACTGGGGAGCAGATAAAAGACCTCTATCAATCATTTCTTTGAAATAGTCACAGGCTTCTACTAGACAACCCTGCTCAACTAGCCCATGAATCAGTACGGTGAAGCTATCCACCCCAGGGCTTAGCCTGCTTGCTTCCATCTCATTCCAAAGTTCAATTCCTTCCTTTACCTCCCCCAACTTGCATGCTAAACGTATCAAGGTATTGTATATTTTAGTATCTGGAAAGCAGCCAATTTTTTTCATCTCATCCACGAGCTCCATACACTCTTCAAATTGCTCGTTCTTCTCATGAGCTAAAATTATATGTAGATAAGTTGTTTGATCAGCGGCATGGCCTCGCTGAATAATGGAATCTAGAAGCTCATAGGCTCTATCAATCTTTCTGCACTTGCATAGTCCACTAATCAAGGCATTATAAGTGATAATATCAGCATCACAACCACTTTTCTCCATGTCATAAAAGACTCGCATCGCTTCCTCAGTTTTCTCCATGGAACAAAGTGCCTGGATCAGTACTGTGTAAGATGCTGCATTAGGCTCACAACACTTCCTCCTCATTTCTTTCAAAAGCTCATAAGCATCAGCCATCTTCCCAGCCACTGCATACCCATTTAGCAGATTATTGTAGACTACTATATCTGGTTCAAATCCTGCCTCCCTCATTTGGACCAAAACATGCTTTGCTTCCAACAATTTCCCTTCCCTACACCATCCATACAGCAAGGAAGTAAAGTGCTTGAGGCTCGGTGTAAACCTCATTCTCATATCCTCAAACAGTGAGGCTGCCTCCTTGACACTACCATTCTTAGCCAACGCATCCAACAAACAACCAAAGACATACTCGTCTGGTTCACACCCATATTTAGGCATTTCATCCAACACATCAACTGCCTTCTTAACCATCCTTGCAGAAGCGAACCTCCTCATCAACACAACAAACACCTCCGGGGTAATCAACCGCGGACTCTCTCGTCTCATTTCCTCAATTATAGCCCAAACTGATCCAAATTTCCTCATTTTCGCTAAAGTCCTAACCATCGCCTTATACACATCATAGCTATGCTTATAGCCAGGCTGCTTCGACGCCCACACGAAAAACTGATAAGCCAAATTCCCGGCATCCCCACAACGACTCAGTACACGCTCCGCTAGACCAGGCCTCATAACCACACCCGATTCTTGTAAAGCAAGCTCCAATTTTGGAACCCTAGAGTGAAACTTCCTCAAAATTCGATAAATTTTCTCAACATCAGCCCCAAATTCATCAACTTTATGATCATAGGTAATGCTATTTTTAGGGTCACTATCCAAATGAACCAATCCAACCCCGTTTCTCTGCCGAACAAGATCAGGATTGAATTGGGGGGTGGGATTCTGATGAACTGGGAATTCACTAGGAGGGGTGGATTTATTCGAGAAATTGGCAATAAATGTCAATCTTGCATAGGGTTGTGAGGGTATTTCCAACGACCGGCAATTGTTGCAGAAATACGATGATCTTAAACAAAATCTACGCATTGCTATTATCTCTTTGGTTTAGCTGTGTCGGATATTGTTGAAATATACAATCAAACTTCAAAAACGTTTTGTTTGAAAAAAGTGGGGTAGTATAAATGGAGGTATGGAGTGATGGAGATAAGAGATTATGTTAATAATAAATAAAAGATGACATCTTTACCAGTTCAGTTCAGAAGTTGTGGCTTCAGCACAGCTATAGCCTATAGCCTATAGCCTAGGTGGGGGTATTCTCACGAACTTTGCGTTTCAGGAGTTAATTAGGGTTTTGAGAATACAGCTTACTTTTCAGTTATGCAACATCAAAGCCCACTAGAATGAGAAGCCAAAATTGTGTGAGGTGGCTTAACCCTTGAGAAGTGAGTGCACTGTTGTAGAATGCATAAGTCATTTAATCCCCATAAAATCTTTTATATACACGAAATATAATAAATTTATAATATTTTAATAAAAATTATTCTTTAATATAATCACGGTTATACCTTAACGCAACATATTATAATCTTTATCAACTTTTTGAGGAGTAATTTTTATTGGGATATAATAACCTATTATGTGTATACTATTTGCATACAAGATTTTGTTTTTGATGAAGTATAAGTTTTCATATTGGAAAAATTGAAAATAAATATAATAGTTCGTCTTATTGGTATAGGTCAATTTTTTCATTATTTTTTAAAAATATAATTTTGGGGAACTTTTTTATATAAGTTATATAACGTTATCTATTAATAAGGTTGTATGAGCGTCCACCCATGGTAACTATGAGTGTCCGCTCATAAGTAAGAAGTAAAAAAGAACGGAACATTAAGAGAGGAAAATGAGCTTTCGCTCAAGTCATGTTGTAAAACCCAATGGACGTATGCATGTGGATATACTCCTTCCTAATTTTGTTACTAAGAATAATAGTTTTTTTTTAACAACCTCACCATCACCAGCTCTCCCTATTAAAAGGAAGTTAGCACATCCAAACCAAAGCTAGATTTGATCATCCAAGTAGTTAAGATCATCAGGCCCATTCATAACACCTTAGAGAGTTAGAGAAACATAAATGATTGTTTGAACTGCATTCAACGCAATTGATGCTCGTGGTATTGAGTTATAACATTTGGATCATTCATCGCAGTGCACACCATAGCAAGTCATGTTCATGCAACAAACTTTGACAATAATTATTACAAGTAGGCAAAAGTAGAATTGGAGCCTTGGAGGAGTTTCGACTTGCAATAGTCATATTCGACCTAGCTTGTGATAATTAATTATTCAAATTTATTGGTTAGATTTTTAAGCAAGATATGAAAAAGTTTAAAGCACATAATAAGGTTGGTGAAATCTAGGTTTTTAAGAAAAAGAAAAGGACAATGAACCTTGCGATGTTTAAAAAGAAACATATATTCAAACTTTACAGTGACTTATATTCGAATTTGATAAGAGGTTATTTTTTGAAATACTTTGGTGGTGAGATTAATTTTGAAATTTTTTCTAAAAAAGGTAAAAAATATATTTGGATTCGACTGAAAATCAAAACATATTAAACGTAATATTATATTCCCTGGACCATTCTATTGTTTTTTCGGCCACAACCCATGAACCCAAGTACCCAAGTACCCAACCATGTTCAGATGATTAAGATCTGTCATCCAGCCAATGTTATTAGACTCTAGCTTTGTTCTTTATTTTGTTTTGTTTTTTTTTCTTTCTGTTTTCTGTTTTTTTTTTCAACTGCGCGAAAAACTAGTGTGAAACTAGGTCTGTTGAAGCAGAGGGCGTAAAAACATGCCGTCAAAGAAGAGAAGAAAAACCTCAAATACGCAGCCTCAGACGAAAGACGCCATTAAACTGCAAAATCTACATCATACTAACAACGACAACAGCAACAAGTAATATTGTTTCTCGTGCTTATATAATTATAATCACTAACGTTGCTACTTTATTCTCCCATTGTAGTTATAATTCTATTTCATTACTATCACTATCTAATTTTGATTGATTTTATGTTTGAAGTGATCGGTGCTTCGAGGGAGACCGTCTTTCCCGTCTTCTCCATTCCTTCAAGAGGTAATTTATTATTTATTTCTTGTTTAATTTTCTTCAAATTTTGGTTGTTTCAGTAGTTTTTTTAGTTATATTAGATAGGCAATATAGAAACTTTAAAAGCCATAATTGCTCAGTCATAGACTCATAGTAGTATTGGGTTTTATAACTTTAAGATGGAACCCACTTCATATCTCTCTGTGTTGTGGTTTTCATAGAAAGATTCAAACTTTAAGACTATTGATCTTTGTCTGGTTGTGATTGGGGCAGGGAAGTCGAATCGGAGTTACAGTCCAATAAAATCTTGCCTGAGAAGTTATGGCTTAAGGTGTGGCGTTTTCTTCCTCTTAGTCCTCCCGAATATAGAAGACTTTTGTGTTGCCTAAAGCTAATATAATTTATCAAGTAATTATTCATTTTAATGGTATTTGATTTTGATTGTTGCAGCAACACTTCGCTGTCGGGATCAATGAAGTAACCCGGTTGCTTGAACGGATGGCTCCTTGTGACGACGCCTTAGCTATTGCTCGAGGAGAAGGATCCTTTTGCTCTGTTACTAATCAGGGCCGGGGCTGTCCTCCGGGATATCCTGTCACCAAGCTTCAGGTTTGGCCTTTCTTGTTGTGTATCATTATGTTATTTGTGCCACCAGAATTTTGTTTGCATGTGTGCTTGCAACGTTGCTCTTTAAGCATATTGCTTTGCTCGTTAGTTGCTACTAATCTATTTGAAGGCTACTAATGGGTCCAAAGAGTGCTTTCCATTCATGGAAGATTGATTTGGGGCAATATCTTGAGCTTTGTATTTCAGAATTTGATTGAATTTTGGTATTAGTAATGCACTCACTTTTAAGAGACTCTGTGATCACTCTGGATAGGTTTAAAGGGTAATGAGCAAGAATTTCAGACATGACATGGAAAATGGTTATTCCTCACTAAGTTTTTAATCTTTTAAATTATCTTTGATATTAGATATTTCATCATGTGCATGGAATTGAGGTTTCTTTGCTAAAGGTTTGTGTGCTTGCCTAAGATTCTAATCGATTTCACATTTTGGGGCAGGACAATTAGGAAAAGTAACAAGAACCATCCATCGAGTTTCCAAAGCTATGGTTAAGTCATTAAGGTGGTTAAAAACATCTAGAAAATCATGTTAGGAGACATATTGAACTTAAAACTTTTCTCAAAAGAGTTAGACCCTTTGATCTTCCTGATTTTGAGGAATAGAGACAATGCTCAAAATGTCATGGACAACTAAAATAGAGACTTGTAACTAGACTATTGTGTGATCGCGTTGTTCCTTAGGATTAGAAGGGAAATTCTATAAGATAGTAATTATACCATCATTATTGTACGGGTCAAAGTGTAAGGCTTTCAAGAAGGAACACGTTAAGAAGATAGATGAGTGTAGAAGAGATGCATATGCTAAGGTGGATGTGCGGGAACACTTTGAGGGATAAAATCAGAAATGTGAATATCCGAAAGAAATCAGTTACAATGGTTTGGGAATGTGAGACGCAGAGCTTGAGACGCATCGGTGAGGAAGGTGGAGATTTGGGGCAATGAAGATCTTAAACGCTGTCGAACCAGATTAATGAGGACTTGGATGAAAGGACTTAACAAAGATCGGAGAAAATGGGTTTGTAAGAAGTTGTGGTTTCAAATCGGAGGGAATGGAGGAGGAGGATTTTCGAGGATGATCACTAAGATAAACTCTTGGTTCATATAACTGATTCTATCTTTTTGAGATTAAGACTTAAATTTATTTGTCTCATACTTTATTCATAATTCCTCATCTTCAATCTGATAGACTCCCTTTGTATAAATTAATTGAGAGAATTAGGCAATCATTTCTGTATTTTCAGCTGGACTGCGATGAGAACGTCTAAAATATTATTGACGACTAGCTTGTGTGGATATTAGGGTTTAAGAATGCTGTTTTAGAGACAAAAAAATCTCCATTAAGACTATAAGTCATATCATAAAGTTGATCCTCAGTTGTGTGAAAACATAGCGGTTAATAAATGCTATAAACAAAAGCCTTTTACTGTACATAGGTCTTAGCTGTCTTACATCTTGTTAACATCCTTAAGGTGCCTATTGCAGGGTAAGGAGATTAAGTGGACATCCCTAATATTCAAGGAAAACCAGTGTCTTCTGGTCAGGTTTGAGAAGTGTAACTCTCATAACCAATAACTTATAAGTGATAAAGGTCGCATTCTGAAATAATACCTAACCTGTTGAGGTTAAGTGACCATGACTATGACTAGATTTGTAAGTTGCTTGCCAATCTCTACACTTCCTTTGCATATAGTTTGTTCCGAACCTTTTGAAAAATCTGGAATATATTTTTCTTGTTAATGCCACATGTAGGATTCAAGGAATGTTTATGCTAATTTTTTTTATTTCCTTATGTACCCATGTCAAGCTTACTCCAACAACAGTAGGGAATTCTTGCACAAAATTGCAATTTTTACTCCTAAGTTATTTTTAACTACATACTGAGAAAAACACATGTAAAAAGAGAGGGACAAAGGAGATATTGTGAAGTATGGTCACAAATGGGCTTGAAATTAATTGAAAAAGAAATTGCAAACCATTTATCTTTAAATGTGTGTATATTTACAATTTGGAAGCACATTAAAAATTTCTCTGGAATATGTTACAATATTGGTGTTACCCCTTGTGTCCAATTCATGGACAGAGTCTCTGGGTTCAAAATTTTGAGTGGAGACGTTCCAGTATCAGGTTATGCACCCACTGCCGACTGTCATATCTTGTAGATGTAATCTGGAAGAACATTCTTTATTCTAAAGATTGTCTTCTTGTGAATGAAAGGGGTGTGTACCATGCTTTGTGGGAACCTTGATGATATACTGAAGACATTGATTGTGGGAAGCCCTCATGAGAGGTTTTAGTAGCATACATCTGTAGACTGTAGATGGTGTGAAATCTAGATCAAATTTTAAAACTAGGTTTGTCAACTTTTAAGAGGTGGAAAGAATATTTGATTATTTCCTGAAAATCACTACCTTGGGGGCATAAGTCACCATAGCCATAGGTTTAAAGGTACAGCAAGATTTGACACTGTTGGAGGTACCTGAATTCTACCAGCCAAAACAAATTATATAACCAGTGACAAATTGATATTTCTGGTGCTTGTGAGAGACTTGAAGTTAGTTGCAGATGTAATTATGAGATTATTTTGGAACCAAAGTCTGGTATGAAGACTGAGTAGTCTGTTTTTGAGAGATATTGTAAGGCTTTACTTTTGAACTTCGTAATGCGTAGTACGATGTGATGATATTGCCATTACTATCTATACTTTATCGTGTATAAATTTGGTCTCGGGGAATGGATATTAAGAAAATAATATTACATTACGGTGGTTGTACACTACAACTTGGTGCGCCTGCCATGTCACATTGTTGATTATCATGATCTGGGTCATGACTACCTGTCAGTACAATGTCATTCTCCATTGTTATCCTTTATTATTATCACCTGGATTCAGATTATGTGGCATGTCAGGCTCAAGACACCTTGGTGTTTCATTCATTTTTAACTATTATGTTCATTTTTGGTATCTCAATCA
The DNA here is from genome assembly GCA_026401315.1 of Dysphania ambrosioides. NCBI lineage: Eukaryota > Viridiplantae > Streptophyta > Magnoliopsida > Caryophyllales > Amaranthaceae > Dysphania > Dysphania ambrosioides. The sequence continues at coordinate 1,759,349 of CM048672.1, forward strand.
AGATGAGTTCTTGATTTTTCAAAGTACTGAACCAGGCTGTGCTGCTAGCTTCTGACTGCAATTCGAGATGGCTCATTAAACATCTGCCTAGTTTAGCCTCTTCCAGAAACGTACCACTTATCTATATTGAAGACAACAAAGAAGGTTCTTTGAGATTGGGTGAAGTTGTTAAAGTCAAAACAGCAATTGCTCTTGGAGTTAAGGTAAGAGATTATAACTTGCTATACCTAGTGTTTGTCAAAGTCATTGATTGTGCTTTTCCAATTTATAAATGTGATGTGCTTAAAATGAATATCAAAGAGGGTGTTTTGGAAATCTAAGTAATTAAATAGAGGGTGGTTGGTAAAATAAGGGAAAACATGGGGGTCTTTTCAGGTTTATTGAGGTAGTGATATAAAACCTAGCTTGCTTTCATTTATGGGTTACAAACTAATTAATGGTTTGCGATAGGTAAAAGGAAGTAGCATCAACAGGCTTCTTGAAGGAGTTCTTCAATATGACAAGTCAAATGGATCTGAATGCCTAGACTCCACACAGTTGGCCTCTGTGTCTTGTTAGTGATATGCAAATTGGAGACAATTTAACTCTCGAGTTAGTCATGTACCGTGTAGGAGACCATAGGCTTTAATACATACATCCAATCAAGAACCTATCATGAACTCAACCTGTTGCCTCGGCATAAAGGGCATTTTTGAGCAGGCTGGGAGATCTTCAGACCATTTTTCAAGGATAGGACCATTGCTGCTACAGAAGACAAGCTAATTTATGTCGTTTTAAATCTTTTACTTTAGATAATGAAAACATGTATTACTAGATCAGTAGGACATTAGGGCATTTCAAAGTTTTGGTCCCTTTGATTTCCTTCTCTGCAAAGTTTTTTGGGACCAAAAAGCAAAGAAATAGTGGTGGAACCCCCGTAATTTATATGGAATAAGAAGTCTGAAGTTGCTATTGCTTACTCATATCTTCTCATTAAGTAGTACCATCACAGGAAGTGGAAGATTTATTCATCTAAGGCCTTGGTTCAACATGATAATATTTCAGTAGCTCTATGTTCTTTGAAATTGTCTAGCTTAATTCAGGCAGTGCATGGAGTTTCCCATCTTTCTTTTGTCCTAGCACTGCCCCTAAAACATAGTCACTAGCATCGCACATGGGCTCAAAAGGTAGGCTACATTTAGGGGGTTGAATGATCGGTGTTGAGATGAGTGCCTGTGTTTAAGTGATCAAAAGCATGCAAACACTCATCACTAAAAACAAACGGGACATCTTTAGCTAATAATTCAGTTAAAGGTCGGGCAATTTTAGAAAAAGTTATAATAAATCTCTTATAAAAACCAGCATGCCCAAGAAAACTCCGCACTCCTTTCACCTTGGTGGGGGGTGGAAGCTTCTCTATGACTTCAACCTTAGCCCTATCAACCTCAATGTCTCGGTAGCATAATACCTTCTTGAACCATGAAATGACATTTCTCCCAATTAAGAACCAAATTAACCTCTAAGCAAAGTTTTAACCCCTTTTTAAGATTACCTAAGCAAAGCTCAAAGGTGCTTTTGTATACTGAAAAGTCATCCATAAATAATTCCATCGATGTCTCAATCAAATCTGAAAAAATAGCCATCATACATCGTTGAAAAGTAGCTAGAGCATTGCACAAGCCAAATGGCATTCTTTGATAGGCAAATGTGCCATAGGGACATGTAAAAGTGGTCTTTTCTCCATCATCATGATGGATAGAGATTTGGAAGAAACCATAGTATCCATCTAAATAACAGAAATAAGCATAATTAGCCAAACGCTCCAATATTTGGTCAATAAAGGGAAGGGGGAAATGATCTTTTCGGGTGGCTTTATTTAATTTACGACAATCAATACACATTCGCCACACATTAACATTTCTAGTAGAAATTGACTCAACTTTATCATTACGCACAACAATTCTAGTATTAGTTGTGAGTTTTTATCATATTTTCTCCATGCATCTAACCTTTTAGAGCTATTATTCTTTATATTTTGATATTGCTCTCCTTGGTTTTTTTTCTTTTGATTTTGGAAGAAATTGGGCTCAATTTACTAGAGATTTGCTTTGATCGTGGTTTGGCTTGTAAAAGGGAGCAAATGTACATATAAGACGAAACATGACAGCCAGCTCCACGGTTTGCCTGTGGACGTATGATTTCCTCCACCACCATCCCGCGGTGGCCTCTGTTACGTAAGGAATGAAGAAGATATATGACAGCCTTCTCCACAGCTAACCTGTGGCCATTAGGCCTTCTCCACGGCCAACCTATGGCCAGCTCGTCACTAAGCAGCGAGGCAGCCTCCTCTATGGCCTTCCTTTGGCCAACCATTGTGCTTCACAACCTACTTGTGGCCAGCAATTTAGGGAACAAATTGGGTACATTTTGGGCTTGATTTCAAGGCTCCTAAGCCTAATATACTTCTCTAGTGTTAATGTTAATAAATAGGGGATTTTAGGGTTTAATGGGGGGCTTCTTGGATATTTTCAGTTTTTCTCTCTTTTGCTCCTCTAACCTTGTTCTATTGAAGATTAATTTCCATTGATCCAAGTATTTCTTCGTCTCTTTATTTTCTATTGTTATTGTTATTATATTCTCTTTAATTAATCATTGCGTTTATCTAATCAACATGTGTGAGTAGTTTTATAACCATAGGGTTAGGTTGAACCCTAATATGGATTAATGATCCTCAATCTCCTCTTTAATCAGTTTATAACTCCTCTTTATTAGGGTTGGTGCTATTATCAATAATTAACTAGAGATAGTATGATTGAATGTAATTAGGTTTATAGCAAGAGTTGACTCCTAATTAATTTTAGAACCCTAATCAAAGGTAAGAATAATTATGCATGAAAATAGCTAGTTATTCTTACTAGGACTTATAGGATATCATTCTTAATGTCTTTAGTATATTTGATTCCATGAGAATAGATATGATTACATATTAGGAAAGCTATTAGTTAATCGAGAGAGGCTTTTAGTATTTATATTAAGGAGTATCCGTTACGGGGAGTATTTATTGGTTTGAGAGTGGGAAAAAGGGATTATTTTGATGCTTTGATTTATATAAGCGGGGATTCCTAATTCTAGGTGTCTTTAGTCGTAATTGTCTCCATATTATTTTTGTTGCTTAATATTCCGTAGTTAGAAATTAATAGTTTATATTCTTCACCATTGAATTGGTTACTTGTTTAGTGATTACTCCAGTCTATTTAACTAGTTGAACTTTAGTCTCTTGGGATTCAACCCTTACTTGCCCTTCTACGTATTAGTGGTCTTGTTAGCTTTCTTTTTATTAGGTATGCAACACGCCTATCATGGGATGGGCACAAGAGTTTCCAAGTGAAAAAAAAAACTCCGTTATTCCTTTCTGTTTCTCTGTTCTAGATGTTCTAATTTTGTGAAATTTGAAAATTCTCCTCACTTCCAATTCACCCCCCCCCCCCCCCCCCCCCCCCCCATAACTATCTATCTAAATAACAGCAACTTTATCAACAAAACCCTCCCACTGATGCGCCATACATCTTGATAAGCAATTTAATCTTTGCAAATATGTCCCAAGTTTTCTTAGATGAAATGGCTAAAGCTAAAACTTTGTGCGATTGTCTATGTCCTTTTTTTTCTTATATGTTTCTCAATTTGGAACCTATGTAAGAATTATACCTGGATGTAGTCTCCAAGTATCTTGTGATTCTATATATAATCCTACTGTCATCAGCATAGATAGCTGATTTCTGTTTGTGAAGCTAGGAGATCACAGTTCAGGAATCTTAATTTTTTAGTAATAAAATATGCTCACAGTTTTGTTCTGGAATCTTGATTACAAAGCAGAGAAAACGTTCTTAATCTATCGGCCTAGACTTCATAGTTGGATTCCAATTTAAGTGGCTGAATCATGGAGATAACAAATTTTTAAGACCTTTCTATCATCAGGCGTATCTAGCAGTGAAATTTGGAAATGAAAAATTTGTAACATGGATGGCATGAAATGCCAGAGCGTATGATAAACTAGAAAGAAGAATTATGAGAGAATATTTTATGTGATTTCATTAAGGGAAAAACTCCCAATATATATAAAAATAACTCCAAGAGTTATATCAAAGATGGGATATAACTCACAAAAGATAAATATCATACAAGATATATCATAAAGATAATTATATCCTATTACTCCCCCTCAAGTTGGAGCATGTAAGTCATAAATGTCCAACTTGTATATTAAGTAAGCAAATTGTTGACGACCAAGAGCCTTAGCTTGGTCAAGATATCTGCCAACTATTGACCAGTGGGTACATAAGAAGCCATAATATTCTCGCTTTACAACTCATCACGAACAAAGTGACAGTCAACTTCAATGTGCTTGGTACGTTCATGGAAAACAGGATTCTTTGCAATATACAATGCAAACTGATTATCACAATAAAGTATCATAGACGTAGAGTGTAACACACCGAGAGAATATAACAGAGATTTTAACCACTTAAGCTCATATGGTGCAACCGCCATAGCTCGGTATTCCGCCTCCGTAGAAGAACGAGACACCGTCGGTTGCTTCTTAGTCTTCCAAGAAACTGGTGACGAACCAAGAAGCACAAAATAACTCGCCAAGGATCGCTTAGTCAAGGGGCACGCTGCCCAATCACTATCACAAAATGCTGTCAATTACAATGGACCAGGGCGAAGGAGTATACCTTGTCCTAGACAACCCTTAATATAGCGTAAGACACGAATGACCGCTTCCCAATGTGTCGTCTCTGGTTTACTCAAAAATTGAGAAAGTGTATGAACAGAATAACTTAGTTCTGGTCGAGTTACAGAAAGATAAACCAAACGTCCCACCAAACGCCTATATTGATCCGATTTATCGTACGGGTCATTATCCACATAAGCCAACCTGTGATCTTGCTCCATGGGTGTTTTGATTGGCTTACATCCCAACATGCCGGTTTTTGACAAAATATCCAAAGCATATTTCCTCTAAGACAGAAATAATCCGCTATTGCCACGTGCAACCTCAATACCAAGGAAATATTTCAAAACACCAAGATCTTTCATATGAAAACATGAACTCAAATAATTCTTAAACCGCAAAATCACAATATGCGAAGAACCCGCAATGATTAAATCATCAACGTAGACAAGCACATGCACTACTGTATGACCTTTTGCATAGCTAAATAAAGAATAAGCTGCATAAGATTGTTTAAAACCAAACCTTCGCAAAGCGGCAGATAACTTAGCAAACCATTGGCGCGGAGCCTGTCTTAACCCATATAAAGACTTGCGCAACCGACAAACCTTCCCGGGAATAGGACTATTGTAACTGGGCGGTGGTCTCATATAAACTTCTTCTTCCAAATCACCATGAAGAAAAGCATTGCACACATCCATCTGATGTAACTCCCATTGTCTAGATATAGACACAACAAGAAAAACACGTATGGTACCCATTTTAGCAACAGGAGCAAACATTTCATTGTAATCAATACCTTCAATTTGCCGATTGCCATGAACCACCAATCGACTCTTAAGACATTCAATTTCTCCATTTGCACGACGTTTAATCTTGTAAACCCATCCGCTGCTAATAGCTCTCTTTCCCGGAGGCAAATCCTTTAATGTCCACGTAGCATTACGTTCAAGAGCATCAATCTCTTCCTTCATAGCTTTGCGCCAACACGCATCTTGCATGACCTCCTTGAAGGAGGTTGGCTCTTTCTGAGATGAAATAGCTGCCAGAAAATATTTGTGTTGTATAGAGAAATTATCATAATTCACATAACACGCTATATTAAAAGGTTTACCTGAGGAACGAGATGGAGTAAGCAAAGCAGTTGGTGTAGGGGGGGTCTATCATAACCGTATTAGTGACAAAATCACAAAGACGAGAAGATGGAAGTTTAACACGATGACCTCGACCAAGATCATCACTAGAACTCCCCCTTATGTCATCACTATGAGAAACCTCATTGTTTGAATGCAACGTACCACCGACAGCAAGGTTCACAGCCACTTCGCGGTGGGGCGGGACAGATAGCGATACAGTTGCAGTGGCTTCTGCCTCACGAGAAGAGTCAGTAGCAGGGAAGACCACAACTTCTCTGTGGTGACAATGGGCAGGCAGCGGTACATCTGTGGATTGAACTAGAGCACGTGGGTAAGCATTCAAAAAAAAATATCAAAATCATCGTCATCCACCCAACTAGGAGGATGTTGGGATAAAAACATGTCGAGGTTCGCTGTAGGTGAATGTGTAGACACAACATAGCTAGAGAAGGGGAACACATTCTCAAAAAATTTCACATCCCGACTCACAAAATACTGATGAGAATCCAAATCATATAACCGCCATCCTTTTTGACCAAAAGGATAACCAACAAAGAGACAACGTCGTGACCGAGCCCCAAATTTATCTTTAATACGAGGCCGATTAGTAGCATAACATAAGCACCCAAATACCTTTAAAGAGGAAGGATTAGGAGGACTACCGAACAACAATTCAGACGGAGTTTTATTTGCTAGCAGAGGTGTGGGTGTTCTATTAATCAGATGACATGCAGTCAAAACACACTCCCTCCGAAAATCAATAGGCAAGTTTGCCTGAAACCGTAAAGCACGAGCCACATTGAGAATATGTTTGTGTTTGCATTCCACCCTACCATTTTGTTGCGGAGTATCAACGCAAGAGGTTTATAGCAAACAACCATTAGTGTTAAAAAAAAATTTCAAACATAAGAACTCTTGTCCATTATCACTGCGAAGAACTTTCACACTTTTATTAAATTGTGTGTAGACCATAGAGAAAAAATTTCTAATCAACTCACCAACCTCATATTTTTCAACCATTAAATAAGTCCATGTAGCACGAGAATAATCATCAATAATGGTTAGAAAATAATGAGCACCACTACTAGAAGCAATACGATAAGGACCCCAAGTATCACAATGAATTAAACCAAAAAAATCAGTTGCTTTGTTAGTACTTAAAGGAAAAGAGTTACATGGTTGTTTAGCCTTGAAACAAACATCACACCCAAAATCACAATCTTTATTTGTCCCACTACGACCTACACCTAGAAAGGAACGAACCACATTCATAGAAGGATGACCCAGACACATATGCCATAATCGAGCCGACTCCGCAACTGCGGTGTTTGCCCGACGTATCGGCCGATAAAGATAGACCCCGTTACACTGCTTCCCCGCACCAATCAGGTTCCTCAAACTCTGGTCCTGAATAGTACATAGCCTGTTAGTGAATAAGACAATTAAATTTTGTTTCTCAAGCAACTGAGACACCGACAACAAATTGCAAGTGAGTGCTGGAACATATAGCACATTATCAAGAATTAGATTAGAACTCAATGTAATACGACCCTCCTTAGTGGCGGTAGTGCTTTTTCCATTAGGGAGTCCTACGGGTTCTGAACCGATATCTCGAATGTCATCAAATAAAGTAATATTACTGGACATATGATTGGAGGCTCCAGTATCAATAATCCATTGGTCCAAGTAATTCTTACCATGCAATTTTGAAGTGGAAGTAGAAGGAGCCTTAATGGCAGCAATTAATTATTGAACTTGCACATCCGTATGAGTAGGAAGCATACTACAATCGACATCATTTGTAGTCGATGTGTTACCACTTGTGGAAGCCGAGCCCGAACGATCCACGGCCGCCGCAACAACACCACGCCTACCATGACCGACACCACGTCCACCTCGACCGCCACTACGTCCACCACGACTGCCTCCATGACCCGATGATTTAGCCCAATTAGGCACCCCATTGAGATCAAAGCACTTGTCCTTGATGTGACCTTTCTTTCCACAGTGTGAGCACACTCGAATCTCAAACTAATTATCGCGCCCTTGGGCTTTACCATCAACAGCAAATCCGACTACCTCACCTTGAGACTCTTGTCCATCAACAACAGATTTATGTCTTTCAGCAGCAAGACATTTTCCCAACGCATAAGCTAGAGTAGGCAAGGGATCGAGCAACAGCAAACCCGAGGCCACATCACGATACTTCTTCGAGTCTAAGCCCATAAGAAACTTGTGCAATTTTTCATTTTCTAGCAACGTAGCATATTCTTTAGCAGCAGAACATGTACATATGGGAAACTTAATAGCACTCTCTGATTCTTCCCACAACATACGCAATTTACCATAATATTCCGAGATCGAACGACCATGTTATTGATAAGAAGCAATCAAACTTTTTAGTTCATGAATACGAGGACAATTACGAATGGAGTATCTATCACGTAGATCATCCCACAAGATTTTCACATTATCCGACAAAGTAATTGTCCTACGAATGGAAGTATCAATAGTATTGTAAATCCACGCAACAAGCATTGAATTCACAATCTCCCATTGAGGAAAGTCTGGAGATTTCTCATCAGGCTTAGTGATAGAACCATCAATAAATCCTAATTTATTCTTAGCCCGGAGATTATTATGAATAGAGCGCACCCATTCATCATAATTATTACATGTTAATGAAATAGGACTAATAAGAGTACCGGCACCTTCAGAAGGATGCAAGTAATACGGGGTGAAATCGGGGCAGCCATAAAACACACGAGCACGAGAGTAACCGACAACAAGAAATAATCTCCTACAACAAGAGAGTAAGTACATACACGAGAGCACTACTAGGGAACCCCAAGAGCAAAAACTTACAGTAGGTGGAGCACCAAAAACTGACAGCAATGCAATACATAACCGCACAACACCTTTGATTTTGTGTGATTAGAAGCACCGCAATCTTGTTTTAGTGGGGCAGCAATAGCAATTGAAGAAGAATCACACACCGACAACAAAGAAATACCGATACTCACAGCACCGAACACCAAAAAAATAAAACACCGAGCAGAAACGAAAGAGAGGAAAAAAATTTAGAAGGCTCTTGATACCATGATAAACTAGAAAGAAGAATTAGGAGAGAATATTTTATATGACTTCATTAAGGGAAGAACTCCCAATATATATACAAATAACTCCAAAAGTTATATCAAAGATGGGATATAACTCACAAAAGATAAACATCATACAAGATATATCATAAAGATAATTATATCCTATTAGCGTAAAGCCATCTATATACCTTTTTCTTGTCTGGTTACAGATTTTACAATACAAAAGATTAACCTATAATATTGTAACACAAAGGTAGAACAAAATTTACTATTTAAGTATCTTGTTCGTTTTAAGACATTGCATGATCTAGCTTCTCAGTTGTCAGAAGCTGGCAGTAAATGTTACGGATAATCCCTATCTCATGTTGCGCAAGTATCTTTATGCTAGTGTTAGTTACAGAACAACTGCCTGCTCATTGTACACTAGAACCATGAAATTTGAGTATTACTATTGTAAAATACGTAGTATAAGTAGTACACAAATGGCATAAAGCCATTCAAAATACCTTAAACTCATCTGATTAAATATTTTCACTATATGAAAGATGAAACTGTAATCTGTTAACACAACAGGTGGAAAAAATTGAATAAATACTCTAGCGTCAGTAAGATGCTAGACGACCTAGCTTCTCCGTACGCCGACGCAGAGTACGCAGAAACTGTTACAGAAGAATCTCTATCTTCTGTTGCATAAGCATCTATGTGCTAGTGTTAGTGCTAGCAGTAACAGAGTTGCCCTGTTCTTTTCACATGAATATCATGGAATTGGAGGATAGATATGAGCCTAGGAGTAGTATAAATGGTATCAGCTAAGCATACGCTTATCATTTCTACTCTTTTCAACTTCTTCATTGACTAGTAAGAATTGCAGCATTGAACTAACTATTAACTGGTGTACTAATCAAAATGTTGACAGAATAAAATAATGTATTCATCACTGAAACTCTTATCATGTTAACCAAGTGATCTTGGTTGGTTAGTCTAAAGTTAAAAAGCTTGTTCTTTACTATCCAGTTTAAGAAGTCTACATTGGCTTCTATACTGATAATAATGCAAAAAATTAACTGTTCAAAGTACTTATCCTGAAGGTTGCTTTCATATTAAGTGGCATTGATTAACAAAAAAATACTTCAAACTTTTCAAATGATCAAGTGTTGGACTTACAGTAAACAAAAGGACACAAGGTGCAGCAAACATGTTCAGAATCATATGATTCACATACAGAAAAGTCCCCCTACTCGTTAAGATCACCAAAGTGCACCCCTACAAACATCCAAGTGTTATGTATGCCTACAAAGAACATGACAGTTATAAACAGTTCAAGCTCCAAAGTCCAAACACATGGATTGATTGGTGCAGAAAAATCATGCAATCAATCCGAAGTAGTCAAAGTAGGTAAGCTGAAAGTTGTGTGACATGATAATGTGAAGGGCAGAATCAGATTACTCCTAATCTATTGCTCTCTGGTCAAGGTCATTGGAGCCTTATGATAAGACACAACGCAATTTCTTTTCTTTTCTTTTTTTTTTTTTTTTTTGGTTTTGGTTCACTCATATATTTTCTCCTATCCTAAAAATTTTAGGTCCCCCATTTCATCACCCAACTTTGGAAGACCTGAAAATATTACCTTTGCGTGCTCGATCGATCTATCAAGTTTATGTTTAAACTTTTCGTTCTTTTCATTTGATAAACTCATCTGACATTTATTGGCTAATGAACGCACCAATGGAATCATTGATACATATAATAGTCTAGACTTCATTGCATCTTTGACCATGATGTGGGAACGGTCCATAATGAGCAAGATAAATAAGTCCGCGTGCAAGAAGAAGATATGATAGACCATATATTATCTTGGTATTGCATGAAATTAAACAAGATAAATCAAGTAAACTCAATGGATTTTCATAAGATTCTCATCAATCAATCTTTTATTACATGCCTTAAATAGGTGATACAATATAGGCTTGAATTGAGGGAGAAAAGACGTGAAAATAGGATTCTAATTTTTGTTGTATATGAGTGTAATAAAGCTTTGTAATCATCCTTTGATAGTTGTTATAGTGTTAATTAGCCAGTTCAAAGACTCATTTAATGCTTTTATTTGAAGAGTTCCTTCAAGGCATAGTATAAATGGAACTCATGCCTGGCCTTCTAGACATTTCAAATTGGAATAAGAGCCATCTAACAAGAATGGAAAAATACATACTGTTTTTTTGTTTTTTTTTGATAGGTATGTTAAAATACAATATCATTGTAAACCCAACTTATGTGTTGCCATAGGGAGAAATAAATAAATAATTCAAATCTTTGTAGAAAACAAAACTACATGAAGGGAGCAAGCTAAGAACAAAGGATTTGGATGACTCAAAAGAGAATTATCCCTTGCCATAATACAGCTACCTGAATCATATAAATCATAATAGTAGTGACAAATAGCATCATCATGCTTATCCTAATTTGGCAATTCCCACTATTGAAAAGGCTTTTGACTTCCTAAAATTTGACTTGTTTAGTTGACTTCGAAGCAAATTATATATCATGATCATCTAGTATTCTGCCCCCATTGCTTTCTATATAATGAATATAACATGTATAATTCGAGAATGTAATAATATAATTGAATATTCATCCTCAGAGAAAAGGCACTTTACTTTTCTCTTGAGTTCAGATATACTAATTTGTAGTTTAAGGAAGGCATTAAAAGGAAGATATTATTATGAGAAAATAAAATATAAATAAAAAGTATTGTATATACACGGGACACCAGTAAAAATGATCATTCAATATAACAAAAGTTACCCCTTTAAAGTTGATAAAGACTGACATTGTGTTAAGAGTTAACTTTTGTTATATTAAGGGGTTACTTTTACTAAGGACATAATAAATTTATTGTGTCTATATGTAATACTTTTTCAAATATAAAATGCTATACGATGTCCAGAATATTGATGATTTTTTATAGATCCTCCAAGAAATGCACTGCTTATTACAAAAAAATTCGTAGAGTGCATATCACAACTCTAAACTTTTATCCATTGCCCAAGACAAGGAAAATGTCCCAACCTAAAATATATTGATTGTAAAGCGGCTAACCCGGGTTATAATTGAACAATAGTATGCTTTGTATTACTAATTAAAGTACTCAAATCATTATGAATTTATTCCAAAAAAAAAAAACTTAATCAGAATAACCCCTTTATCATCCCTGCATATTTAAGTTTTGTTCTCTTCAACTTATTTTGAGTTTAACTAATTTTTGCCTAACTTAACCTATTTTTTTTATTCTTGATACAATTTTTAAATTCATTTGTTTTTTGTTTTTTCAAAGAATATAGTATCTAAGTTGTAGTTATTGAAACTTGGATATCAATTGCAACACAGGTTAAAGTAAGGCACTTAAAAAAGGTACATATTTCCTCATTGTGTGATTGTGACCAATCTATTCACAAAGTAGTGAATGGTACCCTCACTGACCAATCTTTATTATAAATTGGCGCTCTATGTAGTACTTCCTCCATTATCATCTATATTACAAGTAACTTACTACTCATCTCCCTTTTAATGACCAATGTTATTGTCATAATTTATGGTAACTATTTGTTTTTCTTAATAAATTAGTATTTGTTTAACTTTTTGGTTGCTAGCTTTCTACGGAGTGCATGAGCAAGTTAATAATTGGTGTAAACTTTAAGTCAGAGTAATTGGTAAATAGTAGAGATGGCAACAAATCATATCTTACTAATTTTAGATTCTAATCCTCTTTAATTTCTACATGAATCTAAATCCAAATTTGGATCCAAATCCAAAAATTTAGATCCATGTCCTGATCTATCGGTTACAAAGAGGCTACGGATCTGAATCTGAATTTACTTATAATTTTTCTATCTCATGGCTACAATTTTTGATTTTTTTAAATTGAAATACACAATTTAATTGATAAATTACTCAAGTTTATTTAATATACTTACACATTGGTTCTATCTTGCTTTCGACATGTTAAAAGAAAATTTTAGATCTCTAAAAACCTAACACGTAGATTTAATTAAGTTATAATACTAAGTTAAGTTGGTCAATTTTTGTAGAAAATTCAATTTACTAATACACTGGTATATTCTTTATCTTCAAAAAATTAATTAATGTTTTTAAATATATTTTTAAAATGAAATGAATTTTATGGGCTGAAAATCGAATTACGAACATGATTTGGATCCATATTCTATCATTCCATAAAGAATCTAAATCCAAAGACAAGTCTGGATCAGTTAGTTCTGAAATTGAAAGGTCTAGATCTTGTAAAATAGATTTCGATCCATGGAATTAAAATGGGTCCAAGGCCCATAGCTATCACAAGTAAAGTTCCATCTTGCGAAAAACTACGACTTAAATAAAACTTGTGATTAATTACAACATAAAATATCCATCTTGCACGAAGGTACCACAAGGTGATTTTTCGCCATTGACATGAGATTTTGGTGTTGACTTTTCCAATTTCATATCTAAAGCTCACTTCATAGCTCAATGGTTCTATAATCTATAAAGTTCGTTGTTTTCACTCGCCCTTTTTGCCCCAAATTATTCGAATTAGTTCTTGAATCGTTCTTAGATCAATTCAAAGATATTCTCGATTTGATTCGAAATTCTAGCTCTCCAAATTCAATTGTTGCTGCTTAGTTTGTTCGAGTTGTAGAGCTTAATAGTAGGATTATTACTTCAAGCTTGTTGAATTCGAATTTTGGCTTGATTTAATGCATAAGGGTTTGAAAATTCCATATCTTGAATTCTATTTTTAATCAAAAAAAATTATGATATATTTACTAGTTATTACTGCTTGAATTCACTATATATAGATTGACAATTGATTGCCATAGCTTCGTAAATCAAGAAGCCTATTTTGTTCTCCAATTTGATTGATTAGTATGAAACATAAAGAATTTCATAATTAATATATCCAAAGCCCAAATTTAATGAAATTCAACTTGATTGTTTTTTAATTTGAACCAAATTCGTACAAAAGTTGTTCGATATTTCCATTAAATTATGCAATTGTTGTGCATGGAGAGGGAAAGGGCTTGACAAGGTTGTGGTGGTTGTAGGAGAAAGGGATGGGGCTGGGTTGGAATCATGATTGGGCTACGACGATGAGAGGGTTCGTACGAGTGGGCCGGATCATTTCGTGGTGGCTATCAGAATCTTTGTCGAGTAAATGCCGAAAAAGCACCCTATGGTTCCTTGGAGCAAGATGGATTTTTTAATATAGTAGTGTTCTTTTAAGTAAAAGTTTTCTGCAATTATTTTTAAGAACTTGCAGTTAGTCTCAAGAACAACCAGCCAACAGTACAAATTGAAGGACTTGAATGCCAGTAGTTTAAATGACAATGATTAGGCTCCTTTGTCGGCGTGGTGGCTGATTAAGGAACCCCACAGCCCACCAACGCCATTAGAGAATGGAAAACTAAGGAATCAATGTTTTTCTTTTGGATTTTTAAACGGTAGAAGGGAAAGGAATCTTTACCATACATAATAGTAAGCAGGGTTAGTATTCCAAATATATAGGATATGATAGGATATGTATGCCATTCAAATTCTTATATAGGTATTGCCCAAATAAAGAATAAACAACAATTTAGAACGTAAGACTTAACTCCTCAAGTTGAATATCTATTCAATATGTTCCCTAACTTTACCCTACAAAAAAAACACAAAAAACAGGTTGATCAACTTTCAAGTTATACGAGGATGCTATGTTTTTCAGAGTATGGTATGTGAGCTTCAATTGGTTGATCACGTACTGAATAACTTCTATCTAGTAAACAAAATGGGTTTTCGTTTACGAAAACTCATATGATAAATATTCCAATTAAGCTAAATGTTTTCGTTCCAAGTAATTTTACTAATTTATATTTGATATAAATATATCAGGGACATTTTTATAATACATAAGATCGTAATGTTTATACCTGATATATATTATTTTGTATTTTTATATCTTTTGTATTTCTATATTTAATATAACAATATGTTTATCTGGTATAACAATAGTTATATCTGGTATAATAATACATATATTTGAGATTTCAATGTTCTAATATAATTTATATTAAGTATGAATTAGAGCCTCATTTTAAAAAGTACCTGTAACTAATTTAGATGTTTTAATTTATAGAAATTTAAGGGTACCATATGATAAGACAATCGTAATACTTTGTGTTGGTTTTGTAAGTTTAGTAAAGACAGTCACCAACTTACTTTGAAGTGTCATTAACTCACAGGTGATGGCAATTACTAGCTAGCCTACTAGCATCCTAAGGAGGAGGCAGAGGTATTGCCAAATTCCCTAATCGACCCACCATAATTAAGGCAGGCAAATCTAATGGGCCTAAGCTGGATTATTGTTGTCGTACCTTTACTTATGAACCTGAATAAATTATAGTTCATATGAATCTCAGTTTTGAGAACACGTTTTGAGCACACAAGACAAATTTGCGCTTGCACTATTATCTTGCTATAGTGCAATAATGTTGATGTTTATACATGTCAAATCACATAATCTAATAAAGTTTTATGGCAAGATATAATAGAGGTCCATACTCTACACACACCTTCTATGATATTCACTAGCACTAAGCACTAATCAAGTAGGCACAAAGACCCACCACCACCAACTTACCATTTACAAAGACTAGAAAAGTAGACTTTCTTAATTCATAATTGATATAAATTATATCGGAATATTATAATCTCATATATAAGTATTATTATATTAGATATATCTATTGTCATATTAGATATTGGTATTATTATATCACATTATAAGATATAAAATACTGAAAAACTCATATTAAATTGTAATATTATAATCTCACGTATAAAAATAAAATTATAAAATATTTCTGATATATTTATATCAGATATAAATTAAAAATTTCTCTTATAAAAGGTAATACAAGTCCAATTTAAAAAGCCTCAAGCCTTCTCCCCATCTTTCCATCCCACCACACACACGCTGCCTCTCTTCTTTCTCTCTTGCGCATCATTCACCAACACTCCGAATCCAAACAACATCTTGTTCAACAGAGTCCAAGGCTAAACGTACACTTCGAAAACGATCATGTTGCGTACATTGTCAGCTTTGAGGAAACACATGATCACGAAAAGGAAGAGCCCTAAGGTTGCTGATGAGACCATGTTTAGCAACATCAACACAGATGCTACTGGCATGCCTATATATGCTCATGACATCAACCGGGCCGGCCGCCCACACCAAGCGTGGAATGGGCTTGCAGTCATCTCCACTATAGTACGTATCCCATTTTCGATCCTTTCTTGCTTCTCTTACCGTCACGGGAACGCCACGGATGCGATGTGGGTCACCGGTGAAATGGTCAGAACTTCTTCAGAGATTGATCATCTTATGATCAGTGACAGTATGCGTTATGCAATTTTGATGTAAATCACAACTTTTCTTCTGTTTTTTTTTTTTTTTTAATTGGGGTAGGACTCATGGGATGGGTACGGGGGTTTCCAAGAGAAAAATATACACTAGTACATGTAACACAACTATATGAACTACTGTGGGGTGTATTTAGTCTCTGTAAATTGTAGCCGATAATTTTGGAAAATAAGGAATTTTTTTAATTTCAATTCGATCTCTACTTTTTTTTTTTCTTTAAGAGTTACTTTCGGCAATTTGATTTTAAGTTTGGGTTAGAGGTAGACACGGCACAATTACTTTTCTGAATGTTAAATTAAGTCCAAATGAATATTTTTAAAATTCAATGTCCTTATGTAGGCAGTAAATTAAATTCAAATATTGCAAGAAGACTAGCGTAATATATATATATATATATATATATATATATATATATATATATATATATATATATATATATATATATATATATATATATATATATATATATATATATATATAGGGATCTTATGAGAAGCGTGTTTAAAATGAAAATAATAAGAAGAGATCTTGGACTTTAAGTGATAAGATACAATGCATGAGATTTTACGTGAAAAGGCTTATCAAGCCATACAGTTACTATAAATGAAAAGGCTTACCAAGCCATATGTGAAAAAAAATAATTTGGTCACTGTGACTTAAAAAAAGTGTATTATATGTACATGAAATATCATGGGTTTGATTTAGGAAATAAAGGACCAAGATAATTTCTCATGCTTTTTATTTTTAAGGACCCTTTTCATTTTAACTTTTATCTATTACTTATGTTCCTCTTTGGCTGAAACTTGTAACTTGTTACTTATGTTCTTCAATAATGTAAATGGGTAAAGACGGTATTCTATGACAGGTAATTTAAATTGTAAAATTTGAGAGTATGTTTTGACTTTTTAGGTGGCCAGTGTCAAAAAGTATGTTACAAATTCTCTAAAATTCACTATGATAATCAAATTTTCAGATCTTCAAAATACTGCTAAATTTTCTCCATTAAGCAACATGACACCACGTCATATTTGATTAAAAGATGTCTTAATTTCATAAAGGGGTTTCAAATAGAAGGTGGCAAGTATCAACAATACTAAACCTTCTACTTCTGTCATGACATAGTGACATGGTACACGCTTCAACCACCAAGCCATGAAGAATTGATGCTGTTTTTTTTTTTTTTCCAAAATAAATAAGTAATTCAATTCTACTGGAATATAATGAAAGTAAGTAGCAAGAACAAAATTTATTTGTAGGAGCAAAAAGGGGTATAATTGTATTTTAAGGTATACTCGCTCTATTTCTTAATATTTGTCTCATTTTGACCAAAAAGCTCTCATAAAAAATAGTCAAATGAAACAAACATTAATAGAAAGAAGGAGTAACAATTTATTATCATCTACAACAATTCAATACACCAAATTATAATTTCAACAGAGACAATATATAAATGAGAATCCCTTTGCCTTTAACATATCCCTTATTCAGAAAAAGCAAGCATATGGTTTTAGGTAACATGTTTATAGCCATAGTCTTTGAAATAAGGTTCTATAGGATTTTGTCAACATCATCCATCACAAAAAATGTTGTAGCTTTTCTAAAGAAAGGACTACTACTAGAAAGCAAGCCTGCACAGAACTTGATTCAGTCATACAAATAATTATTATGCAAGACAATGATGCTTCAGATAAAGCTTAAATATGATGGATTTTTGTTTTATTACATCCAAATCACATGGACAAAATTAATTTACATGATTCCTCAGATACATAAGAGATAAGATCCCCTCTTAGTAGTGAAAGAAGATATGGGTACAAATTCTGCACATAAATTTCCTTTGCATTTCTTTCAGAAAGCGTAAATGGGAATATGTTCTAGCTGTACATGACTTTCCCTGAAACTGGAACCAATGTCTCACTTCCTAACATGATTATCTATCTGAATAGTGACATGATATTATTATAAGTATCACGATATAATCTAAGATGATTACAATGATCTCAAAAAAGCTAAAACAAATTCCTCTGCCCTAACCCAACCTCCAAACATCTGCTTCCTCAAAGAACTAGTTATAATAAACATCTAACTTACTACTCAGTGAATCCTTACCATGTTGTTATTCTGATAGATCTTTCGAAATTCTTAATGAGAGTAATAATTGGATCCCATTCGTGTTACGAAGTGCACGTCTAGCCACTTTAATTATCTCTAACTAACGTTAACTAACTTAAATAACTTTCCAAAGGAGATAAATCACGAATTGAGCCTTAAAAGCAAACGACTCGAACCCAAGTGAATCAAGAACAAGTGCTTAAAAGCAAACGACCCGAACTAGAGGTGGATATGAGCCGAGCTAGCTCGCGAGCTACTCGGGATCGGATCGCCTAAAGCTCGGCTCGAGCTCGGAATTAGGCGAGCCCGAGCTCGAGCTTTACAAAAGCGAGCCCGAGCTCGAGCTCAAACAATTCAGGCTCGAGAGCTCGACGAGCCTAAACTAGCCGAGCTTAATTAAGGGAGTAATTGAAACTAATCTTTAAATAGAATCGAGTTTAATTACTTGAATAAGCATTCGACAAATCTGAGTTAAGCCACGAGCTTTTGTCGAGCCGAGCCCGAGCTCAAATTTTAAAACTCGGTGAGTCACGAGCCCGAGCTTTATGAGTCTCAGGCTAGCTGAGCCACGAGCTTTTCGAGCTCGGGCTCGACTCGACTCGACTCGTTTCCAGCCCTAACTTGAACCCAAGTGAATCAAGAACAAATGCTAGTGGGCTTTGCACGTTGAAATCTTCAAATGACTTGCTTGAACTTGGTTCATTAATCTAGATAAAAATGAAAAGCATGACATTATGATGAGATTTTATATATATATATATATATATATATATATATATATATATATATATATATATATATATATATATATATATATATATATATATATATATATATATATATATATATAAGTCAATCCATTATTTTCCAAAATACAATTTGTACATTGGTTTTTTCAATTAAGGCTTTTTTGAAATGAGGAAGTTTGACAAAACTATATCAGTAATAATTAAAACAGGGTAAGCATCATGACTTTCCTTGAGAATATAGTCAATCTTCATTAGCAAAATGCAAAAGTCATGTGAAGAATGTTGCATGTTGGTAAGGAAATCATTGAAATCAAGCCAATAGGTAGAGGGAATATAGCATGTATAATATAGGAAATTGAGGAGTAATAGTAATGAATGATGTGGTTCAATCTATAGCCATGTTAAGTGGGATGCAAGCAGGAGAAGTTAGCAACCACTCCAATTGAATTTAACTCATGCTGTAAATGGGAACAAACATCCACTAGCTAGTCCTGACTCATGATGAGTACATGCACTCATGACTCGTGATATCAGTTCATCAATTGTGATAGGTTCACAAGTTTTTTTGTCAACTCCTACTTCTAATTGAAGCAAACTATTTTTTCCTTCTAGAAAAGTAGAAGGATCAAGCTAAGGGATGAAAGTCAACGGATTATGTTCATCAAACTATGTTCATCAAACTATCAAAGTTCCATGTTGCTTGTCTAGATAAAATACTCCGTATAAGGCAATGTTTCACCCTTACAGACCTGCCGTCAGCACGAAGGTTAAATAGACAAAGATTACCACTAGACATGTGTATTGGATCGGGTTAGGGCCGTAATGAGTCACATACAAAATGGAACGGGTCGGACCAAAGAAGATGTAAACAAGCCGAGTTGGGTCGGGCCAAAGAAGATACAGGCCGGGTCGGGCCGTCTAAAAAGAGTATAGTTTTAAATTATACAGGGTGATAGTTTGTTTGGATTTCCTCTAATCTTTGGCAGTGGACCATCAGCAAGCAAGTGAAAATAATTCATTATCTTGTAGTGTTAAAAGTCTTGGAAACTATTGACCCATTATTAACCCGACTTGACCTATAAAAGACCCAATAAAATATGACCCTTTAAAAGATCAACTCAATTAAACGCATAACTAATTAGATCCTTTACAAACTGTCTAGTCAAAAGCTCTTAACGAGACTCCTCCTATTTGAATAGTCTAATTACCACCGTTTAATTTAGTGGTCACGGTGATTAACAATAGCATTTCACAGTGGGATCTAAATCTGACATAGATGTCATGGATATATTTTGTACGAAAAAAATGTGTATCGTTGTCAACAATCAGATGAGCCTTATCCTTGATTAATTCAAATGTACTATTTAAAGATGTTTCGATAAAAAAAAATTGACATTTTATCAAGATAATTAAATCCTATATTTCTTACATTTCTTAGGACGTTTGTTTGCTGTCAGATCATAAATAATGCAGGTCACACGTCAATTAACTATGTGATGTGAATATTGGAAAAGATTTGGGGGGGTTTGTCTTCACAAAGCAAGTGGTCATGTAGGATCATTGTAAAATACTACTCCTTTTCTTTTATATTTACTTTATTTCTATTTAAAAAATCAAAATTTAAAATATTTGATTATAAATTTTCATTATATTATAAGAAATAATATATTTAATAGTGATATTATTGAATGCATTTCAATAAATTTTTAAAATATCATTTTTATAATGTTTTGTCTTACAAATTTAATTTGAAAATAAAAACGTTTTAAGTTGCGTCTTATATATCGTAAAAAATCAAGTAGGACAAAAATTTAGAAATGGAAGTAGTAAGAAACTAAGAAATAATGAATCCGAAGAAACTTTCGTGATGAAAATCACACAATTTCAAGAAGAGGAAGATTTAATATCATTGTTAAGGAATTTTTTTTTTTTTTTTTGACATATCACTGTTGAGGATTGAGAAACTTGTTGCATAGTCTTTGGAAAAGTAATTAACACGGTGAAGGGAAAAAAAAACTGGTGGTACAAGTTGAAGAAAAGGCAAGATCGAATCGAGGTTACTCAGGGAAAATAAAAAGCAACTAATTTAACGTACCTTTCAAACTTTTTATTACTTAATGTAATACTTATGCCTTTCTTCTTTAAAGAAGATTATTCCAGATGCAAAGCATTATGCCCTTCTTTACCCCCACATCATTAGCTCCATGTTGGAAAATGATAGAATAATAAAGTAGGTTATCGGGTAGCGATGCCAATAATAGAGAGACTTTTGTAAAATATGTATAAACTTTAAAATTGGCCTCTCATATATATATATATATATATATATATATAAATGGGATCATGTGAAAACTCCTTAGTTATATAAGAACCTTTGTTATATAAGAACCAATCTAGTACCATTGATTTAGGTGAGATAAATGGTTATGATTCAATAAACATTAATGGCAAATTGGTAATTAAAAAAAATTCGGATTTGTTAGTTATGGAAGTTTATTTGTTTCCGTGATTTATGGGTAGTTTTCATTAAAGTTCGCATAATTCAAAAACAGTAGTTTTCCTATTTTACTCTATAATCAAATGTTAATATTCGAATTATTCAGGAAGTTATTTAAAACAATAGTTTCGCTATATTTCATACCCAAAGCTTAGTTTGCTGTTTTGGCATTGAAAAATAAGGTAATTGATTCATTTTTTTCCGTATTTGATTTAATATTCTAAGTCATATATTATACCGTATAGAGATTGTTGTATTTGATTATTTATAAAGTGCATGATTGCGAGTGCGTATGTTATATGTTTCGAAATAGTATACAATGTTCGATCTAATGCTGCAAATTACGAGTGGTTTCAATAAAATTGTTCGTATTATTACATTAGATAAATTATTCCAATGTTTTAAATCAGTATGTACCTTGTTATAAATTAGTAATCGATTGTTCTGATTTCCACTTTGAATGTTCTAAATGTAAAATTTTTGTTAGTTATTTTATATTCACGCTTTGAAATGCATATAATTTTCTAAATAATAACACTACTATGCTAAAATATGAATACATATGTTCTAAATCATTTCATTAGTGTTCTTTATTAGTGTTATAGAATATGTATACATATGTTCTTTATTTGTGGTTGATTATTTTGTATTCAACTTTGAATACTAAATTAGTACATTAAGTTTGGAATTTAGAATGTTAATGGAAACTAATATTATCTATGAATCAAGAATAGAACAATAAGTTAAAATTTAAGAACATTGCATAAATCTATAGAAGACTAAAATAAAATAATAGAACATTGTAAAAGAATAGTTGCGAAGATTATTTTAAAACGGTGTGCCATGGATGATTCTGCACGACAATATTGGTTGATTATAAAACAACAAGGCAAAAAAATAGAACATTAGGTTTAAGCTTTAGAATATCATCACTAAAAAAATAAAAAGTTAGTGCAGTACATAAGAAAAAAATAACAGTACAGTTTATAATAATATTTTGAACATCAAGTTAAGAATTTAGAACATCATACAATGTTAATGCATAACAGTAATATAGACTAATGATACTCAAAACGTAAAAAGTGTAGTACAAGACACATGAATTTGAACATTGTTTATAATATTTTGAACATCAGTTCAGAATTTTAGAAGATCTTTCAATATTTTTGCAAAACAATATATATAAATATCAATCATCATAAAAAATATAGAAAAATAGTAATATTACATTATATAAATTATTCCAATGTTTTAATTCAGTATGTACCTTATTTATGGTCGATTGTTCAGAATTCCACTTTGAATATTCTTAATGGTTCCTTTTTATTCGGTATGTACCTTATTTATGGTCGATTGTTCTAAACTATAACTTTAATGTTCTAAAATATACATACACATGTTCTATAATGCGTTTGTTGTTCGATCAAAGTGTTCAAGACTTTTCTCGGAGTGTTTTAAATATTTCTTTTATTGTTCTACATTATTATTGGCGTGTTCTAAATTATAGTACAAGTCTAGGTGGAGCAATGAATTAGTGTTCGCGTACTATAAATGGATGTTCTAAATATTTTGTATTTTTTTCGAATTATTTTATTTAATGTTCTAACATCATTTAATTTTTATTAGTCATGAGCATAAACGATGAATGTAGCGTTTCTAATTCGAATGAGAGTGTTGCTCCTGGTATAATACCCATATGCACTCCTGGGGGAACAAAATCATGGATACCATGCTGTTCTATTGAAGTAAAACCATATGTTGGAATGAAATTCTCAACTGTTGACGAAGGTATTTCATTTTACAAGTCATATGCACATGAAGCTGGGTTTAACATTAGGAAATCTACCACGAAAAGAAGGAAAAATGGTGTAATTAGTTTTCAATATATCGTGTGTAATAAAGCTGGGTATAGATGTAAAAGAAAGTTTGATGTCCAAGATAAGGGTATAATTAACGAAGGTATAGATCTACCCCAATCATAAGGAGAAGATTGGTTACTCGTGTTGGATGCAAGGCACAAATTCTAATGAAGGTTTGTGATGATGGTACCTATGTGATTACAAATTTCCAAGAGTGTCATTCTCACCCACTTATTTCTACCATGTACCAACATTTTCAAAAATCAAGAAGAAATTTGAGCATCTTGCACAAGAAGATGATTGTTGATAATTCTAAGGTATATTTTATCCGATCAATAATTTATCAGTTTTGAACAATTATGTAGTAGTTAATTATTTTGGTTTCGAAATATTTGATTTAGTGTAATGTCCATAACATATAACATATAGTATTCGAACAATAGTTCATTAGATTCGAATAATATGTTAATAATTGAAACAATGGGGGATATGTTGAACAATATTTAATTAAGATTTTCCTTTTTTGTATGTCTTTTTGTCTTAATGATTTTTTATATGTTTTCTACAGATAAATGTGGGTCCTGTGAAAACTTATAGAATGATGAAAGAATATGTTGGGGGTTATGAGAATGTTGGTGCGTCTAAGTGTGACTTCAAAAATTTCCATAGGGATTTGGAGGCATATATTGAAGGCTCAAATGCCCAAATGTTTGTAGATAATTTCAAGAGGAAGAAGTTGATGTGATCTACTTTTTTCTTTGACTATCAAATAGATGACGATGATTGTTTATGTAGAGCATTATGGGCTGATCCGATTTGCAGAAAAAATTATGGACTATTTGGGGATATGGTATCATTTGATACTACTTACCAGACTAACAGGTATGTACTTCATATTATTGTTCGAAACCGTTAAAGTATTGTTAATAGTTAGAACAATATATCATATAATTAGAACAATATGTCATATATTTAGAACAATAGGATATTTGGAATAGTACAATGGTGTTTAGATTCTTTAGAACAATGGGCATGATATATATAACAAATTTGTTATGACAGGTATAATATGGTGTTTAGACCTTTCACAAGAGTTGATCATCATAAGAAATGTGTTACTTTTGCAGCTGGGTTTATAGCTAAAGAAGACGTAGTTTCTTTTGAATGGATATTTAGAACCTTCCTCAGAGCAATGGGTAAAAATGAGCCTACTTGTTTAATTACAGATCAAGATCCCGCAATGAAGATTGCTGTGAGTAATGTATTTGAGAAGTGTGAGCATAGGTTTTGTATGTGGCATATCATGAAAAAGATTCCTGATAAAATAGGAAGAAGTATTACATAAGACACTGATTTTTTGAAGAGAATAAGTGATTGTGTTTGGAATTCAGACGGTGAACCAAAAAAATTTGAAGAGAAATGGAACAAGATGCTTGTTGAATTTCATTTAGAAGACCATGAATGGCTTCGTGTAATGTTTGAAATGAGAAAAATGTGGATTCCAACTTATTTTAGAGATATATTTATGGGTGGTATTATGAGAACTACATCAAGATCAGAAAGTGAGAATAATTTCTTCACATCTTTTTTCAATCCTCATGTATCACTTGTAGAGTTTTTGATGAGGTTTGAAAGTGCTATGGATGCTCAAAGGCACACTCAAACACAAAATGACAATGATTCTCAACACAAGCATCCTGAATGTAAGACACAAATGGAGATTGAAAGACATGGCGCTGAGGTGTATACTGTTAATGTTTTTTATGATTTTCAGGAAGAAGTATATAGTGCTTGCTACGATTGTGGGGTGAAAGAGTTATGGAAAGAAGACGGGTTGGAGTTTGCAAAAGTGAATGAAGGTAATAGGAGTAGAAATTATGAAGTTGTTATCAATCTTAATAATTATGAAACAAACTGCTCTTGCAAGCTATTTTGTCGACAAGGAATTCCATGTAGGCATATGATATGGTTATGGAAGGCAAAAAACATTTTAAGTATCCCTGAAAAATATGTTGTTAATAGGTGGACTATTACGGCAATGCAAAAGCCAATGTTCGATCTTGATGGGAATGAGATATGCAGTTGTTCAATTGGGGTTGAAAGGAAGGGGTTGTTGAATGAGTTGTGGTCTAAGATTCATAATTGCGTGAGTCTGGCAGAAGGAAATGAAGAGAACTTGATTGATCTTTGAAGGTTCTATGGGCACTCAAGAGGGGGGGGGGGGGGGGGGGGGGTGAATTGAGTGTTTAGCAATCGTTGGTAAATTCTACCTCTTTTCGGATTATGGTTAAGGGACCAGTTGTGCTGGTTCCCTTGAGCAGCGGATTAAAAGCAAAACAATAAAGAACACAACAATTTAACGAGGTTCAGCCAACTCTGGCCTACGTCCTCCTATCCTAAGTTCTTTATTAATCTTCTCCGAAAAACAAAGACACAAAGCACTCTGCTGTTCCCTACTCCGGGACCAGCACCCCACACTCTACTCCGAGTATGCTAAAGACCTACACTCGTAAGTCCTAAACGTGTTTGAACTCACAAACACTCACTTAGCCTTCAGCCCCCTTGCCAAAGACTCACGTTACAATAATCAACACTCTCTAAATGATCACACTCTTTAATAAGTGAAAATAGAGAAACTTATTTAATCTAAGATGCTCGTGTATATGAAATATCAATAGACTTAGTGCTTTTCTCTCAATGTATTGCTCCTTAATAATGTGTGAGAGAAGTACTTGATTATTAGTTAAACAGATCCTATTTATAACCCTTAAGTAACCAAAACCCTAGTTACCAAAAATCATGCCAAAAAGATAAACATGACTTTAGGAAAGTATTACCAAAAATCATGCCAAAAAGATAAACATGACTTTAGGAAAGTATTTATCCTAGATTGATTTTATTATAGGATAAGATCAATCTAAGATAATTACTCTAGAATTTAGGTAACTTAAAAGATTATATCAAATCTGTTAATAGCTGTCAAAATATTTTCCAAAACTTAATTTTCGAAACAAAATCTTTTTATAAAATCTTTTTTAAAATCGCAGCTCTAATAATCAGAACAGTTGACCTGGTCCCCTGACCTGGTTCCCTGTCTTAAACATGTTATGAAATTTGTTCCAATCCTTGTACCAAATTTCACAACGATGTTTAATATATTCAAAGCACTTTATATATCTATTAATAAAACATACTACGGAGCATTTACATGAAAATCCTAAAACACTCTTTCTTGAAGTGGATCTTTCTTCATGTAAACTTCAAGTCCTTGAATGCTTCCTTCGAATCATCTCATCATGAATAATGGCTCTTTAATAAGCTTCAAAGGACTTCAAGATTCAAGACTTGGTACAAACTCAATTACTGCACACGTAACACAGTTAAGGTACAATATCAAGTATATTACAGAAACAGTACATACTGGTTCCCTACCAGTACATAGCATAATTATTATTAAACTGTTTCCTGTATAAAGACAAGTTAGTTCAATATAAAAACTCATGTAAATAATAACTTGTCTAGGGTAACAGTATACTGAAGTCAGCTGGTTCCTACCAACTGTTTTAACACTTATGTAGAACCTGTTTCCCTTAGCTGTTTGTCATCATTCAAAACCTAAGGAACCCAACAAATTCCCCCTTTTTGATGATGACAAACATTTTGAAGTTTCTGCACCTGTTATCATACTCAAAATAAAATCGTCAAAAACTTCAAGGACTCGAGACACACTGGAACGAGTCAGTTAAGCCAACTGGTTCCCTAACTAAAACAGAACAAATAAAATAAAGAGAAAAAGACTCAAAAACTAAAACAGAACAAATAAAATAAAGAGAAAAAGACTCAAAAACTAAAACAGAAACTACTCAACCTAAACTAGGAACTAGTAAAGACTCTAGGCTTCAACTTCAACTATTTTCCCCCTTTTGGCATCATTAAAAAGATATGCAATAGTAGAATCATATGCATAAGATAATGTGCTAAACCAATCAATGGTACCAACCATTATACAAACAATATGCTGCAAAGATAATCAAGATCAATCAAAATCAAAACAAACCATCAACAGTAATAAACTAGTTTAGTACCTACCAAGCAAAAGTTAACCAAAAGGACCCAAATCCATAACCAAAAGAAATCTATGGATAGGGTGGAATTAAAAACAGTTCAACATAATCAGTTATTAGAGAAATAATAATAGTAAGGCAGGCATAAACAAGGAAGAATCAAGCTCATTCATCATCCTCATTCTCCTCTTCTTCATCATCTTCCTCGGACTTTTCTGGATCTGTTGCATCCTGGTCCTCCTCTGCCTCATCCTCACTTTCTTCAGCTGTTGGTTCCCCTGCAGCCTGAGCCTCAACTAGAACTGGTTCCTTACTGCTACCAGCAATCTGTTTCTCCACAGCACTCATTCTGATATTAAAGGAAGCAGACAAACCCTCAACCAAACCCATCAACTTATGCAACATTTCCTCCTGAGCCTCCAGCCTCTGTAAGAGAACCATCTGACCTGCTGGTTCCTCTTTCCTCTTCTTGGCTGGCCTAGGGGTTTCCTCTACTGGTTCCTCATCCCTGAACCTTAGCTCACCAGAGCTGATGTCCAATCCTTTCTGTTTCAGGATTGCTTTGGTGAATACTACAACAGGAACAGTAGATCCACTCAGACTAACATTACTTTCTTTCAAGAGCTTGGTGATATAGGAACCGTATGGAAGAGAATGGTGAGAGGAATTGTAACTATACATAATATGGTCAATCATAAGAGATGGAAGATTGACCTTAATCTTTTTCATAATCAAGTAAATTAGCACCATTTCCATGATGCGTACCATTCCTCTACCTTGGGCCCTAGGTAATAACATTTTGTTGCAAATGGAATGAAGGACCAGCATTACTGGTTCCTTCAAGTTGACAGTTTTGAATGTTCCAGTTTTCTTTGGAATTCTTCCTCCAAACACAAAGTCATGAATGTCATCAGGAGTTAGCCCAATGAGTGTTGGACAACCATCACCAGAGAACTTATCAAACCCATCTCTAGGGACTCTCAACAAAACAGACAGGCTAGCTACTGACATATTAACATCCACACCATGAACAGTTGAACTTAAAGACATATCAGGCTGCTGTTTCAAGTTCAAAAAGAAAGTCCTAACACCAGCAGTGTTTGCATCACAGACATTAAATAAGGACATCCATCCTTGGTATTCTAGCAGACTTTTCACTTCTTGTAACGCAAGTTCATCAAAGTAACCATCCCCAGTTCTACACCCAGAAAGAACTACTCTAGAGCTTAAGTCAGTGGAACCACCAGAAGGTGATTCTAAGGACATACCTTTTGTTGCCTTTTGTGCTGTTCCTCTTTTTCTTTTGGAACCAGCAGCAGAATCAATGGACTGTTCTTCCAGTACTTCCTCCTTGATCCTCCTCAGAGAAGATCTTGTTGCCCTGCTATGAACCATGGGCTTGGGTGGTTTCTCAGTAGACCCGAGGATTTGTAAATCCTCTTCCCCGCTCACAATTTCTTCCTCTTCCTTTCCACCCTCAGTATCAAAAAATTCCTCCGTGCTTCTGGGCTGTTCCCCTAGTGAAGAGGCTGGTTCCTTCACAATCTTCTCCTCAACCTCAGGGGATTTTGGTAATGGGACTTTTGTGGAAGGTGGGGAAGGTGGGGATTTTGTGGATGATGATGATTTTGGTGATAAGTGTTTTGTTTCAGTGGGTGGTGAAGTATGAGAGACGGTTTTTGGAGATGATGGTTCAGCTGGTATAGGTGGAGCAGAGGTCTCTTTCACCTTTGATTGTGATGAATTGGAAGTACTACTCTTCTTCTTGCCTTTCTTAGATGATGCAGCAGTAGCTTTCTTACCCATTGTGTGATTTGGGAGAAGAACAACCAAGAGAAATTGAAGAGGAAGCGAAGTTGAACTCGGATGAACAGTGTTTAGGGTCTAATCACGAGAGAGAAGAGAGAAAGAATTGAATGATGTGATGAATGAACTCTGCAATGGGTTAGTGTGTTTATATCAATGTTGCACAATTAAGGAAGTTCAAAAATATAGCCGGTTGAAGCAATAAAAACGGAAGATATGATTGCAAATTTGAACATCAAAATATGGTAATTATCTTGTTACCATAATTTTATCAACCAACTAAAATATAGGCAATAAGATATACTTGCCTTTTAGATAGGGATTAATAACTGAAATAAGATAAATCTTTCCAAAAAGAATTATCTTATATTAATCTTCCAAAAATATCTTAAATATTTTCGAATGACATATCAGAGCTGAACTGCTGTTCCCTCTTGCTGGTACCTGTACTAAACCAAGTTATGCTGTTTCTAGCTTATCTCAATTCGATATCTCCTGTTTCTTTGCACAACCAATTTTGCAATCCTTTTAAGATCACAAATTAGGTTACATAACATTTGTAAGCTAGCAACATAGTTATATACATAATCAATACAAAAGCGTACCTAATCTAGCCAATCATTGAAGGAAATAATTGAAGCCAAAGACTAAAATTTAACTAGACCTAGCATGACCCTTAACTTACAAAACGACTCTCTACACAAAGGCTTAGTGAAGATATCAGCTATTTGATCTTCACTTTTACAGAACAACACTTCAACCAATCCTTTTTCCACATTGTCTCTTAAAAAATGATGCCTTATTTCAATGTGTTTGGTTTTGGAGTGTTGAACGGGGTTCTTAGAAATATTAATAGCACTGGTGTTATCACAAAATATAGGAACACTTTCATAAATAACACCAAAATCTTTCAGCTGGTTCCTTATCCACAGTAGCTGGGAACAGCATGAAGCTGCTGCAATGTATTCTGCCTCTGCTGTGGATAAGGCTACTGAATTTTGCTTTTTAGAACCCCACGAGATTAGACAAGAGCCAAGGAAGTGTGCCATACCTGATGTGCTCTTTCTATCCACAAGGAAACCAGCATAGTCTGCATCTGTATATCCAACCAGGTTGATGGTACTGCCTTTGGGGTACCATAAGCACAGATCTGCTGTTCCCACAAGATACCTAAGTATCCTTCTAACAGCTTTCAAGTGAGATTCTTTTGGATTACTTTGAAACCTAGCACACAATCCAACAGAAAACACAATGTCAGGTCTACTAGCTGTTAGGTAAAGAAGAGAACCTATCATTCCTCTATAAAGAGAGGCTTCAACATCTTTTCCCTTAAGATCAGCATCTAATTTAGCAGATGTGGGAACAGGTGTATCATAAGCTCTGCTGTTCTCCATGCCAAACTTTTTCAGCAATTCTTTTAAGTACTTTTGTTGATGGATCATGATTCCATCATTTGTTTGCTTGATTTGCAGCCCTAGGAAGAATCCTAGTTCACCCATCATACTCATTTCAAATTCACTCTGCATCAAATTAGCAAACTCATCACACAAAACTTTGTTAGTAGCACCAAATAAAATATCATCAACATAGATTTGTACTACAATCAAGTGTTTCCCTTTGGTTTTGATAAATAAGGTTTTGTCTACTGTTCCCCTCTTATACTCATTTTCCATCAAGAAAGTGGACAACCGTTCATACCAAGCTCTTGGAGCTTGTTTCAATCCATACAAAGCCTTGTCCAATTTATATACATGTTGGGGGAACAGCGCATCTTCAAAACCAGGAGGCTGTTCCACGTACACTTCTTCCTTCAGGTATCCATTAAGGAAGGCAGTTTTCACATCCATCTGAAACAGCTTAAAGTTCATGTGAGCAGCATAAGCAATTAAAACCCTAATAGCCTCAAGCCTAGCTACTGGTGCAAACGTCTCATCATAGTCAATTCCTTCTTGTTGATTATACCCTTGCACCACTAGTCTTGCTTTGTTTCTGACTATAGTACCAAGGTCATCTAACTTATTTCTAAAGACCCATCTAGTACCAATGACTGTTCTTTCTTTGGGACGGGGAACCAGGTGCCAGACCTGGTTCCTCTGAAATTGATTCAATTCATCTTGCATAGCTAATACCCAATCAGGATCAGTCAAAGCCATCTTATAGTCAGTAGGCTCTACTTTAGACAGGAAGGAATAGAAAGCACAAAAGTTTTGAAAAACATTTCTTCTCGTTTGAACCCCTTTATTAATATCACTAATTATTTGATCAGGGGGATGAGAAGATTTATATCTATAAGATCTGAAATTTACACCATTTTGTGCTTCTAAATTAGGTTGGGAACCAGCATAATCATGAATCTCTTCTTCTACTGAAGAACCAGGAGGATTCACATTCATGCTGTTTCCTCTATCATTGCTTACCTCAGGTTCAGAGGTGGTTCCTTCTACTGTTCCCCCTGAACTCATTACCTGTCTATTGTTTGTGGAACCATCAGGACTTGGTTCACTTTCTGAATCCTCGTTGCCACCATTTCCTTCTCTAGGTACATCATCATTGTTATCAGGTGGAGTATTTGGTATACCTAGATTTGCTTGCTCGTCATCTGAGGGACCAGCAGCCTGGTTCCCCGTAAAGTCCATTAGTCCAATTTCTTCATCAGGTTGTACCTGCGCATTCTCAGAAGACATATTAAATTCATCAAAGATAACATGAATACTCTCCTCTACACAAAGAGTCCTTTTATTAAAGACTCTATATGCTTTGCTGTGAGAAGAATATCCAAGAAAGATCCCCTCATCACTCCTAGGATCAAATTTATCAAGCTGGTCCTTCCCATTGTTATGAATGAAACACTTACATCCAAAAACACGAAAATAAGAAATATTGGGCTTTCGACCTTTAAGGAGTTCATAAGGAGTTTTATTTATCTTTGGTCTAATGAGACCTCTATTTAAAATATAGCAAGCAGTGTCAACAGCTTCACCCCAAAATCTCTTAGGAAGACCACTTTCAATTAGCATCGTTCTGGCCATCTCCTCAAGAGTTCTATTTTTTCTTTCTACAACACCATTTTGTTGAGGTGTTCTAGGGGCTGAGAAGTTGTGACTTACTCCATGTTCCCTACAATAATCAATAAAGTTAGCATTATCAAATTCAGTACCATGGTCTGATCTTACCGAGACCAGCTTATGAGTGAGCTGGTTCTCCACTTGTTTCACCAATGTTACCCATTCTTCAAACGTTTCATCCTTTGTGTGTAGCATCATCACCCAAGTGTACCTGGAATAATCATCAACCATAACACAGACATATCTATGACCTCTTCGACTTTGTACTCTCATAGGACCACACAAATCAATGTGTACAAGTTCGAAGGGCCTGCTGGTACTCATAACTGTTTTAGGCTTAAAAGAAGTTTTGACCTGTTTCCCCCTTACACATTCAGAACAAACTTTATCTGCTTCGTACTTAATGTTGGGAAGACCTACCACTAAGTCACGTGCTTTAAGTTTGTTTAGAAGTGTTAGGCTAGCATGTCCAAACCTCTTATGCCAAATCCATTGATTATTATCAGAAACAGCTCTCAAACAGATGGACTTGTCTTGAGGAATTTTATCTAGGAAGGTAATGTAAACATCATGCTTCCTGGTTCCCTCACATACAAGTTCTCCTGTTTGTGAGTTAACTATATGACAAAGATTGGCTTGAAACTCGACTCTATTGCCTTTGTCACATAATTGAGAAATACTCAAAAGATTATGTTGCAAGCCTTCAACATAATATACATCGTCTATAGCATGAGAAAGTGTCTTACCAACCTTACCTAAACCAGTGATGGTTCCCTTACTATTATCTCCAAAGGTGACACTTCCTCCATCAAAGGCCACTAGTGAAAGGAATTGATCTTTATCCCCGGACATATGTCTTGAGCAACCACTGTCCAAATACCAATAGGTGTCTCCCTTCACTCTAGCCTTCAAGAGCAGATCAAACATTAGATTTAGGAACCCAAACAAACTTGGGTCCCTTTTCAACAACATTTACATTTTGTTGATCTTTTCTTATCCAAACATATTTAACATTCTTGCTGTTCTTATTAGCACTAAGCCTCTTAGCTGGACATTCATGAATCTTATGTCCATTCTTACCACAATGAAAACACACATGCATCTCTTTAGTCATGACATACTTACCTCGTTGGTATTCTTTGATCCAGGTGGTTTCTCTGGGAGACCAGTTAGTCCTGGTTCTCTGTCTAGTATAACCAAGACCAGCCTTTCCTCTGTTTCCTCTCGATAAAGTCAGATGATTTAAGGATTCTTTAGCATTCAATAATTTGTCCACATGTCTATGACTATCATTAAGTTCCTTTTCTCTAGTTTCAAGTGTCTTAGTCAACAATTCGTTTTTCTCTTTAAGAAAATCAAAATTACCTTTTAAAACTTCGAATTGTTGATTAAGCTTTGAAACCATATTGTCAATAGACATGTCAACAACCACTGGGTGCTTGTCCTTTTTCAATTGATTGATTTCCGCATGCAAATAACAGATATCACTTTCATATTTATCAATCATATTACTGACTTCTATACTGGTTCCAGTAGGGGAAACAGCGAGCTGAGCAGTTTTAAGTGAAGCAATTTCTTTGTGAGAATTTTCAAGGTTCGAAGCTAGTATTTCAAAAGCCTCCAACAAAGAGTTTCTACTACACGAATTTGCTTTACTCATAACTGCTGAAAGATCAAGAGCTTCATTAGTAGTTGATAAGTCTCTAGGGAACCAGGAGGTCAGATCTTCTTCACTGTCACTTGAGTAATCAGGTTTAGAAGATCTTGTCCTTTCTAGTTCCACCTTACACTTGTCCAACTCAACTTCTAGTTCTGCCACTTGATCTTTGAGCTCATGGCACACACCTTCTAAGTGATCACAACTAGCAATAGCAATTTCACATTTACTACGTTTTTCTTTTAAGTCTCTTTTGCAAGTTATGTATGTTTCACTTAGCTTATAACATTCATCTAACAAAGAGTTTATACATGCAAGCAAGTTATCTCTATCATATTCAAGCATATCTTCTCTAATTTGTTCTAAACTTACCTTGCGTTCAAGTAGTACATCCTTCTTTGCCATAAGACATTTTTCGAGTGTGCTGGTTCCCCCTCTGGTTCCTGGACCAGTGCTGTTCTCCTTGATGTTTGTGAAGGCAGTTAGACAGACATCCGAGTTAGGTGATCCTCCTTCATCTTCTGATTCTGAGTCAGTGTCTCCCCACATGGAAGCTATCATGGCATTCTTGTATGCTCGTTTATCTACAGTCTTAGACTGTTTGTCATTCCATTTAGGACAATCTCGAATAAGATGTCCTTTTTCTCCACATTTGAAGCAACCTGAAGAAGAGGACGAGTTAGACTTTTTAGAATTTTTAAAATTCTTACCTTTGAAGTTTCTCTTTTGATCACGAAGAGATTTTTCAAATCTCCTTGCAATCATGCTGATCTCATCTTCTTCTTCTTCTACTGTTCCCTTCAGTGCAATGCCTCTAGCTGGTTCCTTCTCGGTCTTGGAGTCAATCAGCATCTCATGAGTCATGAGGGAACCAATCAGCTGTTCCAGAGACAATGTAGACAGATCTTTTGCTTCATACACTGCTGTTACCTTAGCTGTCCAAGCATCTGTTAAACTACGCAAAATTTTTCTCACAAGATCTTCGTCAGAAAAACTTTTACCAAGTGATCTAAGATCATTAACAATAGTCATAAACCTACGAAAGCAATCATTGATTTTCTCATTTTTGTTCATAGCAAATAACTCATATTTAGACATGATTAAATCAATTTTAGACCGTTTTACCTCGCTGGTTCCCTCAAACGCAAGTTCAAGGGTGTCCCATATCTCCTTAGCACTACTACATCCAGAGATACGGTTTGTTTCAGTCTCACCTATTGCTTGTTGTAGTATAGACATTGCCTTGGCATTCTTCTCCAGCAATTTGTAATCAGCCGTGTCCAACTCACTGTCCTTTTTAGGTACCTGGTTCCCCTCGGCATCTTTCTTGAGGATGACATTTGGACCGTTCTTAACTACGAGCCAGCATTCATAGTCAATACCCATGATAACATTCCTAATTCTATTTTTCCACCAAGCATAATTATTTCCATTAAACCTGGGAGTCTTGTTGTCATAACCGATTGCACTATGTTCTTGAGTACTCATTCTTAACTCCTCTAGATGTTACTCTTTCGAGAAGCTTAGGCTCTGATACCAATTGAAGGTTCTATGGGCACTCAAGAGGGGGGGGGTGAATTGAGTGTTTAGCAATCGTTGGTAAATTCTACCTCTTTTCGGATTATGGTTAAGGGACCAGTTGTGCTGGTTCCCTTGAGCAGCGGATTAAAAGCAAAACAATAAAGAACACAACAATTTAACGAGGTTCAGCCAACTCTGGCCTACGTCCTCCTATCCTAAGTTCTTTATTAATCTTCTCCGAAAAACAAAGACACAAAGCACTCTGCTGTTCCCTACTCCGGGACCAGCACCCCACACTCTACTCCGAGTATGCTAAAGACCTACACTCGTAAGTCCTAAACGTGTTTGAACTCACAAACACTCACTTAGCCTTCAGCCCCCTTGCCAAAGACTCACGTTACAATAATCAACACTCTCTAAATGATCACACTCTTTAATAAGTGAAAATAGAGAAACTTATTTAATCTAAGATGCTCGTGTATATGAAATATCAATAGACTTAGTGCTTTTCTCTCAATGTATTGCTCCTTAATAATGTGTGAGAGAAGTACTTGATTATTAGTTAAACAGATCCTATTTATAACCCTTAAGTAACCGAAACCCTAGTTACCAAAAATCATGCCAAAAAGATAAACATGACTTTAGGAAAGTATTACCAAAAATCATGCCAAAAAGATAAACATGACTTTAGGAAAGTATTTATCCTAGATTGATTTTATTATAGGATAAGATCAATCTAAGATAATTACTCTAGAATTTAGGTAACTTAAAAGATTATATCAAATCTGTTAATAGCTGTCAAAATATTTTCCAAAACTTAATTTTCGAAACAAAATCTTTTTATAAAATCTTTTTTAAAATCGCAGCTCTAATAATCAGAACAGTTGACCTGGTCCCCTGACCTGGTTCCCTGTCTTAAACATGTTATGAAATTTGTTCCAATCCTTGTACCAAATTTCACAACGATGTTTAATATATTCAAAGCACTTTATATATCTATTAATAAAACATACTACGGAGCATTTATATGAAAATCCTAAAACACTCTTTCTTGAAGTGGATCTTTCTTCATGTAAACTTCAAGTCCTTGAATGCTTCCTTCGAATCATCTCATCATGAATAATGGCTCTTTAATAAGCTTCAAAGGACTTCAAGATTCAAGACTTGGTACAAACTCAATTACTGCACACGTAACACAGTTAAGGTACAATATCAAGTATATTACAGAAACAGTACATACTGGTTCCCTACCAGTACATAGCATAATTATTATTAAACTGTTTCCTGTATAAAGACAAGTTAGTTCAATATAAAAACTCATGTAAATAATAACTTGTCTAGGGTAACAGTATACTGAAGTCAGCTGGTTCCTACCAACTGTTTTAACACTTATGTAGAACCTGTTTCCCTTAGCTGTTTGTCATCATTCAAAACCTAAGGAACCCAACAATCTTGTTAAGCATCTTTAGTTCTTTAGGTCAAGTTTGGAAGAAAATAACGGGAAGGCAATTTCTAATGCTCATACAAGTGAACAAGTTATTGAGAAGTTGATTGGATCTAGCACTCCTTCACAAATTCTTATTAAACCACCAAAATTTTCCAAAAATAAGGGCACTGGAATCCATTCTAGTAAGGAGTAATGTGGCATTAGATCATCGAAAAGATTTAAAAGTGAAAAGGAGAAAGCATTGGAGCAATCCCAAAAGAAGAAAAGATTATGCAGAGGGTGCGGTGAACTTGGATACCATGACATCCGAAACTGTCCAGACAAACTTCATAAAACATTATTGTAATAGATCAGAACATTAGTTATACATTTATGAACAATTATGTTTCATTATTGATTATATAATCTTAAGTTATAAATAATTGTTCGAATCCATTATGTAGTTGTTATA
Source organism: Dysphania ambrosioides (assembly GCA_026401315.1). Taxonomy (NCBI): domain Eukaryota; kingdom Viridiplantae; phylum Streptophyta; class Magnoliopsida; order Caryophyllales; family Amaranthaceae; genus Dysphania; species Dysphania ambrosioides. The sequence goes on from CM048672.1 coordinate 1,796,978, forward strand.
AACCGTTAATATATTGTTCGAAAATATGAAACAAAACTAAACAATAGGTCGCTCCTTTGATTATAATTGGTGATTAATTATACATCAGCATTGTTAGAATCACTCATGAATAATGTTGAGAACAATAAGTCATATAATTAGAACAATTATTCATATAATTATAACAATATGACATATATAATAGAACAATGGGTTTTAGATTATTAGAGTATTATACAAAATAAGGGTTTGGTTCAATGGTTTTAGAACATTAAGATTAGTATATAGTACCATTTTTGAAACATTAGACTTTGTATATAGAACATTAGTACTAGTAAATAGTACCATTAGTGTTCTTTATTAGTGTTCTAGAATATATATACATATGCTCTTTATTTGTATTCGATTATTCTAAATATTTCTTTTTTATTCTCAAATATGCATATAATGTTATAAACTATAACTCTATTGTTCTAAAATATACATTCATATGTTCTATAATGCATTTGCGGTCTGATCAAAGTGTTCATGACTCGTTACGGAGTGAGTGTTTAATTGTTCTGAATTCTACTAGTGTTCTTTATTTGTATTCTTTACTAGTGTTCTAGAATATGTATATATATGTTCTTTATTTGTGTTTTATTGTTCTGAATACCACATTGAATATTCTAAATGGTTATAGAATATGCATATAATGTTCTAAACTATAACTCTAATGTTCTAAAATATGGGTACATATGTTCTGAATAACTATATACTAGAATAGAACAATATTTTTATAAAAAGGCACGATATAGAATATTCTAAATGATAATTGTAGTTCTGAGTAAACTAATAGTAGACATAATGATTTCTAACACAATATTAGTGATTGACATGTGGCTAATTTTGCTTGAGCTGTACTTTTGCCCATTCCTTTGATTTTGAAATTACATCATCCTTGAGTTTGTTTACGTTGTTGCTTAATATTCTAGCACAATACTCAATTCGTAATTTCCTTAACGCTTCTTCTTATAAATGTAATAATTGATGATATTAATTTATATATTATAAAGTACGGCATTAAAAAAATACGAATTGGAAAATAACTTACATCATTTGATTGGAATCCAATATCCCTTATCTCCATCTTGGGTCATAGATGGTTTCTTTGATGTATACTTGTTCCATATATTATCAACTAACACGTTCATCTCTTGTTGTACTGAAGTTTCCTCAAATAATGTGCTAGCTTTGTCAATCAAGGTATACATCTCGTAGACATTGGCAGCAATAGTCTTAGCCAACTTACCAAAACTCTCCAAATATAACTATAAAACAATGAATTACTTAGAACATTACAGTATATATTTAGAGGTATGATTTAGAACAGAAGAATTATAAATCAGAACATTAGAATTTTAAAACAGAATAATAGAGTTATGGTTTAGAACAATAGAATTAGAACACTGGAATTATAAATCAGAATAGCATAGTTAAGATTTTCGAACAATAGCTTTATGATTTTCAAACAATAGCTTTATGATTTAGAACATTAAGAATAATACGACATATATTTAGAACATTAATTATCTTATAATAAGAACAATCAATTATAAAAATTAGAGCACTAATCATTAATACTAAACATTATATACACAAGATAGAACATCAACTATATAATATGAAACATTATTGATATAGTTTAGATTAATTACCAGCATATTTGCAGAGGCTTTTGATGTGGAAGGTTCATGTTCTTTTTTTTCGATGACCATTCTATCAAGGACAATTCCCTTTCCAAAGCCCCTCTTCAACTCAATCTTCATCCTGGACTGGATAAGATTCTTGTTCCAAATAGAAATTAGAGGGAATATTATTGGGGGATGAACATCTCCTCTTTGCAGTCTATCAAAATAGGAAATATGCATTTGTTGAACATGTTAACATTTATTAGTACAATACATTTATGTTTTAGAACAACATATTATAACAACCAGAACATTAGGTTTATAAGTGTACTACCATAAAAAATGGGAGAGGTCCAGTGAAAAATGATGACCCTTCTTGCCATTAAGAAACTGAACGCAACATGTGCTTATAAGTGTAAGCACACCAATCAAAGTTGTGTATTTTGCTGATATCTTTGCAGCAATATAAAAACTTAAAGTTAATTGCTTGATTCGTTGTGGATCTAACACAACAATTTATGGCAGCAACTACAAAATTAACAAGAAAGTCATCACACACTTCAACTTTCTTTTGCTCTTCGATTACAGAAATAAGAGCAGAATTATTAGGACTTCCATTCTTCAATCCAAATGTAGTCCTCCATTTTTGTAAGAAACCTTGGGCTTCTTTATCTTCATCAATTTTCTCATTAATGAGCTGACCTCCAATTGGTAGTCCATATACAATATGAACATCTTCAACAATAAGTGGTATCTCTATGCCTTGTGAAAGTACCAATGTTGATCTATCCGGGTCAAAGCTTTTGATCAATTCAGCACAAAAACTAGATTTATGCGAGTCTAAATCTAGGCTTAAAAATTCTCCAAAGCCAATTCTTCTAATTGCGTTCTTGTGTTGTTCTGGCATGTCCTTTAACACTACAGACATAAATTGCTTAGTGGTTACTCTCTGATTTAATACATTATCATCATGTACATCTTTTTTCTTTTTTTCCTTGGACTATTTTACAACAATGTCCAATTCTTTCCTTTTTTCACAATTGATAATTTCTTTGTTTGCTGGTTTTCTTGGCTTGGGTGGACGATGATTGCTTTTTCCTTTCTTCTCTTTTTCTTCAAAGGAACACTACAAATGATGCAAGATGTATAATACAATATATTATAATAAGAACAATTGGTAAAGTATATAGTATAATAGGTATAGAAAATACAACAACAAGTTACACTGTAACAATTAATTTAATAAATTAAGTTTGGAATTAAGAACATTAATGGAAAATAATATTATCTGTGAATCAAGAATAGAACAATAAGTTAAAATTTTAGAACATTGCATACATCTATAGAAGACTAAAATAAAATAATAGAACATTATAAAAGAATAGTTGCAGAGATTATTTTAAAACAATGTGCCATGGATGGTTCTGCACGACAATATTGGTTGTTTATAGAACAACAAGGCAAATAAATAGAACATTAGGTTTAAGCTTTAGAACATCATCACTAAAAAAATAAAAGTTGGTGCAGTAAATAAGAAAATTATAATAGAACAGTGTATAATAATATTTTGAACATCAAGTTAAGAATTTAGAACATCATACAATGTTAATGCATAACAGTAATATAGACCAATGATACTCAAAACGTAATAAGTGTAGTACAGGACACATAAACTTGAACATTGTTTATAATATTTTGAACATCAGTTCAGAATCTTAAAACATCTTCCAATATTGACCAAAACAATAGTATATAAATATCAATCATTATAAAAACTATAGAACTTATTTTATAATGAACAACATCATTATTTGAAAAAAAAACAAATCATACTGTTCGTCTTCTTCTATTGCAGGACCCACTGGGGGTAGTGAAAGTATGGGAGAAGTCTCTTCATTAATCCTTTGACTGGATATAGTAAACAATTATTAGAGTTATAAAAGCATGAGCATGAAATCTTTTTTAATGATAATTTTCAAAAATTACTTACAGTAGGGTTTCAATTCTCTTCTTCTTGGATTCAATAGACTTGTGTATAGTGTAAACGTCTTCCATGGATTTTGTTGCTTTCTTCATTTGTGATTGAATTACAGTGCGAAATTTTTCGACTGAAATTTCAAATGGAAATATGGTATTTTTCCCTAACAATTGACGGTTTGTAGGATTTGACAAGTTGGAGAAATTTGTTAAGTCTAAAACTCTGAATAAGAAGTTAAAAAGGTTGCATCAGTTACTGAAAAATTTAGCGTATTTCAAGGCACACTAAAAAAACTTTCTTTTTTATTTTATTATTATAAACGTGCGATTTATTTCTGATATTTAATGTTCTAAATAATATAACCAATGTTCTCAATAAAATTATGCGACTAATTAAATGATATTGTAGGATTAGATTAATTAGAACATTTGATGTGTCACATGTCCTGATCAATATTAATTAATTTTAGAACAATAATATTAACTTATAGAACAATAACGTGAACTATAAGAACAACAATTCCAAGTTTTGTAGAATACTTGATACGTTCCGTAACAATAATATTTGAAATATGGTCTTTTTCCCTAACAATTCCCTAACAAAAGACGATTGCTTAAATATTTCAAATAATGATTGTTAACTTGAACATTACGATATATTATTCAAATATGATTTAATATATAGTATACAAGGCTTTCAGCTCACTCTGCTAAATAAAATATAAATTTAGAACTATTGATTACTTATATCGAACAATAATATTTTGATTATAAGAAATTTTAAATATTCGACTGTATCGAACAATAAAACAACAATTACGAACAATAAGATATCTATTAAGAACAAACACATATACTTTTAGAACATTACAATATATAATAATAGGACACATTACACTATAAGAACTTTTAAATAATTTTATATATCGAACAACGAGATACCAATTACAAACAGAAAGGTTACAATTACGAACAATATGATACCAATTACGAACAATAACATACCAATTACGAACAATAATATACGAATTACAAAGCAAGCTCATATACTATAAGAACTTTTAAACAGTTTGCTATGTCGAACAAAAACATACCAACTACGAACAATAAGATAAACATTATGAACAATAAGATAATCTTGTAGAACACTAATATAAAATAATATAAAACATTACGGTATATAACTTAGTATGGTTGGAGAATTTCATAGATTATTATTTGTCAACTATATAATGCTAAACATGAAACATTACGGTATAGAATTTAATATAGCTTAAGGATTTAGAAGATTATATTTTTGACAACTATATAATGATTTGGAAGATTTACACCTAAATAAAAATTGACAACAAAATTTGTTGTATTTGCGGAAATTACGGAATAATTTAATCAATAAAAGGAAGTTACGTTTTATAGGATTGTTAGTTACGGTTATTTTTACAATAATTACATTTTATAGGAAGATTTACATTTTTTACAATACATATAAACCGTTGGATTTAGAATTTTGATGGCTAATGATGGGTTCTCATATACAGAGAGTTCTTATATATTAGAGGGTTCTCACAGGAACTCGCCCCTATATATATATATAATATAATATTACCCTAGAGTTTTGAGATTCGTAAATTACTAAAACATAAGCTTAACTAAGATAAACTTTATCTAACCATATGAACAGTTCTATCCAATAACCCCAAATCTAAATATATCTCATAATACCCCCTCAAGTTGGAGTACGAGAGTCAAACGTGCCCAACTTGGAACAAAGATAGTCAAATTGAGAATTTCCTAGTGCCTTTGTCAAAATGTCTGCCAATTGTGTAGAGGTGGAAACATAAGATGGAGCAATTAAACCCTTGTTAATTGCATCTCGAACAAAGTGACAATAAACCTCAATATGCTTCGTCCATTTATGAAAAATTGGATTTTTGGTAATGTGTAAAGTAGACGCACTATCACAACAAATCTCAATTGTTTTCAGATGATGCACACTCAGGCTTAATAACAAGGCCTTGAGCCACTTTAACTCGCAAGTAATTGCAGCCATGGACATATATTCAGCCTCACCAAAAGATCGAGACATAGTATGCTGCTTCTTTGTCTTCCAAGAAATAGGAGAGTTCCCAAGAAACACAAGTCAGCCTGTCAATGAACGATGAGTAATAGGGCAAGCCGCCTAGTCTGAATCACACCAACCTTGTAAGGTTAGCTCACTGTCGGCTCGTAACAAAATACCCATTCCCGGAGTACCTTTTAAGTAACGAACAACTCGTAGAGCCGCCTCCTAATGTTCACGAGGAGGCGCTTGCATAATATGAGATAGAATATGAACCGAATAAGCCAGATTAGGCCTAGTGACTGCAAGATAAATCGGACGCCCAACAAGCCTCCGATAAGCTTTAGAATTTGTAAAGCTCACCTATAGCAAGACCAAGTCTATGATTTTGCTCGATGGGAAATCCACTCGACTTTGCTCCCAACATACCTGCTTTAAAAATAATATCCAAAGTATATTTTCTTTGACACAAGAACAATCATGATGAACTTCGAGCAACCTCGATACCCAAAAAGTATTTCAAGGGCCCAAGATCCTTCATCTTGAAATAGGTACTAAGATAAGCTTTGAAACTCATAAGCGTAGCAGAATGATTTCCAGAAAAAAATGAGATCATCAACATAAATCAAAACATTAATCTGACTTTGCCATTGGTATATGTGAAAAGAGAGTAATCAGAGTAGGATTAAGTAGTAGAGAAATGTCTATATATTGCGGTTTTCTAACTTTAAATGTTGCGGTTATTGATACAAAGCACATATAGGAGAAGCACATGGAAAAACAACAAATATTGCGGTTTTTTAGATGCAGCAATAAAAACAACAATTGTTGCATTTTTTTGAAAAAACCGCAGCATATATATCTAATAAATATTGTGGTTTTCCCAAAAAACTGCATCATATATTTTTTTTTAAATTAAAAATTTTATCATTATATGTTGCGGTTTTTTGGAAAAACTGCAGTAACTATTAGATATATATGCTGCGGTTTTTCAAAAAAACACAACATATAATGGGTTTTTTTTATTTTTTTTGATTTTTTAATTCTAAAATTTATATGTGCTGCGGTATTCTAATATAACCGCAAAACATATAAATTAAATGATGTGATTATATTAGAAAACCACAGCAATTGATGGTTTCCAGATCCAAAAAAATTTAATAGGTCATATTACGTGCTAATTACATATAAAAGTATATTATTAATAATTAATATCTCTCAAAATTGTTATATTTGTAAATCTAATTGTTATATACTATTACACCACATTCAATCAAGAACATAATATAATCTGAGCTAAGAAATAATCTAATTGTTATATACTATTACACCACATATCTCTCAAAATTGTGTTAGAAATAATATGTCATAAAAGATAAGAAAAGTTAAGAAATGATCAACCGTGAAGCATATAAATCCAATTCTATTATGACCACTCGTTTTGGCATGCAAAATTTTCATCAACAAGATTTTACACTCAAAACAAACAACCAATTCTTTCTTCATAGATTTCGGGTGTATTTCAAGGTTTTGAAAACTTCGGAGATGCATATCTGTTAGCTCGGTAGTCCGAACTACGTAATTTTTTTTAGAAACCCTCTATTTTAAGAGGTACTACACATATTTCCTCTTAGTGGCCTTAGTGACATTTTATTTGAGATATTGAAAAAAAAGCTCTGACAAGCTATAAAATTGGCTACGGGACTCCATATAATCTATGAATTTGATTTTTAAGGGTTAATTCCTTCATGAACACACATATAGCATGCAAATCTAAATACAAAGGGGTTTTCGTCTTTACATTACTGTATAATAAATAACGAAAAAAATTAAAAAAAAACATATACGAGGGTTAAGGGCATGCATATGTAAACCTTTAGATTTCGAACTTTGGAGTATGTAGAGTTTTTTAAAATGGGAGAGATGAGTAGGCTTCAACACGCTTCACTACGCCATATCCATGGAGGCACGAGTGGGAGAGAGGAGTAGGCTTCAAAATGTGTGAGGAAAAGTGAATTATGGGAAGATCTAAGTGTTATCACTAGTAGAAAATGATCAATATGCGGCAGGGTTTTTAGTAACATATGCGGCGTTAAAAGGCTATCAGCAATTTGGATAGCAACAAATTAATCTATTTAATTTGCGGCGTAAAAAAATACTCCGCATAATACACATTAATATGCGGCGGTTCTTGGCAAAGTGACGCCGCATATAGAAATTTACCAGATTGAAAAAACGTCATGTAATACAGTAATATGCGGCGGGTCTTGGGGAAACCCGCCGCATATAGGTTGTTTTTTTTAAACGCTTTAATTTGATCCCTACTACGCCCAAATTTCAAATTCAAAATCTACTATATTACATTTGCAATTTTTGCCAACCAAGATACATATATACACATGATGATCCATCTCTCATTTATATATACTAATAAGGTCGTAAAAACAACCATTAAGTGACATCAAAAATACAATACAATTAAGGAACTTGATGTTTAAAAACTACAAAATACACAAAAAGGTAATGTACATAATCTAAAAAAATTTATTTGTCCAATACTTGGCCAGGTTGTTACGGACGACATCGATTTCTTCGGTGGAGAAGGGCTCCTCATTAAATCCTTTGCATACCTAATATTGATTAACATATCATTAAAGTGTATATAAAATGCAATGTATTTGAAAAGTATAGTTCAAACATTTATGGTCCCAATTACAAATCTGACCTACATAAGTTAACTCATTGATGTAATCGCGTTAAATACATCACTTTCTACCCAAAACCGATCCTATTTGACCTATATTGACTCATATCGATGTAATTGAGGTGTTTACGTCACTTTCTACCCAAAACCAATCCCATTTGTCCTATATTGACTCATATCAATGTATTTGAGGTGTTTAGGTCACTTTCTATCCAAAACTGATCCCATTTGACCTATATTGACTCATATCGTTGTATTTGAGGTGTTTAGGTCATTTTCTACCCAATACCGATCCCATTTGACCTAAATTGACTCAAATTGATGTATTTCAAGTGTTTATGAGATGTTCTAGGGTAAATACGTCATTTTCTACCCAAAACCGATCCCATCCATTTGACCTATATTGACTCATCTCGATGTCAGAGTTAGATTATTCCTGGGTTTGATTCTTGGACCATGAACATCCATAAATTCAAAGAAACAGAGGAAACAAGGGAAGGCTGAGAAGGGGTGATCAGATAAATGGAGCATACTTGGAGAGCTAAAGGGCAGGAGGATTGATGAAATGGAAGAGTTTTAGAAGTGGTTGATGTGGGAATGGATAGAGGGAGAGTAAGGGATAAGATGTTCACTAGAATTGGAAGAGAATTTGACCTCCATTTCTTGCAAACCCGCTTAAAACGGAGGATTTGATCTTGAGTTATGAGGTGTTTGCATATTTTGTGAATGATTGATCCAGGAAGATTGGACCATGTTGCATGCCGCAGGTGGGAGTTTCCCATGTTCTCACCTTTCCCTATTTCAAATTTCTAGTGGATTCTTTCTTTCCTGAGTAATTTTAATGGTTGATAATTATAGGTGGTGATTCGTGAAGAACTGAAGGTAAAAGAAAATGGTAATAATGGTGATGGGATGTAACTGTGTAATTGATCAGTTTTCAATACATCATAATTATTCTCAAAAGAGCTTAAATTAGAGCCTATTGGAGTAGTGGTCTACGTAGGCAGATATCATCATAACATAACTCGCCGATATAGTTAGATCTCTAATGAGAATACACAATTTAGAACACAGAGCATCTCCTACCATGCACAAGCCAAAAATAAAATCCCCAGCCTTAACACAATTAACACCTCACTAAAGTGATATAGAATCGATCCCATTTGACCTATATTGACTCATATCGATGTATTTGAAGTGTTTAAGTCATTTTCTACCCAAAACTGATCCCATTTGACCTACATTGACTCATATTGATGTATTTGAAGTGTTTAGGTCATTTTCTACCCAAAACTGATCCCATTTGACCTATATTGACTCATATCGTCCTATTCGAAGTGTTTCGGCCAATTTCTAGGGGAAATACATCATTTTCTACCCAAAATCGATCCTATTTGACCTATATTGACTCATATTGATGTATTTGAAGTGTTTAGGTCACTTTCTACCCAAAATACGTAATTTTCTACCCAAAACCGATCCCATTTGACCTATATTGACTCATATCGATGTATTTCAAGTGTTTAAGACTTTCTACCCAAAACCGATCCCATTTGACCTATATTGACTCAAATCGATGTATTTCAAGTTTTTTGGGTCATTTTCTACCCAAAACCGATTAATGGTGTAATTCATAAAGTTTCCTATATTCCGTTCTCCTGCTCTTCCGCCTTCACCACATTCCTCATCTTTCCTATAAAACGATCTGTGCCCTTCTGTTCTTTTCCGACTATTATGAAGAAAAGATGGAGAATTTATCCGCTAGAAAGAGAACAAGGAGTCAAAGAGCTAAAATGGTGATGGAACAAAACAAAAGGGCGCGTCTCGCTGCGGTTAGGAAGTGGCAATCGATAAAAGAGACTGATGAGGGTGGTAGTAGCCGAATAGAAGATAAAAATTTGAAGGTACCACAACACCTTTACACTATGACCTTTAATCCCCATTACAGGCTCTATCCCATGTGGGAGTTTGTAACGTGACTCCCCACATTTAGGACATTGAATGAACTCTGCATACTCATTTCGATATAATATGCAATCATTCGGACAAGCATCAATCTTATTATACTCTAACCCAAGGGGACACATTAACGTCTTTGCATAGTACGTGAATATAAGCAAATCATTACCCTCTGGAAACATGTCCCCTAATATTTTCAATAAGGCTATGAAACTAGTATCAGTCCAACCATATTTCGCTTTCAAGTTAAACAACATTGATGTGGTAGACAACTTAGTGTATTTAGTACATCCAGGATACAATGGTTTCTCAGTAGCCTCCCACAAATGCTCAAAAGTACGAGATTGACTACCAATTTGATCCCCAACCCCTTCAAGAATTTCATCTATTTGATCTTCATCACTAGGTCATTATCCTCTAATTCATCCTCCCCGTTATCTTCCTTCTCGGCATTAACATCTTTAACATCATCAGATTCTAATTGGTCATGATGGTCTAGCTCAACTTGATGAATGAGAATTTCGTTAGAACACGACCCCATGTCAATAGAAGCGGGAACCTCACCATGCCATACCCATACGTGGTATTGTTGCCTAAACCCAATTCGGATCACATGGTCCCTCAACTCTCTTATACTACTAACTATATTCACATTATCGCAATCAACACAAGGGCAACACACCTCATCATCTCCATTGTTATTTACATGTTTCAACACTTGTCTACAAAACTCCTCAACTCCATTCATGAACTCCAACGAAGCACGATTACCATACATCCAATTTCGATCCATAATTTGTGTTATTCCCTATTTAACATGTAAAAGATTAAATAACAATCTAATAAACACTTAGTTTACACATAGTTATATATATAATTGCACCTAAAGGGTCCTCAAGTAGCTTTAAGCAAACTCCACAATGACCCACAAACACTCGCTCTATAGTTTAAATTACTAAATTCTTCTAGCGATATTCTTTATGTTCTATGCTTTGTAAATCACTACAAATTCTACAAAAAATTTGGCAGAGTTTCCTTTGTAAACCCAACATTTCCCATTTTTGAAAATCAATATCCAAACCTATATATATGCATTTTAATACAACCAACACAAAATTCATATAAGTTGCCTAATTCAATTCCAAATCTAAGTTAAGAAAGAAACACTAAGAGTTTCAAACCTAATACATTACTCAATTCACATAAGTTGCCTAATTCAATTCCAAATATTATACATACCCATTCATATACTAACATAATCTAATTCATACTAATACACATACTAATTCATATATATATTTCAAAGTTTCAAACTACTTAACATATTTACATTCACATTTAACAACACCAATCAAATACCCATGTATAAAACACTATACACAAAACCCACGAACCTCATACACAAAAATAGGAGACCCCCAAAACCCACAAACCTCATACACTAGTATCCTTAGCAACCCCCAAAACCCACGAACCTAAAACTGATGAATAAAAACCCAAAACCCACAAAATAGCAAGAATCAAAATTTTTTTTAAAAAAAGAACAAAATGGGAGACTCGCCTTGAAGAAATGAACGGTGGTTAATAAGCACGGCGGCGTCGGGCGGTTCTCGACGGTGAGGACTAAGACACAAATAGAAGAGGCAGTGGGTAATTGGGTTGGAATGGAATGGGGCGCTGGCAAAGGAATGAAAACCGAATGTGAGTATCGGAGGGCTAGGGCGTAACGACTGAAGGAATACAAGTAAAAGGTTGAAGAAATGTGGGGGTATACGTGTGCCGGTGCTTAGTATTAATATGCGACGGGTCCATGATAATACGCCGCATATTAATATGCTGCCTTTTCGGTTTTACGCTGTATATTTTTAGCCGCAAATCATTATTATTTTACTAGTGTATGCATATTTAGGGTTAGGGAAGTTAAGCGTTAAAGAAGAGGGAAATGTGTGTTTTTTTGTGTTTGAAATGATACTGGAAGCGTTGGGAAAAGAGTATATATGGTGAGTCATAAGTGCTGCGGTTTTTTAAATAACCACAGCACTTGTAACTCACAAGTGCTACAGTTTTTTAAATAACCGCAGCACTTGGGTTTTAAGTGCTGCATTTTTTAAAAAAAATCACAAAACTTGGTATTAAGTCATATTTCAAACCATTAATTGCTTCGAATAGTATATAACCGCAGTATTTGTATCAAAGCAATTAAATGATTTTCTACTAGTGATTGGAGAAAGCCATACTCTTTCAAATCCTTAACGAGCTTGGCAAACCAAATCGACACACAAGAGTTGGATACGAACATTCAAACCCGGGGAGTAATTTCATATATACCTCCTCATTAAGGTCCCCGTGCAGAAATGCATTGTGAACGTCCAGCTGATGAAGTTCCAATTCTTAGAAGACGCAATTGCGAGAAATGTATGAATAATAGTCATCTTAACTACTGGAGCAAATGTCTCACTATAATTGATACCCTCTTGTTGATGATTCCCGAAAACGACCAAATAAGATTTGAGACATTCGATATCACCATTTGACAAGAACTTTGTCTTGTACACCCATTGACTTCCTAGAGCACGTTAGCACGTTTCCCTGGAGGGAGATGCTCTAGAGTCCAAGTCCCATTGTCTTCTAAAGCTTTTATTTCCTCTATCATAGACTGATGCCAACCTTTATGTTTTATGGCCTCTTTAAAGGATTTTAAATCCTTTCCACTAACAATTGCTGCAAGAAACTTACGATAATCCACAGAAAAATTGTCACAATGTATGTAATGTGAAAGAGGATAGGAGTACCTAAAGAAGCATTGGAAGATAAAGTGGAGAGGGACAAATTATTAGCAAAAACCGAGTGAGTGAAATAGTCACGAAGCTTGACCGAAGGAATTTATCACGCAGCCCATGACCCATGGGAGTTGTGGCTTGCAACTGACCTTTAACGGCCATGCTGCAATTACCATTATCTGTGGGCTGTTGCGGAGGCAAGGTAGCTGGGCTACCGACTTGGCCAGGGTCGATGCGTGGGAAAGTATTAGGTGGCTCAATGATAGTTCCTCCCCCTCGCCCCCCATAAACTCCACCATAAATATCCCTCGACTCATTTTCAAAATAATCATTATGAACATCACTATTCAACTCATACACATATGACACAATATTGGCATCTTCTTAGTTGTTAAATGGAAACACGTCTTTAATAAATTTAACATCCCGAGAAACTAACTAAACCTTAGACTCAAGGTCATACAATCTCCACCCTTTTTTCCCAAAAGGATAACCCACAAAAACACACTTTCGACTTCGACTAGCGAACATGTCGCCATCCGTTTTCTTATTATGGGCGAAACAATGACACCCAAACATGCAGATTGCATCAAAGTTAGGTGATTTATTAAAAAGAATTTCAAATGGGGTTTTATTTTTGAGTAAAGGTGTAGGAGTTTGATTAATTAAGTGAGAAGTAGTTATAACACACTCGCCCCAAAAAGAAATTGGCAACTTGCCTTGAAACCTCAAGGCTCTCCCCACTGTTAGGAAATGTTTATATTTTCTCTCAACCCTCCTATTTTATTGCGGAGTACCCACACAAGAGGTTTGTAAGATAATCCCAATTGCAGCAAAACAATCATGCAAATTATTAAACTCGGTACCATTGTCACTTTGCACAATTTTAATTATTTGTGAAAATTATCTTTCTACCATAGCAACAAATAAAAAAAACACGAAACACCTCAGTCTTATCAACCAACAAATAAATCCAAACTCCTCTAGAATAATCATCAACAATAGTAAGAAAATATCGAGCTCCACATGTCGACGGATGTTGATACGGACCCCATAAATCACAATGTACTTTCTCGAAAATTCTTGACGCCTTATTATCACTCAAAGGAAAACTATCTCTAGAATGTTTAGCACGCATACATACTTCACACCCCTTATCTAGACTTTCTTTACTATTAACAGTAGGAAGCAACTTAACTACTTTCTCGAAAGGATGACCCATAAGGCGAGGCCAGAACTCCAAATTAGACCTTGCGTCAATAGTACCCATATGATGCATCGAATATGGTTTATGAAAGTAGTACAATCTGTCCCTCCTAACTCTCGTTCCAATCAGCTTCTTCATTTGGTCCTGTATAGCACACATAGAAGAAGTAAATTGGACAATACAAGTAAGATCGTCAATAAGTTATGAAATAGCTAGTAAGTTACGAATCAAACTGGGGACATAAAGAACCCTAGTTAGTGTAATCTTATTTGATAGACAAACAAAACCAATAAGAGACGTCAACACTATTTAACCATTTGGCAATCCTACGGGGCATTTAATGATCCTTATGTCAAAAAACCAAGATTTTTCTCCCATAACATGATTTGTAGCTCCATTGTCAATGATCCAAGAGGTATCATTAAACTTACCATTCAAACGATATTCGAAAATTGTGGCACTATCCATCAGTCCCATAATAGTATTCCACTGCTCACTAGTGAATAACTGACCCGAAGGAGAAGTATGTTCATCAAACGAACCCACACTAATGCTGCTAGTCGATGTAGCATTAGCCCTCACCAGACCATGACTATGACCAGGCGAAGGCTTCCCTCCCTGGTTATCATCCCTTAGCCAGCCATGAAGATCATAACATTTAATTTCTTCATGACCCTTCTTTTTACAGTAGGTGCATGTTTTATAAGCCCAACACCTGGAGGTCTCATGACCTACTTTCTTACATGTCTCACAGACCGGCCTATCTAAACCACCACGCCTCCTCCATGCATTAATATGAACAACAAAACCAAGCGCGGGGGGAGACTCTTCTTTGACTTGGGGGATTCCCCGAACCCTTTCTTCTTGAGCCACCTGCTAAAAATGCTCTATTTAAAGAGGGTAAAGGGTCATGAGAAAGAAGAGTGGAGCGTAGAGGAGCATAATATTCAAAGTATAGACAGAGCAAAAACTGGTGAAGTCGATCACCTTCACGCCGACTTGTGTATTGTTTCCCAACATTACAAATACAATTTCCACTAGTACAAGTAATTAAAGGTTCATGCTTATCCAGTTCATCCCACAAAACAGAAAGTTTACTAAAACAAACTGCAACCGGCATATTATTTAGTTGCTCACAACTGCTTAGGACCATTAACGAGATAGAAACATTCATGTAAATCATCCCAAAATTCCTTGGCATTATCATAATGAGAGAGCATGGATTTTACCTCTAGATCAATGGTGTTCATTAGCCAAGAAACAAACATGCAATGAATTGTAACCCAATCGTCCTTCGTACACGGCAAAGCATAAGACATGATACTCCCATCAAGAAAACCAAATTTCCTCCTAGAGGACAGTGCAATATGGATAGCATGAGCCTAATCATTGAAATTATCAAGCTTGAGAATCTAAGAAGTGATGAAATCCCTAGCCTATCTTACAGTCCAAGATAGAATAAGGAATTATAATCAATTCTCGATGGAGAAGGTATATCACCATTACCCACCATGCTTACCGTAGAGGAAAGAAATAAAACTTACAACCAACGTTGATGCAACACTAACAATACACGGCAAAGTAGAGCAAAAGTCCACTTATGTAGAGAATAAAATTAGACACCAATACCCATGCACGTAGATCAAATTCAATACACACGAAAATTCCACGCAAGTAGAGAATAAATTCAATATGCTCGTACGAATCGAGAGAAAAAAATAGAAGAAGACACAATACCAAATACACACAACACTAAGATCACGTATGTGGAGACATATATATGAACAACATGGCACAAATCAGGGATGGAAAGAACACGTAAAGGATCGAAGTGGGGTGATGGAAAAGAAAAACTTAGGATGCTCTTGATACCATGTAAAATATGTATGAACTTTAAAATTGTGTCTCTCATTCATGATTAAAACTGTATACATATATAATACTACCCTAGAGTTTTGAGATTTGTAAACTACTAAAATATAAACTTAACTAAGATAAACTTTATCTAACCATAAGAACAGTTCTATTCAATAACCTCAAACCTAAATATATCTCAACTTTAGTATGATAAAGTTGCACTCTTTCTTTTCTTTACTTAAAAGGGGATGGAAATAAGCTTAATAGAGATTTAAGAATCGGAGAAATGTCAATATTTAAAATATGTGAATAGTAATATATCGCTCAAAATGAAGGAAAAAGCATAAAAATAGCAAAAGTCAAGAGATTGGCTCTACGATGAAATGGTGAGAGTGTGGACAGTTTTAGCTTCTAATTGTATACCTTTATTTTCTATTAGTATAACTTCATTTATAAATCATGCAACTTTACGAAAAATAAAACATAAATTGTACCGCCAAAGTATATATTAGTTATAAATTTAGACAATCCTTAAAATTGAATTGGATTGGATTGATGTAGCAAGAATAATAAATAAATAAATAAAGACATGGCAATTGAACTTACCCTCTTAGTTCAATATAGAATTTAATTTGAACACCTCTTTGTAAAAAAATATTAAATTAAATAAATAAATAAATAAAAATAATCTACTTCTTCAAACTCGAAGCACGTTGAAAAAGGGCTGCCTTGTAAATCTGTTTACTGTATTGCCCAAATTCCTCAACCAACCTACGAACTCTTGCTAAAATAATAGCATTGGGGTCATTTTATCATTAAACACCTTCGCATTACGTTCAGACCAAACACACCATGCTAGGAAGGCAGCTAGCTAGCTTGCTGCTTCAACTTCACGTCAGCTTTCCTACAACTCATCACTTGATCACACATATCCATTTAGTGGCGGATGTACATCAAGTCCTGGTGTGTCTAGTCAGCCAAAAATACAATTAGATGTATATTTTAATATTATTATTTAGTTATTTGGTAAAAATAATTTATTATATGGTTGATTATCGATTGTGACTTACCAGGCGGAAATTCCTGAATCCACCACTATATCCGTTTACTTTCACCGATGCGCGATGAAAGTTCTCTAAATTGCCCACCTTTTCCAAGCATATAGGATGGTTTTGATAGTATACATTCCATCCGCCGAGTAAGCTTTAGAGTTATGTCATGAGGCACCCTCTGCTGTAAAGTAAAAATGATAGTACAATAAACTAGCCATATAGGCTTTACAATAAGCTGAATACTAGGACATGCTAGTACTTGGTGGATAATCATAGGCCACGATTTACAATGGGTGGACAGTGCACCCGGGTGTACATACTCCAAAACGCAGCATATATAGAATAAAACGTAGCATGAAATGTACATTATTTGCATGAGTAATGTACAAAATTAATTGGTAGTTACAACACGCAACCCAACCTCACTGTGCCCACATAACAATCAGTATTTTTCTTTTTGGAACTGAAACGTCATTTTACTGAGCAACTGTCAGTGCTATTATTATGGCCAAGAGCAGATAATTAATTGTGTAGAGCAATTTATTTATAGATTCTTTTGTTCCCGTCTAGGTAACCTTAGCCTACTAGACTACGAGTAATCAGGTTTTTAAACTTGGGCTATGGACCTTTGTGTGTATATGTATGAGGTTTAATCTAAATTGTTTGGTGTGATTTGGGTTGAGCAGTTATTTATGGATTCTTTCGTATGATTGGCATGCAGAAGTAGGTTTGTTGGATTCAACTATCTGAGATGACTTGTGAGAGTCTTAACCCACCTGAGGGTGACAAAGAACCGTTCGAGGAGGTTGATCCTACGGGCCGGTTTGGCCGGTACCCAGACCTTCTTGGATTTAGGAGCTGTAAAGAAAGTGTATCGAGCTTTCGACCAGGAGGAGGGGATTGAGGTTGCTTGGAACCAGGTGAAGCTGAAGAACTTCAGCCAAGATCCATCAGTCATTGATAGGCTTGTCACTGAAGTTCAGCTGCTGAGCAAGCTTAGGAACAACTTTATCATAGCTTTGTATTACGTTAAAATAAGAAAGATACTTAAAATGTGAAGGATGAGAAGAAATCTTGACTTTTCATCTCCTAAATCTAACGGATGATATTTAATGTACGCATAGTGACCCTTTTTAACTCATAATGACCAAATAATTTTTTTTCACTTATAATGACTTTTTTATTATTATAGTTACTCTTTTTATTATTATAGTGACAATTATTTATTGTTATAGTAACCATTTTTACATGAAATTTCTAGCGTTGGATCTTACCATTTGAATGGATAAGATATCTTCTTATTCTTCTTATTTTAAGCACACTTCTCATTGGATCCATATATATATATATATATATATATATATATATATATATATATATATATATATATATATATATATATATATATATAATAACTCTTCTTATATAAGAACTCATCTAATATCATTAATTTAGTATATTTAGATGGTTGTGATTAAATTTACATTAATGGCAAAGTTGTAAATATCGAAAAGTCAAAATTAATTGGTAGTTGAGAAAGATTCGGTCTCATGATTATTTGGTAGTTTCTTAAATGTCTCTTTATATTCCCTAAAAATCAGTAGTTAGACTATTGTTCTAAATCTTAAGTTTATTGTTTTAAGAATATATTCTATTTTTTGAAATTTAATTCTATTATTCTGAAATTTAATTCCATTTTTCCAAAATTTTACAATGTTGTTCTGAATATTAACTTTATTGTTCTAATTAGTAATTTTCTTATTATAGGGTTAAATAATAAGGCTATTGTTCCAAGGTTGTTAAAACTTGTTTTAAACTTTTATTTTATTGTTCTGAACTTTTGCTACGTAGTTTTAAATATTAATTATATTGTTCTAAGTAGTGATTATATATTCCAAGGTTCGATTTTATAGTTTAACTCTGTTGTTAGTATGTTTAGTTCTATTGTTCTAATGATTGTATTTTTTTTAAAATTTAATTTTATTGTTCTAAACTTTTGGAATGTTGTTCTGAATATTAACTCCATTATTCTAATTAATGATTATCTTATTCTAAGTTTTAATTCTATATTTCAACTCTATTATTCGAGAGTTTATTTCTCTTGTTCTAAATATTAACTCTAATGTTCTAAAAACAAACACTATTGTTTTATTTAGTAAGTCTATTGTTCTATATTGTTATCTCTTGTTCCAAATTTTATTCCTTTTGTTCTAAACTTTTGCTACATTGTCCTAAATATTAAATGTATTATTCTTAATATTAAATGTATTATTCTAAATATTAATTATATTGTTCTAAGTAGTGATTACATATTTTAAGGTTCAAATCTATAGTTTAACTTTGTTATTTGTACGTTTAGTTCTTTTGTTCTAAATATCAAAACTAGTATTCTAAAATTTTACACTACCGTTCTAAATATTAAATCTATTGTTCTAAAAATGTATTCTATTGTTTCGAATTTAATTTTATTATTCCACTTTTACAATGTTTATTTCTTTTTTTTAAATATTAACACTAGTGTTCTAATGTTCTAATATTGTAGTTTATTATTCTAAACATATATTCTATTGTATTATATATATTCAATACACTAACCTTAATTCTAAATAGATTGTACTATAATTTAATATTTTATAGTCTAATGTTCTAAATTATTGTTCTAATATTCTAAACTTCTGCTCTAATGTTTAAAATTTTAGTTATAATATTCTATACTTCTATTCAAATATTCTAATAGAGTTGCTATTTAGAACAATAGAAACTACGAGAAAAAAATGCTTAAACTTTTATTCTAATGTTCTAAAATTTTATTCTAATATTTTAAACTTTTGTTCTATTGTTCTAAAGATATGTTTTATTGTTCTAAAATTTTATTTTATTATTCTAAAGATTTATTATATTATTCTAAATTTCTATTCTAATGTTCTAAAAAATTAAAATTATTGTTTTATTATTAACAACAATCACATAAATTTTGTAAGATTAATAAAAGACTAAAATTTTGATATCAACTAATAATACTAGAAAACTAATACTATACATAATCGAACATTCTCAAATAATCGAATATTTATAAATTCTTAAAAAACAAAAATAACAAACAATTAAGAGTAAAAGAGTAGAAATAATAAATATTATAAAAACAAAAAACACAATATATGTTGTTTTAACTATGGAGTCGAATAGTAGAAAAGAATGAGCATTGTAAAAAGAGAATGAGCATTGATATGGAAAAGAATTCGACTATATTACAATTTGAATAAAGAGTAATAGGGATAATATGGAAACTACGTACTGGTGTTTTGGAAACTACCCCAATAATTATGGACCGAATCTTTCTCAACTGCTAATTAATTTCTGACTTTTTGATATTTAACACTTTGTTATTAATGTAAATTTAATTACAGCCATCTAAATATACAAAATTAACGGTATTAGATGAGATCTTATAATAAAATGGTTCTTATATATCTAAGGGGTTCTCACATGTTCTATATATATATTGTTCTAAACTAGTGATCATATATATATATATATATATATATATATATATATATATATATATATATATATATTATTCTTATATACCCCAATGGACTGACAATTTAGAAAATATTATTCTAAAGTAATCAACATAATATACTAAAATGGTTACTTGCTTGTTCCAAATAAACTAACCTATTATTTCATAAAAAAATTCAAAAAATATAAAAATATAAATTGGTGAACATTCAAAAAATATAAAAATATTCGAACATCACTAAATGAACATCATGTTCTAAACTGGTGAACACAATGTTCTAATAATGATCATCATGTTCTAAACTGGTGAACATAATGTTCTAAACTAGTGAACATAATGTTCTAAACCTATACGAAATGGCAATGTACTAAATATTCTTTAATTTCCATAATACATCAATAGACTAAATATTCTTTAGTGAACATAATGTTCCAAACTGGTGAACATAATGTTGTAAACTAGTGAACATGATGTTCGAAAGTATTGAACATAATGTTCTAAACCTCAATGGACTGACAATTTAGAAAATATTGTTCTAAAGTAATCAACATAATATACTAAAATGGTTATCTGCTTGTTCTAAACGCTTGGTAATTAGTTCAAAATAGTTTGGTGGGTATTTCCAAACTAATGAACATCATGTTCTAAACTAGTGAACATGATTTTCTAAAGTATTGAATATAGTGTTCTAAAACTCAATGGACTGACAATTTAGAAAATATTGTTCTAAAGTAATCAACATAATATACTAAAATGGTTACTTGGTTGTTTTAAACGCTTGGTAATTAGTTCAAAATAGTTTGGTGGGTATTTCCATACTAATGAACATCATGTTCTAAACTAGTGAACATCATATTCTAAATTAGTGAACATAATGTTCTAAACTAGTGAACATCATGTTCAAAACTAGTGGGTTGTTGCAACCTAATAAATATCATGTTCTAAACTAGTATACATAATGTTCTATATTAGTGAGCATAATGTTCAAAACTGTTAAACATATAATTGTACTCATATAATTTCATAAATTCACACATTCCAAAACTACAATGAGAGGAGAGCTCTTGTCAGGAAAAACAATGAGATATTGATGCACAATAATGAAGAAAACGATGAAACTATAAATAAACCCACAATAATGAAGAAAGTACAATACTTTTGTAGAGGAAAAAGTGTCAGCCAAACAATAAAGTCACTGCTAGCCAAAGAAAGTACAATACTTTTGTCTGAATTGACTCTGCCAGCCGAAGAAAAGGAAACTCATGTTTAGATATTTACAGGTTTGCCATCCATTTTTAATATTTTTAATGTCATTTCAGCCATAGATCTTCAAGCATCCAACGGTCTTAGATGGGTTCTCACCCAAAACGGTTCTCACGTAAGGGGAGGGTTCTCACATGATCCCTCCCTATATATATATATATATATATATGAGAGGGATCTAATAAAAAGGGTGTTAAAAATAAGAAGAGATCTTGACCCTTCAAATGGTAACATCCAACGCTAGAGATTTCACGTAAAAAAATGGTTACTATAACAATAAGAAATAGTCACTATAATAATAAAAAGAGTCACTATAACAATAAAAAGAGTCATTATAAGTGAAAAAAATTATTTGGTCACTATGAGTTAAAAAAGGATCACTATGTATAAGTAAAATATCATCCGTTGGATTTAAGATATGAAGAGTCAAGATGTCTTTTCGTCCTTCTTATTTTATTACCCTTCTTATTTTAACTTTTACCTATATATATATATATATATATATATATATATATATATATATATATATAGGGGTGGGTTCATGTGAGAACCCCCCCTAATATGAGAACTCTTTTAAGAGTGAGAACCCATCTAACACCACACACCTTGGCAGATCTAAGGGTTGGCATTTAACAGAACAAAATGGAAAATCCGTAATTAATCAAAAAACTGACAAAAGGAAGTTGATTAAAAAGTGTAACTGACACTTTGGAAAAATGGAACATGCATATATTTTCAGTCATACTTCATAACTTCTTCAGAGCCCTTTCATCTTCTTCCGCCATTTCTACTGTCTTCAAACTTCCGCAAACTTTCGCACCCACAAGTTCGTAAGTAGAGAAAACTTTTGCACACTTTCGCTAACTTCGCACAGTCATGGGAACTTCGAAGAAGACGAATGTTGCAGTTCTGTAAGTAGAGAAAACCTAACTATGGCATTTTTCCATATTTGTTTGTGTTAAAGGTCTTAATATAACACAAAATGTTGCCCCAAACTCAGGGAAGACTTGGAATCACCTTCTGCCACACCCACGAACTCGAAGGAGGGGTAATTCACTGAATTTTGTGTTATTTCATATATAATGTTATTTCATAATTCAAAAATTCGGTATAGTGTTCTTCATATTGAAACCATTGTTATGAGTAGAGTGGTATTTTGTTCTGAACTCATTATTCGAAACAAGTTATGGTTGTTTTGTAGATTCGGTGTATTTCCAAATTAATAAGCATCATGTTCTAAACTATTGAACATGATGTTCTAAACTTATGAACATGATGTTCTAAAGTAATGAGCGCAATGTTCTAAGCCTAATTTTTCATAATATCAGAGCATTGGTCCATTTAATTTGATGTTGTAAAACGAAGAACATAATGTTCTAAACCAATGAACATGATGTACTAAAGTAATGAACGTAATTCTCTAAACCTAATTTGACATAATATCAATGCATTGGACTAATTAACACGATGTTCTAAACCAAAGAACATAATGTTCTAAACCGAATAACCTCATGTTCTAAACCAAAGAACATCATGTTCTAGACCTAAGAACATCAAGTTCTAAACTACTGAACATCATGTTCTAAACTAGTGAACATCATGTTCTGAAGTAGTGAACTCAATGTTCTAAAATATTGAACGTAATGTTCTCAGCCTAATTTGACATAATGTTCTTGACTATTGAACTGGATTATTAATTAATGCTCAAAATTCCATATATACAATGAACATTATGTTAACCAAGTAATGAGCATAATTTGACATAATATCAAAGCATTGGACCAATTAACATAATGTTCTAAACTAAAGAACATAATGTTCTAAAACATAGAACATTATGTTCTAAACTAAGTAACATCATGTTCTAAACTAGTGGACAACATGTTCTAAACTAGTGATCTTCATGTTCTAAACCATTGAACATAATGTTCTAAACTTATGAACTTGATGTTCTAAACCATTGAACATAATGTTCTAAACCATTGAACATAATGTTCTAAACCATTGAACATAATGTTCTAAACTTATGAACTTGATGTTCTAAACCATTGAACATAATGTTCTAAACCATAATTTAACAAAATGTTCTTAACAAAATGTTCTAAACTATTGAACTTGTGTTTGGGTATGAACTCAATGTTCTAAACCAATGAACTCAATGTTCTAAACCATTGAACTCAATGTTCTAAACCTATGAACTTTATGTTCTAAACCAGTTAACACAATGTTCTAAAACAATGAAATCAATGTTATAAACTACTGAACATAATGTTCTAACCCAATGAACTTAGTCTTCTAACCCAGCGAACTCAATGTTCTAAACTGAGAAACATAATGTTCTAAACCAATGAAGTCAATTTTCTAAACCAATAAACATATTGCTGTAAACTAATGAACAGAATAACGATTGAACTCAATGTTCTAAACCAATGAACATTATGTTCTAAATTAATGAACATTATGTTCTAAACTAGTGAACACAATGTTCTAAATTAATGGATTATGTGTTTTAAACTAATGACCCATAGTGTCTGGGTAGTTTTTTCATTGACCCATAGTGTTTGGGTGTAGTTAGGAAACGTGTGTTTGGGTCTGATGTTCGAAACCAGTGAACTTGACGTTCTAAACCAGTGTACTCAATGTTCTTAACCAGTGAACATTGTGTATAGTTAGGACTTGCCTAAGCTTGTCTTCTTTTGTACTGTTTTATATATATGATGTTTTAAATAAGTGAACTCAATGTTTTAACCAGTTCCTTCTAAATGGTTGATATAATGTTCTAACTACAATGATTGATATAATGTTCTAACTATAATGATTGATATAATGTTCTAAACTAACGCTAGTCAGTTGTTCTAGGTACTGTTATATTCTTTGAATGTTTTAATTTTCATTTACGAGGTACTAAACTCTTATTGCAATGTTCTTACCTTTATGTAGGAGCAATGAAAGACAACCAATTGATACTCCCAAAAAGCGAAAAGCTGTTGATGTTGCTTTCAACAAGCAACAAAAGAAGAAAAAGGAGATCCCTAAAACCCCCAAACCCATCAAGAAAAGGAATGTCCTTAACCAACGAATTCCACCGAAGCAATTTATAACCGATACAATTAATTGAATACTTTGGAAAAATACCATACAAACTTAGAACATTCCTATATATATACTACCTTCGAATTATCAACAATCACCTTCTTATGTAAAATGTTCAAATTTCTTCTCGCCTTTTGAAAATATACCAAATTTGATGAATAAAGGGAATGGCTATGTCTTTCATCAATATTAAATACAACATAACCCCCATCAACGCAAACCTTCAACACCATACGTGCTTTGCATCCAACACGAGTGACCAAACTTCTCCTAACTACACTTCTATCTTCCCCTTCATTTTCACTTCTCATATCTTGCAAATTACTCGTCTTTTTAGACTTATATCCATCTTTATTACACACAAAATATTGAAAACTAACAACGCCATTCTTCCTTCTTTTTGTAGTTGATTTTCTTACGTTAAAACCAACCGAACTTGCATATGCCTCATAAAATGAAAACCCTTCATCAATACTTGAAAATTTCATGCCCACATATGGTTTTAACTCGCTAGAGCAAATTGGGATCCATACTTTGGAACCTCCCGGCGTACACACAGGTATCACTTCTGATGTATTACCCCTATTTTCACTATGATCACTACAATTCTCTTCATTGCCCATTGCCTACAAAAACCATAGTAACTACTCCTCAGAACAATAAATGTCCAAATAAACTAAGTTATTATATCATAAAATTCCAAATGTTCAACATCCAAAAAATATAAAAATATTCAAACATCACTAAATGAACATCATGTTCTCAACTTGCGAACACAATGTTCTAAACCAACGAACATCATGTTCTAACATTGTGGACATAATGTTCTAAATTATTGACCATAATGTTCTTTAATTTCCAAACAGTTTGGTGGTCATTTCCATACTGATCTCATGTTCTAAACTAGTGAACGTCATGTTCTAACTTAGTGAACTTGATGTTCTAAACTAGTGAACTTGATGTTCCAAACCATTGAACATATAATTGTACTCGAATATTTTCATAAATTCAATCATTTAAAAACCAACGTAATATAATGTAATGGTTAATTTCTAATTCTAAAGGCTAGGTAATTAGTTTAAAATAGTTTGGTGGGCATTTCCAAACTACTGAACACCATGTTCTAAATTAGTCAACTTGATGTTCTAAGTGAGTGAACTTGATGTTCTAAACTATTGAACTTAATGTTCTAAACTATTGAACATATAATTGTACTCGTATAATTTCATAAATTCACACATTTCAAAACCAACATAATATACTATAATGGTTAATTTCTAATTCTAAATGCTAAGTAATTAGTTTAAAATAGTTTGGTGGGCATTTCCAAACTACTGAACACTATGTTCTAAATTAGTGAACTTGATGTTCTAAATGAGTGAACGTGGTGTTCTAAACCATTGAACTTAATGTTCTAAACTATTGAACATATAATTGTACTCGTATAATTTCATAAATTCACACATTTCAAAACCAACATAATATACTATAATGGTTAATTTCTAATTCTAAACACTAGGTAATTAGTTTAAAATAGTTTGGTGGGCATTTCCAAACTACTGAACACCATGTTCTAAATTAGTGAACTTGATGTATTAAATGAGTGAACGTGGTGTTCTAAACTATTGAACTTGATATTCCAAACCATTGAACATATAATTGTACTCGAATAATTTCATAAATTCAAACATTTAAAAACCAACCTAATATACTATAATGGTTAACTTCTAATTCTAAACGCTAGGTAATTAGTTTAAAACAGTTTGGTAGCCATTTCCAAACTAATGAACATCATGTTCGAAATTAGTGAATACCATGTTCTAGATTATTGAACGTGATGTTCTAAACTATTGAACATAATGTTCTAAACTATTGAACATATAATTGTACTCGAATAATTTCATAAATTCACACATTTAAAAACCAACCTAATATACTATAATGGTGAACTTCTAATTCTAAACGCTAGGTAATTAGGTTAAAATAGTTTGGTGGCCATTTCCAAACTACTGAACACCATGTTCTAAGTTAGTGAACTTGATGTTCTAAATAAGTGAACGTGATGTTCTTAACTATTGAACTTGATGTCCTAAACCATTGAACATATAATTGTACTCGAATAATTTCATAAATTCACACATTTAAAAACCAACCTAATATACTATAATCGTTAATTTCAAATTCTAAACGCTAGGTAATTAGTTTAAAATAGTTTAGTGGGCATTTTCAAACTACTGAACATCATGTTCTAAATTAGTGAACTTGATGTTCTAAATGAGTGAACGTGATGTTCTAAACTATTGAACTTGATGTTCTAAACTATTGAACATATAATTGTACTCGAATAATTTCATAAATTCACACATTTAAAAACGCTAGGTAATTAGTTTAAAACAGTTTGGTGGCCATTTCCAAACTACTGAACACCATGTTCTAAATTAGTGAACTTGATGTTCTAAATGAGTGAATGTGGTGTTCTAGACTATTGAACTTGATGTTCCAAACCATTGAACATATAATTGTACTCGAATAATTTCATAAAATCACACATTTAAAAACCAACCTAATATACTATAATCGTTAATTTCTAATTCTAAATGCTAGGTAATTAGTTTAAAATAGTTTAGTGGGCATTTCCAAACTACTGAACATCATGTTCTAAATTATTGAACACCATGTTCTAAATTAGTAAACTTGATGTTCTAAACTAGTGAACTTGATGTTCTAAACCTCGGCAGACTGAAATTAATAAATGTTATATTTTCGTAATTCTTGACTAATGTTCTAAACTACTAAACGGAATGTTCTATAAGATTGAGTATAATGTTCTAAACAATTGAATATATAATTGTACTCCTATAATTATTCGTATCATTTCCACTCAATTACAATCAGCATTTCCACTCGAATACATAATTTCCACTTGTATACATAATTTCCAAATGAATACTTGTACTCATTTCTAGAACAGTGAATGTAAAACATTTCCCACTCATTTTAATAAAACACAATTTAACACTTTCACAAACAAACTAACAAGAATCACAAAATTAAAAGAGCTGCAAAAAAAAATTACCTTGAATGAGAAGAGAGCTCTTGCCAGGAATAACAACTGAGAAATCGATGCACAATAATGAAGAAAAGGTTGAAACATGCAAGTCTAATAATGAAGAAAAGGGTAAAACACGTAAAAATGAATAACATGACCTGTAAGTCTAATAATGACTGAAATGGCAAACACGCAAAGTCACTGTCCAGCAAAATAAAAGTACAAAATTTTTCTGAAGCACTCTGCCAGCAACCATTTTTTACACAATGTCTAGATATTTACAGATTTACCATCCATTTTTTTAGCATTTCCAGCCTTAGATCATCAACCATCCAAGGGTGTAAGATGAGTTCTCACCAAAAAGGAGTTCTCACATAAGGGGAGGGTTCTCACATGATTATATATATATATATATATATATATATATATATATATATATATATATATATATATATATATATATATATATATATATATATATATATATATAATGTGCAAGCAGGGATAGTTATTGGGGTATAGTAATATTTATGAAACCTACCACATTAAATACACATTGGGACCAAAATTTTCAAAATAATTTCAATTAAGCAAAAGATTGGTACATGTTCTGATGCAAGTTTGATAATAAATCAATTTATTAGTGAATTTTTTTATGTGAAATTTCATGTAGTATTCATATTTTTAAGGTAAAATAGAAAATTTAATTAGTATATATATATATATATATATATATATATATATATATATATATATATATATATATATATATATATATATATAATGCAAGCAGGGATAGTTGGGGTCGGTGTAGTCATATTTATGAAACCTGCCACATTAGATACACATTGGGACCAAAAATTTCAAAATAATTTCAATTACGCAAAAGATTGTAACATATTATATAAAGTTATTGGCTAAAAAAAACTAGATAAGTCCCATGTGATGCAAGTTTAATAATAAATCAATTTATTTGTGAATTTTTTATGTGGAATTTCCTTTAGTGTTCATATTTTTAAAGGTAAAATAGAAAATTTAATTGGTATAATACTTTTTATCATATTAAATGAACAAATTATTTACACTAAAAAATTTTGAACAAATTGTTAAAGAGAAAGTAGAGAGAAAACCATGAAATAAAGTAAGAGAAATAAATATATTTTAATGACTTAGAAATTTATAAAGTCACATAATTTTCTATATATAATATTTTTCGATTTATTGTTAATGTAAAGTAGGAAAATAATAAATGACATTTATCTATAATAAAGACATAATAATTTAACATGTACTCAGTATTAGGGATGACAAAAATTGACTCAACATGCCAACCTAATCCGAACACAACTCGTTTATAAAGGGTTGGGTTAAAATTTTCAACCCGGTTAATTAAATGGGTCAACCCCACCCAACCCAATTAATAAACAGGTTGGATCGGATTGAAATTTCCAAACTGACCCGACTTGTTTATTGTTGGGTTTCATTTTTATATATGGGTCGGGTTTAATACAAGTCATAAACTCAAGTCACAATTACCACCAGCTAACCCTAGTTTCTACTTTCTATTTGCATTATATCGCTCTGTCACTTTACTCTTAATTTTCAATTTTTCATCTCTTCGTGCCTTCTTCTTTACTTCTTAGTGCTCTCTACCTTTTCTTCAATTCTCAATGCTCTCTAAAGTCTCTATCTCTCATATTGTCAAACTTTTCAATTTGGTTATATTAAGATTATGTTAAGATTTAAAATTTTTATTTTGCATTGCTTAAAACTTGAAAAATTAAAAATTCAAATGACTTACATATTAAATAGGTTGGGTTGGGTTACCCCAACCCATAATGATTTGGGTTGGGTCAAAATTTTTAACCCATTCAATTAACAAGTTGGGTTTGAATTGACATATTTCAACCTGAACCCAAATGGGTTAATCCAAACCCAACACAATCCAACCCATTGGCACCCCTAATTAGTATAATAGCAGCACATATTTTGCTTTAATAACAGTTATTATTATGGAAAGATAAAGCCTCATGCATGTTGTAGCTTTAGCCTAGCTATTGGCCTATGGCCATGTAGCACCATTTCTCATACATGCCATACTAAAACCATAGGTTACTCTACAACGCTTGTATTTCAGATCAATTTTTTTTTACTTTTTTTTAAAAAAAATTTCGAAAACTAACTCTCATCCGAAAGTATTTTGAAATATGACTTTCATTTGTAAACCGCTGTCACTGACAACGATTTTAAGAGAGACTTGAATTTAACAAATGTAAAACCACTGTCATTTTACACTTAGTAAATTAAACTTCAAACCTCATTTCCCCATTTCCCCATTTTCCCATCATCAAAAAACTTTAAACACCAATGTAAAATTGCGGTCAGCGGTTTTACCTTTAAGTAAAACTGTTGTCCTTAGCAGCGATTTTATACTAGGTAAATTCTAGTTTCATTTAAAATTGTTGTCAGTGACAGTGATTTAAAAAGGAAGGTCATATTTCTAAACACTGGATTAGTTTTCGAATTTTTTTAAGAAAAAGTAAAAAAAAAAAAAAAATTGCTCTGTATGTCATCATGTTCATGGAATTTTTAGCATCAAACCGGTTTCGAGTCCTTTCGACTGGTTCATCTTCCTGAATCTTTTCTCAACTACCATTTCTCCTCTTCTTTTGGTATTCTCTTCAACATTTCTTCTGTTTTATTCTTCAACTGATTGGCACCCATCAATGGAAGAATCTCCCAAATCTGAGCTCCAAGTTTATCGAATATACTGGGGAAAGCCCAGAAAATCTGCTGTTAGATCACATCCTACAGCAATCAAACCTAGAAACTCAGAGCCTGAAGATAATTTTTCAGATGGGAAGATCAGGAAGAAGCTCTTGCAATGTGAGGATAATTCTGAAATGTGTCCTGAAGGTGGTGTCAAGACTGCACACCAAGTGTTTGATGAAATGCCTGGGAGAGAAAAATCAGAGAAGCATGGCTCAGTTTCTGCTATTTCTCCCAAAAAATGTACCAGTGAAATGAAGAATACTGCTAAAATGGGTTCAGAATTGAAAATGGGAAGTGAAAACAGTGGGATTGATGTTGTTAAAGAGAGGAGAAAGCTGCTGAATTTGTTCAAGAATAAGTGTGAGTATCTCAGAAGACAAAATAAAATTCTTTTCAAGAGGATTGATATCATGGCATTTGATACAGTGAAAGAGACAGGGGATTTGTTCATTACACACAAGTTCGTTGGACCAGTTCCAGGTGTTGAGGTTGGTGAATGTTTTGAGTATAGGCTGGAGCTCATCATCATGGCCATTCACCTCAACCATTTTCGCGGTATCGATCACATGGAAACGCCCGAGGGGTGGGTGTTAGCGACCTCAATTGTGGCTACCGAGGGGTACGAGGATAATTTGGTGGACCCAAATGAGCTGGTTTACACTGGAGAAGGAGGTGGTACTTTTGAGGCTTATCGAGGGGGTGCACCTAAAGACCAGGAGCTTAAAGGGGGGAACTTGGCGTTGATGAATAGCGCGAAGAAAGGGACTCCTGTGAGGGTTGTTCGAGGGATTAGAGGTACTAGAAGTGATCGGTCTTCAACGATTTTTGTGTATGATGGGTTGTATAAGGTGGTTGGGTCTGCTAAGGTTTTGGGTTCGAATGGTAAGATGCAGTTCAAGTTTACGCTGCAGAGGTGTTCTGGTCAGACACCCATAGCATGGGGGCAGTACAAGAGTATGTGGTGATTGGTTGAACTGAAGATTTTGTGCTAGGTGAAGACAGTTTTTGTGCAGGGTGAAAGGCAGTAGTTTGATTGTGTCATGACAAGTAGTTGGAGTAAATCATTAGTGATAGTGACAGTCAATCAATGATTGATTAGCTGTTGGATTAGATAGATATCTAGGGATAATGGTTGACTAGGTATGGTAATCAGCGCGACTTAGGAGTGAATTATAAGCTTCGGGGTGTAAATTTTTGGGGTAAATCATAGGTTAACCACCAATGTTAGCTTTATTAAAATATGAGTGATTTTGTTCACTTATTCTGTCTTAATTATGAAGTAGTGTTTAATGTAGAAGTGTATATACTTATGGGTGGTTGGTTATGAGTAGTGTTAGCAGTTTTGCTGTAGTCTGTAGACATCTAAGTGTACGCAGCCCTTAATCTCTTATAACGATAGTAACTTTCAGAAGGATTGTAGTACGAATTGAAGTACGTTCTTTAATATATTTGTATGATTGTATGACATTTCAAAAATTTGGTGTATATTATATAGTATTATAATATATTTGATGGTAATGATTCTACTTCAATCATTGTGAAATAAGTGAAAGATCCTGTAAAATAGTGGTAGCAGCACCAGCAGGTATTTTTGAGGTAGCACGAGCCTTGTTTCAAATTACAGTAGATTTTTTTTATTGGTTGAAAAAATTCAAGCTAAAGGAACCAAAGTAAATTTAAAAAGAGGATAAAAGTTTAATATTGCTGTTCGGGCAATAGATTTGATCCTCATGGCTCAAGTAAGATTAACCAAGTACTGCTCCAACTGAACTTGACTCCAACATTGGTTTGAGGATGACACAATGTTAAACAACTAGTAATTAGTGGTGCATAGACCAATAAACGATTAGTGGCTCATAAACTATTAAACATTATGTCATTATATATAATATTTATTACCTTTTGTAGTAGTTGGTGATAGATGTTGTCTACAATAAAAATATCGGATTCTCCCCCATCTCTCAAATATTACCCCATTTGACGATTTTTTGTAAAAGTTTTTTGGTTAAAATGAGACAATCTTTTAGTGACGGAATGATAGTTATTAGTGACGGATTGAGGAGACTGATCAACAGAGGTGAAGAGGGGTTAAAGTGGGCCAACTTGAAATTCTTGCTCTAAGTTATGAATGGAAATCTTTCGCACCGGGGTCATAGCATCTAATATACATCGGAAACAATTAGATTTTAAGTACATCCCTTTATATATTCATCCTTTCATGCTCTAAGCATGGGAGGTATATGAGAAATTCTACAGACTAGGGCTATAAAATAAGTATTATAATTATTTATTTAAACTTATTATTATAAAATAATAAATACATTATTTTTTATATCGTTTTATTATTTTTTTAGCATTATAAAAAAAATATGGGCACGTACAAGTAATTAAGTAATTACTTGATAAGTACTTAATATAACTTCTAAGATTTAATTATTTTTTAAATTAGTCTTATTGGATTATGCCACTATGGAATTTGTGAGGATGATCAAGAAAGGTGAATCAAGGTTAAATTAGATTGGACCAGGGCCGGGTCCTCCATTTTTCTAGCTTGGTCCAAACTCAGTAGATGTAAATGTAGAAAAACGATCTGTGTATTTCTTTTGAATATTTTTTTTTTTTAAAAGGTATACTTAATAAGATGAATTTATGACGCCAAGGAAAGATTTAGAGTACAGCTTTTCTTTTTCTTTTTTTTTCTGTTTTTTTAGTGAATCTAAGAAAAATAATTCCTTCTACATGACCGTGTAGATTAATATCCTTTCTCCTTTGGAACTCCCTATTTTTAAAGGCCACTCTTAGTAATCTGATTCTGAGAAAATTTTGTCACTTCGTTTTGCAAAAAGTTTATAAAAAATAATCACTCGTATATATCTTCAAGAAACGAGTCAAATAGTAAAATGTTGTAGATAAATTGTTAAAAATGATCATAGTTTTGCAGGGAGGGGGTAAATTTTGTGAGCATTGAGTAATGGGCTATCATTAGAGTTGGGCCTAAACTCAAACCCACAATACTTTCCAATCAATTGATTTACACTCACCCATCAAAACTTATTATCTATTTACCATACAAAGGTCTATGACATTTATTCAAACCCAAATTGTCACAAATTTTCTCACTAGATAATTCTCACAAGGCACAAAATAAAATGGTGCTCACGTCTTCCCTATTCGAGTAACTCAACCAATTCCGAGAAAAAAAATCTCATTATTGACTCAGATTACGAATGAATTTAATCATTTTAAACTTTTACTCCATATGTAACTCGGTTTTTCAAACAATTTGGGTATGAGAAGAATTGAAGTAGATTTCTAGAATGTCCATTCTCCCATTCTATTTGTTTAGGTAAACAAAATTGGTAGAATGGACTGGTCGTCCCATGAAAGAAGAAGATAAACCACATTGAAAGACTGCTCCACAAATACTCCAAAAATACGTTCTATGCTCTAAGAAAAACAGAGCAATTCAATTGCATATAAAATTTTGACCTTCCTTTTATTATTTAAACATACTTAGAAAATTGCAACAATTTAAGACCATATTCGTCCTCCACTAGTCCGATTGTGACTACGTGTAATACCCTCTTAAATAAAAGAAAAATCAAGAAAAAATCAGCAAGTGAACTCCACTACGCACTAAGAAAACAGAACAGTCCTGTCTCATGAAACTTTTGGTTCTTGTCCCAGCTCCCAAATACTACGACTACAATGGCAGAGGCAATGCACAATGGCAGCGGCCAGTGGCCAGTGGCCAGCCTTATTCTCTCCAAAAAGAACCTACACAGTCCAAACAAATAAAACCACCTACAGAAACAGTAAGAGCTGCAGTTCCTAAAGATATCTGACAGTCAATGATCCAGTCCCATGTTCTCGACTCAAGACATCCTCCAAGGAGATAAAGCTAGGTACATAAGCAATGGCAGGGAAGTCAAGCGGCTGGGAGCTCCGAAACCGGCGTTCCCGGATGCTATAGGCAAGCACATTGTAATGTGCACACAGCATGAGTATCTCCCCATTGCTAAGAAAGTTAGTAACCTGAATCCAACGATACGGGTCCCACCAATCGACGGTGGGGTCCTTGATGGAAAGCCGCAATGACCACGACTCCGGCTTGCCGTAGTCCTCCATGACCCAGACTTGAACATCAGGCCTAAACACCTTAGCGTCAATAGCGCATATTGAAAGGCAGTTACTTATGATCCCCAAATTAGACCAGTGGTACTTTTTTATGTGGTGTGACAAGTAAATGGGGGGTGCTGTGATCGCCTTGAATTTCTCCTCCACAAAGTCAAGTCCACAAATGAGCTCCGGATTATCCCTGTCCTTATTTTTATCACCATGCTTCATATTGTTACCTTCCTTATTGTTTTGGTAGTCCAATATCCAATGGAGTGAATTGTTGCTGAAAAACCCAGGAATTCTTGAAGGAATGGGATATGGGGAGTCCCCAATCGGCCTCCACTTATTCCCTACCCCTAGTTCGTATACCTCTGCCCTACGTCTTAACGGCGGGTCATTTGTCCCATGAAAAATGCGGACCACCTTATACCGGTTGGTGCGCCCGCAGAACCCGAAACCCGCCACCACCTTGTCATCCGTCGGGGTGGCGGGTTTCGGGAGTACTACAATCTGACCCATGATTGGATTCCACACCAAACTCGGCTCCCGAGTCCGAATCTCCCTCAGACAGACCAACCCATTACACCCATTTCCGACCTGAAACCGGAAATCATTGAGATCCAGCTTGGGTTTATTCGGGTTTGGTATTATCCGCATATTACGGACAAGAGTTCCTCTTCCACCACTACTGCCACCGCCTTGTTCAAGGAGAGAGATTTGTTTGAGGGTCTGGAGGGAGGTTCCCTCATGTTGAAGGATCAAGGAGGTGGGCATGTGAAGGGAGTACAACCTGAAGAAGTATGATTCAGTTAGTAAAGATCGCCACGATGTGCAGACATACCTGCAATTAATCAACGTTTTCAGCGGTAGTCTTCCGAGGATGTCGATCAGGATGCTACATGGTAGATCCGCCACTTCCTCAATTTCCGAACACGCTAATGATCTTTCTGGCAACATCATCAGTTGCAACTCTATATCGTTGTTGTCCTCTGATGATCTTTGCTGCTGCTGCTGCTGTTGTTGTAGTTGTTGTTGCTGTTGTTGCTGTTGTTGTGTTGTATGACTGGATTGGTGATTGGAGTGGGTGGACGAGGATTTCTGGGAGGATTTTCTGAGCCTTTTACTTCTCCTGGGGCTGCCCGCATGTATCCACTCCATGGACAGTTAAAAGCGAGAGAATAATGAGGAGAAGAATGAGGTCAGGTGATCAATTTTACAGAAGAGGTCTCCAAACAGAGGACAAGTTTTTTCTTTTTTAAATATACATATATATAAAATGTTGATATTATCTTTCGTTAATATTATGTAAATGATTTTCTTTGTGTAATTTAGGAAAATTTGGACTCTTATATATCCTATATATTGTAGAATTGTGTAATTCTTTCTCGGTGGGATTCCTCTAATTCATCCCAATATAGAGGATATCCAAGTTTTCCTAAATTACACAAAGAAAATCATTTACATAATACGGAGTATTAACAAAGATAATATTAGACTATTATCTATCTTTTAGTTTTTGGATCTTATCTTTATGGATCGTTAGTTTTTATAATTTTAAGATTGTTTGTGTGAAACCGATGTTTAAATCGGTCTTTTTAATTTGCTTAATTATGTACATAGCCTTATAATGTAGTTCACATCATTGTCAAAAATGATAATTCAAAAACCGCACACATTATGTTTTTATAGTTTGGTGTGATTTAGGGTTTGAATACTTGTTCAAGCTAAGTATGCGATTTTATTTCAATATTTTCTTTTTTCTTATTTGCACATTTTTAAAATATAGTTAGCATATTGCTTAATTTATTAGTAGGGTGGTAAATGAGTTAAAGTTAGTTTCTATGAATATAAAATCGTTGTGTAAATCAATTTTTTTTATTTTTAATTTATTTACATAGTCAATTAATAGAGCTTTCCACATCATGGTCAAAAATGTTGATCTAAAATCATGCCAAGTTTGTTGTGATTTGGGGGTTGAATAAGGATACGATATGATTATGTAACTTTTTATATCAATATTTTCTATTTCTTCATTTGGATATTTACAAAATATAATTTGAGCTGCGTTTTGCTCTGTTCAAGCTAAGCTTGATAAATAGGTGCTGAAACTTGGTTTGAGCTTGATAAATAGATTAATGAAGGATCTCATATTAGGTTTTTTTAATAAACGATATTTAATTTGCTAAATAAATAGTAACTATGATTTAACATTTCCTAATAAGATTAAGTAAACAAATTGAAGCAATACTAATTCCAATCAACTAATAATAAATTAAAAGGCTCCAAAGAGTCGAGCCGAGACATGTTTTCCTCTTTTTAAGGTAAGATTGATAAGGAGTAGGTGTTTGAGTTTGGTTTGAGCTTAATTGAACTTTGTAGAATTGCTTTCGTGAATTATTCGTTAAGACTTATTCTTATTAGAGTTCGACTCGAGATCAAACTTAAACATGAACGAGCTTATAAATGAACTTTATTAAAATTCTAAAAGTATTGCTTTCTATAACTGAATCCCCGATGTAACTACAGATGTCACTAGATCTCAATCAAGTGATCTCTATTAGAAAGTAGGAGATTACATATCATACACAATAATTACTACTTGAAACAAAAGACAATAAAAAGCCCTTGTACCACGAGTATGGCTTTATATATGCGCTAATTTATAACTTTAGCAAGAGAATAATATCGTTTAATATGTCTTTAATTAAATATTAGTAGATGAACGATCATTTTTTACTATTTGTAGTTCCAAATTATCAAAGTTTTGAATAATTTCTTTAATGTACTTATCACGCACATTAGTATTCCTATACTAGGATAATTTTAACCCTCCCATTAGTGTTTTTTTTTTACTTATTGATAACCCTTTTGGATGAAATGTCATTAAACTACTATGAGTTTGTGTTTATGGATAACACGTATATTCCATTCCCTTTTAATTATCCTATTTAAAATATTATATTTGAGGAGTGAGAAATGTAAATATAATTTTATTATTGATATATAAAAGTTAAAATATATTCATGTGAAATGACGTACAAAAAGAAATTGATGGAGTAAGTGAATCATAAAAGTTTCACTTGTCACAACTACAAAACCAGCTTGTTGAAGTCACTCATTATCACTTTGTCGCTTTGCTTCAAAAAGAACTAGTTTACATGACTATTAGATTGATTTCTTTATAGGCCCGTCTCCGAGCCAAGGCAGCAAGGGCAGTTGCTCAGGGCACAGATACAAAAGGGCCATTCATGTTGTTTTGTAATTTTGTACCGATACTTATTGTAAATTGTACATAAATAATCGTCTATGCATGAGTGTAGTTTAATGGAGGAGGATCCACTACTCATCTTTTTACTCTAGAGATTGAATCCGATTAGACATAGGTTATTGGCTATATATTTTTTCTTTTATTCGTGTTCTTTCCCATTTTTCTTCTTTACTTATGATTCCTATCCAGTTTGCTAATATGTTTCTATTTTTTCCCTTGTACTCATTATTCTTCTTCCCTTTTCAATGGACTTAATTTATTTTTGTCAGTACGTTCTTTCACATCCTTGTACTAATTCATATTGTGCTTCTTCTACCTTTATTATTTCATACCCAATGTAAACCAAGTATAATTATAGATGGTTAGATGAAATCCAAAAATCAAAATTCTTATTCAAATTCCTTAAAACCCAAAATCTAAATGAAAATTTAATTGGTGATGTAATAATTCTTTTTCATTGTATAATAGCTACTCGAGTAAATTACAATAAATTTTCCTATTTTTAAAAATATTTTGAGACTACATTTTATAACTTATTAGTAGTTGAATTGACAAGAAAATAAAATGCCGAATAACACTTGTACTCTAGATATGGATCAACCTAATTAATCAAGTAAAATAATGTAGTTGAAAGTGATATATAAATGGTAAAAAAATTAAATTATAATAATTATTTTAAAATAAGAAGATTATTTGATTCACCACATAACTTATTAAAAAATTAGTGTCCATTGAAACAAATCGTCAAATTTGTAGGCACCAATTTATTAGTTCACCCTAGGTGGCTTAATTATTGGAAACGGGCCTGTTTCTTGGTATTTCTTCCTCTCAGACACTTTTGAGTTGAAATCACAGATCAAACACAAGGTCAAACGACATTTGTGAGATAGGTTTTACCACCCCTTCTGACCCTTGCATGGGTAAATATGATTTGTATCCAAATACTTGTCTTCAATTACCGAACCAAATTAGCAAGAGCTATGCGGCGTATGAGGACCTCAGCAAAGCGAAGAAGTTGGAGCCAACAACGAATAAGGAAATACCCAAGGAGATAGAAAATTTGGAAAACCCCATCTTTTAAAAACCAGAAC
The DNA here is from genome assembly GCA_026401315.1 of Dysphania ambrosioides. Classification (NCBI taxonomy): domain Eukaryota; kingdom Viridiplantae; phylum Streptophyta; class Magnoliopsida; order Caryophyllales; family Amaranthaceae; genus Dysphania; species Dysphania ambrosioides. The sequence continues at coordinate 1,836,400 of CM048672.1, forward strand.
TAGAAAACTCTTACAATACCAAGGAAGTGAAGCTTAAGCATTCGGGGGATAGAAGATGAGTTTAGCAATGGTGTATTACTGTTAAATACGGGTTCGGGCCACATATGGTCTATATATCGAGACGGATCTAACAATATTCCATGTAATTATTTTTTTCCCTAAGGATAATTCACCAGAAAAATGAAGTATGTAAAAAAATGGAGGAAGTACCTGCAGAGTTTGATTGATAAAAAAATACCGTGTAAATTTGAAGACAGAACACATTGGTGGCTAGTGAATTCAATTAGACGATTTGGTCATAATGTGAAAAAATAAGGGAACTTCGATACGTTTGTGTGTGTCTCCTCTTGCAAACATTTGTATATATTCAATAACTTATATTTATCATAACTCATAAATACTTAAGAGAGGTGATTATGAGTGGATAGGATAGTGTAACTAATAATGAAATACCCTTGATGGCCTTCAAGGGTATATCCTTTTTCATGTGACTCACAGCATGAGACTCTTTTCTTCCTCTTCACTAGATTTAGCTTTCCTCAACCTAATTCCATATTGAAATTAAAATTGAACCTACTGCTATTATCATCATGAATATTCATTCTTGTTCTGGGAATTAAAAATCATAGAAAATGGAAGTTCATAGTGTTATAATGTGATCTTGACAGCCCACTATTTCATTTTATTTTAAATAATGTGTCACATAATCCTTCCTTCAAACAAATATAAGCGTAGCACTAATCCAATAAAATCTCGCAATTCATCAAATATTTTCTCTACACTTTCATATTCTTGTCAATGACATGAATCTGTATCATAGACATTGAGGACTGCACAGCTTGGCATATTGATGCATACTTCATGGAACCACCAATCCAAAGCTAATTTTTCATCAGCTATCAATACTAACGATAGCATAACATGAGAAAAGGGAATACAATTACTCTCACAAGTCAGAACACTTCACAACTTCCAAAAGTTACCAATACAATAAGCTTATACCAGTACATAACCCAAGTAAAAAAAATTGAATACCTAGTTAACCTCACAGGGCAATATATATTAGACATGGGAAAATTGCCACATATTGGAACACGTTGTTGCTATATTGACTATGCAATGAACTAAACATACAACACTCAAAAATACATGTACAGAAGTACTCTTAAATCGCAGTGCCATCATCCTTTTAGGAAGCTCTGGATTTGTTCAAGGACCTGCAAAATTAGATGCATTAGGTCAGAAGTGGATGAAAAATTGTTGCAATTTCGAGTTCAACCACCACCAAGAATTCGATCAATAATTTCTTTTTCTATTTTCTTTCTTCTCATATACTTAACATCAACCAAATCAAAAAGAAGAGAACCTACCTCAATTGCAATAGCAGCTGGACTAATATTATCTACACTTAAATACCCTAGTTTCAAAGCCAGATCTGCAAACAAAGTAGCTTACGAGTTACAAGAGAATATTATAAAAAGGAAAAACTGATTCTAAAAATACAATCTTTCATCGGTCTTTTTAAAAAGGTCCAATCATTGAGTTATTTATGAAAATTCCTACCTTTGTGTGAATTCAGAAATATCCAACCTTTGCGTTATTCCAGAAAAATCCAACCTTTGCTATGTTTCGTTTTTAAAAGGGTCACATTTAAAAATGACCTGATTACAACCAGTAAACACGATGACATGGTAGTGAGGAGCTATTATGAATATTTTGTTCTTTTACCACTGGCTAACCAGTTTTAAATTTACAATTTATCTTACCTCTCCCCCCTTTTCAACCCCTCTTTCTCTCTCCTCTCCATCAATGAGCCAGCATTATCCCCTCCCCCCAGCCTACACTCCCAACTCTCCTTCAACTATTTGTACCATTTGTGTTTTTATTCCATTAAAATTTGAGATTAACAATCAAGATGAACACTTTTAATGGAAATAGTGACCAAATTTTCTTTTTGTCCAGAATTCATTCAAGAAATTCTAAACAGTAAAGAATGAGGTGCCACCTATTTCAACGTTTACAATTACGAGAGGGGGAGAGAGACTCAAATGCAAATATTTGACAAAGAATACTACTTTAAACGCCACTTTCCCAGTTTGGCTTGGATAAATTAGCGCATGAAATTGAAAACAAGGGTGTTGCTCACCAACAAAACCGTACACAATGACCCCAGTTCTCTTACTATTGGACAGACAATCACAATGAATCACATCCACTTCAAGAAACTTCTAGCCTTCCTAATGAAGGCCACCTCATTCTTCCACCTCTGAAGATGTGCCATCACAAACACCCTCTTTGCCTCCTTTTTCCAGAAAATACTTCAATTATCCACCAGCAGGTCATAAGGAAATCATGGTACACTACATGACTACATCAGATCTCAGGATAAGATTGTTCTCTTTCCAGGCCACCTCCACTTGATTCAAATTCCCCCAGCTTAGCTCCATCGAGTGACAGCCCCGCCTCCGGCCGACATATTTCAGCCTTTGCTGCCACATTGAACTTGAGGTAGGGATCACATGAGGCAGGTCCATGATGATGACATTAGTGCCAATGATGGCAACGAGTGCTGGACAGGTGGAGTGGTGGGGCTGGTTTCACAAGGGGTTGGATTATATTGGAGGTGTATTATCAAGCGGTGGTATTAGGTCGACCATGATGAGGTTTGTGTAGTTAGGGTAGACATCAACTTATTTAATAAATTACCAATAAAGCAGCCCTATTTAAAGTTGAAACATAGCAAAGGTTGGATTTTTCTGAAATAATGCCATGGTTGGACCATTTTATATAAATTGGTGAAAGGTTGAATTTTTAGAATCAATTTTTCTGATAAAAATGGTGGTTGTCAATTTGGTAGAGTTATAGGAGCATTAATACTCATAGTAAAAAAATTCCATGTAGAGGTCCATTATGAGTATACATTGTCATATCTAGATAATCCCATATTCAAGGTGAGGAAGGGGGCAAAAATTTTTAAATGAAGAGAGAAAATCATTAATGAAGCCATACCTTCCAATGATACCCGGACGTTAGCATTAGCATATGCTTCACCCCTCTCTTCTAGTAGAGTGGACAAGCGTGTCAAAGCCTTAAGGGAATTTAAAGATAACTTTAGCAAGCCTCCTTGTGTTAGAGTTTCCACTAATTAAAGTAGACAAGCAACAAACCTTAGAGTAAGCATCTCCCGGTTCCCCACGCAACAGAGGACGAGAGCCAGTCCCAACAGCTGAAATTCTACGCGCTAAGCACTCCAGTGGAACATCTAGCCATACACTAATACCACTTCTCATATGTTTCCTAGATAACAAACATACAATAAAATTAACACAAAACAGTCATTAAGAAATTGAAAAGATTGCCTCCCATGGAGGTTATGACTTATGAAACATGAAAAGCACATACCAATTGACAGGCCTTATAACAGCCCCTCCTCCTGTGGAAATAACAAACCGGTGCATCATAGATTGTTCCTTTAACACCTCAGTCTACAACAGAGAATGAGAAAAATTAGTATTGTTCCTAGGACTTGAAACATAGAGGAACAACTTCATTGATGCCCAAGTAATTAACATTATAGGTTGTGCACCGTGCAATATTTAACAAAAGGCCAATCTATTACTACAAATATCTTTAATTAGTATTATGTGCCTAAAATTTAAAACCTCCAAAATATTCAAGAGAGGCCTGCTTCAAATTTTATGAACCTGTATTTGAAATTTCTTTTTGAAAAAAACTGCCTCTTCACGTCATTTCCCTCATTTTTGGGATAGATTCTTCTTTCCTCCTAATACAAGTAGAAAACCAAACACATCGAAAACAAAGCATAACAATCAAAGAAATAAGAGCAAAATACTAAAAAGAGAAATAGGATGGAGTAAAAGATTTGTTGGAAGAATAACATCTTGAACTTCATTGCATTGCTCGATAAGATGTATCACACTCAGATTGTCAAATTTATTTTAGTGGGCAACAGACATCATTGCAGGGAACGGTACATGAACCCAAGAATTAATGTTGTCAATCACACATCCACATTAACCTATATGTCAATTTGAGGATACAATCTCTTTGAGGATTAGCTCATACCAGCTATGACTCACCTCAAGGTCTCTAAAGTAGCCCTCTCCGTGTTGCTCGAAGATTTCAGCAACAGAAATCCCCCCAGCTTTCTGCTCGATGAACGAGTCACTGGAGCATATAGAATCATAACGCAAACAACAAACATAAGTCGACATATCACAGAAAAGAACCACTATTATACAAACAAACAGACAAAAACCAATTAGAACTACTGCATACATTTCTCAACTAAGTCCAAATCTCACACTTTAGTTAACAAAGACCGTCTAACTAAATGAACAAATGACACATTCAAAGTAGAATAACAAATCAGAAGTTCCAGCCAAAAAAACAAAAGAAAAACAATCACACTTGACTAACAAATGGCAAACCTATCAGAAAACGAATAACTTATTGCTTCAGACAAAACCTTGCCAATGGTAGTTTTTCCAGACCCCATCATACCTGCGCGTAAATGTAACGAATTAAATACCGAGAAAACATGAATAATCAGTGAATGTCATTGCGAAACTAACCAACAAGATAAACGCAGCGTCCGCTCAGCAGTGGCTCAATCTGTGTTGCTTTATTCTGCAATTAAGGTCGGTTGGAGCACCCATAAGATGACGAACATGTTAAATAGTCTAATGTAACTCAATCCATTCCATCCCCATAGTTAACATGCTTACCTTCAGGACCAATGTTTCATCCAGAGAAGCTGGGTATCCACCCGTCTCCAACGCGGATCCTGAATCGTTACCCATTTTTGTATCAGCTTAGAGACCACTCCATAATTTCAAACAGTTGAGCCGAGAAATTAAATAAAATTTACCTGGAGAATTGTTCAGGGAGCTTAAAACCCTGATGGTTAAGACTTTATGATGAGTCCCCCTATTTGATTGTAAATTGACATGCATCATCCGGAGCCAGGAACTGCAAGAAACCCGATTAAACCGACCCATGGTATTTCGGGTATCCGCCCATTTGCAAGATTGAATAGTATGGAAAACTTTAGCCTCCATAATCTCAAATCACAAAACCCAGATGCAAACTGGTCAGCTTTCAACAAATAATGAAGTGAAAGGAGAGGGAATACAAAAGACGGGGAAAGTGGAGGAGGAGATTAGAGAGAGGGAGGGAGAGAGTAGGCTGGATCTATAAATTGGAAGGGGTTGTTGGGGGGTCAATCAGAATTTGGTTGGTGAGACGAGTATTCTTTCATCCCAGAATAAGTTCAACAAAAGACACAAAATTAAATACAATAAAATCAGACTACTCAATCAAATTAAATACAATAATCTATCTATCAGACTATCAACTGTATTTTATATGTATTTTATATTTTTTTACGACATTGCCCTTATAAATTTAGATTATATATTTATTAATAATTTAATTTATTAACCCAATTTAACTCATTTACTAACCTAATTTATTAATTACATTTTAATTTAATAACCTAATTTAATCTTTTTTTTTTCTATCACCTATTTGCAAATCTAATCTAGTAATGTACTTATTATATACAATTACACCACCTTCGATCAAGAACCTAATCTAATCTAAGTTAAGAAGATCATGCAGAATGTATTGCAAATAATGTGTCCTACAAGACAACAAAAGTTAAGAAATGATCAATCGTGAAGCATATAAATCCAATATTCTATTATAACTACTCATTTTGGCACGCAAAATCACTATTTACGAGATTTTACACTCAAAACTAACAACCAATTAATTCTTCATATATTTCAGGTGCATTCCAAGGTTTCGGAAAATTCGGAGAGGCATATCTCTTAGCCTGGTAGTCCAAACGATATAATTTTTTTTTTAAACCCCCTATTTTTTAAGGTACTACATATCATGTTCTTAGTGGCCTCAATGATGTCTTATTTGAGATATTGAAAAAAAAACTTTGACAAGTCATAAAGTTGGCAATGGGACTCCGAATAGGGCGTATAATATGTCTAAATTGAGTTTTTCTTTTTAGATTTGCATATGGCGAATCTTTCGAAGGGGGTTTGTCCACTTATTTTCTCCAAAAAAAACCTCTAACAACATATAATCCATGAAATTCTATTTTTAATGGTTAATTCTACATGAATACAACATATAGCATGCAAATCTAAACACAAAGGGGTTTTCGTCTTTACATTAATGTATAACAACTTACGAAAAACAAAAATAAAAGTTAATTTTGATTTCTTATTAATTTAAAGTTAATTTACATGGATTTATATTATATATTTTGACGTTTATTTAGAAAGATTAAGTGTGGTATTTTGTGTGTTGTTTTGATTTCAAGATCTAAGTTAAAAAGATGGATTGAAATTTGAATAATAAAAAAATGGAGAATTGTGTAAAATACATTGTTCTAACATGGTAGGACGGTTTTACTTGGTAGATCATTTTTTTAATTAATCTAATTATTATGTAGTTTTTTTTAAAACGCTAATTATTATTATATAGTTAAATCATTGTTAAATCGAGACAAATAATTAATTATATAATTAATTAATATTAAGTATTAGTTAAGATTACATATTAAATTAGTTAATACTCATTAATTAATATTAATAATAATACGCATAGTAATGTTTGTTTTTTGTAGTTAAATCATATACTATGCTTAGTTAATAATTAGATGTAGTTAAAAATATTAATGTTATTAGGTAAATATTATTATACACTAGTAAAAAATAGTTCAATTGCTTCGCCTCAATTGTTGCGGTTAAATACATTTCGAAGCACATAACTATAAGTGCTGCGGTTATTTCAAATAACCGCAGCATTAAATCAGTACATATAATATTTTCCCGGGGAAGATTTAATGCTGCGGTTATTTGAAATAACCGCAGCACTTATAATCACAAGTGCTGCGGTTATTTCAAATAACCGCAACATTAAATCAGTACATATAATATTTTCCTGGTTAAGATTTAATGCCGCGGTTATTTGAAATAACCGTAGCACTTATAATCATAAGTGCTGCGGTTATTTCAAATAACCGCAACATTAAATCTTCCCCAGGAAAATATTATATGTACTTATTTAATGCTGCGGTTATTTCAAATAACCGCAGCATTAAATCAGTCATTTATTTCCCTGACTTCACTTTTCCAGGCCATTTCAAAAGACATGAAAATTTCCCCAGACACACAGTATTGAGCGTTCGGAAAAAAAACCCTACGAACTTCGTCTTCTCTAGCCCCATTACGCTACATCCTCCATTCCTTCTCTAGTCCTAACCCATTATACCCATTTGAACTTCGTCTTCTCTAGCCCCTTCGTCTTCTCTCTTTGAAAAAGCTTCGGGTCGCATTTGGATTTCTTCGAGGAAGTCGTGCCAAGCATTTGTCTTCTTCTTCGCGAGATTTGAGGTACGTATTTCCCTTCTTCTTCATGTTTGATAGTGGGATTCACTTTAGCTTTATGTTCTTCTTCTTCGCGAGTCATTGCATTGTTGAGGATGGTGGTTTGTATGTTGTTATGTGTTCTTTGACTGTTTAATAAATGATAAGGATTGCATATTTCGAAGAACACTAGAATCTGTCTGTCATGTTTACAAGTACTCTGTATGTCTTATTCCTCTCATTAACGAATCTATGTACTCGAAGTCAGGGATCCTTTTCAAAAAATCTCAATCACAAAAACGAATTATATCCCTATTTTTTATCATTAATATTTGAAGATTCAATGGGCACTCAAGAGGGGGGGGGGGGGGGGGGGGTGAATTGAGTGTTAAGTAATCGTTGGCAATTTTTTGCTTCTTTTCGGATTATGTGTAAGGAACCAGTTGTGCTGGTTCCCTTATGCAGCGAAATAAAACAAGGCAATAAAGAACACCACAAACTTAACGAGGTTCAGCCAACTCTGGCCTACGTCCTCCTACCCTATGTACTTTATTGATCTACTCCGAAAAATAAAGATACAATTCACTCTACTGTTTCCCTACTCCGGGAACCAGTAACCCCACACTCAACTCTGAATGTGCTTTGAACTTACCCTCGTAAGTTCCTAGTGTGTTTGAACTCACAAACACTCACCAAGTCTTCAACCCCTTTGTCAAAGACTGAATACAAGATCAAGATCTCTCTAATAATTTAACTCTCAAAAGTCAGATAGAGAAAAACATTAAAACACTATTATGCTCTTGTGTATCACTCAATAATTGAACTAGTGCTTTTAGCTCTCAAGGATCAAACTTTGTGAAAATTGCGTAAGAGCTATATTTTGATTATTCAGATCAAGATGTATTTATAGGTTAGTCGGCTAAACCCTCAAATCATACGTATAAGATATACATGCAATCCTCAAATCATGCATATAAGATATACATACGATTTTAGGATAAGTATTTATCCTAAATGATTTGATCATAAGATAAGATCATCTTAGGATAAGATACTTCCCGGTTTTTAGCTAACCAAAACCTCATCTTATCTTTTAGCTGCTTAAATATATCTGAAAACCATATATTTCGGAAAATATCCTTTTTTTTATAAAATCTTTGTAAAAACCGCAGCTTGAATAATCTGTTCAGTTAACCTGGTTCCCTGACCTGGTTCCCTGAACTGAATATGTTATGAAATTTGTTCCAATCCTTGTACCAAATTTCATAACGATATTTAATATACTAAAAGCACTTTATATACTCAATTATATAAGTTGTACTACGGAGCATTTACATGAAGATCCTAAATAACTCTTTGAGTGTAGTCTTTCTTCATGCATTCGTCAAGTCTTGAAAGCTTCCATGAATAAACTCAATTATTGACCGAGGACTTTCCTTTAAGGTTGATCAAAAGTCCTTTCAAGCTTCCAAACTTAGAAATCAACTTAGATGCATAACTCATTTATCATCTAGTTATTCCCTGTATAAAGACAAGTTAGTTCAACGGATATCTCATATAAGTAATAACTCATCTAGGGAAACAGTGTTCTATATTAGCTGGTTCCCCAACTGTATTGAACACTTTCAAAGACCTGTTTCCCTTAGCTGTTTGTCATCATTCAAAACTATCAATCCGAACCTAAGGGACTCAACAAATTCCCCCTTTTTGATGATGACAAACACTTGAAATTTCTGCACCTGTGAACATACTCAAAAACAAATAGTCAAAAACTTCAAGAATTCAAAACTCCATGGAACAAGTCAGTTAAGCCAACTGGTTCCCTAAACAGAAACAGAGAATAAAATAAAGTAGGTTAACAAACTCAACCATAAACTTGATCTAAACTAGTAAAGACTCTAAGCTTCAACTTCAACTATTTTCCCCCTTTTGGCATCATTAAAAAGATATGCAAAAGTAGCAACTTATGCATAAAGTAACGTGCTAAACCATCCAATTGCATCAACCATTATACAAATAAAGTGCTGCAAAAGAAGGTCAGAATAGTCAAGGTTAAGTCATGCCATCAACAGAAATCATAGTTTAGTACAGACCAACAAAAGTTAACGATAAGGCCCAAATCCATATCAAAACAAGTTCATGGATTAGGAGGAATAAAAACAGTCCAACAAAATCAGTTATTCAGAAAGTTATGATAAAGGTAGGCTAAATGAAAAAGAGGACAGATTCAATCATCATCATCATTTTCATCATCTCCTTCCTCTTCTTCAGTGGTAGCCTCCTCAGCTGTTTCTTCCTGGTTCTCCTCCTCTTCACTATCATCCTCCTGCTGATCTTCTTGCTGGTCCTCTTCAGTTTGTTTCTTCTCAATTCCAGAACTGCCAGCAATCTGTTTCTCTAATTTGATCATCCTCATAATAAATGAAGTGGACAGACCTTCAACCAAGTTCACTAACTTGCTGAGCTGATCCCCTACAGCATTTATCTTCTCTTCCTGACTCTCCAGCCTCTTAAGGATAACCTGCTGACCAGCTGGTTCCTCTACCTTCTGTTTCTTCTTGACTGGCTTAGGAGTCTCTACTGGTTCCTCCTCCCTAAACTTCAATACCCCAGCACTTATGATCAACCCCTTTTGCTTCAGAATACCTTTGGTAAACACCATTACAGGAGCAGTTGATCCACTAAGAGAAACATTATTCTCTTTAAGAAGCTTAGTTATGTAGGACCCATAAGGAAGAGAGTGGTGGGATGAATTGTAGCAATTCATCATGTGATTTATCATTAGAGAGGGAAGATTTATCTTAATCCTTTTCATCAACAAATAAATAAGCACCATTTCCATGATGCGCACAAAACCTCTACCTTGTGCTCGAGGGATAATCATCTTGTTGCACACAAAGTGAAGGACCAGCATCACTGGTTCCTTCAAGCCACCAGTTTTAAAAGTTCCAGCCTTCTTTGGAACTTTCCCTCCAAACACAAAATCATGCACTTCATCTGGACTGACCCCTATAAGTGTGGGCCATCCATCTCCAGAATACTCCTCAAACCCATCTCTGGGTATATTCAACAACCCAGCCAGACTTGCAACAGACACATTCACTTCAACATCATTCACAACTGAACTTAATGATCTATCCAGCATTTGTTTTAAATTAACATAAAACTTTCTAACACCATCAATATTAGCATCACAGACATCAAACAAAGGTATCCAACCCTGAAATTCTAATAGCTCTTTCACATTACTCAGAGCAGCTTCATCAAAATACCCAACTTCTGTTCTACACCCAGATACCACAACCCTAGAACTTAAATCAGTCATACCAACAGATGGAGATTCTACTGACATACCTCTTGCAGACTTCCGTGCTGTTCTCTTTCGCTTGGAACCAGCAGAGTCCATTGACTGGTCCTCTATTACTACTTCAGTAACCCTTTTCAGGGATGACCTGGTTACTCTGCTGCGCACCAAGGGTTCTGTATGCCCAATGATCTGTAGATCATCCTCCTCACTACGAACTTCCTCCTCTTCTTCTTCTCCAACAGTGTTGAAGGGTTCTTCAGTGTTTTTAGGCTGTTCCCCCTGAGATGAGACAGGTTCCTTGATGATGGAATCATCAGCCTCAGGGGTCTTGGGTACGGGAGCATTTTTGGGAGGTGGAGGTGAGGGAGATTTAGAAGATGGGGATAGAGTTGGTGATGGGTTCTTTGTGGTGGTAGGAGGTGAGTTGCTCGATGAAGTTGGAGCAGGGTTTGCTTCACTGATGGAAGCCTCCTTCAATTGAGTTGACTCACTTGCTTGAGTCTTCTCCTTTCTTTTCTTGGCTGGAGCCCTGGTTGATTTCCTACCCATTGTTGCTAGTGAGCTTCACAGATTTGAGGGAGATGGGAGCAAGTGAACAGTGATCAGGGCACCATTGTTGAACGGGAGAGAGATGAGTAGAGTGATGATGTGATGTGAGACTGTATCAAGGTGTTAATGTGTATTTATATCAATTGCTCAAATATAAGATTTTCAATAACTAGCCGGTTGAGAGAAAGAATTTTAGAATTTGAAAATTTCAAACTTGTAGTTATCTTTTTATGAAAGATTCAACCAACTGTAAATTAGGCAATTAGATATATTTGCCTTTTTGTAGGATAGGAATAACTGAAATAAGATAATTCTTTCCAAAAAGAAATTATCTTATAGTAATCTTCCGAAAATAAGATATTTTCGGATGACATATCAGAGCTGAACTGCTGTTTCCTCTTGCTGGTACCTGTACTGAACCAGTCATTCTATTTTCAGCATAATTCAAAATAACTTCTCCTGTTTCTATGCAACAACAATCCTCTTAGGGTTATTTACACAATATTTGCAAGTAAGCAGCATAGTTATATACATAATCGATACAAGAGCATACTTATTTTAACCAATCATTGAGGAAAATAATTGAAACCATCGCTTAAAGCCTAACTAGACCTAAAAGGACTCTTAACCTACAAAAAGACTCTCTACATAAAGGCTTTGTGAAGATATCAGCTATTTGATCTTCACTTTTACAGAACAATATCTCCACCAATCCTTTCTCCACATTGTCTCTTAGAAAATGATGTCTTATTTCAATGTGTTTGGTCTTGGAGTGTTGCACGGGGTTCTTTGAAATATTGATTGCACTAGTGTTATCACAAAAGATAGGAACACTTTTATATATAACACCAAAATCTTTCAGCTGGTTCCTTATCCAGAGTAGCTGGGAACAGCATGAAGCTGCAGCTATATATTCTGACTCTGCTATGGATAGGGCCACTGAATTTTGCTTCTTAGAACCCCATGATATAAGACAAGAGCCAAGAAAGTGTGCCATACCTGATGTGCTCTTTCTGTCAACTAGGAAACCAGCATAATCTGCATCTGTATATCTAATGAGATCGATGGTACTGCCTTTGGGGTACCACAAAAACAGATCTGCTGTTCCCACAAGATACCTGAGTATCCTTCTAACAGCCTTCAAATGAGACTCCTTTGGATTGCTTTGAAACCTAGCACACAAACCAACAGAAAACACAATGTCAGGTCTACTAGCTGTTAGGTAGAGTAGAGAACCAATCATTCCTCTATAAAGCGTAGCTTCAACATCTTTTCCTTTAGGATCAGCATCCAACTTTGTGGATGTGGGAACAGGTGTATCATAAGCTTTGCTGTTCTCCATGCCAAACTTTTTCAGCAGCTCTTTTAAGTACTTTTGTTGATGGATCATTATACCATCATTTGTTTGCTTAATCTGCAGACCTAGGAAGAATCCTAGTTCTCCCATCATACTCATTTCAAATTCACTCTGCATAAGATTTGCAAATTCATCACACAAGGTTTGATTAGTAGCACCGAATAAGATGTCATCAACATAGATTTGTACTACAATCAAGTGTTTCCCCTGGTTCTTATGAACAAGGTCTTGTCTATTGTTCCTCTCTTGTAGTCATTAGCCATCAAGAAATTGGACAGTCTTTCATACCAAGCCCTTGGAGCTTGTTTCAAGCCATATAATGCTTTATCCAATTTATATACATGTTGGGGAAACATTGCATCTTCAAAACCAGGTGACTGCTCCACATATACTTCTTCCTTCAAATAGCCATTAAGTAAGGCAGTCTTTACATCCATCTGAAACAGCTTAAAATTCATGTGAGCAGCATAAGCAATTAAAATCCTAATAGCCTCTAGTCTAGCTACTGGTGCAAACATCTCATCATAGTCAATTCCTTCTTGTTGATTGTACCCTTGCACCACTAGCCTTGCTTTGTTTCTGACTATAGTACCGAGGTCATCTAACTTGTTTCTAAAGACCCATCTAGTACCAATGACTGATCTTTCCTTTGGATGGGGAACCAGGTGCCAGACCTGGTTTTTCTGAAATTGATTTAATTCATCTTGCATAGCTAGTATCCAATCAGGATCAGTCAATGCCATTTTATAGTCAGTAGGCTCTATGTTAGACAGGAAAGAATAGAAAGCACAGAAATTTTGAAAAACACTTCTTCTCGTTTGAATCCCCTTATTTATATCACTAATTATTTGATCAGTGGGATGAGAGGCCTTATATCTAAAACCCTTGACATTAATGCTATTTTGTGCTTCCTCATTAGGTTGGGAACTAGCATGTTCATGAATCTCTTCTCTTTCTGAAGAGCCAGGAGAATTTACATTCATGCTGTTTCCTCTATCATTACTTACCTCAGGTTCAGGGGTAATACCTTCTTCTGTTCCCCCTGAGTTCATTACCTGTCTATTGTGTGTGGAACCATCAGGATTTGGTTCCCCTTCAGAATCCTCATTTTCTCCATTTTCTTCTCTAGGCACTTTATCATTATTATCTAGTGGAGTATCTGGTATGCCTAGTTCTGCTTGCACTTCTTCTGAGGGACCAGTATACTGGTTCCCCGTGAAATCCATCAAACCAATCACTTCATCAGGTTGTACCTGTGCAATCTCAGAAGACATGTTAAATTCATCAAAAATGACATGGACACTCTCCTCAACACAGAGAGTCCTCTTATTGAAGACTCTATATGCTTTGCTGCGAGAAGAATATCCAAGAAAGATTCCCTCATCACTTCTGGGATCAAATTTATCAAGCTGGTCCTTCCCATTATTATGCACATAACATTTACATCCAAAGACACGAAAGTATGTGATGTTGGGCTTTCGACCTTTAAGAAGTTCATAGGGAGTCTTATTTAACTTTGGTCTAATGAGACCTCTATTCAGTATATAGCAAGCAGTGTCAACAGCTTCACCCCAAAAACTCTTTGGGAGACCACTCTCAATGAGCATCGTCCTCGCCATCTCCTCAAGAGTTCTGTTCTTCCTTTCTACAACACCATTTTGTTGAGGTGTTCTAGGGGCTGAGAAGTTGTGATTAACTCCATGTTCCCTACAATAATCAATAAAGTTAGCATTATCAAATTCAGTACCATGGTCTGATCTTATCGAGACCAGCTTCTGGGTGAGCTGGTTCTCCACTTGTTTCACCAATGTTACCCATTCTTCAAACGTTTCATCCTTTGTGTGTAACATCATTACCCAAGTGTACCTGGAATAATCATCAACCATAACACAGACATATCTATGACTTCTTCGACTTTGTACTCTCATGGGACCACATAAGTCGATGTGTACAAGTTCGAAGGGTCTGCTAGTACTCAAAACAGTTTTAGGCTTAAAGGAGATTTTTACCTGTTTCCCCCTTACACATTCAGAACAAACTTTATCAACTTCGTACTTAATGTTAGGAAGACCTATCACTAAGTCACGTGCTTTAAGCTTGTTTAGAAGTGTTAGGCTAGCATGTCCAAACCTCTTATGCCAAATCCATTGATTATTTTCAGAAACAGCTCTCAAGCAAGTGGACTTATCTTGAGGGATCTTATCTAAGAAGGTGATGTAGACATCATGCTTCCTAGTTCCCTCACATAACAGTTCTCCTGTTTGTGAGTTAACTATGTGACATAGGTTGGCTTGAAACTCAACTCTATTTCCTTTGTCACATAATTGAGAAATACTCAAGAGATTATGTTGCAAGCCTTCAACATAATAGACATCATCTATTGTATTGGAAAGTGTCTTACCAACCTTACCTAAACCAGTGATAGTTCCCTTGCTGTTATCCCCAAAGGTGACACTTCCTCCATCAAAGGCCACTAGTGAAATGAATTGATCTTTATCCCCGGACATGTGTCTTGAGCAACCACTGTCCAAATACCAATAGGTATCTCCCTTCACTCTAGCCTATAAGATTGAATTAAACATTAGTTTTAGGAACCCAAGCATACTTGGGTCCCTTTTCAACAACATTAACATCATGTTTATCCTTTCTTCTCCATACATAAATTTGACTCTTGCTGTTCTTATTAGCACTATTTTTCTTAGCTGGACATTCATGTATCTTATGTCCATTCTTACCACAATGAAAACACACGTGCATTTCTTTAGTCATGACATACTTACCTTGCTGATATTCTGTGATCCAGGTGGTTTCTCTGGGAGACCAGTTAGTCCTGGTTCTCAGTCTAGTATAACCAAGACCAAATTTTCCTTTGTTTCCTCCTGATGAGGTCAGAAGGTTCAAGGTATTTTGCGTGTTCAGTAGCTTATCCAAATGTCTATGACTGTCATGCAATTCCCTTTCTTTTGTTTCAAGTGTTTTAACTAACAGCTCGTTTTTCTCTTTCAGAAGCTCAAAGTTACTTTCTAAAGTTGCAAGTTGTAAGTTAAGATCTAAAATCATAGGGTCATTAGACATGTCAATAACTACTGATTGCTTTTTATTTTTTAGTTGATTAAGTTCAGCATGTAATTTACAGATAGTGCTTTCATATTCATTTATCATACTGCTGACTTCAACGCTGGTTCCAGTGGAAAAACTAAGGGACTGAGCAGCTTTAAGTGAAGCGATTTCTCTGTGAGAATTTTCTAAGTTGAGGGTCAATGCTTTAAAAGCTTTCAGCAGAGATGTTCTATTACAAGAATTTGCTTTACTTATGACTGTAGAGAAATCAGGGATTTTACTAGTAGTTGATAAGTCTCTAGGGAACCAGGAGATCAGATCTTCTTCACCATCACTTGGATAGTCTAGTTCAGAAGATCTTGCCATTTCTAGTTCTACCTTGCACTTGTCCAAATCAATTTCTAGTTCAGCATTTTGATTTTTCAAGTTATGGCAAACCATTTCTAGGTGATCACAACTAGCAATAGCAATTTCACATTCATTTCGTTTTTCTTTTAGTTCTCTTTTGCCAGTTATATAAGTTTCACCTAATTTATAACATTCATCTAATAAAGAATCTATGCAAGCAAGCATATTTTCTCTATCATATTCATGCATATCTACTCTAATTTGTTCAAGGTTTACCTTATGTCTTTGTAGTACATCCTTCTTAGCCATTAAGCATTTCTTGAATGTACTGGTTCCCCCTCTGGTTCCCTGACCAGTGCTGTTCTCCTTGATGTTTGTGAAAGCGGTTAGACAAACCTCAGAATCAGTTGTATTTTCTTCTTCATCAGATCCTGAGTCAGATTCTCCCCACATGGATGCTATCATGGCATTCTTGAAAGCTCTCTTATCTCCAGATTGAGATTGTTTGTCTTTCCATTTTGGACAATCACGAATGATGTGTCCTTTCTCACCACACTTGAAGATGAAGATGAGTTAGATTTTTTAGTGTTTTTGAAATTCCTACCTTTGAAATTCCTCTTTTGATCACGAAGAGATCTTTCAAATCTTTTTGCAATCAGGCTGATCTCATCTTCTTCTTCCTCTACTGTTCCCTTTAGTGCCATGCCTCTGGCTGGTTCCTTCTCAGACTTAGAGTCAATCAGCATCTCATGAGTCATAAGGGAACCAATCAGCTGTTCCAAGGACAGGGTAGATAGATCCTTTGCTTCGTACACTGCTGTTACCTTAGCTGTCCATGTATCTGTTAAACTACGCAAAATTTTTCTCACCAGATCCTCATCAGAAAACATTTTACCAAGTGATCTAAGATCATTAACAATAGTCATAAACCTACGAAAGCAATCATTGATTTTTTCATTTTTATTCATTGCAAACAATTCGTATTTAGACATGATTAAATCAATTTTAGAACGTTTTACCTCACTGGTTCCCTCAAACGCAAGTTCAAGGGTGTCCCATATCTCCTTAGCACTACTGCAACCAGAGATCCGATTTGTTTCATTCTCACCTATTGCTTGTTGTAGGATTGACATTGCCTTAGCATTTTTCTCCAGCAACTTGTAATCAGCAGTGACCAATTCGCCATCCTTCTTGGGAACCTGTTTCCCATCAGCTTCTGTCTTGAGAATGATATTAGGACCATTTTTAACTACAAGCCAGCATTCATAATCAATACCCATGATCACATTCTGGATCCTATTCTTCCACCAGGCATAATTATTTCCATTAAACTTTGGTGTCTTGTTGTCATGACCGATTGCACTTAATTCTTGAGTACTCATTCTTAACTCCTCTAGATGTTACTCTTTCGAGAAGCTTAGGCTCTGATACCAATTGAAGATTCAATGGGCACTCAAGAGGGGGGGGGGTGAATTGAGTGTTAAGTAATCGTTGGCAATTTTTTGCTTCTTTTCGGATTATGTGTAAGGAACCAGTTGTGCTGGTTCCCTTATGCAGCGGAATAAAACAAGGCAATAAAGAACACCACAAACTTAACGAGGTTCAGCCAACTCTGGCCTACGTCCTCCTACCCTATGTACTTTATTGATCTACTCCGAAAAATAAAGATACAATTCACTCTACTGTTTCCCTACTCCGGGAACCAGTAACCCCACACTCAACTCTGAATGTGCTTTGAACTTACCCTCGTAAGTTCCTAGTGTGTTTGAACTCACAAACACTCACCAAGTCTTCAACCCCTTTGTCAAAGACTGAATACAAGATCAAGATCTCTCTAATAATTTAACTCTCAAAAGTCAGATAGAGAAAAACATTAAAACACTATTATGCTCTTGTGTATCACTCAATAATTGAACTAGTGCTTTTAGCTCTCAAGGATCAAACTTTGTGAAAATTGCGTAAGAGCTATATTTTGATTATTCAGATCAAGATGTATTTATAGGTTAGTCGGCTAAACCCTCAAATCATACGTATAAGATATACATGCAATCCTCAAATCATGCATATAAGATATACATACGATTTTAGGATAAGTATTTATCCTAAATGATTTGATCATAAGATAAGATCATCTTAGGATAAGATACTTCCCGGTTTTTAGCTAACCAAAACCTCATCTTATCTTTTAGCTGCTTAAATATATCTGAAAACCATATATTTCGGAAAATATCCTTTTTTTATAAAATCTTTGTAAAAACCGCAGCTTGAATAATCTGTTCAGTTAACCTGGTTCCCTGACCTGGTTCCCTGAACTGAATATGTTATGAAATTTGTTCCAATCCTTGTACCAAATTTCATAACGATATTTAATATACTAAAAGCACTTTATATACTCAATTATATAAGTTGTACTACGGAGCATTTACATGAAGATCCTAAATAACTCTTTGAGTGTAGTCTTTCTTCATGCATTCGTCAAGTCTTGAAAGCTTCCATGAATAAACTCAATTGTTGACCGAGGACTTTCCTTTAAGGTTGATCAAAAGTCCTTTCAAGCTTCCAAACTTAGAAATCAACTTAGATGCATAACTCATTTATCATCTAGTTATTCCCTGTATAAAGACAAGTTAGTTCAACGGATATCTCATATAAGTAATAACTCATCTAGGGAAACAGTGTTCTATATTAGCTGGTTCCCCAACTGTATTGAACACTTTCAAAGACCTGTTTCCCTTAACTGTTTGTCATCATTCAAAACTATCAATCCGAACCTAAGGGACTCAACAATATTATTTGTTCAATTCATTGAGTTGTTATTTATGGCATGCATGCAGATTAAATTATTAGGGGGCTGACATAATATGAAGACAAACTCTTCTGTTTTTATTTTTTGATGGCAGTAGAGAAGACAAGATTAGCCTGTTGTTTAATTGCTATATACAACTATGAACTACTAAGAATGCAACGTTATTATGTCCAAAAAATAGCACTAGCATCTTAACACACGAAGATATCATCACGAAATTTTATATTTTTCTATGTATTTATAGATATATTTTTTTTAATCAATGGGAGGCTAGGTAGCCTAGAAATGAAAAGAAACAAAAACAAAATACAAAAGCATATCAGCTAGCTCGGATAAATGAAAGGGAATGATACTCCCCTCACATCTTACTCTAAAATTCTCATACGACCTTATGTTACATTATACATTTTAAAAACTATACAAACAACAAATGTGATAAAAAATAAACGGAGAGAGTAATTGCTTAGTAAATTCATCTCATACAAAACTCATTGCATTCATTCTAGTATACTCCTTACTGGTCACATATACTAGTTTCAATATCATCTAATTTGTAAAAAATTTCTTTAAGACTCTGTTTGGTTTGATGAAAATAAGATTTCTTTTCATTGATTTATATGAAAATCTATATATAAAAAGGAAAATGAAAAGGGAAAGAAAATAATATAAAAAAGAAAATAAAGTTAAAAATATGAATACTCATCACAATTTTGGACTGAAATTGATTTGTCAATTGACCTCATAATGATTTGTATGTGCTCCGTATAGCCCCCAGTAAGTGAAAGTGTTTAAGAGTGATAGTAGTCTTTAAAAGTGTAATTACTTTGGAGATTAAATCATATGAAAGGGTTTGGAGATTAAATCTTGTGCTCCGCCCTGGTAATGGAGGGACTATGATCCTCTCCTTATGTAAAGCTAATGGAAGAAACTATTTAAGCCATTAAGGGTTCTCTCGGTGTACAATTAATTTCCTTTTCTCTCCAGGACTTCTTTTAATATATATACTACCAACTCAAGTTTTTTTGTTTATTTCTTTGAAGTTCAAAATGGATCGAGATTGGATGTATGGTAACCGAACCTCAATGGAATACATACAAGGGGTTGAGGAGTTTGCTAGGATTGCACTTAGACATCAATTATACAATTATTCGAAGATATTATTGTGTCCGTGTTGTGACTGTAACAACTCTAGGGGTTATCGTGACATTAATGAAATCAAAGATCATCTAATTCGTCGAGGTTTCAGAGCGGATTATAGGACTTGGAATTGGCATGGTGAAATATTAGAGTTCAGGTCAAGCGCTAGTAAGTTTCCTAGTAGTGAGAAGCAACCTCGCAATGAAGATGGGTTGAATGTTAATGAAGTATATGATGATGTTAGAGATCAAGATAGAGTGGAAGAGGATAGAATAGACGAGATGATGCATGATGCTGAGGATGATTTCACCGATCGTCCCCATATTTTCGATGAAATCCTTAGAGCTGCAGAGAAGCCTTTGTATCCTTCTTGTACTTTACACACTAAATTGAGCGTTGTCATGAAGCTCTTCAACTTAAAGGCACACCACAATTGGACTGACAAGAGTTTCACACACTTGTTAGAAGTTATATCGGGTATGCTCCATGAGGGCAATGAATTGCCACTTTCTACCTACGAGGCCAAGAAAGTCTTGTGTCCTATGGGAATGGATTATGTGAAGATCCATGCATGTCGAAATGATTGTGTTCTATATCGAAATGAGTATGAGGATCTAGATGAATGCTCATTATGTGGAGTTTCCCGTTACAAAAAGAAGGTCAATGAGCTCGATTTGAGAAAGAAGAGGATACCGGCCAAAGTTCTATGGTATCTTCGCATTATACCGAGGTTTAAGAGACTGTACTTAGATGAGAGTAATGTGAAATTGTTGCGGTGGTATGCTAAAGGGATGAAGAAAGATGGGTTGTTACGGCATCCTGCTGATTCTCCTCAATGGAGAAACATTGATACGATGTACAAGAGTTTCGGGGGGGGGGGGGGGGGGGGGGGGGAATCAGAATCTTAGGCTAGGTCTTTGCACCGATGGAATGAATCCGTTTGGGACCTTGAGAACTTAGTACAGCACTTGGCCCGTTCTTCTCACTATTTACAATTTGCCACCTTGGTTATGCATGAAACGCAAGTACATCATGTTATCGCTTCTTATATATGGACCTAAACAACCTGGTAATGACATAGATGTCTATCTTGCTCCTCTTATCAATGACTTGAGATTGTTGTGGGAGGAAGGTGTCCAGGTTTTCGATGCTTACTCAAAATCGAATTTCACTATACGTGCCTTGATCTTCTGCACAATCAATGATTTCCCAGCTTATGGAAATCTTTCTGGTTATGCTGTGAAAGGGAAGATCGCATACCCGATATGTGAAGAAGATATAGAAGTTATTCATCTACAGAATTGTGGGAAGCATGTTTACATGAGTTTCCATAAGTATCTTCCAGAAGAAAAAGGAAAGCTTTTAATGGTTCCATAGATTTTCGCGAAGCTTGTCTCCCTTTACGTGTGAGTGAGGTATATGATCGGGTTAAGGGCATTGAAACTGTGTTCGGAAAGAACTCTAAAAATAGATTAGCCGGTGGTTATAAGAAGAGGTATGTGTTCTGGAGTCTTCCTTATTAGCGCCATTTGGAGATACGACATTGCCTTGATGTCATGCACATTGAGAAGAATATTTGTGATGCGATTGTTGGTACTCTCTTGAATATGCCTGGTAAAACCAAGGATGGGGTTAAAGTTAGGAAAGATATGGCTACTATGGAGCGAACTGAATTGGCTCCTCAAGAACATGGTAAACGATGGTATCTTCCTCCTGCTTGGTTCACACTTTCAAAGAAGGAGAAGATCAGCTTCTGCGAGTCTTTGCATGGACTTAAAGTTCCATCTGGGTTTTCTTCGAATTTTGCGAAACTTGTTTCAATGACTGATATGAAGGTAGTAGGTATGAAATCCCATGATTGTCATGTTTTAATACAACATTTTCTTCCCATTGCTATTCAAGGGATATTGCCTCCACAAGTGAGGTACACAATTACAAGGCTGTGCATCTTCTTCAACGCTATTTTAAGCAAGATAATCAATCCAACGATATTATATGACTTGCAAGCTGATGTGGTTGAGACCATGTGTCGATTTGAAATGTATTTTCCATCTTCTTTCTTCGACATCATGCCTCACTTGGTCATCCATTTGGTTTGTGAGATTAAGCTATGTGGTCCAATTTGGGGGAGGTATATGTATCCATTTGAGAGAGAGATGGGTGTCTTGAAGAGCAGAGTCATGAATCCAACCAAACCAGAGGCAAGTATAGTACAGAGAATAGTTGCTGAAGAAGTTGCATCATGGATTGCATATTATCTTGCCCGATCGCATGATATTGGGGTACCAATATCAAGACATGCAGGGAGGCTTGAGGGTCATGGCACTATTGGTCGGAAAAGAATTACTCTCAGTTATGATTTGAAATATAAGGCCGAATTATTTCTTTTGTAAAACCTGAGTAAAGTCCATCCATATGTAGACGAGCACATGAATACTCTGAGGAGTCAATATCCCTCTAAAAGGGACTTGCAGCTGGTAAAAGTCCATAATGCTACATTTGTTGAATGGTTCGGAGGAAGGATCATGGATCAGTTATCTGCTTCACCTAACGATGTTATGATACATTAAAGTGGTTGGCATATGGTGCTAAAGTTCAAGTTATGTCGTATGAGGGATACGACATCAACGGTTATTCATTTTACTCAAAGCGCCAGGATGAGAAGTCAACTACTCAGAATAGTGGTGTAATGGTCGTTGGCATGTCTCCTGAATTTTCTAGTTCAAAGGATCGAACATTAATAGACAAACGGGGTTCATACTATAGGGTTATTGTTGATATTTTTGAACTTGACTACGTCAATTTCAGTATTCCTCTTTTCTACTGTAATTGGGTTGATAATAACCGCGGAGTAAAGAAGGACGAACAAGGGTAACCCTAGTGAATCCCAATCGTCTAGGACATCATGCCGATCCATTCATATTAGCGTCATAGGCGAGCAAGTTTTTTACATGGTCGATCCTGTCGTTCGCAATTGGTCAGTTGTTATTATAGGGGAAGAGACGGATTATTGGCATTGGAGATGTTGTTGATGAAGATGAATACGATGAATAGTTTGATGAAACCCCGCCATCCACATGGAATATCCCGAAATTAGTTGTTGATGATGTATACGATATTCTAAAGCGTAATGACCATGATGAAGGATTCTACGTAGCTAGGGAGTCTGAATAGTAATGAACTACCAAATTATCCAATAATAAGGTATTACAAAGAAAATAGATATGAGTTTATTGCATATAGTTATATGATTCTTTAATGTTATTTTTTAAACAATATATTTTTCATATAGATGTGTACTACTTAATTCAATTAAATTGACTGACCTATTTATTTTATATTTGCAGATTCACAGACATGGAAGAATACAGAGGACCCCATCCATCTTCTGCTGCGGACACCCAGCAGATGAAGAAGAAGAGAGTGGGGAGAGGTCCCTCAAAAGGGATCAATTCCATTCCTGGTGTCCAGAGAGTTCTTGAGTGGGACGCACTCGGACGCCCTTGTGGGACACACTACAAGGCATATAAATGCCATTTGGGGGAGATTAGTCGGTCGAAAGTATCGATCTTGATACCGAAAGGTGTGAAGGATATGCTTTGGGAGGATGCAAAGGTATTTAATGTACTTAATTACGTTACTTAAATTCAAATCTAATTGTGCTATTTTTTGTTAGGCTAATTGTGTTCTTTTGTGTTTCTACATAATACAGAAAGAGTTCCAGATCGAGGATGACCCTCGAAAGACTTCAAGGCCAAGCTCGTGAGCGGCTGGATCTCTTGTACAAGGAATAAGGAGGGCTAGACCAGGGAGCGACCTTAGGAGCTCTACAACTTCATTTCGGAGGAAGACTGAAACTCTTTTGTGAAGATGCATTCTACAAAAGAGTTTAGGGTAAGAATTTCTTTGAATATCGTTTGATATTAATTATATATATTACTTAATTTCTTGGTTATTTTCTTATATGCAATAACTTGTATCTTATAAACAGCAAAGAAGCGAGAAGGCAAAGAGGAGTGTGGCCCAGAACTTGTATCCTCATCATATGAGTCAACACTCATATGCTGAGATGAGTGAAATATGGAGGCAAAAGGGCTTCATTCCTGCGGTATCGTCGTCGTCGTCCAGTTGTTCATTAAAACATTATTCTATTCGTCTTTTTATATTTTCTGAATTGTATTAACTTTTATTTTGATATAACAGGATGAATGGAGATGGAGAGAGGAATCAGGAGAGTTTGTCTCCCAGCCACGGGACGACATTCTGTCCCGTGCCCTCGGCAAAAAAGACCAGCCAAGTCGGGTGGTCGGTTACGGAATCGGCGTTGGCCAGAAGACTGTGTACGAGGCTGACAAGAGGAGCTCGGTACTGATGAAGAGGATGGAGGACGTCGAAGCTCGAATCGATAACACCGTGACACAAGCTGTGAAAGAGGCTGAGATCCGGGTTCGAGCTCAGACGATCAAGGAGATGGAGGAGAAGATGGATTCCATGCTCCAAGAGAAGTTTAGGATGTTCACTGCGCAATTCGGTATGCCGCATCCACCACCGCAGGAACTGGAGCGTAACAGGCCTGGCCCTCCAGTCTTTCCATCCTCCAACGGCTCGGGGGTTAGAGATCCTTTTTAGGATCTGCAGGTTTGTTTCCTTAGGTTTTACAAACTACTAATTGCATTTCAAATTCCTCTAATTTACCTGAATGAGAAAAATTGACATCTTTGTCTCTTTTGTTGCAGGAGCAAGTTTCGTGTCAGTTGATGCATATAGTGAACGACAATGAAGCAATCATTGTTGCTTTAGGAACCATTCATCCAGCTTTGACACGAGACCACCATGTTGACATCCTTCCTAGTCATGTGAAGGTCAGCGTCGACGACTATGACCAGGTCTATAAGGATATCCCTGCCCCTTCTGCCTTCATCAAAAGGCTCGAGCAAGCCCACGGGACCTTCACACAGTGGCTAAAGCATCTAGTTCGGCTCCTGACGTATGAGGTAAATGCATTCCGCCTAACTTTATGAATTTGTATTCTACTAATGTTGGTATTAAGTTTTGAATTTGTTTGAATCAGCAAAGAGGTACGGGTCGAAAGGACGCAGCTGAAGGTGTTGCCAGCGGTCCTAGCGGTCTAGAGACGACTGAGTCCGTGAGGAAGGATGTTGCCCAGACCAATCTCACTAAGTTGGCCTTGAGTCATCTTGGTGACAATTGTCGTCAAATGAAGGCCCAGTTGTCGAGGCTTCTGCCAGATAGCATCGTCTCCTTTTGTTGTGGGAAGACGATATTCGGGTACCCCGAGGATCAGGATATCGTGATCGTAGCAGAGGACGTCACTCAACTTCTCACAGGAGACAAGATGAATGGATCTATGCTTCAAGTCTTCATGATGTAAGTTACCTGACTATTGAATGTAATTCCTAATTTAATATGTTTTATCTATTTGTTAATGTTGCTTAATGGGTGTTGTTTCAATTAATTACAGGGCCTGTTATGAGTTGGTCCAAGAAGAAGGACTAGGATCCTTTGGTTTCATGTGCCCATCTAGGGTCTCGGCTACCATGATCGGTAATGACCAAGGTTTCTTCACTTCTTACATAGTATCTTTTATGGCCAATCATCGTAGGAAGCGTTTCATCTTTTGCCCGTACCATGAAAGGTATGATCTTCTTATGCAGTATCCTCTTGCTTGTATGTTCGTATTTTAACCATTTATCAATCATGTTGTAGGCGTCATTGGATACTCCTTGTTCTGTCCTTAGAAAAAAGGACAGTATACGTTTTCGATCCTCTTCAACGAAAACGTAATTTAGCGATTAAGGAAGTGCTAAATTCGTAAGTTTTTGGTAACTACAGTTTTTTCTTCACTGACAAGAGTAACAGACTAAAGTTTAGTTATTGACATATATTGTTTTTCCTAATCTAGTGCCTTTAAGAGCTTTAAAGTTCAGTCCGGCCTCCGTAACGGATTGAAGTTGAATTGGATTCCGACTTAGGTAACCTTATTTTCAATTTATTTCGTTGCCTTAGAATTGTATTAGATCTGTTTGGTTTACATTGTACTTGGTTTCCAAATGCAGTGTCCTCAGCAGATTGGAAGCACCGAGTGTGGCTACTTTATTATGCGTTTCTTGTTTGAAATCCTCCACAACCATGCTACTTGTGAGGATCTTTCAATGGTACGTATTCATAGCTCCGTAATTTATTTTTGAGATAGAGTATATAGATATATGGGAATTGTTTTGAGATCTACTCATGTATGGGAATTGTATGTGTTGTGAACACAATGGATTTGTGAATTGTATTTAGAATACACAATTGTGTTGTGAACACACAATATGTTTGTGAATTGTATTGTGAATTGTGGTTAGAATACACAATTGTGTTGTGAACACACAATTGTGTTGTGAATTTTGGATGGATGGTGTTGGATTGTAATTATTGTGGAAACAGGTACTATTAAAAAATGGGAAAAGGTCGAATTACAAAGGAAACTCTGCCGAAATTTACGATTGAAATTATGTCTCCTGTTTTGTAGATATACTAAACCTATCATTTCTTACCCTTTCAGGCGATTCAAAGAACAACGCCATACTCACCTCAAGAGCTGATGGAGATTAAGGAATTATGGGCAGAATACTTCATTGGGGCCGGACAATATGTGTAGGTAGAGCTAGCTTCTTCTTCGATTTTGTTATTATTAAAACACATTAGACTAGAAGGTAGTAGGAATTCCTTGTATTCATTAGATTAAACATTCTTTTGTATATATATAATTCTTTTTGTATGTATTATTAAAACACATTGGGTTAATTAACTCATTGGCATATTGGCATAAACACAAAATAATTAAATCCATTGGCCTTAACACACATCAGCAATTGGCACTCATCAGCTCCCTACTTGATAGAAATGGTGGTAAAGCAGGGAAAGAAAAAAAAAACGGTATTATTTGCTGCGGTTATTACAAAAAACCGCAACACATATTGTTTATTTGCTGCGGTTATTACTAAAAACCGCAGCACATAATATTTATTTGTTGCGGTTAGTACAAAAAACCACAGCACTTATTGATCAGTATTCTTAGTTTTCAATGATTTAATGTTGCGGTTATTTATGAAAACCACAACAAATAATAGGTATAAATATTGCGGTTATTAAAGAAAACCGCAGCAAATAAGTATTAAAAAAATTCATTTTTTTTAGTTTTTAAGAATTAATGTTGCGGTTATTAATTAAAAACCGCAGCAAATAAGGTTAATTAATGATGTGGTTATTGTAAAAAACCACAACAAATAATATTATAAGTGTTGCGTCAAAAAACTGTAGCATTTGTTGGTTTTCCATGTGCTTCGGCTATATGTGCTTCGGTATAATAACCACAACAAATAAGGTTAAATAACCGCAGCAAATAGACAGTTTTCCTACTAGTGATAGTTAATAATTACAATTCATTTTTTATACAAAGTAATACATATTGGTTAATAATAATATAAGATTTATACTAGTTAATATTACATGTTAAGTATACTAATGTACAAAACACTGAAACTAAGAGTAAAATTGAAATGAAGTAAAAACTCAGAAAGAGAAATAAAAATAAACTTATATTGAGTAGTGAAAGTGAAAGTGAAAATATATGTAAAGTATTTATATACAAAATAAGGAAAAATTCGATAATTCATGTATAAAATACAGGCGATAGCTGGAGATTTCAGGGCGATATTTAACAAATTCCAAGATTATGGGATTTTGTTAGGAAAACCGCTCTCTACTCAGACGCTGCCAAAATGCCAATGGACCATTTTGTTTTTTTTCAAGGTTTACACTTTATAGAGGGCATAAGGCCTATTCAAGAAAAGGAGGTAATGGACGATTTTTATAAACTATACCTTCCTTCTCTCCCCAATTTTTATTTTGAGTTATTTACAATAATTACCCATTTTCGATAAAGATTTTTCATTTAGGGTTATCTCTCTAAAGATTTTCCATTTTTTTAAAAAAAGTTGCTTTTTGTACTCGAGGGTAATTTAAAAAGCAACCCTTCAATGGTTGTGCATAGATATTTATATTTATAAGATCATCTCCTATAGTAATTGTTATGGGGTTTCAATTATCTTTTCAATTATAAATAAATTAGATGTTGGATGTTATCAAATGTGGTAAAGTATTTCAAAATGTATGGAGAGTTGTAGGAACAAATCAAGTACTCGTAACTAGAGTATCCCGAGAATTTTAACAATTAAAATAGTTGTCGAGTTCACATCTACTAGGGCTCTATTCAATTCACATTAAAATTATAACTAATCAATTTTAATACATATAAGTCCCGTTCTAATTAGTTTTACTCATTAAAAGTTAATAGTCTCATCATTTAAAAAAAATCAATTAATTAGTAAAAATCAATTCCAAACATTAAAGACAATTTTACTCAATAAAAACAACTCCAGTTCAGTAAAAAAATTTGTGAATTGAATAAGGGCTACGACACATAGAACTTAAGTTATTATGGTTATGCTTTTTCAAATATTATTTTTTTTATTCCTAAAGTTGAAATTTTATTTTAAAAAAACCAAAGCCAAGGCCTAACATCACCGTCACAATACTAGTCATCATAGGGAACCACAACGGCACAACCACTCCATGCCCGTGAAATAACCAGAGTGGCCTTACAGAGTAGAACCGATAATAGGGCTGAAAAGTTTACGAGCAATGAGTTATTGTTCATGCACATAATAGCAGTGCACAAAAGGAGTAAGGGTTGCTCCATCTTGATCAGAATCGATTGCGTTAGGCGGTCCAAAACTGCTCGAAAAAAGCATTTCAGAATTACAGCACAAAAACTAGTGCTACTGTCTACAAAGTTTCGATACTTGATGCCCACAGCACAGTCAAAACTCAAATAGAAACAAGGGATAAGATATAATTCTTATTACATTAAAAAATATTTGAATCTTTCATACAATCTCATTGTGGTGACAACAAAATTAAACTTGTCACTGCACGGGATGGAATCTCAATCCAATCCAATCCAACCCAATCCAATCCAATTCAAAACGAAATTATTTTGAAAAAGCTTTTTGTTTCAAGCACATGACCCCACCTCTTTTGCTGCAATCATGCAACTTCATTAGAAACGTTGAGAGTGGCAAATGAGTCATACCAACTCAAGGGGCAGCACGTGCTTTTCGTATTGTCCGATTTCTATTTTGCCACTGCTTGCAAACTAAAATTATCTCCATCATTCCATTAGTAATGAACAATTATTGTTTTGCTTCATCGCATACCTCCACAACGAAACTGCAACAAGCTTATTATAGGACAATGCAATCGGTAGAAGATCCGGCAGGCATTTAAAAGGACAATAGAAGTAGGATGGCAATAGGTTTAGGACCCGATCCAAATCCGGTTAAAACCAACTCATTTTTAGGATTTGGGTCTAATTTTTTTAAACCCATTAGATACGGTTCATCTATGAGTCTAAATGTTTTTAAATCGAAATAGGTTATGGTTATAAAAGTCCTTAAATCGAATCTGGTTATTGGTATAAATGTCTTTAAATCATATCTAGTTATGGGTCTAAAAAATTTAGACTCAAATCCAAATCATTGATCTACACACATAATTAAAAAAATAAAAACTAAAACCTAACCTCTAATTTAGAAGTACAATACTTAAAAGTCCACTCAGCCCGACATTTGATTTTTATAACTTTTAAGTTGTAAACTTCTAATTTTTGATATTAAAACTAGGATAAAACGAATTCCTTGTTGAGTTGTAATTAGGGGTGCTTATCTAGTTGAGCTACTCCTGAGCAACTCGAGCTCGACTCGGTCAAAACTCAGTCAAAACTCGACTTGAGTGGACACGATTTGAACTCGAACTCGACTCGATAAGATAACGAGCCGAGTTGAGCAAAGTCCAACTCGAGTCGAAGAGCTCGTGAGAAGCTCGAATCAAGATCGTTATAAGCTCGATTCGAAAAGCTCGTTAAAAGCTTGGCTCGAAAGCTCGTGAGGCTCAATTTGAAAGTTCATTAGAAACTCGACTCGAAAAGCTCGTGAGAAGCTCGACTCGAAAGCTCTTTAGAAGCTCGACTCAAAAGCTCGTTTGAAGCTCGACTCGAACCTCGTTTGAAGCTCAACTCGAAAGCTAGTTAGATGCTTGACTCAAAAGCTCATGTGAAGCTCGGTTCTTTAATATTTAGTGCATTCATAAAATAATATATTTTTGATTAATTTTATATTTAAAATAAAAAAGGTCATAAATCACTACAGGTCGGTTCTATAAGATGTTGTCTCGAGTTATAGTTTATTTCGGTAAGTTGGGTAGGGTCAATTTTTGACAGCATAATTTTCAGCCAAGCGTCATGTCATGATGCCACATATGATCTAATTAAGAAATTTATGACACATGAAACCATTTTAAAAAAATTAGAGTTATATTATTCATATATATCTAAGTTTCTAACCTTATAATTTTAAAAAAAACATACATATGATATGTCATATACCGTGATGAATCTAAAGTACTACTAAATAAAGTTAAAAAAAATATATGATAATTGATGATCAATAGGGGTGTTAGTTCGGGTTTTCGTTACGGGTTTGATTTGGTACTAACGGATTCGGTACTATCAGGTCTAGTTGAAACAGGTTTTTAATTATTTTTGGATCAGTTTGATTTTGGGTTAATAATCGAATCGGGTTCAAATAGTTATTTACTTAATCAGTTTGGTTCGAATTCAGTTTGGGTTTGACCAGGTTAAGACGGTTTATTTTGCGTTTGGCTTGACTTTGGGCTGAGTCCAATTTAGACGGGTTAAGATAGTTTATTCCGGGCCATTTCGAGACAATTTGTTTTGATTCATGATTATTTTACAATTATGTTGTAAATTGCATTTTACAAGTTAGTTTAAATTCATGCTTATTTAGTTTTCATTATGCACTTGTCAATAATTTGACAATAAACAGTATTGTTAAGATCAATAATTTGACAATAAACAATGTTGTTAAGATCTTGTCATTAATTTGACAATAAACAAAGTTGTTAAGATCATGAATTTATTTTGATATGACAAGCTTGGCAAGATCTGATCGAATTGTAAAATCGTGCTATCATACATAGTAACGTTTTTACACTTATAACTCTCAACCTTTATCAACAATATTCCTAATTTTTTTTATTGTTTTGTAGAAAAAAATATAATTTATAATACTATAAATTGTTAAATTCCTGATTATTTAGTTTTCATTATGCACTTGTCAATAATTTGACGATAAACAGTGTTGCTAAGATCATGATTTTATTTTGATATGACAGACTTGGCAAGATCTGATCGAATCATAGAATTGTGCTATCGTACATAATAACATTTTTACTCTTATCACTCTCAACCTTTATCAACTATAATCCTAATTTTTTTTTATTATTTCGTAGAAAAAAAGAATAATTTATAATACTATAAATTGTTAAAAAATCATAATAATCAACTTATTGAACATTGGAAGGCAAAGCATTACAAATCCCACTATCCGAAGAAACTATTGAACATTGGAAGGGAACTTGTGCCTATATTGACATCTTTTATAGTTAGTAGCTACTAGTCATTTTTGACGTGAAGAGCTAACCACTTTCTCGCCCAACTCATGAAGAGTTTAAAATTCGCGACTTTTAGAAAACATAAGGTGATTAAATATTTTCTAAGAAGAGTGAAACATTCATATAATAATTTACAAATTTTTATAAAGGTAATATTTTAAAAATGTGAAAACATAAGGTGATTGTTATTAAAAAAAATCTTTATTAATACAAGTCAAACACGTAAAAAAACATATTTGAAAATCAAACACATATTTGAAAGTTAATACTGAGCCAAACTTTACTAAGGTACAGTTAATATTTATTTTGGTCAATGTTTATCGAAACTTTACTACAACAACATACATGGAGCAATGTCCCAAAACATAAGGTATGGGTGGAGTAATATTTAACTTTTAGAAAATATTGCCAAAAAAAATTTAAATGGAAACCCTAAATTCCTAATGTGCAGTCGTCCTCCTCTCTCTTCCTCTTCTCCTCCCTTTCCCTTTTCCTTAACTTGTTTAGTTTAAGAAAGCCACACATTTGATATTTACACTATGAAATATCACTGATTGGAAGTTATTAAGTTATTATCACTCAAATATGCATTTCAATACTACATATCACTCAAATATCCCACAATTGACTGATATTTGCTTGCAAGTCAATTTCCCTCTTGTTTATTACTCAAATTTCATTACTACACATCAATCATTATAAATCACAAACTATATACAGTATCATTATACTAAAAAGAGTATGGTATATCTGTTTACAAAACTAACTCAACTAGGTACATAACTACTAACATAATAAAACCACCATAATTCTAACAAAAAACCATAAACCCTAACTAAACATGAATATCCGTTTAATCCTACCAAACAACTCTAACAAACTATACAATTCACTAAGATCAAAGTTTTAATTCACTCAATTACTTAAAATTAGGCAAAATTAAACAACTCACTAAAAGTTGCCGGAGTTCATCCACACCAAGCCGGCAGAATTCGTCCACACCAAGTTGCCGAAAATTCGCCGGAGTCCAAACCTAATGAGCATGAAAATTATATAAACCTTAACTAAACTTAAATATCCATATAATCCTACCAACAACAACTCTACCAAGCAATAAACTCAACAAACTAAATAATTAACTCAGATAAAAGTACTAATTAAAAAAACTCACTCAACTTCGCCGGGATTCGTCCACACCAAACCGCCACCGGAATTCGCCCACCCACCAAGCCACCGGAATTCGTCCACCCACCAAGCCGTCGTTGGATTCCGAGAGTGAGAGCAAGATTGGGAGGGGAAAGCAAGATCGAGAGAGGAAGAGTGAGAGAGTGAAAGTGAGAATCGAATTGGGGAAAATGGTGTTAAAGTTGGGTGTGAAAGTCGTTCTCTTGAAGAGCGACTTTCATAATATCCTATCCCAAATAAAATTCCAAGCTGGCCCTTGTCCATAGCCAGGCCAAAATCGCTATCCTAAACATCGTCTTTAACATGGCTATGGACCTGGTCCATAAGCCCTCTGTTAGCCCTGACTCACCCCAAAGTCGTTGTATTGGATAGTGACTTTAAATCCAAGGTCAATTTTCTAAATACTTTGAAATCGGGGTCATTTATCAAATTATTTTGAAAAAAAGGTTAAAAAAATTCCAACAGTCCGACCTATGAAATATCAATCATATCTTGAAGAACATTAACAATCAACACAAGTCTCAAATCTTCCCTTCAAACACGCAATTTACTATAACTAATAGAGAAGTCAAGTCAATAGGTACAATACTTCCACCAACAGAGGAGAACGTAAGGACTCAATTGTTCACATTTAGACTGTTGCAGAGAGTTGTCTTCCTCTAGGAAATATGTAGTTAGACTTGAATCACTGTGAAGGTAGATCTAGTTTGGCCTCACATTTGTTTACTGCCAAATTGGTAATCATACTAGGTTAAGATGAATCCATAATGCAACACACATTCCAATCCATATTACCTCACCAATTAATATTTCTCATTCAACAGTAGTTTTAAATACCAATGCAATAAATATGAATTCCTTGAAAATTATGCACAATCTTAAACAACAAAAAAAGGTACAAATGGAGACCTTCTTAGCCTAATCCATCTTATATTAATTGACTACTAAGTACTAACTAACCTTTCACAGTTTCACCTACCTAGCAGGGTGTGTTTGGTTCAACTACCATTATTTGAGATATCTAGACTAGTCTGAACTTATTGGAACTCATTTGACCTTACTTTAGTTGTGATAGAGCTAAATGTAACTGACTTTCTCCTAAATAGTGAAGATACGTACAACAGAACATCAAGTAACCACATCTACCTTCACCCCAATCCAAAAAGAGTTTCCAGACAAAATTCTGCACCTAAATTGTGAGATATTCAAGAATTCTAGGTATCTAACTTTTACAGCAACCACCCAATACAAAAATCTGAATTTAAGAGTGTGTGTGTACGAGTGGTGAGGGTTGGGGGGTGGATCTGAGGGTGTTTCCATATACATGCAACCTGATTGCTGAGTAGTTAAACCAGAAGAGACAATGTTAAAAAAAAAAAAGCTAGGGAAGATAGGGGAACTTAGGGAATAACATCTCTAGTCAATAAGTATACAGACTGTTAAAAACCTCCTGCATTAAACCAGAGGAGACAATGTTCAAACAAAGCTAGGGAAGATAGGGGAACTTCAGGAATAACATCTCTAGTCAATAAGTATACAGACTGTTAAGGACCTCCTGCACGGCTGCACTTCAGCTACCTTAATTATAAAGTTCATAACTTTTCACGTACATGCATTGATTCTTAATTTGGAAGCACAAGATGATATTGCTGCAACTCATGTTGCAGACAAAAGCATTGCGACACTTACCTTAGCTTTGAACTTCTTTGATGCATGGGATGCTACAGTAGGGAAGGGAACAGCCGAATAGTTGACTTCAATGCTCCATAAATTATTAAATTCAGGCATGATCTGGCTGCTCCAGGTAATCAGGTTGCTACACTCTATATGATAACCTCATCACTCAAGACTAGAGGAAACAAGGCAAGTCAGGAGACTAGCCAGAAGACCAAGTCAAAATTTCTCATCAGAAACTCCATGCAAGGCCTGAAGCAGCAAATCATCCATTGGACTAAGTTGATGTCCAAGCAAACAAGTGCCAGGCACTCAACAAAGGCCCAAGTATTTAATGCAGCAAATTCAACAGTAAAATTGAGTGCTTGGGCTTGTGCACGATAGTGACAATACACATCCTGCTGCTACAATTCGACGAACTCAGTTTGACTATTTCTAGTTAAGAAGCCACCTGAATATCCGTATTTGTCCTAGATGGCAACTTTATTGGAAGATGACAAACCCACTTCCACCTTCCCTAATGCCATATGTTTGCATTTCAGCATTCATCAAACACGATTGAAGGGTTTTTGGAGGGGATTTGAGTCCGGAATAGGGCATTTGCGGTGGTTAATGGGGCCGAAAATGGTGGTGACTCTGGCGGCGACGGAGGAGGTGGAGAAAGAGTCGTCGAGTGTATGTTTCAAAGTTTGGAAGGGAGGATGAAGTAGACAAAGGAGAATGTTTGTTAGTGGGTTTGGGTTTGGATCTGGTTTTGGTTTGATTTGAATCTATCTAGGCAGGTTTCTAAAGTGGGCTAACCCAACAACACCAAATATTTCATGGGTTGAGACTTGCCGGAAATTGATTATCACAAGTATTTAAATTTAAACTCGTAAAATATGGTAATTCATTATCCCATTCACGCCTCCTTTTCATAAATAAAAATGAGATTTAACTCCTCAAGACTAATTTGCATAATCTATAGTATCCCTTTTCTCTAGGATAGGATCTAACATGGTTTTTGTTTCTTTTAAATTCATAATTACACTGACACTTGCAATCAGTACCCATTATGTCATCGCTCATTGGCTACATTGCTCTGAATGGAGAGAAATCTACAGTTAACACTTAATAATTCAAGGACGAGCAGGAAGATATGGTTGATCAATCTTGTTGATAAGACACACTTAGCCATAATTATCATAAGTCGCCTGATCACTCATTACATCTGTTGAAACTATGTAAAGTCATCTATCCCATTTTGTTGTTGAAAAAGCTTAAAGAATAGTGTCATAATATGAGTTATATCTTCCGCACTTCATTTTTGCAGATGTTCGAGGGGGGCGGGGGTTTCCTTATCAGTTTTGGCTTTAGGCCCATAATCATTCTAGGACGTAGCTAATCCATGTTAACCTAATCCATGTTTTCTTCTAATCCATGTTTTCGGTCTTTGTATTTTTGTCTCCCTCCTCACATATCAATAAAATATGTTCTCATTCGGCATGTGGACGTAGCTAACACATTGTTAATAAACCACATAAATTATGTATGTTCTTGTGATATTTATGTTTGTTTATCGTTCTTGCATTCATTGCAACAAACAATTTCATAAATAAGAAATAATTAGTTTTAATGGTTTGATGGTACGTTTTTATTGCAGTGTATATAATATGTGTGTGGCACAAGGAGCAGTAGTGTATAATATATGGTCTGTTATGCATGCATCTATATAAAAAAAAAAATCCTTTTTAGGGTCAATGCCTTAGAAGTTTGATCTAAAATGACAGGAAATCCAATGATCGAGATGATCTAACATATGGTCCGAAATGTGGGTGAGACTGAGGAATATCATTGGACACTGCATTCCCAGCTTGCCAGACGATGTTAAAAGTTGTTCCATTGCTCAGTGGGCCAAGAACCGCAGAGACGATCATCTCATCATTCACATACTCAGCCGAAAGCTTGGAAACTGGGAAACTAAGAGGTTGAGGTTCCATTCCAGGGTTGTAGCTATTTATTTGAGTAGTATAGGCATTCATATCGCCTTTAAGATTCAGGAATGCGACCAGTGCTTGTGTTCCAACCATGCCACTTCCAGTAGGGTTGATCCCCCACGCAATCCATCCTCTAGGCGTCTGACTTGCTCTGTATGCGACGTGAACGGTTGCTGCAGTGGAATCGTAACTCCAATGAAGATGGGCCTGTAAAACCGGAAGGTCAGTGCACGAGTGAAACATTCTATTGCCTGAGAATCTGTAGTTTTCACAACTCTGGGCTGAGGATACTATGCACATTGATGCTATGGCGCAGAATATCAGCATGTTTCTTGGTGCGGCCATCAGGGGGTATTTTTCAAGTCGGATTATCTGATGGAAGAGTCCGAAATTTATATGCTTAGAAAATTCTGCATAATATATGGTTGCTGCATATGGTTTTTTTTTTTTTTTTTTTTTTTATCGTTGAGCTTAATGTGGTGTTTATATTTAGAAAAAGTGATGAATATCTCATGAATTTAATAAAAGAAGGCGTAGTAGTTGGCTGCTTCAATTTGAATGTATCATAATTTAAGCATTGGTTAAAAGATATGACATTGCATGATACCTGGATTTGGAAAGTTCATTGTCTTGTCTTGGGTGCCTACTCCATTTTTTTTTTCTAGTCACATCTTTATCGAGGTTTCCACCTTCATAGAATCACGAGAGTGGCCATGCTAACCCAAGTTAATTTTCTTTTACTTTGTTTTGTGTGTATGTTGTGATATTTTTAAGATCTTAGTCACAAGGTTTTTTTTCTCGTTATATTGAACGGTTATTGAAATGAATTTATTTTTAATATTTTTGTCACTTTCATATATCATTTAATTTTGTAAATTTGTAATAATAGAGTCGTGAGAGTAATAAATTAATATTTTATTTAGTAGATTTATTGGGTTATTTGGGTTAAAATAAGGTTTTGTATGTAGTAAAATTTCAAAGTAACTGGATTATTTGGTTAAATTAAATTTTATATTATTATTTAAGAGTAAGAATGAATGAGAGACTCAAGTTCTCATACGTCATTCTTGAATTCAATTGTCTAATCCCAATTTATTAAGTTTTTATTAAATATAGTATAATTTCAATTTGAAAAAGTTTTATAGAAATAAGATACGATTTTATTGAAGAAAAAATATAGAGAGAATGACATCATAAAAAAATTGAATATTTGTATTACAGTTAAGTAAAATCATTTACCATTGATTTACTTTAATAAATATGATAAACTTTATACATAGTACAATTATATCCCTTTTAATTTTATCTTAACATTAAAAATTAAATTGAGTATTTTTTCATGGGCTAGCTCTGGGTGATTGCCCCACTTGCCCCACCTCAAGGACGACACTGATGACTACTGAGCTAGGTTGGGCTTTGAAGAGAAGTGGCCATATAGCTCAACTTTATTTGGGCTAATAAGGATACCTTTGTATACAAGTTTCTCTACTTCGAGTAATATATTTTAAATTGAATAGAATTTCTTCTATATACTTAGAGGGATCTATATTTTAGATGCACTCTCTCGTACGAATCGATATGTGAGCTCAGGTTATACCTATCTACATGATTTACCCTTCTAAATTTTGTGGCATGATATGTGTACCAAGTAGAAAATAGATCATATGGTGGGGCACGTCGTGCCAATCACAAGGCACACAAGCTTGATACTAGGCTGGAAATCACTTGATAATACCTATATTATTACATTTTTTGTGGTCTACTCAAGGTGTAATGCTAGAACAAGCTTAGGATAATCATAATTTTGCTTGAAAAAATATATAGAGGCACATAAATCCTACATATTACAATTTAATCAATTGTGCATTCCCAAGTTTTATTCTTTTTTTTTTATTGAATATGTAATAGATGCAAATTATTTTAATGCAGTATTGTCTACCCTTTTCTAATGAAGAACTCAATTATAATTCACTCCTCAACTCAAGCTCGAATCCAAATTCTAACATGTTATAAACATACATTTATATTGAAGGTTATTTATATTGAAGGTTATGACTTGGAGTGAGTGTTGGAACTTATTATTTTGAAAGTTGAAGTTTATAAAAACAAAGAGTCCTAAATTGGTGGAATAAGTGAAGTATGATCTCTTTAAATAGAGGGTTGTTCACTTATTTGGGTGTGATCCAAGGGTTACCCACTTTTGTGGAAGGAGGAAAGACTTAAGAATCCAACCAACACGCACGCGCACGCGCACGCCAAGCTGGGTTGGGTTCGTTGGGTCTTTAATGAGTGATCATGAGCTTTTGCTAAACGTTTTTTTATCATTGATTATTGTTTAATTTTGTAACATTTGGTTTAATTCTAGCTTAAATGCTTAACAGATTTTTGTTGCTGGCTTGGCTATGTATATAGCTCTTGCTCGGCATTTTTTTTTTCATATACAAAAACATTTCCTCTCTTCTCTCATTTCTATTATCTTCTCCCAAATATTTCGAGCAGTATTAACATTACATGGTTGTTTGTTAAACCGGTGGTTCATTGCAAATCCACTGATACTTTAGTTGAGAGATTGTTTTATCCTAAGGAGCATCTGATGTTCTGTAACTGCTTGCACATCACTATAGGCAGTGACGTGAATGTTCTAAAGAAAGCGACATAATCCGCGACTCAGTCTATACTCATGAACATTGTTCTTATCATTTTGGAGTTTTGTTTATAACAGTGAGTTTTATATATTCAATTAATGTCAAGGTTAAACTTAACCCGAACCGGCCGCGACCCGGCCTACTTGTCACACACTCACAAATGGCAATTGGTAAGAGCACAAGCACAAGTGCACAACACATACATTAGACTTTACACACATAGCTGCGGGTGAAAACAAAGCCGAATCTGATTCATTCAATAAAGCAATCTAACGTCAACGTGTGAAGTGAACACGCTGAAAACCTTACAGCGTAAATGCTGAATTATTGTTAGTATACGTCGCAAAAATGGGAAATATTCTTAATTGCTACTCGTCATCTACCTGCTGTTTACCAAATTCCTGAACTGGTCAACTTCCGCGCAGCACCATTTTCAAGGCAACGCACACATGACTTGATTGCACACTTCCGTCGCAAAAATGGGCCTACCTACTTTGATTGCACACTCACTTTATTTGATTTGTTCGAATCTTGGATTGTACTACGTTGCTAGCCCAAGTACTGTACTTGGAATCTTGGATTGTACTACAATTTTATTGTGTCATAGTTTGGATGACAAGATCATTACACAAGCCTTATGCAAGAATTACGCATCTCCTAATCAATCAATTTTACTCTCAAAATAATAATACATGGTCATACTAAATTTTTCTTTCATCAATTCTTTCAACTAAAAATAAAGTAAGTTTACGTAAATGGGACAAATAAATAGAGACTAAGGGAGTACTTAATTCGTCTAACTCAAGCAAACCCTTATAACTCGATCAAACACAAAGGTGTCATTTGTTCAATAATTACTTTTATGTGTACTAGTTATCATGTAATTCATTAATTAACAAAAATATAAAGACTTATTTTTTGTTTAAGCAAAGAAGTTCAACAAAGGATTAAGATCCCATGAAACTCAAATAGAGATCATTAAAAACTTAGTTGATTTTGTTTGCTTTATTCAGTTTAGTGCACACAGATTGGCATTTAATTTAGATATGAAAGCCACTTAAGTTTGTATTTGATCAAATTTAAATCCTTCCTCATTAACAGCTTGTTTACCTCTACACTTATCCACTAATAAGATTTTAATTACTTGGAAAACCAAATTAGGCAGATAGATAAGAATCCAATATGGGATAAATAGTTTACGGGTGAATTCATAATCCTACTCCTACCTATAACTTTATAAAAAGTATTGTATAGGAGACACAGTAATAAAGTTATTATTGTTCTACCATTAAAAGTAACGACCGCTCATTAAAGCAAAAATTACCCCTTAACACAACAAATGTTTATCTTTGTCAACTTTAAGAGGTAACTTTTATAATATTGAGGGGTTACTTTTATTGGGGATAAAATAACTTTATTGTAAGTATTTTCTTATTGTAAATTAGTAAGCATGTTTCTTTTGTCTTTATTAAATTAGACAACTAAAGGAAGAATGTTCAATCACGTTTTCTCAACTTAATAATGATTCGCCGATTCGCCGGAATCTTTGCATTATAAGATACAGAGCATTTAATTAAACTATGTAGAGCATAAATTGGTAATGATATCCAAAGTTGGAGCGTACCAAATCCATGTGAATGTTGGAGTTGCCAAGTTGGTACATTGGCAAAAGGCCAATTGCCAGGGTATGACCGCATGAGTATGAACATGTACTGTTTATAATCTCATCCCAATTTTGTTTACTCCCTTGTTGCATACACATATTTACACATAGAAACTTGTAATAATTCTAGATGAATATATTGCCCAAATATCTTAATAAAGCACCTAATATACATCGAGTGTATGTTTTTTACATGTATTTTCTTACTCGGCTTTTTTTTACGTGCTTGGGTATATTTTAGTACTGAGAATATGTAAAAAAATTTCATATTCACCTTTCATCGAATGAATAACCTCTTTTCCTTCCCTTAATGTACTCCACTTTTAAAACAATAATTTGAGCCTTATAATATGTACAAATTTTTTATACTTTACTTATTTTGACTTATATCTAATTAGAAAATTATAAATGAATTATATATGTTTGATTTTCTAAGACAAAATATTTCAAATAAATTAACTTTTAATATACAAAGTAGAAAATTAGAATCTCTCAGACAATAATAAGTTCATTTAGTTATAACAAGTTTAATTAAACAAGCCAAATAAACTAGAAATCTTCTTGTCTAGGTTTATATATCCTTAAAGCAAGATTTCCTTTCTAATAATCTTTATTAAATCCCAAACCTTATAAACTCACCAAATCCTGTTTTGAAGGCATAGTGCAACTGCATAACATAGAGGATTCTCTGTTATTAGAACACTCCATCGCATTGAAAATTAAAGTTTGTACCTCAAAAAAAATAAATTCAAAGTTATACACTTTGGTTAATATTTTTATTATTTTCTTAAAATCGTATTAGAAATGTGGTTATATGAGTATAAAATAGGACTTCTTTAGAAAAAGATTTATTATAACTTCTATGATAATTAACCCACACTATAATTTTCTGAATTTGTTTTGAGTGTCAACTTTGTACCATATTTTTTATTTATTGGGATTGTAATATTCTATTTTTTTTACGTAAAGAAAACCGTAAACGACAGTTAACATGGTACTACTCTTTACATCACTATTACGGTGAATTAATGTTGCACAAGATCTATACGTACAAATTCCGCACAAGAAGAAGCAAAAATTAATACTTGTCTGAAAATCGTACTCTCGTATCTTTGTTTTTTTTTTTTTTCCGAGGAAGCTACAAAAAGTCAAAAATCCCGTTCATACAAAAATATACAAGAAAAAAACTCAATTAAAAGCGTTCATAAATAGATATGATGATGTCATACTTAACCAACCTAGAATATTACAGTGTGGATGAAATTAGTACTTAATATTTTATTTATTGTAATGATATTATTCATGCAATTTTTTTCTTGACGCTATGCAAAAATAACAAATATGTCTTGTTAGTTGTTATAAAAAAATAATATATGTATTTCCATTTTATAAGACGTTAAAAAAAACTATTTTTTATAGTACTTGTATTACAGTTAAGTTATACTATCTATTAGAAACCAAAAATGTTATTATACAGTTAACTACCAATTAGAAATATCAACATAAAGTACAATAATTATATCACTTCCTTGGCAACTAAAACATATGCAATGTGATTAACTTATTAGATAAATTGTTTTTACATTCCATAACCAAAAAAAAAAAAAAAAAAAAACAAAAAACTAAACTAATCAAAAACAAAAAGTTGATATGCATGTTATGCGTGTCAAAACATGTGCCTTATAAACCTAATCTCTTCCAACTTTATGGATAAAACATTGTCGAAATAAATTCCTTTGAGCTTGATTCGACAAATAGTATTTGTAATTTTCAAAATTTATGAGACACCATGCTGGATAAACGCAACCAACATAGAAGAAACAGTTAATATTTCGAGCTGAGTACCGTTATTGGTGAATACAGTGTTCAATTACTTTCAAACAAGAAACAACCTCATACATAGTAGCTGAAGAAGCAAAAACCGAACCAGATCATCCCTTCCCAATGTCTTGACAATTCAGTATTAACGACACAACTTTCCAACCCTACCCTACATTCCCTTCTCAATTGTCCCCTGCCCATCTACTTGAAGGGAAATATTCGCTTCCCCTCTAGGCTCACACCTCATCGACACTATATCAAAATTCGGAGGTGTCGAACACCCCATCCCCCCCTAGAAAATGTAGAAATCATAACTCATTTAACCGCCCATCCAAAAAGGAAGCTTGATAAAACCTTATCTTTTTTTTTTATTATTATTATTAGAAACCCTATCATTTTTAATTATCTATGCATGGAGCCCAAAGAGTTATCATGAATACAACCAACCTTAGACTCTAAAATACCATTCATGCTATAAAAAAAGTTGAATATGAGAAGAAAGTCAACTAATAAAGGACTGACTCTCATTAAAATTTGAGCGGATCCCTAAATATCCACTCCTCGAAACCCAAATTGCAAAAGGAAATGATCGAAAAATATGATTCACATCCTCCACTTCATGATCCCATCCCGAATGAACCCCAGGTGTATCTCTCATAATCAAACAATTCGATAACTTATAACGCATATAGAGGTAGTGAAGCGCAGAAGCCAACTATACAATTGTCTATATATCTATCTACACACAATTATGTGTGACATAATGTCAGAAAATGGCACCCGTCCTTTACAGAAAACTCACCCGATCTAGAATTTCACCAGACTAAGCTATCTTGATCAGCATTGGAAGAGATGTGAGTATTAAGAATAGCTATAGCAACATCTCTAGAGAATAATCTCCAAATCTTACTTCGATCCCATGAAACATTGTTCCGCAAAAGATCCACCACCCATCTCGGCTTTGTCAAAAAAAAAAAAAAATCAAAGTTTTTGAATCTTGTCAATTGCCAGTTTGTCACTACTAATTTGTACTCCCTCCATCCCATTTTTATTGCTATAATTTTTCTTTTTGGCGTAAACATTTAAAAAATTTGACAATAAATTCTAATTATATAACAAATAATATATTCATAGAACATTTTTAGAATATCAAATTTTTAGAATATTAAGTTATCATAGTTTTTTGTCTTATAAATTTAGAGAAAAAAACGTTTTGTGTTTTGAATACCGTAAAAAGTCAAATATAGAAAATAAAATAAAACAGAGTGAGAATATCACAGTTACCATCCTACTTACATTATCTAATTGAGACCCATACCAAAATTAATTTCACCAAAGCATACTCAAATCGCCCCTACACAAAATATTTCACCAAAGCATACTCAAATCGCCCCTACACAAAACACTAACATATTGATCAACCCTCAATTCAAACTTTACCAGTTGTACTGTGTTGCTCATCATCTCAAATTATCTTTACAATGGTTAAATTTCTTGCTTTAAATAAGATATATTACATTAGAAGTTCCAAGATTAGTAAAAAAAATCATTATTTTATACAGTAACTCAATTTTGAAACATTTAAACTACTGTACCCCTTAACCCATGTAACTACCAAATTTGGAGACTCATTATTAGATAACAATAAAATACAAATTGGGAATTAGTTGTACATTGGGTCTTGGCCATCCCCCACCAAAGATCGATATCTGTCATTCCAAATCGCTAATAGCAAGAACTGGTCAACTACTCCAGACTTTTACCGTAAAATCACCTATATGTATATGGGATATGATAAAGTTATTGTATCTCTGATAAAAATGATAATTTTAAAATAATAAAAATTACGTCTTAAAATTAGTAAAAATTGACATATATTGTATTACGGGTAACTTCTATTAAATTAAAAAATAATTTTTACTAAAATTATAATAATTTTATTATATTTCGTAGGTAAAATATCCGTCTTGTATTATTGAAGCGATAATTCAATCAAACACCACCGCCCCCACCCAAACACCCTCCCCATACACACACAAGTCATACCCAGCAAGAACCTTCCTTTTTCCATTTCCCACATACCCCCTCTCCCTTTCAACACCTCTATATATTCCTACCTTTATTCCACCCTCCCCCTTGATCAAACCTTCGTCCTTTGGTCCCTCTACTTCCCTCCCATTTCTCGAGCACTGATTCCAAATCTCGTGTCCCGGCCACTTTTTACGCACTAGTACTCTCCAATACTGGCTATCTCGACTCGACGGTCACATATAAAAATGGGATCAGCGAAAACGGCTCTGAAACTCTCT
Source organism: Dysphania ambrosioides (assembly GCA_026401315.1). Taxonomy (NCBI): domain Eukaryota; kingdom Viridiplantae; phylum Streptophyta; class Magnoliopsida; order Caryophyllales; family Amaranthaceae; genus Dysphania; species Dysphania ambrosioides. The sequence goes on from CM048672.1 coordinate 1,881,247, forward strand.
TTACTAATATTGTCAATCTTCCTTCTGATCACAACCACCACAGCACAATCATGCGCCACATACTCCTTCGCAGGCAACAGTCAATTCAGCGCTTGCAATGATCTCCCTGTCTTGGGGGCTCACCTACACTGGACCTATAACCCCTCTTCCAACACGGCCAATATCGCGTACCGTGTCACCAATGTGTCCCCGAGCAACACCTGGATCGCGTGGGCACTTAACCCCAACGGCACCGGCATGGTTGGTGCGCAGACGTTGGTTGCGCACCAAAACTCTTCCGGTGCTATCCACGCTTACACGTCTTCTGTTACAGGTTATGGTATCTCCACTCTCACCCAGAGCGCCATTAGTTTCCAGGTTGGTCCCAATCATCCTGATTCACCTAATATTATCCAGCATGATATTTTTAATCAAATTCTTCTGCAAACACTTGCTCTGTATATTTTAACATTTTTGAAACTTTTGTTTTTGAAATATTCTTTAGTTTTTATTTTTATTTTTGGAATGAGAAGATTAATCATGTAGATTTAATACTTATTATTTTCCTTTTCAACTCAATACTAATTTTGAGATTTCACGATCACAATATAAAAAGTGAAAGCTATAAATAAGATCATAGAATGTTTATAGCTATAAAAAAAAAACTTTATTGTTTCAATTTTTCATTTTTAAAACAAATGAAATAGTGACTTAGTTTCAACTAGTGTGACGTTTACTTTTCAAATTTGTAATATTTTTAGAATGGTCATGCTAAGCTTAACTTTAGGATGAATAGATTACAGTGGCACACTAATGTGAACTTTTGAAATAAAAAATGACATTTTTTCATCTATTATGGAATGTGTACATGTTAAGTTGACTATGACTCTATGAGTGTGGAGTTGACCAAGGCCGCCTTGTTTGAATGAATTTGATTATCTCATGGAAAAAGTGAACATAAATTTACTCCGTATGTTAACATTACCGTGTTATTTTTGACAATTAATTTCAAAATATTTTTGACAATATTGCACTAAGTACGAAAATTAACTTACTTTTTAAGACGTAACGGAGAATTTTTGAGGAAACAACCTAAAATGAAATTATTTTAAAAAAATACAACAATTTCGAGAAGACAATCCAAAATAAAAAAATTAAGAGTATTATTATTTTATGGAATTAGATATGTAATATAGAAAGAGTGATAACCTAACCCATGTGGTGATCCAACTGCAATGACAATGATACAGGTGAGCAATTTAACGGCCACAAGCAGCACCAATGAGATGATAATATTTGCAACAATCACTCCACCGCGTACAACGGTGAACCAAGTGTGGCAAGTGGGCCCATTAAGCAATGGCGCACCCGCCGTGCATACAATTACCGACGGCTCTGCCAACACCAGATCCGTAGGCTCCATTGACTTCCAATCGGGTCAATCAACTGCCACTGGCGCTGTCATTCCTAGACTTAGAAGGAAGAATGTAAGTTATTTTACTATACTGCTACCAGTACCATTGTAATATAACATTACAATTAACACATACGAAGTACCAAAAAGTATAATTTTAAATGAGCCCACTGCATATATATAGATTAATTTCATTATTATCCATTTCTTTTACTCATATGACTACATGAGCCCATTTTGTTTAATACATTTAATAAATACTTATTCTTTGTTGCTTGTTACTTGTATACACACGAGATAAAATAAAATTATTCTATTAGCAGTAAAAGTGACCACTTAAAATATCAAAAGTTACTCCTCATAGTTGATAATGATTTACATATGTTGTTTTAAGGGATAACTTTTTTTGAGGGATACAATAACTTTATTATATCTCGTGTACATATAAATATTAATTTATTAGCCTTTTATCATACTAACCAAGTTAATTTATAAATTTCACTCTCTTCTATGTCAAATAGGAAAAATAAGAAATAATGGAATAATTAATGGATAATTGCGTTACTAATAATAATGTACGGGTACTTTAGCTTAGTTAAATTAACTAAAATATGCGTAAAAAATTCGCTAACATGAGTTATAAAAAATATGTTAATGATTAAATCATCTAAAATCTGTAGAATTTTGTAAGAAGCCTATGTATTTAATGTGGACAAAGCTAGACTAAAGAAATCAAGACTGCTTCGTGAGGTGTTGTAACCTAAGATGTGTTTGGTTGGTTGTCTTGATATATAATGATGAAATGATAACCCGTAATTATTAAGGGGAAACATGTGTGTCGTAAGTGTAACCACTGCCTCGGCGGAACATAGAAAAATTGGATCTTTATATATGTTGATGTCTCATTTTCGTGTCAACAACGACGGTCTCTTTTTTCACTAATCTTTATTTAAACATTTTCCTTTGTCGAAACATCACACGCTTTGACTAGTAAATTCATTCCATCAGCGTCTTGGACAAGACTAAGAAATTCACCAAAAGCCTGAAAAATAATGCTATGGTTCACCCACCACCAATATGCAAGATGTTAAATGATGTGAACATTTAATGTCCTTAGAATTCTTTATGCAGAGTTGACACTTGAATATCATAAATTTTTAAGGCAGCTATCTTTTGTATTTATATGGCTTACTATTATTTTAATTAAGTTATTTCAAGATTTTAATTTCTTCGAAACGTACGTTGTTGTCGTATCAGTTTAGATTTATAATATAAGGTAGTATTGTGTATTGCACCTTATTACCAAAGTCGCAAACACGAGTAGACAAACTTTTTACACTATCTTTAGTAGCCCGTAACCGTGGTTTTTGTCCATTTGGAAACCTTAAAAAAAAAAAAGTGCACACTGTAGAAACATATACTGACCACTGATAGTACTTAAAGTTTTCAAGACTATATATAATCATGCAAATTGGATAGTGCTGATTTAATTGTTGGGATGCTTGTGGCAGACACATGGAGTGTTGAATGCTATTAGTTGGGGAATTTTGATGCCATTGGGAGCCATAATAGCAAGATACGTGAAGGTGTTCCCATCAGCAGATCCAGCATGGTTTTACCTTCATGTAGGTTGCCAGATTTCAGCCTACATTATTGGAGTTGCTGGTTGGGGTACCGGCCTCAAACTAGGCAGTGACTCTCCTGGTATTGTTTATCACGTTCACCGTAACATTGGGATCGCACTTTTCTGCCTTGCTACCCTTCAGGTTCGACTTGTCTTCTACTATTTCCCTGTGCTTCATTTTGATTACACACTATAGTTATCCGAATTTGGTTGCTACATCTTATCATAGATTAGACATCACTTTACTAAATATAATAGTCATATAACAATTGTGTTATTCTACATTTTCAATCTATTGGATATTATTGAAGCTCTAAAAGCCAAGCCCATTCAACATTACATGTGAGTATCCTACATTGACAAATTAATAGAAAAATGTTCACTATATAAGATTGAGGGACTGCTTCCCATATTGCCATATGATTTTGAAGTAGAACGACTCTCTTAATATTGTAAAGTGTATTATCTCCTATAAACGGGTAGAAATTTTTAATTTTTTAATACTTCCCCATCAAATTTTCAAGAGCAATATTTTCCTAATACTATGAAATGATTTTTATTTGTGAGAGAAACTACAATAATAGATTTGCCTAATGAAACATCCAACATGTAAGTAAAGATAATTATTACTTCTTGGAGTTTTTACAATGTTTGACTTTTTTTGCATATCTTTGACCAATGATATTTACAATTCTATTATGAAAATTTATGATGAAAAGTTGATGGTCTGGTAACAAAATTTCCATTAATATAACTGAACTAGCTAAGTGATTATATTTTATTTATTAATAATAAAATATGGTCAAATTAATATAAAAGTAAAAAAAAAAAAAATTGGAGAAAGTATGTAACATCGATTTCATTTACTTGTACCATACCATATAATAATGTCCATCGGTTCATTTCTTAGATATTTGTACCAGACTATAAACATCACGTAAGATGATTTAATGGAAAGTTATGGATGCAAAAGCATAATACTAGCTTTTTTTATTGACCAAGTTGCGAGCTTGAGACACAATTATGGGGCCGGTAGGTAGGTGGGTTATCTCAACTAATAGTCAAACACGAAATGTCATCGTTGTCAACTTTAAGGGCATAATTACAATAGTTTTCAGGGTAAGAGTTCATAGAAAGTTCTGACGCCTAACTAGTAGACTCTCAAACTTTGATTTTAAATTACAATGTCATTGTATATATATGGGATACTATAAAAGTTACCCATTAATATAACAAAAGTTATTTTTTAACACAACTTATGTCGATCTTTATTAACTTTAAGGGCATAATTTTTATTATTTTCAGAGGTTAATTTTCCTAGTAATAATGTGTGTATAATATTTTGTGTTTAAATTAACTTGTAAAATAAGAAGTTTTTTTTCCCCAAAAAATCAAAACCATGGCACCATAAGATGAAGTTTATAGGATTTGAAAAGTACCCTACTTAATTTTTCTAGAGTATTACAACAATTCAAAGAATTCTAGGCATCTACCTGTCCTTTTCTAGCTTAAATCATAGGTTGATAGTTTCTTTTGTATAAAGTAATATTGTAAGCATTTTTGCTCGAAATCTAAGACTGTTCGCTGAATAGTTGGTGGTAGTCAAATGCAATATCTCTGGAAGGTTTTTATTGTAACTTCTTCAACCATCATTAATATATGCCTTTGCGACATTGGGAGTTCAGTTGTTTGTATAGCAGGTTTAGGTGGCTTGTTTTGTTCACATAGCTTCGTACTTGGGTTCTTGTATGTTCTTAAGTTTGGTGCTCTACTTAGATCACTAGGATTATATCAGGATATTGAAATATCATATATATATATATATATATATTATATTAGATAGATATAACTACTATTATATCATATATAAACATTGTTATATCATATATAGAAATACATAATACATAATATATCGTGCATAAAAATGAAATTACAAAAATGCCACCTAATATAAATTGTTACGAAAAAAGAAAATAAATAGTTCCTTACACTCGATCAAAATATAGTTCTAGGGGACTTGGGGGAGACTTTGAAATGACACAGTTTTGATGTCTTTGAATTTGGATCAGGTGTTTGCCCTGCTTATAAGGCCTAACAAGGAACACAAATACAGAGTGTACTGGAAATTCTACCATCACGGCATAGGATACGCAGTGCTCGTCTTGAGCATCATCAACATATACCAAGGATTCGACGATGTGTTGCGACCCGAAAGGAAGTGGAAGAGAATTTACTCAGGCATCCTCATTGCCTTGGGAGCCATTGCTCTTGTATTGGAGGCATTAACATGGACTGTTGTGTTGAAGAAAAACAAGGATGAGCAACCGAAACATGGTCACCATGGTAATGGAACTAATGGTCATGCTAACAGTTATGCTGCCTGAACATAGCCTGCTGTGTAAAATTTTCTTTCTTTCTTTCTTTCTTTTTTAATATATCTATACCTTGTTGTTTCACCTTTAGAGGCTTAATATTATAGGTTTGTATTATAAAGTTACAAATTTTGATAGTTTTGGGCATGCTGCTCACAGGTATAGAAACAAAGTCCGTGCTCTTTGTTTATAAATCGCCTGCAAACTTTCCAAATGTTTGGGTGCCCAATGTGCTATTGATGTTGGACCTCTTATAACTAGCACCTCAAAAGCCTATATAGCCTCATAGCATGCTAAAGCTAGCATTTAATATTAATATATATATATAAGGGTATATTTTACTCATTTGGTAAACTTTTGCGTATGTCACTTTAAAATGATCATATAAATAGATTTGGGTGCATCTAGACTAAGATTCATATAAGAAATTATACCTAATAGACCAAGTATGCAAATATTAGGGAATGTCCCACAACAAAGGTGTCTAAGGAAGCCAAGGAAAAAAAATCAAACAATTCCTCATCAATTAAATGATACCCTAATCATGAGTGAAGGATAAAGTCAACACTAGTAGAAAACAGTTCAATTGCTTCGCCTCAATTGCTGCAGTTAAATAAATTTCGAAGCACATAACAATAAGTGTTGCGGTTATTCAAAAAATCGCAGCACTTATAACACAAGTGTTGCGGTTATAAAAATAACCGCAGCATTTAATCAGTCATATATTATATTCCTGGGGGAAGATTAAATGCTGCGCTTATTTCAAATAACCGCAGCACTTGTGACTCATAAGTACTGCGGTTATTTCAAATCACCGCAGCATTTAATCAGTCATATATTATATTCCTGGGGGAAGATTAAATGCTGCGGTTATTTTAAATAACCGCAACACTTGTGATTCATAAGTGCTGCGGTTATTTTAAATAACCGCAGCACTTGTTCATTAATATAAAAACCCAGCCTTTTCTGTTCCAGGCCATTCAAACACGAAAACTTTCCCAGAATCGTCCCAACACTTCAGCGCACAAAAAAAAACCTAACCTTAACCCCATAACCTAACATCCCAGGCCATTTTGTCTCTAACCCTAACCTTATAACTTACTCATCTTTCCCATTTTGAAGAAGTCTACATACTCCGAAGCTCAAAATCACGGTTTGTATTTGCCTTAAACTCTAGTATATATTTTTTTTTAAATTCTTTTGTCCATAATTTGTTAATATATAAATGCGAAGATAAAAACTTCTTATATGTTCAGATCTGTATGTTACATGTTGTGTTTATGAAAGAATAAGCCTTAAAAATCGAATTTCATAGATTATAGGGTGTTAGAGACCTTTTTTGGGGATAATGAGTGGACAAATCCCCCAGAGGCAGATTTGCCCCTGTAGATCTCTCAAAAATACACAAGTTAGACATATTATAAGCCCTATTCGGAGTCCCATAGTCAATTTTATGGCTTCTCAAAGTTTTTTTTTTCAATATCTCAAATAATACGTCACCAAAGCCGCTAAAGGCTAACATAATTGTGTAGTACCTCTTAAAATAGGTGGTTTCAAAAAAAAAATTTACACCATTTGGATTACCGGGCTAACCTCTTCGAACTTTACGAAACCTTGGAATAGCACCCGAAATCTATGAAGAATGAATTGGTTGTTTATTTTGAGTACAAAATATTGTAGATCGCAATTTTGCGTGCGAAAATGAGTGGTCATAATTGAATTTTCGATTTATATGCTTCACGATTCATCATTTCTTAGCTTTTCTTATCTTTTATGACCTATTCATTTTTATTTTTTTTTGTTCTGGTAACCATCAATTGCTGCGGTTATTAGAAAAACCGCAGCAAATAATGCTAAAAAAATATTTTTTTTATTTTTAAAAAATAAAAGCTGCGGTTTTTTGGTAAAACCGCAGCAAATAATAGGTATATTTGCTGCGGTTATTACTAAAAACCGCAGCAAATAAGTATGTCAATTTTTTTTAGTTTTTAATAATTAATGCAGCGGTTTTTTATAAATAACCGCAGCAAATAAGAGTAATTAATGCTGCTGTTATTTTAAATAACCGCAGCAAATAATATTATAAGTGATGCGTCAAAAAAACCGCAGCATTTGTTGGTTTTATATGTGCTTCGGCCATATGTGCTTCGGTATAATAACCGCAGCAAATAAGGTTAAATAACTGCCCGCAGCGAATAGACTTTTTTCTACTAGTGCAAGTACAAACCTTGCTTTAATTAGGGTTTTAGGGACTCAGATTTCATAATTTGTAGTTAGAGTGCCCTTCAGTCACATCTGTTAGCAAATTCCCACACGACATTAGTTCTATAATCTTGGAGGATTTGGAATTCTTGTTGTATTGATTCAAGTTTGCATACAAAAGTTTTTTATACTGTTGCCTTAAACCGACTTGGTCAAGGACTTCTACTCCTCTTATGTTTCTACTTCCTAGTATTTCGCAATATGTATCCTATTGTATTTATACCATTATTTATACTATACTTGTATTATCTACACTCCCCCTCAAGTTGGTTGTGGGGTCACCAATACCCAACTTGCGTAAAATAGCTTTAAACGCATGTGATCCAACTACCTTTGTTAAGATATCTTCCATCTAATTCCGTGACTTTACATACGGTAGACTCACTACTCCGGCTTCTAAATTATCTTTGATAAAATGTCTATCCACCTCCACATGCTTTGTTCGATCATGTTGCATAGGATTTTCGGAGATATTAATAGCAACTTTATTGTCACAAAACAATTCACAGCTAGATTCTGGAGGGAACCCGAGTTTAGTTAGAAGTTTCCTTAGCCAGAGAACTTCAGCATCTCCTTTTGCGATTCCCCTAAATTCTGCTTTGGCACTAGACATTGCAACCACCTTTTGTTTCTTGCTTCTCCACATTACAAGATTACCTCCAACCAGAGTAAAGTATCCAGATGTAGACCGTTGGCTATCCCGATCTCCATCCCAATCAGCATCTGTATAGGCCTGCAAACGTAAGTGACCATTTTTCTTAAACATCACTCCTCTGCTAGGAGTTCTCTTAAGATATCTTAGGATCCTATATACAGCTTCCATATGAACTGCTTGTGGCTTGTGCATAAATCAGCACATTACTCTAACAGCATAAGCGATATCTGGTCGAGTATGAGATAAGTATATGAGCTTCCCTACGAGTCTATGGTATTGACCCTGATCTATTATCTCATCTTTCTTGGTTATCAGTAGCCCATGATTAACTACCATCGGAGTATCAGCGGGTTTACAGTCAATCATTCCTGTTTCTGTTAACATATCTAAAACATACTTCTTCTGAGAGATAAATATGTCAAACCGTGACTGAAGAACCTTAATCCCAAGGAAATACTTCAGACTCCCCAAGTCTTTCATTTTAAATTCCCAGAATAACTTCTCCCTCAATGATTTTATTTCTTCCTGATCGTTTCCTGTGATGACCATATCATCTACATAAATAATGAGACAAGTGATTATTTCCCATTTCCTCTTTAAGAACAAAGTGTGGTCAGATCCTCTTTGTGTGTATCCAAAATTCTTCATGGCTACTGTAAACCTTCCAAACCACGCTCTGGGAGACTGCTTTAGTCCATATAAGGCTTTCCTCAGTCTACAGCCTTCTCCTTCTGAGAATTCCTGAGAAAAACCCGATGGAAGGTCCATGTAAACTTCTTCAGTTATCTCACCATGTAAGAAAGCATTTTTTACGTCAAATTGATGCAGCGGCCATCCTTCATTTGCTGCTACTGAGAATAGCACTCTTATTGTTTCAATCTTTGCTACAGGTGAGAAGGTTTCAGAATAGTCTATTCCATAGATTTGAGTGTAGCCCTTAGCTACTAGTCTCGCTTTATATCTTTCAATACTTCTATCTGCTTTATACTTAACTGTGAATACCCACTTACACCCTACAGTCTTCTTCCCTTTTGGAATTATGCATTTATCCCATGTTTCGTTTTTCTTGAGAGCGTTTATTTCTCTTTGCATGGATTGTTTCCATTCTTCTTCCTTTTGTGCCTCTTGTGCTGTTCTTGGGATACTAGTGGAGTATAGTTTTGCTTTAAAGGCCATAGCAGTTTCTGACATTCTGCTGGACTCTTGAGTTTGAATCGGGTACCTTGACCTTTGGGCCTCAAATTCCGGATCAAATCTTCTGGGAGGTATTCCTCTTGTACTTCTCGGAGGTAACTTGTATATGTTTTCTTAGGCCTTGTCTGTTTCTGAGTCAACTTTTCTTATTTCATGATTAGAAAGAGCACAATCAATAGAGTCAATGGAATCAAGAGGTTGACATGATATTACCTCTTTGCTCGAATCTTCGGACCGGAGTATTGAGCTTGGCAGTGGGACTGATTGTATACTATTGGAGGTCGTCTTGATATGTTAGCTTGTCTGTTCATGTTGATTAGCATCCACTCCTCCTGAGTAGATTAGCCAGCTTAGACTCTCATTTATACTCTCTCCCTGACGTCTAAGGTGGTGATAATAGTATACATATGGGTAGTGGTAGGATCGTAGCACCTATAACCCTTTTGATGTACCCCATATCCTATAAAAACACATTTAACAGCCCGGGATTGAAATTTATCTCGACTCCGTTTCGGGAGATAAACGTACACAGTACACCCAAAGACTCGGGGTTGCAAAAAATGGGTTGACGGGATAGGCATGTGTAAGTGAAGGGTGTCAAGTGGTGTTTTATATTGAAGACTTTTTGTAGGGAGACAATTAGTTAAGTAATTTGCTGTAGCAATCGCCTCAGGCTAGAAATGGGTTGGGACGCAAGACTCAAGCATCATTGCTCTTGACATTTTAAGTAGGGTCCGGTTTTTCCTCTCGGAGATCCCGTTTTACTATGGGGTATCGGAGCACGTGGTTTAATGGATAAGGCCATGTGTGTAACAAAAATTTCCCATGAGACTATTCACATACTCTCTACCATTATCAGTTCGGAGGGTACGAATCTGTGTCTGAAATTGGGTGCTAATCATGTTATAAAATTTTACAAAAACATCGAATACTTCACTTTTATGTTTTAAGAAATATATCCAACTCATCCTAGTGCAATCATCGATAAACATGACATAGTACGCAAAACCATGGGAATTAGAGGTAGGTGCAAGACCCCAAACATCAGAATGTACTAACACAAATGGTTTTATAGAATGACTCATATTAGCAGAGTATGACTGTTTATGGCTTTTTTTGCCAATACACACGATTCACATTCTAACTTTATGTTTTTACCTTTAAAGGACAGGAAGAGATATTCTAAGTAGCCTACTAATGGATGTCCAAGCCGGCAATGCCATTTCTAGATTTTTTCCTCTAAAGACCCGTGGGCCAGTATTGCATCCCCTCGTTGAAACGCCTCATCCATATAGTACAAACCGTTGTCCTCAGTACCAAGCCCAATAGTCGTCCCGGTCCGACGATCCTGCACAATACAAGAGTTCGATTTTATTAGTTGTACAATCAAGTTCTTTAGTCATATGACTAATTGATAGTAATTTATGAGATAGACTCGGCACGAAGAGACAATTCTCTAAAATAAGGTTAGACTGTATTTTCACAGTTCCTACGCCCTCTACTGGTACATAGTCCCCGTTGGCAGTCTGGATTGTTGTTTTATGAGGTTTTGTCATAGTGACAAAATCTGCCGGGTCATAGGTCATGGTATCCGTTGCCCCACAATCAAAGATCCACCCTGATTGTTTCGTATCATGGTCCTTTTAAGCTTGATACCCAGCTCCTGGCCCAATGTATGTGAGGCCCAACACACCGAAATTGGGTCCATGACCCACCAGGGTTTGTTTTCCCTCTTTATTTTCCCTAGGTTTCTCACCCCTTCCAGCCACCTCACTAGCTGCATCATTGCCCCCAGCAGCCACACCACTCTACTCTCTCTATTTTTACCCGAGTTTCTTCTGACCTTTGTGAGGTTGTGCGTCTCGAGTCACCTCTTCCCCAGGTCTATCTCCTCTTTTCCTTTGCCTCACTCTGCTCTCCCTCATTACCGCAATTCTGTCTCCTCTTTTCCTTCGCCTCACTCTGCTCTCCCTTATTATTAAGGTCATACTCTCTTTTTTCCTTCGCCTCACTCTGCTCTCCCTCATTTGGTTTGTTTCCCCATTTCTCTCCATTACTCCCTGACTTGTCTTCTTCCTCCCAGAGTTCCCTCTGCTCTCCCCCTTTTATTACTTTGTTTACGTTACCTTGTTCGGTGGGTTTTGATCTGGGTTCTTCTGTCTCTTGCGGATCTCCAATGGACACTCCGGGCTCTGCTTCTGTGAACTCTTTTTCTTCAGTTGGTAATTCTACTCCCTTTACATAGTGTGCACTCCCCTTTGCTTCATCTTGACCATTTTTCTGGGATGGGTTTCGATTTGTGCTTTGCTCCTTCTTTCGAGCTCGTAACTCGGCCCACCATTCCGGGTAACCGACGAGCTTGAAACACCCGGCCTTGGTATGTCTCTTGCCCCCACAGTGAGTACAATGTAGTTTTGACTTGTCATCTTCCTCTCTTCGAGTGTGGGTCTTTCTAGATCTTGATTTTGAGGCTAACCCACTTCCCACTCCCGGCGCGTCTAGTACACCGTCTTTCTTGAGGATACTCCTTCTGGATATTTTTCTTCTTATGAAAGCATATGCCTCTTCAACAGTAGATTGGGTTTCTTGTTTAGTAGTTCCCTCCTATCTGCATCAAATGTGTCATTTATCCCAGACAAGAACTGGTATAGTCTGTTTGTCTGGATTTTTTGATTGTATATATCCATGTCCTCTGTGTGTTTTATCGAATTTGGGACTTGCCTGTCAATTTCTTTCCAAATCGTAGCCAAATTACTGTAATAAATTTCTATTGAGTCATTACCTTATCTTATGGTGTTAGCTTTTACCGTTAAGTCGTATACGTGCAATTCATCGATTCCACTAGTATACAGCAATTCGATTCCCCTCCATAGATCCCTTGCTGTCGGGTAGTCTAAGAATTGATTGACTAATTCCGATGAGATGTTTTCTATGATCCAGGAAATACTGTAGCATCTTATTGTGTCCATCAAGGGTATTCTAGCCTATCAATTGCAGGTGGTAGGGCAATGATATGGTTGAGCTTCCCCTGCCCGCTGATAGCCAGATGCATAAGTTTGGACCACCGGATGTAATTATGATGATTGAGTTTTTCACTCAACGTGATGGTTGATTGGCCACTCGTCTCAGAGCCAATCTTGTTGGGTTTTAATTGCTGAAGCAATTGCCACAGTTGGTTTACTGTGACTGGTAGATCGGTCTCTTCCTTCTTGATTTACTGTCATTGTTCGACATTATTCAGGTAATGTGTATGGTAAATGATGATGGGCTTGATTCTTGGGTGATTTCTGATTTAAAGAACACCTTGGCTCCTGATACCATATAATCTTGGAGGATTTGGAATTCTTGTTGTATTGATTCAAGTTTGCATACAAAAGCCTTTTACAATTGCCTTGAACCGACTTGGTCAAGGGCTTCTACTCCTCTTATGTTTCTACTTCCTAGTATTTCGCAATATGTATTCTATTGTATTTATACCACTATTTATACTATACTTATATTATCTACAAGTTCTATTAGTGTATTTGGGGTTAGTGAAAGAAAAAGCTAGCGCCTATTTACTAGCTGCTTAAAAAAAACCCCGCTTACTCAAACTCTTCCATTTTCATTCTACATCTCTTCGTCTACATCGGAGCATTTCTTTATTGAAGATGTGCTTTGTCAATTAACAATGGCAGTTCATTTGTTTTTTCTATGTAAAAACATGAAAAATGCATGAAATAGGCAAAGTGAAAGCAATATTCGACTTGTTTACTGTAAAAAGAGAAAGAGAAATTCAATTTATTTCTGTTTTTTGCACGAACTATCTTGTTTGGTGAATTCAAACAATTATTTATGTGGATTGGTTGTTTTAATTCCCATATCTTGGTTTGATGATTTTAGGGTTTTTCAGTTTGAAAAATAGGGAAAATCTAGTTAGGGTTTACAAAATTGGGCAAATTGTAATCAAACAATAATATATTGGCATTAGGGTTATTATTGTTTAAAATTACGGTTTTAAAATAGAATTTAGGGTTTACAGTAATGAAATTAGGGTTTATAAAACTAAATTTGGAGATTTTGAAATCGTGTGAACCTAAATTGAGATGTTTGCTTACAACTTAGCTATGGAACTTGCTTCGGGGGCTGCTCTAGACTGTGCACACCCTCTCTTTCTTAAGGAGGAGTTGCAGGCTGTTCATATCTTCCTCGATTCAGATGGTCTGATGATTGATTTAGGTCTTCTAAGTAGCTTGTTATGTTTTGTGATGATAAGGTATTTTGACTTTTCATCTCTTAGATCCAATTAGGGGTGGCAAACAAATCAGTTCGTGTTCGGATCAGCTATCCCCCAATCCGAACCTGATATTTTTAACTTTTTGGGTTGAAAAGTCAAACCCAAACCTGACCTGATTTGATTAAAGGGACAACCAAAAAGTCCAAAATACCCAGTTACCCACAACCTGATTTTTTTTACCTGAATAAACAGAAGGCAGAATGACATAATACCACAAGTCTACAACCTATTATCCTATATTTTTTTTACCTAAAAAACCTAATTTTTTTTAAACTTAAAGTTTTCAAGAAAATCAAATAAAGTCTAACAAATCTAAATTCTTAATTAACTATTACATACCAAATGCATGTTATGATTTCAAGAAAAGGCTGGGGAATTAACTATTATAGAGCAAGAAAAGGCATGGGAATTAGGGATACAAGTTTGAATGGATGAAGGAATGATGTCAGTTGTTTCTTTTGGTGTATTAGTAGAAAAGACTTGAATCTACTTCTTGGATTTATTTTTGCCTCTGTGCATGTGCTTCCCATAGTACTTTGAATATGCGCTTGCTTCCTTTGAACACCTCAATTTCTTGCCATCTGTTCTCCTACATCGTCCTGGCTCTGAGTCTATTTTATATCCCACTTGAAAATAACCCCATCCAACTGCCACAAAAATTAAACAAATGATTTAGCGATAAGAATGGGATCTCTGGTCATAATACTCCCCACCGAGAAATCATAACATGCATTTGGAGGGGTAATACACAAAAGAAAATAGTTAAAATACCTAATTAACTATTAAAAAATGAAATGAAAAATAGTTAAAATACCTTTGAGCTTTGACGCCTTGAACCTTGAACTCTTGAAGGAGAGGAAGACTTGAAGATGGAGAACTGAAGATCAAAAAAAAAAATCAAGAATGAGAGACAATGAGTAGATGAGATCCAAAAAAACCCGAAAGGAAAACAAAAATAAATAACTAAAAATTACCTTTCAGTACTTGAGCTTGAATTCTTGCTGTTGAAAGACAATAAGAGAAACAGAGAAATTGAGAATTGAGAGGAGACCGAGAGAGAAAATATGAGGAGAAAAATAGAAAACGGTTGAGGAGTTGTTAGGGACTTAGGTTTTGTTTCATTGCTTTTTTGGTATTTCAGACTTTGAGTCACTGTGTCTCACTCTCACTGTTTAGTCTTTTAGGGTTTGTTTCACTTTCAACTTTCTTTTTTTAAATCTACTTAATAATTAATATAGTTGTGTTATAAGGTCGGGTTTGGGTGTACTCGATCTAATTTGTACCCGAAAATAATTTCGGGTTATGTGGGTCATTTTCAAGTTGGAATGTTTAACATGTACCTAACCCATTTAATTTGGGTCGGATTCATGTCAACCCATTTAAGTTTTCGTGTCGAAAATCTGAACTCTAACCTGCTTTTTTCATATCGGGTTTTTGGGTCGGGTCAATTTTTGCCACCCCTAGATCCAATGCATGATATTCACATATTTATAATGATCCCTTTTTTTTAAATAGTGACAAAATTATTTTTTTTTAACATATAGTGACTTTTTTTAGTTGTTTTAGTAACTTTTTCTTTTATGTGAAATCCTAGAATATAATCACTTGAACGGTCAAGATATCCATTTGCACATTTATTTTGATTATTGTTAAATTATTGATTAGTAAAATTGTTGGACTTATGAAAAAACAGTATATGTAGCCTTGTAGTATTATTATTAAAAAAAAGTGTTCACCAAATATTAGTCTTTTAAGTGCACTAAATAACCGTAACCGTTAATCGAGAATAACGGGTTCATAGTAACGGTTATTTTACCAAACCATTAAGAATTAACGGTTACGGTAACAAAAATTTTATAACGGTTAACCGTAATTATTATTTTTTAAACAAAACTAAACCTAAAAGGCTAAAACATGAATGAATATCACATGTTTTTTTTATGCATGATCAAACCTTGTGTAAATATGTATTATCATTGTTGTAGAAGATCCAAATGAGCTAAAGAATCATACAAGTAGTTTTATAATATTAGGTGTATAAGTGCATAAAAATGAAATGAAACAGCTAGTGGTTAAACGTTAATCGTACTATTATATACCGGTTAATCGTTTATCGGTTACCGTCACTTAACGGTACGGGTACGATTAGCATTTTCCAATAATCATTATGGCCTTAACGGTATGGTTAACCATTTATAAACACCCCTAAAACTTAAACATGTGGAATTCAAATTAGTATTGGACTTATTAATAGGTCGGGTTAAAATTAACTCTACTAATGCGTAATGCTTATTGATCTGAGCAACAATTATAAGTTCATAACATGGGCCTAGCTAATAAGCTATCTTGGACTAGGCGGAAATTACATAGTAGTAGGCCTTTACCATACCCGGCTGTATGTTGGTATAGGATGTAATTATTTGGAGTGGTACTAAAGTTTTGGTAGAGAAGAATAAGATAGGGTGACCAACAGTCCAACACTATAAGAATGGAATAGGCACTTTGAAATATGTTTATTTAATATTTATGTCCCATGTGAATAACTAAAATTCGATTTAAAAAATGGAATAGAATATGTCAAGAATGGGATTCGAACCCATGCCCTTTCGGACCAGTACCTGAAACTGGCGCCTTAGACCAACTCGGCCATCTTGACTTAAGATTTCAGCTAGCAAACATTTTATCTAATTATTTTATAATCTCGTCCTAATTCGAAACCTTTTACCGCCAAAAAGTTCTCTGCCCCTTTTTTTTATTCTTTATTTCCACCACCAATCCTCAAAACAATTTTTTTAAGGATTAGTCCCATTTTAAATAGGTCTTTCTAAAATAATTCAAACTATAGTTTTTGAGGTATAAGCATTATACGAGTTGTTTGATTTTTTTTTTTTGTCTTTAAATGTGAAAATTATATAATCTCTTAAGATGGTCAACGTGAAAATCATTTATCCAAATTAAAATATATAGAAAATTATTTATTGTATTAAATATTTATTATTCAGTGAATATATAAATTTAATTATGTTAAGCATAGATGATATCTTGGACTGTTGCACGGACAACATTTATGACTATGAAAATCTCAAACTAAATGTATGAAGATAAAAAAATTTATCATCTAATTAAGTTGAGTTATTACTTATTAAACAAATTATTTTTTTTATGCTTATCACAGAATTATTGAATTTTGAATCTTTATCGTCTCAAAATGTCAAACTTAGATTATAGTTATGGGGTCTTCAACTTTTGTCTTAGTGGACTCGACCCATTTTTTTTAATTTTAATTTGGTAATATTAATTATCTTTGGTAGTATGACAAATACTATATATTAGTTATCTCTAATAAAATTAGTTTGAATTTTGTTACATCCATAGATTTATAATACAAATTATGTGAAGACTCCACCTTGACGATGATAATATGTTCATATATGTTTTATACGTTTTAACTTGATTAAATGAAGTTGATGGAAGTCAAAGAACACCTTATGATATATGTCATGCATGAAACACGGTTACTATGTGATTACTTATATTATTTGTTTTGTGGCTTGGATCATTCGCTTGTTGTCCATATATATTCGAAGAATTCAAAGCTATTAAGCTGCTAAATTCTTGCTGAATCCTTTCCTAAAAACAAGAAAGTAGTTACATGATGGACTCTTGAAGGTTTTAGTTCAAATTCAAATGGTTTACAGATGAGTTTGAATTTCAAGTCTTCCTAACTTTACGAGATTGAAAAAGTACCGCAGAAGTTATCCCAATTCAAATGCTGTTGATCGTGCCATTCAAAATAAGAAGACTCATTCAAATCTGTAATGGCTATTCGGTCAAGACCTTTGAAGCATACTTCAGTAACTACCCGAGCATCATGGAATAAATTCTGAAGCAGTTAGTCAAAGACCTAACATCCGATTCAAGGGCAACGGTATTATTGAATATACTGAAGACTATTCGTTGCGAGAAGAAGCTCTTTAAATAGAGTGAGCTGAAGCTTGAAGAAAAGAAGCCTTTCAACGAGATACACAATA
The DNA here is from genome assembly GCA_026401315.1 of Dysphania ambrosioides. Taxonomy (NCBI): domain Eukaryota; kingdom Viridiplantae; phylum Streptophyta; class Magnoliopsida; order Caryophyllales; family Amaranthaceae; genus Dysphania; species Dysphania ambrosioides. The sequence continues at coordinate 1,899,054 of CM048672.1, forward strand.
CAAGTTGCAGAAAACCTAAACACTTTCCTCTCTAGAGCTTTATACTTTAATTGTATTTTAGATTGAGAGAAAAGAAAAGAAAGTCTCTTTGAGTGTGAAAAAGAAAATATCAAAAGAAACTTTTATTTGATTATAAAGCTTCACATTCTATATATATATTAACTCAATTTAAAAATATTACAAGAAATAAAAATAATGCTTAAATAAAAATATTTTTTCTTATACTATATGTATTATGTAGGCATATTATTATACTTGCATGATTGTCTCCAATTTTTGAAATATTGATCCTATTTGAGTGAAAGTACGTATATAGTTTCACCATTTGTTTTTTTTATAAAAAATTTCTAGTAATGTATTACTCATGTTAAATCATTTAGATTGCTTATATTCTCAAATTTGTATAATCTTAAGATCCTACAACACTACTCTATCAATTGATTTTTACCCCCTCTATCAATGCAAAGTAGGACCTTCATCCTTTTAACCTTCTACAACCCAAATATCCTAAACCAAATTAATAGGTGCAATACAATAATAGCTCCAATACAATTCACTTTTATGTATTCTTACTTAAATTCATGTATATTTTTCAACATAGTAGGGAACTTTTTAAAATTTATTAACAAATATCATATGAATCTTGTTTTAATATATTCCCTTTTTAATACAAATTTAACTTTATAAAAATTATAAATTTATGGTATTAGTTGTAAAAGTTATAATAACATATAATTTATATTTGTAAAAAATATCATATTAGTTTATTGGGAAAATATGTGTTGGTTTAATTTTCCTTTTACAATTATAAAAATAAAAATAATACTCTCTTTGTTTTTAAATAAATGTGTTACTTGTCTTATTTAGTTGTTTCTAAATAAATGCATCATTTTTATATTGTGTACTCCATCCATTTCACAAAGTTCTTCACATTTCCTCTTTATGGAGCCAAACTTTAAAACTTTAACCGTCATTAGTTATTACTCTTATGAAAATATTATCATGTAAAATCATATTATATAAGTTATAACCTTATAATTTACATTTTTCATAACATCAACAATTCATAAATTTTATTATTAATGATTTAGAGATTACAATGGTAAAAAAAGATATATGGAAGACCACATAAAATGCAAATATGAATAACTTTTTTTCTGAAAAACTTAAGTATATGACAACCTTTTATAACATTTTATTACCTCTATCCTGTGTCATAATTCCCACTCTTGATTTGTTACTCTCTCTCTCTCTCTCTTTCTCATTGGTTGAAGCCTTGTTATTATTCTCTCTCAAATAAACAATGTGGAGCGCTATTTACCGCCCCCAAATTACTCGAACCGCCCCCAAGAATGACGATTTTGCCCTTTGACTTGTTTTTAATAAAATCGAACATCATACACGTCAATTCTAATTTCGCACTTCACTATCTTGTAAAAAAGTAAGAAAAACGAATTCCACTAAATTTTCCGACAACTAGTCGCTGGGCTCCGCTGTGGCCGGAAAATTGTGTTTTAGTTGACGGAAACCGCTATTCGGGACTCCGGAATTCACCGAAAACTATGGATGGGCCATTGTCAACAACATCGGAGGTAAAAATTGTAGTTCGTTTTCAGAAAATTGGTTTTTTTGCGTTGCCGGTGGGCGAGCCGTCTAAGAAAAACGACCAGCCCAGGGGCCAGCCATCTGAAAAAAAGGGCTCCCCCTAGGGCTAGCCGTTTTTTTTAGACGGCCAGCCCCAGGGCTGGCCGTTTTTTTTCAGACGGCTGGCCCCGGGGGAAAAATATTTTTTTTAATTTCTTTTTTTTGTAGGTTCCGACAAAAGATTTTGGCGGCAATGATATTAATTATTACCCTCATTTTACGACTACGAAAATATTTCCGACGAAAGATGCGGCTTCTGCATGGGCTAAATCGGTTGCTATAAAACATGGATTTCAATTGGTCCATTCGTCGTACAAAAGAGGAAATTTGTACATGAGATGCAATCGGGGAGAGAGAAATAGAGGAGCGAATAGAGATTTAGAGAATGTTGAACGACCGGGGACTAAATCTCAAGCTTGTGGTTGTAAGTTTCTGATTAAGATTTCATGTTCTGTAGAGGGGTGGTTGATAGTATTGGGTCCCGAGGATAATGGTAAGCACAATCACGAAATGATTAAGTATTTGGAGGGAAATCGGCAGATTAGTGGTCTTAGCCCCGAAGTGAAGAAGTTGGTGCGAGATATGTCCGTGGCTCAAGCGAAGCCCAAGGTTATTTTGGCTGCGGTGAACTCTCAGTTTCCCGATGATCATCCAAATGCGCGACATATCTACAATTTCAGAGATAGGATGAGACGGGAGGAGGTTGGCGGACGAGATTTTATTAGTCAGTTCCTTCATCTTGCTACTGATAGCAAGTACGTGAAGTTTTTACGCTCTGATCCTGAAACGAATGTTGTCACCCATGCGTTTATGGCGCATCCTGTTTCTGCAAACTTGTTACGTACGATCCATGGGTTTTGGGCATGGATTCCACGTACAAGACGAACATGTACAAGATGCCTTTGTTTGAGATATGCGGTGTCACTCCGTGCAACAAGAATTTCCTGATTGCATATGCATTCCTATCTGATGAGACTACTGGTAGCTACATATGGGTGTTAGATAAGTTGAAGATGTTGTATGGCAATGACTTGTCTCCATCGACAATTGTCACTGATCGGGAATTAGGGCTGATGGCTGCTATTCATGAGGTTTTTCCCGGAACTGCAAACTTATTATGTGCATGGCACATGAACATGGACGTGGAGAATAGGGTTGGTAAAATTTACAGAGATAAGAAGGTTGGGGAGAGATTCAAGCAAGGAAGATAGAGGAGTATCATGGAAGCGAAGTCTCAAGAAGACTATGACCATGCCATAGGAGTTCTTCATGGGTCATGGGGAACTGCATTCCCTGCTGTTATAACGTATTTGGAGGGTACATGGCTCGTTCACGCCGACAAGTTCGTGAAGCGGTGGACAAATGAGAAACTTCATTTTGGGAATACAACTAACTATCGGGTTGAGAGTGCTCATTCTATGCTGAAGAGTTGGTTGTCATACTCCAACGTGTCGTTTGATACTGTTTGGCGGAAAATTAACACAGCCATTGATGCACAACTAATAGAGATTCGACAAACCCTCGAGGCATCGAGACGCTCACATGGCCAACAATATCGACACATTCCGTTCCAGCATCTGTGTGGACGAACATCCCATTATTGCTTGGAGTTGTTGGTTGAGGAAGAGAAGCGGATGAAATCATTGGGTAATGAAGTGCATGATCTATGTGGTTGTGCGTACCAGACAAGCCACGGGATACCATGCGCATGTCAGATTTACGATACTATTGCGGACGGCCAGTTCTGTAAATTGCAGCAAGTCCATCAATTTTGGAGAACACTCGAGGTGAATGAAGGAGATAGCGTGCAGGTGCTTATCGAACCTAATTCTCCAACGCAAGACGTGCAATTTTTCCAGTCGCTCGTGAGTGAGGTTACCGGAAGTGATCCTGCTGTTGTTCGTCACGTGTCTAGGATTATCCATGCACAGCTACATCCAGAGGATTCAGGTTACGTTGAACCCGAGCCGAGGATGTCGAACCGTGGACGACCTAGCACACGACGTGAACGATCCTCGTGGGAGTACTCAAGTCAAGGGTGTGGACGAGGGTCACATCCAACAGTGTGATAGTCATCTCCCCAAACGGGAGGTGGAACGAGCTCGTGTCAGGCTACCAGCGTTCAGTAAAAGCTGTAATCAAAGCCATGTCTAGGTGTTCAAAGAGAGAATAGGGCAAATGAGATAGTCCAATACCATCAACAACAACTTTCGACTCCCTCAACAGAAGGTCCTCTCTCCAAGAACGCAGAACAGCGCAACCCTTCATCTTACCATGGCACTTCAGCACCCCTCTCTCTGATCTAGTCCAGATCCCACGTGCTACGTGACCCCCGTAGCTAGGAATGACGCTACCATCTAGCGGCCCGCCCGGCATTGCTCCACGTACAAGCCAGATGTCATCTGCGGGTGCCTGGCGCTTGTGGCTACGTGAGCTGGTGCTAGTGCTAGTGGTCTCTGCCCTAACAAACTGACCCCTCGACCGAGATGGGCCACGACGACCCTGTGACTGAAGTGGCACGATCTCGTCGTCAAGTTCCTGGTCAAGCTCCGTAGCAAAGTCCTCCCAATCCTGATCACTCTCATCAACGTCATCATCATCCTCGTCATCGAAAGGACGGGAACCAGAAGCCCCAGAAACAACAGCTCGGACAGTTCTCGGGGAAGGGAGACTCGAACGCGCTAGCTCAGGCTGTGGGTGAGGTTGTGTAGACCTCGCCCTCCTAATAGAACATCAACACCTCGAGCCCGGGTGTGGCGCTGGCCGGAGAACTCGTCCGTAGTCATAAAATCGGGAATGACATGTCCCGTAACCCTCTATTCAATAAATAGTAACATAATTTTTCATTATAAATACCAACATTCCTAAATTTATAAATTCTAATTTTCTTAAATTAAAATGTCCTAATTAAAGTGGATATTCCTAAATTATAATATTTTCCTAAATTCAAATACTTTAAATACTTACTTTAAAATTCAAATTCATAAATCCTAATTTTCCTAACTAAAATATCCTAATTGAAGTTAATATTCAAAAATTCAAAAATTCTAATTTTCCTAACTTAAAATATCTAATTGAATTTAATATTCCTAAATTTATAAATTCTAATTTTTCTTAAATTAAAATGTCCTAATTAAAGGGGATATTCCTAAATTATAATATTATCCTAAATTCAAATACTTTAACTACCTACTTAAAAATTAAAATACATAAATTTTAATTTTTCTAACTTAACATATTCCAACTTAATATAACTTAACATTTTCCTAACTTAACTTAACATATTCCTAAGTATTTATTCCTAACATATAATTTCCTAATTTTCCAAAACTAAATTTAATTTTCTATTATTTCCTAATTTTCCTAATTTTCCTAAATCAATTTTAATTTTCCTAACTTAACATATTCCTAAGTTAATTCCTAACATTTTCCTAACTTAACCTAACATATTCCTAAATTATTATTCCTAACATAACTTAACATTTTCCTAACTTAACTTTATTTTCTATTATCAATACTCCTAATTATTAATTATTTATAATTTAAAACTACTTAACTATTAATTAACAATAATAACATTTAAACAAAAATTAAATAACAAAATTAACAACAATAATTTATACTTAAACAATAAATAACAAACAAATTAACTAAAAAAAAAAAAACCCGGCGCCGGGTCCAGGAATTCCGGCCCGCCCTAGGGCGAGCCGGAATTCCTGGACGGCTCCCCCCGGGGTTGGCTGGAATTTTTAGACGGTCGGGTTGCCGGAAAATTCAAAAAAAAAAATAAAAAAATTACCCTTGAACGCGGTGGTCTTTCACCCTCTACGGTGGATGCAAGATCCTTTCCGGGGCGACGACTCATTGCCGGCGACTTTGTGGGGTGGCTTCCGGCGGGTGGGAGAGGAGGCAGGCGGCGGCGGGGGCGGCGGCAGCGGTGTCAGTGTTGGCGGCGGTGGAGGAGGAGGATGAGAATTAGGGTGAGTTAGGGAGAGAGTGGGAAGTAAAGGGCGAGAGCGTAAATATAGGGGGCGGTGTTTAACAAGGCCCTAAACAATTCATCTACTTATCTCACTTACACTATCGTAAGACTATCCAAAATATCTCCAAAAATTTTGTGCAAATGCAAGTGACGCATCTATTTAAAGAAGAAAGTCCTCCACGGTAAATAATGACCAAAGTTAGGAGTAAATTATCAATAACTACTTAAAAGGTTACTAACTTGTATGGTTGAAATAAAATTCATGAAAGTGAAAATTTCTAGAAACTGAAAAGTGTGATATTGTCTAATTGACAAGACGAACATGAGAAGTTTTACACTTTAGAAAGCTCCATAATTTCCACTTTTCACAAAGTTAAATAAATTATATACCTAGAAGAATCTCCTATAAAATGAAATTTCATGGGCAAACAAACTTCCTAGGAATTCATATGATTAATTTATGTAGAGTACTCACATATTAAAAATTCAAATAACTCTATTAGGGATGGATGAATTCCCAACATACTTTGAATTAACAGTTACTAAAATTCACTAGACTAGACATTTGCAATGGAAAACCAACAATAAGTAGTTTAGACTGTCTACAGCCTACAGAGACCAACAGACTGCTCTATGCTCAAACCACACCTAAACTTGCATGTAAACCAAAGAGTCATATGACACAGAAAGCCAAAACAACATTACATCAATTTTCTCATCCAATGCGATAGCAGAAACTGAAAAAAAGTTTCTTCCAGCCGGATAGCTTAGAAGCAAATTAGGCTTCAGCTACCACAGAAAGTGGTAGCAAAATAAGAATCAAAAAATGAAAAAAGAACCTTATTACTGAGAACCCTAGTTGGGTTCCTTCAATCGTTCCACACTAGTAATTAACATGATGCCCCGTACAACCCGAAAGAGAAATGAAAAATGTACTTAACAAGAACCTGCACTTTGCATTAGCCCTTACAGCACAAGAAAATATATATAGAAAACAAAAAAGAAAAGAAAGGAAAGACGACAGGAAAATCGGGAAAGGAAATGAGTAAAAAGGGGGCTAGTCTATCCTTTACTATGTATCCCAACACCTCCCGGAGATGTATGATACACTTAGATTATATCCCGCAATCTGATACACCTCACTCAGAAACCCAAGAATGATGACTCGAAATACTCAAGCCACAAAAACAAAAATCCCTTACAACTTCTCTATCTCTAAGTGATCTTCAGAACAGGAACTCCAGTCAGTTCTATGTAACCAATTAACTTTTAAAAACTTAAACTGGACTACCATCAGTCACCTTTGGCCTGCTTTTGCCATGCTGCTCCATCTACAACAATTTCCTGATATATATAGCCTTCTAGCTGGGAAGTCCTGTCAAAGAAGAAGCACAACAAAGAAAAATTACTATGGTGCATATTTTCTGGAACTGGTACATAGGATCAAAGTCAGATGAAAGAAGTTTGAGAGAATACATTATTCATGATATTTTAGCTAAAAGAAACATATACAAGTACCGCCAAAAAAAAAATATAAGTAATTCTGAAACATGATCACATGACATCAAGGTCAGAATCATCTGTAAACATTTCTTTTCACACAAAGAAAACCCAGAATGTTACACCATTGCATAGACTACAAAATTTGTGCTTTCAGTTAGCTTATTATTTTAATCAATGGGTGTAAAATAGCTACAAACAAACATACAATAGTGACTGGCATAAGCCCAAAGCCTACCCAATGACAAAGCCAGGAATACAATGAACCAGGTTCAATAATTAAATAAATTCAAATAAACAAGTAAATGAAAAAATCATAAAGACTATGCTTTGCTTTAATAAGAATTATAAATTATTAAATGATTAAATATTGTTAGAAGTATGCTAAGAAAGTAAACAAGAGAACATAGTATAAAAATGTGAGAATGTTTATATGAACTGCAATGCCAGTTCTTTTTTCTCCCACTTCCTTTGACTAACACAGGTTCAAATAAGCCACAAGACCCCAAATTGTTCAGAGCTTGACCAAAACTAAAATTTAATTTTACAGCAAATTGTTCGTTGAACTCACTTCAATTCCACATAAGTGGGTTCATATTTGGAACTTGCTGAAAACCGACATCCATGGATTTACAGATAAATAATGCCAGACAGCATGACACAAGTCAGCGAGTACAGATGACCCCTAAGCCATGAACTTGGCTACCCTCTCCTGAGCCAAACTAATCCCAGACCTCCCCGGAAAAAGAAATTGATATACAGAAACAAAACACTAGTCAAGAATTAAAACTCTGTTTTACTCAGGTCAACTCTTGGTCAAGAAAGAGGTAGTTGTTTGTAGGCAGATTACAACTCAACCATCAACAAATTTTTTGAAAGCTACTATCCCACTGCTAACATATCACTAAAATCCACACCTCCAAGACAGTTTAACCAGAAGCATACATCACAAGGAACCTCTGATGGAAAACATCTACCAAGGTTCAGCCAGCATGCTTCAACAATTTCATCTAATTCCAACCAGGTACTTATCACATTAAGGTTTCGGCAATATTGTTCCTTGGCTGGAATCTTCCACTCGCTCATTCATCTCAAGTGTTACTTTCATGTGAACATAGAGCACATCAATAGTTTATGGATCAGAAACTATCAGTCAAGGACAAGATAGAGAACTGATGAATATAGACTGCCGGGAGAGTCACTCATTACGATAGCTGTTCTCAGAACGGTGTACACAGCTCCTTCTGTGAAAAGCCTCTAGTTTAGCTTAGGATTGTCGCTACAAATCTACATAATTCTTGTAATTACTGGGTGACTGCGATTGGAGTATTATGCTTTTGTATAAAGTTCAGACTTGTCTTTAGTCTAAACTACAAAAAACTCCCCCAACCCAACTCTCCAACATCCAACGGATAATAATGTATCAAAAAGCCCTGCCGAGGAAGGGAGGGGGGGTTAGCACCATGAAATTACTATAATGTAGCCCTAATATTTTCCTAAACCACAAAATCAGGATTACTCCAAAAGCATGACAAACGTAGGGATCAACCACCTAATCAAGACAAACATATGTATTGAGTAACTCTAGAAGACAGAAAAGTTCATCAGTCAACAGTTAACTCCAGCAGTATTTATGAACCATCACTTAAATGTCTCAACAACAAACATAATTGAATAACAACATCCGAATACCTTCAAAGGCCACTTATCTTGGGAAGTGTAAAGGGTATAGGGGACCAGATGTACATAGCCTGACGAGTGTCGGATTTGATTGTGGACGTACAAGTAGGGAATGTAAATTACACTAAATATATAGGGACACGTAAGAAATTATCAAATTCAAATTAAAGACTTTTGAGCATGGACATTGTTGAACACTTCCAGAGATTTTATGAAAAATTTAATTTGATGAAGGTTAGAGAGAAGTAGAGTTGGCATCTGATAGTGCAGGGTTGGCTGACAGAACTAGGAGAATGATCACTAGGTTCTTAAACAATATGGTGCCAAACCTATGCTGGCAAGAAATTGTGCATGGATATTCTTTCTTAATTTAGACTCTCTAAGACATCAAGAGATTAAGAGACATGTTGAGTTTTCAGCAGAATGGATTCAAATCAACCATAATAGAGCTTGCGGGAGTGAGACTTTCTATCTCCTAGGTTTTTTTTTCTCAAGGAAGATGTAAGGCAAGGCAGGTAAACCATAATAGATATAATTCTGGGAGCAGGTTGGGAAGAATTCATTTTCTCTATTCTTTCCCCTCAATCCCAAGTTGCAAGTTTCCTTTGATAGAATTTGATTTCTTTCCAAAGTCTATTTCAATGGAAACACTCAACTCATTAATATATTAGGGATGTGGCAGAGTTTAGTTTCCATTGATACTCTAAATAGGAGGGTATGGGTTGGAGATTCTTCCAGTCTTTTCACCAGTTAACTTTTTTAATTTCATTTGCAAAAGTACCTACATGCCTCTCTATCTCATCTAGCCTTCATTTAGAAATACAAGGCCTGAAAAGGCAAAGGCCTTTTCATGGACAGCATATCTGCAAATAAAATACTGGAAAAAAATTATGTTGGTAGGTGCATGCTATGACTATGGTCTAGGCAGACAGGAATTTTTAAATCTTCCTGCACCTTAGTGTCCCTGAAAATTTTAGATTGACTTATAAATACAAAACTATCGTCATATACATAGACTATAATACAAGGTAGATAATATTATTTAATAAGACACTGACACTCTAACTAATTTAGGATACTCACACAGTCAAACTTAAACACACTAATTATTGTCAGCATACACTTGTATGTGGAGCTCTTAAAAGTGAGCTTGATTATTATTTGCTGAAAATTAGTATTGCTCTCCAAAAGAAAACTTCTAGAGAAAACCAGAATGTTGACACCAATGTATGGAACTACATTTGCCGCCAAAGAATATTTACTTTGATATTTTGAAGCTAAGCATTTAGTGCTCATCATCATAAATTCTTGGCAAAGTAAAATCGTGAAATCATTGACAAAAAAGGAAATATCTAGATATCTTTACCAACGCTCGCACCAACTTTTCCAAACACATGTTAGCGGACTCTAGGTAAGTATAGATACAAATTAGGTGTCAGTCTTATTCTGCATGTCATGTATTTAGAGAATTCTAGACATAGTTGTTGATATATTAACATCCATGTCTATGGAATGAATGTTACATTTGTTAATGGGAGTACTACGTTTGCTGTTGATGACTAGACTCCTAATATTGTAGAGGAGCACTCGAGGGAAAAGTCTTATCAAGAAGAGGAGAATGATATCAATCAAAGTTTGTCCTGTCCGTGGCTATAACAAGACAACTCAGTTTTAGTGCCTGAGGCTGTGGTATTGAGTCCTAACATCAAGCTTGGCTTACATTGGCCTAATTTTATATTTATAAGGGATGCACAGTTTTAGCATTGCTTTAAAGACTGGATATTACGATTAACTTTACTCTTTCTTCTAGTTTACAACAAAAGTTGCTGCTTTGTAAAAGCTTCACCAAAAAGGGATCATCAAACTAGATATCAGTTGTACTCATCAAGATTAAATGTGTTGTTTCACTCTCTGTTTTGGCATATCCTCTGTTTATGCAAGCTTAGGAAGAATAATAAGAGGAAATTCCTCTCAAGACTGGTATGCTTAGTTTATTTATTTTTTTTTTTCATTTTGTGGATATGCTATTTATTATTGTGCAATATTTAATTGTTAGTGCTATTTAGTTTATGTGCAGGATTTCAACTTAAGAAGCCACTCTTAAATCAAGAGCCAATGCTATAATAGGAAAAGCAGTCCAGAACTACTTGCTAAAACAGTCAACTCAAATCATACGGTGCAGCTAGAACCAAATCATCATGCCAAAGTTGAGATAACCAATTTGAATTAAAATGTTTGACAATTAAAAATGTTTCATCAAATTAGTTCTGTAGTAACAAATGCTTAACCTTAAGGCAGTACAGATGATTGATGTCTAGTGGGTAGGCTACATTAATTATACACAGATTTGTAACCACAAAGCGAAACTAAACTGAAAAGAGAAATTGAGAGCTTGCTAGTGAGGCATTTCAGGAAGAGCCATCATTTGATCTAACTTCTAAGTTTCACAATTAACATCACCAGCAGGAGGATCCTAGTGCACTAAAGCAATATGAAGATCTGTCTAATCGGGAATCCAAATTTTCCAAAAGGTCCATTCACCCTGCTTGCAAGAGGAATAACCCTTTTGTTCTGCATCCAAGAAGTGAAAATTTTTGCATGAACGGGCATATGAACTTGGGTTACTGTCAAGGACTCTAGGTCAATACAAAAGCTAAGGAAGAGTTTGATATTTTAACAGCTTGACAAAACACCATAACAGTGATGCTACCTCAAAAAAGTTGAGTGACAGGTATTTTGAGCATTTTGGTATGGGAATACAGAAGAAAAGAAGAAAACAGATAAGTCAATGGAATCAACAGAAAATTTTTATAGTCTACATAGAAAGTATGTCAACTAAAACGTTAAAATTTGGGTGGCTATGTCAAAATCTTCAAAGAAATATAAGGGCACTATATACCTACAAGTTTGAACCCATATTGAATTCAGGATCGCAATAGATCTATTAACAAGATCTTATCCTTGTACAAATAAACCTATTCAATAACCAAAAATAAATAAATCTCAAAACACCAGGTGCTCTTTAGGGAGTTTCAAGTTCACAGACAATAAGGCAGAGACACAGAGTAGCATATGTCATGATGATACTTCCATGGAAAACAACTTAATATGTAAAAGTTTATAGATTCTCTTGTACAGTTTTGTTGAACTAGCAAGATTTTTAAGCTGTATAGCTGGCATCACATGCAACCTTTTTTTAAATCTTATAGTTTCTCTCTAGCTTAATAAATCAACATGAAAGATAATTCATCAGATTAAGGCTGTCATAGCTTGTTCTGTAAACTCCTTTGACATTAAGAGGGTAAACTTCAAAGTAAAACAAAAATAAAGATCCTAGCCGACTAAATGGAAAGGGGAAAAAATATTATGACATCTTACCTCTGTGTGGTTGTCTCTTATCAACACTATATCCGCCAACAAAACCAGCAGAACCTTTAGCAGAGACATCTGATGCGGCATTTCCAAGTCCATAGCTAAAAGAGCTAGAATCATCTCGCTCAGGAGTTGCTGCTCTCCAGCGAGAGTCTCCATAAATTGAGCTACTGCCATACAAGTCTCTAAATGCCCCATCATAGCCATCATTTGGTGATGCATGAGATGATGATGCTGGGGCTGCATTATTTCCAGTGTTTCTTCCATAGCCTCCACTGCTCAAACTGTAACTGGTATCAGCCCCAACATAATTCAGATTCCCACCACTGCCAACAGCATTCCCTCCACCTTGGCCAGCCACTTGTGAGGAACCCCAGTTCACATTGCCACTTCCAAAGGTTCTACCAACAACACCAGTTCCAGATCCATTGAAAGCACTGGAATTAGAAGAGTTTGTGCCATAATTGAGTCCCCCATTTCCCCAAAGGTTCCTACTTGAGCTGAAAAGAGATGAGCTTCCCTCATTTCCACCATCATAGCCAACAGGACTACCATACCTATTTGAGTTGCTAATATAGTAGGGGTTCACACCACGTCCGTAGTTGAGATTGCTACCGAAACTAGTGCTTCCTCCAAAACTAGCATTCAGTCCTGGCTCAAAATTCATTCCCATTCCAAAACCAGAACCATAATGGGGGAACCCACTTCGCCCACTTGCCACAGCATTGTATCTTCCATCCATTCTTACTCCATAACCTCCAAGTGCACTGGGATTAAATCCTTGAGTGTAGCCATTTAGGAAGTTGTTGACCCTGTTTAGACCATAGTTATAACCAACAATTGGGCTACGACTTGGACCAGGAGATAATTCTTTCGGAACTGCACGCTTGACCTCAACCATCTTACCATTTAGTTCATGAAATGTTTTGATTAAGACCCTATCCACTGCTTCCTCTGAATCATAAGTGATAAACCCAAAACCTCTAGGCCTTTGTGTATTATGGTCATACATTACGACAACATCTGTAATCGTCCCAAACTGCTCAAAATACTTTTTAAAATCACTCTCAGTAACAGTGGAAGCTAAGCCTCCTACGAAAATCTTCCTAGTGCGTGCTGGGCCTGGAGAACCATGTGCACTGCCACTGGTTCTACTCAGAATGTTTTGATCATCTCTAGGAACAGCCTTCTTTGCCTCAACCTGAAGTTGGAAAATCCAATTAGTATGAAAGCACAGGACTTCATATGCAACCAACAACCTTAATCCATTCAACCAGAAAAGATAATGTTGAATACGCCAAAATTGGACATCAGAAACTTCATAAGCTTGCATCTAAATCATTAGTAATTTCATGGAAGAAACAGGAAATAATGTTATAGAAAGATCACAGGTATAAACTAGCTAATTACCATTCTTCCATCAATGTTGTGCTTCTCCAGAACAACTCTATCTGCAACAGCCGGGTCAGAGAAAACAATGAAACCAAAGCCCCGAGCACGGCCAGTGGTCCGATCTTTCATGATCACAGCTTCAGTCACCTCACCAAATGTGCTAAAATATTCCCTAAGACGTTCCTCATTAGTCTCCCACGAAATCCCACCAATGAATAGCTTACCAAGGTCGGATTGCATAATTCTATCACACACCCAAAAAAAATCATGAGAATTTTCATCGAACCTCACAGAATTCTCGATTCTGAACAGCTAACCAATCAATCTAGCATAAAATTCCTACCTTCCAAACAAGATTAAGCACACTTCCAATTGGATCCAATACATACACATAATTCAATCAAATTTACAGCTGACACTAGCATAATCACAATCTAGCAATCTAGCATTGACCCAAACACAATCCTACGACAAAACGAATTGAGATGTGAACAACATTAACAATAAATCATACCTTGCTTAAGAAATCACTAGAATCCCAACAAAATTACAATGCTGGATTGAAACGGGATTCAATCAATAAGCACCGGATCCTTCATTCGATCAATAAAATCCAGAATTATGAAAAAACACCCTGACAATCACCGATCATATACATTTCAAATTGTATCAGAAAAACAAAAAAAATACCCAGATCAAGAAAAACAGCTAGCTCAACAAAGATCAAATACCCATCTCATTATTATGAACATAGATTAAATGAAAATTTATTATCATAAAAAATTACGCACCGATTGAAGAAGATCCGGATGCAGAATTTAAGAGAAAAATGAGGCTAAGATCTGACCACAGGAGGGATTGAGGACATGTTAAGCATATCCTCCTACAACAAAATTAAAAATGGTCTTCACTTTTTTTATAAATTTATTCAATTTTCAAGTTGATATTAATCTTAATATTAATATTGCTTATCAAAAAAATATTAGCTAAAAATGTCAATACTTTATATTAATCAAAAATATTATGTTTGGACTGACGATTCGAAGCGCTTTAGAGCCAACCAAAAATCAACAAAAAAAATTATTGGGTATAAAAAAAAATCTAAATTTGAGAAGAGGGAATTAGGGTTGAAGACATATATTTTTTGTATTATTTTAAATTTTTTTAAAAATTTTGAGAATGGTTTGAAAAAATTGATTTGTACATGAAGAAAGTGTAGAGAGGAGAGAGAAAGAGGTGTGATGTGAAAAAAATGGGACGTTCGATTTGATAATGAGGATGACTGAGGAGGATTGCTTGTCCTCCCATTCTTCTCCTTTTATACTTATGGGCAAAACATATAATACTACTACACACGACACACTCACCAAATTGTTTACTCTCTTACTACTTACTACTCCCTCTTTTCTATACTTTTCGCCCTATTGTCATATTTTGGTTGTCCCACTCTATTTGCCCCATTGTTTTATGTGGTCATGTTTTTGCCCCAAGATTTATTCTATTTTTAATAAAGCAACTTTTCTATAATGGGGCAAAAAGTGTGGGACAGAGGGAGTATTTCGTAGTTACTACTAGTCTATCAGAGGTGTTAAGTGAGCGAAAGTATTCAAGAGCTACTTGAAATAATGAAATCTACTCGGTCCAAACCCGACTCTGGTGGATTCAATCTGAAACCGAAGACCATTTGATATTTTAACGAGTCGGGTTAAATAAACTAAAATTTGACGTGAAAGCTCGTTGTCACATTCATAAATATTTCTTTTTTTTCTTTTAACAAAAAACTAAGAATATAGATAAAACCATCTTAAATTAAGTCAAGGTAGAATATTTTATTTTCTTAAAGATAATTAGTTACTATAAGAGAGTACAACTTTCATTTACACTAACAAATTAAATTTCAAAAAAAGTCAACACCAATACAAATATCTTAGATGAGGATCCTTCCTAGCCCCCTAATGACTTTTGTATTGGATTCATTAAAATTATATTCTTTTTATCGTTTGAACTTAGGAGACAAGATGAACAAAGGTTTTATAGGCTGAAACAGGCCATAGTGGGAGCATGAAATTTGATATTTTTCACAATGGCATCCTCGTGCTAGACGTACCTAATGGAGGCTTCTTCACTTATGTGAATCATTGTGCCTACCTTGATTGTCTGATAGCAGCAATTCTATTATCCGGATCTTGTATAGTTTTCTTCTCTTCTGCAAGTTGGGAGTGATCGACTAAGGAGTCTCATGTATTTAATTACTTAGTTCACTATGATTGTTGAGCACTCTTCCAACAGTTGTGTAGGCACCTCAACTGCTTCTAGGAGCAGTCCCTCTCTTTGCATTCTCTGTTTCCAACATGTGGGAGCCTCCAGTTGTTCCCTCCCCTCTGTTTCTTTATTTCAATCATCACGTATTGTAGTGATAGGAAAACATGATTTATTAATCTTAGCTAAAACAGATTAAATGCATATTGCACTACTTTAATTAGCTCTTGAACTGTCCTTGGGGCTTGTTCATGCTGTATTGACTGGATGGCTCTGAAAAATCCTATATCTAGGACATTCAAATCTGGTGAATTAGGAGGCTGGGATACTAGCTTGATATTGAATCCATCGGATATTGTTGCATTGTTGAAATCTACATCTGTGTCCATTATGTGTGGTGTGGCATTATCTTGTTGTATCTTAATGTCTCCATGCGCACCTAATGCCCATTTGCTCTTTATTGCTGGAATAACTTTAGTCATGAGCATTTCTTTAATCACAACCTGTGTAATGATCTTGATGGGCTTTGTTAGTAACTTCTCTGTGCACGCACACTTCTTCTTTTAGCTCCCACTCTCTCAGCAAAGGGCCAACACCCTATCTTCCCATCAAATGTACAAGTGCCATATGGCTGTCTCATGTATGGCTCCGCCTTAGTTGGGGATAAGTAGTAATTCTGACTTGTTTTTGACATGAAAAACCAAATTTTTTTTATCAATGTGTATAGTGATGTACATATCTTCAAACTGTAGGCTTGTGTTGATGTTGATTACATGCGATAAACATTAATAAACCCTATCTACTTTGTTCCTCAGGGTTAATGTTGGTTTTATGGCATTACCGTGTCTCCTAATCTCACCACCTTTTATGAATATGTGAACTGTGCTTTTGTTGATGTTTAATCCCTTGGTAAGTGACCTAATATTTGTCCTACTCTTTAAAGGAATTGACAATAGTTGCTCTTGGTTTAATTGCAATGGTTTCTTCCTACTTTCCCCTTATACTTCTTCTCTATGTGAAGTTGTTCCCTGTTTGCTGCACTGGTTTTCACAACTCTCCGTAGCCTCTAAACTGTCCATTTACTACAATTGTGAAGTGTTGCAATTATTGCTATGAATCCTACTAGTAATTTTAAGTCAGTGCTGTATTTTAAAAGGTCTGTTATGCATTTCAACCTCTCTTCATTCATATCCTTTATTTTTCCTCTCATGTTTCCTAAGTGTGAATCTAATGCGGTTTCTTAAGAAATTGGAACAATACCTTTGATGAGTACATGGAAATCTGTCTCTAGCTCTTGCTGAGTGTAAGTTGCCTCCTCAGTTTGTTGAGTTGGGGAAGACAGTCCTTGCTAGCCAATGCTTGGGACTGCTTGTTGGATGACAGATTCCTCTAGAATCTATTGGTTGCCTTGTCCCTCTATGTAATTTATGGTGCTTGACCAAAAGTCACCAATGGACAACTCAGTATCCAAAGGCTCTATCATAGCTCTATACTCTATGATGATTTAATATGAGAATGATTAGAAAAAAGTACCATAAATTTATTAGTAAAGTATTTGTAACAGTGTTTGTATTTATGGTTCTGTTTCCACATTTAATGTACCCCTCTTTAAATACTCTTCATGGGGACTCTCTGTAATTTTTGGCGAGAATCTGAGTTGCTTTTGGAATTTTAGCTTTTGGTGGGAAAGTTGAAAATTTGGTGAAATTTTCAAAAGGAATTTAGAAAGGTTCCTACCTTATCATCGTGTACTAAGGACCATTATAATTAGGAGTGATTATTGAGCTAAAATAAAATAAAATATGATTTGATGTATAAACCAAAAGTCTTACATTGAATTAAAATAAAAGATGGTTGGAGAGAGTTATATATATAAACTCAAAGTCTCACATTGAGAAAAATGATAGATGATTTGAAATAATTAGTATATATATAAACCCAATAGTTTTCTCCACCTAAAATTAAATTAAGTTTATTAAAGCTAAAACTTAGCCTTCTTGTTGGCCTAATTTGGATATAAGTACTTAGGCTTATTGAGCTTTTAATCGAGTTGAAAATGAGCTTGAGCTTGAGCTTGAAATGAGCTCGAGTTTAACGCGAGTTTGGAACGAGCTTTAATCGAGTTCGAGCTCGAATTGAGCTCGAGAATTGCATTTTCAAGCTCGAGCTTCAGTTTTTTAGCTCACAAGCTTTCAAGCTTGAGTTTTAGTTATCGAGCTCGAGTCAAGCTTAGCCAAACTCGGCTCATAAGCACCCCTAGTTTTCAATTGCTTTTCTGGAATAAAATATAATAAAAAAGGAGGGAACAATGTTGACAGCTCTAAATATGAGTCACAAATCAGTGTTTGACTTTGCTTAATTAACATACCAAAAAGCAACTAATGGACAACTAGTACCCCACTTCTCTTAACACACTTTAAAAAGTGAAAATAGCTAGTTGGAGCAATTTATTAGGGACAGAGGGAATATATGCTATAGCATTAGAGTATATTTATAGATTACTCTTTTTTCTAGAAATTTAAATAATCATATTTTCTCTTATCATGTTGGTCCCGATCTAGTGGCATAGGAGTAGAAATAAAGTCTAAAAAGTAAACATAACTCACAGTCACCTTGCTCATGAGAAGTCTGATCAAAATTGGATGGTTGTGGAAGATGATAAAATTATATTCCTAGTGGAGTCACTTACTTTCATTATGGTGCTAGAAAGTACATTGCTTCAATGGCAAATGTAAGTACATTAAGATATGGATAGCTGAAATGAAATGCATTTCTTTGTCTTGAGCATTTATATATAGAGATTAAGGATTAACTTAAGCTTCTCAAATATTTGTCTTCTCTATCAGGTATTTCCAAAGCTTAATCTGGCATGGTAAACTTTAAATGGGTGAATATGCATTTTTTCACCACATGTAGTTTTATAAGGTCTATGGTTGATAGAGTTTTGTTTCATTTCTCAGTTCTATCTAGTCTTTGAATTAGTGGTTGATATGGGCAGCAACTTTAGGCCCGAATACAAGCCTGGCCCAAACTCGTCCCGAAGAGTGGGTAGCAAACTAGCCCTTTGGACTGGATTAAACTCGACCCGACCCGCACTTTGATCAGGTCTAGTTGGTTTTACTATAAAAGGTGAAAGTTTGCATTATTGTAATTGATCAAGTCATGGAAATATGTCGAGTTCCATGTAGAAGATAAGTTACTTTAATCATACTCTAATACTCTTCATATCTTTATTGCACCTAGTTTGATTAGGATTTGTGGAGTTTGTCAAAATTAATTTGAAAGAGGTCTTGGAAAGATTCACTTCTTTTACTAATCTAAATTATGTTGGGATTCACATTCCCTAATTGTTATAGAGTTTGCTTGTATGATTTTTATTATTCTGTTTGAAATAGGTTTTACATGTTTTAAGCACCTCAAGATTATTTTGTTTTTAGGAAACTGATTCTTTCCTAGTCTAGTTTGGTTTAAGGCCTTATAAATACCTTTATTGTAATTATTATTAGTTTATGAATATGAAATTTTTGAGTTTGGTTACTTAAAAATGTGTCTTTTCTTCCTTAAAAATGATGGTAATTTCAAACAATATAAACCTTAAGACTTATTTTTTGTGGCTTTGTCTTTAGAAATAAGTTATATATTTACCCACTTCATATGGTCTTTGCGTGATCAAATATGTCATATGTATTTATATAGCTAGCTGTAGGGGTGATTTAACTAGCGTGACGGGTGGATAGCTCAACAATTGAACTACTACTAAAAGGTTAGGCATTTTATAATCCAACCCTCTAACTATCCTAATGAAAGGAGATGGATCCTAGCCCTATGATTTGCATGAATGGTTAGGGTCGACAACACAACTTTATCCTATCCTCACACAAATTTGGGCGGATAGGACGAGTCATGGATCAATTGGAGGAGTCACCACCTAATATTTAAGGTAGTCTGAAGTCTGAACATTTACTTGGGATAAGACCCCAAGTGACTCAAAATAGGTATCTTAACCAAAGATGGGTGCGGGAATGACCGAATAAGTGACCTATTTCGATTTAAAAAGGACATGTTTGAACAACATTAGATAAAATTTTATGGGCACATGTATGGTCTAGGAGCGATCTCTAGATTAGGTGGGTTTACATTGTTAGAATCATGTATTAGGTGATTACTTCCTAATGTCCACAAGATTATGCAGTCCTGAAGCTGTTTGTCAAAAGATTATCTTATTTAGGCATGGTACACTTCAATTGTAGGGATTATGAGTAAATAAATACAAGAATTTAAATAAAGGTATACTATTTAAAGGTGGGGAAGTTTAAAGATAAGCATAGTATGCAAAGAAAAATGAGCATCACTAATATACTTTTGGAGAAATCATTCAAGAGTGACGACACTCTAAAGTATGCCGATAACATTGTTTGATGACTTAGGAGAAATATAGTGGATGAGAAGATGTCCATCATATTAGATCAAGATCAAATTAAAAAGAAAGGATAAAAGAAAATGAACAAAGCATAAATGAAAATACAATGGGAAGGGGTTGATGATGAAATTTAGAGGATGTTGTATTTGAATAATTCATTTGATTTAGTGCTCAAATTTAACATCTTAAAGCTTTGAAAAATCTAGTGTTGAAAGGAAGTTACTCAGTTGCTAACACATCATAGATTTGCATAAATAAATTACAGTGTGTGAGTTGACCACAACATAAGCATCAAGTTTGATGTATCTTTGAGAGTTCATGGACTCAAAAGAAGTAAAAAAGGAGTGTCTATTACAAAGGAGGATTGTCACCCTGATTTTTCATTGGCTAATTGCAAGGTTACATCTTTATCATTTGAGTGTATGTCAGTAATGATCAAATTGTAATAAAAAAAAGAAAAGAAAGAAGAAAAATTTTAATTAAAGGTATCCTCGATGGGGATGATATCTTGTTTGGATTCTTGATCAAGTAAGAAGGATACTCGAAGTTCTAATTTTCCTTACTTATGGAAGAGCTAGATTGCCTTAGAAAGCCCTTGGTAAGGTTCTAAGGATATTTGAGAGAGTATTTGGGTAGAATAACGATGTTGTGTGAGAGTTGGAAATAAGTTCATCCTTTGCTCATAAAAACATGAGAGAATTAATAGAGCAAAAGGTCTAGAAAACTAACTGATGAACGCTGGCTTTGAGCATTCAAAACTGGTTGGGCATCAAGTGCTTAGTTTGAGCATTAGACACTTAAGTTAGTGTTGAAAACTAAATAATAGTGTTAAACACTCAAAGATGTATATTTTCAGGTGTAAGATGAGCATGAATTGTGCCAAACGTGACGCTAAAGGGTTTAGTGTTGTATGTTTAGATTGGGTGAGATTTAAGTGTCAAATTTTAGGATTGAAAATTGAACACTTGAGCATTAGACACGTACTTTAGACATTAGATGCTCGACTTTCTTAGCGAGGGACACTTAAACAATGCTCAGATCACTTGGGGTAGTAAGGTCATTTGGTTTAGGGCTTTGTGTTTGGGCCTTTTAAGGTTTAGGGCTTTGTGTTTAGGCCATTTCCTACTTAGTTGTTTTAAGGTTTAAGTAAGAAGAGTTGTTTTTAGCATTTGCCACTTATGCTATATAGGTTGTCTAAGCAACCTAAAACATACTGCGTAGTTGTTTTAATACCTAAGTCGGCTATATAAAGTCCATACTCCTCTAATAATGGTGACAATCCAGTTGATAATGTGTTCATTTTTACTTCAAACTTTAATCTATCTATTGCTCTGTTCCCTCTTCTTTTTAAGAGATTGCACTGTGAATCGCGAGCTGTGGAAGAGAGGGAGTGAAGCGCCATTATACTTCGTAGTTAGTATACAGGGAAGTGATGAAGTACCCCTAGAATTATGGTAAAAAGAAGTTCAACAGAGTTGGATTGGCTACTGGGCTATGAACAAAAGATTAACACTTGTCAGAATAAGACGAGTGCCTTGGTTTGTCTGTGTTCAGTTATCTCAACTGTGTAATCTATGCGAGTAAAATATTTGGATATAGAGAATTAGGAGTGGGTGTTGTTCTCACTAAAGAGCTTTCCAGAATAGCAGAAGGGCAGAAGCTACTGAAGAATTTGAACTCACAAGACCATAATACTCCAAACTCTGTTGAATTCATGTGTCTCAACTCTCAAGGTCTTGTGTTGGAACTTGTTATGTTGAAAGTTGAAGTTTATAAAACCAAGAGTCCCACATTGGTGGAATAAGAGAAGTATGGCCTCTTTAAATAGAGAGTTGTTCACTTACTTGGGTGTACCCAAGGGTTACCCACTTTTGTGGAAGGAGGAAAGGCTTAGGAATCCAACCAACACACACGCGCGCGAATGCCGGGCCGAGTTGAACCGTTTGTAAAAAGGGTTGAATGATTTCCACTTGTTAATGATTCACTGCCAAAGATTGAAGCTGATACAAACAAACTATCAACTTCTATAAATAAAATTATACTCTCTTTAAACGGCCCAACCCATTCATATCTTATTTGACCCGACCTTATTCATTCCGTTTTGCATATGACCCGTCTCGGCCCTAACCTTACCAAATGCATAGGTCTAATCTCACACAACATCACCTGTTGATGACCTTAACTGCAATTGAACTAAACCTTTAAGTAGATGATCCAGGAATTCCAATATCCTAAATTCCTAATGCATCATATCACCTCAAACCAGTGCTTTAATTTGAAGATACACGATAAACTGTACGCATTTATCTGAAAAAAAAAACTTCCAGTCAAAACATATTCTTCCGCAGCAAGCAATCCTTTTACTTAAGATTAAAAACATAGTTGTAGCCTCCTCCACCTTGGTATTCTTCATGCCACAGACCCAGAGTATTTACCAAATTGGTCATCTCAAGAATCATTTTACTCTAGGATAGTCAATGCAGCTCCCTTTTTTTTCAGTCCATCAAAGTCATAATCAATCTACTTGACTCAAGTATCTCAAAAGTCTATCCATTATTTGAACATTTTGGTTATGAATCAAACTTTGATAGCCTTAATTTGAGAATTGCAGACATCACTTGCTAGTTAAGTATTGATTTAGTGCAAGTATTCATGTTTCAGGTGTAAAGGTCTTCTCTCAGACACTTGAGCATCAGAATGGATGCTTCCTTTTTGAGGAGAGAAATGATTTGATCCTGTCCTCCCTTAACTCTGTGCTGTGCATAGGCGCATAGTGCACACAAAAAACAATCAACTTGAATAAAAAAAAATGTACATCAACCTTGATATTCTCACCAAACGATGCCCACATGGCCACATACAACAAATTCACGAATTGTCACACTATATATCTTCGATACATACATTATATACGAAGTAATTATCTGTCTTTTCCTTAACTTAAGATTCACTCAAATCAGAAAATGCTATTCTGTTCAGATGATCCAGATCTTGTTCAGGCGTTGGATGAAAGTTAAATCCTGATTAATTGCTATATACAGGAACAATGACATTATTGATCAGCAATCCGCAGATTGAGACACTATTTCGACTTTATATACATGGTACGTCAATGACTGATCCATACGTATTTCATCATTATGAGTTGTTGTTGTTGTTACTATCATCATCATCATCTACTTCAGCAAAAAAGGGATCCATGAGGAGCTCAGAGGCAGAAGGCCTTGCCCTAGGCTTTGCGATGCACTTATCGATGAATGCCTTCACCTCTGGATCATTCACTTTGCTAAAGGCCTGGGGTTTGATACCAGAAGTCACCTTCTTGTATATCTTGGCAACACTGTCACACTCACTGTAAGGAATTTCCATGGTCACCATCTCAAGCAAACACATCCCAAAAGAGTAAATGTCCACAACTTCTGTGTAGTCTTCCTCGTACAGCTCTGGTGCCATGTACTCTGGTGTTCCCAGTATCGAGTGTGCTACATGGCTCTTTCCAACAATCGCTGCCAAGCCAAAGTCGCCTATTTTCACCTGCACAAATGAGAGCAACCAACCTGATCAATATAACCAAATTAAAAGAACTAGTATGTTCAAACATTTCTAACACTCATAGACATCACATTACCGAAACAAAAAAATTCAATTTATCATTGACTTGATAAACATGAAGCACAACTGCGATATGATAATGATAATTGGATCATAAAGTAGACAGTGGCAATCTCTATCATTGAATAAGAACAAATAACAGACATTATATCTATCAGTGAGTCAATCTTTTGAGCTACTTGTGTTGAACCTAGAAGAACCAGGAACTTATTTTCACAGTGACATTGCTAATCATCTACATATGAAAGATTCATTGAACATAGGCCAGGTTAAAAACACATGAAAGATCAAACTCGTAATGGTACTGTCAGAACTAGCAAATCAAGAGACAAGGGACTAGGATAGACTATATACCTCGCCAACATTCCCATTTATAAAGATGTTGCTGCAATTAAGATCCCTGTGAATAACACAAGGCTCAAGTGTATGCAGGTAGTCCAAACCCTTAAGCACCTGCTTCGACCACTTCTTCAAAGCTCTAATTGACACTTGACGGTGCCTCTTCCGGTACTCTCTCAGGTTCCCTGAGGTGCAAATCTCAGTAATAAAGTTCAGAGTGTTGTGTTCAATATCCCTCCAAACATGATACAAAGCTATGATAAAGTTGTTCCTAAGCTTGCTCAGCAGCTGAACTTCAGTGACAAGCCTATCAATGACTGATGGATCTTGGCTGAAGTTCTTCAGCTTCACCTGGTTCCAAGCAACCTCAATCCCCTCCTCCTGGTCGAAAGCTCGATACACTTTCTTTACAGCTCCTAATCCAAGAAGGTCTGGGTACCGGCCAAACCGGCCCGTAGGATCAACCTCCTCGAACGGTTCTTTGTCACCCTCAGGTGGGTTAAGACTCTCACAAGTCATCTCAGATAGTTGAATCCAACAAACCTACTTCTGCATGCCAATCATACGAAAGAATCCATAAATAACTGCTCAACCCAAATCACACCAAACAATTTAGATTAAACCTCATACATATACACACAAGGGTCCATAGCCCAAGTTTAAAAACCTGATTACTCGTAGTCTAGTAGGCTAAGGTTACCTAGACGTGAACAAAAGAATCTATAAATAAATTGCTCTACACAAATAACTCCAAACACTTTAGATTAAACCATATATATATATATATATACACACAAGGGTCCATATCCCCACTTTAATCTTGATTAGTAGGAGTTTCCTTAGCTAAGTAAAAACAAGATGTTCGCATATGCCCAGTTGATTATTCAAAAACATAAATTTTAACCACTGATCAAATAATTAAATAATTACACATTATAATATTGAGTCAAAAGTCAAAGTCAAAGAAAAGACATGTTATTAAACTTGTCAAAGGTGAAATTTCAAACAAGTCTAATAGATATATACGTGTGTGAGAATTTTCGTGAGCATCGAGAGTGTCCAGATAGGATCGCCGTATCGCTAATTTAATTGAAAAATATAATCCGCTTAACATATATTTTTTTACTTTTCATTTGTTTAATATAAACTTAAAATTTAAATATATTTAATTATATATATGTAAAAATAATAAAAGATTCATATTTAAAAAATAAACATTGAGTCGAATCTATAAAAATTCCAAATAAATATTTTTTTTTCTAAATTATAAAGAATTTATAATTAAAATTGACTTCGAAATCTACAAAATTAGAAATGGGGAGAACAAAATAACGAAAAGTGTATAGAAAAATACTCTAAATAACATTTATAAATCATTCCAAAAAATATTTTCGAAGAAATGATTAAACTATATTTTCAAATATCTTTATCTAATACTCATTCCGAACATATCGACTACACTGATTTAAACTTTTTTATCTTCAAATACGTACAACAAAAAATTATAAAAATTTGATATTGTAAAAATTTATATTGATACATATCCAACAAGATATCAATTGAATATATTATTTCCTATAATATAATGAGAATTCATTATTAAAATTTTTAAATTTTGGTTCAAAATAATAGATCGGTGCGATCTTGTTGCAACAAAGAAGTACTCTGTGATTAAGACAATATAAAGGATATATTCAGTGTGATATGGATCCATTGTGATCCCCTCACCTCTACTATCCATTTACAAGAAGAAGAAGAAAAATATTAACTCAAACCCGTGAATATAAAGGATATATTCACGGGCATAAACCTAGTTTGTCCAAAACTCAATAAAATAATAGAAATTGAATAAAGTACTTGTTTATTCAATTATTCAACAAATTAAACGAAAAAATATACATGCAGAAGCAAAAACATGGGATTGAGCAGAAAAACCAATCGTACTTACTGCTAAAACAAAGGAGGGTGGAAGCGTATGAATTACGCTTTTGGTCGACCAGCAGAAGAAACTCCGGGTCTTCGGTTCAGGACGCGGAATATTAAAATTCACGATAAAATTCGTAACGATTAACCGGAAATTCCTGAGTTATATTATTCAATGAAAAAAAGAGTAAAGCAAAGTTGAGGGGTGTGATGAAAATTACAGCATGTAGGCGGCGGAGGTGCGGCGGAGGTGGTAGCGGTAGCGGGAGCGATGGCAGAGGGATGGATGTGAAGAAGGGGTGACGAGGTGGTGTCGTGGTGAGGGAAGGAGTATGCGAGAAATGTAGGAGAATACGTGATACGACCGACTAATATAGAGAAGGATGTGTGTTTGAATTGGAATGTGATTAGTAATTTAGTATGGTAGAGTTACTATTTATATAAGCTATCCTATGCCACCTAATTATCTATTATTCGGGAGTTATTTGTTACTACAATAGAAAATATAATAGGCAAGTCCTGTTCGATATATGGATTGATAATAAATTATTTTTGTTAAATATTTTACTTATAAATTTTTTTTTGTTATTGGTGAAAAATTTATAGGTTTTATAGAATTACTGTAGAAAATTTAATTAGGATAATATTTTTTATCTCATTAAATAAAAATTAGGCCCAAAAAATTATTAAAGAAAAAGATTGAGAGGAAATATGAAATGAAGAAAAGAAATAAATGTAGTTTTAAATGATTTAGGAATTTATATAGTTACATAATTTTCTACACCGGGCAACGAAACACCATGAATGGAACTGCTCGAGTCTTTTGAGAAGAGAGAAATTTTTTGTTCAAGGAAAAAATGTTTCTGTTTTCGTATGTTATAGAAAATTGTGGCAAAGAAATGTTATATTAAAAAACTATAAAACAATTATGCAAAACGTTTTTTATTTAAAAAGATTGAATTCATTCAAAACTGCCAGAAACTGAACAAAACGGTTACCAAAAAATAAGCTTGATCAAGAACCCAAACCCAAACCAACCCAGCCCAGCTCGGCGTGCGTGTGATAGAGTGGCTTAGAGTTGGTCCTCCCTCTCCACAAAATATGGGTAGCCCAAGGGCCATATCCAACTATCCCAGACACAATATTATAAAGGAAGTAAAACTTTTATTTTCCACCAATGTGGGACTTTGAAGTTTTCACAAAATTCACATTTGTTCCAACAATCCCCCACTTGAATTTTTTTGAAAACATTTTCGAGCAGAATCCGTACATATATAAATTGCGCATAAACAGAAGTGTTTTTCAACTTGAACTTCTGCATAGTGAATACGATTCAGATTTAACAAGGGTAACTCGAAGTTTTGAACCCTATCTCTGACAACATACCACACATAACCTACTCTTAGTGTTGTTATAGACCCGTGCATTATGGCCATGCATGTACATCCTAGTATAGTGAACGCTCTAGAAATGTTGCCACATAAACATTTCATAGGAAGCGGCCTTACTTTCACATTCACATAGGTGAATCTATCAAGAGTACTCCTGTAGCTAGATACTTCACTCCAAAATAAAGTATAGATTTCATTAAGAGTTCCTATTAAATCATCCTTGATCGCTTCAGGAATATATGTCTTTTGAACATATTCAACTCATATCACTCCATAACTTGTTATTACCCATTGAACTTTTTCCCATAAGGGAATTTCACCTAGTAGGTCTCTTAACCAACCTGCTTCTTCACTAGCTTTAGCTAGTGCTATCATTTCTGACTCCATGTGGACTGAGCCAAAATAGTCTGTTTTTTAGACTTCCAAGATACAGCTCCGTCGGCTATAGTAAAAATATATCCACTAGTAGCCTTAGAGTCATCTAATAAGGTGTTCCAGTCAGCATCACTATAGCCTTCTAGTACAGCTGGAAACCTTTCATAATATAACCCTAGGTTCATGGTCCTTTTAAGGTATCTCATGACCCTTTCAATAGCATGTCAATGCTCATTACCAGGACAACTAATAAACCTGCCTAACAATCCCACAACATAGGCAATGTCGGGTCTAGTGCAATCAGTGGCATATCGAAGGCTGCCAATGACGCTCGCATATTCAGATTGCCTTACGGCATCACTAGTGTTCTTGAATAATTTTACACTGGGATCATAAGGTGTAATAGCAGGTTTACAGTCAAAGTAACCATATTTCTTTAGGATTTTCTCAATGTAATGAGATTGATCCAAAGAAACTCCATTTTCTTTCCTAGTAATCTTAATTCCAAGGATTATATTTGCCTCTCCTAAATCTTTCATATCAAACTCAGCATTCAACAATAGCTTTACATCATTCATAGCATGAATGTTCGAGCCAAAAATTAACAAGTCATCTACATACAGATAAATTATAGTGCAAATGTCATTCTCAAACTTTATATATATGCATTTGTCACTACCATTTATCTTAAAACCATATGAGATAACTAAGTTATCAAATTTTTCATACCATTGTTTAGGTGCTTGTTTGAGACCATAAAGAGATTTATCTAGCTTACATACCAGATGCTCTTTTCCTGGGATGACAAATCCCTCCAGTTGATCCATGTAGATTTCTTCTTCCAATTCACGTTCAAGAATGCAGTCTTTACATCCATCTGATGTACTACAAGATTAAAAACAGAAGCAAGAGACATTAGCACTCTAATAGATGTTACTCTAGTTACAGGTGAATAAGTATCAAAGAAATCAACATTCTCCCTTTGTTTGAAGCCTTTAGCTACCAAATGGGCTTTATACTTATCAACGATCCCATCAACTTTAAGCTTTCTTTTTAGGACCCATTTGCAACCAATTGTCTTGCAACCTGGTGGTAACTCAGTTAGGTGCCAAGTTCGATTAGACTTGAGTGAGTCCATTTCATCATTTACGGCTTCTTTCCATAAATCTACATCAACGAATGATAGGGCTTCTTGGAGGGTAGCTGGATCCTCCTCTACATTGAGAACCACAAAGTCTGTGCCAAAGTCTTTTGCTACTCGAGCCTGTTTGCTCCTTCTAAGTTCAGGTTCAGCATTCAAGTCTTGTGAGTTAGACCTGACTTTAGGAATAATAAAAAAGGATGAACCCCCACTATTTCTAGATTTAAAAGGAAACATGTCCTCATAAAAATCAGCATCATTAGATTCAATAATTACACGCGCATTTAAATCAAAGAATCTTTATGCCTTACTGTTAATAGCATATCCAATGAATACACATTCATAAGCTCTACTAGCTAATTTAACTCTTTTAGGATCAGGAATCCTAACATATGCTAAACAACCCCAAATTTTGAAGTAAAAAATGTTAGGTTGTTTATTACAAAGTATCTCATAAGGCGAAACCTTACTCTTAGTCTTTGAAATACGATTCAAGACATAACAAACAGTGAGAAGGATTTCACCCCACCAATGCAGCAGTACCAGAATTTAAGAAAATAGCAACTACTAACTCTGTAAAGGTTCTATTTTTCCTTTCAGCCTTACCATTCATTTCTGGAGAATAAGGGGCTGACCTTTCATGTATGATACAATGTGAATTATAAAATTCTACAAAAGCATCAGTATCATACTCAGTTCCACGATCGCTTCGTAATCTTTTTATTTTCTTGTTGAAATGATTCTCAAACTCTGTCAAAAACAACTTAAATATTTCAAAAGCATCACTCTTATTTTTCATCAAATAAACACAAGTATAATCAGAACAATCATCAATAAAGGTGATAAAATATCGTTGTCCATTTCTGGTCAACGTTCCATTTAATTCACAAATATCTGAATGAATTAAATCTAATGGTTCTGAATTCCTAATCACTGACTTATGAGGCGTTTTTGTAATTTTAGCTTGACTACAAAAATCACATTTATCAAAGTCATTAAGGGAAATATTAGGAATAAGGTCCAAATTACTCATATTTTTTAAGAGTCTTTTGTTCACATGACAAAGTCTAGCATGCCAAACATTAATAGAAGAACACAACATATAAGCAGAATCAGAAATTTTATTAACTTCGACATTCAGTTTGAACATGCCAATAGTAGCAAATCCTTTTCCTACAAATATTCCATTCTTTGTTAAAGTGTACAAATCAGAACCTATGGTTTGTATAAAACCAGCCTTGTTAAGAAGAAAACCAGAAACTAAATTCTTTCTCATTTCTAGAGTGTGTAGTACATCCTTTAGAATGAGAGTCCTCCCAGAAGTGAACTTCAACTCAACATTACCAATACCAACAACATTAGTTGAATGGGTATCACCCAATAACACTTTCTTATCATCGGTCTTTTCAGAGTATGTTTTAAACATCCGACGATCATAACAGACATGGCGTGTAGCACCAGTGTCTACCCACCACCCATCTGATCCACTAGTAAGGTTGATCACAGTAATCATAGCCACAAAAGGCTCTTTAATCATGCTTGCCTGCGCAGGCGCAGTGCTAGGCATGTTCCTGCACTTTCCTGCCATATGGCTTGGTTTTCCACACCTATAGCTTAGAAATTGACCAGTACCATTCTTAGGAGGTTGAGGTTGTTACTTTCTATTGTTCCTTTGAACATTCTGATTACTTTTGTTGAACTTATTCTTCCGGTTCTGAGGTTTGAAACTCTTATCAACAGACTTGAGAGCTGCAACAGATCGCTTAGGAGCATTGTAAGTAGTGACTTATAAGATTTCTTCCTTCTGGTCCTGTTTTCTAGATTCTTCTTCTATACGGAGCCAAGTGATCAAACTCTCTAAGGAGAATTCCTTCATCTTGTGCCTAAGATTATTTTTGAAATCTTTCCAAGAAGGAGGCAACTTGTCAATAATAACATCAATTTGAAATTGTTCATCAAGGACCATACCTTCAGAGATGATCTCATGAGCAATTTTCTGTAGCTCGTGGGATTGCACTTCCATGGACTTTTCATCAGTCATTTGAAATTTCAGGTACCTACTGACAACATACTTTTTGGCACCTACTTCTTCAGTATCGTATTTCTTTTGTAGAGCACCCCACAAATCCTTAGCAGAATTTTCCAAATTGTAGTAGTCATATAGATTGTCAGACAAACCATTAAGAATATAGTTTTTGCACACGAAATCAGTTTCGATCCATGTTTCAATTTTAGTATTCAAACGAACAATTTCATCTTCACTAGCATTATCAGGAATAACAGGGCGAGGAACATTCAATACATGATGAACTTTTTTAACAGTCAAGAAAAACTGCATTTTCTGTTTCCATGTTTTAAAGTGAGCGCCTTCAAAACGAAATGGCTTGTTTAAATCATTGGACATAGTCATATTTTCAGCAGACATATTGTTAACAAAGGAAAAATAAGAACTGTTCTAAAATTGTTGTTACCGATACTTGGAAAGACGAAAATAGTATGAACAATATTACCGGGAATGAGATTGAGTCGCGGACTATGTCGTTCTCTTTAGAACATTCACGGTACTGCCTTAAATTTGTGTAAGCAGATCGTACGTAATCGGATGTCCTCTAGGATAAAACAGTCTCTCAGAAGTACAGAAATACCAATGATTTTGCACTGTACCACCGGGCAACGAAACGCCACGAATGGAACTGCTCGAGTCTTTTGAGAAGAGAGAAATTTTTTGTTCAAGGAAAAAATGTTTCTGTTTTTGTATGTTACAGAAAACTGTGGCAAAGAAATGTTATATGAAAAAACTGTAAAGCAGTTATGCAAAACGTTTTTTATTTAAAAAGACCGAATCAAAACGGTTAGCAAAAAATAAGCTTGGTCAAGAACCCAAACCCAGCCCGGCTCGGTTTGGCGCGTGTGTGTGTGATAGAGTGGCTTAGAGGTAGGTCCTCCTAGGTCCTCCCTCTCCACAAAATGTGGGTAGCCCAAGGGCCACATCCAACTATCCCACACACAATATTATAAAGGAAGTAAAACTTCTATTTTCCACCAATGTGGGACTTTGAAGTTTTCACAAAATTCACATTTGTTTTAAGTCAAACAATAATTAGGATTTATTACCTCAATCTCTAATTTTTTATTCTATTTGACTTTTAACAGTGTCCAAAATATAAATTAAAACGTTTTTATTTCAAAATCCATAAAAAAAATTTATAAAAACTTGTTATTTTAAAATTTTACATTAAAATACATCCAACAAGATTCCAATTGAATCTATTATTTTTTTTTATAATATGATGAGAATTGTTAGTCAAACTTTTTAAATTTTGATTCCACAAATAAAAATAGAGCAAATATAAAGAGACATAGAGAGTATATTATCAATTTTTCTTTTTATACTTCACAAGAGAAGAGAAAGTGAAGATTTGTTTTAGAGAAAAAAGATCACAAAATTATCTTTTTGTAGTGCGTGCATGAGGCCAGGGGTTGAGATGTTAAAAAGAGTAACAAGTTGCTTAAGGCCATCACATGTCTTGTGAAACTATCAATTGCCGACTAGATGCTGCCTTCTTTATGCAACTACGTATAACAGTACTGTCTTTCGTTGATTTCTCCGGAAAAGACTTCAACTAGCTATAAAGCATGTATGCTCTCGTGATCATCAGATGTTACATATTAATACTTTATGTCGTAGAAGATTGGTTGTGAAATTATGTACATATTGAATTATTTTTTAGTGTAAAGAGAATCGACAAATCGACAAATGACGTAAACGAGATTCAATCCCAAGTCAATAGTTTAACTAACTAAACTAAATGACATCCACATACTCATATTGAATTACATTATATAATTCTATACCCTTTTGGAGAATATATCAAACTTCACAAAGTGGATCAAATTTGTTTAAGGCAAAATTTGAACAAGAAACACAAATTATATAGTGACTACGTGAAATTAATTAAAAATAGTGTCTCTTAGATAGATCATAAGATTTTTCTTTCATAATAACATCCGAATCTATATATAGGAATTGTTGTTATCACAGTTTATAAGGAGAATAAAAGATACAAAAAAAAATTCAAAACTTTAGACTTTGTTCTCATACGGATGCCGTTATGCACTTAAAAATTGTAACAATAGAAGGTTGAAGTTTTACGTCCTAATATAATGTCTTCGATTCTTCTTCAAGGTAGGAGTAATACGTTAACATATATTGAATATTCCACATGAATTTTCGTGGTAACTCTCATACTATCGATTAGTGAGTAACTTCAAGCACTTATGCCATATATTGATAGGGGTGTCAATTCGAGTCCACGGGTCAATTTTGCGTTGACCCATCGCAGGTCGATACATCAATTCGGATTGAATTGAGTCAATTTGGTCCATCAAGTAGGGTCAGGTCATTAACTAATCAGGTTAAATCGGTTATTTGCTTGCTTGAGTTCGATTCGTGTTCTGGTCAAGTCATATTCGGTTCGAGTCAACGTCGATTTGGGTTAATCCAGATCGGGTTTTAGACGGGTTATAGCAAGTTATTTCGAATTCGGATAGATTTCAAGTCAAGTCAATTATGGTAATGGGTCACCTCAATATTGGTTGAAATCTAAGTTAGGCTTTATCGTGTCCACATCGTGTCATTAATAACATGCTATTATTGATTTATGACTTGTTATTTGCTATTTAGTTGTATTTATCTCGGGTAATTTCGGGTTAGCTCATGCGAGCACTTGTTTTTATATGATGCTTAAACCATAAGTCATTGCAAAACTAAATATTTGAGGTAGTGATTACTAAATGTGTATTATTGTCTCAAACAAGTATATGATGTGTATCAATGTATCATTGTATTACTTATATCGGTTATCTACATTATTGCATACATTCAGTTTGTTAACATGTCGATTGAAATTTGGCAATGGGTTGTTATAAGTCAGGTCATATAGACTATTTGTCAGATTCAGGTTGTCTTCTGGTCGGGTTTATAAAGGGTCGGGCACAGATCAGGTTTGGTTCTTCGACTATGGAGTTAATTCGATTTTAGGTTGGGTCGGTTAACGGGTTTCACTTTTGGGGTCATAATCAGGTCGTAACCAGGTCGGTTTTAAGTACTTCATTGGTTCGGGTCAGATTTTAACAGCTTTACACAGTGACACAAACCCCTAAAAGAGCAGTAAAAAGGAGTACCCCGTAGAAGATATTTGAATGAAAATTAGTGAAGAAGATTGATTAATTTTGATTGTTATTTACACACCTTATTGTGAGTAAATTAAGCACCAAATTAATATTGTATAATTGTCACAAAAACGTACGTCAATTTCTTATAAATTTATAAACCATGTAAAAACTCATCATCATTATACTTGACTTGTGAATTGTGATAGCCACTTGTGTTTTTAGGGTCCTGCCTCTCTTTCGGAACACCAAATGGCTTTCAAGGTCCTAAAAAAGTGGCAAATCTTACGCAGATCTACGAGTCGTGCCCTATGATTTGTCGAGCATCTTTCCACTTTATCTAATTTTGCTTTAGGTGAAAGCTACATCAGTTTCCTTCATTATACAACTAAAAAAAAAAAAAAAATGCAACTCAACCGCACAGAGCTAGTGGAATTATCAGGCAGCATCAAGAAACATGAGATAGTGCTTTCATATTTAAGGCATTACCTGTGGAAACATGTGAATTTCCCTTGTTCAAGCTTTCAGCTAGAATCCGATTTAACCCCAGAGAGGTGAGGTCTATGCTCTACGCATCTCCTGATTTTCACTCAATGTATTCTTTTGCGAAACCTTTTCATAAACTAATCTAATATTTTAAAAATTTACTTGACTATGAATTTCTTTTTGTCCAACTCTATCTTTAGTTATATAAAAAAAAATATAATTTGTAAGCAAACTTTCGAGAAATAATGTAAAGAATCGTTAACCTAAAAACGTAAGACTAGTACCTACTATTATCTTTGCCTTCCTAGGTTCTACGTTTAATATTGTTTATTTATAAAAAATATATATATATAATATGTAAGCAAACCTAAGAGAAATAATGTAAAGAATCATTGACCTAAAAACGGATAAGAATCAAATCTTAGAATATTGCTCTTGAAAATTATACAATCCCCGCCCTAAACAATATATTCAACTCTACATTAATTGATCCGCAATAATGAAGCCACTTTAGTAAGTTATTATGTTAAAATTTGAACTAATATCATCCTCATTATACACTAAATTCTTATTTAATGACCCTAAATCATATATGAACAATTAATTATGGACCGATAAACTGAATAAGATCCGAGTAGAATCACGAGCAAGTAGAAAAGCCATTGTTTTTCAATGCATAACTTGTTATTGTCAACAATTGCTACTACTCTTTCTGTCCCCTTTTATTTCCCTATTTTCCATTTTGGTCTATTCTCTAAAGATTGCCTCATTCACTTAAAATTTTTCTATTTTGGGTTGTTCCACCAAAAAATTTCCATTGTATCTTAAAAAGTAGGTTTTTGTACTTGGGTAAATAAAAGGGGACATAGGGAGTACTAAAAAGGTGTATAACCTGGTACCACCCCTAAAGGCTAGAGCTACCTAGAACCCTTCTTGATTGAGAAATTCCTAATTTATATGTCTGTACATAATATACTTTTTTTATAATTTTATATCTTATGTTTTTCTATACTAGATATAACAATGTCTATATTTGATATAATAATATTTGTATCTAATATAACAATGTCTATCTTAGTTTTGGCAAGGCAACTCGAAATCAAAAAGTTATTAATACAGCTTGACAACAAGGCTTGTGTCAATGCTCTTTTGAAAGAGGAGGAAGAAAATGGAGAGTGTGCCCATCTGATCAAAGAAAGTCAGGAGTTACTACATCTTACAGATTGGGAAACTCGTGTAGTGGATGTATATAGAGAAGGTAATAGAGTCGCTGATTGACTTGCAAATAAAGGCGTCGTTCAAAGCTCGAGAATAAGCATAATGGAAGATATCCCGATTGAGTTTCAAAGAATTCTAGAGGAAGATATCTGAGGAGCTGCTTGGCCTCGATTAATTCCTTGTTGATCAAGCGTTTGGGTGACTGGTTTTGTTTGGTTTTTTTTATTATTTTGTTTTGGTAGTTTTTTTCTTGGATTTTTGGTTTGCTTGTCTTTTATTTCCTGGGTTTTCCCCCTCTTTCGAATCAATTTATATATATAATTTCAATATTCTAATATAAATTATATTAAGTATGAATTAGGAAACTTTTAATTTATTTGCAACTATTGAATACAAGAGTATTGAACAACCAGACTTAAAAACATAAACTAATTATGGAGGCAACCATGGCAATAACCGTACAAGATAATAAGACATTAGTAGGACCTATGATCTTGGCTCCCTTGAATATGTTCTGGTTTGGAAACTGATGGCATAAGATAACTGCTTTTCTCTGCATTTCCCGAAAAACCGAGGTAGTTTAACAGAACACAGTTTCATTTATCAAAAAGCTAAATGGATAAGGTATTTGCACGAAGGAGTTTCCACAGAAAATCCCAGCCTCTTATGTCCTGTTGTACAAGTATTTTTCCTTCCCGTATAAAAATGTGTATTGGGTCGGGTTGGATAAAAAAAGATCAGTTTGGCTGGGAAAAAAAAGGATACAAAATGTGTCAAGATGGGTCAAGTCGTCCAAAAAGAGTATAATTTTTATCTATAAAGGATGATAGTTTGTCTGTATCACCTCCTATCTTTGGCAGTGGGCTATTGACAAGTAAATGAAAATAATTCATTACCTGATAGTGTTTAAAAACTTTGGAAATTATTGGCTCATTATTAATCCGATTTGACCATTAAAGACCCAATAAAACATGACTATTAAAAAACCGCCTCAATTAAGTTTATAATTAATTAAATCTTTTTACAAACGAATTAGTTAAAGAACCTTAATAAACCCCCTTCATTTGAACCGTTTATTCCTATAAGCAAACTTGCTGAGCAATATCAGTTTTTCTGCCTTGCGTATTCCCAAAAATTCAGATGAATGATATAAAGCCACCGACGGAGTAATAAAAAAATAATACGACGCAAATATTAAAAAAATAATACGACGCAAATATAAAAAAAATAAAAGACTGAAAATTTCAAGTTCATTGACATTCAAACTTCCTGATCGAATTCTACGACCAAAAAAAGTTTGAAGGATGTTGAAAATACAGTCAACACTCAACCTTCAAGTTATTGGCCATGGATCCAACTAAGCACTTATCCTTTACTTGTTCCTGAATCCAGAGTTATAAAATGAATGTAGTGTGAGGCAAATAATGTGTTTAAGACTGGGGAAAGTCCAACTCAAGCAATATATACCATTTCAGCATTTCTTATATCAAGCAGTGCAAGTCATTCACAAACAATATTAGATATCGAGAATCACATCATATTACAGGAACAAAATATCATATCATTTAAAGACACGTCAGTAAGACTATTTCATGAAATCGATCTTCAGCTGTACGTTAAACAGGCGCTCAGAGGTGTGTCTGTACCAGAACCTGAGGCGCACCTCAAGAAATGCTTCTTCGTAGACTGCCTAGATCGTGAAAAGAGTTGTGTTTAGACAAAAGTAGACCTGTATATTAGGCTGAGTCGGGGTTGGGAAGGGTTATATGCAAAATGGGCTGATTTGGGTCGGGCTAAAGAAAATACAAAACGGGCTCGGGTTATACCTAACCCGTATCAAATTGATTTGGGTTTCTTGCACAACTCATCAGCCCAAAAAAAACAAAAAAAACGAAATTCTCATATAAGTCCAGCCTATCAAATTTCATATTTAGATTCATATCTATTTTTTTAAGTAGTATTACAATGATAATTAAATTTGAAAGTAATATCTATAACATCTCATATAATCCCTCCAAGTTTTCCTTTCAAATGTCTGCTCTTACCCATTCTCAATTGAGCTTTTAATTGACTATGCTTGTTTTTTTTAAGGAGGTATTACAACGTTAGTATGGGTTGTGCAAGTTATAGATATAAGCCCTCCAAATTCTCATATAAGTCTAGCCCCTCCAAACATTTGCTCTTCTTATTATAATTTGTGTTTAATTTTTTTGCCGTACTCGTATCTCAAAATTTTAATTTTGCCATTTCTTGTACCCGTATCCGTATTTAATTTGGATTTGTATCGGTGCAACAAAGAAGGAAGTTCCTAAAGCTGCTATACTAAGTCAAAGAAGACATCAAGATTAACAAGAATTATGAAGCCAAGCAAAGAGTAAAAACTCACTCATCTATAGAAACTTAAGTTCGAGTTCCAGCTGATTGAGCCTTTGAGTTCCAGAGTTAGAATAATTCAAGATGGAGCATTAGAGGAAAAGCTCCAAGCAGTGGTCTAAATGTTAGAATATAGGTCTAAATGTTTAGAACACACAAGGTATAAAACTTAATTGGTGAGATTCAAAGTTCCTTTTATTAAAAGAGATCTACTAGAGTTTTTATAGAATATAATCATTAGACTGAAGTTTTTGGGAAAATATTTTTATGGAAAACTTCCAATTTAATGAACATGATTTTATAAATAATTTTATCATAAAAACGTAATTTTGAAAATATATCCTATATTTCCTATTTTATTGGCTGTGAGTTTCACTTTACACAGACTAAATCTTAGCAAGTTTCCAATTTTTATACGAAAATGTTGTTGAGTTAGTAAGTATATAAAGTACTAGATTTACAATCAATAACTAAATAATTTATATGGCAAGGATTCTCTCACGGTCAAATTGATCCAAAGGAAGATTTCTAATTTTATAGGATATTTTCCTTAAATCAAGGAGATCATGGAAAGGTTGGGCCAAACCAAAAACACTGTAGAACTCTATATATAAACATTCTTTAAAATCCATTTTCTATGCAACTAGCCTACTCTTAAACAAATTTTCTTTTGAGAAAATATTTTATACACTACTTTGTCAAAGGCTTAAATCCTTGTTCCAAACTCTATATTCCTTATGCAAGTTATCTATTTAGTTGATATCTTTGAGTGCATAATATTGAGTTGTAATAGAGTGTGCATAGTACTGAGTTGTACTAGGGTGTGTATAGTACTAAATTGTACTAGGGGTATGCGTAGTACTGAGTTGTACTAGGGTGACAAGGTTGAGGGATCTTGTATAGAGTTAGAGTTAAGTCTAAGAGAGAGAAGAGGAAAAGAGAGAAAGAACAAGATAAAGCGCTTTGACTTGAGGGGATCATTGCTAAAGAGAACTCCAGTTCTGAGTTGAACTCGAGTTAAGAGTAGCTAATAGATTGTAATTGAGGATTTCCCAATTAGTGAAAAGAGTTAAAAAATTCAGAGTCGGCCATGGTTTTTCTCTTTGAGTGTTGGGCACAAAGGGTTTACACGCTAAAATCTTTCGTGCTCCTTTCATCAAGTTCCTCTCTACTTACAAGTTTCAGTTTAATTCAGCAAAAAGTTATAATCAACTTACACTTTTAATTCACCTCCTTCTTGTAAGTGTTCATCTCATTCAACACCTCCCCCACCTGACTTTGACAGATCCTTCAGCTTACTAGTAGCTTAGAATGACCTTTTAGATCTATCATTAGTAGAAAAATGACTATATACTACGGATTTTTAGCTTTAAATGCGGCGGTTATTGATACGAAGCACATATAGGAGAATCACATGGAAAAACAACAAATGCTGCGATTTTTAGACGCAAATATAAAAACAACAAATGCTGCGGTTTTTTATATTTGCAAATATAATTGTTATATAGTATTACACCTCATTCAATCAAGAATATAATCTAATCTAAGCTAAGAATATCATGCATAATGTGTTTAAAATAATATGTCATAAAAGATAAGAAAAGTTAATAAATGATGAACCGTAAAACATATAAATCCAAAATTCTATTATGACCACTCGTTTTGGCACACAAAATCATGATTTACAAGATTTTACACTCAAAACAAACAACCAATTCATTCTTCATAGATATCAGGTGTATTCCGAGGTTTCGTAAAATTAAGAGAAGCATATCTCTTAGCCTAGTAGTCCGAACGGCATAATTTTTTTTTGAAATCCCCTATTTTTGAAGGTACTACACAACCATATTGCTCCTTAGTGGCCTTGGTGACGTCTTATTTGAGATATTGAAAAAAAGCTTTGATAAGCCATAAAATTGGCTACGGGACTCCGAACGGGGCTTAATTATCATAATCAACTAATTAAACTATATATGATAATCAATTTAATTAAACTAATTAAACTAATTTAACTTAGTCTACTTAATTATCATCATTAACATAATTTACTTAATTAAACAACATTAACTAATTAAACATAATCAACATATCAATATAATCTACATATTATCATCAACTAATTATCATCATTAACATAATCTACTTAATTAAAAAATATCAACTAATTAAACATAATCAACATATCAATATAATCAACATATTATCATCAACTAATTAAACATCATCAACTAATTAAATATTATAAACTTAATTAAGCTATCTAATTAAACTAACTAGTACGTTATCATATTAACATCAATTAATTAGAAATTTAGGAGTTAGCTTTACAAGTAGTAGGAGGTGGGGCATCTCCAAAGTTGGAGTTTAAGGAACTTATGCACTAGGAGTTACGAAAGTTGATCCTCCGAGTTTTGAGCGAACTTTGTGGTATCTTCGTATTTCTACTAACACTGAATCTTCCTCTTGAAGTCATTTATTTTATACTTTGTAGTAGTAAATAAGTAAACTAAGAATAATAAATCAACTAATTAAGATTAAGAGAGTAAGTAAGAAGAAGATTAGTACTAAGAAGTAAGCTAATTATATTTAGTAGTAATTGCCAGATTGAGAATGAGAGATTGTGAATTTGTGAGGATGGATGAGTTTAATGGATTGGTATATATAGGGGGAAGGGCAACGGCTAGTAACAGATACAATACAACGGCTAGTTTTCAACAATTCATCTAGTGCCAAGCCGGGCTGGTCCGAGTTGGTGAGCCGGTCCGGTTCGAATCGTGGGCCAAATCGATTTTTTTTAACGAATTGAATAGAGTTAGGATTGGGAAAAAGGGTTTCAGAATTGGCCAACTTTTTTACCGGGCTTGCCCCTATTCATAAGTGGGCTGGGATGGGCTGAACAGGCCCAGTGGTCACCTCTAGACTTGACGACTCATATATAATCAAACTGCCCTATGGGAAAGTGGTCAAAAGTTAAACAAATCATAGTAAAGAAATATCTACTAGGAAATTAAAGTAAAACGCTAAATATTGTCCGCAAAATCAAAGAGGAGAAAAGTTAAGTTTATCCATACCTATCAAATCAATATAATACAAATGTTATAGGCCAAGGTCTCACAACTAGCTATACTTCTTAACCAGTCTAGGCCAGCCTGGATCATGAAAAATGTTAGCCTTGTAGGTATTGCTCTGAGGGTCGATGAGCTCGAAAACACAAGCATCTCCTTCATGTAACTTATAGTCCGCCACAAAATCTCGCCATTGAGATCCACAGATTTGCACCATCTTTGGGTTCATATACATGTATGTCCTTAAGTAGTAGCTCTTTTTATCATCTGGTCCTTTCAAGATTAAATCATGCAAATGCTTACCCTTAAAATGCACTCTGCCGTAGCTACTCGGAACACGCTACAAAAATAAAACAGGGCGAGACTATTATAATATAACAGCGTAGAAGAAAACAATAATTAGGTTATGAATTATGATGTGAATGTAATTGTCTCTACTATCTGATTGCATGCTACCTAATCATATTATTAGGGAAATTATATAGCTTACCAATCTGTGACTCTCAATACTACTAATAGATTTCATAATCCTGAAATCTATGACAACTTTGAAATGAGGATTTTGAGATTTGAAGGCTTCAAGCCTTTCTTTGACACTTGTCTTCTTCTCATCAACGGCAACATCATCGGCCTCTACATTCACAATATTGACAGGGCACAATGTTAAATAATGCTCCAAACCACATCCGCCACCAAGAGATAGTCCACTTATAAGTTCTAAGAAGGTTCCTTCCTAAAATAATATGGCAATAGGAGGAGTTGCCCCTTAGTCTCATAAAGTATTTAACATTCACTCATTTAATCTGATCAACTCACATGTGAGTTTTTTAATCTCTTAACACACTATGTACGTGATAGTTAAAGACTCAAGGCCTCCTTCTCTTGCCTTAATTATATTCCTTTGTTTTTTTTCTTCCCATTTTCTTTTTGCGCAAATATTATATACAAATTTAAAATTCAAATATTTTCAATTGGGCATTTATAAAAATATTTTAAAAAAACTAATATTTGAAAAATATACATTTAGACGACTCTATCAAGATATCAAATAAATATATTTTTTAATCTAAATTAGGGATAATTCATTATCAAAATTTGACTTTAAAATCTATAATAATCCAAATGAAAATAAAAAAACAACAGAGGCAGTTGCGTATATATATTGCAACTTTTAAAAATCTGAATAAACATTTTTATTTAAAAATTTAAAATAAAATAAAATGGGGTATTTTATTTTGATAGGTACATAATTTGAGTTTAGGCTATGGTATTATATTCACTACGTCAGCCATAAAACGTATTCTATACAATAAAAATACCTGGTGCACTAGCATAGTCATCATCATGTTGTAGCATCTCTTCATCTTGCTGATCTTGCGGTGATAATCCTATCACTGCATGAGCCATCGTATGATCGTCGAATGATAAGTCGTACTCTATTTCGCAACCAGTGATGTCAAAAATAGTAACATGGAACTCAGAACCTGTGTCTTCGTGTCCAAACAGAAGGAAATGACCAAATTTCAGTGAATATTTCTTCAGAAAACACTCCCAACCTTTGGCTAACCATACTTGGCCACTTTCTTTAAACAACTCCACCTTCCAAACTCTACCATCTTTTACTTTAAGCTTCACATAATCTTTTGCTAACTGCTCTTCATAATGCGTCTTCACGTATTTTTCGGGTATTCTCTGCCTCCCATAAGTGCAAATATATTTGTCAATATCAGAATCATGCTATAGTTAATTGATTAACCAACTTAATTAACCATCTGCATGCAACCAAATGTACACTTTTTTTGAAAATAAATGAGATAGGCCAAAGAAATGAACTTACTAGCTTGTAACGTTGAGTAGAAGGAGCTATTATAATTTTGTAAAAACATGATCCAAATGCATGAAGGTTAGCATGGGTTGTTTCTGAAAGTGTTGTTGATTCAGTTCCTTCACCGCGTTGCTTCTTGCTTTCTACACATATCTCCATTATACTAGCTATAGCTAAGGCAGTCAGGGAAAATATACTGCTATACTTCTATAAATATTAAAAAGTATCATTCGGTTTACAAGATACAACTTTATACGT
This sequence comes from Dysphania ambrosioides, assembly GCA_026401315.1. Lineage (NCBI taxonomy): Eukaryota > Viridiplantae > Streptophyta > Magnoliopsida > Caryophyllales > Amaranthaceae > Dysphania > Dysphania ambrosioides. Next base: position 1,942,481 of record CM048672.1, read on the forward strand.
TTTTATCTCCCAATTTGTAAAGCAAAAAAATTATGAAAACTTGATATTCTAAAAAAAACTACATTCACCAAATGTAAAAAAAAAAATTACATTAAGATATTTCTAATAAAACCCCACTTAAATATATTATTTATTTCTTATGACACGAGAATTTATAATCAAACTTTTTTAGCTTTGATTTGAGCTTTCTTATATTGGCACGCATTCAAATAAAGTTATGTTAGAGCAGTTGAGGGAATAGACAAGGCCAGTCGATTCATAATAAGTGCTAACGCCGTGCTGCATGGTCGCATAAGAAAAATCTGCATCATTCATTTACTTTCGTCAGTGCGGCCATTTTATGAACTGTTGCTAAATAGCTCCTGCATGCATGTATGGCCACATATATCCTACTTTACGATGATTGAAAAAGGAGTCTCATAGCTTTCAAACTACGCAGTAGTAATAGTATGAGACTGATTTTACCATTGTACATTTAGCAGTTACATTTGTTACAAACTAGTAACAGTTATTTTGATGTCCCATTACCATCTGAGTATCTGACCAAGGCCTCGGTTGTGAGTCTGTTTATAGATGAGAGTGAAGATATGCTATTGCTTATGCGATTAATTGTTTAAGAAATAATTATAAGTTCATAAAAAATATAAGTTATTTTCCTGTATAAGAGGTAAGAGACATCACATGCCCGACCTTTGGGCTTGCAGTGGTGTAGAACTGTGTATTGAATAGGGTTAGGGTCAAAATGGGCCACATGCAAAATGGACCGATTCAGGTTGGATTGATCGAAGGAGAACATAGTTTTATATATAGAGGGTGATATTCTATTTGTATCATATCTAATATTTGGCAGTTGACAATTGGCAAGCAAGTGAAATTTTATTACCTAATAGTGTTTAAAAACTTTAGAAACTATTTGCCCATTATTGACCCGACTTGAGTTATTAAAGACCCAATAAATATGAATCTTTAGAGACCGATCTAATTAAGTTTATAATTGGTTAGACTTTTTTATAAACGGGCTGGTTAAGGGCCTTTAATAGGACCCCTCCCACGGGTAAAGAGAATACCACGGGTATTTAGTCCGGAAGCGAAGTAGCACGCTACTCCAAGAGATGAGCTACATCACAGCTTCGAGACAGAGACTTTTAAGTTGTAAAGAACAGTTGCATTAGATCGAACATTCTCAGCAAGACGAAAACAGAGAAAATAAAACAATATTACAGTACTATTAAGCAAAACAACCGCTGGCAATCGGTGGCAAACACACACCCATACAAAAAAGTTCAAATACAATTACACATCTACAAATAAAAAGAGACTACCGGTACACAAAAGAGTAAGATAGTGAGAAGAGACCTATTTTGAGCACTGCAGTCACTTCAGTCCTAAACTCCTAATGTTCTTCACACAAATGCTTCAACTATATCTAAAAACCTGGAAACGGGGTAAAACAAAATAATGCAGCTATGATACAAGTTTTACATCTAAATACAGTGACTTGGCTTGGCTCTTTTTGCATCTTCAACTTTAGAAAACGGCCCGCAGTTGGGATGCTGATGTTCAAAACTTGAACAAGATGAATAATGGATTCATTTTTTTTTTTTTATGATGACACTTGCACCTTATAATTTAGTAGGAAACAGATTCAATCATCTCAATGCCAACATTATATTCAAGTACAGTTTTAAACTTTTAATTCAAACTTTGTGCCTGTACCGAGTGAAATGATCAGAAAAATCAAAAGAATATAAAACATGAGGCAACACTTAATAATCATAACTAATATTAATACATGATTGGGGAAAATATTCAATAGTGAAAGTTGATTAATCTGTTCATTTTGAATATTAATAGGACATAAGTTGTGGTACTTAGGACAAGTAAAGAATAGAAATGGATTACAATCGTAGATGATCGACTAGTAAACGAACGATGTTGTTGAGGTACATAGAAGAGTGATCGGATTTTGAAGGTGAATATCGTTTATTTGTGGAAAAGAGATTATACACATCGTGAGTGCATACGCTCCCAAGTAGGTGTTAAGGAAGCGGTTAAACATCAAGTTTGGGAGTGCCTAATTGAATTGGTACAAAGTATTCCCCAAATAAAGAAATTTTTTGTCAGAAGATTCTTTGAATGGTAATATGGGGATGAGCAATTATGGATATGCAAATGTGCATAGAGGTTTTGGCTATGAAGAAGGGAAAACCATCCTAAATCTTGCCCAGTCTTATGACTTATTTTTAGCTAACACTTGTTTAAGAAACGAGATTCCAATTTGGTGAATTAAAAAGTGGAGCAAATGTAACCCAAATAAACTATGTGTAGGCAAAGAGGATGGATAAGAGTAGTTACTTGGATTGAAAGATGATTCAATGGGAGAGTGTACTCAAAGAACCTAGACTACCGATCTTAGATATTTGTGTCAAATCAAGCTTTAAGAGGTCTAGGCAACCAAAGAGATGAGGGATTAGATGGTAGACTTTAAAGGGCGCCAACATAAATGTTGTGGTAGAAAGACTAATTTAAGAAGTCAATTAGGGTTTGGAAGAGGACCCTGAATATACTTGGCTAGAGATAAGACCATAGATTTTTAGAATAGCAAATGACGTACTCGGAGAGTCAAGTGTGAAGCTATTAGTGCACAAAGACACAACATAGTGGAATGAGAGTGTTAAAGCAGCGATTAAGAAGAAGAGAAGGACATTTGAACACAGAAAATTTAGAAATGACGATACTATTGCCAGAATAAAAAAAATTAAAGTTAAGGCAAGAAAAGCAGAGAGTAGGGCCAAGGTATATAAGCATGTTTACAATTAATTGAATTTTAAGGAAAAGGGAAAATAAGATATATAAAATAACCACGAGGAGACAAATGTTTTTCAAGGATCTTTATATGGTTACGTGTGTGAAGATAAAAACCAAAGAATTCTTGTCTAGAAAGATGAAATCAAAGGCTGATAAAAGGAATATTTTGACAATTTGTTCAATCAAAGTCAAAGAGAATACAACTATTGAGGATAATGAAGTTAATTGGGAATATACGATTAGAGAAGAAGCACTTTAGTGCCTATTTATAATAATAAACTCAAGAGTGTTTAGAGAAATATGCAAAATTGGTTTTGAGTGGATGACATACCTTTTAAACATGATTTGGAGGATAAGTATAATGTCATAAAATCGAAGAAGAAGCATATTGGTGCCTATTTATTAGGGGGGGTTCATAACCGGGTAGTTCAAAAATCAGCCCATGACAACGGGTACTCGCTTAAATCGGGTTGGGTCACAGGGTACCCGGTTTATTTTTTATTATTATTTTTACTAAAAATCTTGTGTTCAATGAAATGAACTTTTTTTTTGCTAAAAATCTAATGTTGAATAGTGAGTATTACGTGTATCATGCCTCCATGATTTGGCACTGCTCCATAATCAATAATCATCTCCCTTGCAAAAATCAAGAGGAAGAACTAAATGCCATCTACTAAAAAAATACTAATCAAAAGTTCACACCATATCCCAATAATCCCATAATATGATGACCACTTGACCAAGCATACTATCAAAATTGTCCACTGCTTCGGTGTTTCCAAGTAAAACCTCAAAATCTAGTGTATCAAATTCAAACTTAGTGACATAACATTACAAGTTTAGTAGTTTAAAATTTACATAACCACTAAACTAATGGCACAAATCAAACTAAATGTAAATGGGAGGGGGCATTTCATTCATTTGTGAGATCCGAAACTTCAATTGTCTCATCAATGATAATCGTCGGTTGCTCCAAAACCAAGTCTTTCATTCCTATAAAAAGTGCAAATTACAATAAAATAAGTTAGTATAATTAATTACATACATCATATATATTATAACACCAAATTTTAAAAAGCAAGAGATTATGTTGATAAAGTCATCTTCTTCCATACTTTCCAATTCTAGAAAGTTATCCTCAAATGTAATAGGTGCATTAGAATGACGCATCCAATCTTGGCCATAAACAAGGGCTTCTACCATTTTAGTGCTCAAAGAAGTGTGAAAAGAATCTAGAACACATCCTCTCATGCTAAAAGCAGACTCCAAAGCAACAGAAGAAACTGGAATAACAAGAATATCACGAGCCATTACCTAAGAATTGGATAAGTTTTTCCTTGTGCACTCCACCATGCCAAAATGTCAAAATCCTCATTATCATGTTCTAGTTTATCCCCTAAATATTTCTCCAATTCAGTGATTCCCTGGGAAGTATCTTCATTCCACTCTCCCTCACAAAGTTATTCCTCAATCTAGATACATTAGCAATACCATTTCCTTGTTCTATCCCACCCCTTCATTATAAATTGTAGAGGCACAAGAAGAAGATAAACCCATTATTATGTTTGCATAACAATCAAATAATGAGTTCAATGTATCTTTAATTCGTTCGCACAAGATGTAGGAATTACTAACATCTTCCGAATTGCAAACAATGTACTCTCTATACTTGAACTTGTTCCTTGGATATCATCATACTTGTCAAATTTCACCTTCATTTGCTATGCCATACTCTTGATATCATCATTTGGATCACTACTATAATTAGATATAGTATACCCAATTTCATATATTTCTTCCATAAAAGTATTACCCGGCCCGTAACATAACAAGATCTAGACAATTTCAATGTAGCTTCATAAAAAATCTCAAGGAAAGGCAAGAAACTCACAATCTTATCCCAATCCTCATCATCAGGAGCCCCCCTATTGGTTGCTTCCTAAGCTCTCTTGTGTAAGGAAGGAACTTTGTTTTCATATTTTTTAAAAGCTTTTCTAAACACCAAGGCAATCTTAAGCATCAAATAGGTAGAGTTCCACCTTGTTTTAACATCTAAGCAAACAAGTCCTTTAGAACAAATATTTTCCTCTTCAACACAAGACTTGAACTTTTGAAGCCTAGAAGGAGACGACCTTACATATTTCACAGCAGCACGTACTTTTAAAATTGAAGCACTCACATCTTTTAAGCCATCTTTAACAACTAAGTTCAAGATGTGTGCAGCACATCTCATATAAAAAAAACTCAGAATCTAACACACGACCATCCCAAAGGTTAAGAATCTTTTTCAAGTATTTAACGACTAGATCATTTGAACTAGCATTGTCAACCGTTAGAGTCAAAACTCTTTTCAAACCCCATTCTAACAAACACTTTTCAACATATTCACCAATAAGTTCCCTAGAATGACCACCAACTTGACAAAAGTTAATGATTCTCTTGTGCAATTTCCAATCATCATCAATAAAATGAGCAATATGACACATATATGACAAATTTTGAGCAAAAGTCCAATCATCCGTAGTAAGACAAACCCTAGAAGACAAGTTCTTGGAAAAATTCTTTAATTTTTTCCTTTGGTAAATGAAAAAACCATAGCAATCCCTAGTAATGTTAGCATAAGAGGGAGGAACAAACTCAGGACTAGCAATTTTGCAAAACTGACGAAAACCTTCACGTTCAACAAAAGCAAATGACAACAAAAGCAAGTGCTTTCTTAAAATCATCTTGTTTAAATCTCCATAGTTTACGAACATTATAGGTCTTAATAGTCCCATCATTGTTAATCTTTGTCCTAGACTCATAATCCAAGATTCTATTTTTTATCCTTGTTAAAAGGGGAATTCTTACACCTAGTAGTATGGTGTGACATGACATTAGTTCCATTTTTAGGTGAGCAACTAATTTTAGCCCCACAATAAACGCATTTAGCATGATTCTAATCACCAGGAATTGCCTCAAAATGATCCCAAGCAGAAGAGATTTTTTTTTCCTTTTTACCTCTTTTATTTACTACTTGAAGTTTCTTCCCCTCTCTTTTCTTCTTTTGTCTTGTTGTAGTCTTTTTCAAAATCTCACTATCAGATTCGTCATCTTCAACTGTTTTATTTGAATTCACCTCCATTACATAATCAGATTCATCCCTAAATAATGACATTCCTGAAAAAAAAAAACATTAATTAAAAATAAATACATTGTAACCTTACACAATACAATATTGCAGATGGGAAGGAGTTGAGGGTAATAAGCTGGTAACGTTCCCTAGAGTGGAAGCACCAAATGGATTACGCATTGAAGTTTCGAATTATTAGAGGGGGAAAATAAAATTAGACTCCTTTGTAGTGTACATAAGTATTAAGTAGCACATGCGGATGACATTAGGGATCTTTTGTACAATAATTTCCTAACATATAACATAGTTGTAGAATTTATAATAAAATATAACATGAATATTCTAAGGTGTCCCGACTTTCTTTTGTTTGTGGTCTTGCTTAATCTTTACTATTCATACTATAATCCATACAATGGAAATATATTAAATCGTGTAACGTATGAGAGTTTGTGTTTCCTTACTGAACTTACTCGATCTAAGTCTTAAACAGATCCCAAAATAAGATGATACTTGTGTTGTTCAGCCAAATCAAACCATTAAATTAGCTCCTTAACCATGTTTAAAAAAATAATTTCATACAACCACAAAAACAGTGTCCCATCAAGTATTATACTAAATAATTATAATTTTCTAAAATAAAAGTTCTTCGAGTCTGGAAATTGGTTGTATATATAATCTCATGGAGACCTGAGTATAGTCTGGAAATTGGATTTAAACAAAACTATCAGATCTAAACAAAAACAAAACTATCAAATCTAAACATGAGAGACAAGAGGCGACTCCGGCGAGAGTGTGAGAGCCTGAGAGGCGAGAGTGAGAGTTGAGAGCCGCGAGAATGAGAGGCCAGAGTGAGGTTGTGAGGGACTGAGAGGATGACTGCTGAAGTGTTGAGTGCGAGACTGAGAAAGTGAGAATGAGAAGCATCAGAAAAACCCCAAGTGACAAAGGCTAAAATAGTAAAACATCAAAAAACTCATTAAAAATATATATATTTCGGGTACCCAAATACCCGATTAGAGTTTTATCCGGCCCATGACCCGACCCAAGTATCCTATTTTTAACCAGATCTGGTACCTGATCCGAAAAACTAATTTTTTTTTTTTAAAAAACCCGACTATATATTGTCGGGTTATCGGGTCGAGTCGGCCTGGTCGGGTAGTTTTGAACACCCCTACTGTTTATAAGAACAAAAGATATGTTCAAGAGTATTCAAACTATCAAAAAAAAGATTGAGAATGTGTGCTAGTATTCGAAAAATCAGTTTAGCTTTATACCAAGTCGATTTACCACAAAAGCTACCCATCTAATTAGGCAAATGATAGAGTACTGTATTCATTGATTTGGAGAAGGCATACGAGAAATAACCAACAATAATATGTTTATAGGCAATGTCTAAGAAGATCATACCACAAAAGAACATCTAACTAGTTAAAGATATATATTAGGAGATTACAACAAATGTTATGAGTTGTGGTGGAGTGATAGAGGACTTCCCTATTACAATTAGGTTACGCCAAGGATATGCCTTAAGTCCCTTTCTTTTTTGCGGGACGAAGTAACAAGGTTAATACAAGATGAGATACCATATTATTTACTTTTTGAGGATAGTACTATTATAGTGGATGAAACTAGCGAGGAGTGAATGCTAAGTTAGAGTAATGGAGATAAATGTCAAAATCTAGAAGTTTTAGAGTACGTTAGTATAAGTAAAACATATAATATTAAGTATCATTTAGCATTGAGAGAAGGCAAAGTAAAGATAGTATGACTTTGGATGATAAAGAATTATCTATAAGCATGTGTCTCAAATACCAAAATCTAGGTGGCTCACAAGGAGAGCATCTACAGGACTATTGTGTGATACCCTTAAGGTTAAAAGAGAAATTTTATATAAAAACAAGTAGACGAGCATAATTGTAAGGGTCAGAGTGTTAGTCTATCAAGAAGGAGCATAAGAAGATGAGTGTAGCATATATGCATATATTAAGATGAATGAAAACACTCTCAGTAATAAAATTAGAAATATGGATATCTAAAAGAAAGTTAGATAGTGAATATTTAAGCTGAGTTAAGGGAAATCAGTAGCGTTGATTTCGGCGTGTTATGCTTCGAATAATAGATAATGAGAAAGATGAACAATGGAGATAATAGAAACCTCAAATATGGTAAAGGCAAACCAAAGATGACTTGGATGGTGGTAGTTAAGAAATACATGAAGAAAATGAGTTTTAAATAAAATATGGCTCTAAATAAGAGAGAAAGACAAAGAAACTTTGTATGGAAGAACACGCAAGATAGACTCTTGATTCATATAGCTAACTCCATCTTTTTGGAAATAAGGCTCGGCTTTGCTGTTGTATGCTCAAGCCTCAATTGAAAACTTCCTTGCTAGTTTTATTATACTACTCCTAAACAGACCACTTTCCTATGTGTCTAGAATCATTTTATCATTGCAAACAATTCCAGCTGTGACTCCAATAAATAACTGAATGCTAGTTAAGATTCAAACAGCATAATAAGAAAGGTCAGGTATGCTGAAGCAGCTTAATACAACTGTATTAATTTGTTGAACTTCATAATTTACACCAACCTTCTCAAGTACAAAAGACCTTTGGTGTAACTGCTCCCATATACAATAAATAAACAAATGTTTTGAAACATGGTTTATCCACCAAGTTAAAAGTACGTAGCTATCTGTTTTATCTTCATGTCAATGCCAGGCACATCCACCTCCAAACAAAACCAGTTCTGTCATAGAGTACTGTCCTTGATAAGTAGTAACATGTACGTGTAAGGGCACAATCAATATAGTTCTTAAAAACACTCGTGCTGACCATTGCTAGCATAAAGACTCTCTTTTGCTTAAATTCATAATGCTTAAAATCAGCATAGAACGCACCTGAGTACCAAACACAAAGAAACTGGATAGAGCATCCTACATTGCTGTGCTTTCACTGGTCATCAGCTCATCTCTGCACAAGCACCATCTTCTCCAATAAATTCCAATTACATCACAATTAACTCAGTAGAGGAACTGCAAAGAATTAAAATAATAAAATTTACCCTTCATAGAAGGCATATTATATTTGCTTTTCCTTGGTTGATCATTATTCTAATCACAATCTTCTCTTCCCATTTAATGCTTGTTGACATCTCCTATATCACTTGCACTGGCTGTTTCTCATTCAGAATCATCGGTCTCTTGACCAGAATTGTTACCAGCACCAACATCCCCTTGAACGTACACCTCCATGCTTCATAGCTGATTCTCTAAATAACCAAGCTACACACAATTGCTTTTTGACTAAGCGCGCAGCATATTCAGGAACTTTATTTTGCCTCAATGAAATGTCAGGATCATTTGAGTGACAGCATTCTTTAATAAACAAAATTGCATCTAACAAGCTCTCTCAAACCCAAGCATGTCATACGCCTGAGCTCTTCTCCAAAGGCTTTTAGTATGACGATTGACAGGGTTATGTAGACAAAGAGCACGTGTAGCATCACTTATGGCAGATAACGGCTGCTGCAAAAGCAGGTGGCATTGAGCTCGATTACTAACTTATCTTTCTAAAATCTCATTGGACATAATGACAAAGCTTCTGAATATACAGCGGCATCCCCAGCTATGTTTCCAGCCGAAAATTGTGAATTCCCCTCAAGCTTAACAACCGAGGCAGCTGCCTGTTTGATATGCAAGTCCTCTTTGGGAATGCTCTTCTCTGACTTCAATTTCTGCTTGGCACTCAAGACCTCCTCAATTTGTTCCTTTATTTGGTCATTCACAGAGTCGCAACTAGCGGCTAATGTGAAACGAACAACACAATCAGGAAGAACATTAACAATGGTATCTCCCAATTTTTGTGATCCCCAAGAGTTGAGATCTCTGAGAGATCTAGTAAAGTAGGCACTTCCTTCTCAAGAACCTGTAGGTCAGAATGATTATGTGTTTATGCTAATGAACAAATAAGTTTTTTGAAATCTTGGAAAGGTTAAAAAAAAAGTAGTAGCATCATGAAACATAGCAAAATTTCTCTAGTTTAGAAAGAAGAAACACCAATCCAAAAAGATTAAAATACAAAACTAATAGCCAAGATTGAGTGTTGCAAGCTCAAAACACGGTCTTCCACAAAGTCCACAACCTAGGGCTTTCATTGTGGTGTTAGTCACGCTCACAATTGCAGCAGTGATCATGCTTCAAGGAATCCTACTTTAGTGTGTTATTGCATTAAAATTTATTATTCTGTTAATCTAATCAACCAGTACCAACCTCATATACCATCCATATTAGCTATGTATACACCATGCATAATAAATATTAGTTAACAAATAGAAAACCAATAAAGATCAGTCATTACATCATGTATAATTCGATATCTACTGCCATGGGAGAAACTGAAAAACTATTATGTCATCAAAGTGTGAGATAAAGATGCATCAATCATAGGCAATAATCTTCATGCATGATACCTGATTATTAGATGTTGAAGCTTTCAGAGTGAAATATAGAAGGCAATCAAGTGTGCAAGAGAGCAGAGGATAAGAAAGTCTTATACCTCAAGTTATTAGCTAATGGTTGGTAACATATGGTTGCAGGAGATCGTTTTTTTTATCAAACTTGTGAATCCCAGTATGCAATTGCAAGCAGAGCCAATGATCAACAGAAGAAACTTCCCCTGGGCACTAATTAGATACTCCACATTGATTATTCTTTAGAGAGGTCAGTAGCATATGAAGAGTTTCTTCAGTGGGCAGTCGGGAATGCTGATGCTACTATTCTGGCCTGCTTTATTTATTAGGTTATTTTCAGTTGGTTAATTTTTATTGTAGCGGTTTTGTGGAATTATTTTATTTTTAAGTTTTTTTTTAAATAATTGCAAAAATAAGCTTCACATCAAAATAATTTTAAAAATAAGCTTATTTTGATTCGGATAAAAATCACTATTTAGGGCAATGATTTTATTTAACTGAAATCGCTGCTCAAAGTAACGATTTCTAATGGGCAAATTTTTGAGTTTGAATTCAACCTATTGGAAATTGCTGCCTGGGGCACCGATTTTACTTTACTGGAATCGCTGCCCAGGCAGCAATTTCTAATGGGCTAAATTTGATAGTGAAATTCAGCCTATTGGAAATCGCTGGCTCATGCAGCAATAGCGATTTTACTTTGTCTATTTCGGTAAAAAAAAATTATTATTATTTTTTATTTCGATTCGAATTTTGTAGACCATACAGATATCATTTTGGGCCAATTGAATTCTAACTTACCCAAAAGCGATTTTGCTTGAGTAAAATCGCTACCACCGACATCAATTTTTACCGAAACCAAAATAAGCTTATTTTTTAAATTATTTCGGTACAAGACTTACTCAACATGAATGGTTTTCACATAACAAAAGAATTCTTCAGAATAAAAATTGTCTCCTAGGATGTTCCACGTCAGAATGTTCACATATACATGTAAATTTAAACATCTAATTAACTTTAAAAAAAAAAAGAAAAAGAAAAACTACCCTCTGTTCAACCCAAGTCAACCTCCCTCTCAGAAGTTCAACTAACGGAGGGATTACTCTAGCATGAACAACATAATAAGGAATGTATATATTCTGGTCATGAGCAAAGGCCACTGATAAGAGCAAATTAAACATGCATTCAAATATTCCCAATTCAATGAACTCTGGGTCATTTGGATGTGCCATGGCAGTGTTCCAAAGGCCACTGATAGGAAGAACCTGACCATCATCATTCTGCGAGAGAAGTTAGTTCTCTGAAAACAGCAAACACAATGCTCATTGTTCTTTATTTCATAGAAAGCTCGACACACTTGCTAATCCCTTCATAATAAATGACACTCATTCTCATAGCAACTACAAAGAACACGAAAAGTATCACTCGCTATTACAAATGAGCTCGCACTTCTAGCAGAATACGACTAAAACCCGAATATTCCCTTAGTTTACCAACACTGATTTCTACTAAGTCACAAGAACATTCCTATCAGTTTTTGGAATTTTTTTTATTTTTAAGCCAAAAAAATTAAAAAAATTCGAAAAATAAGCTACTGTTTAAAATAATTTCAAAAATAAGCCGAATTTAGGTTCGGATATAAAACACTGCCGTGGACAGCGTTATATCTAATAAAAAACGCTACCCAGGGCAACGTTTTGCATGGGGTTGGATTTGGCGTTGAATTTGTGGGTCATGCGAAAACGCTGCCTAGGGAAGCGTTATAGTTCAGAAAAAAACTTAAGAATATTTTTAGAGCTAGTGTAGGGGTGCAGTGCAGGGGAATCTATGCAGCAATAAAATGCTACCTTGGGCAGCGTTTTTTGTATTAAATGAAACGCTGCCCTGGGCAGCGTTTCCCTAAGGCCCCGATTTTTTGTTTTCTTTTTCTCCCTTCTTCCTCCTCATTTCTTTCTTTTTCCTTCATTCTTCTCCTGCGCATCAACGGGTTTGCTCCATTTCTCTTCATTCCTTACATACAATTTCCACTCAATTTTCATCCCAAATTCTTCCATTTTCTTCCTTTGACAAGGTACTTTTTGATTTTGAGTTATTTTAAGTTTTTTTCATTTATTTTTTTTAGTTTTTTTCGGTTTTTTTTTTCATTTTCATGTTATATTAATTTCGTTTTTTTCATGTTAAATTATGAATTATGAGTTATGTTATGTTATTTTTTTAATTTTGTGAATTATGATTATTTTTTTTAATTTCGTGAATTAATTTTTGTTATGTTATGTTATGTTATGTTATGTTAATTTTGTGAATTAATTTTTGTTACTTTATGTTAATTTGCATGTTTTGTGAATTATGTTAATTTTTTTGAATTGATTTTTTTAATTATGAATTATGTTATGTTATGTTATGTCATTTTTGTTAATTATAAGTATTTTTGTTATTTTTTGTTGTTAATTATTATTAATATTTTGGTAGTTTATATGTTAAAGTATTTTAGTTTAGGTATTAATATGGATTTAGTTAAGTGAACTTTTATTTAGGTTAGTAATCCATAAATTAGGTTAGTATATTAATTTAGGTTAGTTGATGATTTGAGGTTAGTTTATTAGTTATGGTTTTTGTATTAACTTATGGTATTTTATTAATTTAGGTTAGGTGATGATTTTAGAGTAGTTTATTATTTTATGGTAGTTTAGGGAATGATTTATTAGTTCACTAATTTAGGTTGGTCTATTAGATGAGTTTATTCATTAAGGTTAGTTAATTAGATTTGCTTGATATTTAGGTTACTTAATTACTATAGATTGGTCTATTAGGTTCGTATATTAATTTTAGGTTAGGAATTTAGATTAGTTCAGGTTAGTTTATTAGGTTATGAGTTTACATTAGTTTAGGTTATGAATTTAGGGTATGAATTTAGATTAGTTTATTGTATGAATTTAGGGTATGAATTTAGATTAGTTTATTGTATATTATATTCTTGAATATCATTGAATAGTTTTCATTGTTGTAGGCTTCATGAATACCAATGTATACCCACTGTTATGTCGATAGGGTGGAATATTGATAGAACAAGATAACACAGTTGGGTATGATGGTGGACAGTGTAGACCTATCGTGATTAGTATTGAGAACAGTTTCTCTGATATTGTTGACATGGTATTCGGTTTGTGTGGGTTTGATAGACGATTGGTGGAACTGAAATTGAGAATGAAATATCCTACTGGGCCGTCAACATGTATAGCATTGCCATTCACCGGTGACTATTCTGTTAAAGTATCATGGGTGTGTATTCAAAATTATCCACAATCTGGCATTGAAATATATGTCGAGAAAGTACCCTTACCATCTTCATATACTGGTTTAATGGACATCTTATCTCAACATCAGCCCTTTTCAATCATTCCATCCACAAGTCAAATGCATCACGACGATAACTCAGAACTAGCTACTTCTAGTGTGAATCCATTAAACAGTACGCTTCTCAGAGATAGGTTTGAGAATTATCTTTATGGAGAAAGGACTGGGCAATCTAAGGAAGGAGTAGAGGAAGAAGAAGTGGATGAGGAAGCAGAGGGGGAAGAAGATGTAGAAGACGGGGAGCCCATTAACCTAGATGAAGAGGACGACGGTCATTTGAACCTAGAGCTAGAAGTCGGGACTGGATCGGAGGCCAACGAGCTTGAAATTGAATCTAACATTCCATATTACAATAATATGTTAGAGTATAAAGAGGGCAACAGTTGGACGATGATGGGCCCACCATGTAGTGTCGATAATGAATTCGTTAAGGGAATGAAGTTCACTAATAAGAGAGATCTCATTGAAGCTGTCAAGATGTATAGCCTTAGGTCAAATACATCTTACCAGTGTCGAACATTGAACACTAGTGTGTTGGAGCTCGTTTGTAGTAATAAATGTGGTTGGAGACTACGTGTTAGGCAGAAGAGTAGCTTACTTTCATTTTGGTGCATAACAACATACAAAGGTCCACATGCTTCGTCCTGTGTTAGTGGCAGTCAAAACCGAGGAGTTCGTCATCTTAGTGCGTCACTGATAGGCAACTTCATTAAGGATTGTGTTAAAGCTAATCCCACATTGAAAGTGGCCGGAATTGTAGAGATGGTCGTGGAGTGGTGTTACAAATCAGAGAGTCCTGGTTATAGGGTGTTCCAACGGTTATTTTGGTAATTCAAACCTTGCATAAAAGGGTTTAAGCACACACTTCCCCTCATTGTCATCGATGGTACGCATTTGTATGGAAAATACATGGGGAAGATGCTTATAGCAATAGGGGTTGATTGGAATAATCAACTATTCCCCCATGCTTTTACTCTTGTCGAGGACAAGAATGGAGAGAGTTGGAGCTGGTCCATGGCATGCATCAGACATCGTATCACGAATAGAAAAGAGCTATGTGTACTATCTGATCATCACTCGGGTATTATTCAGGCTATGAATGACGTTTATAGTGGTTGGATGCCACCAGACGCATTTCACCAATTCTGCATTCGGCATGTTGCTTCGAATTTGAACACTCACGTGAAGAATGCCTTAGTAAAGAAAGCATTCGTTAGAGGTTCTTTCCAGCGGAAAACTTCGAAGGTCGACAAAGCCATCAGACGAATTGCTATATCCATGACATGTCAATTGATAAATGGTCGCTTGCTTACGATGGAGAACATAGATATGGATATGCGACAACGAACATGGCAGAAGTGTTTAATGGCGTTATAAAGGGAGCTAGATTTCTGCCAGTTTCAGCAATAGTAGAGCTGGCGTTCTACAGAGTGAACAAATGGTTCGTTCACAAACAAGAGATAAGTATGGAACATGTAGCAGCAAACCAGCCGTATACTCATTACATTCTATTGAGTCCCTTAGGTTTTGAGTGATGACAAATGGTTACAGGAAACATGTTACAATAAGTATTGCAAATAGTTGGTTGGAAACCAGCTAAAATTGAACACTATTTTTCTAGACAAGTTATTACTTATTTGTGTTATTCATTTAACTAACTTGGCTATATGTAGGAAATAATTGGGTGTAAATTATTCCATATACTGGTGGGAAACTAGTAGGAACTTTTTCTTGGACTGTTATGCTGAAAAGTAGTCACATACTCTTTATTGTACATTAACCATGTTACATGTGCAGTAGTTAAGTTGATTTCAAGACTTGGAGCATGGAGGCCTTTCGAAGACATTCGAAGAAAGATATATTGTTCATAATGGAAGTATTGAAGGAAGATTCAAGTCTTGAAGATTACATGAAGAAAAGAAGATTTATACTTTAATGCTTAATCTAGTTTTATCATGTAATATGCTCTGTAGTATGACTTGCATGTTTGGGTAAAATAAGTGCTTATAAGTGTATTGAGTCATATTATGAATTGTGGTACAAAGCTGGAACAGAATTCATAACTTACTCAATTCAGGGAACCAGGTTGAGGAACCAGATTCACTGTACGGAATATTCAAGCTGCGTATTTTGAGAAAAATAAAAGATTTTGTACAAATACTTTTTCAAAGAATTATTCTAAAAATATCCTAAGTAGCTGGAAATTAGATGAGAATATTATAGTTACCTAAAAACTAGGAGTATCTATCTTAGTTGATTTTATCTTTATAATTAAATCAAATAAGATAAATACTTTCCTAAAATCACAGTATTGCTTGTTCATCAAGATTATGTGATTTAAGGAAACTAAGGTTTTTGTATCCAAGTATATGAACTCATCTAGTCTCTCATATTCCGGTGAGTCTCTTTGGAATGAAAAAAGAGTAATTTTTGAGAGTCTTATACACTTAAACACAAAAGCCTATTCA
The DNA here is from genome assembly GCA_026401315.1 of Dysphania ambrosioides. NCBI lineage: Eukaryota > Viridiplantae > Streptophyta > Magnoliopsida > Caryophyllales > Amaranthaceae > Dysphania > Dysphania ambrosioides. The sequence continues at coordinate 1,958,690 of CM048672.1, forward strand.
TCGAGTCATATACAAAAGCAATCTTAGAGCTTAAACATTTTCTCTTAATTAGCTTTTAGAAGTGAGATTAAAAGAGAACATTTGATTTTGTCAAAGCCTTCAACAGAGGGGTTGAAAGGCTAGGTTAGTGTTTGTGAGTTCAAACACAAGGGACTTACTAGTGTAAGTCGAGCGCACATTCGGAGTAAAGTGTGGGGTATACTGGTTCCCGGAGTAGGGAAACAGTAGAGTGTATGTGTTCTTTTTTTTCAGAGTAGATTAATAAAAGAGCATAGGGTAGGAGGAAGTAGGCCATAGTTGGCTGAACCTCGTTAAATCTTGTGTTTTCTTTATTGCTTTTCTTACATTCCGCTGCTTACAGGAACCAGCCTAACTGGTTCCATAGATCGAAAAGAAAGAAAAATAGGCCAAGGCTACTTAACACTCAATTCACCCCCCCCCCCCCCCCCCCCTCTTGAGTGCTCTAAAACCTTCAATTGGTATCAGAGCCTAGGCTTCTCATAAGAGTAACATCTAGAGGAGTCAAGCATGAGTACTCAAGATCTAAATGCTATGGGTTATGACAACAAGACACCAAAGTTCAATGGAAATAACTATGCTTGGTGGAAGAATAGGATCAAGAATGTAATCATGGGAATTGATTATGAATATTGGCTAGTTGTCAAGAATGGTCCCAACATCATCCTCAAGACAGATGCTGAGGGAAACCTAGTTCCCAAGAAAGACAGTGAATTAGTATCTGTTGATTACAAACTGCTGGAGAAGAATGTCAAAGCAATGTTAATTCTACAACATGCTATAGGTGAGAATGAAACAAACCGGATCTCAGGTTGCAGCAATGCAAAAGACGAACTTGCTTTTGAGGGAACCAGCAAGGTAAAAAGGTCCAAAATTGATTTACTTATGTCTAAGTATGAGCTGTTTGCTATGAATAAAAATGAAAAGATTAATGATTGTTTTCGTAGATTTATGACAATTATCAATTATCTTAGATCTCTTGGTAAGAACTTTTCTGATGAGGATCTTGTGAGAAAAGTTTTGCGCAGCTTGACAGATGCATGGACAGCCAAAGTAACAGCAGTCTATGAAGCAAAAGATCTATCCACCTTGTCTCTGGAATAGCTGGTTGGCTCCATCATGACTCATGAGATGTTGATTGACTCTAAGTCTGAGAAAGAACCAGCCAGAAGCATGGTTCTTAAGGGAACAGTAGAAGAGGAAGAAGATGAGATTGGCATGATTGCTAAAAGATTTGAGAGATCACTTCGAGACCAGAGGAAGAACTTCAAAGATAAGAATTTTAAGAAGTCTAACTTCTCTTCTGCAGGTTGTTTCAAGTGTGGTGATAAGGGACATCTTATTCGAGATTGTCCTAGGTGGAAGGACAAACAATCCCAATCTGGAGATAAACAAGCCTTTAAGAATGCTATGATAGCATCCATGTGGGGTGATTCTGACTCAGGGTCTGATAAGGAATCACCTAACTCTGATGTTTGCTTGACCGCCTTTGCAAACATTAAGGGAAACAACACTAATCCAGGAACCAAAGGGGGAACCAGTACATTTAGAAAATGCTTGATGGCAAAAAAGGATGTACTACATGAACACAAGGTAAACTTATAACAAGTTAGAGAATATATGCATGAATATGATAGAGATAATATGATTGCTTGTATTGACTCTTTATTAGATGAATGCTATAAATTGGGTGAAACTTACATAACTAGAAAAAGAGAGCTTAAAGAAAAACGTATTGAATGTGAAATTGTTGTTGCTAATTGTGATCACCTAGAAGAAGTTTGCCATGAACTGAAAAATCAAGTGGCAGAGCTAGAAGTTGAATTGGATAAGTGTAAAGTGGAACTGGAAAAGGCAAGATCTTCTAAACCTGACTATCCTAGTGATGGTGAAGAAGATCTGACCTCCTGGTTCCCCCGAGACTTGTCAACCACTAGTGAATCTCTTGATTTTTCAGCAGCTAGAGGTAAAGCAAATTCTTGTAGTAGAACTTTTTTTTTGAAATCCTTTGAGATATTGGCTCGCAATTTGAAAGATTCTCACAAGGAAATTACTTCACTTAAAGCTGCTCAGTTCACTGTTTCCCCTTCAGGTACCAGCGTAGAAATTAGTGATGTGATAGATAAATATGAAAATACTATTTGTGAATTGCATGCTGAAATCTATCAATTGAAAAAGGGCAAGCAGCCAGTAGTTGTTGACATGACTATTGATTCTATGGTTTCAAAGCGTAATTTACAACTTGAAGCCTTAAAAAGTAATTTTGATTTTCTAAAAGAGAAAAACGAGTTGTTGACTAAGACTCTTGAAACCAGAGAAAAGGAACTTCATGATAGTCATAGACATGTTGAAAAATTATTGACTGCACAGGAAACTTTGAGTTTTTTAACCTCATCGAAAGGTAACAAGGGGAAGGTTGGTCTTGGATATACCAGACAGAGAACCAGAACTAACTGGTCCCCTAGAGAAACCACATGGATTAAAGAATTCAAAAGAGGTAAGTATGTTATGACTAAAGAGATGTATATTTGTTATCATTATGGTATGAATGGACATAAGATTCATGAATGTCCAGCTAGGAGGAATAGTGTGAATAAGAACAATAAACATATGAAGTTAGTCTGGAGAAGAAAAGATCAACAAGAGCCTAATGTTGTTGAAAAGGGACCCAAGGATGTTTGGGCTCCTAAATCTAATTTTTTATTTGTTCTTCCAGGCTAAAGTGAAGGGAAGTACCTATTGGTATTTGGACAGTGGGTGCTCAAGACACATGTCCGAAGATAAGAAGCAATTCCTTTCACTAGTAGCCTTTGATGGTGGAAGTGTCACCTTTGGAGATAACAGCAAGGGAACCATCACTGGTTTAGGTAAAGTAGGTAAGACACTTTCAAATGCAATTGATGATGTTTATTATGTTGAGGGCTTACAACATAATCTTTTGAGCATTTCTCAATTATGTGACAAAGGTAATAGAGTTGAGTTCCAAGCCAATCTTTGTCACATAGTTAACTCTCTAACAGGTGAGCTTGTGTGTGAAGGAATCAGGAAACATGATGTTTACATTACCTTTCTGGATAAAATTCCTCAAGACAAGTCTGTTTGTTTGAGAGTTGTGTCTGACAATAAGCAATGGATTTGGCATAAGAGATTTGGACATGCTAGCTTGACATTCTTGAATAAACTAAAGTCTCGTAACTTCGTGGTAGGACTCCCTAACATCACGTACGAGGCAGATAAAGTTTGTTCAGAATGTGTCAAGGGGAAACAGGTCAAGATCTCTTTTAAGCCTAAAACAGTTTTGAGTACCAGCAGACCCTTCGAACTTGTACACATTGATTTATGTGGTCCCATGAGAGTACAAAGTCGAAGAGGTCATAGATATGTTTGTGTTATAGAGGTCACAACTTCTCAGCCCCCAGAACACCACAGCAAAATGGTGTTGTTGAAAGAAAAAATAGAACTCTTAAGGAAATGGCGAGGACGATGCTCATTGAGAGTGGTCTTCCTAAGAGTTTTTGGGGTGAAGCTGTTGACACTGCTTGCTATATACTGAATAGAGGTCTTATTAGACCAAAGTTAAATAAGACTCCCTATGAACTCCTTAAAGGTCGAAAGCCTAATATTGCATACTTTCGTGTCTTTGGATGCAAATTCTATGTGCATAACAATGGGAAGAAACCAGTTAGATAAATTTGATCCTAGGAGTGATGAAGGAATTTTTCTTGGATATTCTGCTCGAATTAAAGCATATAGAGTCTTTAATAAAAGGACTTTGTGTATTGAGGAGAGTGTCCATGTCATTTTCGATGAATTTAACATGTCTTCTGAGATTGCGCAGGTACAACCTGATAAAATGATTGGACTGATGGTGTTTATGGGGAACCATGACGCTGGTTCTCTAAGTGAAGTACAAGTAGATCTAGGCTCTCCTAATGCTTCACCAGATAATGATGGTGAAGAGCCTAGAGAAGAAAATGAGAACAACGAGAATTTAGAAGGGGAACCCAGACCTAATGGCTTCCCAAGTGACAGACAAGTAAGAAGTTCAGGGGAATGGATGAAGAGGCCTCCCCTGAACCTGAGGTAAGTGATGTTAATGGAAACAGCGTGAATATGAATTCTTCTGGTTCTACAGAAGAAGAAGTGATTCACGATCATGTTGGTTCCTAACCTAATGAAGAAGTACAAAATGATTTCACTTTCAAAAGTTATAAATACCTATCCTCTCATCCCCCAGATCAGATCATTAGTAACATTAACAAGGGAATTCAAACGAGAAGAAATTTTTTTCAAAACTTTTGTGCGTTTTATTCTTTCCTGTCTAGTGTAGAGCCAACTGACTACAAAATGGCTTTGACCGATCCTGATTGGGTTCTAGCAATGCAAGATGAATTAAATCAGTTCCATAGTAACCAAGTTTGGCATCTTGAACCTAGACCAAAAGATAGGTCAGTCATTGGTACAAAATGGGTCTTCAGAAACAAATTGAATGACCAAGGTACAATAGTCAGAAATAAAGCAAGGCTAGTGGTGTAAGGTTACAATCAACAAGAAGGAATTGACTATGATGAAACTTTTGCACCTGTAGTTAGACTAGAGGCCATTAGAATTTTGATTGCTTATGCTGCTCACATGAATATGAAATTATTTCAGATGGATGTAAAGACTGCCTTCCTGAATGGCTACTTGAAGGAAGAGGTATATGTAGAACAGCCACCTGGTTTTGAGGACAAGTTGTTCCCCCATCATGTATACAAGTTAGACAAAGTGTTATATAGATTAAAACAAGCTCCAAGAGCTTGGTATGAAAGATTGTCTACATTTTTATGGAGAATGATTATAAGAGGGGAACAGTGGATAAGACATTATTCATCAAAACCAGGGGGAACCACTTGATTATAGTACAAATTTATGTTGATGATATTTTATTTGGTGTTACTAATCAAGTACTATGTGATGAGTTTGCTAATCTTATGCAGAGTGAGTTTGAGATGAGCATGATGGGAGAATTAGGATTCTTCCTAGGATTGCAGATTAAGCAAATGGAAAATGGAATCATGATTCATCAGCAAAAGTACTTAAAAGAGTTACTGAAAAATTTGGCATGGAGAACAGCAAGGTTTATGATACACCTGTTCCCACATCCACTAAATTAGATTCTGATCTAAAGGGAAAAGATGTTGAAGCCTCACTATATAGAGGGATGATTGGCTCCCTCCTTTATCTAACAGCAAGTAGGCCTGACATTGTGTTCTCTGTTGGATTATATGCCAGGTTTCAAAGCAATCCAAAAGAGTCTCATTTGAAGGCTGTTAGAAGGATACTTAGATATCTTATGGGAACAACAGATCTGTGCTTGTGGTACCCCAAAGGTAGTTCAATTGATTTTATTGGGTACACAGATGTAGATTATGCTAGCTTTCTTGTTGATAGGAAGAGCACTTTAGGTATGGCACACTTTCTTGGCTCTTGCCTAATTTCTTGGGGTTCTAAAAAGCAAAATTCAGTGGCCTTATCCACAGCAGAGTCAGAGTATATTGCTGCAGCTTCATGCTGTTCCCAGTTACTGCTGATAAGGAACCAGCTGAAAGATTTTGGTGTTGTTTATGATAGTGTTCCTATCTTTTGTGACAACACTAGTGCAATTTATATTTCAAAGAATCTTGTTCAACATTCCAAAACCAAACACATTGAGATAAGACATCACTTCTTGAGAGACAATATGGAGAAAGGTTTGGTGGAGTTGTTGTTTTGTAAAAGTGAAGATCAGATTGCCGATATCTTCACAAAACCTTTGTGTCGAGAGTCTTTTTGTAATTTAAGAGTCTTATTAGGTCTAGTTAGATTTTAGTTCTTTGGCTTCAATTACTTCTCTCAATGATTGGTTAGAATGGTATTCTTTTGTATAGTATGTGTATATACCTATGTCAAAATCCTTAAAGTTTTGTGTAAATGGTTCAAGATGCTAAAAGGGTTGAGAATCATTGGTGCAAGAAACAGGTAAAATCAGGCTAAGTTACCAAAAACAGGGTGATGTGGTTCTGTATAGGTACCAGCAAAGGGAAACAGCAAATCAGCTCAGATATGTCATCCGATTAATATTTTTATACTTTTAGAAGATTACTATAAGATATTTTCCTTTTGGAAGGATTCCTTTTGGAAGGAAATAATCTTATTTCAGTTATTTGACTTATTGATCAAGGCAATATATCACATGCCTAATTTTTAGGTCGGTTGAGATATTTAAGGCAAAAGATCATCGCCAAAATTGATTTCAATTTTTGAATTTGTGTCGTTACCCTTTCTTTGACTTAACCGACCTATTTTTTTTCTTCTTCTCTCCTTGTTTTCTGTGCTATAAATATATGCTCTCTAACCCTTTGTGCAGCTCACAACTCTCATCATCACTCGAAATTCTCTCTCTTTCTTTGACCTACAATTGCATAATCGCCATGGGTAAGAAATCAAGCGCATCCAAAAGAGGTAAGGGAAGGGGGCATGCAAGTGAATCCTCACAATCTCAAGGAAACGCTGATGTGGCTCCTCACTCTCCTCAACTCGATCAAAACCCAACTAAACCACCACCCAATATCACTTCCAAAACTTCATCACCCACAAAATTACCAACCACCACCCTCGATCCACCACAAAAATCTACCTCACCACCAAAATCAACCCAACCAAAATCATAACTAACCGTGCTTGTTACTGATCCTTCAGAAGCTGGTGGTTCCATCATCAAGGAACCAGCTCAGTCTTAGGGGGAACATCAGAAGGAAGCACAAAGAACCCTAAGCTAAGAGTTAGAAGACGTCAGTAATGAAGGTCAAAGTGTAGGAGATAATGAAGTAGAGATCACTGGTCACAAGGAGGGGACACTCACTAAAGAAGTCCTGGTATGTGGTAGGGTAACTCGGTCTTCAGTGAAGAAGATTATTGAGGAAGTTCCAGAGGAACAGTCCACTGGTTCTGTTTAGGGAACCAAGAGGAAACGAGTACCAGCAAGAACCCCTCGCTCTACAAAAGGTACATATGTAGAATCTCCAACTACTGGTTCTACTGACTTAAATGCTTGATTAGTTCTTTCTGGTTGTCGTGTTGAGAAGGAATATTTTGATGTGCCTGCTTTTTCTGAGTTTAAAAGTTTGATTGAGCATTAAGGATGGATGCCATTGTTTGATTGTAATGTTGCTAATGTGTCTGGAGTTAGAGATTTTTTTATGTGAATTTGAAACAGTTGCCTGATATGTCTGTTGGTTCTCGTGTGAATGATGTGGATGTAAGCTTGTCTGTTGCCACTTCGTCTAGTATGTTAAGGGTGCCCATGGATGGATTTGATAAGTTTTCTAGTGATTGGTGGCCCGTGTTGGTGGTCACTCTTGATGAGATTTATGAGTACTTGTTTGGAGGAAAGATGTCCAAGACCCCTGGTGTCTTTAAATCTGCTAATTTGAAGAAACCAGTAATGTTGGTTCTGCATTTGTTATGCAACAAGGTCTTGATCCCAAGGGCTCAAGGGAGGGGAATAGTACGCATCATGGAGATGGTTCTGATGTATCTCATGATGAAGAGAATTAAGATTAATCTCCCCTCCTTGATGCTGGATCACATTATGAATTGTTATGGTTCATCTCACCATTCTCTACCTTATGGTTCTGTCATTACTCAATTGCATATAAACAACAATGTTACTATGAGTGGGTCCACTGTGCCTGTCACGGTGTTCATAAAAGCAATCCTAAAGCTTAAGGGTCTTGACATTAGTGGTGATAAGTTAAGTTTTAAAATTGAGGAACCAGTAGAGGAGATAAGACCTCCATCAAAGAAGAAGAAGAAGAAGAAGAAGAAGAAGAAGAAGAAGAAGAAGAAGAAGAAGAAGAAGAAGAAGAAGAAGAAGAAGAAGAAGAAGAAGAAGAAGAAGAAGAAGAAGAAGAAGAAGAAGAAGAAGAAGAAGAAGAAGAAGAAGAAGAAGAAGAAGAAGAAGAAGAAGAAGAAGAAGAAGAAGAAGAAGAAGAAGAAGAAGAAGAAGAAGAAGAAGAAGAAGAAGAAGAAGAAGAAGAAGAAGAAGAAGAAGAAGAAGAAGAAGAAGAAGAAGAAGAAGAAGAAGAAGAAGAAGAAGAAGAAGAAGAAGAAGAAGAAGAAGAAGAAGAAGAAGAAGAAGAAGAAGAAGAAGAAGAAGAAGAAGAAGAAGAAGAAGAAGAAGAAGAAGAAGAAGAAGAAGAAGAAGAAGAAGAAGAAGAAGAAGAAGAAGAAGAAGAAGAAGAAGAAGAAGAAGAAGAAGAAGAAGAAGAAGAAGAAGAAGAAGAAGAAGAAGAAGAAGAAGAAGAAGAAGAAGAAGAAGAAGAAGAAGAAGAAGAAGAAGAAGAAGAAGAAGAAGAAGAAGAAGAAGAAGAAGAAGAAGAAGAAGAAGAAGAAGAAGAAGAACTAGCAGGTCAGGCAGTGATTCTGAAATGATTGGAGACTCAGGAGGATATGCTGAGAAAGATAATAAGTTTGATTCAAGGCTTGTCAACTTCTTTCAGTACTAGGAAGGAGCAGATGGAGAAAAAGTTAGCTGAAACTCAAGCTCAGATGGCTCCGGGTACAGGTTCTGTTCCTCCACAGACTTAGCCTGAGGAAGAAGAGCATGGTGAAGAAGATGAGGAGGATGAAGAGGAACTAGTTGTTGATGCAGAAGATGATGCTAAGTACGAGGAGGAAGAAGAGGAAGAGAACGATGAGGAGGAGTGATGCTGGTTTCTTCTCTTGTTTCCCCTCCCCCTTATTTCTATTCTAAAATAACTGATTCTGTTGGTTTGTATATTTCTCACCCAATCCATGAACTTTCTTTTTGATGTGGATTTGGGTTCCTTTTGTTGAACTTTGTTGGCTTGTATGGACCATTAATTTCGCTATGGTATGAACTGTTTAATTAATCTCTTCTTGCAGCATACTACTTGAATGGTGATTGATGCCACTGTATGGATGAGCACATTTAACAATTTGTGCACATCACTTTTACTTTAGAGTACTTTTTAATGATGCCAAAAAGGGGAAGTGTACGAAAGCCTAGGATAGTTTAGATTGTGTCAAGTAGTTTAGTTTGATAGTTTAGGGGAGTCAGTTTGATAGTTAGTTTTTGGAACCAGTTAGCTTCATTAACTTGTTCAATTGAGTCTTGAGTCTGTTGGTTGTACTCAAACCTAGTTGAGTACTTAATTGGAGTTTTTCTCTGTTTTTAACTTGATTGGTTGCAGGAACTTCAATTAGTTTGTCATCATCAAAAAGGGGGAATTAATTCAGCAGAGGATTAAAGTTAACGGAAGTAAGGCCAGATTCCACACGGTAGTGCTGTATGACATTGGGAGCGGCGTATACAAAGTGACAAGTGGCTGAGATGAAAGCCTGGCACGTAAGAGGGGGAAACGTTACATGGTACGTTTCGCTGACGGTACTTGGACGTGCAACAAGATCCAAGTATATCACTACCCATGTTCGCATGTGTTGGCCGTGTGTCGTGAGTTTCATGTTTCTGAGGCACCATTCGTTGATCTACATTTCCATAGTATGGCATACATGCGCACGTACCAGTCCCAATTCCACCCACTTCTTAATGATATGGTGTGGAGATCATTCATAGGACCAGGAGTTATTGCTGATGAGACTCGAATTCGGGCTAGGGGTCGTCCACGATCTAAGAGGTTACAAAATGAGATGGACGACAATATAAACCGAGGAGTCACATGTAGTGTTTGTCACGTTGTTGGACATGATAGAAGAAGTTGTCCCCAAAGACGAGCAGTAGTATAGAATTTTAGGGTTTTCATTTTGTACTCTTTAGCCCAAATGTACTAGGGTTATGTTATGCACATTTTCACTCATTTCTTATTGCATTTATGTAAATAAATTAATTTCCGATTATATTTTCTTATTATATTTATGAAAATATATTTTTTTTTCGATGATTATTTAGATGAACAATATATGAAACCAGGACTAGTAAACCCTATATATATATATATATATATATATATATATATATATATATATATATATATATATATATAGGGGAGGGATCATGTGAGAACCCTCCCCTTATGTGAGAACCGTTTTTGGGTGAGAACCCATCTTAGACTGTTGAATGCTTGAAAATCTACGGCTGAAATGGCATTAAAAATGGGTGGCAAATCTGTAAATATCTAAACATTGATCTCATTTTCTTTGGCTGGCAGAGTCTACTCACACAAAAGTATTGTTTTCTTCGGTTGTCAGTGACTTTTTTGTTTGGCTGGCACTTTTCCCTCTACAAAAGTATTGGTTATCAGTGACTTTTTTGTTTGGCTGACAGAGTTTATTTAGAAAAAAGTATTTAGTGCATTGCCCTTTCGTATAGATTTAGAACATTATGTTCACTAGTTTAGAACATTATGTTCACCAATTTAGAACATCTTGTTCACTAGTTTAGAACATTATGTTCACGAATTTAGAACATTATATTCACTAATTTAAAACATGATGTTCATTAGTTTGGAAATACCCACCAAACTATTTTGAACTAATTACCAAGAGTTTAGAACAAGCAAGTAACCATTTTAGTATATTATGTTGATTACTTTAGAACAATATTTTCTAAATTGTCAGTCCATTGAGGTTTAGAACATTATGTTCAATACTTTAGAACATCATGTTCACTAGTTTAGAACATTATGTTCACCAGTTTGGAACATTATGTTCACTAAAGAATATTTAGTCCATTGACGTATTATGAAAATTAAAGAATATTTAGTACATTGTCATTTTGTATAGGTTTAGAATATTATGTTCACTAGTTTAAAACATTATGTTCACCAATTTTGAACATGATGTTCATTAGTTTAGAACATTGTGTTCACCAGTTTAGAACATGATGTTCATTTAGTGATGTTTGAATATTTTTATATTTTTTGAATGTTCACTGGTTTATATTTTTATATTTGTATATTTTTTGAAATTTTATGAAATATTAGATTAGTTTATTTGAAACAAGAAAGTAACCATTTTAGTATATTATGTTGATTACTTTAGAACAATATTTTCTAAATTGTCAGTCCATTGAGGTTTAGAACATTATGTCCAATACTTTAGAACACCATGTTCACTAGTTTAGAACATTATGTTCACTAGTTTGGAACATTATGTTTACTAAAGAATATTTAGTACATTGACGTATTATGGAAATTAAAGAATATTTAGTATAGTGTCATTCCGTATAGGTTTAGAATATTATGTTCACTAGGTTAGTATATTATGTTCACCGGTTTAGAACATGATGTTTATTAATTTAGAACATTGTGTTCACCAGTTTAGAACACGGTGTTCATTTAGTGATTTTTGAATATTTTTATATTTTTTGAAAGTTCACCAGTTTATATTTTTATATTTTTTGAAATTTTATGAAATATTAGCTTAGTTTATTTGGAACAAGCAAGTAACCATTTTAGTATATTATGTTGATTACTTTAGAATAATATTTTCTAAATTGTCAGTCCATTGAGGTTTATAACATATGTTCAATACTTTAGAACACCATGTTCACTAGTTTAGAACATTATGTTCGCCAGTTTGGAACATTATGTTTACTAAAGAATATTTAGTACATTGAAGTATTATGGCCACATCAAGTTTGGAAATAAAACATTTAGTAATTTCAGTCCATTGAGGTTTAGAACATCAAGTTCACTAGTTTAGAACATCAAGTTCACTACTTTAGAACATGATGTTCACTAGTTTAGAACATGATGTTCAGCAGTTTGAAAATTCCCACCAAACTATTTTGAACTAATTACCTAGCGTTTAGAATTAGAAATTAACCATTATAGTATATTATGTTGAAAACTAAATATTTCTAAATTAACCATTATAGTATATTATGTTGGTTTTGAAATGAGTGAATTTATGAAATTATATGAGTACAATTATATGCTTAATAGTTTAGAACATTATGCTCACTCTTATAGGACATTATGTATACTAGTTTAGAACATTAGTCAAGAATCACGGAAATAAAAAATTTGGTAATTTCAGTCCATTGAGGTTTAGAACATCAAGTTCACTAGTTTAGAACATCAAGTTCACTACTTTAGAACATGATGTTCACTAGTTTAGAACATGATGTTCAGTAGTTTGGAAATGCCCACAAAACTATTTTGAACTAATTATCTAGCGTTTAGAATTAGAAATTAACCATTATAGTATGTTTTCTTTTACTGAAGTGAATGAAAAGTGAATGAAAAGTGATGTGTGTTTCCTTTTACCGAAGTGTCAGTCACATTTTTGAAGCACATGCTTTTTGTCAGTTTTTGGGTTAATTACGGATTTGCCATTATGCTCAGTTAAATGTCATCCATTAGATCTGTCAATGTGTGTGGTGTTAGATGGGTTCTCACCCTTTAAAGGGTTCTCATATTAGGGGGGGGTTCTCACATGAACCCACCCCTATATATATATATATATATATATATATATATATATATATATATATATATAGGGGAGGGATTATGTGAGAACCCTCCCCTTATGTGAGAACTACTTTTTGGTGAGAACCCATCTAAGACTCTTGAATGCTTGATGATCTATGGCTGAAAATGCATTAGAAATGGATGGCAAATCTGTAAATATCTAAACATTGTCTTATAAATGTTTCGGCTGGCAGAGTTGTTTCAGACAAACTTTGTACTTTCTTCATACTTTTGCTGGCAATGACTTAAAATAAGAAGGAAGAATGGCGTTGTTAGTTTTCAATATTTTGTGTGTAATAAAGCTGGATATAAGTCTAAAAAGACGAGTAATTTGCAAGATATAAGAAGTGAAAATGTAGGGGAAGATAGAAGTGGAGTTTTAGGAGAAGTTTGGTCACTCGTGTTGCATGCAAAGCACGTATGGTGTTGAAGGTTTGTGTTGATGGGGGTTATGTTGTATTTAATATTGATGAAAGACATAGCCATTCCCTTTATTCATCAAATTCGGTACATTTTCAAAAAGCGAGAAGAAATTTAAACATTATACACAAGAAGATGATTGTTGATAATTCAAAGGTAGTATATAGAAATGTTCTCAGTTTTTATGTTATTTTTCCAAAGTATTCAATTAATTGTTTTAAATTTGAACATTTCATTGTTGATAATTACAGTATATTTGGTTTATGAAAATTGTTGTAAAGGTACATTGTATTGTGTACACATGAATTGCTTCGGTGGAATTCGTTGGTTAATGATACTCCTTTTCTTGATGGTTTTGGGAGTGTTAGGGATCTCCTTTTTCTTCTTCTGTTTCTTGTTCAAAGCAACATCAGTGGCTTTTCGCTTGTGTGTAGTATCAATTGGTTGTCTTTCAATGCTCCTACATAAAGGTAAGAACATTGCAACAAGACCTTAGTACATCAGAAACGACAATTAAAACATTCAAATAATATAACAGTACCTAGAACAACTGACCAGCGTTAGTTTAGAACATTATATCAATCATTATATCAATCGTTATAGTTTAGAACATTATATCAATCATTTAGAACGAACTCTAAATCGTTTAGAACATCATGTTAAACACTTTAGAACATAATATTCATTGGTTTAGAGCACTGTGTTCAATGGATTAGAACATTGTGTTCATTAGTTTAGAACATGATATTCATTGGTTTGGAACAGCATTTAGCACATTGCCATTCCTTTAAGTTTTAGAACATTATATTCACTGGTTTAAAACATTGAGTTCACTGGTTTAGAACATCATATATATAAAACAGTACAAGAAAGACAAGCTTACGCAAGTTTCCTAACTATACCCAATGTCCACTGGTTAAGAACATTGAGTACACTGTTTTAGAACATCATACCCAAACACAAGTTTCCTAGCTATACCCAAACACTATGGGTCAATGAAGAAACTACCTAAACTGATTCTACCCTAACTCAGTCCATTGCTTTAAGGTTTAAAAGATTATCTTCATTAGTTTAGAATACATAGTTCATTGATTTAGAATACTGTGTTCACTAGTTTAGAACATAATGTTTATTGGTTTAGAACATAATGTTCATTGGTTTAGAACACTGAGTTTAATTGTTATTATGTTCATTAGTTTAGAACATTATGTTTATTGGTTTATAACATTATGTTCAATGGTTTAGAACATTATGCTCATTGGTTTAGAACATATAGTTCATAGATTTAGAACATTATGTACATTGGTTTAGAAAATTGAGTTCATTGGTTTAGAACACTAAGTTTAATGGTTATTATGTTCATTAGTTTAGAACATTATGTTTATTAATTTATAACATTATGTTCAATGGTTTAGAACATATAGTTCATTGGTTTAGAACATATAGTTCATAGATTTAGAACATTATGTACATTGGTTTAGAAAATTGAGTTCATTGGTTTAGAACACTGAGTTCAATGGTTATTATGTTCATTAGTTTAGAACATTATGTTTATTGGTTTATAACATTATGTTCAATGATTTAGAACATTATGTTCATTGGTTTAGAACATATAGTTCCTAGATTTAGAACATTATGTACATTGGTTTAGAACATTATGTTTGTTAGTTTAGAACATTGAGTTCACTTGGTTAGAACACTGAGTTCTCTGGTTTAGAACATTATGTTCATTAGTTTAGAACATTCAGTTCATTATTTTAGAACATTATGTCAATTGGTTTAGAACATATTGTTCATAGGTTTAGAACATTGAGTTCATTAGTTTAGAACATTATGTTCATTGGTTTAGAACATTGAGTTCATACCCAAACACAAGTTCAATAGTTTAGAACATTATGTCAAATTAGGTTTTAGAACATTATGTTCAATGGTTTAGAACATCAAGTTCAATAGTTTAGAACATTATGTTAATTGGTCCAATGCTTTGATATTATGTCAAATTAGGCTTAGAACATTATGTTCATTACTGTAGAACATAATGTTTATTGGTTTAGAACATTATATTCAATGGTTTAGAACATTATGTTTTTCGGTTTATAACATTATGTTAATTGGTCCAATACTTTGATATTATGTCAAAATAGGCTTAGAACATTATGTTCAAGACTTTAGAACATTACGTTCAATACTTTAGAACATTATGTTCAATAGTTCATACATGATGCTCATTATTTTGGAAAAACCCCTGAAACTATGTTTTATGAAGCAATCTACATAGAACAATAGTTGCAATATAAAGAACATTATATACCAAATTTCGAGCATTAATCACTAATTCTAACGAAATAACACAAAATTTTGCTCAATAGTTTAGAACATTATGTCAAATTAGGTTTAGAACATTACGTTCAATGGTTTAAAACATCAAGTTCACTAGTTTAGAATATGATGTTCACTAGTTTAGAACATGATGTTCTTTGGTTTAGAACATAATGTTCTTCAGTTTAGAATATTATGTTCTTCGGTTTAGAACATTACGTTAATTGGTCCAATGCTTTGATATTATGTCAAATTAGGTTTAGAGCATTATGTTCATTACTTTAGTACATAATGTTTATTGGTTTAGAATATTATGTTCAATGGTTTAGAATATTGTTCTTCGGTTCAGAACATTATGTTAGTTGGTCCAATACATTGATATTATGTCAAATTAGGTTTAGAACATTATGTTCAACACTTTAAAACATTACGTTCAATAATTTAGAACATTATGTTCAGTAGTTTAGTACATGATGCTCATTATTTTGGAAAAACCCCCCGAAACTATGGAACTAAGGAACAATCACAAACCTGTTTTAGGACATTCAGTTTAATAGTTTAGAGCAATCTACTCAGAATAATGGTTGCAATATGAAGAACATTATATACCGAATTTCAAGCATTAATCACAAATTCTCACGAAATAACACAAAATTAGAAGGGATTATGTAATTAGAGAGAGAGAGGGAGAGGAGGGATTATGTAATTAACATAATGATGAAAAAACTTAGAAATATGAAATTGACAAAAATTGTACCTTGGAATGTTGACGGTGGACGGCGGTAAGGGATATAGTTTCTTCTAAAACTTAATGTTTCATCCTGTTAGTTATACGATCAAAATCAGACTAGAACCCGAAATAGTTGATGAACGTCCCAAAAAATATTGAGTCAATCTTGGTACTATCCGACTTCATAATTATTCGATCCGATAATATCCGACTTAAATATGACCTATACTCAAAATTACACATCATAAACCTGGCTAAAATCAGAGTTAGTAAAACCAGAACCTGAAATTAAACCGAACTCGAATTGGTCGAATTAAACCAGACTTGTACCCGAAAGGGTAAATAATCCAACATGATTTGATCCGAGCTAAGTCCAAACTTGACTTAATATAACCCGACCCAAATATGATCCGAAACCCAACATGACCTGATCTGAATCTGACTGGAGCACCCGAATTGACAGCTATAGCGACCATACATCCATACTCCATTTTGAATTTTTTTTTAAGTATCAATGAATCTATAATAAAGTACGGAGTAATTATTTTTTTTTACTTGAAAAGGGAAAATTTTACAAAAGTCAAAATTCTTCTAATATAAGAGCAAATTTAAAATATTAAAGTATCTTTTTCCTTCAAAATATCTAATAATAAATATATTCATAATTAATTTCAAAATCATAACATATATGTATCCATAAACCATATTTTATATATCATTCGGAATTTATGTTGCCAAATGCAAAAAGGCCTAAAATTCGATCGAAATAGTCCAAGTCTAGGGTGTCTATGTAATGTTTGTTATGTTCTCTTTTCACAATCTTTGAATGTGTTGGAGCCATTCTATTTCATTTGAAATAATATTTTAGGTAGTACGTACTTTAGATGCCTGATTGATCTCAAGCAAGTGATAGCAACTAATATGGACTAAAATGGGACATGCCCAAAATCTAAGTCATCTAAATGCTTCTTATTATTTATCAAATCTAATACTCTGTACAATCCAATATTCGATTTAAACATTTCCATTGACTGGGCTTAATTCAATCCAAATTGTGACGATCAAAAACTCAAAGGTTAGCTTAAATCATCAAACAAATTTTCGATCTATATATTATAGAAAAAAATTGACAAAAACAGCCTCAACTATGGTCATCCATCTTTCAATAGTCCCAACTTTTGATTATTCTAGAACAGTCCCAATTATTCTATCATTATCTCAAAACGATCCTTAATAAATTATTACCTAATGAAGATATAATTTTTTTGAGAGTTATTAAACATCGCCCTCAAATACCTAGGCATCACACACACTTTTGACTTGATTTAGAATTGAGTTATTTAAATAAAAAAATTTTAAAGTTAGGGCCCATATAGGATAAGGTATCTAGATTAAGTTTGGTTTTACTAAATCGTTTATACTTGTTTTGTTTTAAATAGAAATCGGGCTTATAAATCTTTGGAAATCTTGTGAGGACTATCCAATCAAATAATATTCATGGATAAATATATGGATCATGAATATTATAAAATCGATTTTGATTCTTTTAGGCATATTATGAGACTAAAGGATGATGAGCACATTAATGTTGACATTCTTGAAATATTTAAGAGGTTTCGAACCAAGTGAATCCGTTAATAATTTTAAAAAATATTTCAACATATTATCTCAACATGGACCAAATAGGCAATTCTTACAGTTAAATCAATAAGCAACGAGCCATGGCTACTAAAATTGAGTTGAAGAGGATAAGCTTCTAGACTCGAGTGGGAGAGACAGAACTCCATGTTAAGCCTAACCACTAGGATGCTGAGATCCATTAGGATGCCCAGATGATTGTCAAAAATCGTTGCAAAATATTCATGTGCCTGTTCTGTACTTGGGTTGAAAATTACGGAATAGTTCAAATTCAAATGCTAACCTTGGAATTTTACAAAAATTACATACTAAGAACATTGATATGTAACTTGAATTACAGGATTATGTACTTATATTGAATGAGAAACTTTTAGATGGAAAGACCTCTATTTAATTTAGATGCTATTTAGTTTTGATTGTTCGCTTGTCGTTGGTGGATTGAACCTTCAAATGCCTATTTTTTTGGCAACAAAAGCTTCATGGGCAACAGGCTAACGGACTAATGGAATAAAATAAGGGTTGGACGAGATTTAAACACGTGATCAATTTGTTGAAAGAATAAAATAATGAGCCTATAATATTACACTAAGAGAACATATTAAAAGATTGTTTAAACTCACTAATAAACTCACTTGGTCCAAAACCTCGTTGACATTTTAAGTATAATAGTCGTTCGCTGCTTTCAAAATGTCCCAAAGAATAAAAATCGAGCCTATAATATTCATAAACCTATATAGTTATCCATGAACATTATTTAGTTGGATAACCCCCTTCTAACAACAAGCTCTCCGCTAATAGATTATAATCCCAATTTTGAACCAAAATAAAAGAGTTAAGAGTAATTAGTAAAATCCAACTCGATTTAGATAATTTTTAGTTCGTGATTATCCAAATGCATGATTCTAAACTCAGTGGTTAGAGAGTTTCCTTCCGTTTCCGTAATATGTTATGTAACTTTTAGTGTTATAAATAAGGAGGTTAATTAGGATATATTAAGCATAATTATGTATCACGACACTCGTAGCCTTATCAAAAAAAATTCAAATACCTAAATTATTAGAAATTCTTATAAAAAAAAACGATCGATACTTTTTTATACTTACAATACCTTTTCATAGTATCACTTTACCCTTACAATAGCTTAGATTATTTTTTTATATAAAGGACTGTAATTTATCTACTTTAAATAATAGGAACGGGAGGAGGAAATGCAGACATTTGATAAAGGAAAAAGTTATCTTCAAATATTACCCCATTTGAACCAAAAAACTCTCACAAAAAATGATCAAACAGGACAATCTTTAAGGGACGGAGGGAGTAGACCTGTTAAATCCGTACCAAAGCAATGAATCATGTACTAGAAATCAAATTCGAATGGAGAAATATACTCCGTACTTGTTAAGCTTCCATCACAATGTGAGAAGATCAGATGTTAGCTCACCCCATCCACACATATCAAACCAAAAAATGTCTTCCAACAACTCATTCATACACAATGAAATTTATACATGAGCTAGTGTGTGGTGGGTAGCTAGGTAGGCGTGGAAGGGTGCTAGCTAAGCAAGCTACTTCACTGATCAGCTCGCAAGACGGTCACCTTGTACGTATTGCGTCGACGATTAACCAGCTCAAAAACACAAGCATCTCCTGTATTCAACTGATTACCACGCACAAAACGTCCCCATCCAATGGCATCAGTTCTTGTTGCTTTATTCTTATCCTTGGACACTTTTGCCCTAATAATGTAGCTTTTCTCATCTGGTCCTTTGAATATTAACTCATACTCCTTTGAATCCTCAAAGTGCATTCTTACGTACTTCGCCGGAATCGTCTACACAAATTGAGTGAAATCATATATTACATGTAAGGCTATGATCGTCTTCTCACTCGACCTTATATAGGTAGAGGAAAAGGAAAAGGAAAAGGAAAAGGCTTCTTATCTTACCAATCGATATGGTTTTGAGACGCTACTACGATGCATGGCAATTTTGAAATGAGGCTTTTGAGATCGGAATTCTTCTAGACTTTGCATGACATTTTTATTATCGTAAATAGGAGCATCTTCCTCTATGTACAATGAAAACAATAAGGGAATATATTAAAGTAAAAAAGAAAGGATTATGAGATATATACCTATAGCTTTTATGTGTGCAACTATAGCTTCTAGATATATAACTTTTTTTTAACTCATAGTGACTAGGATATTTTTTCACTTATAGTGACCATATTCATCGTTATAGTGACTATTTTCATCGTTATAGTGACCAATTTTTTTTATGTGAAATCTCATGTGTTAAATCTTACCACTTAAAGGATCAAGATCCCTTCTCATTTTTCTTATTTTAAACACTTTTTATTATATCTCTCCCCTATATTTATTTATTTATTTATATATATATATATATATATATATAATTCCATATTACTACTCCGTCCGTACTTTTTTTGTTCTTTTTATTTTAATTCTTTAATTTTAGACCCAAATTTTGACCATGAATTTTTTGTAATTTATAAGAACAAACATAATTATTTAGGGTATTAAGATATTTATTTTAATATATATTTTTCAAATATCAACTTTTTATAAGTTTTACAAACGTACAATTGAAGATATTTACAATTTAATTTTACTTAAAAATCTACGCAAAATTAAATGAGAAGGGGAAAAAAACCTAAGGAAATATAACAAATATACAACTGTAGCATAAATTACACATTGATTAGTGTATGGCCTTATCAAGTACATTTTACTCCGATGCATTCATTAGGAACAGTTACTTAACATCATATCTTATTTCAAGTATCGAAATAATCATATGATATAAACTTTTGCAAAACCTTTTACCTTATTCGGGTCAAATTTAATCTATTGTTAGAACTTATTTTCATTAACAAAATATTATAAAATTGTACCATAAGTCATTGTATTAGTGGACCTTTACCATTGAACAATATACACTAATCAGAATTGAACAAGAGATTAGATTAAAAAAAGTACATCATATTTCCAAATTCAATGACAAGAGGTCTAAGAAATACCTGATGAAATAACAAAGTCATCACCACCATCTTGATCTGTTGTCGACGAAATTTCAAGGACTTCTTGAGCTTTGATATGATTATGGAACACTTGATCATACTCAATTTCACAACAATTCATGTCGAAAATGGTGACATGGAACTCATCATCCGAATTGACCTCATCATTCCTAAACATTAGAGAGTTACCATAACTCAGAGAATAGCTCCTTACAACCCTTTCCCAACCTTTTGTTAGCCATACTTTGCCGCTTCCTTTAAACAACTCTACTTTCCACACTCTACCATCAGCTACTCTAAGTTTCACATAATCATTTATTAATTGCTTTCCATGATTCTTCACATATTCTTCGGGTATTCTCTGCTTTGATTCACCCAATGAACACAAATAATTATAATAATTTAAATTATCATTAAATAGTCAATTTAACCTACAAAAAGTAAAAAAAAAAAAACTACATTTGAAATTATGATTGAGCTTGAGATGAGTATGTAGTTATGTAATATGGGATCTCCGTACATATATATGAGTAAAGATGAAATGTAACGAAGTAATAACGGTAACTTACTAGCTTGTGGTTTTGAGTAGAAGGGGCTACGATAATTTTGAAAAAATATGATAATTCACTTCTCTGCATTTTGAAAGGTGCTGAAATTGGAAATGTTGGTGTTAGTTGCACCTTCTTCACTTCGCTTCCTTATGCTACAATGATGTTTACTTTGAAAGGATGCTTTCGAGATGCGAATGCTTCAAGAGTTTGTACTATAACATTTGTTTTCTCATCAACAACAAGAGCTTCTTCCTCTTTATTCATTAAAGAAAAAGAGAAAGAGATAAGGAATGTATTCTCTTACACAAGAAGCCGTACATAAAGATGTTCCTACTTATATCGAGAGTAATTACCATTGAGAGAGAACCTCTTCATCTTTTGCTCGGAAAAATAACGGGCGAGACCTTCCTTCTTATGGAGTATTCTATCTTTCCCTAATTATTTGCCTCATATATCGAAAATAGATGTCTTTAAAAGATTGTCTCATCCCTTAAATGATTTTTAAAGATCACACATTTACTATTACATACATAATATTTGGTCTCACTAATTTTCTCTCTTACTAACTTTATCAAACCAAAACTTAATAAAATCAACGTATAAAAATGGGGCAAAATATTAGAAAGGATGAGTAGTTCATATATGTGTGCATGCTAAGTTGCCAGCTAATTCTTTTACCTATGATCAATAGGGCCTAGGTACATGTATACAATGGATATATATTTTTATTATATATATATATATATATATATATATATATATATATATATATATATATATATTGCACCGTATACGCACGTGTATATTAGAAGTTCTATAATGTCTAACGATTAGAGCCTTAATTATTAAAATTTACTGTAGTAACTATACTTTAACTTCAATTCTATCTAATATTTGAAATTACTTGATATATTATTAATTGTAAATAACCATTTATTTCATTTCTTATTATGTACTATTTAACTCCTTATTGATAACCCTCATAATATGTGGCCAAGTGGGTTTCATCTATACAAGAACTAACTACTTCTGATTTGGAAAAAAAAATACTTGTATATTCCTTTTGATTCTAATTATTTGTTTCATAGATCAAGAATAATAAAAAAAAAATGATTCATATCTTAAATAATGATCATAAAGGACCATACTTTTACTTTATATATATATAACTTATGATCCTACTAATTTTCTCCGTGTCCAACTTCAACAAACCATAACTTAATTATAAAACTATAGCGAGACTGATCCATGCACGGAGCCCGGGGGTAGCTTTAGCATTCTTCTACTTTGGGTAGTCTATCATTCTCAAACTGTCCAGACGACTAGAGATTCAAATTGTGTACTGTGATATAATTCTCTTCAATATATGTGTTGATTTGATAGACACGAATGAATAATTACTACGTCATTTTAATTCCCAGGTAGCCAGTAGGCTAGTACTCCGTACGTACATACTTACTGGAATAAAGGAGTTTCAATAACAAAAGTGGACAGAAACTTGTAATTCTTTGAAGAGCTTTAATAAAATGGAAGTGTATATGTAAGTCGGTGAATTCATGACATATTAATTCTTTAAAGTGTAAGAATTTAAACCGAGTGAGAAAGGTGTAAGTGGATCAACGTTTCCACAACATTTCCTACGATTAAATGTCTCCAGTATCCAATTAACAGTATGAAGAAAAAAGAAAAGAATACGAAATTGGCAAAAAATTGTACCTTGGAACGCTGAAGATAGAGAAGGAAGGAGGGAGATGGGAGCAGTTGTGCGGCTGCGAGAGGTACAAGATTCCGCCTGGGAGGGTGCCTTTGTGTCAGATCTTGGTCTCCGGTGAGTGGGACGGGTGACGGTGGACGGTGGACGGTGGTAGTGAGAGAGAAGGTCAGAAAAAGGGGAAATATATAGACGGGAGAAAAACAAATCACAAAATGTAAATGGTAGAAAAGACAAGCTAGAGATGAGTGGGAGGGTCCGGAGGGATAGGACACAGGTGGGTGGCCCATGCCACGGTGGATCTTTTGCGACCGTACTCTAGTGACAAAAGGAAAATTTTTATAAAAGTCAAAATTCATCAAATTTAATAAGAGAAAATTTAAATATTAAAGTATTTTTTTCCTTCAAAATATCTAATAATAAGTATATTTATAATTAATTTCGAAATCATATCATTACATTATGATATCGATAGGATATAAAAATAAAATTACGATATATATATATATATATATTATATATATATATATATATAAATTAGGAATTTCCCATTTTTTATATAATACAGAGTGTTCATTAGGAATACTTGATGAAATAACAAAGTCATAATTAGGGGTGTTAAATCAGGTCAACGGGTTGGCTTTGGGTTGACCCATCGCGAGTCGGTTCTTATCGGGTCAATTTTGCCTATCGGGTCGATTTGGGTTCGGGTCGGGTCATTATCGGGTCGGGTTAAATCGGTTATTTGCTTGGTCGATTCGGGTTGTATTCAGTTCTGGTCAAGGTCGGTTCGATTTGTATTCGGTTTGGGTCAAGGTCGGTTCTAGTTCAATCGAGTCGATTTTTGAACGGATAATTTCGGGTTCGGGTCAAGGTCAGTTCTGGTAAAATCACATCGATTCATGAACGAGTTATAGCGGGTTATTTCGGGTCAAGGTTGGTTTTGT
The DNA here is from genome assembly GCA_026401315.1 of Dysphania ambrosioides. NCBI lineage: Eukaryota > Viridiplantae > Streptophyta > Magnoliopsida > Caryophyllales > Amaranthaceae > Dysphania > Dysphania ambrosioides. Next base: position 1,982,539 of record CM048672.1, read on the forward strand.
AAAAATCGGACAATGATGATGGTTAATTCATAAATTAGACAATGATGATGTCGATAAGTCATTTAAAAACAAAATATATATGAGGTAATGATTATTAAATGTGTATTATCTTATCAAACTAGTCTATAACATACGATGTTAAGTTTATATATACATAAGAACTTGTAATATTTTAGTTTGAATCGACAATGACAAGTTTAGTTTCAAAGTTATTAGATATTAGGTAAAAAATAGGTCTGTCAAGATTAGGTCATATTCATGTATATTCAAAGTATTAACACATCCAGTGAAATCGGATAATGAATTGTTATAAATCGGGTTATATCGGTTATGTGTCGGTTTCAATCAGATTCGGGTTTTTTTCGGGTCAGGTCCGTAACGGGTCGGGTCCGTAACGAGTCGAGTCTGTAACGGGTCGGATACGGATCGGGTTCGGGTCTTTGAATATCGGGTCAAATCGGTTTCGGGTTAACTTCAGGTCGGGTTGGGTCGGTTTTCGAGTCTCACTTTTCGGGTCATAATCAGGTCGGGTCTAGATCGATTTCGGATAACTTATTGAGTCGGGTCTGATTCTGACAGCTTTAGTCATAACACCATCTTGATTTGTTGTCGCGACTTCTTGAGATTTAATATGATTATGAAACACTTGATCATACTCAATTTAACAACAATTCATGCCAAAAATGGTGACTTGGAACTCATCATCGAAATTGCCTTCATTATACTTAAACATTAGAAAGTTACCATCTCTCATCATCGAAATTAGTTCCTTACAATCTTTTCCCAACCTTTTGTTAGCCATACTTTGTCATTTCCTTTAAACAACTCCACTTTCCACACTCTATCATCAGCTACTCCAAGTTTCACAAAATCATTCATCAATTGCTTTCCATGGTTCTTCACATATTCTTCGGGTATTCTCTGCTTCGATTCCCCCAATGAACACAAATATTATATTAGTTAAAATTATCATTAAATAGTTAATTTAAGCTATAAAAAGTAAAAAAAAAAATAAAAAACTATATTTGAAATTAAGATTGAGAGATGAGCATGGAGTTATGTAATATGGGATCTCAGTATAGATTTATACAAGATGAAATGTAATGTAGTAATAACAGTAACTTATTAGCTTGTGGTTTTGAGAAGAAGGGGCTACAATAATCTTGAAAAAAATGACGATTCCTTCTCTGCATATTGAAAGGTGCTGAAATCAGAAATGTTGGTGTTAGTTGCACCTTCTTCACTTGGCTTCCTTATGCTATCATGATGTTTACTTTGAAATGAGGCCTTCGAGATTTGAATGCTTCAAGGTTTGTACTATAACATTTGTTTTCTCATCAACAAGAGCTTCTTCTTCTTTATTTATTAAAGAAAAAAAAAATTAAAGAGATAAGGAATGTATTCTCTTACACAAAAAGATGTATGCAAAGATATTCCTATTTATATCGAGAGTAATTACCACAAAGAGAGAGCCTCTTCATCTATTGCTTGGGAAATACCAAGCGACCTCCTTCTTATAAAGTATTTGTCTCATTTATCGAAAATAGATGTCTCCAAAAGATTGTCTAATATCTTAAATAATTTTAAAAGATCAAACATTTACTATCATATACATAATTTATGATGCCACTAATTTTCTCTCTTATGGACTTTATCATACTAAAACTTAATAAAGTGAACACATAAAAATAAGGCAAATTATTAGGAATAGAGGAAATAATTTATATATGTGAGCAAGCTAGGTTGCCAGCTAATTCTTTTACATATGATCAATAGGGCATATATATATATATATATATATATATATATATATATATATATATATATATATATATATATATATATATATATATATAAGAATACACCATATCTATACGCACGTGCTTAAAAGATTTTATAATGTCTAACATTTAGAGCCTTAATTATTAGAATATAATATATGGTTGTAACTATACTTTTAACTTTCTTCTAATACGCATAATTCGGAATTACTTGACATATGATTGTAAATAGACATTCAATATATTTTTTATTCAGTTTATTTTAGAAATATATGAAATAATCACGCATCGATTAGGATAAGTTATATTTGAGTTTGTTAAATATTTTCTCTTTAACTTCTTATTGACAACCCTCCAAAACGTATTTATTATTTTCTATTATTTTTTAATAAAGAACAATTACTCTTTTTAATAGTTTGGTCATTTCTTGGCTTTAATCGGTCTCTTATTACTCCCTCAAAAAGTCAAACGGGTAAACTTTTAACGGACGAAGTGATATAAAATTAATCATTGCTATGGACTTGAAACGAGGCTTGTCAGAATGGAAGGCTACAAGTCTTTGTAAATTATTTGCCTCCTCATGAATTAAGTAAACAAAAGGACTTAAATATTTCCAAGCCTCAACATAATTATCAATTGAACTAACTACGATTATTAAGAGGTAACCACTACCTAACCCGTAAATTACATTCATAGATTCGGGTTTAGGATAATGTATATTTATTTTATTTCTAAGAGTTTTATGGTACACTTTACAACCAATAATATTAATAATATAAGGTCAATCTATATGCTTTAGAGAATCGACATGGGATGATAGTGAGCTAGTAGAATTTTATCACACACCCAATAGAGTTTATAGTAGTATGTGTTATAGTACTTGGGATACTCTCTATTTGATGAACAAAGAGTAATTTTGAAATATCAGACTCCTCATATTCTAAACTTCCTAAGCCAGATATTCGTAGCTAGTTATTATTGTACATGATTGCATTATTATACTTGATTCGTTGCAAATCACATAATTCACATATAGAATCGAAGTTAGACGAAATTTTGGAAACAATTAGGCAATTCGTTGAATACAAAGCCAACTGAAATCATGACAAATACTAAAAATTAAAGTGTTTGAAAAAAGAAAAAGCAAATTTAAGCTCATTTTGTAGAGGGTTAGTGAATTTTTTTTAATTACACATCACCGTTTTAAATAGATTCATTGCAAAAATTACATAAATAAAACATAGTCAATCACACATTGCCATGTGTCACACTTACATGCTCTTCACCAACTAAGGCGTCCTCTTAGCCAAGTGGATCAACCCCATTCCTCTTGACTAAGAGGATGCTATGACCCCAACAACCATGAGGATGTTTCAAAAGAAGAAAGAGAATGTCATAAAGATGGACAATGCTTGTGGATGTTCATGATCTTACCAATTTTATCAAACCATAGTTTAATAAAATGAATATATGAAAATGGAGCAAATTATTAGGAGGTGATCATACATGTATCAGGTGGATAGCTTTAGCATTCATCTACTTTGAGTAGTCTATTATTTTCAAACTATTTTCAAATTGTATATTGTAATTGTATTCAATATATATGTTGATTTGATAGATAGACACGAATGAATAATTACTATGTTATCTAATTTCCAGCTAGCTAGTAGGCCAGTACGTACTCCATACATACTTATTGGAATAAAGGAGTTTTTATAACAAAATTTGAGAGCACTTTAACCTTGACTTTACTCAATCACTACTTTAGCATGCTTTTAAGCTAGCACTTTAATGCATTTTCAGCTTTCAAGTTCATACAAGGAACTAACTAAAGGGTGTGTATATTTTAAAAAGGAAAAACCTAGCTAGAAGTGTTTTTCCATATAAAGTGGACAAAAACTTGCAAGTTTTTGAGGAGCATTAATAAAATGCAAGTGCAAATGTAAGTGGGTGAACTCACGACATTTAATTCTTCAAAAAGTAATTTCAACCGACTGAGATAGGTGTAAGTGGATCAACATTTCCAATAACTAGCTTAGAAAATTAAATATATTTCTACAAAACTTTTTTTTATTTTTTCTCCAATAACTAGTTTATTTTTCCTGAGGTTGCCAAAAAAAAAAAAAAATATTGTGTCCCCTTCAATCCTTTAATCACTCCATTTCAATCTCGATCTTAGTTTATATTTCTCATGCAATATCTAATTTTTCGGATGGCATGAACAGAGAATATCCGAAGAATTTTTGGAAAATAATGAACAGAAACTTGGCGGAACGTTACGTGAAACTGAGTGTTTGGAGACTGGAGAGTGGAGTTTCCTAAGCAGAGTGGTTGCATGTTTTTGTCGAGTTTACAATATGAAAGACCCCTCCTAGCTAGGTTTTTCTTTCCTTTTCTAAGCATACGCACCCTTTGGTTAGATTTTTGTGAATACCTGAAACCAGAAACTGCATTAAATTGTAGCTTATATTCATGCTAAAGTATTGATTCAGTGAAGTCGAGTTTAACGTTCTAGCCTACTGTAGTAGACAATGATGCAGTTGATTTTAGGATTATATACTACGGAAAATTATAGTGAAGAATGTTAAAGCTTACCCACCTTATGCATGGAGTAATAAATTATACAAGTACTCATTATTTATTTTCCCAAATCATAGGTAGTTACTAGTTACTTCATCCATTCCTTCTTATTCTTCATATATTTTTTATGTACTGATTTTAAAGAAAATTTAAATTTTAAATATTTTTACTTATGTATTTGCAAAATTATAAAAAGTTGATATTTGAAAAATATAAATTGAGACGAATATTTTAAAACTCCATATGATTATTTTTTTTCCTAATAGATTAAGAAAAATTCATAGTTAAAGTTTGAGTCTAAAATATATAAATCAAAATGAGAATAATAAAGAAAAAGGGATGGAATAGTTCTTGTCAAGAGGAAGACCCACGTATTTATGAGGTATGGAAAAAAAAAAGGAGTCATTATTTATGAAATAATCAAATTGAAGTTCAATTGCACATTTGTACATTTGTTATTTGTATTCTTAAGTCAGATCATACTCTAAAATATGGTCATGGTTAGTACGTACATACGGAGTAAATATACCACTTTCAATATAAAGTTACCGCCGGTTGTGGAGGAATGGTGCCTCATGAGGCGTGAGTTAATGGCTCATGAGTGAAAACTGATGTGTGGCCATATGAGAATTATTGACATTACAACTTAATTTAAATTGAACTTCATTGTCGATTAATCAGTGTAGCATATATTATATTCTCAAGTTATATAAATATATATATATTTGAATTCGAATACGATATTTGGTTTAATATTTGACTAGTAACTGAACCCGTAATGGTTGGACACTATGCACCCGAGTGCACAGTGCTCACTATGCACCTGGTGCAAAACGCAAGAATTATACACAAAAATGCAAGAATTGTACACATAAGCGCAAGAAATGAATATTACATTCAAAGGCAATGAAAATTGGAAATTATTCAGATTTAAAAAGAATACAAAAAATTTGTACGTATCTTATTTCCAATGTAAAAATAATAGAATACCAAAAGTATTAATGACGCAAATTACGGAGCATAAGGGATGATATCTGCTGATGGGACATAATAAATAGAACTGATCTCAATGTTCATTGCCTGTACACGTAATGTTTATTACGTTACCAGTACATCTATTGTGTCATTCTAGTGATATATAATGTTCATTTTATGAATATATAATGTTCATTGTAATGTTTCGTGAATGTTCTATGTTCATTTTAATAATAACTAATGTTTATTTTAATAATACATAATGTTTATTTCTATAATACATAATATTCATTTTAATAACTAATGTACATTATATGATTTTTCAATGAGCATTTTCTTTGTGAATAATGTACATTTACGTATTTTCCAATATATGTTTATGTGTGCATGTACAAAAAATAATAAAATGAAAATTATTCAGATTTCAAAAGAATACAAAAATTTTGTATGTATCCTATTGTCAATGCAAAACTAATAGAATCCGAAAGATATTAATGACACAAATTACAAAGCATTAATGATGAATTCTACTGGAAAATAATGAATAGAATTAATTCCAATGTTAATTACTTGTACGCGTAATGTTCATTACGTTTCCCCAAATGCTTTTAACCTGCGTTTTAAGTGTACAATTCTTACGTTTTGCACCAGGTGCACGGTTTATTTGCGCTGAATCCGTATCTATTTCAACCCGAAAATACCTAAATTAATTCCCTAGCCATATTCATGAGGACTAAAATAAACTAAAGACCCATATCATGTCTACTTAGGTGATCGTCTAGTAGGTTGTTTAATTTGTTTGAGTAAAATTATCATGTACTCGTTACGCTTCAATCACCTTGAAAGTAATTCAAATCGAAATAAATATTTCGTTAGGAGTTCTAAATCAAGTGGACAGACAAAATTTTTTACCTTACCCAAGCCACAAATTTTAATTTTAAGCTTTGATCCTTTAGAGGGAGTGTATAACAGCCCACCTAAATCTGTATTATTTTTCATACATCTTATCAAGAATACAATTTATATTACTTCAAAAGGCATCATTAAATTGGCTCTTGTCAAAAAAAATCATTACCCTAGGAATACCCGATCGTGCACCCGGGCGTACGGGACGCATGGTGCTCCTGTCTACGTGGCTTGGGTGTCACATGTGTTGGGGAAGGAAATGTGTTGGGGAAGGAAATATTTGAGGCGACCGAGGTGCAGTGTGTAAATCATTTGACAGCAGTATGATAAGACTTATCAGAGATTTTACTTTAAGATTCAGCTGGAGTAATGATTACCAATATTTTTGAATTTGAATCAAAAATTTCATATACTTGAACTGATTTCACTTATGTAAACGTCATTTATTTCTTTGTCAAAAGTTGTATGAAAGCCTTTATGCCCATTTAATGATACGCAATGTACATTTATAATAAGCCCCGTGTACATTTATAATAAGCCTCGTGTACATTTATAATAAGCCTCATGTACATTTATAATAAGCCTTATGTATATTTATAATATACCTTATGTACATTTTGGATATGCCTAATGTACATTTTACCATATGCTTATATAACACAAATCACATTAAATATCCATCATACCAAAATTAATATACCAACATTTGTTTTTGCGAACTAAATAACATAAATCGCATAATGTACATTTTCCTAATATATAATGTACATTAACAACAAGCCACATGTACATTTATAATAAGCCTCATGTACATTTATAATAAGCCTTATGTACATTTATAATATACCTTATGTATATTTTGGATATGCCTAATGTACATTTTACGATATGCTTATATAACACAAATCACATTAAATATCCATCATACCAAAATTAATATACCAACATTTGTTTTTGTGAACTAAACAACACAAATCGCATAAATGTACATTGTGTATCATTAAATGGACATATCATAAAGTGTTACCTTTTAAATAGAAGCACATTACCTGATAAAAACATGTACATTCTTAATCAATAATATATGCTTGTAGAAAGTTAAATGTACATTACCAACTTTATGAATGTACATGAACTACGTGAAGAATGTACATTTCTTAATTGTAGAATGTACATTTCTTAAAGGGTTACCCTTTATAAAGAAGAATATTACCTGATAAAAACATGTACATTTTTTATCACTAGTATGTACATTTTTAATGAATTATGTGTCAAATAGTAATCTAGTGAGTATGTGTATCAAGCGTTGCAAGTTTTTAGAGTAAACATTGGACAAGTTTAATGTACATAACCAAATACAAGAATGTACATTACCTAATAAAGGAATGTACATTAGCTAATATAGAAATGTACATAATCGTTACATGTTCTTGAGTGTAAACATTGTGTACAAATTTAATGTACATTACCAGATAGAAGAATGTACATTACCTAATATAGGAATGTACATTTCCTACTTGAAGAATGTACATTTGTTAATATTTTACGGCTTCCATATGTGCATTTTATGACGGGTAAAAACGTACTTAAATTAATATATGAATACTTACTTCTTCTTCGACTTTCCCATAAATTGAGTTGGAGAAAATATTAGAGTTGGAGAAAAACTTGAGTTGAAGAAATATGGAAAATTGGAAGGGAGTAACTGTTTGGGAAGGAATGGCGAAAGGGGAGAAATGGCTCAATGGGAAGCGAAAGGGGAGAAGGTCTAGTTTTTGAAAATGGAAATGATTGTCTTGCTGAATAGGCTATTATAGATTTCCTTCCCCATAAAAAGAAAACTGACAGTTATAGGAAAGGGTGTACACTGACGGTTGAGTGTGGAAAGGAAGCGGTTGAGTGTATGGACAAGCATATGACTCAGCATCATTCACATGTACATTTTCAATGTACTGCGTGTACATTTCCACCTGCGTTTTATTCATTGCTTGCTACGTTTTGGCCCCGGTATACCATGCGCATGGTACACCCGGGTGCAACGTCTATACGCCTTTGGGAAAAGGAAAGCACTGAGTAATGAGAAAAGAAAGTTAAGCTAGTCTCTGCAAAACATAGGTACCTAAAGCTAGATATATAATTAATCCATAAATAGGATGTACTTCATATATTGATGATATCACATACACTTGGCATGAAAGATTGTAACCTTGTAGCTATGTATTGCTAGCTAGGCATCAATAGATTCATAGTTAGATATAAATGCGCCTCGTCAACTTCTAGCATGAAATATTGTAACCATGAAAAAATTGCTCCCGCAACCATGTAAATCAAGTGCTTGATTTCAAAATCATTGGTCACAAGGCAATTAAGAATCATCAATCTTTGACAAACATACTCAATCATAGGATTACATTCTACAATGTGTGGGATATCTATACGGGGGAGATTATTGGGCGTGGCAGTGAGTGTCGAGGACTCTACTATGTTGATGATGTGGCTCAATAGGATAAAATAATGCTAGTTTACAGGATGGTGGATCAGAATATCTGGCTATGACACTGGCAATTAAGTCACCCATCTTCCATATCTGCACACAAAAAACTTTTTCTTGTGAGACATGTATTAAAGTAAAAAGTCACGAAAAATCTTTTAAACCAAGTCAAACTAATTTTTGATATACCATTTCGATTGATCCATTTTTATTTATGAGGACCTACTCGTGAAACTGGATATTATGGTTTTACATATTTCCTTCTATTTGTCAATGATTATACATGAATGACTTGGGTCTATCTTATCTATGGAATTGGACTATTACTTTTTCTACTACTTAGTAATAAGAATAATTGGTTATTTTTTATAGATGTGTGATAGCCTCATCAGGATATTGGATTAAACGGTATTTGATTTATTTATTATTAGTTTTGGACTTTAATTTGTTAGTGTTTGTTTTAAATATTACATTTAAAGGACTTGGATTATTTATATTTAGTTAGACTTTTTAAAGTCTAAGTATTTTTTAATGATGTTTTACAACATTAATAGTTTTTTTTTTTTTTTGCTGTAAAGCTCTAAAAGAACTGTCATCATAGTGATAATATTCTTGTAATTCTATTTATTTATTTTTAATATTCGAAAAAATGATTTATAATATAGATAATAATGAAAGTGTTACCATTATTTTCTTATGGTTCTACGAGAATTATGAACACTTAGAATACCTAATTAAGACTATGATTTAACCTTACCTGATTTGATGTTGTTTGAATTTTTAAAGATATGGTTTAGTCTAGTACAACTTTATGGTTTTATATATTAATCATTGACATTAATTTATACTAAAAAATTAGAAAATATTATTAATTGAGATATTGTTGGGATCGTCTTAATGTACTTTATCCAAATATGTTATTTTCATATTTTTTTTATTATACAATATTAAAGATACTTCTGATTAAGAAAACGAAAATAAAAAATATTATTGGTTTGATCTGATTTGGTGTGGTCTTTATTAGATTTTAATAAGAATAAGTAATAAGTTTTGACAAAAAAAAGCTGAAGATTACATAGCCTAAGATGGGTGGAACAAACACAAGTAACACTATTGTAACATTGAGACAGTTTTTTTTTTCATGAATCATAAAATATGTAAAATGTGAAATTGATACAAAGAAAGATAGAAGGTGAGCGTTTAATTCAATAATTTGATAATATTAACTTTATCAATATATGATAGGGAGAAAAGTTACATAGTTTGTAAGATGACTTTATCAACAAACTTTAAACATCTACAATTCTTTTTGCAAATTTGATTTATTTAGAGCACCATTTAATTACACCGATTTCATTTATATATAAAAAAAACATATTCATTAGTTTCAAAATTAATTCGAAATATAGTATAGACACAAACAATATATTCATATCCTTCATTTTTATTTTGCTTACTAGAATAAATAATATTGATGGTTAACTTTGTACTTTTATTAATTTTTCTTGCATAGCTTAGGCATAGGCGTATAGACATAGATCACTTAATAAAATTAACTATTAGTGGTATATAGCCGTGCATATTGTTTACTAATTTAGTACTCCATAGTATATAACAATAAAGTTATTTACCATAGAATTTTTGTTCCTCAATGTAATTGTTACGTGCAATGCTTCCATGGTTTCCATGCAAGTATGCGATGACTATTGGGTTCAAGCCCGGTATTGGAGTTAGATAGGCTGGGCAGCAACCATAATAAAGTGGTTAGTAGACAAGCAAGACTTGGCCCATTTTTGAGAGAGGACTTGCTGAGTTACTATGAAGTGTGGGCTAAGTTGAACGCATTTCATGTGTTAATTGCTAGACATGAATAATTACAACTTCGATTACTTGGTGACTCACTAAGCGCACTGAACCAGGAAAGCCATGCTTAGAGAGTTATTTATAGGTAGAGGTGGGCTCGGGCCTCATTTCTTATCGTGTTGTGTTATCTTTTTCTAAAATTCGGTTCATGGCTTAGCACGGCCTACGTGTCTGCTGTGTCGTGTCTCGTGCTGGCCTAATTTTTTAACAAAAAATAAAAATAAAATACATAATAGAATTGAAAAAAATAATTTAGATAATTTAAAGAATATTATAATAATATAATAATATTAAAATAATAGTAATATAAATTGTAGTAGTAATAATAATAGTATTAAATAATGTAAAATAATAGCATGCTTCATACCATACTTATGGGTCGTGCCTCGTGTCATTGGTGTGTTGCTCACGTGCTTGTGCCTAAATATTTTTTTGTCCACGACCTCGCCTACGGCCCACTCCAAGGACAGGATGACGTGCCATGGCAAGACCGTGCTCGTGCCGTATCGTGCCAAAAGCGTGTCATGCCTACTCGACCCGCGTGTCAGCCTGACCCATGCCCAGCTCTAGCTATAGGTGGCGAATGGGTTGTTCGGATTAAGTACATTTTAGTCTATTTATAATTTCGTATTGAATTGAATTTGGGTAAGTATTGCTTTAGCTATGTCAATTTCAAATCTAAAGTTAATTTTTTTATATTGTAAACACAGATAAATTTAAACAAATTTAGTTTCAAGTTGGATTGGTCAACAAGGATTAACTTTGTGCCTGGTTGCTGATTCTTTTAAAGTCTATGAGAAGGAGTTCACAAAACCCTTTATTAAGCTCTTTCATAAATGCCCCAAACAACCCTTTTTCCCTATTTGGTAAGAAAATCGAATGGTGCATCCAAAAAAGTCCCAATTTAATTAATTGAGGAATTACAATGCATGAACATAAAAATAAGAGCGAACCAATCATAACTCTAAGCCCATCAATTTTGTGCATATTGTGAAAACAAACATTGATATTAATTAAGTAATTAGTGAACTCGCAACAACTTTAATAAGGTCACCAAAGGAAAACGACGATGCAATAAATTGGTAGTACACCTTTAATCGTCGTGATGTTCAAATAATTCCTTTCCAAAACTATCACTCAAAGCAATAAATATATAAATAGAAATTAATATACTATAAGTTTATAGTATATAACAATATATTCCTTCAGTTCCATTCCTGTCCCATTTTTATTATAAAGCCAAAATTTTAAAAATTTGATTATAAATTCTCCTAATATTGTAAGAAATAATATATTTAAGGGGGTCTTGTTGGATTTATATTAATGTAAATCTTTATAATATTAAGTGTTCGTATTTTTTTGTCTTATGAACAAAAATTAAAGACAAAGAAAGTAATACTTTGTATTAACATGGCTATAATCAAGACCCACTAATAATATGAACATTAATTAATGACTTGATTAGACAAATTTAAGATCGACAAAACCTCGTTTCATTATCTGTGATATGGGGAATAAATGAATAATCGACGACTTTGTAGTAATGATACTAAATCAGTAGAAAAAATATAAAAGAAATTGTGAAAAAAACATAGTTTATATATATATATATATATATAGGTAAAAGTTAAAATAAGAAAAATACTTAAAATGAAAATGATGAGAAGACATCTTGACTCTTCATCTCTTAAATCTAACGGATGATATTTTACATACTTATAGTGACCCATTTTTAACTCATAGTGACCAAATAATTTTTTCAGACACTTTTTATTATTATAGTGACTCTTTTTATTATTATAGTAACTATTTTTTATTGTTAAAGTAACTATATTTTTTTACGTGTAATCTTTAGCGTTTGATCTTACTATTTGAATGACCAAGACCTCTTCTTATTCTTCTTATTTTAAGCACCTATATAGGGGAGAGATCCAATGAGAAGGGTGCTTAAAATAAGAAGAATAAGAAGAGATCTTGGTCATTCAAATAGTAAGATCCAACGCTAGAGATTTCACGTAAAAAAAAATATAGTTACCATAACAATAAAAAATGGTTACTATAATAATTAAAAGAGTGACTATAACAATATTGAAAAACGTCATTATAAGTGAAAAAAATTATTTAGTCACTATAAGTTAAAAAGGGTTATTACGTATAAATAAAATATCATTCGTTAGATTTAGAAGATGAAGAGTTAAGATATTTTCTCATACTTCTCATTTGAAGTATATATATATATATATATATATATATATATATATATATATATATATATATATATATATATATATATATATATATATATATATATATAATTTCAAGTTTTAAATATTTCATTTGAGCAGTGTAAAAATTAAATATGATTTTTTATTAATATATATGAATTAAAATATATTTACTTGTGATCTAATAAAATTTATTTAAAAGTATTAATTTTCAATATGTAAATTTATATTTTTTTTATAATATATATTTATAAATATTATAGTTAAAACGTGGTTTGAAAAAAATAAATGTGATAGATAAAAGATAAAGCATTAAAAGGTCAAGGACTTAAGGGGAGTGCACTAACAAGTAACAACCACTAAGGTCTGGTCAGCCGTCAGTTGCTGACACACCCAAAATTAGGAAAGCTAAAATGGTGGGATCATCCAATCAAATCCAGCGGCTATCATCACTCCCATGACTTGACAACTCCACCATCTAACGGCAAATGAAACCTGACACCTGTAACCAATCCCAACAAAATTAATTAAATAATCAAATACTTAAAAAAAAAAAGAAAAAGGGAATCCACCTGATCATCCCCATCACACTACTCTCGAGGGTTTTGCCTTCTTGCTTTGACCCCCTTCTTCCCCAACCAAATAAACCCAGAATTTTCATCTGTTTATTCTCTGTGAAATTAATTTAATTAAACTATCAGTCCTTGATCGGCCCCATCTCCTTTGTGTTGGGTAAGTCTTAATTGTAAATTTTTTGGTATTTAATTTGCTTATTTTTCTTGGAATTTGTGCTTAACTCTTTAATTTTATTTGCTTTTTTTTTTTGTTGAATCTATGTACTTTTTTCATTGGAATTGGGTTCATGTGTTAAAAGTGGATAAAGGGTATTTTTATTTTATAATTTCTATATATATAATTGCGTACTTGGGATTCCCAATTACTATTTATAATGTATTTTTGGAAGTGAATGATAAATTGGGGTTTTGTAGCTGAAATTTATGACTGCAGTGATTGTGCTATTGTTATGCAGATGAAAAGTTAAAATACTAGGTTTAATTTATATTATATGATTATAAGGTTTGATAATTCGTTATTTGCCCCATTTTATAAAAATAATTGTTTTTTTTTTCTTTTATATATGCCTTGGTTGGGTTGAATTAGGCTTTGCTAAATGATGGGTTTTGGGTTCTATGTATAGATGAAATGGGATTTCTCGAGAGAGGTGAGAATTGGGAAAGAGAACTTTGTGTTTTATCTTTGTTTGACAACATTAGCCGAAACGGTTAGTTCAGTTCTTTTATCTATAGGGGTTCAAGATCTTAAGATGTGTGCAACCTTATGAGAATAGTCTATGAAAGGTCTTTGTGTTGGATGTTGTTTCGAGGTGGTCGAGGGTGTCGATTGTATTGAATTAGTATATGTTTGGTGCTATAATGGAAAGAGGGCATGTGAGGTGAGAATTTTCTAGTTTTGAGAGTGCAACAATGGGTTCTTGACATTGAGGATTTTAGACAAGGGATGTGTGAAAAACTCAATAGCTTGATTACATAAGCCGTTTATCAAGGGTTGATTGCAAAACTGTCTGGCTAAAATCAAAGTATAATTTAGTATTTATGCACTTCACTATGCCTTGTGCGGATATTGGACGTATTTGTGGCTTGTTTGTGAACATATTTGTATTGCTGCACCACATTCACTGTTGCTGTTAATTGAAGCTTCCTTGAGAATCAGATTCATTTTTGTTTCTGAATTATGTTTAGCATAGGATTCTTGAGTTTCTGAGGCTATATACTGAACATTCTGATCATAATGTGGTGCAGCTGGCACGCATTCTAAAAGATAACCGTCTGATTGGGAAGTTAAGTTGTTGGCAGGCAGCATAAATCTGTTGTTAGAATGCTTTAAATCTACCTCCTACTCCTGCTTCTTTCGTATTCTCCCAATGGTTACAGAAGAGGAAGCGATTGTAACCCCTAAAGGTAATTTGGAGCAGAGACTGAGCCCTGATTCCACAGTACAAACTTCCAGTACTGATCGAGAAGGGAACGCTTCTATTGTCCCTGAGAAACCATCCGAAGATGGATATAATTGGAGAAAATATGGGCAGAAAAATGTCAAAGGAAATGAATATATAAAAAGCTATTACAAATGTTCACATTCAAAATGCCAGGTGAAGAAACAAGTGGAGCGATCCTTGGATGGGCGGATCACAGATACTACTTACCTGGGAAAGCATGATCACGCTAAACCGCATTCTGAGCTCCAAGCAGCTGTTCCCTCTCTTCTTTCCGTTAAAGTACAGATCCCAGATTGTCCTCCACCAGCGGTTAAGGATGGTATAAAAAATTCTTTGATTTCTAAAGTCTGAGAAGTGGTAAAATCAATTTTTATTTTCTAGGGAGAGAAGTTATAAATTCTTAATTCTTTCTTTACTAATTTATTCTCCTCATTGTACGTTTAACCTGAAGGTAAACAATCAGATGCACATGCCCCTGCAACTGATCATGTCCAAAAAATGGAGGTCTGCGAGCGTGCAGTAGTTAAAATGGCTGATGATGCTAAACCTGTATCTCTCACACCATCAAGTCAGGCTAGGGATGATCAAAGTGAAAACTTTACCCTGAAGAGACGGTATGTTGGAAAAAAAATCCCATCTGTATGCTTGCTTTTGTGGGTGATATTGTATATTGTTGTTCGTCTAAGTTGTCTGCAAATTATGCATTAAAATCATGAATCAAAGCAGGAAGAGAGGAACTGATGATGTTGATAGCACAACAGAGAAATCCAACCATGAGTCACGGCTTGTCGTCCATACAGTTAGTGAGGTTGATATCGTCAATGATGGTTACAGGTGGCGGAAGTATGGACAGAAAATGGTCAAAGGCAATGCTAACCCAAGGTATGCATGGAATTATTTTTGCAACTATATGTTTCCAGTAAGTCTCAGGATGGACACAAAATTGAGAAATTAGGACAATCTAAATAGCTCTGCTAGTGTAATTTATGTCTTATTTTCTGTTGCAATTAAGTTCATGTAATGCAATTTTACCTGATCAATGGCCTCATACTACAATGGTATCAGCTCTACTGCTTTTTTCAATTGCTAATTTTCCGTTTGTAGTCTTGAAGATGTCTTGGTAAGCTAGCAAGAAAACTCTTTACCAGTGTTGACTTTATTTCAATGCAAAAGATTACATCCAAAAATAGTCTTTCATATTTTATAGAACCACATGTAAGCGTCGAAGGTGTTTATTAAAAGAGATAAGTCAAATCTGAAGAATGATGCATCAAAATTTGACAAGCTAGCTTGCTTGATTATTTCTGGTGCTGCTCAAATCCTGTCTCATCTCTGACGAGTCCCTGTGGTGATTAGATAAATATTTTTTATTCCATCTCGTACATTTTTCTAGTTTACATACTTGACTTTAACCATTTTTTATTGCTGCATATTCTTGTCTTTTTTTTTTTTTGACAAGAACTTCATTTACTTTAGCCATAGCTTGTGATAGTTAGGTTTTCTTTCTATAGTAATCTATTACAGAATGTATGTCCTGTAGTGTAGACCATCACCTATTGCATTTAACTGGGTTTCACCGGAAGGTGGGGCAGAGTGTGTTAAACTGCACAAAACCGTGTATGTAGAATTGCAAGGAGGCTCTTTAGCTTACGTAATAGAGGTTACCTAAAGGTAACATAGTAAATGTGCTGTAACATATTCTACTACATATATGAGATCCAGGGAACCCTAGGAGAGCAAGCCATATCATTATTCACACATCAAACCTATACAACGGCAAAGAGATGATTATTGTCAGACCCTAATCTGGAATCAACTGATGTGCCTGTTAAAGAAATATCTGAAAGATGAGACAACTGTCCTAACATCAAAATTGAGAAATTGCTTATTGTTATTTCAAATAGTTGAATATCGAATTCTTTGTTAAAAATCATACCCTATATGATCTCTTAAATTTAGCCATAGGTATAACAAAAAAAAAACCATAGTCTAGTCCACACAGCTTATGTTTTCAAGTTGAAATCTCATGTTACCTCAGTTCTATCATCAATTTATTCCAAATTTGCCAAAATTTATTCCTAGTATAGTCCTACTTTAGGTTGCTGTAATGCATTTCTTGTGAAACTCATTTTTCTTTGATATTGATTTCAGCTCAAAGTTTAATTCGACAAGTGTAAATTCCTAATATATTGTGTTCTCTCTTTTAGATTTTTAATTATTTTATGTATTTTATTCTGTTTTAGAAACTAATTCTCTTTTACATTTTTCTGGAATGTTGGAATGCAGGAGTTACTACCGTTGCTCGACTACGGGCTGCCCAGTTAAAAAACATGTGGAAAGAGCCTCCCATGATCCTAAAGTAGTTATTACCACGTATGAGGGTGAACATGATCATAGTTTGCCTCCTATAAGGACTATTGTTCCCCAGAGTGCAGGAGGGTCTGGGGGTGGAACAGGGTCTAATGGCATGACTAAATCCAAGTCAGAAGAAAGTGATGCAGCTCAGGATGCTGCATTTGTACGTAAACCTGTAAAGGGGAATTCAGTTGATCCTACAGCTGAAGAATTGGAAAACAGCTTAGCAATTACGGTGTGCACTGAGGATGCTATTACTGGATCCACTGAGCAAGAAGCCAATCATAAAGCTGAGAGAACGGATCATATTCCTACTGCCAAGGAGAAAATTGATCCGACTGACAAACAAGAAAAAGATGAAACAGTTCCCATTGATTTGAAGCCTGAAGTTGAGTCAGTTGGGGCAAAAAAACCTGATGTCATAGGCAATATGAAACCGGATGTTGTATCAACTGAGGCAAAAAAAACTGATGTGGTCGACAAAGAGAAGCAGGAAGTTGTATCAACTGAGGCTAAAAGACCTGATACAATCGTTGAAAGTTCTCGAGCTGAAGCAAAATCAAATGGACTACAAAGGCCAAATGCAGAAGTTGTCAACTGCTAAATACATTGTTGTTGCTAATTGAAATCATAGTTGATAGAGGATTGTTGTAGACGATGGCATTTATTGACGTAGAGAATGCTGCAAGTTGGAGGGAGCACTCTGGTGGTGTTTTAAACATTGTAAATAATTTTAATTAGACGGGAAACAGCCATAGCCTGAGCCTAAAGTGTCTAATTTAACAATTGAGAATAAAACTTATAGATCTCCATCTAAAAGTCTCATAGTTGGAAGTTGAAACTGCTATTTGATTGTAATATGTACTAAATGGGTGAATCTGTAATATCCCTATAGTTTGATTATGGGAATGACCATGCTTTGGATTTTCAAATTCAGGGTCACTTCTATGTTCCAGCTGTTATAAGCTGGATAGAATGTCAGGGAATATGCTGATTATTTGATGTGGTTCAAGTGTCATTATTTGAGTCAAGTGTATCACTTTTTAGTGCACCTTGGAGAGTAATATACTACTATACTCACTCTCAAATAATACTTCAAAAATTACTATGGTTTATCAGAAATACCACTTTAAGTATCCCTAAATTGACAAAAAAGTACCCTTGAGAAATCCTCTCCAAGATTTAGCTGCCAATATGTCAGTCATACCTCACCATGATCTGCTGTTCTAGAGTAAGCAATAATTTCTCATAAGTAGATGGTAGTTCACTATCCATTTGATTGGAATTCTGAATTTTAGATTGACCAGAGACGTAATATTTAGATGGAAAAGCTCTTTAATTCAAGCAAAACAACATAAATGGGAGTTATCTCCTCAAAACAAAAGGAGCGTAAGAGCTGCTATTGCCACAGCGGAAATTATGAAGAAAATGGAAAGAGCATACAAATTACAACTTGATTTCTCAGCACTAGTTATCTGAAAGAAATCAACAGGCAACTAAATACATTGCCATGCACACGAAGCAACCAAGTCTCTATTCATCCATCCAAGATAAAGAGCGCCATCCCTCTCTTGTAACCTATAACTATCACAGTAGTTCTTTAGCAGTGTCTTTATTGTGCTATTTACCAAAACGCTCAAAGGATATGGCTTAAACCCTGCCATTGTGAAGCGCAATCTCCATTTGCCAAGCAGTTCATGGCGCTCCACCCTCTCAGCTCCCTCACAAGCTATCAAGTTAACCACATCCCTGGCTAAACAGTGTTGCTCAACATTGATACGATCCTTATGGTCCCTCGGAAGAGTCACATCCATTGACTCAAACATCGCCGTGTAATAGTTCAATGTCTCCAGAAAACGTGGCAAGAAAGCAGCTGTATTTGTGTTACACTCTTGCTCCACAAGTGTCACCACCTTCGGATTCAGACCCTTAACCAGCCTAAGTAATCGGTCCCTGTGATTCTCAGTGCTTACACTTTCGTCAGGCATGTGATGTAGCATGAAAGCAAAATTCACTGCCAAGGCCTCTCCACGTCGAATACCAAGATCTTTCAACTGAACCTGACAGCCTGAGATATCAACAGCATGGAACTCAAAGGGAACCTTGAATGCCTGAGCTAACCTTGAAAGTCTCTGGCCGACTATATTAAGACCACCTCCACGGGCATAAGCTGAATAGGAATCATCAATCCCAGTTATCCGAATGTGGGGAGCTCCACCAGGCCGAGCTGCAAAAGCTTGTAGCAGGGTAACCCATTGGCTCCCTTGCCCTATTTGGAAATCAATGATGTGGACTCTCCTTTCATTTTTTACAGCTTCAGCAATGGCACCATTCGCAGACATGTAGCCAAACTTAATGTATGGACATACCTCAAAAAGTATATGCATGTAAGATAAAAGGTCTGTGCTCGCAGGCTCTTTGCTCTTTAATGCTTTGTAAATGGAGCTACCTGAGGAGGCCTGCCTTGCCACAAGCCCTTCCAACATGTATGCACCCAATCTTTGAATAGGCTCACCAGAGACAGATACCATTTGTCTTAATTCATCCATTAACCACTGGGCGACCAACTGATCATTCTCAACAACTGCTCTTGCACAGGCAACAAGAACCTGTTTTACATCTTTGCAAGCGAGCATCTCAATCACTTTGCCCCAGCTATCCATCTCCAGTGGGGTTGCATGGGATCCCCTATAGATCATGTTGTGGTAGCCATCTATCAAATCAATAGCATCAGGTCCCAACATCACATTTTCCAACTCTCTCAGCTTACACTTCAAGTCACCACAATCGTCAGTTGTACACGAGTTACTCAAAGGCGAGTTATTAGCATAATCAGGAGAGCAGTGTTGATCAGGCGGGTAAGAAATGGAATCAAGTAGGGACCCAGGGCTATCACTGGACGCAAAGGTAAGAGTTGATGCGGAGCTGAGCATCATATAGCTGTCAATTCCCGAGGATGATTCCAGGGTAGTGTAGTCTCCTGGGAAAATTTTTGACCCTGCATAACTTTCATTGCTAAGGTCTGGAAAACAGAGTTGTGGATTTACGGGCTGACACTGAGGCATGAAATAGGTATCAACTTCTCTCTTAGACTGATAATACAAACTGTTCGACATTGATGATTTTACTGCAAGTCCTAGTGGGTAAATCAATTAAGTTTTACCAAATTTCAAGCCAAAATATATAATGTCAGAAACTCAAGGACTTCAGCTAGCTGGATGTCAACAGGTCAATCCGCCAATGTTTCTCTTCATCATTGAAGATTCTTATATCAAAAAAGCAATGTCAATCACTGCAAACACCATTTTGAGCTACTCAAACTTCTGGCTGCTGGTGAAAGATGAAAATTACCTGCAGTAAACAGAAATGTTCGTGAATGATCTAACTAGAGGGCAAAATTCAAGGACCCAAGGACAACTGCCATTTTCACATAGATGGGTATTTAAATAATCTCAATGGATTTCCTTACATATTTAAGATAGCTCACAGAACATGACAAAAGTGGGGAAAAAACATGAAATGGAGAATATTGGAACACGAAACTCCTATCAGAACACCAATTAGTCAATGGGAACACACAAATGATCTTTGATAGAATATAAAACCAATCCTTGAGCTCCAACCTCAACTTAGGCTTTTGGTTGAGTTGGTTCACTGACATGGTACTAGAGCCAGCATGACAAGACATTCACGGGTTCAAAATCTAATCCCCCTCCTTCCCAAATTGAAATATTTAATGTTGGGTATGAGGAGGTCTGTGTTGTATCTACACTTCAAACCAATCGTTAGGCTCCAACCACCAGCTTAGGCTTCTGGTTGAGTTGGTCCTCTGACAATCTCCCCTACTGTCAATCCCTCCCAGAACATCCATATGTTTTCTTTACATATGCTAATGTTCTGTTTCACAACAGGATCATTAGATTTGGGACCAGAGGAACCCGATTCCATGGCATCCAACACTTTAGTTACTTAAAAGTATCATACCAATATTAGAACATTACAGTTAAATAGGAAAGAACAGTAACTTGCAAGTAAATTCTGTTTATAAGAGATACTCAAACAAGGAAGACTGGAAAGCAAAGTATCAAAAAGTAAATGGTAGGAAAAGTCCACAGTACCAAAAAATATTTCCAAATTACAACCCTGTCAATTTGACTAAACCCCAACAGTGTAATACAATGACAATTTGATTTCCACAAGTTCCCCACTTCTGGAACTAAAATTCTTGAAGAACCCCAACAAATAATTGGTTAAAAAAAAACAGCTAGATTTAGCTATTACCAACCGTTGCCCTAAATTTTCTACTCAAGTAGGAGATTTAGGTGGAATTTCCCCTTTTTTTCACAATGTGAGTGGGAATCAACCACTCACAGAACCTACGAAACACTAAAATTGAAGGAATCATAGAATCAAATCAACGTGTCTACTTCATAATTAATTCCCTTTACTTTCTTGTCAATGTGCATGCGATTTCAGCCACTACTTCGGTAGAATTCGGAATTTCCCAAGTTACAAATACCAACCTCTAAGGATCAAAGATGGAATGGTGATGATGAGGTCGGCTTTCAAAATATTTATTACCGCTGAAAATTCAGAAATTGAACACAAGACAAACACTATCCCAAGATCTAACAACAACCTACTCAAGTTAAGGTAAAATGAACAGTATAAATAGGCAGGAAGAACTCATACTTTAGTAAAGAACAGTCAGTTATACAACAGATTATAATTGTATCATATAACAGTCATGTAACAAAACATTCAGGCCAAAAGAAGGAAGAAAGTTACAGAAACGAAGCTCGTAATTGGAGGACAATAATTCTCAAAAGAATAGAAATTTAAGCATAACATACGAAATAGCTGAAGCAGAAGTTGTTGGCTAGATATACCTTGCTAAGTTGCTTAGATGAGGAGAGGGTTATGTCGTTTGAAGAGATAGAGAGAGAAACAGAAGAACGGGGTGATGACTGATGACTGATGACTGATGACTGAGGAACAGCAGTTGCAGAGTGCTATGAGTAAGTTTAGCACCTGTGCTGATTATTATTAATTTATATTTAGTTGCTAACCATAAGGCCCTTGGTTTCCCACATAACTACACAAATACCCCTCTTCCTCTTCTTGTAATATAGTCCTCGATTTTATTTACAGTGTCAATGTTTAAAAAGATTAGCCAATATTTCTTATCTTATAACAAGAAATAATATATTTAAATAAAATTTTGTTTCTTATAATTTAATTTTGTCTTAGATTCAGAGATAAAAATCGTTTAAAACACTATAAAAAGTCAAATAAAACAAAAAAATATTAGAAATAGAAGGAGTATACATGCTTATTGTTTCATTACCTTCAAAATTAAAATCAAAATTATTCTCAATATTTATTTTATAAATATTGATTTTTTAAAAATTTTATTAAAAATATTTGAGTTTTAAATTTACATTAAAATGTGCAAAAAAAAAAAACATAAAAACACAAACCTCAGTATAAATTGTATAACATTTTATACAGTAACATTTGACATTTATATAGTAGTGAAATAGTTACTTCGTATGTCATAAAGTAATGGACAAATCGTGTAAAAATCAAAATGTAGATCTCTAGAATGGAGAGCTTCATATAAACTATCATTGGTGTCAATCTCGACTGATTCAAGTGTTTTACTCTCCTCCTTTCGAGCCACGAGAGATCCCCTTGGAAATTAAAAATACTCCCCACCGTATACAAGAAAAGGGCCTCACTTTCAAACATTGCGATGTTTTTAAAGTGGGAAGAGACTAAGTGGAAAATGCACATTGTCGAGCAGCTGCGGCACGCCTCACTGCAAATCCTTTTGTTTTAAATAGTTGTTTCTAGTTTTTTTTAATATATTTTTTACTGTTTATTTCTCAAATGTCAAAAAAATGTAGATCTCTCAACCACTTATTTGTGATGACTATACGCATACGATTAAAAACACACTTGATCCTTGACGATGTTGCTGCTCCCTTTCTACCCAAAACTAGAGGTGTCAAATTAGGGTCCACGGATCGGTTCTGGGTTAACCCATTGCAGGTCAATTCTTATCGATTCGGGTTAAATCGGGTCAATTTGGCCTGTCAAGTTAGGTCAGGTCATTATCGGGTTGGGTTAAATCAGTTATTTGCTTGCTCGGGTTCGGGTCAGGTTGTATTCAATTCGGGTCAAGATCGATTCAGGTAAAATCGAGTCGGCTCCTAAATGGGTTATAGCGGGTTATTTCGGGTTTAGGTAGATTTTGGGTCAAGACAATTATGGTAATGGGTCGCCTTAATTTTGGTTGAAATCCGGTTTGGATTTTATCGGGTTTGCATCGGGTCATCAATGAGAAACGTTTGGTTTCAAGGTTATTAGAAATTGGGTAAAAATAGGTCGGGCAAGATTAAGTCACATTCGCATATATATAGATTGTTAACATATAAAATTAATTCGGGTCACGGGTGTAGAAAATAAAATAGTTATAAATAAGTCAAATACTAAATAGCGTATTAATTGTGTGGTTAGGTTATGATACAAAGAATACTAATATTAGAAGTAGAATACAAGAAGGTTGTAGGATTAACCGAATCAAAGGAAACTATAAATATCAGATTGTAAGTGTGCAAAAACATATTCAAGAAATCAAATACAACCAATTTAGATTAAGAGAGAGTTTCATATGGTATCAGGAGCCATAAGGTTTTTCAATCCAAAAAAACCTCAAACACAACCTTCATCATATACCAAAACTTACCTAACTTACCTGAGCATGTCGAAAGACAATGACTCGAAAGACCCCAAGGTACCGACTTCCCAACCAGAAGCCCGACAATCGGTGGCAATCAATCCTTAGTGAATCTATGCGAGAAGTTGAACCACCACAATTACACATACAAAGTGGTCCAAACTGATGTTTTTGGCTATCAGTGGGCGGGGGAAGCTCAACCATATCATTGCTTTACCACCAACAACTGATAACCCTCACTATGTCAAGTGGACGCAACAAGACTCTATGTTATATACCTGGATCATAGAAAATATATCAGCAGATCTGGTAAGTCAATTCCTAGACTATCCTACAGCAAGGGATTTGTGGAATGGGATTGAATTACTTTAAAGTAGTGGACAAGATGGAATTCAGACATATGATATGACAGTCAAGGCAAACACATTGAGGCAGGGAAATGACTCATTTGAATCTTACTACAGCAAATTGATCAACATCTAGAAAGAACTAGACAGATAAGTCCTAAATCCTATGAAATGCACTAATGACATCAACACATATAATCAGATGACTTAGACAAACAAACTCTACCAATTCTTGGCTGGAATCAATGATACCTTTTATACAAATCGAAGGGATTTACTCAACAAAAATCTAATCCCTTATGTGGAAGAGGCATACTCTTTCATTAGGAGAGAAATATCAAGGCAGGGAATCCTTACTAGAGAAGGGTCCAAAGAATCGGCCTCATCTAGGGTAAGTAGTGGTCTAGCCACGAGATCGAGACCCCAAAAGAACCAGGTCCGACGAGAGGAAGATGACAAAGCCAAGCTTTAGTGCTGTTACTGTGGAGGGACGAGGCACACCAAAAGTGGGTGCTTCAAACTCATCGGTTACCCGGATTGGTGGGCTGAGTTACAAGCACGGAAAAAGGGTTAGAAGGAAACGGGAGATAACCCAGCAACAGAGTCTGAAAATAAAGATGAAGGGAGAAAGAGCAGTGCCATGTTTGCAGGGGGCAACGTACCTGAGGAAGAAGGAGGAGATACCAGAGAGGACGAACAAGAGGGGGACTGACCAAGCAGAGGTAGAAGAGAACCAACGTAAACCCATAGAATTTAAAGAAGACAATACTCACACTGAACCACGCACAAAAGCCAGCATCACCGGGTTTTGTGTTGACCAAGAACACACAAAACAAGAAAAAGTGAGATGCAAAAGAGAAAATGATACATACACTGAGCCACACGAGAAAAAAGCTAGCATCATCGGCTTTTGTGCTTCCCAAAGACCCACAAATCAAGATAGGGAACTACACCTTTTCCAAGATCAACATCCACCACACGATAAAATGTGGATGATGTCTGTAATTCAACCTAAAACCCTAAATAAAATGGGCCAAAACCAACCGAATTACGGTGGAAGCCCAGACCAACTCAACATGGCCCAAAATACCGATTCCTTAGTTGGGCTTAAGTGTTCGTCTTGGATTTTCGATTGTAGGGCTATAGACACGATGACACATGATCAAGATGATTTTATTTTAATCGGGAAAACCCATAAAATAATGATCCAAATGGCTAATAGTGCATGTGTCGAAGTATAGGGAGCCAGGGAAATTAATATTTTTCCCAATTTTACCCTTAAAAATTGTTTACTAGTCCCTAAATTATCAAATAAATTGATTTCAATTAGCTAGTTGACTCGAGAACTTAATTACACTATTCTAATGGAGCCTAATTCTTGTACTATGATGGACCATCAGACAGGGAAGGCTATTGAGTTTAGTACTGAGAAAGTTGGCCTTTACTATGTGGATACGGTGTCTGAACAAGGTGATGTAGCGCTTGCTCATGGGTCTGTAAAGCAACAACTTTGGAAATGGCATCGCCGACTTGATCATCCATCCTTAGGGTATCTAGAGTATCTTTTTCCATCTTTAAAATTCAAAAATAAAATTAGACTAGTCATGCTGTAAAACCGTTTTTGCTTATACATTCAGATGTCTGGGGCATAGCACCAAATATTGGACCTCATGGTTTGTTGTACCTCATGGTTTGTTGTACTACGTACTTTTAATAGATGACTATACTAGGATGAGTTGGGTATATTTCCCAAAACACAAAGATGAAGTTTATAAGATTTTTCTTAGATTCTACAATATGATTAATACCCAATTCCAAACTAAAATACGTAGTCTAAGATCCGACAATGGGGGGGGGGGGGGGGCTCATGGGTTACTCCATCACACGACCTGTCCAGATACTCCACAGCAGAATGAAGTAGCCAAAAGGAAAAATTGGACTTTAGTTTAAATTAATAGGGTAATTATGCTAGAATCCCATGTACCACCTCATTTTTGGCCAGAAGTAGTAGCTACAACTAACTATTTGACAAATCTCTTGCCCACTAAAATTTTGAAGCACAAAACACCGTTAGATACTCTTAAAATACATATGCCTATACCATCAACGCATTTTCTCAGCCCAGAATCTTTGACTGGATCACGGGAAGTCAAATGTGTCTTCTTGGGATATGGGGTAAACCAAAAGGGGTATAAGTGCCTTGATCGAGTTACTAATCATATGTACACTACTAAGGATTATGACTTCTTCAAGGATACCTATTTCTACCACCTTAGATGTTAGTGGGAGAACCATGATGAGAGTCTAAGTTGGCAAAACCATCTAGGGGGAATGGAGACCGACTCGAAAGAGCAAGTAGGCATCACCACCGAGACTACCAAACATAGCTCCGCTATTCTCAAATCCAATCTCGATCTTGTCCGAAGGACCAGAAAAAGAGGTAAATTCTTACTCTGATGATGTACTTGATATTACGCTTCCTCCTAATCACGTGTCCTAGGAAGGTTGTACTAACAACTCCGAAGATGGTGGTGAGAACTTAACTACCAAATACTACCTACCTTCTAGAAGCACTAGAGGTGTTCCCCCAAGACGATATGATCCAGACTTTGAAGCCCAAATAATAAGATACCTGATTCAGGAATCTAGTGGGCTCTTTGGGAGTGCAAGGGCCTTTAATATAAGTCTATACTCGGCCAAGATTCCTAAAACTGCAAAGAATGCACTCCAAGACAATAAATGGAAAGTAGCTGTAACACCTCAGTAATTCCCCCTTTCCGAAAACCGAAACCTTGAGAAAATTACCGTTGTGCAACCGCCTCATGTTCAAACATTAAGGCTATAAAACAGAGTTTTACAGCGAAAAACCAAAAGACTTTTCAAAATAACATCAATCGTAACACAAAATCCTAACATAACAAAGTTGAATCGTTAAGGCCTTCATTGTTATGTACCAGAATATTGTTCGACTCAAATCCAAAACCAACAGTCTAAAATCAAATCAATACGAATGTGAAATATTCTTAAATCTAAATTAAAGTAGTACTCCACTCAACCCACCTATCAATAATCTGCTCCCCAAATATTCAAATGTAATTATTGGATCATCACAGTCTCATTTATAGGCAAAAGCCATGACCAAAACACACAAAGCACATAATCAACAAGCTGAGTACATACAGATTACAAAGTATAATAGTTGAAATAGTAATTAAATAAAGAATAAACACATAATGCAAGAACGTATTACACAACATTTTACCCAACTTTCACGGCAAATTAATTAATTACTTAGATTAAGAAATAGACAAGGTTGTCTCCCCCATGTCCTTATTTGGACATCAAATAGATAAATAACCCATGCACTCCCGTCAGAGAGCATCAAAATACAATATAAAATCCAGATGGTAAACGGGTGCGATTATGTCACCATAGCTAGATGAGATCTCAACTAAACCCAATTTTAAGTTTAAAACTTTATAAAAGAGAGCTCGTAGATCAAATGACCTTAAATAAAAGTCATGGATAATACCCCATGACGCTCCAATCCCTGATTGTCAATACTCTAGACGTACACTAGACAAGAGTTTTATTGGTTATTCTCTTTCTCTTTACGTGATTTACTGTTTAAACTCAGTATACATAATGACCGCAACACACACATACAAACATTACAGTTATACAATTAATCTTTGTTATACTGTAATTTTTAACCTTTTAATTTACATCTTAACTTTTAAACCTATTAACAGAGTCAACTACCCTCGTCATTAAGACTTGAAATTCACTTTTACTCAATTCATACTATCAATAATGAAAGAGTAATAATAAACAACCTTATGAATTAATTAGCAAATTAATCCCAATTTAATAAATCAAGATTTCTTACCATGATTCTTTCCTGATAAGTATTGACAAATCATAATTATAACTCACCAACAATACCAAACATGAATTCTTTTAAATAGATAACCAAACAATCTCACCTAAAACATTCCCTAAACATGATACTAAGTTTGCATTTCACCCTAGATCATGCTCGTAAAGGTAATGTCTTTTGTAACTTTAAAACATTCCCTAAACATGATACTAAGTTTGCATTTCACCCTAGATCATGCTCGTAAAGGTAATGTTTTTTGTAACTTGTACGTACCTTGAATAAAATAAACGGGTGACCACTTTCTGTATTATCAAGCACCTTCAACAAATTGTTCTCTTACACCAAACAATACAACCTAAATCAATATACCAATAACCAAATTTACAACAATTGTACTAAATTTTTTAAGTCTCTAAAATCATCCCAAAATATTTTTTTGTCTTCCAAAAACACAAGCAAGAGAATTAAAACTAGGTAAAACTGCATTGGTATAATCCCAATTCAAAATTCCTACCAAATTCTTCTCTAGGAATATAGATGTCGCTTTGTTTACTATTGAGGAAGGCACCTCTTGAACGGTATAACTATTAAATTCAGTAATAAATATATTCAAACCCTTACAATCATAACCACTATGCAAACCTTTTCAAATGTAGCAGCCCTCAAACTTATCAATGTCATCATCAAAATGGTTGGCGCAAATCCAAAAGCCCTCATAGGTAACCTAAGTAATTAATTACTAGATTGATTAATTACAATTCATATGGTAACATTGTCAACGGCATCCTTACTTTAGTTAATCCAATTTATTAATATACTGTTGCGAATGACCTACGGTCCAATGTCTCCTCTAAACCACATAATGGCTTATATAAACCTCCTAGGTGACTGCCAAATAAAATGTAAGCCTACTGTTTCCCTCTAAAAATGGACCATAAGTCTTCTCCAATTTTGTAGATAACAAATCCACCACAATACTAAAACACGGCGCTAGCATCACATTAGAGCACTTCTTTCTCCACATAAACATCAACACCGAAAAGTACAGACCCAAGTATCATACGTCAAGACACAATAAGATTCCCTCCCATTCACAACGTAAACTATGGGTACTAAAAGAGAAGACATTATAATTCAACAATCCTAAAAAAATTTAGAGTTTCAAGAAAATGATCAGATTCGTATTTGATGGTATATAAGATTGAAGTTATGGAATACAAAAGCAGTGGACATAAAGTCCCACTGACCGACGAGGCTTGATGCTGCATTTTTTTTCTACTAATCCCACTTCCCTAATAATCCTTGCATATAATACAATTCCTACATATACTTATATATTTCCAAAAATCCAATCTTCAACAAATACACTCATAATTCCTCAAAACATGAAATTTCTGGGCAGTTAGAGGAAAGAGAGGGGAGAGGGGCAAGAGGGAAAAGACCAGCCATGACTGGTGGCGTGCTTATCGGCGGCAAGGCGTGCATAAGCTGGCGGCAGTGAAGGTGGAAAGCAGCACGGTAGGGAAGGCAAGGAGGAAAGGCTAACTTTTTTTTTTTCTACTGTTTTTCTCTTTTGTTGTTTGGTGTGTTTTGGTTTTAAGTAAATTCTTGTTTAGGGTTTAGAAAAGGTATATATTGTTTAACTAAAATGGATACTAGGTTTAATTGGTAAGGTGGATTTTTGGGCTCGATGTGTTACTTAAGAAAATATCTTTTGCAAACATTTAGTTTTATGATTAAAATAATTAATTATATACTAAAAAAATAATGTATTATTTATGTTTAGTGTATGTGTGTGTGTGTATATATATATATATATTGATGTATGGAAAATATTCTTGATAAAACGTAGTTAAAATTTCGTAAATTTACGAGGGATTACAGTAGCCATGCAAGATGAAATTAGTGCACTGGAGAAGAATGACACATGGGACAGTTGCACCGTTCCAAGAGGAAAAAAGGTGGGGTGCAAATGGGTGTTTACAATTAAATATAAAGCAGATGGAAGTATCGAAAGATACAAAGCGAGACTCATGGCGAAAGGCTACACCCAGGTATATGGAATTGATTACTTAGAAACATTCTCTCTAGCAGCAAAGATCGATACGATAAGGGTGTTATTCTGAGTTGCTACAAACAAGGGATGGCCTTTACATCAATTTGATGTGAAGAATGCATTCCTGCATGGCGAGATTGTTGATGAAGTTTACATGGAATTGCCCCTGGGGTTCTCTCAGGATTTTTCTAAAGGTGAAGGTTGCAAACTCAAGAAAGCATTGTATGGATTAAAACAATCCCCTCAGGCTTGGTTTGGAAGATTTACAGTGGCTATGAAAAAATTCGGGTATAAGCAAAGTAGATATGATCATGCCTTGTTTTTGAAAAGGAGAGGTGACTTGGTTGTTTGCCTTATCATCTATGTAGATGATATGGTCATTACAAGCAATGACAAAGAGGAGATAGTGTTGTTAAAAATAAAGTTATTCTAAGAGTTCGAAATGAAAGATCTAGGGAATCTCAAGTATTTTCTCAAGATTGAAGTTCTTAGGTTAAAACAAGGAATTTTTATTTCTCAGAGAAAATATATCTTGGATCTCCTGTAAGAAACTGGCATGACGGATTGCAAACTAATAGATACCCCGATGATGGTGAATCATGGGCTACAGATTATTGAAGGAGTTGAGATGGCAGATCAGGGTCAATATCAGAGGCTTATAGGGAAGCTTAGCTATCCATCTCATACTCGTCCAGACATGGCTTGTGCAGTTGGGGTAGTAAGTACGTTTATGCACAAACCTCAGGTGTCTCATATGGAAGCAGCCTACCGAATCCCGAGATATCTTAAGAAAGCACCAAGTAAAGGGGTTTTGTTCAGAAACAATGGTCATTTAAGCCTTCGAGCTTATAATGATGCTGATTGGGCAGGAGATCGAGATAGTTGAAAATCCACATCAAGGTACTTTACCCTGGTTGGGGGTAATTTGGATACTTGGAGGAGTAAGAAATAAAAGGTTGTCGCTATGTCTAGTGCTGAAGCGAAATTTCGAGAAATAGCAAAAGGAATCACAGAGGTTCTTTGGCTAAGGAAACTTTTATTTGAACTCGGTTTTCCTCTAGACAAAAGCTGTGAAATATATTGTGATAATAAAGCAGCAATTAGTATTTTCGAAAATCCTTTACAACATAATAGGACTAAGCATGTCGAAGTAGACATGTACTTTATAAAGGACAACCTAGAAGCCGGAGTGGTGAATCTTCTGTTTGTTCATTCGAGTGACCAAATGGCGGATATCTTGACTAAAGCGATTAGTGTACAAATATTTGAAGGTGTGCTGAGCAAGTTGAGTATTGAAGACCTCAAAACCAACTTGAGGGGAAATGTAGAAAATAAAATACTTATAAATAAGTCAAATACTAAATAGCGAATTAGTTGTGTAGTTAGGTTATGATACAAAGAGTACTAAAATTAGAAGTAGAATACAAGAAGGATTGTAGGACTAACCGACTCAAAGTAAACTATAAATATCATATTGTAAGTGTGCAAAAACATATTCAAGAAATCAAATACAACCAATTTAGATAAAGAGAGAGTTTCATAACGGGTTGTTAAAAAATTGGTTCATATCGGTTATGTGTCGGGTTTAATCGTGTCGGGTTCTCTTTGGATCGGGTCTGTAACGGGTCGGTTATAAAATGGGTCGAGTCCCTAACGGGTTGAACACGGATCGAGTTCGAGTCTTCGAATATCGGATAAAATCGGTTTTAGGTTAACTTCAGGTCTGGTTGAGTCAATTTTCGGGTCATAGTCAGGTCATGTCGATTTCGGGTAACTTGTCGGATCTGATTTTGAGAGCTCTTCCCAAACCACATATACCCTATGCATGACCCCCCATGACATGTCTTACAAGAGTTACAACGTTGTGATATAAGAGCACATAGAAATTCGGATCATCGTTGCACTAAACATACAAAGAGAAAGACGTCACAGTTTAGATGCCGAGTCGCCGACCCGCATCGCTTGGAAGTGAGGAAGGGTAGATGGATCTGGTACATTTTTAGTCCTTTGTGACGTGAGAACTTGTGCCTTCCACTTCAGCTCACGAATCACGATAATCTTTTGCGCTTTGTTTTTCTCTTTATAAATCTAGTTATTCTACGGTTAGTATCAAATTGTTCTCAATTTTGAAAAACAATGTACTGTGTAATATGATAATATCATCCTTCTTCTGTCATAGTTTATTTTTTTTAAAAAAAAATTAATTCATTATTTAAAAGTCATATAACATATATAAAAGAAGTCAAAAATTAATAAAGTAAATTATTGAACTTAATTGAATAATATTCCATTTTGAAAAAACCGCAACAATTTTATATCAAATTTGAAATTTTTTTTATACCTATTTTACATTGAGAGGTTTATTGATTTGTTTTAGTTTAGAGGTGGATTCTTACCTAAATCAATTAATTGCGGATGAAAAACCATACCTCTATTGTGGCATCGCATAAATCTCCATTAATGAATCAATTTTTACGCTAATTTACAAAAGACAAACAATATACTTGCATAAGGAGAGAATGAAAATCCAAATATAAATTAAATTATTGTAAATAATGGAGAATTTATTGTAAGCAATAAGCAAAATAGACCGTAAAAGGAGCTTACCACCATTTGAAAAACAAGTGACAATTCCAAGATGAATAAAAGAAAGCTAAAGCTTTAAAAATCCCCATTCTACGGTTTTACCCACCTTACCCTATGTATTATATCATCATATAACATCAAAGGAAAATACTATGCCACCCCAAATACATGTATAACTCATCAACATTTATATATATTGTGTTATTCTCCTCACCGAAAACTATCTCCAACTAATTTTTAATTGAAATGTTAAAATATTTTACGTAGTACATACATGCAATGATTTTAAATGAATATCATTTGAACCAATAACTATTTTAAAGTTTTAACCTACATATTTAAATCTTTGAATACAATAGGTCAATTAGCAACAAAGACACTAAAATTATAATCTAATCCAATTTAAAATGCCATTGCATTAGAGAACCTATTGTCTTCTTGTATACCAATTGGACATGCCTAAGCTAGCTTATACATTTCCAAAACTAGGGGGCATATAGACATACAACATTTGCCCTTACATTTTTAAACTCAAGATCATACATACATCAGCTTCTAAGTAAGCACTCCATTGTCCCATATGAGTGTCCTTAAAAGATCCCGAACTAGGGATGGCAACGGACCGGATCTGGACCGGGTCCTGATAGATCCAGATCCGGATCCGTTTTTCAAGGATGGATCCAGATCCAGATCAAGATCCGCTGGGTATGAAAAGTAAGGATCCAGATCCAGATCCAACGGATCCGGGTCCAAAACGGGTCCAAAACGGATCTTGCATATTTAGGTGTATTTACCACCATAAGGGATAATTTGGGCGGGAAGACATTTTTTGTGCTATTATATTATTGTTTATAATACTCCGTAACTAGAAAAATGAATTTGTAATTGAAATTATGGACTTTATTATACACATTAGAACATTTGCCTAGACATTAATGAGAAAAGAACTTTATTTTTCAGATCGAATTATAAAGAAAATTACAGTATTTTAAATTAGACAAATTAAAAAAATGTTATCAAAATCAATTTTTCATTCTTTTTTAATAGATATCCAAATCAACCTTATTTGAATACTTCTTACTAACGGTCGAACTTTATCTTACTATCATTCTCTCCTTTCTTTGTTGGTTACTGGTTTGTAAATATATTACTATCATGAAAAATATTTCAAGACGGGTCCAAAACGGGTCCAAAACGGGTATTATGGTTGGACCCGTACCCGGATCCGTTTTTCAGTCATAGGACCCGGATCCGACCCGGATCCGTCGGGTCTAAATTTTGAAGACCCATATCCGTAAAAACGGATATGGATCCACGGATCCGGGTCGGGTCCAATACCCGTTGCCATCCCTATCCCGAACCCTTTCCTCTTCTTCCTCTTCCTCTTCCTCTTTTTTTTTTCGCAGTGAAAAGTGACCGTTACTTGTAGGGCAGCCGTTAAAAATAATTCATGTATACATGAATTGACAAAAAGGGGTGTTAGTACTAGTGAAGATAAGCATAGAGGTGGGGTCATTCCTCCATACGTTACTCTTTTGAGTTAACGAGGAGACAAAGCGAACAACATGATTCTCCTTTCTTCTTTTAGCATTTTTAAGTACAACTTGGAGTTGATTAGTTATTAGTCCTTTTATATTAGCACGTCTTCATGCAAACGACGAATAACTATGTGAGAACATGCTGTGATTTGGCTAATTAATCGTAGATTCATCAACTAGGTTTGCTATGTTTGTGCGAATCTTGCTTAGCTTAAATCCCCCTCAATTAATTAATGTGCTGAATGTTGTTCATTGATTGCAAGTATACCGACTACGCGCATGACTAATCATTCATCGGAGAATTACTTGTTAACGACTTACATACGGATCACCAATTATTTCACTACAACTGTCAAATTGTCAATGATGTGTGATAAAATCAGCAATCACGGGCAATAGAAATGGCGGTGAGCCATGGTTGTAGATGGGTAATGGAGGTGAGGTAGAAGGTGGAAAGAGGAAGAATAGGAACGACAATGGATCGGAGTCGGAGCGGATTTAACAAAATCCAAATCCGATCCGACAAGGTCGCGGATTTTAATTTTGGATCCGAATCCGACTTCGAATCCGCAAACTCCGACTCTGACTCCAATCCGTTGGAGCTCCGAATCCGATCTGATCCGTAGGAGCTCCGAATCCGATCCGTCGGACCTTCGAATTCGATCCAAAATTTAATATTTTCTTACCTTTTTTTTTGTTAATTTCATTACTAATACTATAATTCATTCCTAATATATAAAGAAAATTAAAAAAAAATACACAATACAATCAAATACCATGGTTTTTTTTATTTATCTATTTAATTTTTTTTATTTGGGGTTATTATATTTGGGCTTTTTTAGTACTAGCCTTGATAATACTCATTCGGATCGGACTATCGGACTCAGATCACAATCGGGTCGGATGTAATACAATATCCGAATCCAATCCATCTCCTATTCGGAGTCGGAGTTATTTTAAACGAGTTTGGATTAGGCTTTTTCCTATGGATCGGATCGAAATCAATTCGAATTCGAATTGAATTTCCATGCCGAAGTAAGAAGAGGGTTCGGGATTGGACTAGGAAATAGAGAAAGTAATGAAAATATATGTATTATTGATAGGTAATTAGGTGAAAAAGTACGATGTTAATGAGTATGGGTATTTATAGAGTACAACCACGCCATATTTAAACAATGTGGATATTTGCATTCGAAAAAGGTTATTAAATTTCTCTGAAGGAATGATAGGTTGATTTCGAGAAGAGCAAATTTTACAATTGTCATCGCAAAATTATGGAGGTACGTTACAACATAAAAAGGTTGAGAAATCATTTAGAATTTCACTCCTTATGGCCCAGCAATTACAATGTCTTATGCTTTCGGAGTAGTAGAGGTACAGTGAGCATTTAAAAATTTAAAAGTGAGAAATGTTTGGCTCATACGCTTAAAGGCTCAATGCACATTGCTTAGCTTATTGCATATTGCTCATTGCTTTTTTCATTTGTAAAACAACCTATGTATCTTTGCTATATTTTCATTTTCTGGAGTCAAATTTTAGAAATTTAAATTACAAATTCTAATATATTATAATAAATAATATATTTAAATGGAATTTTGTTGGATGAATCTCAATATAAATTTTTTGAATATCAAGTTTTTATAATTTGCCATCTTACGAATTTAGAGGAAGAAACATTTTATATTGTGTCTTCAAAACCGTGAAATGTTAAATGTAACAAACAATAGGAACGGAAGAAGTATATATATAATAAGTTAACACGGTCATTACATTTATTTTTCCTAAAATTTTAGCATACTTTGCGTGCGATATATATTAGGATCTTCATTCATATAGTTACACAAAGATATCTATAATTAGTCATTAATAACTCAATCAATATGTCATTTATAATAAGCCATTTTCGCTTGGTCAATATGTACTCCGTAAAAGATAAGTTATATATGTTCATATTTACGAAGTACTCCTTCTGTCTCATAACATTTGCCTCATTTGACTAGGGTTGGATATGAGTCGCACTAACTCGTGAGCTATTCGGGATTGGATCGCCCAAATCTCGACTCGAGCTCGAAATTAGGCAAAGCCCGAGCTCAAACTCAAACAATTCAGGCTCGAAGGCTCGACAAATTATTCTCGGTTCATACTTCATTTCTTGGGAAATATTCACAAATTATTCTAGTTTGTTTAAATAGATTCGAGCTTATTTACTCGAATAAATCTTCGATAAATTCGAGTCAAGCAATGAGCTTATATCGAGTCGAGCTGAGCCGTAAAATTTTAAAACTCGGTAAGTCACGAGTCCGAACTTTAGGTGTCTCAGACGAGTCGAGCCACGAGCTTGCTCAAACTCGACTCTAACTCTTTTTACAAGGGCTTTTTAGTTAAAATGGAAACAAACATTAAGGAAAAGAGAGTATTAGTAATAAATTAGGCTAAGGTACTTTTTAAGAATGTTAGTGAAGTCCTTTCATGTTCTCCACGTGCGAACTATACAAGGCCGACGAGGAGCAAGATGCACGCCCTTAGACATAGGAAACGACATAATCACTACTTCAGTGACACGTTGGACTGATCTTCAGATGTGCTACTTTTTGAGGTTATGGTGGTTAACAATTAGCAAAAGACAAAAGTTAAGCACTTCCACTTAACTCTTGCTAATAGTAAGATTAGGTTGTCTAATTGATAATAATCATTAGATAATATAAAAGGATTAAACAAATAGTCTAAAGAATTTGTTTTATTTATAGATAGAATCATATTGTCACACTCATATCCAAAAGTTTATACTTTAATATCTTTGATGTAAGTGCAACGTACCTTAAAAACAAATTAAATTAGTACTATGTATCTCTCATCTATTCTTCATTGTTCTTATAGAAACTTTATCTAAATAGCATTCATAATTCTATACTTAAGGCAATATTTGAATTTTAATTAAAAGTTAATAGTAATTTTACGAAAGATTTATCATGATAGATTGTCTTCTAATGCAACTACATTATATGATGATTGATACTTTGAAAACTATGTTTGAAGATAGAGTTGCATTCTCAATATTAGGACAATATTTATAATAGTATTAGGATATAATTATGTAGCTACATCATGCTGAGTATAATCAAGAGAGGGGTATGGAGAGATAGTCCAAAGATTATGTATCTTTAATCATAATTAAGGACCTATTAATATAAGAGTTGCTTGAAGGGGTGATATCCAAGACCTGCAATCAAATCCCGTTAACATAAGTTATTATCGCGTGTCTCTCTATAAGTGGAAGGACCCACAAGTGCTCCACCTATACATGTATGAAATGGACATTTCATGCAACAATTATTACTCTTTGAAATACATTTGTCCTTAACTTAATTTGGCTACAAAAAGTGTAGCTAATAATACTCACTAGGAGTCTACAATGCTAGCAATTAGTATCTAGCTATGGGATGTTTTTCAATGATAAACAAGGTGATTGTTTTTGTGCATAGAAAGTCATCAAAGAAGACACACATTATAGTAAAAGAAATAGTTTCCACAGCTTAGCCGCTTAGGTATCATTCTCCTAAAAATGTGTAAATAAACTACATGATATTCAGATAATAGGCGTCTAACTTGTTGATTAGGATATTTCTTTAGCCAACGCAATGTATCCACTCGCCATGACAACTAAAGTATAATGTCCGAATCCCAACATGTGAAGGAAATATATTCACACATAACACATTATATTCCCATTTTCATTAGATGATAACGATAAGTTACGCGTAGGGCACAGTAGTGTAGCTGAAACAAGCAGCAAGTAATTTTATACTGCACGAATCTACAACTCTTACATGATAAGAAAGTAGTAAGAACCAACAATTATTCAACACAAAAAGTTTAGTAGAACGAGATACCATAAATCATACTGAATAGCAAATTCTTATAAAATCTCTTTGTTAAATTGAATGGTGACTTTTATTTTATAAAGGAGTGATTTTTGTCTTATTGAAGGGTAACTTTTATGATATACCCAACATTTTACTTTTTGAGTATATTTTAGTCTTTATCAACCAAAATCATGATATTTTTTGTTCATGGGATGACTTATATTATATTGAAGGATAACTTCTGTTTTTGATGAGTAATTTTTATTAGTTATACAATAACCTTATTATATCCCTTCTATACAAGTACAAAAGTTATCTTGAAATTTGAATTTCCAAGCATTTTGCCCTGTCCTTTGTCTGACAATTATTGAATTAGACTTAAATGACATACTTAAACTAATCAGTAGGTAGGATTGAATAGATTAGTTCAGGTCTCTTTTAGGGTAGGGTCAACAATCCCTCGACCATGGCAAGTAAAATTTCAGGTTGACAGTATACAATAAGGGCACTAATTGAGTCGAATTTAACATGCTTTTTGAAGCTCTTTGAATTGTGTCATTTTCAGTTTCTGATTATAATTTCGGGTTATGTATGATTTATCACTCGATTCTCGACAATACTACATTTTGATACAAAAGTTACCATGTTTTGAAATATTAGTGTGTCTTTGATCCACATATGCACCATCGTCGTTAGGAGTACAGTGTGTCCAATAACTCCTGATTTCTTGGGTCCCTAATTTAGCTAATTGGGCTTCCAAGCGGGCTTTTCCCAAGTCACAAATTCCCATCGAAAGTGTCCAATCACTTACAGGTTCAAAACATTTTAAAACCAATTGATCACAACTTTGTAATTAGAATTTTTTTGGACTTCCAGATTTTAGCATAATCTCAAACGACTAACTTTTGTGGGCTTTTTTTTTTTAACCTAACTATATATCAGATCCTCTTTGTTTAAGTCAATGAACCGTCATTTTTACTTAGGCACATAACCCATCAATCTTTAGGAAGTAATATAAATTAATCATCCTTCTTCTCTTAATTCATAATCGGCCCACTTTGACCGATTTAAGGTTGGATCTGGCCATTTCGGCCCAATGGCCATCTCTTATTGAGATAATACATCTCAACTTATACATAAGTAATTCTCCAAAGATCTTTAGACTCTCTTTCTTATACAATGTCATATCGCTTTACATTGGTGAAATTTATTGTGGTGCAGAAGAAAACCCCAAAATTTCAGTCATCGACTTTAATGGTAAAATACTTAAATAAACGCCCATCTTTCTCCTTGGGACCTGTGTTTTATCTGGAAAAGGGAAATGGGTTACTTGGTGATCAAGTAAAGAAAAATGCATGTAGTTGGTGATCAAG
This sequence comes from Dysphania ambrosioides, assembly GCA_026401315.1. Taxonomy (NCBI): domain Eukaryota; kingdom Viridiplantae; phylum Streptophyta; class Magnoliopsida; order Caryophyllales; family Amaranthaceae; genus Dysphania; species Dysphania ambrosioides. The sequence goes on from CM048672.1 coordinate 2,022,117, forward strand.
TAAAGAAGAATGGATGTAGTTGATATAAGATTGTTGATGGACTAAATGATAAGCTAATTTTAGGTCGTAATAGATGAATAACCTGCAAAAGAGACATGAAAAACTAGCATTGGGGTTCTACTCTGAAGAAATCCATTATGATGCCTAATTAGTAAATAATCTTATAATCAAGCTAAGGGTCTACCTAAAAGTAATTATTTAATTGGATTTATCTCAATAAATGCAAGAGAATGTTGTGTATGTCAGTCCAAAATTGAATCCCCTTGTCCTTAGCTCATAATTGAGTATTTATAGCATTAGCATAAAGAGGTGACCGTGGACTTACATGTGCGACTATGTGTCGTCTATAAACTAGCCTGATGGTCTTGACCTACTAGTTTCTATGCTTCATGCAATATGTGGGGTTGTTGACTAACAAGGCCTGTGTTCATGGGTTATCATAAGGCCAAATGGCTTATAGCCCATAATAAGTGACTGACCCATTTAAAACTCAGGAATAACATAATCATCTTTATGTCAAGGGGGTTTTGAAATTACATAGGAGGCATAATACTACTCTACATGGACATTCACATTGTAATGTAAAAAAAAAAATACTATTTGCAACCCATAATTTTCAATTTATAAATTTTCAGAAGTACATTAAAGTAATGTTGAAATATATCAAATCATCAACTACTAGAGGAAAAAAAGGCCGGATAGAATATGGAAGAATTTTCTGTATCCATTACGTACGTGAAAGATATATCTGTTTCACTCGATAAACTCTTTTACATTACTATCCTAATAAAATATGAAAACTAAAAAATAATTACTTTAAGATCTAACAATATATGAAATCTTGAGAAAATTATACTCTAAGATCCTAAAAAATATAGGGATTCAAGCTTGTAATAAGGGGACCAAGTTTATCCTCAGGTCATCTCATGAAGTCCACACAATTCCCGCAGGGTAATACGCAAATTAGTACACCACTTGATATATCATATGTAATTAGTACGTCAACAACATTAGTGGATAAAAAATTAGTGACATACACCAATTTGCATGATAAGATAGCAGTGCCAACTGCATGTGAGTGTCTATGATGCAATGATTCCATAGGTAACAATAATTTACATTAGTTACATGCTCTAATCGCGCTTCGATCGCGATGGTCCACTTGATTTTCTTTCGCGATGGTCCGACGAAAGAAGATTTTCTTTACCTTCACAGTTGTACCAATTGATTGCATGTCGTACATAAATTCTGTGAACTGTATTCTTTCAGAAGCCAGAAACGATATCTAGAGCATAGTAAATAAAGACGGAGTAAGATTGTACTAATTAAATGATATTAGTTCTTGGTCACTAGTTCACTGTTCATACTAACTTGTCCCCGGTCTATGAAGATATAGAAACGAGAGGTATAGACGGTATTTGATTCGAGGTCTTATATATTACCACGGAATATTTAGATCTGTTTCATCGCAAGGTAACATGATCATGAGATGTGAGCAAGTCAAATTGAGTCTTTCGGGCACCTTATGATTATTTTTCACATCATGTTGGAATATGACCGGGTTATATAGTCATTCAATATAATACGTACTCTTTTTGTATCATTGTATCAGATATGTGTTGGAATTGTAGAACGTATATTGAATCAACAAAACTAAGAAAAATACAAGTTGTGTGACAGCAGCCGATACAATTTACACAACAGTGAGTTAAAGGATGCACAAGAAACACAAATTATAAGGTAACATTTTACTTCATATTTCTTCCTGTCTGCGACATCAATAGCTAGCAAGCATATAAAAAATATATATATATAAAGTTAGAAATACATATGGACTTTGAATATGCTTAGATACAAATACTAAGGTAACATTTGTATTGGTATAATGAACAGGCCTGAATAGTATCCTCACAATTACTATTCAGACCTGTTCATTATAATTGTGAGCAAATCATGGTTTTCAGTTTTCGAAATTTACTTGATTAATGGGAACTTTCTGTTGGGTGGTAGCGTACTGAACAGGCACGTATTCTAATCCATCAGTAATTTCATTGATTAAAAGTGCCATTGTAATCAGCAATCAAGTGCATTGCATGAGCTTGGACCTTTGCTGCCATAATAGGTGTTCAGATTCCTGGAGTTGTCTTCATTAGAGGGGCCATTGTTCAGATTGTTTGCCAAAAATCAAATTGGTCCAGAGAGGGAAACAAATTTAGTGCAATGCCCTGAAGTAGACAGATGACTCTAGACAAAGGATGAATTTGATGAGAGTGTAAACCTTGAGCAAGCTTCAACTTATCAATTGAGTAGGCAAAGTATTGGAGACGTGCAGATGGTTTAGGCATATGGATTCACGTACGACATGCCGTTTATAGTACCTATATCTATACCCGAATTCTGCTTCGTATCAGTTTGATATTTAACTAGCAATTAAATGATTTTTCTGTTTTTTGTACTTGTCCTCGATATTCGTTTACGGATTCAACATAGTTAGGAAATTCACAGAGACATGTCTTCTCAGGTTCAAGTGCTTCCTTGCGTACCTTCATGAATGGCTGCCTCATATACTTTACGGAATAAATTTATTTATGTGTGTGCAAATTCACCGACCTATTAAGAAGGAGCACTTTTTTGGTAGGCAATAACAAGGCTTAACTATGACCTACACGTGCTAGGTCCTAAAGCATACCCCCACTAATCTCTTTAAAAAGTGGGCCAAATATCTGGCGTCACACTCATGGGCCCATTATTGGTATCGAACTGCGCGAAAGATTTTCATTTGCGCTTAAGCCCACTCTCCTAACCTGGCCTCTCACTCAAAAAACTTCATAAACTCAAAGATATTTATCACTTTCATCTCCTCTTATCTTCGAGTGAAGAGAGGATTATTATCCTCCCATTCCACCGTAATTAACTGGTAATTAATGAAATAATTGCCTAATTTTATGCGTGTAATTGTGATTATATGGATTAGATCTATGTAATTGTGAAAATTAAGGTTTTAGGTTTGGTAAGTAATAGTTCAAGTGCTTCGGTACAAATACTACAATTTTCTTTTATTCGAAGCACTTGAATTATATATAAACTCTAAAGGATCAAGTGTTGTAGTTATTTAGAAAATCGCACCATTTGAACTAATAAATCTTTAAGTATGAGTTATAAGTTTAATTTGACTTTATATTGCTCTAATAAAAGTATAATATTAACTTCACTATATTTGTTTGAACTCTAGTGCTTTCAAGAGCTATAGAATTACAATTGTGCATCGATTAGGAGTGAAGTTGAACTGGGTTGTAGCTCATGTTTGACCTGAAACAACTCAAATAACTAGCATTTGGGTAAAATAGAGCAAGTATGACCTAATATTTGCCTAAACTGATCCTAGTATATCATTTTGAGTCTAAATAACTCAAATAGGAAGCATTTTGGCTAGGAAACTAGTTTTTGGGTAGAAATGAGCAAGATTGACCTAAAATATGCCTAAATCGATCCAAATACATAATTTTGAGTCAAAGTAGCTTAAATAGGGCACATCTAAGTCAATAAAATAGCATTTGGATAGAATTGAGTAAGTATGACCTTATATATGCCTAAATCGGTCCTAGTACATCATTTTGAGTCTAAATAACTCAAATAGGAAATATTTTGGCTAAGAAACTAGTATTTGGATTGAAATGAGCACGTTTGACGTAAAACATGCTTATATCGGTCCAAATACATCATTTTGTGTCAAAGTAGCTCAAATAGGCCACATTTAAGTCAAGGAACTAGCATTTGGATATAATAGAGAAATTTTGACAAAAAAATATGTCTAAATCCGCCCAAATACATATTTTGAGTTAAAGCAGCTCAAATAGGGCGCATTTAAGTCAAGGAACTAGTATTTGGGTAGAATAGAGCAAGTATGACATAATATATGACTAAATATGTCCAAATATATGTTTGATTTATGTATTTTTTGCTTTTCGAATGTAGTGTCCTCAGCAAGTAGGGAACTCAGAATGTGGCTACTATGTCATGCATTTCATGTATTACATGCTTTAATTCGCAATAGTGATGATCTTGCAACTGTGCATATGCTTTACTACTTTTCATAGTTAATTTTATAGATCGATAGATGTATTAATGTTAGAGATGGATGTGAATTCAATGGAGGTGGATGGAAAAGAGTGTCCCTTATGCAGTGACAAGTACCTTGTGTTTTTATGAAAATGAAAATAGTCCTAATTATAGAGAAAACTCTGTTGAATTTACACTTGAAAGTGTGTCAATAATGATGTATGTGTGCTTATCATGCTTAGAATTTTATTTTGTACAAACCTATAATCTATCTTTTCTCAACTTTTTAGGACTTTTCGATCACGAACAATGCCATACTTAGAGTTTGAGGTGAGTGAGATTAAGGAAATATGGGCAGAATACTTATAGGGTCCCGACAACCTTAGGTAGCTTGATCATCTTTTTTGTTTGTATAGCATTAGAGGGATTTCTTTCAATAGTTAGCATCATTAGGTTTGTTGCAAAAACACATTCTTAGCACTATGATCTCATTATAAAGCAAACTAGCTTACATTAGATTTCTTGAAGGTGAAATTATATATGTACATTATTTGTAATATAACAATTTTGTGATATATTAATTATTAATATATACTATGAAATTAAATGTAATTAGCACATATATACTGTCCATTGAGAGATCCAGGCATGTTCCTAGCAAGCAACTAGCTAATGACCTCCCCCCCCCCCCCCCCCCAAAAAAAAAAAAAAAACTATGTTAAGTGTCGCAGTTTTCGGGAAAAACCACAACATTTGTGGAATATATGCTTCGCCCAAAAAGCGCAGCACTTGCACATATACCTATTGCTTCGCCAATAAGTGCTTCTCACTAATAACCATAACATCTAAGTAAATCTCTACTATTGTTCCTATATTAAAATCTTATACATTTGTCATGATCATCAACTTTAAAAATAATGAAAACTTATATTATATATTTATGAGTATTATAATAACTTATTTAAATTTATTATTATAAAATAGTATATATGATATTTTTGACACCTTTTATTAACTTTTAACATTATAAATAATTTATATAGTAGCACATTGATTTATGAGTATTATAATCATCTATTGATTACTAACTTATAATATAGATTTATGAGTATTATAATCACCTATTTAAATTATTATTATAAAATTATAAATAGGATAATTTACAAGAAACTACCACGTAAAAATATTATCTTGTGAAAAACTACCATATAAAAACAATCTTGTGAAAAACTACCATATTAAAAAATCCAATTGCACAATACCAACACATGGTGGTTTTCTGATCATTGACTCGGTTTTTCATTATTGATTTGCCATGTGGAAGGAAGGCACGTGTCCGGCATAATTTTTTTTTCTTCTCTTTTTGCTTTTAATTACTGCTCCCCCTAAATTCCCCTTACCTCTTCTCTTCTCTGACCTACATCTTCCTTTCCTTCATCCCGCTACTCCCTCTCTTTCTCTTATACACAAAGTACACAATTGAACAACATTATCTATGAAATTCGACCAATGTAATGGACAAAATCCCTTCTTATTCCTTTAACTTTTGTATTTTATTAATTAGGGTTTATAATCCTATGAATTTGAATTCCATTAATTGGAGGAACACACATGCTACTTGTAGAGGATCTTAGAAGAGCAGCAAAAGACTCAAACTACATTGGTCTCATCTTAGTCCTTGTCAGTAGTAACAAGTGAAGAGCCAGAGACGGAGCTGTGTCCAACATCATTCTCTTTTAGTCCAGAATCACCACATAAGCTTGCTGAATTCAAAAGTAATTCCTCATCTATTTTTCCATCAAAGCACACAAACGATGACACACAGTAGCATCAGTGTCAAAAAAGGCCTTGCCTGAGACTACGTTGGATGTGCCCACTGTTGAGTTGTGGCTTAGACTACTACCTTTTACTCTTTGTCATTCCTATAAATATTGCTTGTATGAGTCGTTGCTAGTTATTGTATTAGTATTTGCCAAGTTCTGAGCAATTTGTAAGTTTGGTCCTTTACTTCTGTTAAGTACTCTTGGTATATTTTTTTAGCTTAATCAGTGATTCCAAAATTATTGGTGTCTCTCTTTTCTCCAACTCCAATATGTATAGTCATACTGTTTACAACTGATGATCGAAAAGGAAAAAGAAAAGGTTCTTTCAGCTATGACATGGAAAAATAATGGGGTAATCTTGAAAATAATAGGGGAGCAGTAATTAAAAGCAAAAAGAGAAAAAAAAAATAAAAATTAAGTCGAACACGTGTCTTTCATGTGTCAGACGATGATTTGTAGAAAACTACCACGTGATGGTATTGTGTAATTGAATTTTTTAATATGGTAGTTTTTCACAAAATTTTTTGTATGTTACAGTTTTTCACAAGATGGTGTTTTTACGTGGTAGTTTCTTGTAAATTACTCTTATAAATATCTAATTTTTGACACCCTTTTATTAACATTTTAACATTATAAGAAATTTAAAAATTAGTATTGACATACACTAATAAAAAAATTCAAAATAATAATAATAAGTCAAAACGGGTCGGGTTGAACTCAACATTGACACCAAACAAACCCATATCCCCAATTTTTAAAATTTATTATTTTGCTTTTTTCGAACAGATTTAATTAATTATGTTTTAAAAATACACGCTCATAATCAAACGCAACACACAAAGAGAGAACACAGAAATCTGTGAAAAATCTTCACGCTTGTGAATCACATTATCCCGTATATATATATATATCGAACGGCCGCCAGAGCCTCTGGATTTCTTCATCTGGACAGTAGTGGTATTGTTTTCTGTGCTCTTCCTCACCATATTCCCGAGTGGGATCTTCTTTATTTTCGTAACTTTTGATGTTAATTTCATGAATATTGATCTGGGGTTCATGTGTAATGTTGTGGTTAAGTTCTCCTATGAATTTATGTGGCTATGTTAGATGGTCGTTATCTATCGTAGTAGTTGGATGTGATCAGTGATCCCTTTATACAATGTGTAGTAATTGCAGAAAGCAGGCATCTTTTCAAGTTAGTAGGTATGGAACACACTTGAACATTTGAATGAAGGATCATTTCAGGTTATTCCTTTTCAAATTAAAGTGGGATCATTTCATGTAGTTTCTTACGATAGATTGAGAATACTAAGTGTGATTGAAGTGGTTTTGGTCTCCCTAGATTTATACTGAGATACACAATGTTTAGCTGTCTTCGGGCAAAGTCTGATAAATTAAGTTATGTTTGTTATTATTTTATAATCTCTTGTGTGTTATCAATGAATGGGATGTAAGATGTTCTCTGCTGCAATATACGGAGTAGGAAACTACTCCTTCCAATCGCTTTGTTTTCCTTTTTAGCGGTCCCCCAAAGTTTGCCTTTATAACACGGATTATTCTTTTATTGGGAGTTTTTTTTTAACGGAGTAATATCCTTCTATCCGTGCTTTTTTCTTGATAACATTGGTTTTTTAAGCTCAATTTCTGATTTTGAAGGAATAAACATGAAAATGTGAAGATTGCTGTGGATTCTATGAATTCCATCTGAGGCTTTTCTGGTTATGTAAACTAAAAATGTAAACTGTATGCGCTGTGATGGACCTTACCTTGTTCAGATCCAGCATATGTCTGTCTGGCTGTTTATATCTAGTGTGAATTTTCAATGGATGTTATTCACTAGGAATATTTTTAAGTATTCATATCATTTGGTTGGCCTCCACTTGCCTGAAGTCTTTTCAAGTGAATAGATAGATGGCTTACTCCAGAGCATCAACACCCATTATCCTGAAAATTAACAGTCATGCTTCTCCTTCCTGAGATCACTGCCTTTTGTTTTATTGATTTTCAGAATTCCTTTTAAACCGCTGGTAATGTCAACTTTTCTTGTACAAAGAAATGGAACAATCTTCACCCCCAGAATGCTTAGTGTAGACCTCCATACAAGAGCTCTTGCTGGTAGTTTTGGTCGAAAGTTGGGTTTTGGGAGACTAGATATTCGATTATCACATATTCAATTGGGCTTCTGTAATTTCAGGGCTTAATATGATTTCCGTAATCACCTCGGATTTGATAGGTTTCATGTCTTGTGCTAATTTTTCTTTGTCTTCAATGCATGACATTCTCTCTTTGGTCACTTTACTTGGATCTTGCTTTTTTTTTTTTTAAGTTGCTCCTTGACAAATGTTTCTGTGGAGAAGTTTTTGTAAAGGAATCGATAAAACAAATTTGAAAACAATTTTAATTTTTGACTTTCTTTGTTTTATGTTTTACTGTTTTAGATTCTATTGCTTAACCTGGATGCCCTCTGTTTGTCTTAGGCTTTTGATGATGATTACTATCTTGCACATTAAATGAACTGAGTGTTAGTCTTTTTTTCTTCCTTTTTTATGGAGAGAACCTCCAAAGTTCTTACACTGTATGTATTCCTTCTTGAAGGATGTTGGTATGTGGTTAGAAGAAGAGAGTGACAGAGTGATTAAATGAGAGGACCAACATAAACATGGTAACATGAACTAGATTGTGTGTATTAGAAGTCTTAAAATAATGCTGTGTGAGCTTCAAGGTTTGAGGCAATAACTAAAGTAAAGCACTTGATGATTTGCCTGATAGACTTGATGAATTCTCATCATAAGCATTAATGGTATCTTTCAAATTAAATCTAGTTAACTTGGGTTTGCCCCTAAATCTACATCATTTGATAGTGCTTTTTACTTAAATCATCATTAGCAGAACTCCCTAACAGCGATTGTTCTCATACTAGCTATCAAAGTGTAAATCTTGGTAATTTCTACCTCATTTGCATCTTATTAAGTGCATGCCCTCAATCTACATCATGTGATTATCCTTTTACAATTCTAGTGTCAGTTGAATAAGAACAGTACATCATCAAATGTTTTGTATCTGCTGCATTGACTTGGTCTCTGGTGCCCTTTTTATTGTGATGATTAATTATGTTTATTTTCTGATAGTTTGTTCCACGTAGCAAATTAAAGTGAGGTAATTTACATTTGGCATTGTACCATTGAGATCTCTGCCATTTGGTACTGATGTTGAGAAGTCACTGTGTATTTGTTTGTTGTGATGAACTGCATTAGTTAGTTGTTTTCTTCACTTTTAGTTCCCTTAAATCAAATCATGTAAATCTAGCTTATCATGTGTGCTGTGAAATACTCTATGTTATTATAATACCACTTGATTTGCATGCTGAAGTTTTATTTTTATAGCAGAAATTCTGAGTTTTGTCTACCTCAACTTAATTTAGGCAAACAAAACTGACTATTTATGCTTTTAAGCACAGATTTATATGCTGACAGCATGACGTTTTATATATTGTTCAGTGGCTTGCTTGAAAGGGGAGCAAAAGGTCGTCAGCCATGGTGGGCACCTTCCTGCTTGTCTGTAGTCTTTGTCAAGGCTGCTAAACGCGACTGGACAGTCGCGTGTCATATCGCTGAAGCTCGAACCATGATAGTTGATACATCTTGTACGTATATTTTACACATTTTGCTAAGTGAAAAGAGGATGAAGAACAAGGAAATCTTCGCTCTGTGACATTCTAGTCGAACATACTGCTACATCAGTTCTTCTTTGGGAAGCTCTTTCAAGGAAGTTCTCTATAAATTTATGTGATTTGTAGATGTATCATTTGTATGTATCTAAAGAAGGATGATGATGATTGAAAGGCTTCTTGATAAAGCAACGTAAACTTTCCCTGACGAAGAAATCCATACTAGCCCTGGCCATGTTCTGCTGTTTGCATTCCTTGCACTTGTACCTAGGTCTAATTTTTCTTTTTCTTTTTTTTTTTGGATAAGATTGCACCTAAGCTTGTTGTGCCATACCTCAGGGCTGGCAGCTGGCTCACCAAAAAATTCAATTCAAAGTACAAATATTTCAGATATCAAACATTAGTGATTTACTATAGATGGTAGATATCAGCCGTGTCAGTTACCAGCGGTTCCTAGAGCAAGTGCCTACAATCTTGATACCACAGAGCCTGATAGTCTTCAGGTGGCAAACTGTGGGGTACATGCGTTATTACCGTTCCAGCTTTGAAAAGGCTGAGCTCTAACTTTGAAGGTATGATTCTAATCCTCACTACAAAAGCAATAACAAAACTTCCTATTTACACGGCTTTCATAATTTCAATATCCAAACTGAAGGTGTCACTCTGGTTGGTTTGCAGTCAGTATCCCTGTTAGCAAGTCTATAGTACCACAACAATACGTGTATGATTCATGGTTGAGGATCTTTTAGAGAACTGTATTTTTATTGTTAAGCTTATGATAAGGTGCGTCCAATCGAAGCTTGCATGGTGGGTTGGTTTCTTAGACACTCAAGATGAAGCATAAGTAGACTTATGCATTGGGTTAGGTTAGGGCCGGGATGTTCACATGAAAAACGGGTCGGGATGGATCGGGTCAAAGAATATACAAAACGAGCCGAGTTGGGTTGGGCCAATCTAAAGAGTATGATTTTATTAATGGAGGGTAATAATCTGTTTGTATCATTTCTAATCTTTGGCAATGGACCATTGGCAAGCAAGGGGAAAATATTCATTACTTGATAGTGTTTAAAAATCTTGAAAACTATTTGTCCATTATTGACCCGACTTGACTCATTAAAGACTCAATAAAGCATGATCCTTTAAGAGACCGACTCAATTAAATCCGTAATTGATTAGACCCTTTTATAAATGGGTCGATTAAGAGTCCTTAATGAGGCCCTCCCATTTAAACGACGAGGAAGTGCTCCTTTCCCCTCTTTAAAAAGATGGTGAAGTGCTATAATGCCAATTTGTCAACCATAAAGCTACTAACGTGGGTGTCGCTAGCTTAGTGATTTAAGTTTTAGGAGTGATCAAAACCTCAGTAATTTAGTATGAATGCTTGTCAACTATATTGACCTTTGTGGCTCGCCATACACCCAAAAAGATAAAAATTAAAAAAATTAAGCATCTTGAATAATCCTTTCGTTAGAACAGTGAATATGTATCCCAAAGGCTTATGCTGGTGGTCTCCGTGAGCTAGAGGTATGTTGAAGAAGGTACGACTGTACCTCACTCACTTCGTTAAGAAAACACTCAATCAATGGATACATAAATCTACCTTTTATTCTATGTACCCTTAAAAGTCCCAATAACATTTCAAATTATCTTCATTCTCCAAGGATCTTTTTTTTACTTTTGGCGAAAATATAAAGAAAGAAACTACTACCGACCTATTCTAACTGCAATAGCTGATCTTTAATCTACAAAACAAAGATCCATGAAATGTGTTTTCCCTTGCAGCATAAATCAAACTTCTATCATATTCTTTCAAGCTTAGGGTTATACTAGCAACTTAAAGACAATTTCAAGCATCAACGTGCGAATATTTCAATTCCTCAAAGAACCCTTACAAGGAAACCGACGAGATTTGAATGCTTTGAGCCATAGGGTTAGTGTTGGATTTAAAACAGAAGGTTAGAAAGGGACAATTAATTTGAAAAAGAAATTTAGGGACTGACATTTCCTTTAGGTATAATAAGCTAGTTCCTATGCATAAATAAGCAAATAAAACTCCTGCTCTGCCACGGGGAACAGAATTTGAATATGGAAAGACCTACAATCACATCAGCATAATATGACGTCAAAAATTAAAACAGTGAATCAATGATTTCAGCAAGCCGCTAATTCACCACTTTGCTCAGCAATTAAGCATACAGATTACAGAGACCAGTGGCTCAGTCGACTAGGGTTTTCACATTTTAAGTCTGAAAGTTAAAAGCTGTCTTAGAGGAACACACACTAAGGAATCCGATTGAAGACATCAATCAGCTTGCAATACCGGATCTTTTTTCCTTCCAACATTTTCATATCAAGAGCAGACATAATAAAACTATGTACTGAATTATAAGGCCATTCAGGTTCTGTTGTTTTTGCACCTTCCCAACTTGGAAAGAACTGACGAGACAAACAAGCCGGTTCAGCTAGAAATAGGTCCCTTCTGGAGGTTGAACAAGTTTCCGGTTGTGGGGTGCAGCCATTTCTTTCCTCAGCTGAGTAAGAATATCCTCCATGGTGTACTCCCTCTGCCAATTCATCAGCATTCCAAACTTCTTTGGTTCAACCTTCCACCCAAAACATTACACATCAGACTCCCCACATACATACACAGCATAAGATAAAAGATACTGCGTAGGGAGATGGAAAAAAAAAACCCTCAATGCTAAAAGAAATATTTCAGTTTTTCCTTGAAAAGAGCTAACAGAAATAATTCCATCCTTTTCAACATGAAATAATCCCACTACATAACAAATCAATTGCAAGTAACAGATACAACCACTAGCTAATTTCATTAAGATTCAAGTTGAATGCAAGAACAATAAGTACCTAATAATTGATAGGGGAAGAGCAACAGATACTTGACATTGATATATAGCAGTAATATCAGTAAATAGGTTTCACAAGCAAATCATAGGCTTGAGTGGGCAGCAAATCTGCAATTCCTATATTCTAAAACTTATATTGAAAAATTTTAGCTCGACCTCATGGACAATGCTGAAAAAAAAGTATTTGATAAGCTTGATTTGAGCATTTCTTTTCACCAAAGACTAAGAAAACAGGTAATGACATGTACTCTTTATATGATACAAGAGAAGCAAAAAGGTAAGAGTGTAAGACATTGATCAATGGTTATAGCTTTTTTGGTTGGTGTTAATACACGGCAAAAAAGATAATAAATTTGTAAGTAATTTTGCAAGGAAGTCCCAAGCCACCCCCAAAGTACACATTTTTTCTTCATAAATTTATTTTAGATACAGTCGCAATATCGTGTGATTCTCAACAAAGGAAAAGACAACCAACTCAAAATTACAAGAGACATCCTCAACAGACTGCAAAAAAGAAAAGAAGATAGATATATTTCTAAATCAATCAGACAAGAGACTAAAAATATTACCATTCCAGTCTCAGGATTCACACAAGTCATGTTGACCCGAGTGTGGAAGCGAACACTAGGAGGTTTCTCTGGATAATCTTTGTCACAGAAGAGCTTCAACTGATAAATGCGACCTTCATGTACACTCTGATAAAAAAAAAAACCAGCAAAAATCTTCAAATAAACTAAAGCCACTAGAAAAGGGGATTTCTTTTTAAGCATGTAGCACAAGCAACGCACAATGTCCCATCACCTTTAACTACTAGCTGAATAGAAGACACCAATAACTCCATGGAGCAACAATATAAAGCAGCAAACCAAAACCAAAAGTTCTCAAGAAAAGAAAAAAGGAACGAAGTACAAAAAGTAAACAACTCAAGACCAAACTGACTGCATCACAAAAAAAAGGTATTGTAAGGGCTACTTTACATTAGGAAGTGAGAAAGTTAGAAGCAGTTGAACATGATAGAACTTTGAAGCTTTTCAGACAAGGAAAAGATGAACACTACATTCAACCTGGATTTTCAAAAACTTTTTTAGAGGAAAACATGAACACTACATTCAACCTTGTCAACTTAATTATACTCCCCCAGTACTCTTGCAAAAGGGAATCATGATCTAGGCACAAAAGCAGTAAGAAAAACTTTGTTTAACTCTACTAGAGACAAACAATAAAACAACTCAACCGTAATATTAGTCAATTATCCTAAAACAATGTCTTAAAATATAATGAGCGGCTGTATCATCTGTAAGTATTGACATTTTGACACAGATGACATTTTGACACAGATGAAATGTAATCTTAGACGTAAAAAAGAAAAATTAGATAAAAAAAAACACCACTCACATTGTGTGGGCCAATAATAGTACCCGTCCAAGAGCGCATGTAAATATCATCACTATCATCCATCCCATAGCTGACGCTCCCATCTCCAATCCCTTTCTCACCACGTTCAAGTTCTTCCAGCAACCTGAAGTTCCTGGGGACTGCATGACCATGTCAACAATATATAATTAGACAAAATGCTAAAGCAGGTTTGAAAGATGCATCAGCTGGTGTCCAAAAGTAACCAAAAGGAGCCAATAACCATGAAAGGCTTGGTAATTTCAACCCCCTTTGATACATAACACTCATTCTTCAATTAGCCCCTTAATTTTTCTATAATCATTAATTGGTGTGTAGTTAACTTCTAATTTGCAACCAAAAATCACCTCATCATAGCCATGATTCAAGAAGCCTTGATAATTTCTTTCTTTCACCCCATTTTTATCACAACTCCTTAACATAAACCTAAGAATCTCCTCAATAATCTCTAGCACAAGGTCTTGGTAACAAGTAACTTGTAAACTTTAATGATACAAAGTTTACTATATATGAAAGCAAACTTTCTTAATTACCATGTTCTGCCTAAACTCACAAGTTCTCTCCATTAACGTTCGTATGTAATACTACGCCACTTTACCCCTCCTCAGAGAAATGCAAAGAGCCCCTGCATCCGAACCACCATGTAGCCTCGTTGAGGTAATAGTAAGTTCCAATACATGCCCAGTTCAAATATTGACAAACTCCCCTAAGCCGCAATTTTGGCCTCATTCAAAACGGAACCAAAAAAAAATCAAATGATCTTGAAACAGTTCAAAAGTAGCGTCAATATTAAGCCACTACGTACAAATGACCAAAATTCTCAATTCACAAGCTGCTAGCTATGCAAAGAAACAATTATATACTAAAGTCAACAAGAAATTCCATATACAAAAAGCCCATCTCCAATTCCTCAAAATGAAGCAAACCCATGAAATTCTCTTATTTTTTTGATTCAAACCAATAAAATTTTCAACCCCCAACATGAAAAATCATCAATGATAATCGCTCATAAAATTAAACTACCCACTAACGAATCAAACCCTAAATTGGATCAATGATATAAGAAGATCTTAATACAGTTGAATCAATCAAAATAACAAATAACTAGATGAAAAATCGATCGATCAAGCACAAATATGATAAGAAATCTCTAGATTAAACAACAATGAACAAGAACCCTAAATTGAACGACGGGGGGGGGGGGGGGGGGGGGGGGGGTTGAGCAGATATAAAAAATTCGAAAGGATTAGAAGCGGGGTCTACCGACGACACTGGATCCTCCTGAACCAATCGTCATAGCTGGGGAGTGAAATCGGAAAGGGGCAACTGAGGATTGACGCGAAGTGTGAGAGAACGAGGGGATGGTGAAGACTGAAAAGCTTTCGGGAAATACACAGTCAAATTTTAAACAAAGTAGAAATATCCACCTAGAGCCCACGAATGAATCATAAAATTACCTTTTTGTAATTTTTTTACTTTCATTTCATTTATATATTCTCCTTCCACATTTAATTTATCTCTTTAAAAAAATTCTCTCAAAAATATCGAGAAGATCAGGTAAAGAGGCAGCGAGCTGGGCGGATTCGTTTACGGCAGACGCGGCGCCGGCGGAGGGGTGATGGCAGAGTGACCAGCGTCCATCTTGGACACCGGTTCACAGGAACTGGTGTTCATACTGGACGTCGGTTCTAGTAGACCGATGTTTGATCCACCAGACTAGCGTCCAATATTTTTTAAAATTTAGGATTTGTATTTAAATTAATACGAAATTAAAAAATATTAAATTATATAATAATATTAATAATAATTTAGCTTATAAAAAATATTAATCTTTATAATACTAGTAAATAATTTTTTTAGGAGTAATGATAATGTTAATATTAAATATTAAATAATATTGTAATAAATAGGAATTAATATTAATACAAAAATTAACATTAAAACTAATATTATTAATTAGTAATTGGTATTAATAATGTTGAATTTTAATAATAATATTATTAATATAATTATAGTTATTTGTATTAATATAGTAATAATGTATGTTTATCAGTATTTGTTGTTATTAGTATGTATTAGCTCAACAATATTTCTTGATCTTATTTACGAAATCAATAATATTTGTTTGTAGTATTGGTATTGGTATTGTTAGTTGTTGTTGTTATTATTGTCTTTGGAAATAAGTTGTCGATTATTTGGTTGTCTTATTTATAAAGAAAACTTTGGCGAAATTTCGATAGAATTTATATTGTTATGTGTCTCTAATTATTATGTTGTTATGTTAAAAAAATGTGGGCATAATATGTAGTTTCTTTAAAGATGCTTAAATCTTTGAAAATTTATTTTTTCTACTTCTTACAATATTTACCATTGTTTATTATTTTCTCTCTATCCCCTTTGAATTGTCTCATTATCCATTTTGAACTATCTCTATTTTTTGCTCTATTTCCTCTTATTGTAAAATATGGACCATACTTAAGCCCATAATAATTCCCTAAGCTCATTTAATTGAGCTCACTGACCCACTCCCACTACTAACATCTCTCTCCCTTTTCCTAGCCCTGACTTATTAACCCCAATCATTCTAAATTCAACAACACTCCTTTCTCCTAAGCAATCCACCATCTTCTTCGTTTTCCCACTTTCCTCCAAGAGAAAACTCTAAGGAGATGTTTTCATGGCAGGAATGAAATGGAATCCATGGGAGGAATGAAATTAGTTTTAGAGAGTTGTTTGGTTAAATACAGGAATGAGTTTTAAACCCTTTCCAGTTGTTTGGTTTTACAGAGGAATGAGATTTAGTTCCTTAATTGTTATTTGGTTAAAACATGAATAACTCTAACTTGATATATAAACAATAAAAATATTTTTATTTTACGTATTCACGATATTAAAACTAGGGATGTTAATTTGGGTCTATAAGACAGTTTTAGGTTGACCGTACCCATCGTGGGTCAATGCTTATTCGGGTTAAATTTGGTCAATTTGGCCTATCGGGGTGGGTCAAGTTGGGTCTAGTCAAATCAATTATTTGCTTGTTCAGGTTTAGGTCAGCTCGTATTCGGTTCAGGTCAATGTCGGTTTAGGTCAATCTAGGTCGTTTCCTAAACGGATTATAGCCGATTTTGGTTCAAGCCAACTATGGGCTATTTGTCGGGTTCAATCGATTTTAGGATGTCTTCGGGTCGGGTCTGTAATAATTTAGACACATATCAGGTTTGAGTCTTTAAATATCGAGTAAAATCAGTTTTATGTTGATTTCAAGTCGGGTTGGGTAGATTTGTGGGTCTCACTTTTTCAGTCATAATCAGGTTAGGTCCTAGTCGGTTTCAGGTAGTTTATTGGGTTGAGTCATATTTAACATCTCTAATTAAAATAACTATAAAAATAAATATTAAAGAAAAAGTACTAATGATAATAATAAAAAAAAAATTTATAAATACATTAATAATAATGATAATAGTAATCAATTTAATAAATAAAATAAAAATGATAATATAATAACTGTAATAATAATAATAAGTATTATAATAACGTGACATTCAAAAGTTGGAGTAGGGTGGCAGGGTTTGAATGAAAACTGGGTGAACTATGTCTAAAACCAAAGGAATCAAAAGTGGGATTTTGGGAGTGATTGAAACCTATTCCTTTTTTTCCAAACCAAATAATTTTTAGTCGGAAATGAGTTTTAAAACCATTTAGGGATGGCAACAGATATTGGACCCGACCCGGATCCGTGGATCCATATCCGTTTTTGCGGATACGGGTCTTCAAAATTCAGACCCCACGGATCCGGGTCTTGTTACTGAAAAATGGATCTAGGTACTATCGTACCATATTACCCTTTTTTATTTACTCATTTGTACTTATTTGTATTATTATTCAAAAGACATGTAAAATTTTGATTTTGTTCATTTTTACTTTGTTGTTTTGTAATGTTTGAGTAGTTTTATGAATTTTATTATAGTATTGAACTTACATCCTTTGTTGGATTGTTGGCATAGATGTAAAATGCAGATTTATAAATTTAAAACTTATTGTTGTCGCAAAAAAATAAGCAAAATATAGAAGATCCGTTTTGGACCCGGATCCGTTGGATCTCGATATGGATCCTTGCTTTTCATACCCAACGGATCTGGATTTGGATCCATCATTGAAAAATGGATTTGGATCTTGATCCATAAGGATTAGTTCTAGATCCTGTCGATTGTCATCTCTAACCCCATTCAATTCCATTCCATTTCATTTCAGTTTATCACACCAAACGGGTCCAAAATCTACTGCACATTTATCTCCCTCTTCCAACAAAAAACTACACATAATTTCTCCTCATCTCTTGCTGATTTTTTTTGGAGTGTTTTTCATTCAAAACCACACTACTTCCCACCATTTTTTTTGCTATGTACACTTTTGTGTTTTAGGTGTGTTTATAGTTCACAACCCTTGTCTTCGACTTCGTACGATTCCTAGCTTCAAATCCACACTATGTGCGACGAATTCTGGACCGATTCTTGTGGCAAAGGGTCAGAATTTGTCCCAAACACTCTCCCTTCTTCCATTGTCACTAAATCTGATTTAAATAAAGTGAGATCCTCTTCTCTTCCGACAAACATTCCTACCCCAAATCTCCAAACTCCCATTCCTGCCCTTGATCATTCTCTTCCTTTTTTTTAATACCCTTATCCATTTAGCAAACACCACCTCCATCTGTACAATTGTCTCCCTTGGTTATCAATGAGACACCGGAGGAGGTGTGGTCCACCCCAAAATATTAAAGACAATAAAGGAGGAGGGCTGAGAAGAGATTGGAATGGGGGTGTTTCGAGTATCAAAATGAGATAAACTTCGATGTTGTGAAGGCCAATGAAGGAGATATCCACTTTGAGGCTTCTAATGTTGGAGTTGGATCTTAAAAGTCTAAGTGGATACGTCCTAGTTATGTTTAGGGACCTAGTCATGAAATGTTGAAATTGCTCTTGCCTAATTACTTCATCAAGCCATAAAGAAGTATTCTTTACCTTTCTTTTACTATCTTCAATTGTGTTGTGCATTCGGTGAATTCATTATTGTTATGCATATGTATATATGTGTATGATATTGTTACAGTATTATGTGTTGTTTTATAATTGTTGCTTTTATATGGGTGTTATTTCCATTTTACATTATTCTTGTTGTTCTAATCTTTGGAAGTTGTGTGTGGGTTGTTTTGCATTGCCATGCTAAATTTTCTTATGAGACTTCAAATAGTATTTGTGGCATTGTGGTATGAGGTTCTTATTTGAGATTTCATGATGTTGGTATTGTTTGCTTTCACATTTTAATGGTGGCTCATGAGATTTGGTATATTGTTAGTATTATGGCTATGTACATATTATTATGTTGACATAACACTAGTAGAAAATAACCTATTTGCTTTGTATCATTTGCTTCGGTTAAGGAAGATATATATCTCAAATCTCACAACCATCAAACTACTTGAAGATTATGCCAAAACATAGAAAAAATCATAAAATCATAACAAACATTAAAGAAATACATCTCAAATCTCACAGCTCACAGCTATGAAATTACTTGAGATTATGCCAATAAAATATAGAAAACATCATAAATCAACACAATAATGAAAGACATATATCTTAAATCTCACAACCATCAAATGAATTCAAGATTATCTGAAGGAAAAAGTCCGATCCAAACCCGTTTAAAAAAACTCTAACTCCGAATCCGATAAAAAAAACTCCAACTCCGAATAGGAGATGGGTCGGACTCATTGTATTACATCCGACCCGATAATGATCCGAGTCCGATTAGTCCGATCCGAATGAGTAGTATCGAGCCTAGTATTAAATAAAAAAAACTTAATAATTATAAAAAAAAACCCTAATACTGGATGCCCCAATTCCCTCGCCAGCCGACATTTCCCTTGCCTTCTCTTCATCTTCTTCATTTCTTCCTTTCTCCTTAGCCTCCTTAAGACCTCAAGGCTCACGCAGTCCACGGTCCACCTCCTCACGCGGTCCGCCTCCTAGCCTCCACCGTACCTCCTCACGCCGTCCGCCTCCTAGCCTCCACTGTACCTCCTCACGCAGTTTGCCTCCCTAGCCTCGGCCTCCTCACACAATCAAGTGTCCACCTCTCTAGCCTCCACACTTCTTTAATCCTCACACCACCAAGTAAGTTTTCTTGGTTTTGATTTATATAATTTCAGATCTGGTTGATTGTGTATATATTCTTGGTTTTGCAGCTTGATAGATACGGAGTATTACACAAGAAGTATTCAAAAGCTATATTAATTAACTTATATTAGATGCATTTATCAATAAAATTAAATAAAATTAATTAACTTATATTGGATGCATTCAAAAGCTATATTAATTAACTTATATTGGTCTTTTGTAAATATATGTGTGCCTTCTTTTGTGTAACCGTCTAAATCTGATTTATTTTCTTAATTCCTCATTATTACATGCGTTTAATTTATTTATTGAATTGTTTTTCTTGTATTTTTCAGATTTTACAAAGAGTGGTAGTCTTCAATGTGCATCAATATTTGAAGATGAAGATGGCTTAAAGAAGGATGCATTAATGATTAGTTGGAAACTTTTATTATTGTACTTTGTTGTGTTTAAAAGACATTTTGTTACTATTATGTTGATGTATGAACATTTTGTAAATGGCCCCATCGGGGTCATGGAATGTATGATGACCCATAACATTTGCTTGTATTGTATAATTTTTTAAAATTTACTTTATAAATTATAAATAAATTATAGTATTAGTAATGAAATTAACAAAAAATATATAGATAATAAAGTGCAAAAGTTACAATATATTAAATTTTGGATCGAATTCGGAGGTCCGACGGATCGAATCGGATTCGGAGGTCCCACGGATCGAATCGGATTCGGAGGTCCAAAATCCCTAATCGGATCGGAGTCGGAGTTAGGTCCGTCGGGGTCGGATTCGGATCCAAAATTAAGGTCTGTGGGTCATCATACAAAATCCCTAGCCCCCTAGTCGGTCCAAAATCCCTAGTCGGATTCGGAGTTGGAGCGGATGGGAGTCGGATTAAATTTGGTGGATCCGCTCCGACTCGATCCATTGCCATCCCTATGTGAGAAAGTATTGAAAACGTGTCAATATGGATAATTGTACTATATAAGGAGGCCAACCTACTCAAATCTCATAATTTAGTACATATATCTCAAATCTCAATAGTAAATCTAGCCATAAATGTAGTAGCTTCAAATTATTACCTCTATGGCTTCAGATGAATTTGCATTTCACGTTAAGATGTCTTCAGAATTCAGTTGAAGGGGGATGATAGATAATATGTTAATATTATCTTGTAAATATCATAAAAATGTATCTTATATTGTATTCAAGATATACCAGGGCTCTAAAACTTAGGCTGTACATCTACTATAAATATTTGCTTAATGAGAAGACTCCAATCAAGGAGAATTACATAACTTAATAGGAGATCATCAGTAGTCGAGGCTTAGCAAAAAAATGAGGCAAGATATCTTTCAAGCATTACTTGCCATAATGGTGGGTGGTAGCTTACCATATAAAGCATACAAGAAAGTAGGACAACAATATAGATACCACGGTAGAACAATAGCCAATAAACCATATTAAGTAAGCAACAATTTTAAAAACCATGGGAGAAAGATGGTTGTTGTCCCGAAAATTTTATTAGAATCACAACCAAAGGATAATCGAACATGCAAAAGAGATGCAACAAGTTGCATAAATCTCGCTTCAACTGCAGTTTGGAGACTAATAAGGGGGGGGGGGGGGCATAAACGCTCATTCAAATCCATTTCATCCTAGTCTTTCGATGCAAATAAACTAAAGTGGCTTGAGTGGATAATAAGCCTTCTACAAGATAAATCTGACTCAATAATGTATGTTTTAATTCATATAGATGAGAAATGATTTTATTTAACGAAGAAAACACAAATGGTTTATCTTGCAAACAAAGAACCAATACCATATAGAGATGAAAAATCATCAAAGTACATCACAAAGGCTATATTTCTAGGTTATGTAACAAGGCTAAGGTGGAATCAACATGGGTTATGCACATTCAATGAAAAAATTTGCATTAATCCATTCATCACCAAAGTGGTAGCCAAAAAATTCAAACAATAGGCAGAAAGGTATCATATAGATCACGCTAGTAGAAACAGTGAATCAAGAAGTATATAGAGACATATTAATCGCACTACTAATAATCTAATATCATCAATCATAACAAACTAGCTAGCAGAGTGTTCACGAATTATCCACATCCAATAAGATAATGTAAGGACCCACATACTACAAGACGATCCTATATGGCAGTAGCACA
Source organism: Dysphania ambrosioides (assembly GCA_026401315.1). Lineage (NCBI taxonomy): Eukaryota > Viridiplantae > Streptophyta > Magnoliopsida > Caryophyllales > Amaranthaceae > Dysphania > Dysphania ambrosioides. The sequence continues at coordinate 2,044,299 of CM048672.1, forward strand.
ATCAACAAAAAGAATTCACTTTTGTGTTAGCCCAATAACCATAAAACAGTCCGAATTGTAATATTCTAAACTTGTGGTTTTTTAGGAGAACACTATCGTCAATGCATTAGATGCCAAGAAATATGAATGATCTAAACAAAGTAGTAGAAAAAGCATTTTTCGAATTAACATCCTAATCACCCTAAAATCACTACACGAGCTCCATTTGCTTTGCGCTTCATCCAGCTTTTGAAAGAAGGCTTCAAAGTTTCGATCGACTCCAAAACCCATGAACCCTAAAACCTCCCAATAAACCCTTCATCTCATCCATTCCACACACTCAAATCTCAGTCACTTCCTACTTCAATCAACAATGTTCTCTCCGGCTTCCACAACGCGCAAGAAATCCAACTACAAAACCTCGAAATTTCAAAATGCTGCCCACCCTACGACGTCGTCCTTCGGCTCTTCCCCGGTCACTCCGCTTGCTTCCAATCGCAATTCCGTCGCCGACGGTTCGATCCCTAATCGCCCCCAAACCGGCACTCCCGCTCCATGGGCCTCCCGCCTTTCTGTTCTCGCCAGGTAAGTATTCACCTCTTCATTTACCCACTTCTAGTAGCTTCTATTATTCACCTCATCATATTTTTGTATTTAGGGTTTATAATTGGATAATTCAATTGCAATTACTCGTTGGTCTCGGTAATTTTATACTGTTGTAATAGACCGTTTTTCTCGTGTTTGATTGTGGTTTGCTCATTTGCAACATGGCTTCTTAGAACATGCTCTTAGTTTAGATTTGCTGAGGAAATGTCGTGCTACAGAAGTGCGGTGTTTTTGGCTGTCGATATGCTGAAGCGTAAATTAGAAAGTGCACTTGGGTGCATAAGAGGGATTGTGTTCTTGACCTAAGTGGCAATGGAGTCACATGAAAACCGGAAGAAATGACATTAGGGAAATGGAAAAGGTGTACGCTGACCGAGGATGAAAATGCAGCAGCAAACAAAAAATCAGACCTAGGGGAATATTACAATAATTTTCGAATTTGAAACAAAATTTCACTTATTTGAATAGATTTTCATCCCATTTTTTTCACCACAAAAAATTTATAAAGTTGCTGGTTGGAGGGCGATTTTTTTCAAGAGGAAAGAACAATGACCGAGGAATGCTTATGTATGTAATGTACATAATTCTAACGTGCAAGGTATATTTAACTAATATGCAATGTACATATATTTATCTAAAAATATACGTGGAATGCTTATGTATAAAATGTACATACTTCTTACGTAAAATGTATATATTACTAATATGCAATGTACATATATTTATCTTAAAATGTACGTTGTAATGCTTATGTATGCAATGTACATAATTCTGACGTGAAATGTATATACTCCTGATATGAAATGTACATATATAAATAAAAAATGTACATGTGCAATTTCCTAGATCAATAAACTTATATATGCAATGTACATATTTTGAACGTGAAATGTACATACTTCTGATATGAAATGTACATATATAAATAAAAAACTATACACATGCAATTTCTAGACCAATAAACTTATGTTATTTGAAGTTATCTATTTATTTTCTGGACCAATAAGCTTATATATGCAATGTACATACTTTTGACATGAAATGTACATATGCCTAATATGAAATATACATATATAAATAAAAAAATGTACTCATGCAATTTCTGGAACAATAAACTTATGTTATTTGAAGTTACCTATAATGTACATCGAATTAAATAAGATGTAAATTGAAATATTATCAAAATTGGAGATAGGTAACAATAATATTTACACTTAAATACGCATCTACTTGTTTTTTATTTATGTAATGCCAAATATGCTTATGTTAATTGATGTTTCATTTAATGTACATCGAATGTGTATAAGATGTACATTTGAATATAATTCAAATTTGAGTGTACATTTGAATGTAATTTAAATTTGAGGGAAGGAGAAGAGAATTTGTTTTCAAAAAACAAAATCTTATGGAAATGAAAGTATGCAGAATTCTAAAGCTAGGGCCATAATAAATTGCTCTTTCCTGTAATAATAGGCCTAATAGTTGCTTTTGGTGGGGACAGTGCATTTGGTTGCGTGTTGGAACTGCTAATTTACTCTGTACATTTCTGATGCAAGTAATGTACATTTGGAGCTGTGTTTCATTGTTTGCAAGCTGCATTTTGGAGTAGGTGTACCATGCTCATGGGACACCCCGGGTGCACTGTCCACCCATTGATGTTGAAGTAGTTAAGCAACTCCGTGTATCATGAATAGTTCAACTTTCTACATAACTTTTGAAACTATTACCTTGGCCGAGTTTAACAAAGAAGTGATTGGATTACGAATCGAATTAGGGAATTGGGGTTGGTCAATTCCATATCTTATTTAGTGTGCATTTTCTATTGATATTGAATTGGAGGACAGTGCCTTACCTATATTTGAGGTCCCTTTCTTCTCATAGAAAGTAAATTTGGACACAACTGTGGCTGGATTCCTGAACTACGTAGTGCTGGAAATATCTGATGATTTCCTTCAAAATGTGATGGGTACGTAGTGCTGCAAAGATAACTGAAAGTTCATATGCTGATTGTGCTGGGCTCTATTAGCATCATATTTTGGGATATGTTCATAATTTAGTGACTCTGTTTACTAATTACCACTGTTTGAGTTGATGTTGCTTCCCTCTTCTGTTTCTTATCTAATTTATGAGAAATATTTGCCTTAAAATCTGGTGAGAATGAGTAGGATACTTGCCTTTCATGCTGAATGTGTATCCTGTTTAAATTTAGTTGTAAATTTGATAATGTCTCATTGAAATTTTTGTCTTGAAAATGTAGAGATGACATGTAGACACAAGTTTAAGAATACTTTCATTTGATACAATAAAATAGTAGAAAATTATTATCTTCCTCTTTTAGCCGAAATTGAAGCTCCATACTCTTTTGGAGTGTAAAGTGTAAGTCTTGAACTATATACTTTTGAGCTGACAATGAGTGTTGCAGCTGTGTGGCATAATTAGCATAGGCATTGCCTTTTTGAAAAGTATGTCCTATTCCTAGATCAGCAAAGCTTCAGTATTTCTAGCTTTTCATCTGTATTAATCTTTGTATGCCATCTGAACCTTGAAGTGGGGATCCTTTTGGGTAGATTAAATTTTTTTTTTTTTAAAATTTTTTTTGGGGTAAATGCTTGTAGCTTGCATACTGCATTTTGCATCAGTTTACGGAGAAGTTCCAGTGAAAAAACAATGACTTGCTGTAAGTTAATAATTGATGATAACAAAACAGGCCTATTGAAGGGCCTTGTATTTTGAAGCTACTGTTGATGTCAGAATCACTCAAGATGATATGCATTTCTTAATGTAGAAAATCAGAATGTTGTACGGGGAGTTCATCTGATTTAATTCTCTTATGTCGAGGCTTTTTAGGTTTCTATCATTTCTTGATCATCTATTATCATGCTTTTGCTTTGATGTTCCTGGGGTTTATTTCTCTGTTGTTGAATTGCCAACCTTATCATTGCCTGTTTGAATCTAGGACAGAGCTAAGGTTGCAAGTTCTAATCTGCTTACTTGTTGTCATGTCATGTGTTTTTTTGTCCAGAATTCCTCCAGCAAAGAATAGTGAAGACAATAGAGAACCAGTAGAGCCTGTATATGTTGGAGAGTTCCCACAAGTTGTTCACGATGAACAGAAAAGTTTCCTGCGAAACTCTGCCCCAGGTTTTTTATTGCAGCTTGGCCTTTTAATTTTACGATCTTGTCTTTTTCTGGCTACCTTTTTGGTGGTTGATATGCTATCTAAATGAGACAATGCTGGAATTGTTGATGCAGGTGATGTGTGCATTGCTGGCGGGATGGACAAGGAAACTGGGTTGTCTTGGATGATTTGTGGAAGTAAACTTTTTTTATGGAGTTACCTATCACCTGCTGCTTCGAAGAGATGTGTGTTTCTTGATCTTCCATCAGAGGTTTTCGAAATCAGCTGTCGAAATGCATACCTTGGTGATACTTGGTTGCTTTGTCTCATCAACTGGGACAATGTACACCAGGATAGCAGTATAGTGAAGCAGCTGACTACTGTTGGAGTCATTTTATGCAATCAAAGAAGTCGAGCTATTGTATATTGGCCTGATATATATTCTGATGACAGGGGTACTCCTGGAATCAGTCTTGCATCTCCTGAAGAGCTGGGCTTCATTTCTTCAACGGGGCATGGTAAGAGTCCCCCAAGCCGACTGCAATCAGACAATAGGCTTGAAAGCCTTTCAGCTAATCCGAATTATTTTAACTCCTTGATTGCTTCTGCTATCCCTTCCAATCACCAAGCTTGTGTTGCACTTGCCACGAGCTCCAATGGTGAACTTTGGCAATTTATTTGCAGTCCTGCTGGAGTTCTCCGTCACAATGTATGTGATATCTTGTCAACTTCTATTAGTGGCTATAATCATTCGAAAGGGAGTAAGGGGTATCCAAGATCTCTTATATGGCGGTTTCCAACCCTTCTGACAGGAGATTCTAATAGGCAGTTTTTCTTGTTGACTGATCATGAAATACAGTGTTTCAGCATTCAACTCTCACGTAATCCAACTTTGTCAAAAGTTTGGTCCCATGAAATCATAGGCGCTGATAATGATCTAGGAATTAAGAAGGACTTGGCAGGTCAGAAGAGAATATGGCCTTTGGATATTCAGGTAGATAACCGTGGTAAAGAGTTAACCATTCTCGTTGCTATATTTTGTAAGGATCGTCTAAGCAGTTCAAGTTACACACAGTATTCTCTTTTGAATATGCAATATAAATCTGGTTTAGAAGAAACCTTAAAGGACCATACACATGAAAGTGTGTTAGAGAAGAAGTCACCCGTACAGGTTATTATTCCGAAAGCAAGAGTGGAAGAAGAAGAATTCTTATTTTCGATGAGATTGAGAGTTGGGGGCAAGCCTTCAGGATCTGCTGTCATACTCTCTGGAGATGGAACTGCAACAGTCTCCCATTTTTGGAGAAACTCAAACAGGCTTTACCAATTTGATCTGCCTTATGATGCTGGTAAAGTTATCGATGCTTCAGTTTTCCCTTCTACTGATGATACAGAGGAGGGAGCCTGGGTTGTACTGACTGAGAAAGCTGGAGTCTGGGCAATACCCGAGAAGGCTGTTCTGTTTGGTGGAGTTGAACCTCCAGAACGTAGCTTGTCACGCAAATGGAGCTCAAATGAAAAGTCTGGCACAGAAGAAAAGAAAAACCTTCTCTTTGCAGCAGGTGTTTCTCCTGGGAAAACTAGTCTAGATGTTTGGGATGTTGGTGGCATGCAGAAGGCTGGTATTACTGTGGTTGCAGACAGGAATGCTCAAGATGAAGAGGCAGAGGCTTTACTTTATCACCTGTTTCATGATTTTCTCTTGTCTGGCGAAGTTGACAGGTCTCTTGAAAAGCTGAAGAATGCCCGGGCATTTGAAAGGGATGGAGAAACTAATGCTTTTGCTCGGGCAAGCAAATCAATTGTTGATTCCCTTGCTAAGCATTGGACAACAACCAGAGGTGCTGAAATTGTTTCCTTGGCTGTTGTGTCAAACCAACTTATGGAAAAGCAACAGAAACACGAAAAATTTCTTCAGTTTCTGGCTTTATCCAAGTGCCATGAAGAATTATGTATGAAACAAAGTAAGTATATCTCTTCTGACTTGCAACAGTGATGTTTGGATCTTTGATTTTGTAGTACAAGTATACTGCTTCCCTTTTTTCTAAATTTTATTTAGGCTTGAGAGTTGGGAAAAGATAGTTGTTTATCATACCTCTCTTATTTCAGTTGGACTGGGAAGATTTGCATTGTCTGTCTAACTTGCCTCTTTTCATAACTAGTTAAGACTTAAGATCAATAATGATGTTAAGTAGGTAGAAATTTTAAATATATCCTCTGATGTTACATGACATTGAAAGAGCTTGGAACATCTTGTTCATGGGAAATAGAATTTCAAGGAAGCAATTGAAAGTTTTTTCCTCATTTACTGTTAGGTATTTTCCATAAATCTACTGTTGAGCTTTGGATTCTTTCTCTTTGACCATCAGTGTGTTTCTTTTCTTTTTATCGATTTTGGTAAGTTAAATATCCATAATTTAACCAAGTTAACTATGTTCCACTCAGTGGATGTGAAATTCCTAAATGCTTCTTTTGTTTGAATATGCTTTGGCACACTTTCTGGTCATCCCTGCCCAAAGTATTGGAGATGAAGCAAAGAGGTTTCCATAATTTGTTGTACTGGTTTGCTTCATTGTAAATAAAAAATAATGGATTGCATCATTTTCTACGGTTTTGTGGCCCTTGTTTCCCACTCCTAAGCTTACAAGCGAAACTTCTTATTATTGTTCTTTATCTGACTGCTTAGACAGTCTTGAATTCCATTTGCAGATGGCCCTTATATATTGGGGTAAGGATATGTTATATTTGCTGAATTCTAGTATGAGTGTGACAGAATCAGTCTTAAATCATTGTTGGATGAAGATCATGTATTTGATTGGAATCTTTTGTTTCTTCCTTGCTTCTTTATACCCTAATTTCATGTACCCTAGTTTTTCACTTATTTCACCATACACACTCAAAGTTTCTATAATTCAACATATATCCCTCAATTTTTAAAAAATACATTGATATATCCTTACTGGATGTTAATTTTTTGTTAAATTTACTAACTCATCATATATCCCTCTTTCTAAAACATAATTCACCATATACCCTTAAATATGGTGAATTAAGTTTTGGATTGAGGGTATATGTTGAATTAAGTTTTGGATTGAGGGTATATGGTGAATTAAGTTTTGGATTAAGGGTATATGGTGAATTAAGTTTTTGATTAAGGGTATATGGTGAATTGAGTTTTGGATTAAGGGTATATGGTGAATTAAGTTTTGGATTAATATATGGTAAAAAATTGTCGTCCAATTAACCCTCGAGTTAGTTTGTTGGAAAGGTATTTATAATCTGAGGGGGTATATGATGGGTTTTGGAAATTTGGATGGTATATGGTAAAATAAGTGAAAACTTAGGGGTTGTGATCGTTTTAAAAATTTCAAACTGAAATAAGACCCAATCGTAGTTATATGGTTTTCGGTAGACCTTATCTAATTTGTCCACTGAAATAATTTTTAGAACATTTTAATTTGTTTATGTGGTATGGCATTATAAAGTTGTGCGTTTGTAAGTGTAAAAAGAAAGCAAGTATAAAAAGCGGAGGAAGTACTTAATTTACGCGTACAAAGTAATGATTATCTTGTTAATAATTAATACTCTGTTTTTCTCTTATCAAAATACAACTATATTATTTTTGAAGTCTAACTTCTAATTTGTTATGTGCAACTCCTATTTATGCTCATTCTCTCCTTCTTTGCCTCTTCTCTTCCTTTCTAATTGTTGCTTTTGGTGTATATACATAAAAGATGCTTGAGTGACTATCAGTGGAGGGTATTAAATACTACAGCTTTTTGTGTTTTTCTTTTATTCTTTGTTTTGTCTTTCATGTTTGGGATTTATGAAAATGTGGATTATATGTTAGTTCCTTTCCTTTTCTTTCTCTGGACACAAATTCCAACTGTGCATGGTCTATGTATTCTTGACTGACATTTGCCAACCAATCTGGCATGATCTGTTTTTCAGGATATGCTCTCCAAATTATATTGGAAGATGGCGAAAAGCTGACTGGCATGATTCAACTTAGGGAACTGCAAAATATGATCAGCCAGAGCCGTTCAATTGGAGTCAGCTCTCAGCATTCAAGTTCTAACGGGGAAGTTTCAGGTTCTTTATGGGATTTGATTCAGATAGTTGGTGAGAGAGCTAGGAGAAACACTGTTCTTTTGATGGATAGGGATAATGCTGAAGTGTTCTACAGTAAGATATCTCATCTCGAAGAGGTGTTTTATTGCTTGGACAGGCACTTGGATTACATTATAAATGCAGGCCAGCCATTTAAGGTTCAGGTCCAGCGAGTTTGTGAGCTATCAAAAGCATGTGTGACTTTACTCCGCAGTGCTATGCTCTATAGAAATGAACATCATATGTGGTATCCACCTCCTGATGGCCTTGCGCCTTGGTATAGCCAGCCTGTTGTGCGTGATGGACTCTGGAGCGTAGCTTCTTTTATGATTAAAATTTTAGATGATACATCTGGAATGGATTTGTCTTCTAAGTCAGATGTATGTTCTCATCTAGAGGTTCTAGCTGATGTAGTACTAGAAGCTTACGTTGGTGCCATCACTGCAAAAGTTGAATGTGGGGTAGAGCATAAAGGCCTCTCTGATGAGTATTGGAGAAAAAGAGATGCCCTTCTTGACTCCCTCTATCAGCAGATTAAGGTCTTCGTAAATGCTCGATTCCAGGTTTGTTCTTCTACCTTTTACATGCTGTTTTTATTTTCTAGTTTTTAGTTTTTGAAAAACCGAAACTAGAATTTTGAGTTTTGATCTTTTTCATAACAGTACAAACAAACCATCTATTTTGACTTTTGCATTTTGTAATTACAGAGGATATACTACACTTATGTATTCAAAGAATTTATGTTGACATGTAAGAAATTTGCTCCAACTCCGCCACCCGAACTATTTACACATGACTTGTTTGACTTTTTCACATATGTAATCCCATTTGTTTTCTTTTTCATCTCTACTAAACTAAGCTTCATCCTAAAACAATTGATTTGGTCAGAGCTTCATCACTTCAATTGTTTTATTTAACTTGGTAATTTCAAATTCAGGGAATTCATAGGAATATTTTTGATGTCGTATATTGGCATATATGGCAGTTGGTGTTGAAAACAACCCAAAATGAAAAACCCAAAATCACTTTTAGTTGTTTCTTGTGTTTTGTTTCTAATCTCTCTAATCTGGATAATATTTATTTTTAAAGCTGAATTCCCAAACAACTTTGTTTTCAGTTTTTGGCTAAAAAAAACAAAAAAAACAAGAACCATTAACAGCACCGAACGATTCCTAAAATGTTTGTTTTGAAGGATTCAACAATTATTTTTAGATTTTCAGTGACCATTTATTTTATATGTATGCTAGATCAAGAATAGTATCTCCGTTGAGTTTATTTATTATTGTTTTCTTTTAATAACATAATCTTATTATCCAAGGACCCTTCCAAACAAATGTACCGAGTGCTTATTTTTCTTAATATCCCGATATTACATGTCAAAGAATGGAATAAGCATCCATATTCTTCTATGGAAGTGTCCTGATGGATGGTTATGTGGAACCTTGAAAGGCCTTTTCAAGGTCAGTCAATGGAGAATGACTTATTGCCTAGGGGGAGATGGTGGTGGGGAAAAAGTACAATACTCCTTAGCCTGCTCGATTAGTGGCCAGTTCATCAGACTCTGCAGTAGTATATGACTGGAGAAGGTAGATTTTTTTTTTTCTTTTTAGGAAAATATAATAACATGGGTATAATTATTGCCTTCTATAATAAGTCTCACTTTATGATTAACTTAGAGCAAGTATAATTTACGTAGTTTTTAATGAGCTATGTTACATATTACCAGTATTATAATTTGACTATCTTCTTTTTAGTTTGATATCCACATCTTTTTTTATTTTAAATTCTTTTCATTTTCCCCTTCAATTTGTTTGATTCGAAGTGTGAAGTCAATTGCAGACTAGTAAATACATCGACCTAGTTAAGAATATATATCATGATGTTACAACAAATATTAGAACTTGTGGTGGAGTAACAAAAGACAACCTTACTACAATTAGGTTACACCTTTAGCCCTTTACTTTTTGCAACAATCCTTACAAGATAAGGTACCATGGTGTTTCCTTTTTGCGAATGATATTGTTTGGGTGGACAAGACTAGCACATAAGTGTTAGAACAATGAAGACAAATGTTAAAGGTTTTAGAGATAATAGGAGTAATATGGAGTGTTATTTTAGCATTAATGTGACTTTAAACGGCAAGAAAGTACTTGTAAGCAAATGTTTCGATATGAGCTCTTCAAAAGAATGGAGACATGAACCAAAATGTCACCCATATAATAAAACGTGAGTGGCTCAAATGGGAAATTAAATAGGAATGACAACTAGACAAACTTTCACCAATATAATAAAATCTCAATGACTCACAATGGAAAATTCTATAGGACAGACAATTAGACTGGCTTTCAAGGAGCATGTTAAAAAAATGAGTGTAGCAAAGATAAGTATGTTAAGGTGGATATCTAAAAGAAAGTTGGAGTAGCATATATTAAGAATAAGATAAGGGAGAATCGATTATGAATTTACGCATGTGAGACGCCGAGCATCGAAGGTGGGGGATTGGGGTAATAGATACCTTAAAGAAGATGACTTGGATAGAGGATTTAAAAATATATATGGAGGAAATTGGTTTAAAGAAGATGTGCTTCTAAACAGGAGAGAAATGAATGAGAAAGGTTTTTACGATGATTGCACGCACCAACCTCATTTTTTTAGGGGATTAATGCCTGGCCTTGTTGTAGAGCGGGCTCTACTTAATTCGTGAGTTAATCAAATTGTTATTAATTTTTTGCCTATAAATCACCAACATTAACTCTCCTCTCTCCCGCACTTCAACTCTAATAACTAAAAGGTAATTTTCATCCTCCAAAGCCTCCACTAACTTTACCAACTCCCTGCAATCAATTTTGCAATTCCCATCTCATGTTTTACAATTTCATCTCTAAGTTCTTCACCATAAGTCGATAAGAGCACACATTCAGCTCCCTAATAACATCATTGTTTCATTAAAAAATCCACATGCTTGATCATAACTTATTTCAATTTTAAGACTTCCTTTTCAATCAACCCCAACCCTCCCCTCTTTAATTGATAAACATTCCATTGATTACAATTACTTAACTAATTATGCTAATAGAATCTCTTACCACACAAAATAGTACTTTCATGCCACTTTGAGCACCCAAAAACTCTCTTCCCAAAATCTTTCATTCCTAGCAATCGACAAATTGGCAATAATTTTATGATTATGTTCGATTCCTTTTGCAATTGGCTTGATGACGATATAATACTCCTTAAAATAAAAAAATAAGCAGATACAGAACTAATTGGCATCACAATTTGTCATTGCCAACCAAAGTACTTCTCTTAATAATATGTTCTCTAAACCAATAAACACAAGTATAAATCTTTCTTCTTACACGATAATGCTCCATCATTCGCAGATGGATAACTCTTGTAGTAGATCAACTTGGCATAAACCCAAATAGATTTTTCAAAATGCTAGCGCACTTCCTCAACCTTTGCTTGATCCCTCTCTTAATTTCTTGGTGTCTCATATATTTTATTTCTCGATAGTTTGAATACTTTTGACCATCTCTGATGTTCTTATAAACAGGTACAAAGGTGTGTCTCCTCCAATCTTATGGCATCTAACATGTCCTTGAAATCTTGATGAAGAGATCTGTTACCTACTTAATACCAATCTTACCTAGGTATCTCTGAATCTCGATTGGAATACCATATGTCCAATAACCTTCCTTAATTTCATCCTCTTTAATGCCCTTGTACTTCCTGTCTTTGTATTCTCCTTATATTCTCGTAGTTAATTTCATTATCCTCAATAGTAGTGTTACCTATACACACTACTTAACATCCATTGAATAACTTGTCAAAATACACCCTTCATCTACCTTAGATCTTGTCATCTTGGATAAGAATCCTATATTTTTATTTTTCACACACTTGACCATACAAAGATCCTTGGCTTACAAGTAGTGACTAATATTTGCTAAGTTAGTTGTCTATCTTGTGTGACAACACTAGCCCCTAGAATCACCTTATAATCCAAGCAACTACTTTTATCCATTTTTCTTGCCAACATGTAGTCTTGCATTTGATCCACTAAAAAAGGTCATCAAATAGGTATCTTGCTTCTTGAACAAAGTGTCATCCGTAAGCTAGTCATGGGACTGCTCTCTCAGATGATTTATCCCCCTTCATTTTTTACTCCATAGCTAAACTTTCATGAACATTTTTATACCCATTACACCTCATCTCCGCATGACCAGTTAAGTCTTTCAACAAAAAGCTTGTATTTGGGGTATGTATACCTTATACCACCTCATCTAGATCCTCCCAAAATTGATGTTTAAAGCTTGTATTTGGGGTGTGTATACACTCACGATGTCCATATATTTCTTCTACAGATGAATTTCACTATTATAATCCTATCACCCTTTTTATATACCTTAACAACATAGTTTACTAGTTGAGCATCCATGATAAACCCTACTCCTTTTCTATTTTATACTTTCCTTGTGTACCCTAGGTCTAATAACCTTATCTCTTTCTCTAGCACACTTTAATACTACTCCTCTTCATTACCTTCACTAGCCAACTAATTTTCTTGTAAGCAACTCTACGTTCCAGATGGGTAAGGAGTTTAGTCTCCCCACTCTTCCTCTGTTTTCTTGTAAGCAACTCTCCGCAGATGGTTAAGGGTCTTTTCTCATTTCTAATTACACTTGGGCAATGTGGCATGCCGTTTCGAGATAACAACCTAGCGAACCTTACTTAACACTACACTTGGGTCTAAGAAGAACGTTCCTACAGATATAATTTTGGTTCATACTCATGGATGTGACAAAGTTTAATCAGCCTATTATAACACTTCTCTTTCATTCGTGCTTGGGACCAACAGCTAGTAAAAAAAACCCACTAGTGGACTTAGTTGGCCTGCTCTAAGTTAATCAAAAGGTGGGACTGGTAATAGTTGAGACCTATGTTATTAATTTGTCCTTTATTCTATATCCTCAATTTTGTTGGGGGTAAGAGGGTTCATAATGCATCCTTGGTAACCTAGTGAGGGGAATTTTGTTGTGTTTATGATTGTTTCCACTTAAGAGTTTTTAGACTTGTTTCAACTGATGCAGTTATCTTAGCAGATATTAGTCACTACTTTGATTTTGATTACTTGCTCCATCCCCTTTGGTTCATGTTTTTTTAATCTCTCGGGTTTTCTTAGGTAACTTTTTTACATTGTAGTTGGATGGCCTGAAAATAGAAATTAGGGTAAGGCGTTGAGCTTCTATTCCTTCTTTTGCTATTCCACAAGTTTAAGTCGAGGTTTACATCTCAGTTGTGCTGGTCAATTGTGCTGTATATTTTTCAAATTTTTTTAATCAAACTTTTTAGTCTAGAAAAGCATGATTTGTTTGCTTTTCCCCCTTTTTCTCATGGAAATAGAGAAATGAGTGTCAAGACTACAGATTTGATTTTTGAATATCTGAACTTCAGCAGGGTTCAGTTGAACAGAATGAACAGAAAGAAGTGATTCTTAGAGAATTATCTTCAAATTTGTTGTCTGTTGCAAGACGGCATGAAGCGTACCGCACCCTCTGGAACATTTGCTGTGACCTTAATGATTCTACTCTCCTTAAAGAACTTATGGTATGGTCCTGTTTTCGAGTTCATTAGGAAACTTACGTTTAATTGCTGATTGAATCTCTGCATCTTTTGCAGTGACTTTGTTTTGCTTCCTATTGTTCTATTAATGATTTTTAATGATCTAGAAGGAATCTTTATGCATCAATTATCATGTTTATGCTTAGTATGAAGTGGAATGCTTTAAAGTGAGCATTTTGCTCTTTTTGGATTTTTTTTTATCATTCCAAGCGTTACATGGAAATTGGAATCTAGAGAAGCATTTTGGCTCAAGAATTCTTGAATTATACCCTTTTTACTCTATTTTTTATTTACAATTTATAATTCAAAGTGTTACATGAAATCAAAAGAAGTATTTCGGCTCAAAGATCCTTGACCAATACTTTATTTATTGACTTCCACAATATCATTGTCTTTCTTACACAATTTGCTAGCCTCATATGCATATGCTTTCATTTTATACTTCATTCCTTCTCTTTTTTTTCACCTTTCGATCATAATTCATACAAAACTTGTTTTTGATCTGATTGAAAAATTCCTTGATTCTTCCGCTTCAATGAAATTGGAATAGCTCTTATACTATTCCATTTAATTTGTATGAATTTGAATGGGATTCTACTATTCTTATTGATTCTTGAAAAAGGAGCAATTTGTTGGATATTTGGAACAATCGGATTAAATAGGAATATATAAGTAGTAAAATATTTATATATTTATTTTAATCTTTTTTGTTGATATATTTTTATATTATTTCGTACTCTACAAATTCTTTGTTTACATAATCGTTTTCTCACAAGGGGGAACTTTTTAAGTCTATCTTGTAAGTCACTCCTAGCATTTCAGACTTCAAACATTAACTATATTCTAGAGGATGTATGTGTTAAGGACTGTTACCTGAACCCCTCAAACTTTCTAAGACAACTAGGCATCTGATTAGAGTCTTGATATGTGTTTTGTTTTAACAATATAGTTTTCTCTAGGCTGTGTTTCTTTTTACATATAATGTAGCATTAGAATGAGCATCACAGTTTCACCTGCAAATTTGATCAATATATCTGGTGTGCTTCCTGATAAAGATGCTGATTTGTTTGTCTGCTATGCTATTACACTGCTTAATGTTTGATATTACAACTGTTGTCATTTTTCTATCTGGTGACAGCATTGCGGTTACTGAAACTCAAGTATGAGTTGTTTAGTCTCAAACAAAAACTTGTGTTTATATGAAGCAGTTTATCTCTTTCTTCTTGTGTTTGTGTCAAATCGAAGTGACCTTGATCTTGTTTTTCGTTGTGCAGAATGAAAGCATGGGACCCAGAGGAGGATTCAGTTACTTTGTTTTTGAGCAATTGTATGAGAATGGACAATTTCCAAAACTTCTGAGGCTAGGGGAAGAGTTTCCTCAGGAGCTTGCAACTTTCCTGAAAGATCACCTGGATCTTTTGTGGCTTCATGAAGTTTTTCTTCATCAATATTCTGGGGCCTCAAAAACTCTTCATGGTTTGGCACTTTCTGGAGATGAAAGATTGTTTTCATCAGCTGAAAAAGAGACAGAATTTGATTCTAGAAAAACTGACTTAACATTGAGCGAAAGGAAGCGTCTCTTGCACCTCTCAAAGATAGCTGCTATAGCAGGTTTGCCCTGGTGCCTTGCCTGTACAGCATTATGTTCTTTTTAAATGTACTGCTCCATCTAGTTGCTTATATGTTTGAAAACTCTTTAAACTGATGCTATGTTTGTGCTTGCTGTCAATCTGTGCTTTCTGGAAAGAGTTAGAATGGTGAATTTGAATATGTGCAATTATCCCTGCACAACTATCTATCATTATGTGTGTATAGAGTATATACTGGGAAATATACTGGGAGGAGTGCAGGGAGAGGAATGGATGTAAAACTGCTACTATAAAGGGGTGGCTGGTTGAATGAATGGGGCATGTGATCTTTATTGTTTGATCCTTCATTACAAGATCTATATGATCTCCGAAGTTCAGTACAGTTTCTGTAAGCCCCCACCTTTGTCAATAGATAGGATACAAATCTGGACCTAAACCTTTAATTTATTGTTGGGTAAAAAGCGAAAGGAAGAAAGCTTGGTGGGGGTGAAGATTATGAAAGGAATGGTAAAGGAAGAAAGCTTAGGAGGAAAGATGTAGAAAGGACTGAAATTTCTTAGATTTGATTCGTGTTGGAAACATAATTATGGTGAACATGTCTGTACTAGTGCTGCTTGCTGGCAACAAATCTGCTGTCACAAGCCTTGATGAATATTGCTAGTGCCACTGTACTATTTTCACGTCCTGAGTGGCATATACCACCATTCTTTTCTATGTCCTTTCATTAGAGCATCTGAGAACATTTTGCAAAGTTTTGTTGACTTCATGGGGTTGCTAGTTTAAAGGTGTGATGTATGGGTATAACTACCTGATGGTATTATGTGTTACGGAAATATCTATTGTACATTTAACCGAGAAAGACCCAACTCAAACTGTTAGGGAACACCTTAGCCAAAATCTTAGAAAATCTTCCTAAAATCTTTTCCATCTTGCTTTCTCGTAAGGTCCTTCTCTCAATTTTAAGCTACATATCAAAACTTTTCCTTCTCCTTCTGTGATAAATGTAGTTCTTAAAGGAGGAATCAAGGGTGTAGGTCATTAAAGGTATTGTTTCTAGGAGACACATAGACGAATTGTACTGTTTTGTTGATGGTTCTTGCTTCATTTCATCAGAAATGTTGTGGTGTGTCTTTGAAAAAAAAAATGTTGTGGTGGGTCTCGAGAATAAGACTATGGTTGCTTTTGTGGCTATGTGGAGCTTTAAAACAAGGGGGGTGTATGGTTTGAAAAAAGGGAGTAATCATTAGAACATGAAGTTAAATTGGTGCGAGAAGGTGGTATTAGTTTTAAGCTATTTCATGAATCACGGAATGGTGAAAGGACCGAAGGACCGGAAAAGAACTTGTATCAAAAACCTAGAAGGTCCCTCTTGGGAGGTTTTACTTATAATACGGCTATGGGTAGAGAAACATGCAATTTTAGTAGACATCAATAGAAGATATGGTATTTTGGACTAGGATTGTGGGTTTGGTAGAAACTTGGTTCTTCTACATGTGAGCACAGGTTTAGGGAGGCCTAGTTGAAGAGTAGGGAGGATAGGCAATTTTAGGTTTGGACAGGGATAAGGCGTCAGGCATTGATGGGTTTGGTTGGGACTTGGTACTATTTGTGGAGTTTCATGTTTTTGAGGTTTGGCTATTAAGTGAGTTGCAATTATGCATTATACCAGTCCACTATTCTTTTGTTGGTGAATAAAGATCCTAAATGTAGTGCTTGAGGTAAAAGAGACCATAGATAGGCCCATTGGAGTGTGGTTTAAAATCTATATCTTGAGAATCGTGATGTCTTATGAGAGGCTAAGTTGGGCCTTTCTTGACGCGGTGCATGAGAGGGTGAGGTGTAGGGATGGCAATGGGTCGGTTTTGGCTCGGGTCTTATTAGACACGGACCCATACCCATTATTTTCAAATTAGACCCATATCTGTCCCAGTCCCATTGGGTCCTAAAATTTCAGACCCTTACTGATGGATCTCGGGTCCAAAATGGATCCTTAACATATTTTATTTTTATGTGCTTATTATTCACATGTTTTATAATGGGATGTATTTTTGCATTTTAGACCTTAGAATTGTTTATCGATTAAGTGTTATAAAGGAAGATAAATTGCATTTTTATGTCAAATGAGATAAATTAATAAATCCTTTCTTAAGCACACAATTTGTATCGTTGAAGTACTTGCAAAACAAACTTTAGTTTAGTGAGTGGAAAACAAGTAAGCACTAGAGTCAAAATCCAGCATTGAATCAAAAGTCCTAAACTCAATAGTACTCTATAACAATGTCTTTAAGATTAAGTTTATCGCTACTCGCAAGTTTTAAAATCGTACAGAAGCTAGTAGTCTCAAACCCAGTTGAATATGTTTGCGGGGGTATGACGATGAGAAGCTAGTAATCACAAAGTATACATCAAAATTATATGAATATGTTACCTGGCAAGTCGATGAAAAAGAGTTGTAGGCGATGGAGCAATGTGTATGAATCTTTAGTTTTAGTTCTGAATGGAGATAAAATTTTTATTTTAATCTTTTTATATGTGCGGGTCCATGGGTTGGATGTGGATCGAATCTGGGTCTAAATTTTTTAGACCTAGACCTATATCCGACCCAAGGACATTTAAACTCATATCCGACCCGGATCCAATGGGTCTAAAAAAATTAGACCCATACCCTAAAGAATGGGTCGGGTCTAACCGGGTCTAGATTGGGTCTTGGACCCATTGTCACCCCTAGTGAGGTGTCCTTGTCATATTGTTAGCATTGGATGTGATGGATAAAAGGTTGCAAGTCTAATTTTTCTATTTATTGTGATGATGTTGAATAGACCCTTGTAAAGAATTGTTTTACTCCTTCAGAGGGGCTGTGGCAGGGTTTATATATTCGTGTGTCATCTTTTCTCTTCATCTAGTTCAATGTAGTGGTTGTCGTGTTTGTTAAATTGCTAGAGAGGGGTGTGCAAGTGGGTTGATGATTTTGAGAGGGGAGAGGATGCCCAATATCCTGTTTAGAAACCAGAAGATGATATTTTATTCTTAGCTACTGATTTGATGATATGAAGCAAGTCTTCAGTTTTTACAAATTTGAAGGATTTAGACTAAAATTCAGGAATGAGGGTAATTCTTTAAGTGCTATCCTGAATGGATTTGATCAATAGGTTCTTACATAATTTGTACATTTATAGGCAGTTAAATCCACTGCTATCAATTTCAGTTCCTTGGGGTATCACGTGGAGGCCCTTGGTTGCATAAAATATGATGGGTTGAATGAATTGAAAGTGGTATTTTTTTTCCATAGCTGGTAGGATTGGCCTGCTACTATCACTATTATATAGCATTCCTCTTATGGCCTTGCTCTTTCTAAGATTCTTTTGATTCACGAGTGATTTCATGGGGTCTGCTGGTCTGGTTTGGTGGTGAAAGGAATCTTTGTCTTGTAAGGTTACTTTGTGTATTGTGAAGGGAGGGTTGGGGATCAGGGTCATGGTGTCAGAGAATGTCTCTCCTGAGACCTAATAACATTGGGTATCAACAGAAGATATGGGTTGTATAGAAATGAGTTTGATGCTTGTATCTCTTTGGATGTGCTATTGTTGGTCAAGTTTGAGATAGGAAACAGGCAGAGAATAGTTTGATAGCATAATAACTTTGGAGAAAGATGTTTGTGAGGGCCTTGGTTTGCCTATTTTACTGTTTAGGAGATGTTATAGATACACTCAGGGGTTATGTAGGCACCAAATAGAAGTCTTGGTGCCATTTTTAATGGCTGTCCCGTGGTGCATTGTGTGATAAAAGAAACACGAGTATTCTTCTAAGACCCACTTTATCATTCAACTTGCTCTGTGATGAGGTCTGTTCAGACTTTGTACTACGTGTTTATTTATTTATTTATTTTTCTCTAATAATCTATAGAACAATAATATTTACAATTTGGCAGGCAAAGATGCAGTCTTTGAGGCAGAAATAGAGCGTATTGATGCAGACTTGAGGATTTTGAAATCACAGGTATCATCTGATAAAACTTGTTTACTTTACAGTTCTTAAGATGGTTTTGAGCAAGTTTTGTGAAGCTTGATTAGAGGTTTTCATGTGAAAGCTATTTCCACTGATCAAAATATAGGTATGTTAACTTATCGTTTCACTGTGTAAATCGATTTTCAAAACTATCGTAGTCCTTTGTTTCCATATTAAATGTTGTCTAACGTTAAACTAGTTTGAAAAAAAATGATAGTTATCGCATCAAGTGACAGTTTTTTGGTGTTTTGACACAGTAGTGCATTGAGATGTCAGGCAAAACCAAAAAAGTTTAAGGGTCAAATATTATGGAATAGAGGGAAGACTGTTGAATGATGTAATCTTGCCTTTTACTTTTCTTATAGCCATCAATTACGATATACTTTCTCTGTTCTCATTTAATGGCAACATGGGGGTCGCATTTAACAGGCTTCTCTCTTTCTTGATTTGACTATTTTTAGATCTATTTCCTACAGAGTACAATTTTGAATGCCTTATATTTTGAGTTTAAGGGAGGTTAAGATGCCTTGTATTTATTGTGATTGGTAACAGATATATTTTGATCTAGGAAAGACCAAATAAAATGTGGAAAATAAACTTTTGAACTAACTCTAAAGGCCACACCACCAAGCTGTAAAGGAAAACCATCAGTAAACTTCAGCAAAACTAATACGAAAGTGTAAAGGAATTAAACACCAACTTTCAAGAGAGAAAACCCACGTTTTCAATAAACCAAACTCTGGAATTTTATTCAAGAAATCTGATTAAAAACATTACAATATGGTCCTTATTTATAAGGCCTTAAAACTTAAACTAACTCCTACTGAAATGAAGAATCCTAAGTTGCTTAAAACATGCAAAATCTATTCCTAGTAGAATAGTAAAATCATGCAAGTAAACTCTATTACAACTAGGAAAGCAAATACTAATGCAGTTATGATTTGTAAAAGAAAGCATTCCTACCTAACTAGGAAACGTGAAACGTTCCCAAACATCTTCCAAATCAGGTTTGACAAAGTTCGCAAATACTAATTCGAGTAGGATCGGTAAAGATATGAAAATTCCTCCATGGAATAGGATTCAACTAGTTTGACTTGTTTCCATGCTAATCAACTTTAGTCCTTGCCCTGATTAGTTATCATGTGAACTGTCACCTTTTGTAGTAGAGCCAACCCATGAGCCATGCAAAGCTTCCAAAGAATTCAAGTCCAATTCCATGTTCCTTCTAAACAAAGTACTTCATCAATTACTTCCAGATCTGAATCAATAAGTAACACAGTTAGTGCTTTGGGAGGGAGGTGGGGTATCAAATCATACTTTTAACCAGAATTTAAGTTATGTAGTTTTTGGATTAAGCCTTTGTTGTTTGTTCTCCTCAGAAGCGAGTGAACGTAACTTATTTCTGCTGAAATAGTGTTTAGTTTTTCAAAAATTAGCCTCAACTTATTTTTTACTTAAGTATTTTTTTCAACTTACTTTCACTGAATTTACCTTGTGCTGAACAAAACTTATTTTACCTGACTAAGCTTATTTTTGTTGGAAAAACTTTATTTGCAGAAACTTATTTAAACAAGTTGAGGAGAATAGAGTCTAAGGTTAAATTCATAGTATAAGAGTTATCTCCATACTTTGATGTTACATTATTATCATCCATATATTGATACCTGCTATTTGCTACAGAAGACACTGACAACCCAATTCCCTATCCACCTCGTGCATTGTTATTTGACTGCTTGATATAATTCGTCCATTTCTATCCTCCCCAAAACCAAGCAACAGAAGTTATTTTTGAAAGTAGTTGGAT
Source organism: Dysphania ambrosioides (assembly GCA_026401315.1). Classification (NCBI taxonomy): domain Eukaryota; kingdom Viridiplantae; phylum Streptophyta; class Magnoliopsida; order Caryophyllales; family Amaranthaceae; genus Dysphania; species Dysphania ambrosioides. The sequence goes on from CM048672.1 coordinate 2,065,135, forward strand.
CTGGCGCATATTGTTTGTTCTTTTTTTTTTCGTGCTTGTGCCTCGTGAATTTTGCTGCCTAAGCTGCAAGTAGATAACTTTGGGAATTCTACCTATTACAGGAGGACATCTTGAAATTACTTCCTGATGACAACATAGAGAGGCAGAAAATTGGACATCAACTCCTTCCTCCATGGGATCTTATCAAATTATGCCTCAAAGGTCAGACACCAGAGCTGTTGTTAAGGGCTTTTGATGTGTTTGCTTGGACTAGCTCTTCCTTCCGCAAATCCAATAAATCACTTCTAGAAGAGTGCTGGAGAAGTGCAGTTGATCAGGATGACTGGGAAAAGCTCTACCAATTTTCTATTGCGGAAGGATGGAGTGATGAGGACACAATACGAGTTCTTCAGAAGACTTTGCTTTTCCTGGCAGCTCGGAGGTGTTACGGACCCGAATCAGAAATGTATGACAGAGGTTTTGATGAAGTATTACCATTGCGGCAGGAGAGTAGTGAGCTGCCAAATATGAAAGATTCTAGTTCTTCTGTTGAAGGGATCTTGATGCAGCATAAAGACTTCTCTGATGCTGGCAAGCTAATGTTGTTTGCCCTGATGTTGGGAAGTGCACAAGAAACTTTTGTTGGAGCAGATGGGCCAATTTTCATGGAGTGATGTCAGTGGAATGATTGTGATGTTGTAAGAGAGCAGATTTGTATGCTGTAAGCCTGTAACTGAGTTTTAACATCCCTTCTAGGCAATTAAAACGGATTTTGAGTTCACATTAATCCTACTGTATATATGAGCATCCCTATTCCTTTAGTGTCTTAAAATGGCCTTGCGAACATACATTTCAGCTGAATTTAATGATTATAGGGAAAAAAAGGGTTGGAATTATTTTGAAGCATTTGATTTGTTCTCTAGATACAAGTAAAATCTGAGTTTCCCCAGCACGTAATTCAGCCAAGTTAGAAAATGTCTGCTGTACTGTGAGAAGGCCAACGTTCCTTGCAGCATGTTTTATATCTTTAGTTTTACTAAATTTTGAGTCAAAATATAATCTCAATTATTCTCCATCTTTGCTATAGATGTTATACTTCAGAGTTCAGCCAGTCACTGTCACTGGTGGCTTATCTACTATTTTTTTCCTGCAGTATGGCCTGAATTTGCCACGGCAGTAATGGCTAAGAGTTGAAAACGTATTTATTGTGGAACGGAGCTTCCGAAGATGAAGCCCAAGAATTGAGTGTTTTGTGTGAAGTTCATACTCTGAATGAATCACTCCATGAAAAGTAATTTGATAGAATTAACATTCAAAAAATCAAGATTAAAATGTAAAGTTGTCCATTAATGAAATTACACAAGGATAAGTTTCCAGTTGCTCTCAATGTTGAGCATTTTACAATTTTGTCATGCAACACGGTATAATGCAAGTTTGTTGGTTTATATACAAATGAATGTCTCTGGGATTATTCAGGGTGATCCCTTGCGCATTTACATACGAACGTAATTTTTTTGAAGCTATTCAAACATACTAAGTAGGAACTCTGTATGATCGATCAACCATTTTTAATATGAACAAGTTTCCTTTGTCTCCTCTTGATACTCTGCAAATTAGTTCACATATTTTATGAATGGAGCAGTTTCTTGGATAAATTTGAGGGCCGCTTAAAACGTGGATACATAAGAAGTCTAGCAGCTTGCTTTATCAAAACGATGAAACTAACAAGAATTAACAATTGCGTAAATAGAAAGAAATTTATCTAGTTGGCTAGGTACCTGAACCAAGTACAAAAGAAATGGTTTAGATTCTCAAGATGTTTTTGAGGGCTAGATTTGGGCTAATCCAATCTTTGATTCGGGTAATCAGGGTGTAGTTTCCTCTTAGTTGCAAACCTATCATATTAGCCCATACTGAAAAAAATGCAGAAATTCCTTTCCTTAAGCCATGAGATTGACTTGCCTTAACTTGAAGAAAGATAAAGTTTATCTTTCGTTTTCTATCAATTATGAAAAAAATAGCTTCCTTCAGAAAACCAGGTAACAAGCTTCCTTCAGATGTGAAAAAGGTAACCAACTAGCTTCATTTATATGTTTCAATTCTTGATCACCAGCTATAGCTGATGCAATCCTTCTCTTCCCTTTTGCTGCCCTTACTCTTTCATTTTTAGGACATAATGTAATATTTCATCTCATGACCATATATGCTGAGAAATTGTACTTCACCACATAAGTCCTTAGGAATAAGCTTGTTGTCTTCATGAAAAGCCTTTCAGTTTCGGAATCCATTAGGACCGTTACTGTCAGATTTACAGGCATAAAACTCTGTAGAATTATTAACAATGAATGTGGAAAAATACGGGTGCAAAGTTACTGCGCTATGTAGCAAAGGATGTTAAGATTCAGCAGCAGCAATTTATGTTTCAGAAAGGATTTGCACCAGAATAAGATATACTGAATCTCTAAGATCTATTTTTTTTTTTCTAGAATCCTTTTTTGGTCAATAACAAAGCCCGCACCATATATTTGTCGCAGTAGCAAGGAGAAAAGGTTATGATGAATAATTTTAAAACTAGTAAGCAATACAGGTGAAGAAAAAATAAATCTTGATATCGTAATTCCATTGAAAAAAACTTACCGCAAATCCTCATCCAAGTATGTAATTTCTAGAGAGCCATACTGAGTTCTTTCTGGTGCCTTAACAGCTATCTACATAAAGTCATCAATTATTAGTCATACAAACTTCTTCCGAATAAACAAGATAGTAAAATACATATGATGAATAGCATACATTAAACTCATCATACAGGTTCTCCTGTCTAAAAACCAATTATGTAGTATAATTCATGAATCGTGACAATGGACTTCTCCATCACGCTCAAACAGTTAAGTTTTTTGCTCTCCTGCTCCTTGTAATATCTACACCAACAATCTTTGGTTGGCTCACCTATTATGGAACAGAAGGCTCGACAGTGACATGATGAAGATCATCCCAACAAAATATAAAATCTCTCAAGGTTGAGAAAATCTTGATTCATTCCAACAAGTACAAAACAGTTGAATAATGATTCATCAGCAAATATGGAACGCACAGTAATTTCTGGTCAACAGTCCATATTTGACTATTTCCCTAACTAATACTTCGAAGGTAATGTGTCAGCCTTTGGAGAAAAGACATTTTCACAAGACCTTATGACCGAAGAATGGTGGCTTGAATATCTGAAATTAGAGAAGAGCTTCTTCTTGTGGGCAGCAGACATACAAGGCTGTGTGGATCCCTTCACTCTTGTATGATGCCAGTTACAATTGTCTTCTAGATAAACTTGTTATTCCTTGATTCAAGAACATTGGAAAGCCTACAAAACCTCGATACCTAGTCTCCTACCATCTTTTCTTTTATGAATTTGAAATAATTGGGGCTAAATTTGATGCTAAAAAGAACCAGCAGAGGCTCTTCAAGTCTTAAGCTTGCTGCTTTGTGTTACTCTATAGCAAATGTTTTATTCTACTTTTCTCTGTTTCTCTTTACTGAAATTTCTACCAATCAACAAGCCATTTATCATGCAGTTGTTAGAAGGTGCGGGTGCTTGCACGTAGCTTTATGTACATACGTTTTAATGAACATACATGTAAACCAAAGGAACAATGTGTTCATGCAAAAGAACGAGTACACACAAACAAAAGAATAATAAGAACATTTTAAAAAGAATAACAAAAAATATTAGCCGATACAATCTCACCACTTATTTGGTTAGACAAAATAAAAATCTGAGATTTATAAACCAAACTTTGACACGCAAATTTTGAGATTTGCCGACTAAAATCTGATATTAATTGGCCAATGTCTAAGATATAATGTCCATAATCTGAAATAAAAATACGTTTTAAAAAATATATTGTGTTCAAAATCAGAGATTATTTTTGTACTTGTTCATAATCTCATTTTAAACATCAATAATCTAAAAGCTTCAAAATCCGAAATTAAAACTTGAAAATCCAAGATTAAATGTTAATTAAAAGAAAAAAGGTTTAAAATCTGAAATTGAATGTCTAAAATCTGATAAATTTTAAAATCTGAAATTTAAGCTCCATGACATGAGATCAAAATTTTAATAGCTGATATTAAAACTTGAAAATCAACTGCCCAATTTAAACACTCAATCCCAGCTCAAACCAACCACATGCCACCGGAAAACTAATTATTGTTCCACTTAGTATTTTGGTGATAACAATGCAAACACATTTCATATTTGTTGTGTCAAAAGAGTTGTGAAGGCCAAAGGACGAGTTCTAGAGTAGTAGTAGTGTCGTCTCTATGGTGATCATGTTTAGCCAAGAAGATGTTAAGTGTACCAAGGTATATGAAGTGGAAGTCATGCAACAATTAAATCAGTCATCTAAGGAGCTTAGAGTTCAAAGTTCTAGAGAAGGAATTCAAGCTTAAGCTTATGAGGGGAAGCTTCACCAATAGAGTTCAGGAAGTCTAAGGAGTATTCTTCACGTTTAGCTGGTTGATACAACAAGGTATAAAATCAGTAAAAATCCAACTATTTTTTAACTAAGAGTTGACTAAGTGATTTTCTTGGGAAATTATTTTCTATGAAAAAATCTCTTGGCTTTACCTTTTTTTCAACTAAAACCTGTACTTATTAGTTGGATAAATCCCCTTTTGAAGATTTGCTTTTCATAGAATCAAGTTTTCTTAAATCTCTTTAATTTCTTCAGGCAATGTTTGATGAATAGTAAATTGGAAGCGGAAAAGCTTTTGCTTTTTTCATGGAGTATGCAGGTGCAATACCATGCTGTTAGTACCAAATTTTAGACTTTCTCTCTAAATCCTCTTTAAAAGTTGTAGAGTTTCTATCTTCCAAAAGGTATAAAGACACTGTGTGCATAACATACAAAAAAAAAATCGAATGAAGTATAGAGTATAAATTATGCATTAGGACGATTACCAGTCCTAGTATTCTGAAGTAATCAAATTTCACAGCCACCTTCCTTGAATTTATAGGTAGGAGATCTGCTGTTACCTGAAAAACATCGAATGTAAGCACAAGGATATGTTAATAGAGCAAGAAAAACTGGTGATCATGTGGTTAATGACTTAGTCCATCTCTCATGCTGGGAAGAAGTAAATTATTAACGCAATCAACATAATCAAGTCATGATCAATGGACTAGCCAATTACCTGGTTGAAAAATGGCCAAGTCTCCATGTTTTGGGCTCGGAGAGTGTCTACATTTATGACCTGGTAGTTCACCCTTGATCTTAAGAATTTAGGTCTCTGTCAAATTATACAAACAAAGAAGAGGACAAGCACCTAACTCAAAAAGTAAAAATAAAGGTAATACAAAGTATCTAACAAGGTACACAATATAGTAAATGCGACAGAGATATTGTGTATCTAACAAACGTGACTCTTCTATATAACAAAAGTTACACTCTATAAGTTGATAAAGGGGTAACTTTTGTTATTTTAAAGGGTTATTTTTACGGGAGATACAATAACTTTATTGTGTACCAAACGTATATAATATTTTTTGTAAAAATAAAAGTAAATGGACATGACACGCGAATAAATCATGTGTAAATGCGAGAATTTTTACCTCAGTTTGTAAAATTGATTTCGAGGTAGTGTAAATAAGCTCCCATTTCCCGTTCAACAAATCTAACTTCAGTGGCTCTTTGGTTGGGTTTACTGCTTCAAGCTTGCGTGTAAGCTTTATGAACAGCGATGATATAATTAGAGCATACTACAAACAAACAAACAAAAAAAGTGCACCTATTCTTCAAAAAAAAACTTCAACCAAACTCTTCGGATGACTACTAACTCACTTTTACAAGTGCAAAATTTGTACCTAGTGTGCAACCATCATCAGCTGATAGCTTCAACAATCAACATATCATGTCATGATTCTAACAGTATTCAAGTATCATCATAAGTTGATAATTTCAACCCTCAAACTTTCATCAGCATAATTATATCATTAACTAGAAGAATGCAGAAAGAAACACGTAAAGAACACACAAGAAGCTCATTCCTGAAGTCAGATAATATGAAGGGCAGGAAATTCAAGCTATAACATAACAACCTGATCAATTCTCTGCTGGTCTTCACGGGTGGCATCAGCCCCCCTGTCAAGAGGCTCAATGGCCTCAAGAAGTTCCTCTTTTAATGCTTTGGAACCTTTTCTTTTGGTAAATAATGAAGGAAACAAGGACACCCTGGTCTTGCTGCTACTACCTCTTCTGCTGCTGCACATATCAGCTGGAAGAGGCTTGATTGAGATATGTATGAATTTGGGTTTGCTTGGAAGATGAAGGGCTGATGGTGTAGAGGGAAGAGATAGATGGAGTTTTGTGAGTGGATCATTTTCAGGTAGAAATTTGGAGATAGAAGCAGAATAAGAGGCCATGCTGATATTAGTTTCAGAAGATTGTCAGACAGAATTAGTGGTGGGGATGTGAAAGCTGTGGCCTCAAACAAGTAGCTCCTCCTCACTCTTCTTAATATTTAGGCAATCTTTTTGTTTCCTAAGGGTTTTCCAATTTGATCTAAGAGAATTCAATGTCTCTTTTATTTATCACTTCTAAAATCCTCCGTTAAGTTGGAGAAATTACTCGGATGTGATTGATATACGACAACAATTACAAAAAATATATTTTGTAATAATATGTTGTAAAAAACATAATGTGTTGTAAAAAACTTGTACCAATTTTACCGGGATTGACTATTTATGTGCAAGTCATATGACCATAAATTAGCCTTATTTAAAAAATAAAAAAATCCTTTTTTCCACGGTTTTCCTCTTTTATACCTTATAAAATAGGTTTTCCACTTATTATACCATCAAGAGAGAGACATTGATTTGTATGAGTTATAAATAGAGCTGTCAAAATCAAACCCGATCCGGTAAGTTATTCGGACCCGACCTGATTATGACTCGAAAACCGACCCAACCCGACCTAAAATCAAACCGAAACCAATTTGACTCGATATTCAAAGACCTTAACCTGATCCGTGCCCGAAACTTATTGAACCCGACACATAACCGATATGACCCGATTTATAACAACTCGTGACCCTAATTCACTCGATATGTTAACAGTCTGAATATATGTGAATGTGACCTAATCTTGCCCAACCTATTTTTTACCCGATTTCTAATAACCTTGAAACCAAACATTTTTCATTAATGACCCGATGCGAACCCGATAAAGCCCAAACCGAATTTCAACTGAAATTGAGGCGATCCATTACCACAACTGACTTGACCCGAAATTTACCCGAACTCGAAATAACCTGCTATAACCCGTTTAGGAACCAACCCGATTTTACTTGAACCGACCTTGACCCGAACTAAATACAACCTGACTCGAACCGAACCCGAACAAGCAAATAACCGATTTAACCCAACCCGATAATTACCTGACCCAAGCCGATCGAACCCGACAGGCTGAATTGACCCGATTTACCCCGAACCGATTAGAACCGACTCGCGATGGGTCAACCCAAAATCGACTCGTAGACCCGATTTGACACTTCTAGCTATAAAAAGTACAATGTTTTTTTTAAAAGGACTCATATATAGTCATATTTAACAACAAAGTATGTTTTATAAGGTAATTTTTACAACTTTTTTATAAAATAATTTATTACAAACAAATTTATTGGATCTCTTACAAGTTTTCCTTGACATATCATCTCTCATTTTTTAATTTAAAAAAAATATATGCTGCGGTTTTTCCAAATAATCGCAACATTTATGCTGCGTTTTTTCCAAAGAACCGTAGAATTTGTTATTTTTATTGTTGCATCTAAAAATCGCAGCATTTGTTGTTTTTCCATGTGCTTCACTTATATGTGTTTCGCATCAATGACCGCAACATATAAAACTAGAAAACCGCAGCTTATAAACATTTCTCTACTAGCGTAGGTTTCTACTTCCTATCAATTTATCATATGAAACTATTACTTTATACAGCCAGAAATCAGGAATTAATATGAATAATTCTCCAGAAGCTATAATATTTCTTATTTCTTTTAACACCAGCACATTTTGTCAAATCTAAAGCCAATTATAAAAATTTCTCAATCTCTTCAAGATAAATACCTCCTTGTCCTCCTGACAAGATATAACAAAGCTTACATAAACAGCCACGTCGTCCAATACAACTGGTATGGCCAAGTCAATGAAGTCATAAGTTGGAGTCATGTATAAGTACATTCTTACATATAACAAGAACAGTAAATTGTCAAATTATTTACTATAGTAAAAACAGATTAATTTGCGCTTGACCCTTCTCAGTAAGAATCAACTATCCAAATAAGCTAAAATAAAATAAATTTTCTTTGTCACCATATATATAGAATGTGGTATTATTCATTTAGATATATTTGTTACTTTTATAAAACAGTAACCAAGATGATGCTACACCACCTACTGATTAGTCATTGAATTCAGGTGAGAGTATAAAATATACAAATAACATTTTACATTTCAGCGTATACAACACTCAGATATTATATTATACCAGTCTCAAGTGTAATGTACTAGTGTACAGATATCTCAGAAACATTTATCAGACTGTTCTCTGATATAATTTGTACACAGAAATAAAAAATAAAAATAAAAAGAGCAGAAGAAGAATAAGAACTCCTGTATTGTGTTGAGTATCGACGTCTAGAATGTCTCGTAGAAGACCAGACATAAGACCAATTGACATTCATTTATTTGGTCGTTATTTTGGGATTCTGTATGATCGATCAACTATTTTTAAGATGAATAAGTTTCCTTTGTCTCCTCTTGATACCCTGCACAAAAGAGGTAACACCCTTTCTTCAGCAACAAACCAATGAATAAAATGAGAACAAGTGAATGATAGAACAGCCACATTCTCAAGCAATCTCAATCAGAAGGCAAGCTGCCTTAGGCAAGCTGCCTTTATCCATCCATGCACAAATCATTCAGTTACAAAAGAGCAAATACATCTAAAACTTAGAAGTAAAACCCAGTCATCAAGGTTTAGATACACTTCAGCGATTATCAGAGTCCTTCATACCCTTTGCAGTATACGCTAATCCAGTAGTGTTCAAAAGGAAGATGATAGTCTGTAGTCCTTTCCTTTCCTATGATCTAAACCCCTTCTAAACAAGAATACAACTTAAATCCTCTTGTGCTACTAATCAACCTATCACTAACAACAATTTCTAGAACAACATGTTTATAGCACATTTGCAATACATATATCCACATGTTTCAAAGGATCTCATAATAGTGAAAAAAGTAGAAATTTGACACATTTGAAGTAACACTCGACAATGATAATCAGACAATAATAATCAGAACTTCCAAATCAGACATCAACTATAGAAAAAGATAATTTAATATGTTTTGCTGAGTTGTTTGGTAATTCTGGATTCCATTTAGATTGTCAAAAAGAAAATATCATCCCTATAAATTAAATAATTTTGGAAGAAATTTTGAGGCTGATTCTTTATGATATCTTAGCCTTTAGATTGACAACAAATTAGGAAGCAAAATAAAAGAAAACACAGAAGTAAATGAGTACATTCGCCAATGTTGCAACATTTCAGTATTTTGAAACAATGACAGCAGATTATAGACACTGTGATAAGTACTACATTAGCCTGTTCAGGTCTTCAGGAAACAGAATCTTGTGCAGTGCAGTTAAGTGCATTTTCCCCCAGCAGCTTCAAATTTTGAGGATATTGGGAGAAATAATTTTCATGTTAAGATATTTCTTATCCAAGCCAATAATAATCTAAACTAGGAATCATTGGTTCTGAATCTAAAGTCTCACTTTGCTATTACCATACATTCAGATTTACTTATGTCAATGAGGAGACAAGTGTATATTCACTTTGCTGTTAGCTCTTAAGCTGAGAGTTGAGAATATTTCATATGCTTAGCACCTATAGGTCATTATCAACTAAAATTCATCTCATGTTTAATACATATATCTTAAAATAAATATGCTGCATGTACAAAATTTTCACTGCATTATGTACCTTAAATCTCCATCTAAGTAAGTGATTTCCAGTGAACCACGCGCAGAATCTGGTGCCTTAACAGGTATCTACAGAGGAAAACTGTAATTAATCAAACTTGATTAAAAAAATATACATGATACAAAATAAGCTCATGTTGGAGAAGCCTTTCGAGTCTATTAATGGAATAGAACTTTGTCAATCCATCCACTAGGTCTTTGCTGATTTCATATCATGGGGTGTAGGCTTTAAGAAAGATGAAAACAATAACATAAATATAGGTTCTTAATGTTAACCAACATCAAGATATCTTCAGAAGGTTGAGAAACAGTCATTGGACTAACTTAACAAGTAGAGGCAACTTATATCAACCATAACTCTGACTTTTATTTTTTACTTTCTACAATTTAATTTCTTACACTTTTCTCTTAGTTCAAGGATATCTAGAGTTTTTGCAAAAACAATAAAATAGAAAAGTGAAGGAAGAATGATACATGCAACGATGACACAAACCACAATTTTTGTGGCATATGGATTGGATATACAAGATATGTTCTTGAAAAATGAATCACACAAAGATTTGCTTTTTTTTTTGTAAAGTTAACTACGTTATTAATCATATTGAAAGAATTACCAGCCCTCCTATTTTGAAATAATCAAATTTCACAGCTACTTTTCTTGAATTGACTGGAGTGAGATCTGCTGTGACCTGGAAAGTATCCATGAGAGCACAAGGATGCATTAGTAAAAGAAAAATTAAACCAAACATTTACCACAAACGTACAGTGAACTGGTCAGCATGGATACCATTAAGTCTGATTTACTTGGTGATTCTAAATGAAGGATCATGAGTCGAGACCATAAATTTTTTGAACACTAAGCAAGTAATGAAACTTAAAATATACATAAGCTTTTTATTAAGTTACAAGTGCAGTCCAAATTACATAAGAGATTATGAGGTATAAATAAAATGCTACTTAAGATTCCAAAATTTATGTATACGATGAATAAAGAGAGGGAAAACTAATAGAGTACAAGACAAACAACTTTCTCCATATATCTAATAAGGACACAAACAGTATAATTTATATAAATGACACTATAGGAACAAGTAACTCCCTGAGAAAGCAGGTTTACAAGCCTTAAGCATTATGCACGCATATTGGCACCCTTCTTACATTATTGCCAATAAGAAAAAGTGACAACAATCCCGAATCAATTGCTTATCGCAATTAGTAGCACGATAGCCAGACAAGTTCATAGACAACACAAACTATACTATTGTTAAGTCAGTGTAATCTGTAAGTGAGTGAGATCAAACCAACAACAGTATTACTTTGTACCTGGTTGAAAAATGGCCAAGTCTCCATATTCTGGGCCCGAAGTGTGTCTGCGTTTATAGCTTGGTAGTTTACTCTTGATCTCAAAAATTTAGGTCTCTGTAAAAATAAAACATGGAACATATTACAAAACTGTATTCAGGAATAGAAGAAGCCTGAATCACGACTTTAAGCAAAAGTTTTATAGCTTAGGAACTAGAACGAACCAAGTTCAGCAAGCAGTGCACTCAGCTTTTCGATAAGAACTAGTTTCCCCCACAAAAACATTAAACATTTAGTGGAAATTGCCATGACCAACTCATGTATAAATGGTCTTCTTTTATAACAGTAGTTGTTCGTCCTAGGTGACATAGGTTATTCCGTCACTCATTACAGTCTCCATTTTACCTGTCCATAATTATATATAACTGGAAAGTTTGAACTCTTGATCCTTCGATTTCTAAAATACAGTACACTGGTTTTAACAAAAACCAACATACAAACTACATATGTCACTGCAGGAATACTACTACCATATGCAGGAGTACATGAAAACACATTCTCAAGAACTGCTCAAAAAACTATGAAGTATATCATAACAGTAACGAGAACCCTGAAAGTGCAAAATGTGTAATCTATAGCCTAAGGTCAAACTTTTAAACATGGAAATATCATCAGAATAGAAATTAAAACTGAACCCTCTAATCCTTGAAAGCACAAGTGCGCTAGCTTTGACAATAAACTATTTTTCCCAACGGTATCAGACAATTGAAAAATATAGCAGCATTTCAACTGAAAAAAAGAAGTGGCATACGACAAAACATGATAAGACAAGCAACTATCAGAAAACTATGACAAGAAGATAAACTTTCAACACATACGTAGTAATTGGCAATACATGTGAAGTAAAATGAACTGAATGGAATATCACATAACCTTAGTTTGTAAAATGGATTGTGAGGTAGTGTAAATGAGTTCCCATTTCCCATTCAGTAGATCAGACTTCAGTGGTTCTTTAGTTGGATTTACTGCTTCGAGCTTGCGGGTTAGCTGATACAGTCCACACAGACCAAATGAAGTTAAAGATCAGATCGAATCGCAGAAACTCAAAAAAAGTTTCTACGCTACCAACTAATTCACTTTTGCAGCCACAAAAAAGAACCTGCATCTCTATTGCTCACCAAATTTTGGAACCTATGGAAGTCGAGAACAAGAATACACTTGTCCAAATTTCTTTTCTATTAGAAACAACGTAGTAAGTCGCACTCGGCTAGATGAGTCCAACACAGCCATTTCTTGAAAAATATTTTTAAAAAAGTGTCCAAGTAACATACCCATGTGGACTTTAACGTCATTGAGGATATTAAACAAAACTCCTAATCAAATCCCGTCTACCTAAATTGTTCTAATAAGAACTAAAGTACACCCACTATCCAAAGTAAACATAATTCAAAACCCCAACTTTTTGCAATCGAAAAAGGAATGAATAGATGGAACAACCTGATCAATCCTCTGTTGATCTTCAGGGGTGGCATCAGCACCTCTATCAAGGGGTTCGATAGCCTCAAGAAGCTCAAGTTTGAGAGCTTTGGCATCTTTACCTTTTGCCAAGAAGGCAGGAAAGAACGACACTTTGGTCTTGGTACATGTTCTGCTGCTACATTGCTGAGTTAGAGGCTTGTTTGAGAAGTTTTGAAAGGTGAGTTTGGTTGGGAATTGTACGTTTGATGAATGAGATGGAGCAGAAATTGGGAGTGTTCTGATTGATTCGTTTGCAGGTAAAGATTTGGAGAGGGGAACAGAGGAAGAAGATAAGGCCATCATGGAATGGATTGGTGGTTAACTGGTTGTCTGGTTTCCAGTTAACTGAAGATAAGGGGCCAACTGATTTCTCTAAGTGATTTGTGTGTTTTCTTTGGTCAGGACTCAGGGTGTTGTATCAATGTATCCTGGAAATAAGGAAAATCCCTTAATATTTGTGAAACTATTGTTTTTTTAAACCTTGCATCATTTAGTATTGTCCGTATTTTTTACATAAATTACAAAAATAAAAAAAATCGGGAGTAGCACCTAAAATTAGGGGGGTCGAATCGGTCCACGGGTCGGTTTTGGGTTGACCCATCGCCGGGTCGATTCTTATCGATTCGGGTTAAATCAGGTCAATTTGGCCTGTTGGATCGGTTCAGGTTGGGTCAGGTCATTATCGGGTCGAGTTAAATCGGTTATTTGCTTGCTCGGGTCAAGGTCGGTTCAGGTAAAATCGGGTCGGTTCCTGAACCGGTTATAGCGGGTTATTTCGGGTTCGGGTAGATTTCAGGTCAAGGCAATTATGGTAACGGGTTGCCTCGATTTCGGTTGAAATCCGGTTTAAGCTTTATCGAGTTCGCATCGGGTCATTAATGAAAATTTTAGTTTCAAGGTGATTAGAAATTTGGTAAAAATAGACCGGGCAATATTAGCTCACGTTCACATATATTCAAATTGTTAATATATTGTGTTAATTCACATATATTCAAATTGTTAAATAAGGTCATATCGATTATGTGACAGGTTCAATCGGTTTTGGGTTCTCTTCGAAGAACGGGTCGGGTTTATAACGGGTCGGACACGGATCGGGTTAGGGTCTTCGAATATCGGGTCAAATCGATTTCGGAGTGACTTTAGGTCGAGTTGGGTTGGTTTACGGGTCTCACTTTTTGGGTCATAATCAGGTCGGGTCCGGGTCGATTTCGGGTAACTTATCGGGTTAGGTCTAATTTTGACAACTCTACCTAAAACATATGCCAGGACCATGGTGGTAGCTCCTAATCCAGACGCTACCACCATAGTTCAGGAACCTGTTCCAAACGTCATTTCCTATTCATTTTCTTTTTGCTCATAACTTTGAAATCGGGTCATTTTGATAAGATTAGAGCATATACAGTAAAAAGTATTCAAATTGAATATTGTTTTATTAAATCGTACATAACTCTTTTGTTACATCGAAATTGAGCGTATAATATATTGTTATAAAGCTCGTCAAGACATGTATTCTACCAAACAATGGTGATAAATATATTTATTTTTATGAATATTATAGGTACGTTTCTTATTCTTATAGACATATTTTGGAATTAAAAAACAATTCACCTATTAATATTGACATTCTTGAAATGTTTAAGAGGTTTAAGAATAAGTGATCCTCTAAATGTGTTTAGAATTTTTTCAATAAAAAGACTACATTCGATCCCATCATCATTGACAGTGATGATGATGATAATAATCTTTTGCATGTCAACGGAGCCAATAACAAACGACAATGTTATAGGAGATTGAGCGAGCATCACAATCATGATGGTTTTAGTGATGAAACTCTGTCTTGGTAGCCAAGCAAACAAGTCAAGTAGGAACCATGCATCATTTGATTCTTTTTCAACTAGTAGGAGTGGCATCTTGTTTGATAAAAATCAAATCCATACATTGTCAACTTTGAAAAATGGTATAGAAAACCTAGAACTTTTAATTGCAAATAACTGTAAATATAGTAATGTAACCCTTAAAACTTATATATTAAAAACGAACCCATATAATTATCCATGAATATTATTTGGTTGAGTACCATTCCTTACAAAGTTTCCAACATATATTATAAGCTCAAATTGGACTAAAAATGAAAGCATTAAATTATGAACGATTTTAGTAAAACTAAACTTGATTTGAATACATTTTACTGTATGGGTTCTAACTTTTTCAATATTTATCCAAATTAACTAATTTTAAATCCATTAGTTACCTTGTTTTCTTCCATTTCCGTTGATATATTATAAGCTCCATACAAAAAATTATAGCAAAAGTTACGAGCAAAACAAAAAGTAATGGGAATAGAGCCTGGACCATGGTGGTAACATTTGAATTAGGCACCACTATCATGGTCCAAGCGCCCATTCTAGTTGCTACTTCTATTTTTTTATTTTGCTCGCTTTTGCTGTAAATTTTTTACAAAACTCATAGTATATCACGAAAACAATAGGAAATGGGCTAAGCAATAGCATTGGAATCGAGTCATTTGGATAAGAATTGAAAATGTTAGAGTCCATAATGTAAAAGGTATCGAAATCGAATTTGATAAATAATTCATAGTTCTTTCATTTTAATTTGGAATTGAGTTTATAATATATCATTGGAAACCTTGTGAAGACAAGTATCCGACCAATTAATGTTCCAAGGATAAATATATAAATTTATGAATATTAGAGCCAAGTTTTGATTCTTATGGGCGTATTTTGGGATTAAATGACTTTAGTCCATTAATATTGAAATTCATGACATGTTTAAGAAGTTTTGGACCAAATGAATCCATTAATGTGTTAAACCAATCTTTCAACAAAAAGATTACATTAGTCGATCTTACCATCATCGGCAGTGATGATGATGATGAGAATCTTTTGCATGTTAATGGTGTTAAGAAAAAACAATAATTTCTAGGAGTTTGAGCAAGTATTGTAATCGTGATGGTTCTAGTGATGATAGTTTGATCCTGATATGTAATACAAAAAACTTTGAAGAAATGTAAAGAAAAGCAAAAACCTAAACTTGTCGATGATAGTAAATATAGTAACAGAACCCTCAAACTAAAATATGCATTAACAGTTACATTAACATGCAAGAAAGTCGTTTACACAACATGACTATGTGGCTGTACAGCTAGTTCTCATCTTATCCTCCAAAATCGTTCCCATTTCTCTTTTTGGAACCTCCATCCTTGGAGTTATCCTTAGAGAAACACTCATACACCCTAAGTCCCTATGGCCTAACTTGTTACACAGCTTACAAGTTACTAGGTAATCATCACAATCCTCCCTGGGTGGTTTTTGGGGGCATTTCTTACAAAAATACCTCCTCTCATAACATTTCTTCCCTTACTTATTACCGTATCATTTTCGTTGTGGTTTCTATTTCACTTCCCCTAAATATACCTCCTTTTTGAAATGTCAAATGACTTTTTATAATCTTATAAAAAAAAAAAGGTTAAAAATGTATAGTATATATTAATCGTGACAAAAACAGTGTTATTTATGTAGAATCATGTAAATCTCAATCTCTATAATAACAAAAATACATCGTGCTTGGTACTGATTTAGAACTAGTTTAACATCTAAAAAAAAAAAAATAGATAGTTAGGCTATGTTCAATTCAGCTTATTTAAGCAAATATTAGCGTATTTCACAAATGATCATATCAAATCAAACTATATCTATTAAATTGCATCAATTTATCGCTATATAACTTTAAAACTCCACAAGCCATGGACTTAGTGTTTAAGGGGGGGAAAACTTTGTTGATCCGCACTAATAAGAGATACAATTAAAGCTGTAGGAGGGAGGGACAGTTATGAAGCTTCCTCTGAATCTCCAAATAAACATCAAGAGGCTAATATCAGCAAATATCATTACCAATAATACTTGGTGTCTCAGTGATGATGACCAATGAAACTTAGGATTTCATGGAATATTACTTATATTCTTGGCTGGGTGGCATGAAAGAACGAGAAAACAAGGCAGTAAGATCACCAGTTACCAAAACACAGCTTAATGAAAATTCCATTTGCATAACTTAACAATGCCAATCATCGCTGCAAGCAATCCACTAAACCCTTCATGCATTCAACCAACACTCGCCATTGTATTCGCTTCTCCACGATTTTTAAACCACTGCTTTAATATTAGCATGAAGAAAGCCAAAGCAAATCAAATACCCAAAATGGTCCTAATCTGGTTTGGAGGATGTCTAGCGAGTGATTTCGGATCAGGGTATGAATTTTTGGGATCCATTATTGCATTGTGCACTAGCTCGTATGCTTCAGCAAGCGACTTTGCCAATTGGATACAAGCTTCCGACCGTAGCTTTGGTACCTGTAGTAGCTCAAATTCTGGGAGAGAATTTTCAGTGCCCAGGACGAGACCAAAGAATATGTTCAGACTTTCTGACAAAGAAGCTGGAGAGGTCTCTTCTACTTCTGCCAACGGAGGACTAGCAGTAGCTTCTTCACTTGCCTCATCAAATGTTCTTCTAAAGTTAGGCATCTTGCTCATTAGATTACATCTTCTAAGAATGGTCTCAACTTCTTTGTCAACGAGAACTTGCACGTGGTTTTCTATCATATCTCCAATGCTCTTTGCATACTTGGTTGCAGCTTCATGTCCAATTAGTGGCTGTTGAATGGTGCATAAGCAGTTGATGAGGAAAATCTTAGAAGGTGTCTCAACACTCTGCAAGTACAAACATAAATCATGTAAACACAAAATAATGCAGCACAAAAAGGAGCCAGAGTTCAGTTCCTCAAAATTTTAGATAAATGGCTCATAAAAATTCAACTGTCATGTGTACAGGTGCAAATAAAAACCTCTCACTGGAAAATTGGAACTTAAGAAGCTTAAAAAAATCCAGCCAAATAGTACTGGAGCACTTACACCACCATTTATACACAGGACAAAAACGAAAATCACAACATGGGTGAAGGATCAGTCGATGTAAATATGTAAAGTAACCAGCAATAGGAGTTGAAACAAAGTTGGCAAACTTTTTTTATCAAATGTATCATGAGTTAAGGTTTGGCTTAAAGGCTCCCTCATATTATTGTACATCAATCTGTCCTTATACAAGCTAGGGGAGTCCTTGCACAGCAAGGCAATTCTCACAGCAAATAGGAAATATTTTCAACACAATTTCTTTAATTTTATAGACACATTTATCTTGAATATAAAAAAAGGTAGAATTGTTTCCCCAACATTCATGTTCCAAATTCATACTATCTGACTCAAAGGAATTGGGTTAGCATGTAATAATTATTTGATTCTCAGCAAAGAAATATAGTCCTGTATTCATTGCTGATTAATATCACAACTTTTTTTGTATAACTTGTTTACCTTAAATCCTATTAAGTTGACAAACCAAGAAAAGGAATCCTTACCATTCAACATATTAAGACAGGATACTAAAAGATAAAGACAGGAGAAATTATATACCTGAGAAGCTGAAAGGGTTGTACTATTACTCAATAATGCATCAACTGATGATTTGCTAAGTTGATTGGAATCAGAGCTCATTCTGCTCCTTCTTGATAAGTGACCACCTCCTTTGGATTTGTGTGCCTCAGCTGCTTGCTCACACATCTGCAATAAACAGGGACACAATTTAGTTTCTCAAATCTGATAATCACCTAAGTTATGAGCTGAGTTTAAAGAACCAAGCAAAGGATTAGCACTCTAATGAAGCCCCATCTTAGTGTTACCCCCTCTATTTCTTCAATATCTCACCATTTATTTGTCTCGTTACAGTCTCAGGGATATATAAACAAGTAGGTCATTAACCATATAAGTTCAAGGCATTGGCCTTTTAACTGGAAAGTAAACGCCTATGCTAATTCTCAAAAACCTTTGGTCCAGCAAGGCCACAAAACTTGCTGGGATATTCTGAACCAAATAAAGGAACAAACTATGAAATAAAAGACAAAAAATTACAAACTAATCCGTACTAGACAAACAACCCTTTCAAGACCAGGTCAACTTATTTCTTTATTTTCATCCCAGTAGATCCTGATTCAATATTTGAAGTACATTTAGTCTCTGATTACTGAAGTATTTGCATGCAGGGGCCATCAGAACTCAAGGAATTAATCATTCAATTTCGACTCAACCCACTGTCCCACTTAGAGGCTATATGGACAAGAAATTTCCAATCCACTTAAAAATTGATAGATGGACTGCCTGTTCTTTGTCCCCCCTAGATAGGCTTTCATTAGTGTATCAAAAAATTTTGCAATTACATTTCTACAAAATAAATGAATAAATTACTGATAACTCTAAGAAAGTAATCTGCAAAAAGCAAGGAAAGAATATTTGGCACTCAACCTCCCATATTTCTGAAATGAAACCAGAACAAATCTCAGGAGATTTTATAGGTCAATGATTACTAAACCAAAACATCTACCTTGTGGTGCACACAATTGATCTCTACCAACTAGTTAAGTCATACTACAACAGTCTCTTAATACCACTGCACATCAAACATGGTCTTATGGATTATCCATTGAGACTTCTCTCTTGAATTTGCTTAAAGATTACCACAATATCACTCAGGAACAACACTTTCTCCAGAGGCCAAACCGAAAATCCAATCTCTAGAACTTGCTTCATGAGTTGGAACTAACCTAAGCCCACACATCTAGCTGATTCAACTTCTCCAATACAGTCAAGAGTTGTTTGTCATCTTCCCGAAAATAAAGTTCATTGCTGCCTTACCCCTGAAAGGAGAGCCTCTCAAATCTCATGAACCATCATAAACGAACAATCATCCATCAAATTCTCTTGATCTGGCTCCTAAATAATAATGAAACCACCAAGCCTTCCAAAAGGATCCATGGTCTTCCCTAAATCGCACTAATAGGAGCCACAAATGGCTCAAAGGACCATCACTACGGAAGAAAAACATTGACATAGGGTAGAAAGCAGAGGCAAAAATGAAGAAGAGAGAACAAGACCATTAAGAAGAAGAGATGTCAGAACTTGTATATTCCCTTTCTCAAAAGCACAGCCAAGATGACAACTGCAAAACTTATTTGAAACCCTGAGTCATTGCTGTTGCTCATAGGGGAAAGGAGCAAAAATTAAGGGTAGAAAGGAGCAAAAATTAAGGGTATCTTCTCTTTATCAGCAGAATCAATAAGTCCTCATGAAATGGACTATCACACTTCTGGACTTTCAAGTCCAAAGAGTTTTATAAGCGCAAAATGCCACTACCAGTCACTGTGCTGTAACAATTTATTCATAATTTGAAAATAGCACATGTAAAAGTTAATGCCTTACAAACAAAAATTTAGCAATGGAGTCCTAAGATAAATAAAATGGAAATGCATAGATGACAAAGCTTTACAAGAATCACCATGGCATGTTTTTGAACCTTAGAGCTGCTAAATCATATATGTGTCTATTACTTCTATTATTACGTTAAATATTTCTTAAAAACAGCCGAAAGCAAATTTCTCCCTCAATAACTAAGTCCCTTTAACGAAGTAATATATAGCGAACCTGGATAATAGGATCTAAGAAAGCAGATATCACGGGATCAAATTCCGGCTTCTTTGAAGGTGGAATCATCATGCCATCATATGTCT
The DNA here is from genome assembly GCA_026401315.1 of Dysphania ambrosioides. Lineage (NCBI taxonomy): Eukaryota > Viridiplantae > Streptophyta > Magnoliopsida > Caryophyllales > Amaranthaceae > Dysphania > Dysphania ambrosioides. The sequence goes on from CM048672.1 coordinate 2,085,595, forward strand.
TAATTAATTCCAATAAGACAGATACTCCTTCTCTTACAGCAGGAGGTGGGGAAAGATCCACAGCAACAAGTGGAGGATACCGAAGTAATTTCTCTCCTCGGCTCTTTAGAATATCAAAAAATGTTTTCTGAGTAGCCTCCTTCAAAGTCCAGAGTGTCTGGCAAAGGGCTGTTTCATTCCCAATCAAATCTGATATCTATGAGAAACAGGAAGTTAATAACCAAAACAAAATGAATCATCAATGCGAGAAAGAATGAATTTAAAAGAGGCCTCACTAGCTCACCGTGTAAGTATAAAACTCCAGCTGATTAATAAGTTTATATGAAACTATGAGACTAGGCTGAGACTGTAAGACTTGTTCCACTCTAACTTTAAATGGCCTGCAAACTCCTTCAAATATCCGATCAAGGACGAAGGTCAAATCAGAATCTATCTTTCCACGTTCACTTTCAGAATTCTTCGAGAACTGACGCTCGGTTGGCCCAGCATCTAGAACAGCATCCGGATCAAGCAAAGCATGCACAAGTTCTCTTTCAGAAGCTAATGCCTTTAAGAAGACATCAAAGGAACATACAAAAGAATAAAGCATTGATCTCTGAACTTATAAAAACAAGATAGCCATTTATAGCAGAAAATTAGAATTCCAATAAGACTAGTCAAACCTGATGTAGCCATGCTAGCATATCACCAACATACCGCAAAGGATCATGGGCATGCACTTCAATAGGTCTGGGCAACCCACCAGGTCCTCCACGAGTAAGAGCACTTATAAACCTTCTGAATAAGGCATTGTGCCTCATATTTGCTACCTAAATACAGCATATGAATGAAAATTCACCACAACAATGAAAAGGTATTTTTGTTGATATCTAGAACACAATACATAAATCAAACACAATAGCCCATGCCATGATAAACTTACCTCTTCAGCACAGTATTTGAAAAGAACAGGCCTTTCATTGAGACATCGAACTGCTGTTCTTAAAAGCTCACTAACGTCAGAATTATCAGTGTCCCCCAATCTCCTACACTCAGCCTGGACCCACCTGCAAAAGAGAGGTACATTTATACCATATACAAGTAAATAAGATAAGCTACACTTGCCTGTAATTAGGAATTGATATATTCAAAACAAATAAGTGAGAGGTATTCGTAAATGTATCAAAAAAAACATCCGAGTCAATATAACAGCAAACAAATTTAAAAAAGTGTAGCATGGTCAAATATCTTCAAAAGGATGGTTATTCCATTCAGGACATTGAAGATTATACAAATTCAGAGTTTAGGATGACAACATGCATTGTGCACCTTCGTTTTAAAATGATGTAGCTGATAATCCAAATAAAAAACTTTGTTTCCTTTCCCTTTACAGTAACGACATCAGAGTACTCTAAATGTGCCCCTTAAACACAAAATACAAAGAATCTAACAGGAATATCACATATTCTTCAAATTAAAATCATTCAACATATATATACAAGGATTAATGTTCTGGGTGTAGATCCAAAAGTTAAACCCAGCAAAATTCAGATTAAAGTATCAAGTGCTAACTATATTTGGATATTCAAGAGTCTAATTCCAATGTTTTAAACAGAGTGTTGTGTACCTGGACAAATATCATGGAGCTTTAGCATACCAACACAATATCAAGTTATCTAGGTAATAATTATATGTCATGGAAGAAGAAGAATACCTGCAAAGACGCTCATAGGCTCCCTCCTGGTACAAAGCCATCATATCCATCAACTCCAGCCCAGCACGCTGCAAGAAAATTCTGAGTGACTCACATTATAGCTATAAGAGTATAAAAACCATTAATTAATATTTTTAATCTTTCATTTATTCATGGTAAAGAATCATAAGGAACACTCTCCATTCTGAGAAATAGATTACATTTTTGCCTCACTATTACACATCTAAATTCTATCACTGAACTTCTTTTATGGACACAGTATGCATATTAAAGTCACCTGAGTTCATTGTGGTTTGCAATTCCAGTTCACATCAAATTGTTGTTCAATATTGTGCTTTTCATGAACTGATATTATTTATATTTAACGTTTTCACAACACTGATTAACATTACTCCCTCTGTATCAAAATATGACGTGTGTTAACCACTTTTAAGCATAATAAGATAAGGCTAAAGACATATATTGGTAGCGTAAATTGACAAATGGTATAGTAACAATAGTATAAAATAATTTATAAACCTTACGTTGATGCTATGAAATGATACTTAATATGCAGTGGTATACTAAAATAGCTTAAAAACTGAATATTTTGTCCAAAATTCCTAATACCTTAAAAAGAGGAAGTAACTACTTCCTCTGTTTCAGAATATCCTTAACACTAGCTTTTTCAAGGTTAAAGGCTGTGAAATCTGAATGAATTTTTTTTACTAACATGCAAACAGTATTATTTATCGAGGGAGGTCTTGTAAGATCAGTCTTTGTGTGTAATTTCAAAATCACAATTTTAAAAACATCTATGAATGGAGAACTTTAGAAAAGACCAAAAAGGTATGCAATATACCTGATGGTGTGTCCTGAGCAATATTTTGCAGTTGGCATGAATTTCTTGAACATGAGAAAGTGCCTTGAAGAAATTTTCATTCAACTCTTCTTCTTTAAGAGCATTTATCTGAAATGCAAGCACTAGTCAACAATGCTCTAACCAACTAGATACACAAAAGAGGGGGGGGGGGGGGGGGGGGGGGGGGGGGGAAGAGAACTCACACCTCTTCATTTGATAGTTGGTAGTCACGAAGAAAGCATGAAACAATCTCCTGCCTCTGAGTAGTAACATCAAGGTCCTGTTTTAGCCTTTCCGTGGTACTTATAATATCCCCGGTGGTGGCACTACAACTATTCAAAGCCTTCGCAATCCTGCGGATGTTCAGAACAATACTTGAAATATTGGAACATTTCATAAACAAGAAAAAAAGTTAAATAGGAAAACAGCTAAAGAGATATAGACCAATGTATGATACAACCTATGAGGAAAAAAGAAGGCGATGAAGAGCTGTTTGGTAGGAGCCTTATGGGGGGATTCAAGGAAGGGAATGACAATCTAAAGCTCCTATTCCTGTAGTAGTTTGAAACCATCAAGAACTTTGGATAGTAGTTTAACTAAAACTATTCAAACTTTGTTTGAGCATATCTTAAATTAGTAAAAATAAGGTAAGAAAAATGTAGCATATACACATCAAATTTCTTCTCCAAGAGTGACTAGAAACTTTTGACTTTGATACCTTTACTCACTGATCAACTAATATAAGTTTCTCTTTCAAATGATCTACTAAAGAGTGTGAAGTCAAAAAATTAGACAGGAGTGGATTTTCAAGATAAGTCTTTGAACTTCAATTATTGATGATCATGTTTTACCAAAATAGGACAAGGAATGATAAGCGTGGCTCGCACTTGGAGAGTTGGAATATATCAGCTCAACTTGCATTAACTCAAACTTGAGCTCAGGTTAAGCTCATAAATTTCAAGCTCAGCTTGTAACTCAAACCGAGCTCAAGCCAACTAAAAATATATGCCTTCAAAAATCAAATTCATATTTCTCACTTTTTACAAATACTGTGAGATTTTTACACCCAGTTGTTTCATTTAATTAATATTTTCAACTTTGCAGACCCAGATTCTTTTTTTGTTCTAAAATGAGTATCACATAGTACAACATCCATCTTGAACAAAGATAGATGAGTTGCCTTCAATTCTTGAATTTAAAATATAAAAAAATTAATGCACTATGATTCCCCCGCCATTCAGAGCAAGGATGGTCTACATAATCCAAAATACCTTGAAGTACTTTATGAAAGATGGCCAAAAAACCTAATTTTTCCCTCAAAGAAAGTTAAGGGAAAAAGTGAACATACATTAAAGCAAACAATATGAATATAACAAACACGGTCCAATATGTATCTTCAACCACACTATATTTACTATTTCTTATGTGAATTCATCCCTAGGCTAAGTTTTGGTTCAAGAAGATACCTCAGTGATTTTATGTTTTAGAAGGTACATGATACCTATGTAGCCCCGATATGGATATGGATACAAGTACAGGGATGGAAAACGACAAAATCCAAATTTCTACGGCAAAGAAAAACATAAATTATAGAATATTAAAATGCATTCAAATGTAACTACTACAATATAAAATATAAAATAATTTAAAGTCTTACACTAAGAAAACAACAAAATCCAAACAGAAATAATATAGGTTAATATTGTCGCCTCAGCTCCTATCTTTCCCTCCACTTTCACACTTTTCTAGATTGTGTCTCTTCTCTCTCCCTCTCTCTCACCCCACTCCTTCCAATACCTTCCCATCCCATCCTATCCCACTCGGCCACTCCCCACTCCTTCCAAACCCAACTCCCTTCTCTCCAAATAATCCAACCTACAACAACAATTAAGTCAAGCACACTCCTCCTCGTCCTCCCCCTCACTCTCTCCCTCCTGCCTCATGTCATCTTCCTCTCCACCCTCAGTCGGCTGATAGAACACCTCTGACTACAACACCTGCAAGGCATCAAGTGCAACCCTTGAGGCCACGCCATTCAGCTACACTTACCCAGGGGCATCTTTGAGGGCCCATCCCCAACACATCCCTCACTTCCCCAGTCTCCAGTCTCCTCTTTCTCCAGTAAAATACCTAAATGCCATCATCAGAAAAATCCCCTTCAAGTTCGTCTCCCTCTCACAACTCAAGTACCTCTACCTCCAACACAACCGCCTCTCCAGCGAGATACCGGCAATTCTGTTTTCGATGTCGAACCCCTTCCAGCTTGATTTAATCGAAAATAGATTCTTTGACGGGATTCCGTAGGGGTTCAATAACCTAACCAATGTAGCCATATTGAAGTACCAGTTGGGCTTCACTAAAGAACAAATTTAGGCACAACTGTGCCCAGCTTTTGTAAACATTTTGGGGAGGTACCCAGCCCATACCGTTACTCCTCTACGGGAAACGGTGGACCCTACCTGTGCTTCATAGCATGATACAATTACATCCAAAAATTTTCCTTTGCTTTACCAGTTTCTATATATATATAGTCCACTTGAGTTAAATTAGGCATGAAGTACAACTTTGAGGTGCCCAAAATTTTTCTTACACTTATGAACTTCAAAAAAAGAAAATGTACTACTTCATTGTTCTCCATCAGATTCTAATTTTGTTCTCAGTCTTCTCACAATTCCTACACTTTTGCCATACAGAATTGTCAACACACTCCTTCATTTCAACCCTTTTCCAATTTTGCAATCAAGGGTCTAAGGAAATAATGTCACAATGATGATGGCAAGGCTGAAAACTTAAATCCCTTCATACTCAATCAGAGGACAAATAATAAACGAAAGAAGAACGATATAAGCATCCATCGCACATCAGGTTGGCTATTTTCTCTAACAATATTCAATTAGAACTAAAGGGCTATTTAAGGGCTACTCGTTCTCATAAACAAACCAGATGGGAGATAGCAGATTTTTGTGAGCATTGGCTTGTTAAATTTAGTTTATTAAACTGTATGTATGCTAGATTCTCTTAGCGTTCTTCTCTGGTTGAACTTGGAGGACAAGAAACCCCTTAAAAGTTTAACCTTCAAGTTTAAGTATCAATAAATCTATATAAACCTTATATTTTCCCAAATTGCAACAAAATTCATAAAATAAAACACATCACCAAGTTGGGTTTATATCCATACCCCATACCATCAACTCACCCCAAGTTTTTGTACGCTTAACTCTTCTTCTCTTACATTTCCTAACTATCCTTCATTTATCCAAAAGGATTCTCAATAGAACACCAGCTTATGAAAAGGAGCGTAAGAAAAAAAAAAAAGGACAAGATGCTCTCTGAACAATATAGTATCCATCAAACAGCTCAAGTGATGCACTTTCCAAGACAATGTTCGCATCACATTATCAAAAGTGTTTCTAAAAATTAAGTAGTCATTCCAGAACACGAGTCAATCTTAGAAACTCGTCAAGAGAACAGCCTCTATCCTACTTTCCAATCAATGCAGCGATTTCTATTCGGTCTCATTCTACTCAACAGTAATCCGAACTCCACATTATCTAATTGAACATCATTTCTACTTTCTTTCTCTCCGTTTTTAGGACCTTGTTCGAAAAATAACAATGTACATCAAAATATTCACAAAGTTAAGATATACTAGGAGTAAGAATTTCACAGAGATACAACATCGTCAATCTCCTACACTAAGTCAAAACTCCCAAAACCGAGTGTGATCTCCATAACGGCAAAATCACATTGCGAGTAAGATCGTAATCGAAAAGATTACCTATCACAACATTCAGCAAGTGCATTAACCTCCTCCTCAACTTGATCCAATGCCTGAAAAAAAAAACACAATTAAAAACCTAACAATCTAATGTAAATAGCATGATCAATAACTAATTCATCATTCAATCGAAAGAGAAGGACCTGCTGCGCGGCGTCGGAAGCGGTAACGAAATCGTCGTTGATGGAGAGGGCGCGCTTTTCGATTGTAGATCTGAGGTTGCGGCGGGCCTGAGGAGAGTTGTCGGAGTAGAATGTGGATAGTGTGGAGAGAGATGAGAGAAGCTCCGGCGAATCGATTCGAGACTCTAGAACCTTCTTCAGCTTTCTGGATAGCCCCGGTGCCAGTGTCGCCGTTCCCATCGATTGAATGTGATTGAATTTGGGGGCGTTTTGAGACTAAATCAAGAGCGTTTTGATGGAGTGCAGGAGTGGTGCAATAAAATACTCCGTAGAGGATTTACTGTTGGACAGTGCCGCGAATGAGTGGAACGACTTGAACCCATTAAAAGTTTAAAACCGTAAAAACTACGTTGTATTTGAGAATGTCAAAGTAAAACTGTATAAATTATTGAAAATTTTCAGTTGGTGGGAGGGGATATGGAAGATGGAAATATACAAATATCTAGATCGATATAATTGTGGTACGTGGCCAAGTAACGGAGATAAGGAGTGCATAAAAATTGATCTGAATAAATACTAACTAATTTATTGTAAAATTAACAGAAATATGAGGAAATATTATTGTATGCTATATTATATATGGAATGTCTAATAGTTGTATTATACATTAGCACTAGTTAAGGGTTTTTTGTCACCTTGGTCTTATGAGTAGACCTTCTCGTATGAATGAAACTTATTGAACTATATTGATCCTATTAATGCAAGAGACAATTAATAAATTCTAGCAAAGTGCACACAATTATTATATGCTAGAATAGGAATAGTATTAGGAAAGTACCATAGGATTCTTCTTTTTGTATGTAGTCACACATCACGAAGACTATAAATCCAATAACGTAGTATAATCCATGTCTTTTGTCTTATTGTCATTTGCCATGAGACATTTCGTGAATGATCACGTGATATTTTTGGGATTAAAGCTTGACTTTGTTGGCTAAAAACTTTTTTTATTGACTATAAGTTTACAATCAATTATTTTAGTTTATAACTTCCTTTAAAGTATACATAGTATATTAGAATGCACTTAACAAGTCGCTGAGTTTGGAATTGAGAAAAGTCATATTTGGATGATGATAAGTCCAATTTTAATGCTTATTTTTATAGTATTTAGAGGCATTTACATATAGGTTAGGGGTATTTAACATGTTTTTGTATGATTTTACCTCATTTAGAATGAATTATTCTTTCATGGATAGCTTTGTTGTTTTTGATGGATTTCAACGATAAGGAGGCAACTATGAGGACTTGATGAGAATCCAACATCATAATTGTTATTCGTGAGGCATTGATGTTTGTTTCAAGGAATTGAAGCTCGGGTTTAATGTGATGCTCCAACCTTGAATTGGACAAGCGAGAGGTGTATGGCAAGAGAGGATAAAGGGATGTGAAGTTAGCCTAGACATGGACGTGCCCATGCCGCACACGTCCATGTCTCCTAAAGATAAAAGTTCATAAGTTTCCAAAGTGTTGAAAGAGAAAAGACACATTAGTGTCTACCCTAGAAAGTGCAAATCAGAGCGTGTGACAATTTTAGCTTTTAGAGTAAAGACATGTTCGTAGTAGCTGTTTTAGGCCTGCTTGTTATGGTTTTTCTAATAAAGCCCAATGTAATCCTACTTTATTATAATAGATTTTAGCTACTTTTAGGGATTCATTCATACTTTTCTAATATTCTAGTACTTCATATTTTGTGATGAATGCTCTAGCCTCTAATTGGTGTACTCTTCATTACTTTTAAGATTCTATCAATTCAAGTACTTTACTTCTCTCTTTTAATTCTCCAATTAGTGTTTCAATTATACACTTCTTTATTATTGTTTTATGTTTATAATTACCATGATTGAGTAGTCGTATAATCTAGGGATAAGTAAGTCCTAATCATAGATTGATACGTTTCCTTTTCCTAATGTTGATTCATCTATATTTTAATGTTCAATTGGTTATTTTATTCTAATGTTAGGTTATGATACTTCTCTTGCATTATCATGATTTCTTATTCATTATCATGATAGGTTAGGTTTTGATGGATTTTTGTATTCCAATTGATGATAGGAAGTTATCTAAAGAAGTAGGTAGAGCGGACTATTATAAAGTTAGGATGCAGTGTTTAGTTGAATTTAACTTGTATGATTCCACTGGAGTAGGCATGATTACTTGTTAGGGAAGCTATAGATATTCGAAGAGGTCCATAACATTTGATAGGGCATGTCTTTCCTCCTTAATGCATTGATTAATTTGCTTTAGAGAAGGATTGAATTTTGTATTGATTTGTAACTAGTGGTGATGCTTAGTTTTGGGGGTTTTTTTTTTTTATTTCCTTATAGATATATTAAGTTATTTTATTCGATTGTTAATGAAAGTAGTTATCAATCTTCTTTTGGACATTGATACTTGTTTATTAGAAATTCAAGTCAATTTAGATATTTAAGTTGTCATTCCCTTGGGATTTAACCCTACTTGCATTAAACTTCTTTTATGCTTGCATATTATTAAACTTCCCAGGTATAATATACTAAATAAACACGTAACTTTGAGCAACTACATATATTTTTACACATGCTTGTGTACACACAAGTATTCTAACATATAGTACCTTGAATTTGTAATAGAGTACTCCGCTTTAACAACATTAGAAATCACTAAAGCAATAATCTCCTCCTAAATAACAAAGGCGCAACTCTATAAGTCATTTATTCCAGAAATTTACATCAACTTAATTAACTTAATTTTTAAAATCTTATAAACATGTTGCAATGTTCATACTTAAAAGTTATAAACCCTAGTTTTATACTAGAGAATAAAATCCTAATTTAAAACTTCAAAATTCATTAGTTTAGGGTTTTGAAACTCATTTTAAATTTATAGTACAAATATGAAAAGCTACTACTATAGACATAGAATATTCATATTAAATTTAAAATTTTAATAGCTGTAAATTTTCTTTTATATTTTAATAATAACATGCTATAAATTAAATTGCAAATAACTTAGGGTTAGTTTTTTTTCAATTTGTAAAGAATATAAATCAAGTAAAAGCTTCACAAAAATAAAAGTGAAAGAACTATAAAATGTACATACTTTTAGTAAATTTTAAAAAAGGATGACTATTTAGATTAGATTTATTTTACAAGAGTCCTAATGGGATTAGGAAATTTTAAATTTGATGCATCTTTTTCTTTAAGTGAAAAAAGATGGACTCTTTTTTAAATTAGTAAATCATTAAATTTTTCTTTGCTATTTAAAATAAAATATTTTATTTTTTTTTATAAAATACATGCTTTATAAATATTATAATTAAAATTTATAATTATTGGAAAATATATAGTATTACAATCATCGTCCATTTGTGCGAGCCAATGTAGCCCAGCTGGCAGCCATGCACCACTATTCGTTGATCTTCCTCCCCTTTTGTGGTTTTTTCTATTTTATTATCGTTGATTAAATTTTATCTTATTTTATTAAAAAAGTTCTATTACCAAAATCTATAACTTTAATGTTTATAGTTACTTATTATATTAATAAATTTTCAAATTATAGTTAGAAGTTTTATATTTTCTTTCCAAACCCTAAAGTATAGACTTTTGGGGGTTTTAATTGGAGTTTTGATTACTAGTATTGAATATGTCTCTCATGACATTTTGATAACAATTGAATATTTAAGTAATTTTGTTTGACATGATAGTAGGAAAGGAAGTTACAAAAGAAAATTAATATCATAAATGGGTTTCATGATCACTTGTTCACTAATCAAGATTAAAATAAAAATCTTGGTGATTGACATGTGTTTGTCTTGAGTTATTAGTATGGCTTTCATGTCAATTTAAGTTGTTAATCTTTTAAAAAATAATAAAGCTTTAGGTTGAATTCACCCAAATTAAGTATGAAAAAAGGAGAATATTACTTGGTGGTAGTCCATCCTATAGGTGACATAACGATGTTGCCTATATTCTTGATAATAACGCCTGATATTCCGTGACTTTGTAATATTGACGTAATATTAATAAGAATATTGGAACCAGATCATTAGGATGTTCATGCTAGTCCCTTATGAACATAAAACTTTTTCCCCTTTGTTGCTTATGCTAACTTACAATAGTAGTGTTAAAGAAAAGTTGAAGATCATAGTTTTGAGGATAATTTACAAATTCAAATTAAAGAGAAGGTTTTAAAAGTTCAAGGAAAGTGTTTTGAAGTAATAATTGAAGTATGATATATATTATTCAAATAGTGTATACATGTGACCAAGCTAATTAGTCTGAAATGATGCGAGTTATGTTTAGACTGATTTCCTAACGTATATGTACACAAAATACTAAAATAGATGACACCTCACACCTCCCTAACCAAAATTAGTGGTTGACGTCGGAGTAACAGTCAAGTTCGAGTGTTCGACGCTTCCAGTGCCTCAAAAAAATCCAAAAATAAAAAAAGACAAAGTGATGTTGATCTTGGTTTCAAAAAAAAAAAAAAAAAAAAAACGTGATGTTGATCTCCATCTTCCCCTAAATGTATACAACTACTATTACTGTCTAATGAATTCATACAGCAACCTAGAAATTCGAAACAATTGCGAGTTTATAAGATGGAGATGTTGTCGAAATTATCAGCGAAACAGTCCACAGTGCACCCACCATTGAAATTACCCCACCAAATTTTTTACCGGTGCAGGATCCGAGGTTCTGCTAATCACTCAACAGACCGGAAGTTACCCTTTAAGTTCCCGCTTCAGTGGAAGGATCTCAGGTGGAAGTTCAGCGATTTCGACCCCGGTTCGTATTCTTCGTTTTTCTCTTGATTTTTTTTTTTGTATAATTCGATGAGTTTTCGCAGTATTGAATTTGTTGATTGAGTAGCTGTAAGTTTTAATGATTTTATCGCTTCTTTGATCATTTTTTTGTTTATGAAATGGCTGTGTTTCTGGGACTGATTCGAAGGTGGGGAATTAATGGATTCGTGGTTTAGTAGATGTATTAGTAAACTAGATGAGAATGAGTGATGCTGATTAACGTCGCTTTATCCGAGAATGAGTGACTATTGCAACTTTTTAGCAAGAATGAAGTGGAGGGCATGAACACGATTTTTCGTACGTAAAGTGAGATGAGTGGAATTGAGCAGTTTCAGGGTTATGAATTTGTAGGGACTTTTTTTTGGGGATGGGGTGGATTGGATTGGTGGTATACAACATTCGAGAACGCGGGTGATCACATTGGTTTGCTGATTATCATTGATTTCTTCAGAAAATGAATGAATAATGGAATTAATGATAGAGGAGAAGTGACAGTAGGTAATATATCGAGGTAGAATGTAACTGATATAATGCTTTTGAAGAACTTCTTTCACTAATCCATAATGAAACCTGATTATCAATATATATACTATATAGACCAACTTACAACTGATAGATGCTAGAAGTTAGACCTAATAACAAACTACTAAAGCAACCTATGAAATGCCATAAAAATAGGATCACTAACTGACCACTATGCACTACGCTGAAAACTATCACAACTGTTAATAGTAAGTCAAACACACTAACTAAATAAATAAATCAGAATCAATAAATAACTAATAATGCTGGTCAACATCCTCCCTTAATTATTATTTGGGAAGGTCTTCACCCAAGTAGATTCCTTAATATGATGAATGCATCGATTTTCAATGTCTTATTGAGAATAACCGAGTGAGAATAACTGCAATTTGATATTCTGATATTCCAATGTGATCATGTTCTTCCCAACTTGGTCTCTCAGATATTGTCAACTTAAATCTTTATTGGATCTTCAAGTTTAAAACTAATTTGACTAAGAATATTGCTAAGCCAAATTGATATACCCTGCTTCACACGTGGATAATGCAGCAATTGACTGTTTCTTTGATAACCATGAGCAAATAGTCTTCCCAAGCATAAAACAATGTCACTTGTGCTCTTCCTCTTGTCTGAATCTCCTCCTCAATCATTGTCCAAGTATCCACCAACCTCATTCTCCTTGGATGAAGAGTAAAATAAACCAAAATATGCGGTTTAATGTATTGCATAATCGATTGACTAACCAATCCCACGGCATAACATATATCAGTACATGTGAGATATCTCAAGCTTCCAAATGTCTGAAGAATGTTGGATCAACCATTCGCTCATCAAAAGTTGGACATAAGATCAAGATTGGTCATCTCAAATTCATTCGTCATAATATGATTGATATCACTAATCATCTTTTCTAGTAAAAATCACATCACCAACGTAAAGACATAAGATTGGCAAGTCTCCATAATCATTAGCCTTCACATATAAACCATGATATGATGGACATTTTTTAAGTGTCAAGAAGAAAGGAGTCAATCCTCTTGTTTCATGGCGCTTGCTTAAGACCATATATAGAGCCTTATTACGTATGTCCTTTTGGAAGATCAGACGGATTTAGCTGACTCGAGACACACAAGAATTGAAGACAGAAGAAAATTGAAGCTATTGTATTATATTAGCAGTAGATAGTCTGTAAAATCCCTTTGTTTGAGAGAAAGGGTACTCTCCAAAGAAAAATAAGCTTAACAGAATGTAAATGATGCCCATACATTAAGTCCCCTTCCCTTTAAGTACAACTGTCCACCCTTCTAACAAAATTATATATCTTGATTCTCTTTATTACATCATTACTATGCCTCAACTATATTTGCATTTATGCTCGTAAGTGCCTTATCGGATCGGACTCGGTTCTGATTCGGATTGAATTACTATCCCTAGTGCATACTCTCGTGATAAGGCATTAACTACTACATTACTTGCCCAGACCTTATACTGGATCTCGAACACATACCTAAGCAGCTTCCCAACCTATTTCTGATAGGCTTGCCCCACCTCTCGTTGCTCCAACAAGAACTTCAGACTTTTCTGGTCTGACAATGAAACCCATTCCCAGTAAGTAGTGATGCCACTTTTCCACTGCCATGACTATGGCCATCAACTTCCTTTCGTAAATCGGTGCCCTGATACGCAATAGGGTGTCCATCGTGATGCAAAGCAACACTCTCTCCAAACCCATACGCATCTGTATCAATAATAAAGGTCTTCTCGAAGTTTGGCATCACCAAAACTGAGCTTCGCCTTGAGTAATTTAAATGCCACACTGGATTGTTCCACCCAAAGTTATCTTTCCGCAATTGCTCTGTTAGTGGCTGAGCTATTTGAGTGTAATTGCGAATGAATTTTCTATAATACCCCGTTAGGCCTAAAAACCCCCTTAATTCCTAGTTCATGGGTTGTGGCCACTCTTGCATTGCTTGTATCTTCACCTTGTCCACCTCCACTCCTTTACCCGAGATGATATGACCCAGGTATAATATTCTTCTAAGGCCGAATTCACACTTTTTTTGATTAGCATACACCTCAGTTACATGCTCTCGGTGTTCCTCAAAAGTCTAGCTATACATAAGCACATCATCAAAAAACACAAGGACAAATTTCCTTAAGAAAGGCCTGAATACCGAGTTCATGAGTGATTGGAAGGTGGCCGGTGCATTGGTCAAACCAAACGGCATGACTAGAAACTCGTAATGGCCATTATGAGTTCTAAATGCGGTTTTTGGAATATCCGACTCCTTTTCTCGAATTTGATGGTAACATGACTTTAAATCCAATCTTGAAAAAATATGTGCACCCTGCAACTTATCTAGACGTTCATTTATGATTGGAATAAGGGTATGATTGAAAAAACGCGTGGATCGATCTTTTTTCTTCACCAAGAGCACGGGGCTAGAGTATGGGCTAATGGATGGTTGGGTGATTTTGGCTTGCAACATTTGTTCAACCAACTTCTCTATCTCTCCCTTTTGGCTTTGTGGATATCGATATGACCTTACACTAATTGGTGAGTCCCCTCCTTGAGAACTATACGTGCTCGATGTCTCTTAAGGGTGTGAGCCCCGATGGCATATCAAACACTTCCCTATACTCCTGTAAAATGTCTTGTAAGCCAGAAGGAACACCACTTTTAGCCTCCTCCCAGTAACCCAACATATGATTCATTTCAATCAAATACCCTCTACCATCTTTTCTCAATGTCCTGATCATTGCCTTGAGAGAAATGCTAGACCGACCTAGTGAAGGATCTCCCTTAAAGTGTCACTCGATTCTCAACCACCTTCATCACCCGGGTCTTCCAATTGGTGGAAATGGTACCCAACTTTTCTAGCTAGTGGATTCCTAGAATTATGTTGAAGTTCCCTAATGGTAAAACCAGGAAATCTTCAACCATTGTAATGACTCCTAATTGCAATACTACCCCCAAGCATTCTCCCTTCCCCTAAACAACTTCCTCATTACCCAAGGTGACCCCAAAACCCGAATTGCGCACCATAAGGAGGCCAAGATGCTCTGCTGCAGTATTAGATATAAAATTATGGGTTGCCCTCTTTACCTCAACTTGCGCCCTAGAGCTTTATTGTCTTTGGGTTGGTGAATCCCATGACTGAGTTGAGTGAAATGGTGGGGTTGGTCGGAGGTGTCTCCCATTTCTACTTCACAATCTTACTTCTACTCTCGTTCATCTTCGAAAGTTAAGAGTACACTCAACTCCCTCCTTTTGCATATATGATTGCTTTTCCACATCTCGTCACATCTAAAACACAACCCCCTCTCCCTTTTGTACTGCAACTCCTTCTCACTAAGCCTCCTTATTCCCCCTGCTTGTTGATTGAGTGGTGGCCTAGGATTATTTGGTGAAGAAAGCAGGTGTAGGTTGGAATGTTGAAGTGGGTGGGTTAGGGAATGAGTGGGTAAGATGTCGTTTGTCATTTGGCCCATTATTATTTCTCCAACTCCCTTGGGCCCGTGTTTCTATACGTGTTTTGGACCCAACCTTCAACTTTTCTTCGACTTTGATTGATAAGTCCATCGCATCATCTAATGGCTGGGCCCTTAACATTCTAACTTCAACCTACACTTCGTCCCTAAGTCCATTCATATATTGCCCTAAAGCGATTTCTCCACAGACAGTGGTGCCATCAACTCTACGAATTTCCTCCGATAATCTACCAGCGTCGCCAACCCTTGGTGTGCTAACCACTGCTCCTAAACTATCCGAACGAAACTTGCGCAGTATAAGGCCCTTGAGCTCTTCCCGTCTAGTGATTTTCCTCCTTCGATTCTCCCATTGAACCAAAGTAAGGCATCCCCATCTAACGCTACTATGGCCGCCTCTAAGCAATCCTCTTCTCACCTCTCAGCTCTCAATATCCTTCGGGATTCTCTCCTTCAAACGTCGGTAGGTCCAGTTTTTTCATTCTGCAACTGACTCCGCCATTACTCTCACCATCTCCATCCATTTCCTCCATGTTCCCCCGTGGTTGGTTTGGTACTATTCCATGTCGAGGAATGAAAGAATCAGCCACGACACTCTCCCGTGTGTTTCCCCATGTTGCGACTTTCCTCGCTCAAGGGAACGGGCCTCCAAGTTACGGGATAGAGCTGAAACTTCTGTGCGCAATTGTCGGGTTGATTTCTCCAATACCTCGTTCGTCTTTCGCTTAAACTGTTGTTCCATCACCCTTGGTGATGGCTTGTGTGATTTTGGAATCTAGGGCCGAGATCTCGTTCTCCATAGCTTCTAGACGTTGTGCATTCGTCATTAGCGCCATCATCGGAAGAAAATTGAAGCTATTATATTATATCAGCAATAGATAATGTGTGAAATCCCTTTGTTCGAGATAAAGGGTACTCTCCAAAGCAAAACAAGCTTAACACAATGTTAATGATGGCCATACATTAAGTCCCCTTCCCCTTAAGTACAACTGTCCACCCTTATAACAAAATTATAGTCTTTGATTCTCTTTATTTACATCATTACTATTTACATCAGCATATTCCTCAACTATATTTGTATTTGTGTTCCTAAGTGCTTCCTTTGACAGGCTTCCCTCTCCTGGTATAAGTAATTGTAAATGGCAGCTTGGTGGTCTCCTTCGCATTCCCTGAGTTCCTTGCACTATGTATTATTTTTCTCAATTGCCATCAATTCTTCATTAATAGCCTCTTGCCATTCTGTATTTCGAATGGCATCTTCAAGTCCCACGGGTTCCTATTCTACAAGAAAAGCAAAGTGGACTAATTCTAATTCTCCATAATTGCTAGCCTCATCGTGGAGATTTACCTTGTAATCTTGAAAACGTGTCCCGTGCACCCTTCTTGGTATAAGAGTAACTTCATCTTTTGCATCCTCATTCAAAGTGTAAATATAACGTTTTTTGGAATCCATGTAACCTGGTATATCCCGCTGCCATTCCTCTTTTGCAATTGTGACATCACAACTTACTATCACTTTCTTTGTCAATGGATTATTCAATATGTATCCCCCTTGCTTATATCTAATGAAAATGGTCTTCACTACCCTATCATCGAGTTGTGTTGGGGACACTCCTAGTGGGTGATATGTTCAACAAATACGCTAAATGCACTTCAACCTAAAAGTAATTTGATATACCTTTCGCTTTAAGTGTGCTCCTTGCCATATCCGTAATTGTTCTATTCTTTCTTTCGGCCACTGTTGGATTCATGAGTGTATGGAAAAGTAATATTATGCTACAATCCAAGTTCTTTACTACGACTCTTTAAATCATTGGACGTGTACTCACCTTCTCCATCACTATGCATCATCTAAATCAATTTGCCACTTTGTCTTTTAGTAAATGCTTTAAATATTATAAAGTAATGGAACACCTCACCTTTGCTCTTGAACAGACAAATCCAAGTGTTCCTTAGAAAAGTCATCAATAAAGGTTAGAGAGTACTTATTATCTCCAATTGATAAGTTTAAAGGGCCAGAAATATCTTTCTTAACGAACTCCACATAGAATTTCGCAAGCCGGGGCTCTTTGACAAAAGGTAACTAGTGATTTTTTCTGAAATGCAAGCCTGACACCAATGATCAGGATGATGAATGTGGGGTAAACCATTCACTCAGATTATGTTAGGCATTTTAGCTCATTCATGTTTCATCTCTTATTTTTGTTTGAAGGATCTATGGCCCTTGATATGTCCTTAATTTTCTTGAAACTTGCCAAACATTGGAAACAGCCAAATCAATTTAGCATCTCCTAGTATGTTGCATGCCATGGTTAATTTGTGTTTGTCCAATTCTTAACTCATCGGACATTATTCTGGAAACTCGTCCAACATTATGAATATCTTTTTAAAATATAAGTTAACAAGATCCAGCAAGAGGGGCTGATGAGGTACTACTATTTTATTCCTCTATATCACTATGTATCTTTCTTTCATATATAATAATAAACATTACATGATGTGGTGACATGGTCAAGGGTTACTGAGCTGTGGCTAATGTTTATCTTCACTTTTCTAGATGCTGCGAAGAAAAGTTTGAATACATTGCTATCAAGGACCCAGGATTTCGTAAATGAAGTGACTTCTCCATTGGTTAAAACTGGAAAGCTTGTTGACAGCAATGAAGATGATCATTATGATAGTGAGGATTTACTCGTGGGAGAAATGATTACTCCAAGTGCAATGCTTGATGGAAATTATTCTTTAGCTGCTGCTGTATCAATTGAACAGTTCAGTAGGTACAATACTCTCAACCTTATATCTTTTGTTTCTTACTATAGTGGATGGGGTTCAACTTTATGCTATTCCTTTGAATTTGTCAATAGAGATGTGTATTACATGTTGATGATGGAATAAATCAGGCCTAGTATTTTAGGGCATATTCATGAGTTCTCTGTACTCCTGTAGCATAATTTACAAATTACCTTTTATTCTTTAGTTTGAAACGAGGCACCTCTAAGTTCCCTACACTTTGGTTTTTTGTAGTGGGGTATTTTTCTTCAGCTCTGTTATACTGAGAATGGAAGAGTCTGCGGTCTGTACAGTTATTCTTCAGTTCTTCATCTGTCCATTATCTTATCTTGTAAAGTACTTACACTTTTGTCTTCCTCCCTGTCAAAGTCCCTTTTCTTCACCTGAAATTCTGTTCCTTCATAGTCAAAGAAGTTTTAGGTAAGGCAACCTCTCTTGTCCAAGATCTCTCTCACTCCTGTAAGAATAACACCAAAGATACCAAGATAAGGCTTATGGAATTTGGAAGTTCGGAAAAAAAAGTAAAGAACTTAAAGAAAAGATTAAACCTTCTGAAGTCCTACCTTTACATCCCAAACATCCCAGTAACTTAAAATACCCTCACTTTCTATGAATTCACCTTCCCTTGTCACCTCTGACTGGATCTGTATATGCTCCAATCAAAACAAGCACGCCCATTAAGATGAAGTTGAACAAAGAAAATTCATGTGTGTGTGGAAAAGATATTGCCACCAAACATGTATATCTAGCTCATGTTTTCACTTTGTTGCATAGATGTTTCCAATTATGAACTTTAATTATCCTACGTACTAATTGAAGTAGTTCAAAGGAAAACATCAACTCTGATATTAAGCAATTCAAGTCAAGTCTGTTGAAACTTAGTAGGTGTTAAGTATAAACTAGGTACTCACTTTTGCAACTTGTTCACCAATTGGGTATTCCGTTGTTATTTTCACCTTTTGAGTTCTATAGTTAACATTCCAGTCAATTAACTCACTCAACTCAAAATCAGTTAAAAAAAAATAATCACTCAAAAATAGTTAATATATATAATTATTCCAAAACTAATTTAGAAAAAATAAAATAAAATCCTTCTGAAGGGATATAGCTTCCTAAGAATTTACCACTGATGATGTTTCATAACAACAGACTTCTATCGATGGAGAATGGCCATTAGGCAATTAGAGACCTCCAAGAATGCAAGTTAATTAAAACAAAAGTACTGATTTTTGTCATTCAAGCAATACATCAAACATTTAGTTCTTATACTCTTTCACAACAAATGATGGCATGGCATCAAAATTAGACATTTCAGTATTCATTTTAGGTAGAAAAGAAGATAACTTCTTCAATTGTTTGATTCTCCAACTACATAGACTCATACAATTACAAACACTAACAATCCCTAGCTGAGATCAGTTACTCCTACCTCTACCAAGAAATATACAGTAACAAACACTAACAATCCCTAATGACTCTAGCTCCTAGCCTCCCAAACCTCAGCATCTTCATTGTCACTTAGGAGAAATAACCAATTCACTAGAACAAGGGATGGGGGAGATGAACTGGTGCTGATTTCATAGGAGTGGAGACTAGAAGCGTGTTGTAATGGAATGTCGTTTTGTTTGTGGGGAGGTTTTATTAAGTTTTCCATTGCAAGTTTATTTAGACTAATAACTAAAGTATCTTGGCCGCCTATTTTAATCTCTCTTGAGTTAAACTTTAATGGAAAATTGAGGTGAGGACTCAAACAGTGAAAATAAACTATGAGTACCCAAATAGTGAAAAATTACAAAACACAGTATCTAGCTATATACTTAACTCCGTAAAGTACTTATAAGATCTTCAAGGAAGGAGGGGAAATGCAGGGAACTAGCTGCCAATTATAATCACTTGTGCAAGGAGAAGAAAAAATACAAAAGGGAGCAACACAAGGAAGCACAAATACAACAGACACAAATATAGTAAAGGAATATGCTGATGAAAATATTAATATTATAAATAATACTCTATACAAGGGAATATAATTGTGTTACAAGGAAATACAGTTGTACTTGAGGGGAGGGGGGGTGTAATGTAGGGGCATGCTTTTACATTCTGATTGGGTTGTTGCTTGGAGAGTACCCTTCCTCTCGAACAAAGGGCTATAACGTTTTTCTTCCTACTGCTAATACAATATATCATCATAATTTTCCTTTGTCTTAAATCCTTGTGAGTCTTGAGTTGCGTAATTCCACTCGATCCCTTGCAAATTGGTATCAGAGCCATATGATCCAAGGGGTAAGGGATGGCGCCAATGACAAATGCACAACGGATGTAAGCTATGGAGAATGAGATTTCAGCCTTAGACTCGAAAATCATACAAGCCATCACCACAGCGTTGGGAATGATGGAACAATGGTTTATGCAACAGAGGAACAAGGTCTTGGAGAGATCCACCTAACAGTTGTGCACAGAGGTCACAACTCTGTCCCGAAAGTTGGAAGCCCACACCCTGGAGCAAGGAGGTAAGCAGCAACAGGGGGAAACCCACGGGGAGGGTTTTATAGCGGAGTCATTCGTCCCCAGGCGGGAAACATTACCAAATCAACCAAGGGGACATATGGAGGAAATGGTGGGAGATGGGGAGATTAATGGGGAAAACAGCTAGAGAATGAAGAAATTGGACCGACTTGCATTTGAAGGAGAGAATCTCGATGGTTGGATATTGAGAGATGAGAGGTATTTCAACTTTTATCGACTGGGTGAGGAGGATTGCTTGGAGGCGGCCATCCGGGTGTTAGACGGGGACGCCTTACTCTGGTTTCAGCGGGAGAATCGAAGGAGGAAGATCACTAGATGGGAGGAACTCAAGGGCCTAATATTGCGCAAGTTCCGATCAGATGGGTCGGGAAATTTGTGCGAGCAATGGTTAGCGCACCAATAGGGATCGACGACGGTGGTTGACTACTAGAGGAGATTTGTGGAGTTAATGGCGTCATTGATGGGAGTGTCTGAGGAAATTACATTGGGACAATACATGAATGGTCTTAGGGATGAAGTGCGTGCTGAAGTAAGAATGTTACGACCCCAGTAATTAGATAATGCAATGGACTTGTCTATTAAGGCCGATGAAAAGTGAAAGGTGGGTCCAAGACACGGACAAAAATGCGAGCCTAGGGGAGTTGGAGGAATAGCACCGGGCCAAACTACAAACAACATCTATCCCACACATTTACAAATCCATCACCCACGACCATACCCCATGTTGCATCATTACCCTCACCAAATAATCCCAGACCAACAATCAATCAACAATTAGGGGGGATAAGGAGACTCAGTGAGAAGGAGTTGCAGTTCAAAAGAGAAAGCGGGGTTGTGTTTCAGATGTGATGAGAAGTGGAATAGCAATCATAGGTGCAAGAGGAGGGAGTTGAGTGTTCTCCTGACTTTTGAAGATGAAGGGGAACAGAAGGAAGAGAGGGTAGAAGAGATGGAAGAATACCACGAGGACTCGGCGTAGGAGGCACTTACAAGCTACGTAGCCGTTTCACTCAACTCGGTCATGGGGTTCACCAACCCAAAGACAATGAAGCTCCAGGGAGTCATCGGAGGCAAAGAGGTAATAGTTATGATTGATCCCGGGGTAACCCATAGATTTTGTCTAGTATTGTTGCTGAACATCTTCACCTGTCCGTGGTGGGAACTTCGGGCTTTAGGGTCACTTTGGGAAATGGGGAAATTATTCAGGGGAAGGGAAAATGTGAAGAGGTGGCTTTACAATTGGGATAAGTTACAATGATTGAAGATTTTTTAGTTTTGCTATTAGGGAACTCTGACATAATTTTGGGTATTCAATGGCTAGAGAAGTTTGGTACTATTTCCAGTAATTGGAAGACACAGGTGATGAAATTTTAGGTGGGAGAAAATCAGGTGACACTTAAGGGTGACCCCTCATTAGGTCAGTCCAGCATTTCCCTTAAGGCGATGTTAAGGATATTGAGGAAGGCAAGGGGTATTTGATTGAAATGAATCACATGTTGGGTGGGTTACGAGGGGAGGAAGTTGAGTTGGGTGTTCCGATGGGTTTGCAAGAAATTTTGCACTAGTATAGAGAGCTGTTTAATATGCCACCCATAAGAAACATCAAGCATGCCATAGTTCTCGAGGGGACTGACCTAATGAGCGTAAGACCGTATCGCTACCCGCAGAGTTCAAAGGGAGAGATAGAGAAGCTGGTTGAAGATATGTTGCATGCAGGGATCATCCAACCTTCCACTAGCCTATATTCTAGTCCCGTACTTTTGGTAAAGAAAAAAGATGGATCTTGGTGTTTCTGTGTAAATTATCGGGCTCTGAATAAGGGTACGGTGTTGAACAAGTACCCTATCCCAATCATTATAAATGAACTCTTAGATGAATTGCAGGGTGCGCATGTATTTTCCAGATTGGACTTGAAGTCTGGATACCATCAAATTCGGGTGAAGAAGTCGGATATTCCGAAGACTACTTTTAGGATTCACAATGGTCATTACGAATTTTTAGTTATGCCGTTTGGTTTAACCAATGCGCCGACCACTTTCCAATCGCTCATGAACTCGGTGTCTAGGCCTTATTTGCGTAGTGTTCTTTGATGATGTACTAGTGTATAACCGGACTTTTGAGGAGCATCGAGAGCATGTGACTGTGGTATTGGGGGTATTGAGGAACATAGGTTGTATGCTAATAAAAAAAAAGTGTGAATTTGGCGGACACGTTATTTCGGGTGAAGTTGTGGAGGTAGATCAAGTGAAGATACAAGCAATGCAAGAATGGACACAACCCATGAACTTGAAACAGTTAAGGGGCTTTCTAGGCCTCACGGGGTATTATAGAAAATTTATTCGTAATTACGCTCAAATAGCTCAACCCCTAACTGAGCAATTGCAAAAGGATATCTTTGGGTGGACTGATTCCGCTACTGAGGCATTTGACTCACTCAAGGCTGCAATGACTAAGGCCCTGGTGCTAGCGATGCCAAATTTTGAGAAAGATCTCATCATTAACACAGATGCATGTGGGTTTGGTGTAGGGGCAGTGTTGCATCAAGAGGGACATCCCATTGCGTTTTTCAGCAAGATATTAGGTAGTCGAGCACAGAGTAAACCCATTTATGATAGGGAATTGATGGCCATAGTCATGGCAGTGGAAAAGTGGTGATATTACTTGCTAGGGAGGAGTTTCATTGTCAAAACCGATCAAAAGAGTCTGAAGTTCTTGTTGGAGCAAAGCAAGGTGGGGCAAGCTTATCAAAAATGGATAGGGAAACTACTGGGGGTGTGTGTTTGAGATCCATTATAAGTCGGGGACAAGCAATATGGTAGCAGATGCCTTGTCACGAGAGTATGCACAAGTGGTAGGCTGTTCTACCTTAATCTCGGTGTGTGGAGTGCAATGGCCGAAAATTCAGGAAATGATTCAGTAGGATGCATTGATTATGAAACTGATTACCAATATCAAGCAGGGAGTGAGCGTTCCTAAAGGTTTTTCCTTGGAGAATGGCATTTTGAAGTTTAAAGGAAGAATTGTTATCCCACCTAATTCTTCCCTTACAGCAGCTATATTGAGAGAGTAACTTTAAAACATACCAGAGGATCGCGGCGGAGTGACATTGGTTAGTAATGAGGAAGGATATAGCCAGGTATGTTCAGCATTGTGGGGTATGTCAGCAGAATAAGGCAGCGACAGTTAGTCCTATGGGACTTCTTCAACCACTTCCAATACCAGACAGAATTTGGGAAGATATATCAATGGATTTTATTGAAGGGATGCCAAAATCAGGGGGTTGGGGCAACATATTGGTAGTGGTGGACAGATTGTCGAAATACGCACACTTTATTCCATTGAAGCATCCTTTCACATCATTGATAGTCGCTCAAGCTTTTTTCAAAGTTGTTAGACTACATGGGATTCCCTCCACATAAGTCTCGGATAGGGATAGAGTGTTCCTCAGTGGGTTTTGGAAGGAGCTTTTCAAGATGTATGGAACTCAGTTAGCACGTAGTGCTGCTTATCACCTTCAATCTGATGGGCAGACCGAGGTGCTTAATAAGGGCATTGAATCGTTTTTGAGATGTTTCATAAATAGGAAGCCATCAACATGGTTCAAATGGCTTGCATCGGCAGAATATTGGTATAATACGGCTTACCATACAGCCATCCATCAAACTCCCTTCAAGGTGGTTTATGGAAGATACCCACCCCATCTAGTAAGGTTTTTTCCAGGTTCTACGGCAATGTCCACATTGGAAGAACAACTTCTGGAACGCGACGCGGCACTGGATGAGCTGAAGTTTTATTTGCTCAGGGCTCAAGAGTATATGAGGAGCCATGAAAACAAGATACGTAAGGAAGGGCATTTTGATGTTGGAGATTGGGCATACTTGAAATTGCAGACAATCTTCGGTGACTAAAAGAGTTTCTTAGAAGCTATCACCAAGGTATTATGGACCATACAAGATACTACAGAGGGTGGGGGAGGTTGCATATAAATTACAGTTGCCGGAGGGAGCTAAGATCCATTTAGTTTTTCATATTTCTTGTTAAAAAGAGCAGTGGGCCATGATTTCACTCTATCAGAATTACCTGACTCTTTGTCTGCAGATTTAGTCCTAGACGTGGTTCCAGAGGAAGTGTTAGATGTCAGAAACTGACAAGTGGGGGAGCAATTATTGGTTGAGGTACTTATCAAGTGGCTGCCAGCTTATAAGGCTACGTGGGAATTGTACTCTGATGTTTGTTACGTTTTCCAGACTTCCACCTTGAGGACAAGGTGGATGTTGTTGCGGGGGGTATTGCAAGGAACTCAGGTAATGCAAATGACAACTCCAAGCTGCCAATTATAATCACTTATGCAAGGAGAAGAAAAAATACAAAAGGGAGCAACTGACAGTAAGAAGGAGTACAAGGAAGCACAAATACAACAGAGACAACAGACACAGATATAGTAAAGGAATATGCTGATGAAAATATTAATATTATAAATAATACTCTATACAAGGGAATATAATTGTGTTACAAGGAAATACAGTTGTACTTGAGGGGAGGGGGGTGTAATGTAGGGGCATGCTTTTACATTCTGATTGGGTTGTTGCTTGGAGAGTACCCTTCCTCTCGAACAAAGGGCTTTAACGTTTTTCTTCCTACTGCTAATACAATATATCATCATAATTTTCCTTTGTCTTCAATCCTTGTGAGTCTTGAGTAGCGTAATTCCACTCGATCCCTTGCAGGAAATTGAGGAAGAAGATAGTTTTAAAGAGGGGGAAAATATGGGCTAGCTAGGAAATGGAGAAATGGGAAATGGTGTAGTTGAATCAGAAGTGGTAGTAAGAAAATGAAAAAGACTTGGTATTTTTTGAGGAGTTGTCATGTCATTTTATTGGTGGAGGTATATCTGTCATTTTGTTTGTCCAAAGAGCTGAAAGTTGTCATGTCTACAGCAAACATTCTTGTATGGATTGAAACAATTAAGTGGAAAGTTGAAATTTATGCTACGTGTCAATAGCATTTGGGATTGATGGTTTTTCACTTGCCATCTTTGATAGATATGCCAGGTGCTCAATTTGGAAGCAAGTGGGTACATCATGCACATACTTAAGACAAAAGAGTATTCCATGAAAATTGATGTCTATGAGAAATAAGTTTTGGTAAATGGATCTAAACTATAGAGCCACCATGTTTGATGCTCCTATGACATCAAAATGACTGGTTAAAGTGTCCACCTACGATGATGTGAGGTCTGAATGGGGGTGTTCCTTGTCTTTAAAGTATCTTCACTCTAGTACAGGGGATGACTGGATGTGTCTTTGGAAAACAGAGGATAACAAGCATTAACATATGGCCAGGTTATTGTTTAGGACATCTCAGATACAGGAATCAACACTACTTGATTGGTATTCAGAAAATTATCAGAACTCGGTCAGTGCAATATGGCGAGTGATTTCTCTTTTCTTCCCCCTCTCTTTTTCCTCTCAACTGTCTCTCTTTCTTTTCTTCTTTCAATATTAGTACATTATTAGGAGAAAGTTTAGTTAGCATACATTTTTTAGAGGAAAAAAGGTCCTGCATGAGGTGAAATTTCGTTGTATAAAACTATATTGACCCAAATAAAACATTTAAAATTTTTAGAACAAAGATTAAACTATAAGGAAAAGAAAGTTAGGGAATAACGATTTAATAGATAGACAAACTCAGCATATTTTATCTGAAAATCGCATACAGAACACTTTTCCTAAATATTTTGGCACGTAAGCAGATCATATGGCACATTAACATTTGCTCATGCAAACACTAAGTTCGAGTTTCATATAATTATGACAGCAAATTAAATTGTGATGTAAAATCATGGACTAACATGAACTGTTAGCTGATTGAACCTTGGGCTTCTTTTTTTTAATTACATTTGGGGTTCACTTTAGGCCTTTTGGTTGATGACATGGAATGGATTTATATATTAGCAGCTTGCAACCTTGTCATTCTTTGACCATGATTGTGACTATGGTTAAGATAAATATATCCAAGATTCATCTCTTTACTTGTTAAGATGAATTATAAATATGACTGGTTTTTCTTCTATTTTTTTTAGTTTCGAAGTATATTAGTTGAATTATATGCTGATGGATTCTTATATTGATGGAAGTGCATTAAGGTTAAAAAGAATGGTTTCTTTTCATTATGATCCAGCTATTTTCTTTGGGAGGTTTTAGTTTTTCTATGCCACACCTCCTGCTGTGAGGAGCCTTACGCGTGGACACTCAGGATTGGGGGTGATAGTGAATGAGTATAGCTTCTATTTAGACTTTTGGATTTTTGAACCTTAAGGCAACTTACTTCTCTTGAAGCTTACCCCAAGTTTGAGTAACTGAAATTGCCATATTTTTCAATCAATTTTCTTTTCGTTTTAGTTTTCTATTAGAGGAGGGGATTATAAGCTCATCTGTGAGAAATACTATATTTTCCTTACGAAAGAATTGTTTGAACTATGAAATATAATTCTGTTTTTTTATTCTACTATTTTGATATTTATTTGTAAACTATACATACATATGATGAATTCAATAAATTTAAAAGATATAATTTTATTTCTTATTTTATAAAAGAAAAAATAAGCTTACACGTGTTGTAATCAAGTAGTCAAGTTGATTTCAGCTGAACTAAGCTCATCAAGGTTTTTAGTAGAGTTTGAACTCGCGTTAAGCTTGCTTTGGGTAAGTTTTTAACCTAGTTGATCTCTAATGGCTCAGAGGATTTTTTTTGTCTGGTTATTACCAAACATGGTAGATTCCATTCATTGGGGTTTCTTGCTTTGGTTACAACATCAGCATCATTTGTACTTGATCTGATTCTACAAAGATGACAAGGGAGTGAGTTTTTGTGGTCTTTGTTCTTAAATGTTCTTAAAGGAGTTTATAAGGTAGCTTTATGACATCTCGTAATAGTCAAATGCAGGTGATCTATTTTACTATGATATTTGTCTAACTGTGGACATACATCACTCAGGATGAATGGTTTGACTGGGAAGAAGATGCAAAAATTATTTGAAGCTCTTGTGCCCAAATCTGTGCATAAGGATGCCCGTCATTTGATCGAGTATTGCTGCTTTAGGTTTTTGTCGAGGGATAATTCTGATATTCATCCTTGCCTTCAGGTTAGTGTATCTAGTTTTCTTCTTCACTATGTTGCTAGTATTACATCATGTTTGGGATGGCCTTATACGAAATTAAGTAATTGGTTCAGGTTTAAGTTTCCTTTTCTCCTTCTCTTTTCACTTCAATATGGAACAATTAAAGAAACGAGGGAGTAGTTTTTAATTGTTGTTTGATGTCGTGGAAGTCAGCGTTCAGGTTTTATTCTCAATTCAGATCCTTGATTTCTGCTTAATAAGCCTTTATGATTTTGAGATTCTGGGAGGATACCTTGGAGTTCCCCATGAGTTTCATCTTTCAACTTTTTATGATGCTCGTACTTGCTTCCAATTCTCAGGAAGGGCTTAATTTTTCTTTGTACATGGGATAAGAAATTCTTGTGACTTGAGCTTGGGGAACACCATTTAAATTAGTATACAGGATTCGTTTTACCTTTCTACTGGTGTTTCCCTAACTTTTTCTGAATGTGCCTCTTCAGTAATTTCTTAAAGCATATTTCTATATCACCTAAACTATCCTCCAAATTGTTCCCCTATTTCCAAATCCAAATTTACTTGGAATTTTAAAGTATTTTGAGTTGTGCCCAAGGCCTTTGTTTCAACTTTGGTAGTTTGACTTTTGGTTGGATCAAGATTGATTAGGGAATTCTCCCTTGCCATAGTATGATGCCACATAATTATTGGTAATTTGAGTTAGATATATTATAGCAAATTGTATTTATAATGATTTGACACCTAGCAAGTATGCAACTTGTCTTTATCATATAAGAAATCGGGCCTATGAATGACTTGGGTTTAGTTATTCTTGTCATGAAAGTTGGTCTGAGACTTTGAGGTATCTATGTGAACATGATTCTGAGGTAACTCACTACTAGGTGTTTTCTATAAGCTTTACTTAGAAAAATCTATTAGAATTTCTTTAATCTTTTATTATGAGATGGAGAGAAATAGAGACTAGGGCTTCGACAGATTTAGAGGAAGGATTTTTGTCCTTGTGTTGCTGAATGGAGAAGTTACAAGTGGGTTTGGTGTTTTTGTGGCTTTTTAAGATGTCGTGTGATACACTATTGCTTCTATATGATAGTCAAAATAAGTTTTAGAACATGCTTACTTTTCTCTAAGTTTGTGAACATTTAGAATTGGACTTTCTAGTTTTTTCCCTTCCCTATTATTAAGGTGTGAAGCAGCCTTGTTGGACTTATCTTCTGCATATTTTTGTGATCTTAATTGGTGAAAGTTTGGAAAAGAGAATTTTGATGCTCATACGTTGAGGTGAGGAAGGATCATAGGTGAGAGTGAGATTGGATTTTGTTTGCACACCAAGGCCGAGGAAAGCTTAGTCTTTGCTCATGTGTCAGTTACTTCGGTGAAATTGGGCTGGGGACACCCTTTAACTTCCCCATCTCTACCTTCAAGTTTAGAAATGGATTCCCTGAAACTTTCATTCCAAATTCCAAAACAGCTCCTTATGCAAGTTAGATGAGGTCATTCTTCTTTCTTTTTTTCTTAATGTTTTTTTGAGAGTTATATGTTTTTGAGAGTTCTGATTCATGTAGTCTTGGCTTATTCTTTACAAGTATTTCTATAAACGTTTCTACGATTTTACCAAATGTACTGTTATCAAGTTATTTAATTTGGATTTGATTAAATTTTCACCAATTGGTTTTAAAACTGAAAGCTTTTGTATCATGTTTGGACAGCTGCTCGAAATTTTAGAATCTTTTAGATTTTAATGGTCTTATGCAATGTCCTTGAAATGTTTTTCTCTTCAGGAACAGACTTCTCTGTTATTGTGTGTGTATGGCTCTGTACTTTTTATTTTTCCACTACCATGGCTTTGGCAGAAGCCTTTTTAAGAGGAATTATGGTTAGGTCAAAGTTACTTCCTTGCTGGTTTTAAGTAATATTTAAGTTTCTTTTGATGAAAATGTTGATAAGTGATTGTGATACCTTAGGGAGTGGGTTTTCAATAGCTTCTTTTTAGATTGAAGTTGGTGCTGCCTTGCATTGTTCTACTTAAATTTTATAAATAGACAAAATTTTGCTGTTTTGTCTTGTTTTTTGTTTTAAATGGATATCTATACCAATATTCTTTGAATTAGCTTACCCTATTTTATGCACTTTTTTTGTTACCGTTTTGAATCTCTTTTCAATGGAACATATGTTCGTAGCATCGTATTATATGCCAGAAAAATAGAAAAATGGAAATGGGGAAGAA
Source organism: Dysphania ambrosioides (assembly GCA_026401315.1). Lineage (NCBI taxonomy): Eukaryota > Viridiplantae > Streptophyta > Magnoliopsida > Caryophyllales > Amaranthaceae > Dysphania > Dysphania ambrosioides. Next base: position 2,115,558 of record CM048672.1, read on the forward strand.
GCAATCTGGGGAAATAATGATAGTAAATTTTTTTCATAGCATCTTATATATGTCAGAATATTGGGCATTTAAGAAGGACCGTATAAAAAAGGTAAGTGTAGCAGAGATGTGTATGTTGAGGTAGATGTGATAACATCTTGAGGGATAGACTTAGGAATGCGGATTTTTGGAAGAAATTTGGAGTTGATAAGATAAGGGAAAAAATCGGTTACAATGATTTGGGGATGTGAGATATAGACTAGTTGATAAACCAGAAGGAAGTTGGAAGGCTTGGGTAAGATTAAGTCGCCGACGAAGGCTAAAGATGACTTGATTGGAGGGAGTTAGAAAGGATGTGGAGAAAATAAGTTTGCAAGATGATATGGCACTAGATAGGATTGATTGGAGGAGTAGGATTGATTGGAGGAGTAGGATTTTTGTAGGTGATCACATGAGATAGACTCTCGGTTCAAGCAACTGATCCCATCTTTTTGGATTAAGGCTTGGCTTTGTTGTATTGATAGTCGATTTTATTTGATGTGATTTAATCATCAAATGGATCATAAAATCCCAGCTTTGAATTGGCTGGAGACTCACTAAAAAGCTATCAAAATAAAATTATCATCAATATTCATCATCCCATTGTCTTCTACTTTTTATGTCTTCTATATATAGCTCTTTAGTTTTCTTCTTCTCTAAGCTAACTCTTATAGACTAATTAACATTTCCTAATGTGCGCCTCCTCCTTACACTTGATGCATTACATGTTTCTTCCTTAAGTAGATTTTGAGCAATAGCACAACTTGAATCTGCCTATGCTGCTCAATTGCTTTGCAAACCTCAAATCGAAATGTCCAAGCAATCCAGAGTTTTAAATCTTCTTAGTTAAGTTTTGAAACTTTTTTTCCTTGTAAGTTGTGTATTTCTTTATTTTTTCTCCATGTAATGAATCATGAGCAACCTAGTTAAGGGGCAGATGTAGTTGCTACCCAAATATACTTGCAAGTCATGTTGCAAAAGATTTAGAATCTTAATCATTTCTTGTTTGTCATTTTTTGTGGAGACTGGAGAAACCATAATTATATAAATCGTTTACTCTTACACGCCAGTTATTACAACACTTATAAACCAACTATGAATATAACTCTAAGGCTTTGAGCCTCCGATATTATGTGAATATAATGATACAACATACCCTAATATAGGTGCCTGGCTCTCATATGCATGCACTAAAATACATTACATGGATAATTATACCCTTGAGTATCCTGTATTACCAACAATTAGATTCATCATTCAAGGCCTAGTAACAATAGCATCGGGGATTGTGAGAAGGTTACCTTTTGGAATGATGGTGTGTTACAAGTTTACTGCTATAGCTTACATCAACCAGTGGCTACAAACCACACAGCAATGACACAGCGAAATCATCTGCATAATATCTGTGTGGATGGTAGTTTTTTGTGCCCAACTCTGTTAATTTGGTTATATGATAACATCGTTTGAAGTTTGCTTGCATACTGGCACCATTTCGTTCACCTGAGACACTATTTTGGCTTTAAACAGTTTTGCTTAGTCTCCTATCCTACCAAGTCAACTACATTTGCTGATGTTACTTTGCAGATGGCTTGTGTGGAGATCTCTTCTTGACTTCTGTTACTTTAAGCACCATTTCCTGGGCCCAGATCTTAGATTTTCCTCTGTGGTCTGGGTGCCCACCTGATCACTACTTGCCTACAAATTGCAGAGTATTTACTCACAACGGACATATAAGTTTCAAGGTTTCATCTTCCCTGCAGCTTAAAACATAGGGTTAGGGGCTAGGGCTGTGGAACACGCTTATTGCAGAACATATAAAATCTCGTGTTTGTAATCATAGATATAGAGCCAGCACCAAATGAATGTGTGTTGAAAGTCTTATGGTTATTGCAGCCGTCAGAAGAGATTTAAAGTTGGAGCAATCTGAAGTCGTAGGAGCTGTAGTCAGATTATAATGTGGGTGGCGGTTGACTTTACTGGACTCTTTAAGAGAATAGTCTGGGGATGGGAATAGCCATGAGTGTAGGACTGTTAGGCATCATGTGATGAGGTGTGTGAGTTGGTGTTTTTGGTTGATCATTTTACAGCATATCTGGAATGGTATGTCTCATAGTTGTTAGCTAAGAATTTTCTAGATCTTTCCGCTGGAGTCCCCAAATTTTGTAATTTGCTGGGATTCTAGTTTAATTGTTCTTAATCTTTGTAATCAGTCAGAATCCTTAGTTTAAATTTTCCTACTCTATGTTTAGCCTTGGGGTACACTGTATATACTACAGAGTAACCTTTGTGTGCGTTAAGGAGGGTATAAGCAGAGTGATAGGACTTAATTTCTATTCTTTGTGAATGATGCTCTGCCTTAGAGAAACATTGGGTTTCTCAAATTCAAAGATTAAGTTTGTGGACTTGGAAGATAATGGCTTAATAAAGTTTAGTCTGACTCTGCTCATATGCTGAATGTGGGCATGGGTGCTGGTTGGGACCAGGAGGACAAAGTGGATAGTCTAGTTAGACTGACAGTTGGCAGTGGATGCAGTTGGCTGATTGTGAGTTTCTTAACAGGGTTTGATTTTTTTGTTTTCAAGTTTGTTGTCTATTGTGAGGACGTCTTGACCTCTGTATCTGTATGGCCTCTCCTTTCTTAGTAGAAAATATGACATGGTTTTTTTTTACCATATAACCCCAATGCCTTCCTTCAATGTCACATCCTGGGACATCGGTTGCTGATGCTCATTTTCAAACATCTGTGGTGGAATCTGTTCTTTGGAAAATGGTTATAATCGTATTTTAGTTCATCAGTGCACTGAGCTAAATATTGTATAGTTTGGGTAAAAAGCAGCAGTGACAGGGGTCACCCTGCCTGAGATACTTCTTGCCTTACAATGCTGGTGTAATGCAGGACTCCCAAACCTTGTCCCTGCAATTTGAAGGATTGATATAGGTATATAATTTCTTGCTGAATCTTCGCGCGGGGAGGGGGGGGGGGGGGGAAGTGGGGAGGCTTCTGATTTTTCCTCATTTGATGAAACTTTTTTTCATATCTTTGAACTATTGTATAGTCTGATATTTCTGAATTCGGAATTTTGGCTGTTTACGAAGTTACTGGTTTGTAACACTGTCAACTCATTGGTTCATACCTTAAAAACCCAGTGGATATACTTTTGTGAAGCTGTAGCAACTTCTGTCAAAATAAAAGTTGCAGCAATTTAATGATGTCAGTTGCTTTTGGATATTTCTTCGAGTATTTTCTTGGCTTTAATTGGCTTGCTTGGCTAGTTTTTATTTCGTACATTACTTTATTAGTTTATTGCATTGACAAAAAATCATATGTGCTTGTTTAGTTGGCATATATTGGCATAGGAACTTGGAGTTCCTAGAAATTGAGAGTAAGGGGAGTTGTTTGGTTTGCATAATTTTGGGAAGTTGGAATTCCCTTGGTATGGTAATTGGCTTACCAAGAAGGGGGTGGGTAAGTCACTATTTCCACGGGAATTGAGTAGTTAAATTACATACTTTTCCTCCAAAAGTACTTGAAGTAATTAAAATAAATGTCAAGTAGGCTCAAAACATGGAAAATAGATCAAATGAAAAAACAAGACATAAAAAGTTTCTTCCTAGGAAATGCAAATTCCTATGAGTTACCAAACAATTCAGGACCACATCCTACGAAATTCATGTAGGAATTAACTTCCTATGAATTAAACTTCCAATAGGAAGTTAATTCCCAAGTCAACCAAATAATCACTATAATTTTTCTAAGTTCTCCATATGGTTGTTGAATTGTTCAGGAACTTGCCTTCCGGAGGCTGATATTCATTACTATGCTTGCTTGGGAAAAGCCTGACAGAGTACAAAATGATTCATTTCCTGATGGTTCTGATGAAGCATCTTTACAGGTCTGGTTTTTTACTCTCTCGTGCCTCTTCTTCTTTTATGGTTATGCTACTATCAGCCATGGTATTTTATGTTGGTCACAGTATAAAAGTTTTTGAGCTCACCGCAACCATGATTTTAGGCCTTGAAAGCCACAAACTAATAAAACTGCCTGTGAAAGTGGCGAGGCAAGTGTTATTTCAATCATGACTGCATCCAATAACTAAAACCGTGATTGGGGCTGCTGCGGCAAAGCCTTTTTATAGAAATCGGCCACATTTTCCTTCTTTTTAGCCAGGAATGATATGGGTGGTGTTGGGGGAGGGGAGGGGGGGGGGGGGGGGGGGGGGGGGGGAGGGGGAATGGCCTGTCCGCTTTCGACCTCCATGTTTGTAATTTTGACAGCCTTACTCTTAGGCAGTCAATGCCTTGATGGGAAAATGTTTCCAATGTAAATTGGGATCCTAATCTGGGAATTCCCATGATAAATAATAATCTCCTTCCTAATGGTGGAGTCACTTCATGCTCAGACACAGACTCACTTGTGTAAGAAGCTGATATTGCTGGATATAACCCTAAACCACAAGGCCCCAGGATCTGCACCCACTTTAGCTACATAGAAAAAAGTATAAATCAATGAAATACTTCCTTTGGCTTTGCAAGTTTGTTCATGTCTGTAGAAAAATTATTGGAGTGTTTCTGGACAATGCATCTCGAAACCAGATATTCTCAATTTCTCCTGAAAGCTACACGTTGTTTGTTCTTTCTACCTTGGTGATAAATATATGATTAATATCTAATGCTCTTCCCCTCCTAAAATATAGTTCCTTTCTCTTGTTCTGGATGCCCCATAAATGCGACTGCATCTATATTGCCCTTATCATATAGAGTTATAAATGCTGAATTTGAAACTAGTATTTTGTCCGAAATAATTGTCATAGTGTTCTCAATTCTAATCTCAGTCCCTTATATTGGAGATTATGACATGATTCTATGCATATATGTATATATAAACTTATAAGAGAAACTTTTACAGAGCGTTGAGAGTGCTATGTAGAAACAGGTCATTCTGATGGGGGAAAGGTTGGGGCTTTTTTAAGTCAACTCACTGTTAGGGGTGAGGTTTGGACCATGAGTTTTGGCCTGAATCGGGTATGTGTCGGTCACTCGTGTTAGTATTAGGTGGGGTTAGGTAGGGTTGGGTCAACATTCAAAATTTTGGGTTACTTTGGCAGTCAGTGCAGGTTGTCTTTAAGTATAGCTTTTAAGGTCAGTTTGATTTAGTTCAAGCTGGTCCCTTTTGTCAAAACAGGGTGTGTAAATTTTCTGTTCCTAAAACAACCATTTTGTGTTGGACTGAGTTTTTTCATGCTTTTTTCTTTAGAGCTGTTTGATCATTTTCATGTTCTAATAGTGTTGGACTCGGTTGCATTGCAATATGTCCTCCATACCTTCTTATCATAAAAAGAAAATAAAGAATGTCCTCCATACCTGTATGTTTTTGTGTACTTTTGAATACATAATTGCATTGATGAATCTCACAAAGCCTTCTGCCTTTCATGAGTTTCATCAATAGTTAGAATTTTTTAGAAGCATGGCAGCTTTTGATGGTAAGGAAGCTAATAAAAATTGATTTTCTGTAAAAGAAATGTTACCCTGTAGAATTGTTACACTTTAGAATTTTTCTCAAGTCATAGGCACCAATTTACAGCATTAGTTTGGAACTTTTTTTTCCTTTTTTTTATTTTACACTTTTTAGAATACAAAATTTCCTCTGCCCTCGAATTGGTTATGAAGTAAAAAACTTTTATTTTACCCCAGAATTCTTACACTTATAAAGTTCTTCTTACTTGTACAAAGATTATTAAGTGTCATTACTGAATATACACACTGTGCAAATATCAGGTGCAATGACCTATTTGAGACTCACAAGCTACCCAGACGTATTTGTGCTCACCTCCTCAGTCCTCACATTTCTCCATTCATTTGTGTCCATAGCTTGATAATTTATTTTTTGGCTTTTTTTTCCGCAGGTTCAGTCGCTTCCATTATGAATGTCTTGTGTTTGTTTTCTGACCTAATCTGTATGTATAGATTGGACGTGTGGACTAAAGGAAGACTTGTTTCTTGTGTAGACAAGGCTTGTTAGAGAAGAAGCTTTTGTTCGCATCGCACCTGCTATATCTGGTGTTGCTGATCGATCAACTGTGCACAATGTCTTCAAAGCTCTTTCTGGTGATAAAGGGGGAATCTCTTTCAGCGTTTGGTCAACATACATTAAAGGAATTCTGAAGTGAGCATTATTTTCATTTTGTAAACTTGAATGTGATATTTGTTGTTTCATGATGTGATTTTGGTTTCTATTCCGGTCGGTGTTGGTGACTCGACGAGAGTAGTGAGGAAGTATGAAGTACTGAAATTCCTGGTTCAGGGAGAGAAATGGATGCTTGGAATGGTTACTTTGGTATGTTATTTAATTGAATATAATAAAAGCATGGATAATATTTCTCAGTATTAAAGAACCAAAATAAATGATGGCATAGCATTGTTCTTGGAGGCCTACTGGGTATTATTTGGAAGTACCTTATCCATGCATAATATCATGAAGAATATATAGAAAATTTTGACTGTTGCTTAGTATCAGCAATAGGTCTGAAAAAGAATCTAAAAATAGGAAATTCAGTTAGGTTTCCATCATAATGTAAGGATGGCATTCATTAATTTTAAATTTTTTTTTTTGTTTTTTTTGGGGGGGGGGGGGGGGGGGGGGGGGGTTGTGTTGTGGAGGAAGAAAAAGACAAGAAACGAAAGGAGCACAACCTCATGGCTAAAATTATTGAGTATGTTATATCATAAAAGCATATGAGATTGGTATAAATATAGAATTTTTTTGCCAAGTTAATTAGGCTGCATCGAAGAGTCTGCTACAAAGGAGTGGGATTTTATCTAGTGATTTGCCAAGTCAAAAAGGCTGCATTGAAGAGTCTGCTCGTCCTTTTTAACTAGCCCAATAGAGTGGGGTGAAAGTTGATTCGATGACTATCTAGTTGAGGGAAATGATACTTGCAAAAGTTATGTAGCTGTGACATTTGTTTGTATGAAATAAAAATAAAGTGTTATCTATCTCTGGACTGAGGGAGCTACTTTGGGGAAGAGAGGTAGAGGGGATGGTTCAAGGATTATAACATCTCTGCCTTAATTATAAAGTCTGCATGTAAATTTTCTAGGACATGGGTTAGGAAAAAATGAAAGGAGCGTTTCTCTGCACCATAATTGACAATCTGGGTCTTCTATGGTAGTTTTTAGCCACTTATGCTTTCAAACAATATACTGAAGGATGAGATGTTAGGGGGTGGTGGTTGGGTGATTATTAGTGCTAATTGCAATGTCTAATATTGTTTGGAGTATTAAGTCTTCACCTTGCAAATTTTATTATCTGATTCATCTTACAATATTATGGTTCCTTGAGGTGTCAAAAGTTCATGTATTTTTGTCTGCCTTAGTTCCCAATCATCTTGCTGCATTCCATAGAAAGGCCTTGTTTGGCTGAACAGATACGTATCCTTAAGGAATGCAACAATTTTTTCACAGAGAACTTAATAAGTGTCCAAACATGAGTATCATCTCTTTTAACAATCTATGAAATAGGATTGACTCAAACCCAACCCCATAAGACAATCTACTTCAAGACAAGCGTATTAAGTTGTACTAATGAAATTTACTCTGGGTTTTTTCTAAACCATCCAAACATGAGAATCTGTTCTTACATGGTTTAATTTAATCTACTAATTTTTCCAAGATTCTTTTGTGTGAGATCGAGTCTTAAATCTGCTGATAGTTCTATTTTCTATATTGTCCCTTCCTCTTCATGTTTTCTCATGTTGCTGGAGATTTGTCACATAATTGGCATCCAGATACATGATGTATGGTTTTAACCTATTAGAGTTCACTTATATCCTAGTCTGTTTTCATTTGGAGGTTTATGGGTTTTTTTTTCTGTGATTACTATAATTGTAGAGTGCACAAAGAAAGGACTTCATATAAGCTGCATCTTCCCCACATTTCATCGGAGCAAGTCTTGTGTGTGGGTTCCAGCAAGAAGCAGCCTGTTCTGAAATGGGAAGACAACATGACATGGCCAGGAAAACTAATTTTGACTGATAGAGCCCTCTATTTTGAGGTAAATTCATTTGTCTTTATTTGATGTTATATTTTGCTTACATCAAGGTAATGCTTCTACAGTGTTGGAAAGCTACATGAAATAATTGCTTAAAATTAATTATTACTATAATCTTGTCCTAAGTGCAATACAGTTTTGTGGTGTTTAAAAATACTCTCTCTGCCCATTATGTTGGTAACATGTTGGGAGCCTAAAAAAATGGCACATGGTACCCCTTGACTACTTTAGTATCCTCAATTGGTCAAGGTAGCTCGGCTTTGAAGAAAATGTGTCCAACAACCTTTCTGATGAATCATTTTGATAGCTCTTACCCTTCTTCTATAGTTATAGCAACATCAATTGTTGGTTATAGGCTACACACTCTTTTCTATTTTCTATACTCACTGGTTATTTCACTGTGGACCCCTAAGTGATTGCCAATGGTTTAAATATGACCGAAGTATGAATGTTAACCAAGTGCCATTAGTGTCCTTGGAAAGTCTAATTTTGGATGAGAATCCTATATTCCTCATAGCCATAATCTCAAAAGAAAGGGGTCAGCTGCACGAACTGATAATTTAACTTTTGTTTGAATCCACAAAGATCCTTTCCCTCATTCACTTCTTTCTAGTGGTAAATGCTCTTCATCATTTCTTTGTAGCAGCAACTTTAAATTGTTTGACCATTGTTTATTTCCAAATTTTATTTCAAAAGCTGGATACTCTCTACCGCATTTAATCCTGCTTTGTTATTGGAATTTGTGCATGCATGTTAATGAGTCATCAGTGTTTGTTATTTCTTCTTCACTGGATCTAATTGTTCGACTTCACATTTCTAATTTTCTATTGGCCTCTTGTGAATTTGGGCACATAGCTCTGTCATGCTATCCATTTATTTTTCTGATCTGTGTGGAGTAATGTCTGTGTCTTTAATTCAAATTATACTTTATAAATAAAAAATCTATTTAGATCAATTGAAGTTTTCTCAAAATTTCTTATTTATTCCGAAATCATTTTGCAATTTACTGGCACTGCATTGTATATTTTGAAATTAAAAATTGTAAGTTCTTCAAAAGATTAGCTGCTTGCATCTATTTGGCAGCCAATGGACTTTTCTAAGAGCCAAAAAGTTGAGAGATTGGATATTACAGGATGTGCTGCTCAGGTGAAGAAGACTAAAGTTGGTATATTCGGTTCAGTGCTCTTTGACTCAGCTGTCTCTGTTTCTTCTGGTGAAAAGGGGTAAGCTTCTCCATGTTGCTTTTTCAATGTAGCTCTCTTTTATTCCTGTATAAGTACCTGATTGAGCTTCGAGCATTCTGATTGTTGAGTGCTATCTCAATTGTCTGGTCAGCATGGCATATGCAACAGTACAATCACCAAAGAATAGAATTGCAGTGATGGTAGGGTCATAGATACCACTGGGAATCTATGCAATGATGCTATGAGTAATAGCCTACCTGAAATTTAGACTAGAAATGAGAGAGATATCAGGGTTCAACATGAACTTTTATATGGTCAGTTATTACAACATTAACCATATTACAACATAACTGTTGTCCGTTTTGCTGAAAATACTTTCCCTGCACCTCTTCATAAAAATAAACTTTTATGAGACTAGGACTTTTCTGTCGAGGGGGCGGTTGCATAGGAGTATTAGTGTTTTAGCTCGTGAAACAAAATGATGCATCAAATGAATGACATTTTTTTCATTTTGTTGGATGAAAATTATACTTTATTTGAAAGTTAGCTCTGAACAAGGTACTTTTAATTAAAATAAAAATATGTGAACAATATACGAGTACTGTTTTGGCCAGATTAGTATTTGGAAAAATATAACTTTAACTTTGGAGTTAAAGTATCCACCCATCAGGATTGAGATAAAAATTAAAATAAAATAAAATTGAATACTACTAGTATCCTGCGAAGTAGGATGCCCAAAAACTATTAAGAAGCTAACTTAAAGTGGAAGCTATTTTAGTACAAAACCAAAGCAAAAGAAAATGACAAATGTGTGAGAGGCAAGAGTTTTTGCTTTATCGCTGAGCACTACATGTGTGACCACTGAGTTGAATATTAAAAGATTGTACCGTATGTGATGATTTTAAAATATGATGTAGGGGCTGGAGCCTCCCCTGTCTCCACCAATGTTCAAAAATATCATCTGGAATGACGAACATGCTATTTTATCCTTGTTGTTGCCACCTTATTTGGTGGAGGGAAGAGAAGGAACAAATGAAGAGATGGAAATTGAATTTTTGTTTGGCGGATGGACCATTACCATTGAGGGCACAACATTTTCTGGGTGTTAATGTGTTATTTATAGTTGGTTCGATATATAATTTTAGTAATTCAAAATGTCCTCATTTGACATAACATATCGTGCATGATAAATCCTCTCAATGAGCTTTGGAAAAGATATATTCTGATGAAGCATTTTTTACTATTTATTCATACTTCTGAAAAAGTTGGTTTACATGAAAAATGATTGAATTGATCTAACAAGCAACAACAAAAGAAATCATGGCAGTTGATGGCCGTTCCTTTCTTTTGACCCCCATACAAACTGCATAATTGTTGAAATCCTCTGAGCATAGTTATTCTGGATCTGTTACACTATGATTGTGAGCCATAGCATTATTTCTGTGTCACAATGCTATAGGGAAGTCATATTATTTTGCCTTGTTTAGTGCACATTACTCAAACATATCTCTATGTTAAAAATGCTCTTTTCTTTGTTGAATTAGATGTAAACCATGGGTGTTAGAATTTATTGATTTCGGAGGTTATATGAGGCGAGATGTTTGGCATGCATCTATCAGTGAAGTTATTTCTCTTAACAAGTTTGTGCACGAATACGGACCTCAAGAAGATGATTTGGTTTCTCATGTTTATGGTGCTGATAAGGGAAATGAAAGAGCTAAGAGAGATGCTGTTAATAGTATCTCTAGACTTCAATCTCTCCAATCTATCAGGAAGCTATTGGATGACCCGCTAAAACTTCTTCAGTTCTCATATTTGCAATATGCTCCATATGGTGATGTTGTTTACCAAACTCTTGCTCTTAATTATTGGGGTGGACCATTAAATTCAAAGTTTAGAATGGTAAGAAGTCATCATTCAAAAAATGCTAGGTACACGGACGATGTTTCTGAAGTAAATTACGAGGTTCATGACATAGATGGAAGTGTGTATCTGAGCCAGTGGATGACATCTCCAACTTGGGCTTCTCGTAATTCTATTTCCTTCTGGAGGAATTTACACCTTAAGCAAGGATTAATGTTGAGCAAAACTCTTATAGTTGGTGGTGCTTCCTTGACAGAAAGGGCAGCAAGAATATGCAGGGAAAAAAGTAAAGTTATTGAAAAAACGCAGGCCACTATTGATGCTGCTACCCTGGAAGGAATTCCAAGTAACATTGACCTATTCAAGGTCAGTCTACTTTGTTTTGGTGCTAAGGGATACCCATATTTCATCTCATGCTCTATTGAACTTGCATTTTCATCCTTTCCTAGCTCAACATTTGTTATAATAGGTGGGATCTTGAATTTTAGTGGAGAAGTGTAATGTTATCCAATGATTTCAGGAACTAGTTCTCCCTCTAACAATCATGGCTAGAAATTTTGAAAAGCTTAGGCACTGGGAGAATCCGTTCTTGACAATTTCCTTTCTTGGGGTGGCATATGCTATCATATTCAGGTATTACATTTGTATGTACTGTTTCATAGGGTGTAGTAGATCTTCCAGATTTTCTTTATTAAATCATATTGATATGTACCACAAAATCTTGTCAGAAATCTGCTGGCATATGTATTTCCTATGACATTGATGATGGCAGCTGGAATTATGCTGTCATTGAAGGCGCTAAGAGAGCAAGGCCGACTTGGAAGGTCCTTTGGGAAAGTTACTATATGTGACCAGCCACCTTCTAACACAGTTCAGCAGATCATAGCGCTTAAGAAGGCTATGCGTGATATGGAGAACTATCTTCAAAATGTTAATGTCACACTCTTAAAAATACGCACTATTCTCCTTTCTGGTCAGCCTCAGGTGTGTGATGTGCATGTGTGCTTGAATTGTATGAAGCTATTCAAATTAGATCAAATGGTTTTAAATCTGAATGGCATGAATGCATAATGCTCTTTCAGAAAATGTTTATCTGTGGTTATTTTATGCAGTCCTTTTTCTTTTTATGTTGATCTCTTTTAGTATAACAAGTCTTAGGAATACATAATTTAGGTTATATCTTAGACTTATACCCAAAATAATTCACATTGGTTGACTACTGGATATTTGGATTTGACTGATTTTGTGAAACCTGAATATGCTTGCCTCAAATGGTCTCTTTTCCTGAACTATCAGCTCAGCTTTGTATTACTCCTTATTAGTTGAGCGCAGACTGGGAATTTGATTTGTTGTCTTTAGCTCTCTACTAGTCATACTGCACTATCTTATTCCCTTATGATATTCATTGACAACCTGCTGCTTGTGCATCCTGGTTAATTGCAAACATAGTACTATTTGCATTCCTAGTGGCCCCAGGAGTGGTAAAACACAACCACACAGTTTACAAATTAACATTCGAGGAACTCTTTGAGTTAATGTCCATATATGCACATAGCTTTTGCCTCTGCCATTACGTGACTGTTTTGTTTTAAAAAACTGATTACGTGTGTGCTGAGAAATTTTGGGTATTTCCTATCATCCATCTTCAATTGATTTTTCATTGATGCTTTTCAGATAACCAATGAAGTCGCGCTGGTCCTGCTTTCGTCTGCAACTGTCCTGCTTATTGTCCCATTTAAATTCATTCTCGCTTTCCTTATATTTGATCTGTTTACACGTGAACTGGAATTCCGTAGGGGAATGGTTTTGAGGTTCAGGAAACTTTTGAAAGATCGATGGGAAACTATACCTGCTGCTCCAGTTGTAGTATTACCATTTGAGCATGGTCAGAAGAGACCAATTCATCTAAACGAGGAAACTAACAAATTGGAGATGCAAGAGAAATCAGAGTGAAGGTAATCTTCTATACATGTCCGAACCTGTCTTCCCTTGCTTTCCCCATTCTCTTCTTTTTTTTTCCCTTTGGCATCATGCTTGAAATTTTTTTGGTTACTGGCTTCAATTTATTGAAGTTCACGACTTTTTATTAGCTTTCATGGGCTGGTGAACAAAATAAACTAACAAAAATGAACTGTGTGTATTGACCAACTGTCCTATGAAGAAATCAAGGCTGTCAATTGAGGTCTGTACATTTTATTCCCTTTTTGCTGCTCCTCTTGTCTATCGTCTAGTCATTATTATTGTGTACGCATCATAATGCACCGTATCTGAGCTAGTCGGTTTATTACCTCTATTTCAATCTTTAACCCTGGTCTGTTGCAAGCTAGCTGCTGATCATGATAAGTGCATATGATTTGGTCCCTTGAATTTTTAACAATAGATTGTGACTCATGAGTCAGAGTGTAGTAGTAACATGCCATTCAGGCATTCTGGTGTAATGGTGTAAGTATTGATCAACGATGAACTGTAAACTAATACTGATTTCTCAGTTGCATTGTGGCTATTTACTTTGTGCATCTCTTGTCGAAGAACTTGGTAGTTTAACTTCTCTAAAAATTTGCTCTATGACCAGAAATCAACTTGATGCACTTAGGGTCACAATGCAGTCATCCCAGTGAGATACATTGGAGCAAGTACTTATGCTGGTGGGATCATTACAAGATAGCTATAAAATGCATCAAACTTTCTCAAAAGTTGTGGAATAGTATGTTGCCTCACAAGATACTGGATTTCTATACATACCCTAATGCAATATTCATCTATCTTGAAGTAATCACTAGCACTTTAATGGGCAATTGTTTTGCCATCAAGCTTAGCAGCAAGATTTGATGGACAATTATCTCTCAATTCTCCATTGCAACAAGGAATATCCCAGTTCCCTCATGAAGCTAAGCGGCAGTCATTGGTAAGTTGGAACCCCAATAAGGCTATGTAGAGGTATAGTGTTCCTAAGGTGAACTCTGCTTGTCATTGTCCAGGTTCCGAGCATTTGAGGGAACTGCCGCAGCTACCATTGCCAATGGTGTCAAACAAGCTGCCTGAAGGGCCCCTCACTTGCCTATGCTGTCCAGATTGAACATTAAAAACTGATGATGTCTTGAATGCAAAATCTGCTCATCTGAAGTTCACACTTGGTACTGAAACTGACAACATATCTCTTTGCCACAGTACTATTGTGATATTGTGCAATCTGAGGGGCATGGATTTGTTTCAGATTGTGACAGGTTGTAATTAATGCTTAATCATGATTATGGGAAAATCCTGTTATTTTTATTTCATTGGTTGTGCAAGATAACGTGAAGAGCTTTGCCAATGAAAGGGGATTGTTATTTATAGTTCAAAAAAATTTATCTTACTGCCCTATAAATTAATACATAACCCTCCTATTCACTCCTGTACTCACTCATCCATCTTTCTTCACTCGCCCACCCCCCTTACTCCCTCTACCACCGCCAACAAGGACCACCGAAACCCATCGTGCAATAGTGGGGAACCCATCGAAATTTTAAAAAAAGAGGCCTGCCTTGTAAGTTAGAAGGTTGGCCAAGGGGCTAGGGCTGACTGTTTTTCTTACAAGGCTTCCCTTGGGGCTGAGCTTCTAATTCAGAAGGTTGTCCCAGAAAATTGGGGAAAAGTACGAGTTGAAGAAGTTAGAAGCTCCTTGTCCATGATGACGTCGGGTAACACTCCCAAGTCGGAAGATAGTGGCGGCAGCTGGGGCTGGGGTGTGGTGGTGAGTGTTAGAGGTCTAGGAGTTGACTAGAGGAGGGAGGAAGGGAGATTAGAGGGATGAAGATGTGAATTGGGACTTTATGGAGCGCAAAATTGTCTTTTTGAAGGGTAGTGTAATAAATTTTGGAAAGGTAAATAACGCTTTACCAATAAAATTGTGACGCTTAAGATCTGGGAGATGACTATTTATCAAATGTTTTGGTCAGTGATTTCATTAATGATTTGTTGCATATATTATTGTAATCCTAATAAGGGATAATATCTTCATAATATTATCAAGTAGGTTTGGAATATGAAAATCTAATTTCAAATTAAGTTAAGATCACCAGCATTATAATTGGTATTAGGCTTATAGTGGTTTATGCTTGAACAAATACCTCTAATTTATAATGTCTCAAGGATCCCCAACAACTTTGCCATTTTGATTGTGCTATAGCTTTTTTTTACAAATTTTATTTTTTGGCTCGTTTAGGCTTCCATTTGAGCAAATGAAAGAAAAAGAAAAAGAAAAAAAGAAGAGTGACCAACTACTAGCCTCACATAATCATGAAAGAAAAAGAAAAAAAGAAGAGTGACCAACTAGTAGCCTCACATAATCTAGTCGAGCCATCTCAATCACCTTCCACTACTTGGTTAATCCCTTAGGAATTGTTGGGTATTTTGGAAAAGAATAATAGCGATTACAAGGTGGGACTTTATAAATTTTATAAATCCCCAAATGACATATATAATTCAAGATACTCATATATAATGTGTCATAGTCTAAAGCATTTTGCTCTAATGACATGAGATTCCTTTTTCATTTGGCCCATAGTATATTAATGGCCCAGTAATTTCCATTTTTCGAAAACCAAATCATTAGGAAACTATCGGTGTGCTACCACCACATGTTCAAACGTTAAGGCTATAAAACAGAGTTTTGCAGCGGAAAACCAAAAGACTTTTGAAGTAACATTACACGTAAATCAAGTCCTTATATAACAAACTGGAACCTCTACGGCCCTTACTGCAATGTACCAAATAACGTTCACCTCCAATCCAAATCCAACAGTTTAAAATCGAATCAAACAAACATAATTTATTCTGAAATCTAAATTAAAATACGTTCCTCTCAAACCCGCTCAAGCATGAATGCTTGTTTAGATACCTGTTAATAATTTGTTCCCCAATAATACAAGTGTAAGTATTGGATCATCACAGTGTCATTTATAGGTAAAAGTCATGACAAAAAACACACAAGGTACGTAATCAGTAAGATGAGTACATACAATTTACAAAGTATAACAGTTGAAATAATTATAAAATGTAAGAACGCATAACGCAACATATTACTCAACTGACACGATAAATTGATTAATGATTTGGATTAAGCAATAAACTAGGTTGTCTCCCCCATGTCCTAATTAGGACATCAAATAATTAAATAACACATGCACTCCCGTCGAAGAGCATCAAAATACAGTATAAAAATCCAGAAAATAAACGGGCGCGACTTCGTCACCATAGCTAGATGAGATCTCAACTAACCCCAATTTTAAGTTTAAAACTTTATAAAAGAGAGACTCGTAGATCACACGGCTTCCAATAAAAGTCACGGATAATACCATGTGAACTCCAATCCCTGATTGTCAATACTCTAGACATGCACTAGCGCAGAGTTTTATTGCTTATCCTCTTTATCTTTAAGTGATTTACTATTTAAATTCAATATATACCATCACTGCAGCACAAACATGCAAACATTACAGTTATACAATCAATCTCTATTATACTGTAATTTTTAAGCTTTTAATTTGAATATCAATTGTTAAACATGTTGAACCAAGTCAACTACCCTCGTCATTAAGACTTATAAAAATACACCTTTACTCCAATCATACTATTAGTAATGAAGGAGTAATAATAAACAACTCATAGATTAATTAACAATTAATACCAATTTAAGAAATCACGGTTTCTCACAAATAATACTAAAACATGTCCCTAATATTAAGAACGTAAATTCTTTCAAATGGATAACCAAACAATCTCATTCAAAGGGTTCCCTAAACATGATACTAAGTTTATATTTCACCCTAAATCATGCTTCTAATTAAAGATAACGTACTTGATGTAAAATGCACGGGTATCCACTTTCTCTATCTTTAAGAACCTTCTACAAATTGTGTTCCTACACCAAATAATATAGTTAAATCAACATACCAACAACCAAATTTATTCCCAATATCTTCATAATATTTCTTATCTATCATGACTAATAAGGCCAGTTGATACTCTGCAAGCAACATAAATTCTGAAATGATAATCAATATGAAATGTTTACACAAAGATATAGAGTACTTCAACTATTCAATCAATATTCCTCCACACTACCTAAATTTTGGTATTAAGTAATTAAACCTAGCTAGATCTTCTAAAATGAGTTCGATCTATTTGGATCAAACCATTGGAATCCTAGACATCACCAACTTTGTAGTCCCATTTACATGTAATCAATAAAAATATCCTAGATACTTCATGCAACTTTATATAACAAATTGATATCACCATAAGACCTAACGTATAAGTTACCCAAAATTTCATCTAAAATATATAATACTCAAATCATATGCCATATTATCTCATATTATATGAAGCATGGAAATCATCTCATAGAATTCACTCCAGTAGCAGGTTCTAGAAACCATTGGGCAGTAGTAGGCCATTACTAGACAATCACAATTTCCCCAGGCATAGTAGATGGCTAAATTTAATTCCAGCACTCAAAAGCAAATCTTCAAGACAAAATAATCCAGTCAAAGGTGAGATTAGAGATCTCGACTTTTTGAAACCTATATGAATTGCAAGCATTTTACTTACTTCTTTGTGTAACATACGACAATCAAAATATTTCATGCAACATCTTGATCTGAAAGAAAATATCAGACAAACACTTCAATAATGCTCATTTTTTTCATACACTACTGTTTTGAGAGCAAGGTTATGTTCAGTAGTTCTCAAGCCTAATGACGGTAAAAAAAAAAGTTACAACACCGCAGCTAGCATGAATCCGTCATCAAATTCTAATGAATTATGGCATTAAAGACATGCATACTCATTCCAATCAGCCTATTTTCACGCCATATGCATTATTAAGTACATCAAAGATATGCTAAAAATTGCAATTCCAACAAATCCATTAGGTAAAAGAAAAAACAAGGTCAATACACTTTCAATAGGAAATGGTGAAAGACTGAATTCATACACATCATACATAAATAAAAAAAAAAAGAGGGAAGGAGAAGGAAGGAGAGGAAACCGTATGTGGGCCGGAGTTGGTAGCTGGCGAAAGCGCCGGAGGGGCGGCAAGGACTGGTGGGAGCAGGCGGCTGGGCTCCACGGTCGCAGCAGGGGCAGAGTTTGGGGGAAAACTCACGGGGTGGGTTTTTTTTTTCTTTTGCATGTAATGCTTGTGGTTTTGTGGGGTGGGGAAAGCTACGGGTAGGGTTTTTTTTTCTTATGCTTTATTTTTTTTTCTTTTGTTTATTTAAGGAATTTTGTATTCTGTGTTTTTGTGAATAAAGAGAGTTTAGGTTTAGGGAGACTTTAAGTAGGATAGAGTTTTGGGTAGTATAAAATTTTGAGTAGGATATAATTTTGGTAGTTTAGGCTTAATGAGTTACTTAGGAAAATAAATAAATGATAAAAAAAATAATTTGTAGAATTTCGGGGGATTACAACTAGGCCCAACTTAGTGGTGGCTAGTGGGGCGGTCCGGTCGGGCTGGGCCGGGCCTGGCACCGGGCCGAGCTGGGGGGGGGGGGGGGACCGGATTCGGACCGGTCAGGGGTGCGGGCCGGTCCGAACCGGGCTGGGGTCGGGCTAATCCGATTCGGTACCGAATCGAACCGAATCGAAAACGAATCACGAACCGAATCGAACCGAATCACGAACCGAACCGAATCGAACCGAATCACAAAACGAATCGAACCGAATTACTTTTTTTTTTTTAAATTTTAAATTATTTTTTTAATTAAGTATTATTAAACTAATTACGTATATTTACCTAATTTCATTTTCATATTTATTTCATATTTCATGTACTAAAATCTATAAACTAAAATCAAAATTTCATATTTCATATACTAAAATAAGTAAACTAAAATAAGTAAACTAAATCATGTTTCATATTAAGGGCTTGCACTCAATTTAGAAAATCAAAATTTAATTAAATAATTAAATATTGATTTTCAATATTAAGTTGCCTACGTATCCCGAAGGAATCAAAGCCCACGTAGTTCTGGTACGTACCTGTAAGGGTGCTTGTGCGGTTGTGCTTAGCCTAATCAGGGACAGACCCCGAATCTCCTTCATCTGCTGGGTTGTCGCTTGATTCGCTTGTGTCCATCGTCATCCAAGGATCGTCTTCGTCGTTGTCCTCCTCCCTCAATCCTTGGGTCCTACGCTCCGCCTGATCCCAATCTTTCTTACAAACGCATATTTCTATGCTTTCGGGAGATAAGCGGGATCTCTTCTCGTCAAGAACACGTCTACCTACACTAAAAGCAGACTCGGAAGCAATAGAGGAGGCGGGAATTGCAAGGATATCCTTTGCAATTCTCGCCAAAATGGGAAATTGCCGTTCGTGATCGCGCCACCACTTAATAATTGAAAAATTAGCATCGGTTTCATGTTGGTAAGAAAGATATTCATTAATATTATAAAGTGAAGTAGAAGAATAAGAAACCGATGTTTTTGATATTTTTAAAATTCTACCAAGTATTGGCTGCCATCGCGTAGCGGAACTTCCACTAGAAGAAGATACATTTTCGGACGTTGCATAAACAGAAGCATAATGATCATATATACTAGCTAAAACATTTTTACATTTTTCTATATATGCATTGACATCGTATTGTAAACTTAAAGCGTTATAATAAAATTCTAAACAGTTTTCTAAACCTACAGTCTTGACCCCGGGATCGAGAATAGAAGCTATACCATATATGCTCGGTAAGAGTGCTAACTATGGTAACACACTCTAATATAACTAAATGGACGTTAGGGTCGTAAACGTAAGAGAAAATTTTGGTTGCGTGGTCAAAAGCTGCTAAAATGTCACGGATGTAAATTGCGGTATTCCAATGGAAATCAGTAAGAAGTTCATCGGGAGTCGCTCGGATTTCGTTATAAATAATTGTCAAAACCTCACGGTATTTAATGGCTTCTTTTAACAATTTATATGTGGAGTTCCAACGGGTCGGTGTATCTAGACTCCATTGTTTCTTCCTAAGGCCTCTTTCCTTACACAAGGCCATGTACTTCCTCCTAACCGAGGCCGTAATCCTAATCCATTTAACTACACTCCTAATAGGTTAAGCAAGTCAGTTAACTCACCTAAACCTTCTTGAACCGAGAGGTTCATAATATGTGCACAACAACGAACATGTAATAGTTCTCCACTGTTTATCAACTTTAAGCTTGGTTCGGATATCAAATAATCTATACATTTTGTATTCGCTGAAGCATTATCTAATGAAAGGGAAAAAACTTTATCAAGTAAATGAAAGGTTTTAAGACAGTCTATTATCCTTACCTTAAGGTTGTATCCGGTATGTCTCTCCTCCATAGCTTGAAAACAAATGATTTGTTTTTGAATATACCACTCATCATCAATCCAATGGGCGGTTACACAAAGAAAAGGTTCACCAAAACAAGAGGTCCATGTATCACTAGTTAGGCTAACACGACCGTTAAAAGTGCGAAACATTTCTA
The DNA here is from genome assembly GCA_026401315.1 of Dysphania ambrosioides. Classification (NCBI taxonomy): domain Eukaryota; kingdom Viridiplantae; phylum Streptophyta; class Magnoliopsida; order Caryophyllales; family Amaranthaceae; genus Dysphania; species Dysphania ambrosioides. The sequence continues at coordinate 2,136,156 of CM048672.1, forward strand.
TTAAACTACTTCTATATTTAGAATAAGCAGTTTGGGTATGGCGTTTAAGCGTGTTCCTAGGGACACGTCTATAAGCAGGTTGTAAAGTGGTTCTAGTGAAATGCTCAAAGTTTAGACTCTCACCATAGCTGAAAGGTAATTCGTCAGCAATGACAAAATTAGCATTTCATCAATCATTTTATCTCGATTATACATAAAAGGCCTACCTCCTCCGGGCATGGAACCCATATAGCCGTGTAGTTGTGTCTGACTTGAAGATTTAGCTACTCCAGTGGATTCAGTTGCATCGAGGTTTATTCCGTGTACCCCGGTCAAGTGACGAGATAAGGTCCCCGTCCCATAACCGGTCTTCCATGAATAAGCGGCTACTGGCTTATTTCCTAATTGCTTGCATACCAAGCAATAGCACATGAATTTCCTCCCTTTGGAAGAAGCATCGGTCATTAGGACCTTCTCAAAATATGGCCATACTTTGGAAGGTTTCTTTCTACATTGAGTAGACTCAGGTACTCCTTCATCACCATCACCATCTCCTTCACCTTCATAAGTTAATTAACTAATTAATTAACATAATCAACCTAATATATCATAACTAATTAAACATCAAGAATTCAATCTAACATAATCTAACATTCATTAATTAGAAGTTTAAGAGTTACCTTGTGGAGTAGAAGGAAAATGACGCCTCTGAGAAGTTGGAGTTTCAGGAATTTGAGGAATTTGAGTACCCGGAGTACCGAAAAGTTGTTGCTCCAAGTTTTGAGCAAACTCCGTAGTATTATCGAAAGAACTGCGTACACTGAATCTACCTCTTGAATCCATTTTCTCTTAGGATTTGTAGTAATAAACAACTAAATTAAGAATAATAAACCAACTAATTAAGATAACTAATGAAGATTAAGAGAGTAATTAAGAAGAAGATTAGTACTAATAATTAAGCTAATTGTAATTAGTAAAGATTGAGAGATTGAAAGATTGAGAGATTGAAAGATTGAGAGATTGAAAGATTGAGAGAGAATTTGGTGAGGATGGAAACCGAATTGGTGGTGTTTTTATAGGGCAAATTCCAACGGCTAGTTTAACGGCTAGTTTTGACGATTTAGCGGGCCGGGCCGGGCCGAATTGACGGGCCGGTTCGGTCCGAATACACGGGTCGGTTCGGTCCGAATTGATGGGCCGGGCCGGTCCGAATTTATGGGCCAAATCGAATTTTTTACGAACCGAATCGAAACGAGTTAGGGTTGGAAAATCGGAATTCGTATTCGACCCGGATGTTGGGCGGGCCGAACTGGGCTCGGCCTGGTTCACTGGTGGGCCGGTTCGAGCCGGGCTTGGGGCGGGTCGGGCTGGGTCTAGGCCGGGCTGAACCGGCCCACTGGCCATCACTAGCCCAAGTTATATCAATGGCCCAAGTCACTTGGTTTGACTCTTCTCAATTACTTGTGTAAAATCCCCAAATTACTAACATAATAACAATAATAATAATAATAATAATTTTAGTAATTTAGGGGTATTATCGCCACGTGTCACCACACTTCGGCTATGCTAACTAATTACTATATTCCAACAGAAAAAAAAACTTGATTTATTTATTTAAAAGAATTTTGATTATCCAAAGGTACAAAAGTTGAATTAGAAAAAAAAATATAAAAACTCCTAACTAGTATGTGCCCCTTGATGTAATGCTCCAATGCGCATTTATTCCTGTAAACCTACTCACCATAAATGATAAGTAGGGCGAACCAACAACACATAGGAAAATACTTGTCAGTGTAAAAATATTGTGTATATATATGCTAAAAAAAATATTTTGACTTTTAAATTCCTTTATTTTGAACTTACCTTCTTATAATTAATGAACTTTGAACCTTCTTTTATAATAATTCAATACAAATGGAATTATTAAAATATTTAATAAAATTATTTCTTCTTCTTATATCCCCTCCTTGATCTTAAGTGTGCACACCTCCAAGTTAGTTATCCCATCACAGATCTATTCTTGGAGTTTCCTTTTTATTTGCCAACAAGTGGACTTTGAAGCATGAACTCTTCTTTTTTTATAAAATCAAATAGTAATGTATAATAATAATAACTCTACTTTTATAACTCCTTTAATAAATACTTAAAATACAAAGACTTTTCTTTAATTATTAAACCTTATTTAAAATTATTAAATCTCAAATGTCATTCAACCATTTTTAGATAAATAAGGTAAATTTATATCATTCTTCCTTTTTATAATCAAAATTTTAAATATGTATTTTTAAAAAAAAGTGGTGCATGGATAAAATTCCAATTTCAATTTGTTTAACAAATTATGTATATAATACATATTAAAAACATATTAACACAATATAATTCACAAAATAAAATATTTAATTGCACATAAAAAAATTTAACACATATACGTATCTTAAATTATAGTACTTCCTAGCAACTTCCTACTAAATTTCAAGTTGATCCTCCTATCAATTAAAATGAATTAATCAACATGATGCAACACAATAATTATGCATAAAATATTGAAACCTTTAATTAAATTTAGAAATATTTTTAAGAATCAAACAATTTGCAAAACAATTAAAATAATTAAATAGTTAGGGAAAAAAAAGGCTCAACGTGGCTGGTGGTTGTTGGTGGCATAAGGTGGCTGAAGAAATGAAGAGAGTGACTTGAGAGAGAGGGATAAAGTTTGAGAGAAGTAGAAAGAGTTTAATAATTTTTGTGTAAAGAATTAAGTGAGGTTTAAGGGTCTATTTATAATAAAAATTAGGATAAATTTTAGGATTTAAAAAACTAAAAGATAAGTATGAATTTAAAATGATAATTATCCTTTAAATTTTCATAAAAAAACTTTTGTTTTTAAAATAATTAAATTATTAAATAATTTATTTAATTAAAATTATTTAATTCTAAACCAACCAATTAAAATTAGTTAAAAATAATAAAGTTTATTATTATTATATATTTTTTTGAAACACTTATCATGTTAGCTAGCCATGATAAGTTTGAGATATAAAATTATTATTGTTATACTTTTTTTTTGAAAATTCATTATTTTTAAATTAAAAATATCTTTTTAACTAAAACTACCATTGGGATAAAATAAATATAAAATAATTTTAATTTTTTTTACTAATCATGGCAGCTGATCATGATTGAATTTTTTTTGGTAAATATATCTAATTTTTAACATAATTGATTTTAAATTAAAATAATATTTATAAATATCTTAAACTGATTTTTTTTGCTAAGAATAATATAAAAGTGGATACTCGAGATATTTTAGAGGTCTTTTTGGAAATTTAATGGAATAAGTGAGAAATTAAATATTTATTTATAAAATTAAATGATTTTATTAATAAAATTAAATGATTTTCTTAATAAAATTATAAAATAAATACATAAATGGCGTTTTATAATTATAATTGGGCCAAATACTTTTTAAATTATTTTATTATACTAAAATATTTTTAAAATAATTTTATTTAAAATGCTAAAATATAATATACATTTAATTTTAAATATAACTTAGCACATAAATATATTTTAATATAATGTCTAAAATACAGGATATTACAACTTGCTCTTGACTAACATTTACTACAAAGCCCTAGCCATATCTACCATTACCACCACCCCACAACCACCTCCAATTTTGATGAACCCATCACCCCCACTGACCTTCCATCCCACTGGCACCTTCAACACATCATGTGGCGGTGATGATAGTGAGAGGATGGTGAAGGTAAAAGAAAAATTCTGGGCCAAGGGTGGTTAGAGAAGAGAATTAAACATGGGTAGGATTGTAAGATGATTGAAAATAACTTAAGGTAACAGCTGAACAAGATTGAAAGTATATGCTATCTACAGAACAATGTCAATTGGCTTTCAAACCTTGCCTAACCAAATAAGTGAAGGAATAGGGATATACTCCATTCCTTTATGCTTCTCTTCCTTTGTGCATTCTATTCCATTCCTTTCTCAAGTTTTGAACCAAATAACCCCAAAATTATTTTCCATATTTGATTGGTATTGGGAATAAGATATGGAATAATTGGCAAAATTATTAAAACAACTTAATTTGTTTTCTCCTCTTTTCCCTTTCTTATCATTAAAGGTAAACTTGTCTTTTTCAATTCTAGTTCTTATCCTCCTTTTAAAACACTCCCCTAAAGATGCTTATGAGTCAAGCTGAGCTTGAATTTGGCTGAACACAACTCAAGTTCTATAACTCAAATTCAAGCTCAAAAGGTTGTGAACCAAATTATCGAAACTTGAGTTCAACTCAAAAACTCAATTGTCAAGCTCGACTTGATTAGAGTTCGTTTCAAATTTGAGTTCAAACTCATTTTCAACTTGTTTAAATGCTCAAAAGTCAAAGTATCTATATTCAAATTGGGCTAACAAAAAGCCTAAATTTTAGTTTCAATAAGCATGACTTGATTTTAGGTGGGACTCACTATTGGGTTTATCTAATACCAATTGCCTCTAATTATCTATTATTTTTCTTTCAATATGGGACATTGGGTTTATATATACAACTCTCTCCAACCATATTTCTTTTTATTCCAACGTGGGATTTTGGATTTATATATCAAATTATCTTTTATTTTATTTCAATCTTATATCATAAAAATAAATAAAAATTTAAGCTTCTCTTTTCAGTTCGAGCTTTGATTTAGTCAATTTGGCTCATTAACTCAAGTTGAATTCAATCTTGAATCAAGTCTAGTCAATTCGAGCTTTGACTGAGTTTTGATCTAGTCGAGTTCTAATAGCTCTTGAGTAGTCCAACTCAATAAGTACCACTACTACTCCCTAAATATAGAATTGCCTAGATAAGAGGCATTTTTTCTTCTTTCCCCTTTATTGTTATCGTACCCCTTATCCCCATCCCCTTAAACAAACAATGGTTGACTTCCTTACTCCCACCCTTTCATTCTTATCCCATTAAACAAAACACCCCTTATTTTATAATTTGATTTAAAATAGGATGTCTTAATTCCATACCAAAATGTGGGATCTCCAAGAAATCATTGAAAACTGGCAAAAAAAAAAAAAAAATACTTCCTCTATTTTTTTTGTTCTTGTATACCCCATTTGAATCCGTAAATTCTTCCTAATAGAAATCTTTCATTCTAACTTTTAAAATACCTTTAATTATTCTTTTTCAAGTCTTCTTTATCCATTGTTATTGTTTTTATTATTATTATAATTATAATTATAATAATATAAAGGTCCAACTTTTTTACAATATTAATTAAATACCCTTTTTATCCTTTCCTATTCTAACTTTTACCAGTTCATTTAATATAATGTTTTTCCTTATCATCAAAACTCATTTCTAATGATAGTAGTATTTTTTTTCCTACCATATTCATCTAATATCTCACTTCGTATAATCTTATATTTTTGAAGGGAGTACTTCATATGCATATAAAAACTAATGTAAAGAAAATGGTACTACATGATCGAATGCCCCCATAATTATCAAAACAAGCTTTTAAGATAAATGCATTTGATAAGGTATCTAAACGAATAAGCCCCAAAATAAAAACACCCTAAAATTTGAATTATTTTAATCTTATTCAAATATTTTTTGTTACACGGTTCTACATAAATAACTAGACATTCAATCTAATGTTTAATATAAAGTATTGTATACACACGAAACACAATAAAGTTATTGCGTCTTTTGTCTTTATCAATTTTAAAGGGTAACTTTTATTATATTGAGGAGTCACTTTTATTAGAAATACAATAACTTCAATGTGTCTCTTGTATATATAATACTTTTTGAATTTTTAGTATGCGCATGGTTTCAAAAATTCAACAAGGGGATAAGGCAATAACGAGATTTTACCACCGGGACAGGGGGAGTTGGGTAAAAAATCACAAAGAAGAAAGTATACAGTTACCAAAGTAAAATAACTGCAAAACCACCCAGTAAATTTGTGTGCTTGTATGTGCTCTTCAGTTTATACCAGACACTGAAGCATAGATCCCACTCTCCTTTGTCCTCCTCGAACACTCTCTAAGTCTCAACTCTCACCCTCCTTTGATACGACCTCGTCCAATTTGTTGACGCTTTCGCTTCCATTCTCTTCCATATCTTCGTCTCATTTCAATTCCTTTTACCATCTTTGTGACACTTCCGTGTTTTCTCGCACCATTTACAGACAAAACATCCACATTCCGAGTTTGGTTTTGTCAGTTCGATGTGATTTTTTGATGGGGTTGGTGTAAAATTGAAAATGGTTGAAATTTGATAGATTAAGGGAAAATGGGTTCATATTAATTAGGTAATCTTGTTGATTTTTTCTGGGTTTTCTGTGTTTTGTTAATGCGCACAATCTGTTTGGTGAATTACTTGATTGAAGTCTGTTTTATGATTTGAGATTGTGGTTGGTTTAATGATTGGATTTTAATGTATGATTGATTTGATGTGGTTGTTAGTTGCTATTGTATTTTCCTGAAATGGAACTTGTCATTTGGAGCAAGATTTACCATTTCAGTTCCCAATTTTAATGCCGTGATATGCCTTGCACTTTGTGTGATTGTGATGCTGTACTTTATTCTTTTGAAGTAATGAATTTTTCGGTCAACAATTATGTTTTAATGTTAAGTTGGGTGTCTGATGTATAGTGATTTGATTGTAGTTGGCAGCAAAACTATGCTCTTGATTTTCTTGACATAATTACAAGAATTTCTGTTTAATGTTCAGTTGATTGGTCAAATGTATGAATTTCTTGGTTATGGACAGAAAGAAAGCATAACCATTCAAGAGTATTGATTATAATAGTTTTGTTTCAGGGTATCGAGTGCCTATTGAAGGGTGTGGGGGGGTTCCTAGGATGTTATTGTTGACAATGAATTGGAGACGTTGAATGGAAATGCGAGCTATCAAATTTTTTATGGTAAAAGCCGGAGTTGTTGCAAGTTTGGCTTCGAAGATTACAAGATTGGGAAATAATTTTGTTGGAAGACTTGGAACATAGTTGCGAATTATGCAAGAAAATAAGTTTCCAAAGCGGTATATGATTGTACTTTTAACTTTCATATGTACGTCTGTCTGCTACATTGAGCGGGTGGGATTCTCTATTGCTTATACAATTGCTGCAGATGCTTCTGGTGTTAATCAATCAAGCAAAGGCACAATACTTTCTACTTTCTACTATGGTTATGCATTATCACAAGTGCCAGGAGGGTGGGTAGCTCAGAGAATAGGTGGCAGGCGTGTCCTGCTGCTTTCATTTGTCTTATGGTCTCTGACTTGTGCTCTAGTCCCGCTAGATCCCAGTCGAGTTTTCTTGTTGGTTGTTGCACGTCTCTTAGTTGGTGTTGCTCAAGGATTTATCTTCCCCTCAATTCACACAGTTCTGGCACAGTGGGTTCCTCCCCATGAAAGATCTAGATCTGTTTCTCTTACTACATCTGGGATGTACCTAGGTGCAGCTGCAGGAATGCTTCTGCTTCCTAGCTTGGTGAATTTAAAGGGGCCTCAGTCTGTCTTTGTAGCTGAAGCAGCTCTAGGAGCAATGTGGTCTGTGCTTTGGTTTAAATATGCATCCGACCCTCCTCGATCGGAGCATCCAAAAGCTGCTGCTGCTGGTTTTGGGGACAACTTATTGCCTGTTAAAGGTAATCACAAGTTAAAAGTGGAGAATGAGGGTAGCTCAGGCAAGTCTTTAAACATACCTTGGAAGAGAATTCTAGTAAGCTTACCTGTCTGGGCTATTGTAGTCAACAACTTCACGTTCCATTATGCCTTATATGTACTTATGAATTGGCTGCCAACATATTTTGAGCAAGGTCTACAGCTTAGTCTCCAAGAAATGGGTTCTTCTAAAATGATGCCATACCTCAATATGTTCATATTCTCAAATATTGGCGGTGTGGTTGCTGATCATCTTATAACCAGGAAGATTATGTCTATTACTTGGACAAGGAAGTTCTTAAATTCCTTAGGATTTATTGTGGCTTCTCTGGCACTGATAGCACTGCCCATGTTTAGAACCCCTGGGGGGGCAGTGTTCTGTTCTTCTGTAGCACTTGGCTTCTTGGCTCTTGGAAGGGCTGGGTTTGCCGTGAATCACATGGATATAGCTCCAAGGTATGCTGGAATTGTTATGGGAGTTTCCAATACAGCAGGTACGCTAGCTGGAATTGTTGGTGTTGAGCTCACAGGCCAGCTTCTTGAGGCAGCAAAAGTTGCTGATTATGACATTTCTAGCCCTGAAAGCTGGAGATTGGTATTTGTCATTCCTGGCCTTCTGTGTATTTTAAGTTCTGTGGTGTTCGTACTTTTTTCAACTGGTGAAAGAATTTTTGATTGAGTTTCCCTTTCTAAAGTTTGTGTAGGTGCCCATTCATACCATATTTCATTAAATTCTTGCAAAATTAAATGAGGATAGATACTTTAGATCTTCATCAGCACATTGTTATGTTACACTTATAAATTCGCATTTTTTGTGTTTAGTTTGGAAACCTTTTGGTATGTGGCTTTCCTAGAATATCATAATTTTATCTCCAAGAGCAATATGCGTGCTTTGGTAGAAATATGCCTATTATTGGGCTTCATTGTATGCCTGATGCAAGAATATTTTGACGCTAGAGATCCAGAGATTTTTCATTCATCTGGCAAAGCTGATTAATGGATATTTACCAGTAAGTCTTCACACTATGTGTGGTTATTTCTTGTATAGTCTGCATACAAACACAAGGGGATGATCTCTATTCGTCTCTTACCCGTGCTGTTGGTTGGTGAATTCTCTGCATATCAGAAGTTTGATGGAAGTCAGGGGTTTTATTGGAATTTTCTTGTTACATTAAACATATGAAACAGTGTTGTGCTGAGAACATTATCCCTGAAATTCTGCCTGCAAAGTGCCCTGTGGAGATTTTCTTCATGCTGAACATGATAAGGTCTTCTTTTGCCCTTTTCTTTTGGTTGTAATAGTTTAGCTGCCGCACCATGTGTAATAAAGAGAAGTACTAAACAAATTGTTAGCGTAGTATATTTCTAATACTGCTGTTATGTGCCAATTTTTGAAATTTTTTTGTGAAATACTGTAATGAGACATCTACTTGTATTCTTTCTGGGAACTGGGACACTGTATGGGTATCTTCTTTCCGAAATCGTTTCAATTTTTGAAGAATTTTTCAATTATGGAACTGTAAAACCCTCTTCCTGCTCAATGCTAATTGATTTAGGTTTCAAATGTGACTTAGAGTTAATTCTGTGCTTGATATGCTATTACTGGTTTTCCCCATGAGCATATCAGAACAGATCTTGTCAAGGACTTGGACAATTTTCCAATTTTCCAGAAATTTAAGAGACAGGGCAGATTTTTTATTTGTTGACCAGGTAATTCCGCCATTCTATTATGCAGAGGTATACAGTGAAACATCATGTTGCAGGGAATTTTGCTATCTCATGTCTAGATTTGTCCAAGAATTTCCTTTGTAATCTGTCTGAAAATTATGATGATGTATTTATTTATTTTTTAGTATAGAAGTAAAATTCCCTAAATTCTCTTATATGTACTCTTGAGTCTTGTTCACAGGAAAGTATGCTCCCTTCAATAGTAAAACTAATTTGGTAATGACAAGCCAGGACACATCTGAAGGAGCTACAGTCAGTACTTTAAATGTCACTGTTGAATTGTGTCTGAAGCAAAAAATATGGATCAGCTCAGAACTGCACCTGGTAAGACTTAATATTGTATAGAAAATTTCTGAATATGATATTTCCTCCATTTATTTTAGGGGTGTAGTTTGACAAATTGGGGGGGTGCAGCACTAAGTATGTTAGATGTAGCTAAGATGTTTGGAGGAACCCTCTTTACAAATTTATCTATGAATTTGCTTCGATGTTTTCTTTCAGTAGGTATTCCCTTATACTACCAATATTCATGGCTACTGATTCTATCTGGAATTGTGTTGCCAGTGATCTAAATTTTTGGTTAAGCAGGTTAAGACTCGATGTCTAAGCTCTGTAGTGCTGAACACTTATGGCCTTTAGTAACGTTGCAGAGGATAATAATTTCCATATACATTCAAGTATACTTGCTTACAATCCTAGTTCTAGTTAGCTTATTAAGGTCAGTAACTGTTGTATTTTATTGGTCCAACAAACAGAAGTTTACGCTGACAAGTCAGGTTAAGAGTCCATGTGTAAGCTCTTTGCCAGTATGTTTATTAAGTTGTTCTTATGTGATAGTCCTATTTTAATTATTTGGGATTTTTAATTATAATTTCTATGTTTTGCCTAATGTGACACAATTTTACATAGATTGATGTGATATAACCAATAGGTATATATTGTTCGTTGCAACATGTCTGAATCGCGAGATTACAACTAGAAGTAGGGGGTGTCTATTTGGGTTATCGGTCCGGATTCGGTCCGATATTAACGGATTTGGTACTACCGAATCGGGTTGCAACGGGTTGTTAATTATTATCGGATCGATTCGGTTCGGGTTCAGGTCAATAATCGGATCAAGTACAAACGGTTATCTACTCGGGTTTGCATGGTTCGGGTTTAAATAGTTTATTTCGAAGTTGGCTTTTCTTTGGTTTGAGTCCAATTTAGATGGGTTAATACAATCTATTTCGGGTCATTTTGAGATAATCCATTTTGATTCATGACTATTTTACAATTATGTTGTAAATCGTATTTTACAAGTTAGCTTAAAGTTATAATTATATAGTTGCTATTGTGCGCTTGTCAAGTTAGGATCGTGGTTTTACTTTGATAGGAAGGGTTTGGTAAGATCTGATCGTTGGATTGAACTAATCGTAAAACCATGTGATCCTGCATAATAACGTAATAACGTATTTAGAACTTATAACTCTCAACTTTATCAACAATATTTTGGATTGAACATGTCGTCTTAAATTAAATTAAGGGTCGTTATCAATTAGGCTTTGTCAGTTTGTTGTCAGATATCGGGTTCATGTTGTCACTAATTGGTTTATTATCGTGTTGAATTGTTTACATATTGGTATGGATCAGGACATATTTGGGTTGAAGCATGTTGGGTTTTGGTTGGGTTTATTTGAGGTTAAATTGGTGTTCGGGTTGAATTCGGATCGGTTCGGGTTAGATAGGATCGGGTTGGTACAATTAGGTTATAGTTCGGGTTGAAAACTGGGAGCTTTATTTAGGCCTGAGCGTAGAATGCAGTAGTTTATAACCGGATGCTATTTTTGTGCAATGACAACAGTTTCTACTTACACGGACAGCTAGCTGACCATGTCCATATTGTGTTATTTCTGAAGGTAACTCTTAAATTATGCAGTTTGTCGAGAGGGTTTGCAAAAGTCTTTTCGTCTTTGCTGTGGATGTGGTGAATTATTAAATTTTTCTCACATCACAGATTCATAAAATTGGACCTTTACCCCGAATATAAAAGCCGTCGAGTAAAGAGCCAAGTATTATACTTTTTGTTCCAATTTCTTTTTTGATATGTCCTTATTTTGTCCCTACTTTTTTTCCCTACAATGACATTTAATTTTACCAATTTTTGAGATTTTCTCAAATCAATCATCTTTATTAAAAATTAATCAAGGAAATGTTGGAGTGGGACCCATTAAAGGCAGACAAACCTCCAAAAAGGAAAGTGTGTGTGCAAGTGTTGATGTCTAGTCACTTGTGAAGTGGACATATTCAGTGATCAAAAGTCTCCACCTTATCACTACCGAAAGTGGAAGATGAAACTATAATATATTTGCACATTGGCCGGCCATCAGAACGGAATATATAGGTATCAGAATCTAAACTGATTAGATTTGTTTCCACAGTCCATGCAATCCTATATATCTTCATCTTACCCTTACCCTTAGCCTCAACCCTTCATATTCACCTAAACTTTCTTTCTCTTACAATAGAGAGATGTCACCTTCTCTATCTACATCTACATCTTCATCAGATGAGGACACCTCCTACAGCAGGAACTACCTCCCCACCCTTTTGGAGGCAGCCAGACCATTCCTCCGAGGTGAGTTGGAAAAGGTAGATGACAAACTCCCTTCCCTGGTGGCAGTGCTCCGATCAGTGGGTGCAGGCGAGTGCTGGCATAAGCATGGTAGCTTCCTTGAACACCTCGTTGACATTTACCGTATTCTAAAACTATGGGGTGCCTCTGATGCTGTCTGCCTTTGTGGCCTTTTTCACTCTGCCTACTCCAACTCCTATGTCAATCTTGCCATCTTTGATCCTTCCACTGGCCGTGAAACTGTCCGAGCTTACGTGGGAGATGCGGCCGAGAGCCTCATCCACCTCTTCTGCATTGTCCCCAGGCAACCCCTCATTCATGATCAGCTCATTTTTCATTATTCTGATTCCGAGCTCATTGAGCACCTGAGAATGTCTAAGAACTCCCTTCACGAGATTAAGGAAAAAGGGTTGTCTAGCAGGGACGAGAAGTGGAGGCAGAAAATCAATTCTTTGGTCCCTGAAGACGGGGTAGTGATGAAGCACATTAAGACTGGGGAAGATATCCGGGTTTCGAGGAGGATTGTCGCGATTTTTGTTTTGATGACTATTGCAGACTTCAGTGATCAGCTCTTTAACTTCCAGGATGTGCTATTTGAAAACTCTAATGGAAGGCTTGAGTTTTCTGGCAATAACATTCAATCTTTGTGGCCCGGAGACGGGAAGCCAGGGCTTTGGTTGAACTCGTTGTCAAAGATGGGGGCAGTCTATATGCTACTTGTGAGGGAGGAAGAAATTATGATTGAGGAAAGGATAAAGGCAGGCAGTGGAACAGAGATTTTAGAAGGCAGAGACGAAGACATAGAGCTGGTGGTGCCACCTGTTTTCGACAAGTGCACAAGAGTTTTAAAGGCTGGGGAGCAAATAGAAGCTAGGGATTTGTATTGGGAAGCTATTTGTGGGTATGAAAAGATGGGGTTGGAAAAGGCTGAGGAGTTGCTGTTAGAGAGCATTGAGAAGAACCCTTTTGTTGGGGAGCCTAATGTGGTTCTGGGTCAGTTGTATCTGGGTAACGGAAGGTTTGAGGAAGCAGAGAAAAGGGCGGAAAGAGGGCTGATTCTTTTGCTGGAATGGGGGAGTCCATGGGATAAGAGGATGTCTTGGGAAGGCTGGATTGCTTGGGCAAGAGTTCTGCTCACCAAATCCAAGGAAAGGTCTTGGCCTCAGACTTCTTGGGGCATCCTTAATTTGGGGCTTGTAAGATAAATGTAATCAAGCTTAAAGTGTTTGATTGTTTCAAGTTCCTGGCTAATTGAACTAAGAGAATAAGGAAAGTAATTTTCTCCTTGGAGTTGTCATCTTGCTAGTGTGCTTTGTTGTTCTATTATTAGGTGTTTCCATTTGGCTTTTATATGGCTGGTAAATCACTGAAATTGTCAGATTTCCCAAAAACCGCCAATCTCTCTTGGGCATCCATAACTCAAATGATCAATAGGACATGGCTGCTGAAGCCATTTCTTACTAGCAGGTTTTTGTGATAACCTTATGGAAGTAATTGTTGACAAAAGATTGAAGAACAATTCTGAAATTTGTGATTTTTACGGTGGTGTAGCTGTGCTCTTCTTTATAGTATGGACACTAGGTGATTGATTTTCTTGTTATTTTCTCATTATGTGCATAGGAAATGTTCAGTTGTTGAAGAACTCAAGCTTTTGTTTGACAGTTGACAAAATAGGTGCATTAGAGTGACCAACTAGTTAATATTACTGATAATTGACAATCCCTTGCAGTAAACCAGGCCTTACATTTCAGGGCTTCAGTGATTACAAAGCTACATCTTCACAACTCAATGTTCACTGTCCATCTCTGCAAAGCATACATTTTGTTTACACTATTTTTCATGAACTGATTATACATCCTAGTTACATTCACTTTCCAGGGACGAAGTTGGTGGCAAAAGCCCAGGCATTGTTAGCCGTTGGGTCAGCAAGGTGGTCGAAGAGGTTCTCAATGGGACCCTTCCCAGTAACAATAGCCTGGACGAAGAACCCAAACATGGAGAACATGGCCAATCTTCCGTTCTTCAGCTCCTTAACCTTCAACTCAGCAAATGCCTCTGGATCGTCTGCCAACCCAAGAGGGTCAAAAGCTCCACCTGGGTAGACCTTGTCGAGCCCTTCACCCAATGGCCCACCACCAACACGGTAGCCCTCAATCAAACCCATGAGGACAACTTGGCTAGCCCAGATAGCAAGAATGCTTTGAGCATGGATCAGGTTTGGGTTTCCTAGGTAGTCAAGTCCACCTTCCTGGAAGATTTGGGATCCAGCCTTAAACCACACAGCTTCACCAAATTTGACACCGTTCTTGGACAGGATTTCAGGGAATACACAGCCCAAGGCACCGAGCATGGCCCACCTGGAGTGGATCACCTCAAGCTCACGGTTCCTGGCGAAAGTCTCAGGGTCTGCTGAGAGTCCAGCAGTGTCCCAGCCGTAGTCACCTGGGAATTCACCAGTCAGGTATGATGGGGTCTGCTCTGAGAATGGGCCCAAATACTTGGGACGGTCAGGACCATACCTGTTTTATAAGTCCATATGTTATTGCACATTCACAAGATTAAGACTCAGCAGTTTAGCTATTACATGTAAATGATACTCCGTAGCAGTTTAGTTTTAGCAAATGTGTCGAATCTGTAGATGCAAGCAACTACCACGCATCTCAGTTTCAATAGATTATGCAGCTCATTATCTTGTTAACATTCTGCTGTCACTTCACAAAACTAACATGACTAATATAAGCATGAGTACTTCTGAGTCCGGTATTCAACTTTTTATCAGACCAAATTGTAAAAACCGGAAGTAATACCGGACAATCCATGTCGAAATAGCTACTTCGTATCAAGCATCAGCTGAACTGAGTGATATAATAATCCGTATTTTGCAGTGATGAAACAAACATACGCTACAGTTAGCAAGCTTTATTTACTTTCCATGCGCTGCACTATGTGCTTCCTTAATCACAAATTTCTTGCCTATTTTATATCTCTCGAGCAAGATGTATTAACAGTTATAGTGCAATTGAATTCTGACTAGGGGAGATAGAGTTACTTACCATATGCTTTGTGGAGCGCTCTTGACAGTACGACGCATGAAGAAACGGCCTCCGGTGTGACCGACCTTGCGGACGAGCTCATTTTGTTGCTTCAAGATAGTCTGCCCAGCAAATGCAGATTGTTGGATAGTTGAGGTAGCCATAGCTTTACCCTGCCTTTGTTTTTCTGGTTGTACTACTCTGCTAGTTTTGTGAGCTGGAGGTTGCACTGAACTGATTGTGATTCTGCTGGGCCAAGGGCGTTGATTTTATAAATACTATAGAGGCTTGAGGGTTATGATGTGGATGAGGAAACTTACACATCACCACCTTCCTATTGGTTATCATCTTAATGAGTGGATTTTCATGTTGATTTTTTGGGTGGTAAGAGAGCTGTTTTCCTGTCATGTAGTATTTGACAGATTCTGCTGCTGGATATTATTTTGCAGGATACTCTTGGCCACAAAAATGTGTAAAACAATCACTTGCCTAGTTGGATTTTGTTGGCTGGCTTATTTCAAATACCATTTTTTTAAATCCAACTCTTTTTCCAAATGTCCAACTTCAAGTTGTAAATTTTTTGGTGAAGAACTTCAAAATTGTTAGTTTGAATTGGAGAAAGCCCTGTGTTAGTTCACCATATTTCAAGACTAGAGTCAAGTTCGTGTGATGTACAATTTATAGTAAATAATATTTTTCGATAATATGTGATTGATACTTCCTCTAATTTTTTTTAGTTGTATAGCTTATTACACTATTCATATACACATTATTATGGATACTAATATTTCAACTCTATATGTTTATATTACATAGAAAAATTTAGAACTTCAATCCATATATACCTATAAGTTGAATAAGTGATTCAAGGAAGTGGTTGTCCTAGTTCATATTTTATAGGAACAAAATTCATATATTTAAGTTCTAATTATTATTATTATTATTATTATTATTATTATTATTATTATTATTATATAGATAGATAGATAGATAGATAGATATATAACATCTCTAAGGTCAAATGTTGTATGAAAAGGTACAAAATTTTGTATTTTCATTATGCTAAACATTGTACAATAAATATCATACTTTGTAATAACATTTTGCATTTCCATATAAACCATTTTATATTAAATGTACATAAAAAATAAAAAATAAAAAAACATATAATATGAAACAAAAGTTCATTCTCTCCTCATTCTAAAGTTGATTCCAAATCGCTCCTGGAGCAAATTTCTCGTATTGCTCTTTCAATATACATTTTGACAGCCTGATGCGCAATTTGAAGCCCTTCCAAAGTTCCAAGTACAGCTTCTTCTGATGCAATTTTCTTGGATATGTCCTTTAGCTCTTAGCAACTTTACACTATGGACAAAATCCTAAAAGGTAACACAGCAGTTGTAAAAATGTAAGTCAACACAATTCAAGCGAAGGATGCAACTCCACCTGCAAGATGGGAAGCAAAGTCAATGGTTAACAAGCAGCAAAATAATTCCAAATCCTAGCAGATCATCTGGTAGCCAGGGAACCATCCAGAAGAAATACCCGCTACCAGTTTCCGGATGCTTGCTCCCCTGTGGAGAGTATACGACTAGCTAGGTCAAGGGCTCAGCTTCTTAGGTGTTATGGAGGACTGACTATTAGGTCCTGTTTAGGGTTTTTGTTTACAGGATGTCTCAAAAGAGAGAAGGCCCAAACCATACTTTATGTTCCTCCCCCCTTTCCCTTCAGAGAGACAAAGTGAGATGCCTCAAAGGGAATGCATAACACAAGATAATCAGTTGAATAGAGTTTGATTGAGGAGTTTAAGTAGAAAGCAGGGAATGAAAACTTCAGACTTCACTGGAGCAAACAATTTCTCCTATGAGGAAGCATTTTCTTGAACTATTCCGTTCTAAAATATATTCTATAGATCCACAGCTTAAGTATGAAAGATGTAGCAAGTTTGAAGATTCACTGAGGCAATCAAAAGCTACAAAAGCACATAATCCTATTTTGTCTCCTACAGCCATCTGTTTGCAACTTTAAACATCTTTAACAGGTACTATAAACATCATATTCAGAATGTGTGTATTTGAGTTCCATGGGCAGTACACCAGCCACTGTCCACAGCATTCTCGCAGGATGAGCACCCAAAAACATCTCAAAATGCCAAAAACATGTTTGCAATAGCATCAATATCTGCCTGATTAACTTCCACAGAGATGGTTTCACCCTTATCCCATGTCAGTAGTCTGAGAATGGAGTAAATATCTCTGCCAGCATGGTGTTGCAGTTGTTCTGCTGTAAAGCTATATACATGATTTTGTATCACAATCCAACTATATCCGATAACATTCATCACTACATTCCTCTTCATGGCTTCCCTCACCCGAACTGCATCTTCCCACTGGCCCCGAATCTGATATATACAACCCAGCACCACGTAAGGTAGAGACAACTGAGGCTCCAACTCCATCAGTCTTACTGCTACTTTCTCAGCAAGCCTCACATTCCCATGAATTGTGCATTCATGAAGTAATGATTCCCAAATGGTCGAATTTGGTTCATAAGGCATCAATTCAATAATTTTCATTGCATCATACAGCCTACCATCTTGACATAGCATATTTACAAGGCAAGCATAATGCTCATAGCAGGGTTTAACCCCATAATATTTCTCCATTTTTGAAAATATTGCAGTACCTTCATCAACAAAGCCTCCAAGACTACAAGCTCGTAGAACTCCTGTTATTGATATTAGATCAGGCATTGGACCTTTTATATGTAGTTCATTGAAAGTGTCTATTGCCTCGACAAATCTTCCATTAAGGGCCAAACCCATAATCATGATATTCCAAGATATCAGATCTCGTAAAGCCATGCTTGCAAAGATTTTCAAAGCACAATCGATCAACCCAAGTGTTGCATACATGTGAACAAGTGAGCTAGAAACAATAAAATCAATCTCAAAACCTATTTTAACCGCCAAAGAATGGACTAGAGTTCCTGGCACCACTTGAACAACGCAAACGGAGGCCAGAATACTGCTAAGGGTGAACTCTGTAGGCATAACACCCTCCCTCAGCATGACCACAAGGAGTTGGATAGCACTCTCAAAACTGTCTCGAGTTGTATAGATTGAAATCATGGAATTACAAGTTGCAGAATCATGTCTGTCAAGTTCTCTGAAGAGCTGAACTGAGTGCTCCAATCTGTTGCATTTTGCAAACAGGTC
Organism: Dysphania ambrosioides; assembly: GCA_026401315.1. Taxonomy (NCBI): domain Eukaryota; kingdom Viridiplantae; phylum Streptophyta; class Magnoliopsida; order Caryophyllales; family Amaranthaceae; genus Dysphania; species Dysphania ambrosioides. Next base: position 2,154,407 of record CM048672.1, read on the forward strand.
AATAATGGCACCTGAGATAATGGAATTGCAAAGTAACCCAACCTTGATACAGAGAGCAAAAATCTGCTTACCCATTTCCAGGTTCCGTAAAATTGTACAGCAAGTGATTACTGCAGAACATGTGAACTCATCAGGTGGAAACCCCAAGTACCTCATTGAAGAAAAGTGATCAAGTGCTAATTCACAATATCCAGCTTTGCAACACCCCATGATTAAAGAATTCCAAGAGATCAAATCCAAATATTCCATAGTCGAAAACACACCAATGGCATAGTCAATTAGGCCCATTTTACTATACATATCAATTAAGGAATTCCCTAGCACCACGCTCGACCTGATTAAACCACTTCTTATCATTCTACCATGAAGCTCCTTGCCCAAAAGTGCATCATACACCAAACATACAACAATTGAATAAGTATACCCGCTCGGCTTCACTCCCTTACACAGCATTTCCCGGAAGCTGTCCCACACAGCATCACTATGTCCACACGAGGCATGCCATGAAATCAAAGAATTCCAACTAACAACATCTCGCTCAGGCATCCTCTGGAAAAGAGACTGGGCCATCTCAGTGCGGCCACAATTCAACAACCCCTTGAAGCATACATTCCAAGATACAGTATTTTTACAAGTTATGTCACCAAAAGCTTTAAGGATGTCATCCAACAGGTGACACCGGGTGTAAAGCTCAAGGCAGCGATTACCAAGAAATGTGTGGCTATTCAACCCAGCCTTTATCAACTGTCCATGTACCACTCTGGTGAGATTCACCGACTTCGAAGAGCAGCAATGATCAAGTAAACGAGAATACAAGGTGAGTGTTCTAGGAATGTAATGTGTTTGCTTAACCAAAGGGTTCATACAAAACCCTCTCTTCAGTCACTTCCTATACTCTCTTGAAACTTTTTGAATCTCGGCGAGAGAGGGTTGGCTAAGAACTGTTGACTGTAAAACCATAGCAGTTACAGCCGAGAGATGCTCACCTTTGGAATCCAGAGGCACAGTGATTCAATTCGGGGAAAACATGAAAGCGGTCAATATACTAGAGGAGTTAAAGAGACTCACTGAACCAGATAGCGATATAGCTGTAATAGAGCTCAGGCTAATACGAGACCACCTGAAGAAGCAAAGCTTAGATTACTACTCACCAGTTCGTGGAGATGGAGAGCCGCTTGCCTTTTCTAGCCTCTCCTTCTTGCCTGCTTGCTTGCTTTCTTGGCTCTTGCCTTAGGAAATGGAGAGTGTGTGGAAACAGCATTTCAAGTCTCGAGTAACACAAGAAAAGGTTGGAATTTGTTTTATTTTTAAGTTATTTTTTAAAAAATAATTGCTAAAATAAGTTTCATATAAAAATAATTTTAAAAATAAGCTCTACACAAAAATAATTTCTTCTGTAGGTTCGGATAAAAATTGTTGCCATAGGCAGTAATTTTGGGTCAATTAGAATTGAGTTGGCCCAAAAAGCTATCTGTAAAATTCGAATCAAAATCAAAAATAATAATTTAATTAAAATCATTGTCCCTGACCGTGATTTAATTTTTTTTTTATTGAAATAGGCTTAGCAAAATCGCTCCCATCCATTAGAAATCGCTGTTCGAAGTAGCGATTTTTAGCCGAACCAAAATAAGCTCATTTTTTAAATTATATTCGGTATGGAGCTTATTTTTGCAATTATTTTTAAAAAAATAAAGCTTAAAAAAATTTCCCAAAAAGGTTGGGTTGGTGAATTTTTTAAAGCTTTTTGTAAAACTAATTAAAAGAGTGAGTTCCACCGAAACTATTTTAAAAAATAAGCTTCATTTAGGTTCGAATAGAAGTTGTGGTCCATGACAGCGTTTCCACTTAAGTGAAAGTCGTTATTCGTATTAATTAAGGGCATAGTTGAAACCAATTTTTAAATAAAATCGAGCTTAATTAGTCGAATAAGCATTCGACAAATCTGAGCCAAGTGACGAGCTTATACCAAGTTGAGCCGAGCCAAGTCATGAGCTTTTGTCGAGCAGAGCCCGAGCTCAAAATTTAGAACTAGGCGAGTCACGAGCCCGAGCCCGAACTTTATGAGTCTCAGGCAAGCTGAGTCACGAGCTTTTGGAGCTCGGGCTCGGCTTAGCTCGTTTTCAGCCCTAGCTAAGAAGATACTCGGTAGAAACTCGTTGTTTGAGACAACGGCTTCACGTAAATGAAAGTCGTTGAGACAACGACTTTTACTAAGTATTATCTCAGCCAGCAACCTACTTTCTCTTTCTTCCTTCCCCAATTAGGTTTCCAAGAGCAAAATATGGAGTTGATGAGGTGATCGATAGATGATTAAAATGAAAACATATAGATTTACGTGGAATTCTTAATGTTGTAAGCGCTGTGAGATTTACTGAAACATCTTGATGCTATTAGCAAAAATTAGAAGAACATAATTATAAACAACTATTACAACAAATATAAAGCAGATTTACTAAATTTATTTAGTGAAAATGTTATTATAAATTATTGTATATAAAGTATAATAACATTGTATGTACAACTATACTCCATAAAATAACAAATCTATTGTTAAACCACTACACCCTCTGTTCCTTTTGTTGAACATATATATTTTAATTCATATTTATTAATAAGAAAACTATTTTTAAATTTTTCTTTATAATTAAATATTTTAAATATGATAAATTGAATACTAATAAAAAAGAAAAAATTGAGTACTAATATATGTATGTGCTAATGCATGGAAAGCTCGTAAAAATAAAAATTTTAATACATTTTTATTAACTACTTTAGGAAAAAAGTTTTATAATTGACATTATAATAATATCCTAAACTATATTTCATCATAAATAACCTATATCACTACTAAGAAAAGTTAAAAAAAATATAACAATTAATGAAAAAATATAATAATATTATATTTATAGTTTTAGTTTGATTTTTTAATAGGTTTTTTCTAATTTGTCATGTCTTCTGTGACTTTTGGAAAAGATTGTAGATAGTTATCCCAAAATGTCCGGCAATTTTATTTGTAAATTTTTTGTTCAGTTATTGTTTTTCTTATTTAAGTTTAACTCCCAAAAGCTAAAATCGTGACTATTAAAGGTAGGTGGTTAGTTATTTTTTATTTATTAAAAAATCTAATATATTTTTTAATAGGGTCACTGATAGTTATCCAATGTGTATTAATTTTTTGTTTTTTATTTCACCCAAAGTTAGTTTTTATTTATTTAATTTTTCACCTAAAGCTATTTTTTTCCACCCGAAGCAGCGAAAAGCCTTAGATTGCAATTTGGAAACCTCACATTCATTCTTACTCTAAATAATAGAATAGGATTATATTACGTCTTGGAAAACCTATAGCATAATAAGTGAAGTTGAAAATATTGTAATTAATGAAAAAATCTAATGTAATTTAAAAGTCGTATAGGTATTATAAAAATTCACAAATACAATTAGATCATATATATATTTATTTTACTATATTTGTACAAATATTCAATTTTTATGATGTCATTCTCTCTCTATTTTTTTCTTCAATACAATTGTGGCTTATTTTTATGAAACTTTTTCAAATTGAAATTGTATTATATTTAATATAATTAAATAAACTTGGAATTAGACAATTTAATTCAACAATGACGTACCAAAACTTAGGTGTCTTCCTCAACCAGTACTTTCCATTCACCTTGGTGGAGAAAATTCAAGATACTTTTATTTGTAGGTTTTGTTAGATATTTTTAGAGATATTCACTTTGATGGAGAAAATTTAAGATACTTTTATTTAAAGTTTTTGTTGGATTTTTTCAGTGATTTTTTTGTCTTTTGTGATTTCTAAAAAAAAGTAGATGGTTTTCATGAAATATGACAGTTTTGTTTTTTAATTTATGTTTTTAGTTATTGTTATTCTAATTTAAGGATTTTTACCCAAAAGTTATGTACATTCGTGACAATTGAGGGGAGGTGGTTAATTATTTTTTTATTTATTAAAATGATCTAATATCCTATTACACTGTTAATAGAGTTATTCAATGTGTATTAGTTTTTTGTTTTTTTTATAATTATTTCAACTGAAGCTAATTTTTTTTTTCACCAAAAGCTAGGTTTTGTAATTTATTTTATATTTATTCCACGTACATGAAGCAATGAAAAGCCTCATATTCCACTTTGGATGCCTCTCATTCATTCTTGCTCCTAAATAATATACTAAGATTTATTAAAATAATCTAATATCCTATTATATTATTAATAGAGTTATTCAATATATATTAATTTTTTGTTAACATTTCACTCGAAGCTAATTTATTTATTTTTTCACCCGAATTTAGTTTTTGTAATTTTTAATATTTTTTCATCCTAAGCAATAAAAAGCATCGTATTACACTTTAGAGGTCTTATTCATTTTAGCTCCCAAATAATATATACTAGGAGGATATTCAAATTAACAAAGTAACCGTAAAAAACCAATTTGGTTGCTGCTGCGTAGCAAATCACAGCGTCGTGACTTTCATCTCCAGAAGCTTCTACAAAGTCCGTAAAACCCCTGAACCCTACTAAAACCCTCACAATCATCGTCGTCCGTCTCACCATTCTCATATCTCTCTCTCCCAAACAAATCAAGCACCCCAAATTGAGGAGTAGCTGATTACGCATCGGAAAAATGCACAGGATTTCACGGCGCTCAGTCTCTGCTATCCTGCGCCACGGCGGTTTCCGTTACCGGAATACCGTGGCTGCTTCTTCTCACCCCCTAATCACTTCTGTAAGCTTTCTCATACTTTCTCGAACCTTCCAATTTCTGGTATTAGGCTTCTTTTGGTTGAAATGACTAATGGTTCCCTTATTGTTGTATTTTAATTTTAGGTTATTATGCTTGAAATTACTGTAATTAGTTTATTATCGTGATAAATTATCATAATTTTTACTTTGTATTTATGAAATTACATTAAAAACTGATTAATTAGGGTATATAATCTAAATTGTGTGAAATTGCCGATTATTGACATGGTCTGTTTTTGGAGTCATGGCGGACTGGCCAGTATTTATTATCAGTGTAATGTAAATTTTGAGCACTGGATTTGTTACTGAGCTATATTATATGATCTGTTAATCATATGCATTTCACTGAAAATAGGTGGGTGAGGAAAAACCTGAGCTTAGGCAATACTCGACTAAGATTCCTAGTAAATTCAATGCTCCTGGCTTGCATTTTAGTCCCATGGGTTGTCGCTATGAGTCCACGGCTGCGGCCTCTGACTCATCTGGTGGTGCTCCTGTTGAGAAGTACGAGTATCAGGCGGAAGTTAGCCGTCTCATGGATCTTATTGTGAACAGTCTCTACAGTAACCAGGAGGTGTTCTTGAGAGAGCTTATCAGGTGATTTATATTTGTAAATTTATGTCTTTTGCTTGACGATACATCATATATGTGCTAGAGTGATTAATTAGCTATTGGTATTCATGACTTTCAGCTTTCTCAGTGAAATTGGCATGTGTAATAGATTTTGCAGACTCTCTTGCTTGCTTGGTTTCTTAGTAGCTTTTCTGAATCTGCTTGTCCTTGGTTGGTTGGAGGAAGAGGTTTATCCTGTAGGATTTTTATGCATTAGATTCGTCTATCTTGGTTATATTAATGTCTGTTTTTTTGTTTATTCTTCAGCAATGCTAGTGATGCTCTGGACAAGCTTCGGTTTATGAGTGTTACACAACCTGAGCTTGCAAAGGACGCGGATGAGCTTGATATTCGTGTGCAAACTGACAAAGATAATGGGATCATCACTATAACGTAAAACTTACTGTCATAGACTCATTCTTTGGAAATACGTTGTCCTACTGTTTTGTCTTTCTTATCTTTGTTTTCTTTCACTACACCAGTGACACTGGGATTGGTATGACTCGGGAGGAAATTGTAGACTGTCTTGGGACCATTGCACAAAGTGGAACAGCCAAATTTCTGAAGGCATTAAAGGTTAAAATCAGACCCAACAGCCATATTATCACTCATTAGTTTTTTGTCTAGGTTATTGACTAAAGTTGCCTTGTTTGACAGGATAGCAAAGATGCTGGAGCAGACAACAATCTGATTGGTCAGTTTGGTGTTGGGTTCTATTCAGCATTTTTAGTGTCTGATAAGGTAGTATATAATCATCAAATGAAAAACACTTTTTATTGTATCTCCCTGTGTGTTGTTTCTTTGAGATTCATTTCTTCCCAGTAACTATAATATATGTTCATGTGTGAAGGTGGCTGTTGCAACAAAAAGTCCCAAGTCTGACAAACAGTATGTATGGGAGGGGGAAGCTAATTCCAGTACATATACAATAAGAGAGGAGACAGATCCAGAGAAGCTATTGCCTAGAGGAACCCGCATAACACTTTATCTTAAGGTGGGTTATGGAACTGTTGTCACTAAACTTTATTTTGTCAGTGTCTGCAGTATCTTCTGGCTAATAGCCTTTTGGTTTTTGATAATTTATGGCAGAATGATGCCAAAAAATTTGCACATCCAGAGAGGGTCCAGAGACTTCTTAAGAATTACTCGCAGTTTGTTTCATTTCCGATATACACATGGGAGGAGAAGGGATTTACAAAAGAGGTAGTAAAGCTCTGTATCCCTGTCTACTGTTTGCAATTTTTATTACTTGCACTGCATCCTGACTGTAGGACCTGAGCATTTTTTTACTTGTATGTATAGGGTGCCTTATGGAAATGCTTTGATATTTTGCAGGTTGAGGTAGATGAAGATCCTGCCGAAGCAAAAAAGGATGGTGTAGAAGAGCAATCTGAGGTAATTTGTTTTCACATTCATGTGCTTGGAGGTTTATGATAGTTGCTTGCAAACTACCTATCTTATCCTCCTTTACAACTATAAAAGTTCAACTTATCTTATACTGTGATTTTTTTCCCTTAGAAAAAGAAGACCAAAACAGTGGTTGAGAAATACTGGGATTGGGAGCTTATAAATGAGACTAAACCAATATGGGTGAGCATTTGATGATCTATCTATCTATATGCTTGTTGAAGACTGGAAGTCCTTGTTTGTACTTTATCAAAGAAAAAAAAGTTCCTTGTTTATTGGCAGCTCAACTATTTAATTTATATTCACAGCTTCGGACTCCAAAGGAAGTTAAAACAGAGGAGTACAATGAGTTTTACCGGAATACTTTCAATGAGTATTTAGACCCTCTAGCATCGTCTCACTTCACAACAGAGGTATGCTTTGTGAAGCTGATGAGCCACATATATTCTATTATATGTTTTGGCATTTTTTTACCTTTTTGGTTTTGAACTTATTTTGTATTGATGGCTCTTCTTTGAGCTCTCAAACTTTTTATTTGTTGCAGGGTGAAGTCGAATTCAGATCTGTCTTGTATGTTCCATCAGTTGCGTCAAAAGATGATATAATGAATACAAAGACCAAAAATATAAGGCTCTATGTTAAACGAGTCTTCATTTCAGATGATTTTGATGGAGAATTGGTAAGCATTTCTCTAGAATGTGTAAACTTCATTGAATCTACCCTATGATGGATCATAATCTGTCCATGTTTCTCCATGGTAGTTTCCTCGATATATGAGCTTTATCAAAGGTGTTGTGGATTCAAGTGACCTTCCTCTCAATGTCTCTCGGGAAATTCTACAAGAAAGTCGAATTGTAAGGGTTTCTAACTTTGAAAATATATTTTAACGATACCATACTATTTTTTCAGACTTTGATTACTATTTTATTTTCAACTTGTATTCATTGAAGGTGAGAATCATGAGAAAAAGATTGCTTAAGAAGGCTTTTGACATGATCCTCGGCATATCAATGAGTGAGAACAAAGATGTAAGTAAATACTAATTTTGTTTAATGCCACATTTTAAAGTAATTATCTCTTGCACTGGTCTATGTATTAAATGCATATTTAGCATTCAGTGATGTAATTTTTGTCAACTTACACGACGATTTCCCTGTCATATGTTACGTTCATCAATTTTTTTAATGATGGACGCCTTCTTTTTACTACTTTGTATTGCAGGATTATGAGAAGTTCTGGGAAAACTATGGCAAACACCTTAAATTGGGTTGCATTGAAGATCATGATAATCATAAACGTCTTGCACCTCTGCTACGATTCTTCTCATCTCAAAGTGAGGAGGAGATGATAAGCCTAGATGAATACGTTAATAACATGAAAGTTGACCAGAAGGATATCTATTACATTGCTTCAGACAGTGTATCAAGTGCAAAAAATACACCTTTCCTTGAGAAGCTTTTGGAGAAGGATCTTGAAGTAGGAATTTTCTATTTACTTAATTTGTTCCTATTCTTTGAGCGGTTGTTTTTTTGTTTTGGCGGTGTGATTATGTCAAAGTAACATTGGTTGTCTGTTTATAGGTGCTCTTTTTAGTTGATCCCATTGATGAGGTTGCCATCCAGGCTCTAAAGTCTTACAAGGAGAAGAACTTTGTGGACATTAGTAAGGAAGGTTTAGACTTAGGTAAGTCGATTGGCATATATTTTATTCCCATTTCAGTTCCAATTACTTTGGGTGGCATACTTTATTTTAACCTGTTGTGGAAACTTTTGTATTATAGCTTCATAGACCACCCCAGTCCTTGCTGCCTGGGGTTTTTTTTTTGGAAAAGAGAGAAGGGTTCTTGGGTATGTTTAGTAAGGTTTTTCCCCCTTTTGATAGATTGATAGTCATGCCAAACCAATTGAACTCTGACGAGTTTCACATTTGGTTAAATATTGTTGTATAGAAATGCTTTTTTTTTAATTTATTTGACATTTTTGCAGGATCAGAAAATGAGGAGAAAGAAACAGTGGTGAAACAAGAATTTGGAAAAACTTGTGATTGGATAAAACAGTGCTTGGGTGATAAAGTTTCTAGTGTCCAAGTTTCCAATCGTTTGAGTTCTTCACCATGTGTTCTTGCGACTGGAAAATTCGGTCTTTCAGCTAATATGGAGAGGTAGTGTTTTTTGGGCCTTTCATCTTCATGTCTTATTACCTGTTAAGTCGTGGAAGATGTACAATAATATGGTCTTTTGCAGGCTGATGAAGGCACAACATTCTACTAGTTCTAGTGGCTCATCTCCTTTTGACTTCATGAAAGGCAGAAGGGTGTTAGAGATTAATCCTGACCATCCAATTATCAAAAGTTTGCATGTATGTAATTTTTAGCAAGTAAATATTTGTTATGTTCTGACTGTATCTAGTGTGTATTTACAAGTGTCTGAAATTTGGTTACCCCTATTTTGTTTGTAGGCTGCATGTAAAAGTGGTTCAAAGGATGATGAAGCTGTTAGAGCAGTTGATCTATTATATGATGCAGCGTTAGTCGCCAGTGGTTTCACTGTAAGTGTTAGTTGGATAATTGTTTGGATACATTTTCATTTTTTAGGCCTTTGTCTTGTATGTGGCTATTCTTTAGTTTTGACTAAATATAATGATTATAATCTATATGAGCTCTGTCATCCCTCTCATCATACAAGGAGTAGAAAAATACTAGTCTATATTTTGAACTTTTGGCATATTGATTCTCAGAGATTTATTTTAGGCTACATCATAGTCCTGCAAAAGTTGAGCTACTTTTGGGTGAGCTGTGGCAAGTGTGTTATATGTATGTGACATTTTGGGAAATTTAATTACAAATCATTACTTCTATATGTGACTTATTTTCCCCTACAAAGGTCGTATTTCCTAGATATGTCTGCCTGTTTCTGCGTAAAGTTGCCTCCTTGCGATTGAATAGTTCATCATGTAGTCTTTTGTCATCTATAAGGGTGGGTTTATGCTCTTTTGTTATGTAGCTTTCTGAAAATGTTGTGTATATGTCTATTTGTTCAGCCTGAAAACCCTGCGGAGTTTGGTGGAAAGATATATGAGATGATGGGCATGGCTCTGTCAAACAAATATGATTCATTACATGATGCAGAACAACCAGTTCACCAGCAGCCTCTGAATCCCGAGATAGTTGAAGCTGAGATAGTCGAGCCTGTCGAAGCTGGTAATCAGAAATGAAGAGGACCCTGTCGTTCTTGGTCCTTGGATATGAATAGCTTCCAGTGACATGATATTGGTTCGGACAATTTTTCTGGCTGACATGATATTTATTCGGACAATATATTGGGATTTCACTGCAGTAAAGTAATGATGCCTGTTATCGAGTAATTCCTAGTGTGATGTTCTAATGATTTAACATTAGTATTCTCTTCTTCGAAGGAATCGAAGACTCTTGTCCATGACATTAAATTATAGGCGGCTAGGTTCTCTTTTTTTACATGTTTTAAAGTTTGTAGAAATCTCGTGCTTAAAGCCCATAAACTAGCTATAGTAGCTACGAGAGGATAATTTCTTTTTATGGTTTATTGTACACTCATTGCCAAAAAAAAAAAAAAAAGGTGCCCTGCAACATAAACAATGATTTTCTTATATGAGAGTTTTACCGTTAATTTTATTCCTCATACAACTTTACTTTCTCTAAATTTTTTTATCACTCATGAATTATAATAGCTGGCCAATTCCATTCAATGAGAAGCTCACTTTTGAGTTTTGACTTACAAAAATTTAGAAGTTAGTCTTACGGATAACAATTTTGGAGGTCTAATGAATAAACTATTTTCTTTTACGAAGCATAATATCATTTTTGGTAGAGTTTTTACATGTGGGTCCTACTTGGCTCAAATTCGGATTAGTTTTGAATTATCGAGTGAGACACTCTCAATATTAATTACACATTAAAGTGGAACCTATTTTTACAAATAATTACTTAATAATATGTTTATTAATGGATGGTTTAGGATTTATAAAGGGAAAAAAAATCATTGACCATTACCACCTCGTCACGAAACAACGCAGTGAAATTGTGAAATTACTATTAAAAACTAAATTTTCCGTATTGATTTTACCATTTTACTCTAAATAAAACACATCCTTACTTTATATCAATTTTCATAATATATCAACTAATTTAGTTAATTAAAATATTAAGATTATTACTCAAGACATATTATACAATCTTGCCTAATTTTTTTTGTCACTCGTATCTCCATTTTACAACCCCAAAAAAAAAAGTTACACCTAATTTCTACTAATTAATTATTAATTACTAAGGCAACACAAATTAGCCAAAATCAATAAACATAATTGGGCCAGCAATTTTGACTTCAATGTTCATTACGTCATACGTTTGACAACCGTCTTTATAAACTCTTGGAAGACAGGCCACCGATGAAGCCAGTAAAAAAAGCAAATTATAAGACAGAGAAAGAGTTGAGAACTTGTGAGTTCGTCAATTCGACACGCTTACAAGTAACCGGAAACCGGCAACGGACACTTAGAAAGGCTCTTGAAACCCACTCCTTAGACTTCCATCTTCGTCAACCTAATCACATTCTCCGACGCGCAAAGCCCTCGTCATCGTGTCCATTTCTAGGGTTTCCCTCAGCTGGTAAGCTGCCGATCTGCTCAATTGATTTTTTCAGTGCATGTCACAGCTTAACATATACGCTCAATTGATGATAGTTGCGAATGGGTTGGAAAGTGGATTGTAATTGTGGTTTGTTTTTGGTGTGAATTGAATGCAGGGGCTGCATCGTAATTGTAGGGGATGGATTCTAGACTAGGACAGAAGGAGGCGAGGGAATCGCCAACGGAGAGTGCAAGTTCACGCGACACGTCGCCTACTGCGGACGGAATGGTGGAGAAGAAGCGGGAGAGTGAGAGGATTGATAATGATTGCTTTGAGCAATCCGTGGTGAGGAGGGTTTTCAGCGGTGACAAGATCACTCTTCGTAGCATAGCTGAGGAGAGGGTTGATGTCATTTCGGAGAAGATGCAGATTCTTCCAGATGAATACTTCGAGGAGCTCAAGAACGGTCTGCGTGTTGTTCTTGAGGGGAACGGTGGGTCCCAGCAGCGGGAGGAGTTCTTGGGCTTGCAGAAGCTCGTTCAGAGTAGGTCGGATTTGACGCCCAAGACTTTGGTGCGAGCTCACCGTGTGCAGCTTGAGGTTCTTGTTGCTATGAAGATGGGAATTCAGGCTTTCTTGCATCCCAATGTCTGTCTTTCTCAGACTTCTCTCATTGAGATTTTCGCCTACAAGAGGTGTAGAAACATCGCGTGCCAAAACCAGCTTCCTGTTGACGATTGTACCTGCGACGTTTGCGCTAACAAGAGTGGTTTCTGTAATGTCTGCATGTGTGTGATATGTTCCAAGTTCGACTTTGAAGTGAATACATGCCGGTGGATTGGGTGTGACTTGTGTTCACACTGGACCCATACAGATTGCGCGATCCGCGATGGGTTGATCTGTATGGGTACTTCTGCTAGGGCCGGAACTGGGCAGGCTGAGATGTTGTTTAGGTGTAGGGCCTGCAATAGGACCTCCGAACTTTTGGGTTGGGTGAAAGATGTGTTCCAGCACTGCGCACCCACTTGGAGCAGGACAGCTCTCATGACGGAACTTCACATTGTTGGCCGCATCTTCCGTGGAAGTGAAGACGTTAAAGGTCGGAAACTGTTCTGGAAGTGTGAGGAGCTTATTGAAAAGATGAAATGTGGACTTGTTGAGTCAACAGCTTGCAGAGCAATCCTCATGTTCTTCCAAGGTACCAATTTTAGTTGATTTCCTCTCTTTCAAACTTGAAAATTTGGATGGAACTGAGAAATTGAGAATTGAATGTGCGGTTATATTCTTTAATGTTCTACTTATGAATGAATGTGTTCTAGATTGGACTTTGCTTCATAAGACTGTAGGAGAATAGTCATGATGAGTTCTACACTTGGAACAATTTCTTTTACATTGATTTGCACCATGCTATACGCCAGGCTTGATTTCCTGTCACTCTTGAGTTTTATGTCTTCATAGTTTTACTGCAAAAGCCTTGGAATGCTGTAATTGGGTATTGTCCTTTGACTCCTTACTCGATGTCTAACGCAAGGATACAACGTAGTTCTATATGAATCCTATATGTTCTTCACAAGTTTCTCTGTGTATTCTTCTGTTGGAAAAGAAGTTTTCTAATTTTATTCTAGTATCAAAAACAATACATCATCGTTGATCTAATCAATAACATGCGTCCCCTTTTGAAGAGCTCGAGGTGGACCCTTCGAATAATGCTGGAATGGGGGAAGGTGGAAGACTGTTAGCGCCACAGGAGGCTTGTAAACAAATAGCGGAAGTTGTACAGGAAGCTATAAGGAAAATGGAAATGGTGGCTGATGAAAAGCTGAGGATGTTGAAGAAAGCCCGCCTTGGTCTCGAGACTTGTGACCGTGAGCTTGAAGACAAAGCTAGGGAAGCGGCAGAGCTGAAGCTTGAGAGGAAGAGAAGGAAACAGCAGATAGATGAGCTTGAGAGCATTGTGAAACTTAAACAGGCAGAAGCTGACATGTTCCAGCTTAAGGCTGATGAAACAAGGCGAGAAGCTGAGATGCTCCAGAAAATTGCTCTTGCAAAATCAGAGAAATCTGAAGAAGACTATCGCACTAGATACCTAAAACTTAAGCTGAGTGAAGCAGAGGCAGAAAAGCAGTACCTATTCCAGAAAATGAAGGCTCAAGAGAGTTCTCGTCCTCTGCGTGGAAATGATGGGAATGATTCTTCCCAGAAGTTCACCTCTAATGTGCTAAAAAATGTGTACCATGTCTCTTCCAGTGCTGATTGCCAAGCTAGTGAGAGAAATTCTGGAAGAAAGAACTGAAGTATGACTGTGTTTCCTCTCTTATTAATGGCATGTCTATGTCTAAGACTTTTGAAGGTTCAGTTGCAGGTACTGGTGCATTCTCTATCGAATTTTCTATTTGACTGATAGTTGTACTGAAGTAGGACAAGACGAATGTATAAGGCCTTGTTTGCTTATCATCATTTTGTTGTAGTCGAATCCTGTGTTTCTTTTCAGCATGACATGTATTTGCTGGCTATAATTGACAAATGATTTAGTTTCATGGTTTATTTATAGATTATGTAGAAGTAATACGTGCACACCCTTCTGGATTTATGCACAGACATGCAAGAGAGAGCTAGTATTCTTCTGTATTCATTGTGTTGATGGTGTGGCATTTGAGCGTTGACTTGGCCAGGGTGCTGGGTGAAGTACTCTTGAAAGCACTTGGATGAGCAAGATTACCTACAAATTTGGTTAGGATCTGACTGAAACCTTAATAATATAGAAAATATACTTCAAATCAAAAGTTTTCAATGCCAAAATACTGCAGGAAGTCCAAATCAAAATTCAAATATGATAGAATGTTTCAATGTTACACCGTACATGGGAATCATCATCATTCATCAACATGGTGCACCAGCTGCTAAGTGGTAACAGCGTGATTCAGATCTTCTAAGTGGCTAACCATTTATTTTATTTGTGTTACCAATGAGAATTATCCGCAAAGATATGAAGATGTTAAAAACATGATAAAACGACAACTAAGTTGTGGCTGGCGAAGGTAATATCATGCACACGCTTTTTATTTTTTACTGTTAGTTTTGTGAATCGCTAAATATCGTCTGTGATAATCTACTTATCGTACGTATTTTACACTTTCTTTACGATATTGCCCTTATATATTTAATATATATATTTATCTAACATTTTAATTTACTAACCTAATTTGACTCATTTACTAACCTAATTTATTAATTACATTTTAATTTACTAACCTAATTTAACCCTTTTTTCCTATCACCTATTTGCAAATCTAATCAAAAAATATAATTATTATATACAATTGCACCACCTTCGATCAATAAGCTAATTTAATTTAAGCTAAAAAGATCATGCATAATGTATTACGAATAATGTGTCCTAAAAGACGAGAAAAGTTAAGAAATGATCAATCATGAAGCATGTAAATCCAATATTATATTATGACCACTCGTTTTGGCACGCAAAATCGCGATCTTCGAGATTTTAGACTCAAAACAAACAACCAATTAATTCTTCAAAGATTTCGGGTGTATTCTGAGGTTTCGGAAAATTCAAAGAGGCATATCTCTTAGTTAATATAAGTATATTGAAGCGCAAAATACTGAAAACTAAGAGTAAAATTGAAATTAATTGAAAAACTCAGAGTGAGAAATAAAAATGAACTAATATTGAATGGTGAAAGTGAAAATACATATAAAGTATTTATATACTAAGAACAACTTTGATAATTCATATATGAAATACGGGCGATAGCTGAAGATTTTAAGGCGATGTTTAACAAACCCTTTAGTTTTTGACAAGGATCGTGGATTCATGCACAAAATTTAAGTTTTTAGATAATCAATCTAATCTAAGCATAACCAACGTACAAATTTTCTTGCGCTTTGTTTCCAAATCTTTCCAAAACAACCACGGGACACGTAAGGGTTGTGTTCTCCGTACTTCAGTTCGCAATGTTGCTTTAGCCAACATTTTTTAGCTTTCGTTCAGTGGTTTGCATCCATTTATTTAGACTTTCATATACCCTTGCTGTAGTCGGTAGACCATGTAGTGCTGGTGGGTTGACAAGACTTAGCATAGCGCAAACGTTTAGAGCTGTCAAAATCAAACCCGACTTAATAAGTTATTTGAAATCGATCCGGACCCGACTTACTTATAACCCAAAAACCAACTCAACTCGACCTGAAGTCAACCCGAAACCGATTTAACCCGATATTTAAAGACTCAAACCCGATCTATGTCCGACCTGTTAGGGGTCCGACCCATTATAGACCCGACTCGAACAAAACCCGAAACCAATTGAACCCCGACACATAACTGATATGACCCGATTTATAACAACTTGTGACCCTAATTAACTCGATATAATGTTAACAATCTGAATATATGTGAATGTGACCTAATTTTGCCGAACCTATTTTTACCCAATTTCTAATAACATTGAAACCAAATATTTTTCATTAATGACCCGATGCGAACCCGATAAATCCCGAATCGGATTTCAACCGAAATCAAGGCGACCCATTACCATAATTGACTTGACCCGAAATCTACCAAAACTCAAAATAACCCGCTATAACTCGTTTAGGAACTGACCCAATTTTACCTGAACTAACCTTTACCCGAACCGAATACAACCTGACCCAAACCAAACCCGAGCAAGAAAATAAATGATTTAACCCGACCCGATAATGACCCAACCCAACCCAACCCAAAACCGACATGTCAAATTGACCGAATTTAATCCAAACCGATGAGAGCCGACCCGCAATGGATCAATTCAGAACCGATCCGTGGACCCGATTTGATACCCTTACGCTTCATATCGAGTTGTATCACGCATTCAGGTCGTGTCGTTAGTTTAGAAGTTGTCCAGAACATAACACAACTTAATAAGGTTAATAATGCAAATGAGATTCAACACTAACTTCCGTATTTCGTGTCGAGTTCATTTGTTGAGCTATACCTTTAGATGGTGAGGATTAGAATCTTTTGCCTTGTATGATGATCCTTTTGATAGTTAAATACTCCCTCCATTCATATTTGTTTACTACACTTTTATTTTTGGAGTCAAAGTTTAAAAGTTTTGACCATAAATTCTAATTATATTATAACAAATAATGTATCCAAGCTAAGTGATATCTTGTTTGATGTATTTAAATGTAAATTTTTAGAATTTCAAATTTTCATAATTTTTTATCTGAGAAAGAAAAGTTTAAAGTTATATTTTACACATCGTAAAAAGTCAAATACAACAAATAACTAGAAGTGGAGGGACTACTTAATGTCATATACGAAGTAAATGTATAAAAGAACATTGGATGATTGGCTTTTGTAACAATCAGAAACCAAAAAGTCTTGAAAAATAATCATTAGGTAGCCTCCCCAATTCTAAAGCTTATCCAAAGATGGGTTCTCATTGGGACATTTTCTATATTGACAGGAAGGGCTCACAATGAAAGATATCATCCAATATAATTTATCTTCAAACAAAGGGAGGAGAATCATTTTGTATGTTGCCTTTAGACAAGTAAAGGAGGACCCTCCTTCAAGCTTTCAACAAATTATTTATTCCAATTCAGTAAACAACAAAAAACATTCCTACTCTCAGCATCATCAGATCATTTCTTTCAATTCATCACAGATTTTACTTTGTACTTTGATAACACTTGTCCCCTTCAACTTTTTCTGCCTTATATAGCTCACTCCATCCAATATTAGTTTACATACACTATGGAGTAGTAATTTAAATAAAGAGGTTGGAATACATACTTATAAAGTAGTGATGAAGTTTTTTTTTTATGCAAAACTAGGGCACACTATAGACCAGAGTCCAATTCATTTATCTGATTTTTACTTATTGAAAATTATTTTTTTTACTATTTAAAATTAAATTTTACTAAATTAAATGTTTTTAATTGATTAATTTTTTTTAATTTACAATATTTATATATATATATATATATATATATATATATATATATATATATATATATATATATATATATATATATAGGGGAGGGATTCAATGAGAAGAATGCTTAAAATAAGAAGAATAAGAAGAGATGTTGGCCCTTCAAATGGTAAGATCCAACGCTAGAGATTTCACGTAAAAAAAAAAAGTTATTATAACAATAAAAATGGTCACTATAATACTAATAATAATAATAATAATAATAATAATAATAAGTCACTATAATAATAAAAGAGTCATTATAAGTGAAAAAAAATTATTTAGTCACTATAAGTTAAAAAGAGGTCATTATGCGCTTGTAAAATATTATCTGTTGGATTTAGGAGATGAATAGTCAAGATGTCTTTTTATCCTTCTCATTTAAAGTACCCTTTTTATTTTAACTTTTACCTATATATTTTGAATGAGAAGTATGATAAGACATTTTGACTCTTCATCTCCTAAATCTAACAGATAATATTTTAAGTACACATAGTGACCTTTTTTTAACTCATAGTGACTAAATAATTTTTTTCACTTATAATGACTCTTTAATTGTAACAATTTTTTTTTTTACGTGAAATCTCTATTGTTGAATCCTATCATTTGAAGGGTCAACGTCTCCTTTTATTCATTTTATTTTAAGCATCCTTCTCATTGGATCTCTCCCCATATATATATGATACTAGTTTAGAACCCATGCAATGCATGACTGCTAATAAATTTATTTATTAGTACTTTAACAATAATATTGCATAAAATGTTAAATGAAGAACTTGACAGTTGACACTAGTAGAAATTTAATAATTTATGGCGGTGGTTTTAGTATTATATTAATTGGTTTTGTATTAAAATGAGGTGGTTCTATATTAACCCGTCGCATATTATTGTTAATTTGCTACAATTTTGCTAATACGACGCTATTACATACCGCAAATTAAATATTTTCTACTAATGTGAATTAGTAAAATTTAATTCATTTTTCACAAATTAAACTACAATAAGTTTTAATAATATAGGACAACATTGACATCACTAATTAATAAGGACTTGACTTAGTTGACAAGTAAGTCCTTACTTGAATGGATCTAACTTGTACCCAAATTAAAAATTTCAATATGCAAATGGGATGTTGGATCCTTTAAGATCCATACCTCAAGCCTAAAATCACTCCTTGACTTAATGGACATCGTACCCAATCATTCATTTATACATTTACCTGTCATATATTTGTACAAATATTATCATAAGCATAGTAAACCTTTCGTAATTTTATATAGGTACAAATGTATCATAAGCCTAGTTGATCTTACCTAATTCATACGCATACAAATGATCTTCTAACCATATATAGTTGACCTTGTTTGAACGAAAATCATTTTAATTACCCAAATATGAACCAATTTAAATGGACCAAACATGTCCTTAACCGAACCAAATGATCTGATTATCACCTCTAAGACTTATATTTTTGAATTATAAAAAAATTGGTTATGACTATAATACAATTGAATTTATGAAATGAATCCAAATTATTAGAGAAAAATGAGTAAATCATATACTCCGATCCCTTCTTTATTTTCTTCTTATTTAAAATTCATGAGATAACACCTGAAGTAATATATATATATATATATATATATATATATATATATATATATATATATATATATATATATATATATATATATATATATGTATATATATATATATACTCCATATGAAAAAAGCATTATCTAAAACTATCTATAATCCCATCACAAAATCATCAGACAATATGGAGTAATAAATTTTAAAAAAAAATTTCTTTAAAAAGTATGTACTCGTAGTACATTACTATAGTTTCATTCGGTCCTTTATCGAAAATTAATGGAGAAATTTCCAGATCCTAATTTAAGGGTGGGATCGAAATTATATGGATGAGATTTGAGTATAGTTGTACTTTAGTAAAATGCTTGTGAAGAATGTGCAAGCTAAGGCGCAAAGTTAATTAAGGCAGCTTCTATTAGCTAGAAAGTTGTAAAAATATTCTTATGCATGCTTATCTTTGGGATTAGAGAATAAGTACTGATAAATTGTATTTATCAGATTACCAAGGATATGATATATTAGCCTAAGAATCGCTAGTGATCTAATAATATCACCAAGGATATATATTCGCTAGGTCTTGATTGTATCCTTGATCGATCTTCATTTTATGTACTTATCTAACGAGATATTTCTAATTTATACTTGTTACAAATATATTATGGGTATTTTTGTAATTTTATTTCTATATCTTAGATCATAATGTATATATATGGTATGAGTTACGTCTTTTTTTATTTTTATATCTTCTATATTTTTACATCTGATATAGCAATACATATATCTTATATAACAATGCTTATATCTAAGATATCAATATCCCGATATAAGTTAAATCCGATGATAATGAAAGTCTCACGAATTGAGACAAGGGTTTGAAGCGTGAAGGAATACGAACCAAATATTTGTGTTAAGCTTTAATTTTGTTATAATCTTGGCAGTGTGTAAAGATTCATCGAAAAAGGCACCCTCCTCACAGCATATTATATTATATTATATTGTAGCTTTATCGGTATTAATCCATTATCAGATGCTAAAAGCATATTAGTTAGTCGCACGCCGTTTAACCTTTCACTAATCTTAGAGTCATTTGAATGTTTGACTTTCTAGCTAGTGTATGCATAAAAAGTGGGAATGTTACTTGATTCGATATGGTCAATAGTTCGAGTGCGTTCCTGGTGAGTAATCGTCCAAAAACACTGTTTACTTGAAGTTGAAGCCGTAGAGTTAGAGTCGTGCTTGAATACACTAAAATTAATTGTTTAAATTCCAAAAGAAATATTTTAAGGAGCCTTTTATACATGTTTTACAAATCTATTTTATCGTTGTAGATATCATGTGCCCTATTAATAAATATACTACTTTTTTCGTAAAAAAAAATTACACAAATTAGGGAGTATACGGTGTCATGTTTGATTGCATTTTTACTAAATACATACAAAGTACGAAGCATACCTTTATCCACTCTATTTGAAGTTCTTTTTATAAATTATGAAGAATAAAGAATAATGAATTGCTTTTTCATTAATTCTTCTAATTTTTTAAAGAGACTGAAAAAAAATCAGATAATATATTTCAGAATAGATTTATTCTAAATTATCAACTCCCTCCGCCTTTTTTACTTGATTTATTTTCATTTTAGCACTCAAATTTTATAAATAAATTCTAATAATAGTATAAGAAATAATATTTTTAAGTTAAATCTTATCGGATGCGTCTCAATATAAATTTTTAAAATATCAAGGTTTTATAATTTTTTATCTTACAAATTTTTATAATATCAAGTTGTATTTTGAAAATCGTGAAAATTCAAACGTAACAATAAAAACATAAAATATTACACATCAAATAGGCCTTTCATTTAATGGTTGATTTGGGTAACAAGTTACATGGGGGTAATACCGTAAAATGGACTGATAAGGAGCACCCCATATTGTAGTCAAATTTTCCTGTATACAACAAAATTTCCAAGGACAAAGGATACAGAAGATGGTGGTGGAGGGGTCTAGCTACTACTAAGTTGAATATGTAATCATTAAAGTTTTGGCTCATACGAGTTATGACTTTTGACCCATAAAAATCAGATTTATATAAAGAGGAACAACTAACCTAGCTAGCTCCCATTGCTAAAAAGTCCATAATCACACCCACACACTCTCAATGCACATGAAACCCATTATTATTATTATTATTATTATTATTATTATTATTATTATTATTATTATTATTATTATTATTATTATTATTATTATTATTTGGGTCACTGTTATACTGGATTTTTTAGTAATGATGTTTTCAAAAAAAATTATGTCAAACTTAAGTGAAGTGGAAACTTAGCTTGGAATGTTGTTCACATATTGCTTAGCTACTTCCATTTTTGTTTGTCTTTTGATTGTAAATCTTAGATGCTTGCTCCTAGCCCTGGGAAAGCTAACCATTCATTTTTGGCCGTTGCCTTATCGGTAATCGAAAGGATGGATAACACAGAAATTTCTAATTTATACCATTTAAATTTGACAACTTATATTACAGGAAAAAAAAGTATAAGAAAAAATATTTTATTGAGGTTTCAGATATATGTGGTATTATCTTATATATAATTGTTATTATCTCATATATAGGTAATAATATATAACATATAGGTGGTATTATTTTAGGTATAGAAATAACCATCTCAAATACAAAAATAATCATCTCAAATACAGAAATAATAATTTTATATTGAGAAATAACGAGAAAGGCCATAATGTTTCAATGTTTGTTGGATGATTGGGGAAAAATGAAAATGAAGAAAACGTCATTTTTTTTTTTTTGTGTAGTACGTAATTTTAAAATTATAGGCAAAATTTCATCTATGGTATTGAGTTTACCCCTCTCAACACTAATTTGAACACACAAATAAAACATATACATATATACCCATACAATTACCACCAACACAGAATTCATTGGTAAGCTGGAGATAAAAGTTAATATTATGAAAGATAGCTTATGGTTTAAACATTGATTATGATTATGAAATCGTTTGTTTCAAAAAATGTTAAATTTTTTTTTTATTTCATAATGTTTGCTTTTTCGTAGTTATTGTGCACTTTTGGATTTTAGTTTTTGTGTTTTGTTTTTGTTTGATAATTCTTTTCCCTTATTAGTGAATTTAAAAAAAGAAAAGAAAAGAATTTTGGATAATTAAGACTTCATTTCAAAAGCAAACCGAACAAGAAATATTATTATAG
Source organism: Dysphania ambrosioides (assembly GCA_026401315.1). Classification (NCBI taxonomy): domain Eukaryota; kingdom Viridiplantae; phylum Streptophyta; class Magnoliopsida; order Caryophyllales; family Amaranthaceae; genus Dysphania; species Dysphania ambrosioides. Next base: position 2,176,581 of record CM048672.1, read on the forward strand.
TATCAATTTTAAAATCAAACCAAATAATTTCAGGTCGTATTTAGTTTAAATCCATTCTACCTAAATATGAATACATATCGATACCATATTATATTCCTATTTAAACAAGAAATATTAATATAGTACCTATTTTAAAATTAAACCAAATAATTTTAGGTCGTATTTAGTTTTAAATCCATTCTAACTAAATACGGATATCGATACCATTATATTCCTATTTTGTAAATCAAACGCCCATAATATGTAGTTGCTTTCTATCGAAAACAACCAAAAAAAAAAAAAAAAAAAAACATAAATTGGTCGTTTACTTGCTTTACACTTGTACGCAAATACAACTTGATTGGTATAATTAGTTGCTTCAAACTTGAATGGTGTATAATGACAAAGTTACGTTGTAGGAGTACTTTAGTTATTCAGATCATGCAATTTTTCTCATCGCTGTTAAGATAATGTTATTTTACTGATTCATTGATTATTTATATTTATTTTAGTAACATATATGTGATTTTAATTAATATTTCTAGTCTAATTTGTTTTTTTTGGGCATTAATATAGGGTGTCTTTCTTCTAATTTTTCGGGTTTTTATATGTTTAAATTTATCTTAACTTTTACTCCGTATGATCTTAAACCTATTTTTTTGGACCATTAGATCTTATTACAGTTGTAAACTAGGTTTAAATAGCTCTTGTTGGCCTTGATTTAAACTTATAAGCCCTATTTTTTTTTTTGAGAAATACACATCTAAACAAATGTTAAAACGTGGACTCCATTTCCACCAATGTCAAGACAGATGCAGGAAACAGGCCAAAGGATACACGTTCTGAGTAATTCATCATATCGGATCTAGCCACTAGGTGTGCTACTGTATTTCCCCCTTCCTGATATGACTACACCAGATGAAATGGAACAACGGAAATAAACTAACAATACAGTTAATCACTAGAGATAAATAATCAAAATGGCCTTTGTTAATGTTAATTCTCTAAACCGCCTCAATCGCATCACTTTCAACCCAGACATGAGAGTAATCAAACCGTCTAGCCACCTTCACTCCATATCGCACTGCTGCTGCTGCTGCTTCTGCTACAGTTAGATCCCAATTTCCCCTGATTTTTCTTACTGTCGTAAGAATTATCAATCCTTAAGAATTCCTCACTACCACACCGAGTCCCATCTAATTTTTATGGAGTATCGCTGCATCAATATTCACCTTGACAAAATCATCCTCTGGTTTTCTCCATGTGTCACCTATTGAGGTTGCCTCCTCCCTTTAACCCCGTGCACACTCATTGCATACTCCCTATAATCCGCAACATGCTTAACAAAGTTTGTAGCTATTGTACCTGGGTCTTGGTCACTTCTCTCGAACAGCTCCTTGTTCCTACAGGTCCACGCAGCCCATGCTAGAGTAACGAACAGACGAGAATCGATGTGGGAAGAGGGATCAACTACACTTTTGAACAAATTTGAGAACTCTTCATCTGTTGCTCCCAACTTCAGTTGTTCGAATGGTCTTCCTTCCCAAATATTCTTCGAGCGCCTGTATTGAAGGAGTGCATGGGCAATGGTTTCATCCTCGTTGTTGCATCTTTGACACATTCTATCCTCCTGCATATGCCTTCTTGTCAACTCATAATTCACCGCTAGTGACTTCGAGCATACTCTCCATAAAAAAAATGTTGCATCTTTGGTGGCCCTTTAATTCCCCAGACATGTTTTCATAACTCCTCACCATCCACTTGTCCCATTGGTCTTCCCCCCAACATCCCTAGCTAATATGCAAATTTGACCGAAAAGTCTCCATTCGAAGAAAAGGCCCAGTAAAGACTATCAGGGACTTCGCCTCCTATATGTGGTATAGTTTATACTTTCACAACATCTTCATCTCTCAAATGGGTCTCAAGGGCTTGCTCGTTCTAGCACAAAGTACTCACATCAATAAGTGATGATACCATAAGATCTAGATCATTTAATCTATTTAGAGGAGGTAGCGGTATCTTCTTACCCCTTTCATCAAGGATCCACCTATCTCTCCAAACTCTAATGTCTTGCCCATTTCCGACTCTCCATCGGAGCCCCTTAATCAGCAACGACTTAGCCCCCCCATATACTTCTCCATGTAAAACTCGGGTCAAAACCTCTTTTGGCCTCAAGAAAAAGAGGAGTGTTTGAAGTATCTGGCCTTTAAAACTCGATGCAAAAGAGAGTCTTCACTATAGGTAAGTCTCCATCCTTGGTTTGAGAGCAAAGCTTGGTTAAAAACTTTAAGGTTCCTAAACCCCATCCCTTCCCGGGATTCAGGTAGACACATCGTCTCTCAGTTCAATGGATCTTATTATCCCTACCATGACCCCACAAAATGGGCGCAAGCATCAAATGGATCTCATCTAGTAAGCCATCTGGGATCTTAAACATCCTCATGAGATACGTTGGAATTACTTGAGCCACAGCTTTAATAAGCACCCCCTTCCCTGATTTTGACATAAGCTTCTCTTTCCAACCTTGTAGCTTTCTCCATATTCTATTTTTTAAACCTTTAAAGAAGATTTTTTTTATCTACCAATAATTTTTGGTATCCTAAAGTACTTCTCATGCTTTTCCACCTACCTGACCCCTAGCCTCTCGCAAATAACACTTCTTCTATTCGCCCCCACATTTCTACTGAACGTAACTTATGACTTCGTCAAATTGATTTTCTGTCCCGAAGCACCTTCGTAGAGTTTGATTATTCTTGCAATTTGATAACACTCAGACTCGCTCGCCCTGGCAAATAAGATGCTATCATCAGCAAACACAAATGAGACACACTAAGAGCTCCTCTACCTATCCGAACACCATGAATGTTCCCCTCATCCACTGTTTCAGAGATTAGATGTGAAAAAGCATCCGCAATAATGAGGAATAAATATGGGGAAATGGGGTCCCCCTGTCTAACTCCTCGCCGAGATGTCACCTTACCTACTATCTCTCCGTTGACCTTAAACTGAAAAGAATAGCCCGACACACACTTCGTAATCCTCAAGATCCAATCACTGCAAAAACCCATCTTTTGCATCATTTTTTCTACAAAAACCCACTTAACCCTATCGTAGGCCTTCATCATGTCAAGCTTTAGAGTAAACAAACCCTTCCTGCCTCCCCCTATTCTCTTCATATGGTGAAAAATCTCAAAAGCGACTAGCGCGTTATCAGTCTGCCTGGGACAAAAGCACTTTATTGCAAGGAGATAGCCGTTTTTAACAACGGTTTTAGCCTATTGGATAACAACTTCAAAATGATCTTAACACCACATTGCATAAAACTAATCGGTCTATATTCGGTAATCTTGCAGGGCTCATGACATTTTGGGATAAGAACAACACAAGTTTTGCTTATTATCGCGATGTCCGTATAATCGAACCACCAATTAGTAATAAACTCCACAATATCATTTCCAACAATGTGCCAAAACTTTTGATAGAAAAGGATATGCATACCATTTGGCCTAGGTGCATTATTCGGGTTCATATCACTTAACACTGCAAACACTTCATCCGCTGTAGGCATCTTGCATAGGCCTACATTCACCTCATCAGTAATCACTCACTCTACCCCACTCATTGCTTCCTCAACATCAGTAACACCTTCAGATTTAAAGAGTTTTGAAAAATAATCCATTATTAACAACTTAACCCCCTCCTTGCTAGACACCACACACCATCCATATCCTCTAAACCCTTTATCATGTTCCTCTTTCTCCTTGCATTCGCTTTATGATGAAAGTAAACAATATTTTTATCGACATCTCTCATCTCACTTGACCTTGCTCTAGCATACCAGTAAGATTCCTCTAAGAGGTGTAAATGATCTAACTCTTCCGAGAATACCCTACACCATTCAAGCCGCTCTGGACCTCACACAACTCCCTCTTGGCTGCTTTGATGTTTGACATCAAATTACCAAACGTTGAGGAATCCCACCTACTAAGAGACCCTGCACATCTTGCTAGCTTAATATGCACTTGCTCTTTAGTATTACTCTCCCACGCTAACTTCACCACTTTCTCACATTCTGGGTTTGATAACCAGTTTGCCTCAAATCTAAAAGACCGACTCCTCCTCCTATTCTCTTATCTAATCCCAACTTATAATAATATTGATGCATGATCCGACCTTTTAATATTCAAAGGAAATACTCAAAATACAGGAATAGAGAGCACCACCTATCATAAGCTAAGAACCTATATAGCCTTTCCCTTATATGCGTATCTTGAGATCGGCCCCTCTTCCACGTGATAATATTGCCTTTAAAACCCAAATCCTTAACACTTGTATTGTCAATAGCCTCTCTAAAGCCATTGATACATCTTTCACTCCTAACTACCTCCCCCATATTTTCCTCCATCGCTAGAATCTCGTTAAAATCTCCGAAGAATCTAATTGGACACTACGTACTTTGTCTAATAGTTTTCAAGAGATCCCACGTTTTATACTTATTTTCCTTTTCTGCCCATCCGTACATACCAACCGCTCTCTATAACACCACATTACTAGTATCCATAATGCCCGCTGCAACATGATGGTCCAAAAAAGAACTGACAGAGGCACTAATATTTCGCCACCACATACCAATCCCCCCGATAACCCTGGACTACTAATAAAAATACCATTAGTAAATCCACACTTATTACGTATCCTTTCCAACCTTCTTGAATCTATTTTTGTCTTCGCTAAGAAGACAAGGTTTGGCAAATCTCTCTAGCAACGCTCTCGGAGCGCCGTAACTGTTTGGGTTGCCCATCCCTCGACAGATCCAAGCTAGGATTTTATTTAATGTTCGCGGGGTAGATTGTGACCCACCTCCGCTACTTTCACAGTGACGTCTTCATTCTCCACCCTCTCTGCCCCCACCCTAATCTTTTTTACGTGCAACTCTTCTCCCATAAACTTGACTCCATCAATTTCCATATCCTTCCTTATTTTTTCCTTTTTCCATCCGAGATAACATTCACATCAATTAATTCACCAGTTGAGATATTTCCTCCTCTACCTCTTTTCAAAGCTATCTTTGGTTTACTCCTTCCCCTCTTCTTCGATCCCTCACCTTTATTCACTCCAGCCCCTGCGCCTGCCATACAAACATCGAACACATTAAGCCTTAAGGAAGATTCTCCCCTTTCCCCTACCGATGCATTCCTCATAGCCTCATGCATCACATCATGATGCCCTAGCACAATATTTTCCTTCTCCATTACAACACCCATGCATAGACCTCCATTCACACACAAAGAAACCCCCTTCTAAGGCTCATACACCCCTAGGCCCTCCCCCCTTTCAGACCTAAAACTTTGCGAACCTACGTCACCTGAGATGTCTCTCCTTACCCACACCTTATTCACCCTCATGCTCTCTAAACCAATCTCCCCTGACTCAATGTCCTTCCTAGAATACCCTTCTTTTTGAGATTCTAATACGTTCCCCATAACTCCTGCCACTCCCTCCTCCGCAGCTTCTTGTACATTGTGCATCAATCCCAATCCCTGCCCCAATAGAATCTCCCTCCCGACGCCCCTCACCTCTTCCCCATCTCCAGCAACTATTGGCCCTCCCTTACAATTGACTTCCTGAACCCCCAATGGGTGAAGCTTTCAATCAAACTCCCCACCTGTGCCCATGCGATAATGACTCATTTGAGGCCAACAAAAAATCCTTTTCGCTGTGCCCCATAATACCACAGCAGATTCAAAAAAACGAGAGTCTCTTGTACTTGATACTTACCTTGATAATCTTGCCGTCTTTTGTTCTAATGCTCTGGTATCTACGTAGAGGTTTCCTGACATCAATGAGCACTTTAACTCGTCTACTCTTGCTGATCGCCATCACATCCTCCTTGATCTCTAGCAATACACCCATGTTCGCCACCATAGACTTCATATGGTCGTCTGTTCTGCAATTGAAAGGAAGATTCTTGAATTGAATCCAAAACGGTGAATTGACCAATTCTACATCCGTTGGATGCTCGTTGCCATCAATCAAATTAAGGATAAGAAAATGTTCAAAACACCATGGGCGATACTCTAAAACCCTCTCTTTATCTTTCCAATGGAAAAATTGGAAGGCATAAAGGTTCACCCCCAAATTACAAATTAAAACCCTACCTTTCATCCCCCATGATTGAATAATTGTTTTCTTAACCGCCTTAACATTGATGTCCCTATCAGTTAACAACTTTCCAACCAATAAGAGCGAAACCCTAGCCTCATACTCCGTCGCACTCACCGCACTCACGTCAATCACATCATCCTCTCCATCGTTGATGTTTAGAGTTGAATATTTATCGACGATATCATCCCCCATGACACCGGATTAACCACACGAATTAACGCACGAAACCGGTGGTAGAATCCCCTCTCTCTCAAAGGAAGATTTCCTCTCTCACATGATAGGGTAAGCCCTCTCTTTCAAGGGAGTCGTATTCCTTAAAAGTTGTTTTCTTATAAGCCCTAAATTTAAAGCAGTAGAACTCACTACAACTTAATAATAATAGTAATAATAATAATAATAACAATAATAATAATAATAATAATAATAATAATAATAACAATAATAATAACAATAACAATAACAATAATAACAACAATAATAACTCATGTTGCAAGAATAGCAAATGGTTATGATTATCATAATTCATAAAAATAATATTAAAATATTATGAGTTTTTTTTTTCGATTTTAATTAAAAATTTGACTTTCGCACTATTTATATACGAGTATTCAACAAAATATTTTGATCGAAACCTACATAATTTTTAAACTATGGACAACAAACCCTCTTTATTTGGAACTAATCTATAAGTGATAGAATCACCAAGATAATTTTTGTGCATTTATCGAAATTGGGTCTCACCGAGATTAATTAAGCAAATATCAATGATTATAACATATGGTTGGCATTATATTTATATTTTTATATAAAGTGATTGTGGATTAGGCATAATGAAACCGATATGTATTGTCACCACTCACGGGTGCAGGCATCACCCCCTGCTTTAAGTGGCAAACCAAATCCCCTCCAGAATTTCTCTATGCCCTCCTATTTTTGCTTTCCCCTTTTTTTTATTCAATTATTATTTTTATTGAATCATTTATGCCAACGTTAGTCCCCTTTTATCTTTTTCAAAATTATTCCGATTTTTTTTACCCAAAATCTTATATATATACGGAATATAATAAAGATAATCCCTTAAAATAACAAAAATTAGTAATATCTAAAAGTAACTTTTACTTTCATATTTTTTGTTTTTTATTTTCTATTTGAATAAAATTAAATCTAAACCCGCTTCTTTATACTGACGCACCCTTCTCTTACCTGCACGGTTGCACACCTGCTACAGAAACATGAAAACAAACACTAGAGACATATAAGAGTATTGCTGTCTTTTTCATTATTTAAAGCGCTAAAGCCTACAAAAATAAGTTTATATATATATCGCGTCTACATTAGATCCTCATGTTACAAAATGATATATTATAATTATTTTTAAATTATTACAGAAAGCGATAAAAATGAATTTGGGATAATAGTTTTGAAATTTTTTTTACATTAGGAATAAATTTTGCTTTTGTAACTCCATTGATTCATTACACTTTTTGGACAATATACAGAATGAGTTATTTTTTTTATAGTTATAAAAAAAGTACGTAGTTCCTATTAAAAACAACTTTAAGCGATTATGAAAACTTGATATTCTAAAAGTTTACACTGAAATGCATTCAATAATATATCACTTAAATATATTATTTCTGATAATATGATAAAAATTAGTATTTAATTTTTTTTAATTTTAAATTTTTAAATAAAAATAGGGTAAAAATAAAGGATAAAGGGAGTAACTTATTTCTTTTCACCATAAAATGTGACAACTATGTATGTCAAAAAAATACGACAACTGTTTTCTAACCTGTTTAAAAAAAAAAAATCCATGTACGTGCTAAAAATGAAAAGGAATTAGTTTGAAGGATTAGATTTGATGTTATCACTGTGCTTAATAAAATTATTTCTACAATAATATTAGTCAAATCTAAGTATGAAGCTAACGTCAGAGTTAATTTGACAGGCAAAAACTATAGGAAACCAAACTAAGTAGGAAATTGGCTCAAAAATAGCTCTAAATTAAAAATAATAGAAACGTAAGTTTCATAACTTAGGAAATGGAACGAAAGAGATTAGAGATTAACAAGTGGTTAACACTAATAATGATCAAGAGAAGATAGGGATGAATACCAAAAAATAATGCCTAAAGTATAAAAATAATTATACTTTGGTATGTAATCATTGTAAGTATAAATTCATTATTGAATAGATATGAGATGTATCTCATTATTATATAGACATGAGATTATTATAAACATATTCATTTTATAAAATTATTAACTTGAAAATTAACCAAAAAGTATATATTAACGAATTCATGAATCACAAGACTTCTTACTACTAATAATATTCTTTTTTCTACTACAGAACTGAGCACTTTATGAAATTAGTTTCTAATTACAAAATTATTTTATTTTATTTTTGTTTTCATTTTTTTGGGTCGTTTAGGATTCTGAAATCTTAGAGTTGATATTGGGTAGCTTTTCTTTTCTTTTCTTTCCCCACTTTGAATGATTGAGATAATAATGTGCCCCAATCTTCCTAGCTAATGCTCTCCAGAATTATACGCAGGTAAATTAATTAAATGAAAAATAAAAATCCCAACTTTTTCAATTTTCTTACTTAATTTTTAAAAATTTATATTTATTGCTTTTTCTCTTTGAATTGATGATTGATTCCAGTTGCCAGTTGGGTTATTGAAGTGGGTCTATTCTGTGTTTTCTTACCCATTACTTTTTTGTTCAAGTTCATATTTTTTTTTGGGTACTGTCAGAGTTGAAGAAAATAGAGTTTGGAGGGGATTAGACAGCTTCCTTTTTTACATTTCAATTGATGGGTTTTATTACAAATTGTACGAGTTCAATTGGGTTCTTTTGTTTTTCATTTTTCCTTCAAATTTTTTATAATATTTTCCGGGTTTATTTCATATTGTATGAATGCAGTTGGGTTCATTTTGATAGTAATTTTCTTGGTTTGGTATCACTAAGCTGTTGAGTAACTTGTATGTTCTTCATTTGTTTGATTTGACGATTCAGGGAGCAGTACATTAGACAAGAACAGATCTTGGGGGTTCTGGCACATTCTTGTATTTTCATCTTCTTGGTGAAGCTTTGTTGAAGTTTCTAAATTTGGAAGGTTTGCTATGCTTCTGTACAACTGGAGTAGCTCTCAAACTAGCAAGAATGTTGCTGTTTAATTGTTAAAGAAAAATCTTGGTTTAAATAAATGTCTATGAATGGTAACCATTCTGGTTCAAATGGTAAGTTAGCTACCAATTTCAAGATGAAAAAAGTTGTTGATCAGATGAATGGATCTAATTGTAGTGGTGTGTGGAAATGGAAAGGGATGATTGCACTGTTGCTTCAAGTGGTGGTTGTTAGTGGGGTTTGCTGGTTCTTGTATGGGATGATTGGCTGGCTGTTTAAGTCAGAGAACAACTCTTTAGTCTTTAATGGTTTCAAGAATTATTTGTTCAGTGAACGTTTCGATACCGGCCAGCATTACCTTCTCCCCTTGTCTGATCAGGTAAATTTTGTTTTAGGGGATAATTTTATGTCATTTTACACCTTTGAACTTGTTGGCTTGTTAGTTGTGTTGCCTGAAATGGGTCTGTTCTTTGACTAATTGCATGTTTTGCTTGTTTGATACTGTGCTTTGGAACAAGAACTTGTCCTAAAGGTCTAGTTTCTTGGTAGTTGACTGTTTGACTAAGCATATTGGTTACACGATAGGATTTGAAGAGTGAAAAATTGTCTTGAAAAGATTACCAGGATTTGAACTTTCTTGATCCTTGTAGTGCTGATACCTGCTAGATGTTGAACCATGCCATTTGTTTATTAGTAATTTGACAATGAATTTCCTATCTGTGTTTTACTCACTTGAAAGTATTTGTGTGTGGTGGTGGTGGTGGTGGAGGGGGGACTACAGCAATGGAAAAGTAATTTTACTGAACTCATTGGTGAATTTGCTGCAAACCATTCTTCCATTTGTATTTTGAGTTGGCTGCAGAATACAGAGGGTAGCTTTCCTATCAAAACGGGAGAGTTAGGGATTGCCTAAATGCCTATGATTTTTATTCCATTATTTTCATGGTTTTGAATCTCCTTTTATTGCAAACAATTATTGAACAGCTAAAATTTGAGAGTACCATGTGTTTATCAGCAAATAGTCAGCCTGAGAGTATGCCATCATCTGGTGAGGTGAAACCAATCAAATATGTATGTAAAGTTCTTCCTAAATTTAGTGAAGTCACTAGCACTTCTACTCTAACCCAATCCTTGGTATCAATTAAAACTTCTGTTCTAAAGATTTAAGATAAGAAATGATAGCAGTATTTGCAGAGTGATAATTTTTTTGTAACTGTGCTCAGGAGACTTGTCTTCAAGTTGACAACACAGAAGATACCTGTAGGTCTTATTGTTTTTGGTCAACAAAGACCTGTTGGTGGGTGCTTTTAGGGTTGATGGTGATGAGCTTGAGGGTCTCATTTTTCCGTTTTAGCACATGGAGTAAGCAGCAGTACTCATTTTCTCCGCGATTGAACCTCCAACAACAGCAGATGCAGCAGCAGCAGCTTATGCAACATAAGCTTCCACCGCAGGCCGAGAATTCAGTTAAAACCACTACAAAGCGTCAGAAGAAGCTCCTTTTGCTGTTTGTTGTGGTTATGGTGATTGTATCCATTGCTACATTTAATCATTTCTACCAAGACACTGTTTTCAGAAGAAAAGAAACATTGGCCAACATGTGTGATGAGCGAGCCAGGATGCTGCAAGATCAGTTCAATGTTGGCCTTAATCATGTCCATGCCTTAGCAATTCTGGTTTCTACCTTTCACCATGGGAAAAATCCTTCAGCTATGGATCAGGTAATTGTTATGTGGATGAAAACTATTCAGCTATGGATCAGGTAATTGTTAAGTGGATGAAAAACTATGTATAGTGAAAGTTAGGGAAACATTTGGGACATTTATAGACATATCTTTAACTCTCTTTGAATGTATAATAACTTATCGTTCACTACATTGTTTGCCAAATTGTTGAATAGCCCCGGCAGCTTTAATGTACTCAGTGTTATTGCTGTTGCAAGTTGAGCCTTTTCTTGCTGATTGTCTAATTATATTGCGGTTTTATGCTGTTGATTATGCAGAAAACATTTGAAGAATATACTGAGAGAACTGCTTTTGAGAGGCCACTCACCAGTGGTGTTGCCTATGCCTTGAAAGTTAGTCACTCTGAGAGGGAGCAATTTGAGAAGCGCCAGGGATGGACTATAAAGAAAATGGAACATGGGGATCAGACTCTTGTACAAGATTTTGATCCTGCAAAGATGGATCCTGCACCCAGTCAAGATGAATATGCACCCGTTATATTCTGTCAGAGGACTGTAGCTCATATTGTCTCTATAGACATGATGTCAGGAAAGGTACTTTCTACAGTTATTGAAGATTATTCAGTCTCTTTTTTTGGGGAAATCTGCTTGGTGAATTTTGTCTTGTCAATGTATTACACTCTTGGTGTTTCTGGTGATTTATGTCGTTGTGAAGTTAAACTTTGTTAATGTTTTGAAGGAATAGTCAAGTTAGTAATTACTGTACTCAATTTTTTTTGATACCAAGATTAGTTCCAAGTCTTAAGACTTAAAATTTGTTGACATAACATATTCCTGCTTAATCTTTAGATAAAACAGATCAGCTTGGTGGATTGAAGTGGGTGAGTCTCGGGAAAGTCTTGAACTGAGTCTTGAAAAACCATGAGTCAACTTCAGACTAATAAAAGAATATGGTATTGAATTGAATTGAGAGGTGAAATGAGTTTGAAGGGTGAAGAGATGAATTTGTTGAGTTTGAAAGAGTCTTAACTAGAATCTGAATTGTGAATGTCTTGTGGGACATATAAAAAAGTCTCAAGACAAGACAATTAGCCCCCAGATGAACAACTTTGCTCTATTAACTTTCCATTTTGAAGGAAACTAAACAATTCATCCATAGGCAACTTTTTTCTCTCAAGTTACAGCTAGCATAATGAAATGCGTCACTGAACTTTATGCTCCTTTTACTTGGTTTGTAAGCAATATAACTTTCGATGCGGTGATTGGTTGGTATAACACCTGCTGCTCTGCTTTGAGGTAAAGCTGCTTAGATATATGATATGGTGAAAGTTTCAGGTGTAATGTTTCTGTATTTATCAGGATATGGGTCTTTAGAGAATAATTTATATGATACGGTTTGTAAGAGTGACAGTACTTGCTACTTCAAACTATAGCTGTAATTGATTGCTAAAAAATATATATAGCTAAAATAAATTTAAAAAACTGTGTTAGGAATGTGATCTGACAGTTTTCTAGAATTGTGTTCTACCAGAAAACAATTCGCTAACTTTCTTAAAACAAATTCACCAACTCCAATTCACTATGCTGAACTTGTGGACACGTATCTGGCACCTTAAATAGATATTGGTAATTATGCATATAAAAAGCTTGAGTTCTCATTTTAGGTACTTGGTGCACCATTTTTCTTCTTCTCCTGAACCCTTGAATTCAACTGAATTGCAACTATCTTAGCTTATTAGATTTAAACCTATGGCGATGTAAAGAAATCTTCTTCACCAGAGACTCTCGCACCGGGATATGGAAGAGAATGCCACATTGTCGCTATTATGAAGCTATTCTTATCTGAACCTATTAACCCTCTTTATCTGAGGCTCTGAGCTTACTTTTCCTAGTTGATAAATAGGCCCTTACAATCAGACAATCACTCTAGGTAGCACCTACTGAAATTGTCAGGATTTGTGACATGTAATAGACATCTATCTCTGACACATGGAGATTTTAAGTGCCTATATGGACTACATCACTCACTACCAGTGAAATTGAAAATGGAGACTCTTCACTGACATATGTTTATTTCAGTCACTATTAGTAAATTAAGGTAAACACTATGCAGGAAGACCGTGACAATATATTGCGAGCCAGGGAAACTGGAAAGGGTGTCTTGACTTCTCCATTTAAGCTACTCAAATCTAATCACCTGGGAGTAGTACTTACTTTTGCTGTCTATGACCGGGAGCTTCCACGAGATGCCATTCCAGAGCAACGCATATCAGTTACTGTAGGGTAATGAGTTTTTTCACGTGGGTCTTGTTGCCTCTTTTACTTTGAACTATGTATGCGAATATAAAGGAGTTCCCTGTTGTAGATATCTTGGGGCATCTTATGACCTGCGGTCACTAGTGGAGAAGATTCTTCAGCAACTTGCCAGCAAACAAACAATTGTTGTGAATGTCTATGATACCACAAATTTATCAGCACCAATTAACATGTATGGAACTGATGTAATAGACACGGGTTTTTTGCATGTCAGCAGTCTTGATTTTGGAGATCCAACCCGAATGCATGAGATGCATTGCAGGTATTGTACAGATGCTTACTGAATTACATGTCATTGGTTCCTTTGGACTTTTGGACCAAAGAGAAGAGATAATTCATGTTGTTGGTTCTTTTGGAGCAAAACAAAAAAATGATTCAGGTGTTATTTGGATTAGGGTTGAAATTACCTTTTCTCTCTCTTCTCCTTGTAGATTCAAAAACAGGCCACCTCCTCCTTGGACCGCAATATTGTCAGCAGGTGGAGTCTTGATAATTTCCTTGCTTGTAAGTTATATTCTTCTTGGTGCCATCAATAGAATTATTGAAGTAGAAGACGACTGCCAGAAAATGAAGGTGTTAAAAGTTCGTGCTGAAGCTGCTGACGTTGCAAAATCTCAGGTGGATTTCACCGTTAAAGCTCATTTTTAGATTTAAAATCTTTGCTGTCATTATTTGAGTCAAAAAATTTCTGTCCATTTTGAACTTGCTAGTGATTGATTGGTAATGCCTTGGGCTAATATCCCTTTGTCTTTGCAGTTCCTTGCTACTGTGTCCCATGAAATCAGAACTCCCATGAATGGTGTTCTAGGTTAGATGGAATTTGACTCATTGAGTATTTTCTGCGTCAGTTTAGAGTTAAATAACTTTAGATCTGAATTTTGGCATGTGCTGTAGGTATGCTGCAAATGTTGATGGATACTGATCTGGATGCTGATCAGCTTGATTATGCCCAGACAGCTCATGCCAGTGGAAAGGATCTCATTTCCATCATCAATGAGGTTCTTGATCAGGCCAAGATAGAATCAGGCAGGCTTGAGCTTGAAGCAGTGCCTTTTGATTTGCGTACAATTCTAGACAATGTTGTTTCGCTATTTTCGGGAAAGTCTCGTGAAAAAGAAATTGAAGTACGATTAATGCTTAATCATGTTAAAGTTATCATTCATATTGTTTGAGTAATAATTGAGTCCTAACTTTGATTTCCTTATTCATCTTTGGCAGTTGGCTGTGTATGTATCTAATAAGGTACCTGATATTGTGGTTGGAGACCCTGGGAGATTCCGGCAGATAATTACCAATCTTGTTGGCAATTCTGTAAAGGTTAGTGTGTTAGACTTATTGATAATATCTTAGCCCTCAATCTGATCCGTTCTAGATGTTAATGGTCTGATAAGGTGTGGTTGTCTTGCTTGCTACATTAAAGGCCTTTGACCTGATTATGTGGTATGCCACAAGGTTGTGCTGTAGCTAATCTCCGTTTCTAGTTGAGATATATATGCTTGTTCAATAGTTATATCAATGAAGATTTCCACAATTTTGAAATTTCTTATCTTGTTGTTGTCCAGAGCATGTATCTAAAAGTCTGTCATATTTTAACTGACATACTATATCCACAAACCTTATAGTCTAGAGGACTCATATGAACATAATATTGAGCAGGAGGTAAATGATTGAAATTTTCAAGGCAAATTGTAGAAAATGCAATGTGATTCATTGAAAGATGGATCTATCTTACCTTTTTTTTTTCCTGCTTGCAGTTTACAAATGTTAAGGGGCATATTTTTGTTTCTGTACATTTGGCTGATGAAGTGAGGGCACCATCTGGTATGATGGATGATGTGCTGCAGCAAACACTTAATTCAATGAAAGATGGATCTGAAAGGAATACTCTGAGTGGTTATCCAATTGTTGACAGATGGAAAAGTTGGGAAAACTTTAAACAGTTGGGTGGTAAAGAAAGCTTTGAAACATCTGAGCTTATCAAACTTATAGTGACTGTGGAGGACACAGGAGAAGGGATCCCTGAAGATGCACAGAACCGCATTTTTACTCCGTTTATGCAGGCTGACAGCTCCACTTCACGGCACTATGGAGGAACTGGAATAGGATTGAGTATAAGCAAATGCTTAGTAGCCCTTATGCACGGGGAAATCGGGTTTGTAAGCAAGCGGGGTGTAGGAAGTACTTTTTCCTTTACTGCTCTTCTCAGGAGAGGAGAATTAGACTCCCTAGAACCAAAAAGGCACATCCATGAAACATCTATTTCAGAATTGAAGGGATTGAGAGCTTTGGTTGTCGATAAAAGAATCATTCGAGCTGAGGTCTCACGGTATTTTATCCAGAGACTGGGGGTTTCTGTTGACACAGTTTCCAGCCTTCAGTCCGCTTTCTCATATGTTTCAAATATAGGGTAAAACTTTATCCTTTACCCCCTTCCAATTTGTAAAGTTTTTCTGGTAAACTTGTCTGATAAGATATATTTTCCTAAAGAAACGAAAAAGAGGAGACAGCTCCTAATTAGTTCCTTCAGAGATTCTGCATGTGCTAAATCTTGTGTTTTGTATCCCCATAGGATTCAACTCAGTATAAAACCTATCAAATTCAAATACATTTCTCCTTAACTAACTCTGACTCCTTGTGCATCAATGCTGAAAATTTCCTGAATGCTACTCTTAATTATCTGAAAGGAAGCTTGAATTTTCATGTAGTTAGGTCCAGAATATGGAATTCTCTGATCATCATTGTTAAACCTATTTGGAACTTGTATGTATTACTAAGTGATCTTAGCTGATACATGGAGTTTTTATGCAGTGTTTCAGCACCACTAGCCATGATTCTCATTGACAGGGAGGTGTGGGAAAAGGAGCCTGTTATTGAGATTCATCGCCTGCTCAAAGATGCAATGTTGAAAGGTTTTACTGATAGAATGCCCAAGATTTTTTTGTTGGCTACTTCCATAAGTCCACCTGAAAGCTGTGAGCTAAAATCATCTCATTTGGTTGATGATATAATCACAAAGCCTCTAAGGTTGAGCGTTTTAACTGGATGCTTCCATGAAGCCTTTTCCAATGGGAGGAAAAGGCAATTGAATAGAGTCAAACCTGCCAGTCTTGGAAGTTTACTTAAAGGAAAATTAATCTTGGTGGTTGATGATAATGCTGTTAACCGTAAAGTGGCTGAAGGAGCTCTAAAGAAATACGGAGCTGTTGTGACCTGTGTAGACAGTGGGAAGGCTGCTGTGAAAAAACTTAATCCACCCCATGATTTTGATGCTTGCTTCATGGATCTCCAAATGCCAGAAATGGATGGGTAAGTTTCTTACCTTTTACCTGCAATTCTTGGCTATTTGGCTATGCCCATCAATCTACTATTATTCTGAGATTACTATGATAAATGTGAAATAAAGGAGCCTAGGTAATGGGCATATATATCAATGCTGTTACTACCACAGTTATTCCTCTTTGACTGGTTGAAATATGAGGTTAATGGTCTCATCTCTTTAGTCTCTATTTTCTCACTTGTCCTCTATAGGTTTGAAGCTACCCGGCAAATTCGTCAAAAGGAACACGAATTCAGTGAGAAACTTCATTCCGGGGATGTTTCACTGGAGTCTTTTTCTAATATGACTTGTTGGCACACTCCAATATTAGCGATGACAGCAGATGTAATCCAAGCCACTAATGAAGAGTGCATGAAGTCTGGCATGGATGGTTATGTGTCCAAGCCATTTGAAGAAGAGCAGCTGTATTCAGCTGTAGCTTGCTTCTTTGAGTCCAGATGACTGTTTGTCAAGCTCTTGAAAGGGTTAAATCATTTTGCTACAGTGTGGAGTCTAATCAAGAGTGTCCAGGTTCAATTCTCCTGCGAACAAGCTGTGAAGCTGTGTGTAATTCTGCAATTTTGAAGACTGAAGGTACAAATATCTTCACGATGCCTTTTCTTTTGGAAGTCCCTGAGGTGGCTCCTCTTTGGAGCTGATTTATGTTGTCTGATTTTTTATTCCTTTCCCATCCCTTTTCTTTCCTATTTTTATCTCAAGTTTCAATAAATTTCCTTTTCCATACCTAAATAATAGGCCACTTCTCTAAAAAAAGTTTTCTGATAATAGTAGTTCCATCATCCCTTGATCAGCTTCCTATTTTTGGGAAACTAGTAGTGAGTGGGTTGAGGTTCATACGAGTTGATGTTGTAGGGAGGAGAGAATGTAGCTGGTGCGGGTTTTGTAGTTGGGCTCGTAGTAGTGGAAGGGCCAAATGGGGGCATTTTTGGGAAAAAAGGACGTCCTGTCCTGGAAGAGTACAAGTAGCCAAGTAGGTAGAAGACAAAGGATGCCTGAAAATGGAAAGTAGGAAGGAACTGAAAGGGCAGAGCAAAGAAATTTTTTTTCTAAGCTTTTATTTTATAAAATTTGCAAAAATAAGCTCCTTCCCAAACTAATTTCTGAAATAAGTCAATTTAGCTTCGGTTAAAAATCGTTGCCAACGATTTGTAGTAAGCTAGATTAGGGGTAGGGTATAAAGCTGGACCAAGAGAAATCATTGCCTAGGGCAACGATATTAGCTCAAGGAAAATCGTTGCCCTGGGCAACAGTTTCTGCTGACTGAGTTTTTTTTAATAATCTTTAAAAAATCGTTGCCCCAGGCAACAATTTCCTTTGAACTGAAATCGTTGCCTGAGGCAACATTTTTCTTCCGAGCCTAAATTGGCTTATTTTTCAAAATACTTTGGCTGGTAGCTTATTTTTGCAATTTTTAAAAAAAATAAAGCTTATAAAAAAAATTCCCGAGCAAGTGTTACTCTTCTGAATTTATTAAATTGAACTTTGAACTTTCCCTTTTAACTCTTCATGATACCCTTAAGAAGGAACAAAGATTACATAGGTATGGTGAAGATGCAAATATAGTATAAATTTGATCGATGGAGGTGTGACATCTAAGTTGTTTCATTGAACATGACCTAATGACATTATTAAGAGACAAAGGGTTTAATTAATTGTGGCTACCTTTAAATTTTATTTCATTTTATTTTGTTTTATATTATTATTGATTTGGTGCTGCACATTTGCTCAATTTCTCACGTGGTTTTTGGAATCCTGTATGTCATGAATAATTCATATGATTTCTTCATAGTTGTTCATTACATCTGATGAGGAGTTTAATGCAAATTTCTATCTTTTGTCCTGTTTTTCCATGTCGTGTAGCTGATAGTATTTCCCCTTTAACTTGCTGTGTTATTATGTTTCTTTTTTTGGGTATTGTTATGCTCAATTGCTATTGTTGCTAGCAGGAATACAGGCTCATGGCATTTGCGGGTAGTAAATATATGGGTTAAAGCTTTGCAGGCTCGTAAACACACGGTGGCAACTGATCAGAATAGGGGATTTGTGAATGTTTCTGTATATATTTCTGATTGCTAGTAGGTACTGAATTTCATCATGTCTCTTATAATAATATAGTATGTACATTCGAACAATCCTGGACATATTTCTTGTAATCTTCAGTGTTGTAATATCGGAATTGCATGTATAGCTATTGAGTATAACGCCTTTGGAGTAGAATAGACATAGTTGTTTAGGTCTATAACATAGGATTATCTTCATTGTGTTAAAATTTATTTAGTCGTTTACGACTGTAAACTCTTGATGCCTACTGTCACTCGATCATATTTCGAGGCTGCTTTGAATTCAGCTGTGGTAGCAAAAATGAACATGTAACAAAAATGAAAATGGTCGCTGCATATAAGTCTTCAACTCTTGTTAGCCATCTGTGTGTGCATTGCAGATCCTCTGGTGTTTGGTTGAGTGTGTAACTGTTTTACTAGTTCTTGCCTTTCAGAGTAAGAAATTGTTGCATGTGGGAGGCAAGGATATCAAGGGTGTGATCTGGCCATGTGGGTATGAGTTGAAATCAAAGTGTGAATGATAGAGGGAATAAGCGTGTAGCTTACTCTGTGTTTCCTTCAGTCCAGCTGATAAACATGTGCAATTCGTATTGTATGTAGCTAAATCTTTTACTGTCCAAGGTTAGGCAACTGAGAAGGGTTCCATTGCCTAGCATTTTGACGTGAAACAAATTGGAGTAGATAGGCTGGGATGGACTTCGCATGTTCAAGTCTGCTCCTAAGTATATTGGACTCATAAATTTGAGTTAGTGCAGTTCAAACATTTCATAAGTCCATTTTACAAATTCATTACAATATTTTCGAGGTTGTATACTCGTATATAAACTACATTTTCCTTTTCCATTTAGGCCCAATCAAAAAATAAAAATAAATACATTAAAACAGTTTTGGCCAATTTATTTATTTTAAAGCAAATAATATTAACATAATAATAATAGTATTAGTATGTACATGTACTAATTCATGAGATTTTTACATTATTAGAAAGCTAACATAGGGTGCATAAAATTACATTATTCTTATGATGAAGGTAATAACTTAAAGTTAGTATAAGATATTATTATTATATAGACCATGGACATAAAAAATACTTTTCCATGTGAAATACCCAAATAATTTACCATTCCTATTATTATTATTATTTTTTGGCAATGATGAAATAATAACATAGACCCTGATATTTTTTGTCATAATATTTTATGGGGGCACTAACACTACTAGAACATATTAATATACAAGACTCGACATGACTAAGACAATTAATCTGAGAAGAATAACATGAGATGTCATAACTAGGGTTGAAAAAATTGGACATTAAAAGAGGTTTCTTCAATAGACGGCCACAGAACTCACGGGAGATACTCTTCCTTTTCATTACAGTAGAACAATGATTGGAGAGATCCAATAAGGATGATTCACACTTTCTTTTTGGACCCGCATCAAACTTGGTTATCATAGATTTTTTCCTTTTCTTTTCTCGTTGTTAGAAGACTGAATAATACCCTTCCTATGAGATACGGAAGCCACTCCACTTCTTACTCTATCCTTGGCAAGGTGAAAATGACTCAAATTTATTTTATCAAGCGCCTCTCCACTTTGCCTTTTGTTGTCTTCAACCTCCTCAAAATCCTGCACATTTGAGAAATTATCCTTGGATTTAACAGATCCTTTCTTTCCTCTTATATAGTCCTAAAATCCTTAATGCTTATCTCAACTAAATAGGATTTTAGATTAGATGATTCCTTGGGGGCTGCTGTTTCCCTCAAATTACATTTGTAGGACTTCGGACTTCTCTACTAAGAAATATACCCTGCGAGTAATCATCAATAAATGATTTTATATAAGGCTAAGGCTTACCTAAGCATGATAGAGTGGAGACTTTGCCGAAGACGTCTGGGAGCCTCCATCATGATGTCTTCTTTGTTGAGGAAGGTGCAAACCTTCAAAACTGTCATTGAATGAGAGTGGAAGAGTTGCAATTCATTCCCTTTCTTAATCTTTTTTATATCCGTCCAAGAAATTTCCATGCACATTGATTGCCTCTTTTTGATGATGAAGGCTACTTTCCTTTTAGAAGGTGAGCTCACTGTCGGATGCCTTAAAATAGGATCCCTAAAATAATCAAAATCATTCTAACTTCTTTCTTGACAAACCTCTCAACCTTACAAACCTATCGGGCCCTGCTCTTTCCTCCTGCTAATGGGTCAAATACAAAGGTAGTTTCCTGCTTGATTTTACCTATTATTTAGATTTAGGATCACTCATTTGGACGCCCACCAATCTTGGGTATTCATCTCTTGGAGGCTCTAGACCTAGGTTCGTCTTCTATATTTTTTCTTCCACCTTTGATCCTATTCATAATACAACCTCCACATTAGCCAACTCCCTATCAATCTCTTTAATAATAGGATCCAACTCTTTGTCGTTTGAAAATCCTCATGAGCCTCCTTCACCTTTCCCAAACTAGAATATGCTAACCTCTTCAAAATAAAGTCTTCACAGTTTTTGATCCAACAAAGATCAATTACTTGTCTTAATTTATTTAATTTTACCACACACGCCACCATGTTAAAGGGCTATGATTAATTCCCTTGACACATTGTTTTACACTTCAAAATTGAACCACATATTACAGTAATAGCAATACAAGACATTTCATGTTTTTGTCAAAAGCAGAGTTAAAATAGCACATTTTATAAATAGAATATCCTTCGTATTTGAGGGTTGATCATAAGAAACAACTTTATCGAGCCCATCAAATATTTCATAAAACTCTTTAACTTCTCTAGCATCCTCATCTAACAAACTCCAATGATGAGCCAAAAGGGGATCACACCCCACATCTTCCTCTAGCCCATCTAACTTAACCATTATAGCAAGAAAATAACACTAAAAGAACAAGAAACCCTAATAAATTAAGGTAGAAATAACTCATTACCAAGATCAAATGATAGAAAATCGAACATATAAAATGTTAAAAAGAGTTGAGAATGCAAATAAAGAGGAATTATGAAACAACTTCAAGGTATAGAGAGGAGATAGACTCATCGGTGTCGGAAGGAAGTTGTCGGACCTTTAACAGCCACCGACAAGCCTGATTAGCTTGTGAAACTTTCAAGTCCCGATGGAATTTTTTGGGATAGGTGGGATATGGGAGATGGGTAGGTCCCACACTCTTGGTTCATAACTACTCATGTGTAATTAGAGACCATATTGAATCTGTTGAGATTCAAGGAACTTATTAAGAGTTAGTGGACTAGCAAACGATAACAAACTTACTGCCAAGTCTCAATCATGAGAACTCACAACACTTTGAAGCAGTTTTCCCAACTCAATTATATTTTATCAAACTAATTTTCTTCTCATTCCTTACATTTCCTTTCTTCCCCGTCTTAGAACTCGACGTCATCACTTTCAATATCTACTTCTTAGCACCAGAGTAACCAACCTTAGACATCCCTATATCCTCCATATATAGTGGTCCTTCTCTACAAAAAATGACATTACTTCCCTCACCTAGCTCTAAAAATTTTCCTTTTAATGTTAGATTTGGGACTATCAGTTCCATTTTAGTTAGTTTCTATCTTAGCATGCATTTTATATTCCTCTATAGCTTGAATCTTTAAGCTCAACCCTATCCTTTTCATGTCATTTTCCATGTTCTATAGTTAAAGCCAATCTCTTACAAAACCCAAAACACTGATAAAATATATTCAATCACTAACAATAAAATAAAACCACCCTATAAAAAAAGTCATCAATTAAGTTGATAAATTTCTCCTTGATCTCTCGTCATTTGAAATAAACTAAACTCGTAAAGGAATACTAAGAATTGCATTCAACTCAAGCCTAACCCAGAAATAAAATTTATATATAGGAGCATTCAAACACGCATTTTCAATAACAATAAAATCAATTATCTATAGATTCAATATTTATGCCTCTAAATGAGATTTTAACAAACAACAATCTAAAATAAACAAAGAAAGTTATTCAATTCTTAAAACGTACCTTTTGTCAAATAACAACAACCCTCATCCAAATCTGCAAGTTTAGAGTATAAATTATAAGAATTATTTCAAAAATATGTTATAATAATGCATATCAGCGTCATATTATAATCCCACTAACTTCCTCATATACCACACTTTTTCGAAATAAGCAAGAATCATATAAATCAATATCTTCATATATCTTTCAATAGAATAGACTTTACCCAAAATTTTCTCAAATAATATAATAAACCACAAATTTTCTCAAAATTACATCACCAAATAATTTTGGGATTTAATAATTAATTCGACAAAAAAATTTGTGCAAGGGTAGACTAAGACCATTTTTTATTATTTGCTGCTTAAACTATATTTATAATAATGGAGAACACTAATTAAACAACATTCAAAAATGAACACTTTTAGTGCTTAATAAACAAATTAGAAGTATAATACAAGTGAACAAACTCAACATTATATCCAACAACAATTATTCTTGACAAAATCAACATATTACTATACATCAACCTTATCCCTAACTTTTGATAATTCCATATTCCTGATATAATTCCAATCATCGCTCACAATTTCTAATTTATCTTCTCCTCTATCATCCTAATCACCAAGATTAGTGATTTTTCTGAACCTCAATGATTTAGTTTGTAATAAACCAAAAATTCTGCTCAAACCCCATTATAGGAACAATGTCGTAGGACAAACAACGGTGAGCAAATGTGGATGGTATAGGAGGAGAAGCATTGGAAGAGAAACGACAGCTAACACCTAGAGAGGAGGCAGATTGTAACTCAGTGTTATGATGAAACTAAATTTTTGTAATTTTGGGAATTATGTATGGATTGAAATAAAGAATTAGGGAGAATTTGGATTAAAAGGTAAGATTTAGGAAATCGGGTATTGACCGGGGGGGGGGAGATTATTTTAAAATGAATGGATTGGATTGGAATAATTGACATTATAAAATCTTATCCATTAATTTCAATAACTAAAAGGATGAGAATAGTGTTGTGTGTATGCTTCAAAAATGGAGGATTTGTATCTGTTTGCACCATATTATTTTTTCTTTTATATAATAATATAAGATTATAGAAAAAACCACCTTATAGAAAAAAAACTCATCTATTAAGTTGATAAATTTCTTCTCGATCTCCCGTCATTTGAAATCAACCAAACTCGTAAAGGAATACTAAGAATTACACTCAACTCAAGCCTAACCCAAAAACAAAAGGTAAATATAGGAGCATTCAAACATGCATTTTCAATAATAACAAAATAAATTATCTACAAATTCAAGCTCCATGCCTCCAAATGAGATTTCAACAAACAACAATATAAAATAGACATCCAAATGAGATTTTAATAAACAACAATCTAAAATAGACAAAGAAAGTTCAATTCTTAAAACGTACTTTTTATCAAATAACAACAACTCTCTTCCAAATCTACAAGTTTAGAGTGTAAATTATAAGAATTATTTCAAAGATATGTTATAACAATGCATATCAGCATCATAATATAATCCCACTAATTTCCTCATATACCACACTTTTTCGAAACAATCAAGAATCATACAAATCAATATCTTCATATATCTTTTAACAGAATAAACTTTATCCGAAATTTTCTCAAATAATATAATAATTCATAAATTTTCTCAAAATTCCATCATCAAATTTTGGGATTTAATAATTAATTTGACAAAAAAAATTTGTACAAGGATAGACTAAGACCATTTTTATCTTTTATTTGTTAGTTAAATTATATTTATAATAATGGAGAATACTAATTAATCAACATTAAAAAAAATGATCATTTTAGTGCTTAATAAACAAACAAACTAGAAGTATAATACAAGCGAACAAACTCAACATTCTATCCAACAACAATTGTTCTTGACGAAATCAACATATTCTTATATATCTACCTTATCCTTAACTTCTGATAATTCCCCATTCTTGATGATATTCTAATCGCCGCTCATCATTTCTCATTCATCTTTTCCTCTATCGTCCTAATCATCAAGACTAGTGATATTTCTGAACCCCAATGATTTAATTTGTATGAAACCAAAAAATTCTGCTCAAAGCCCATTATAGGAAAATGTCCTTGGACAAACACCGGGGAGCACATGTGGATGGTATAGGAGGAGAAGTAGCGGAAGAGAAACGACAACAAACACCTAGAGATGAGGCTATTGGAAGAGAGAGTGATGGAGGAGGCGGATTATAACTCAAAGTTATGATGAAACTGAATTTTTGTGATTTTAGGAGTTATGTATGGATTGAAATAAAGAATTAGAGAGAATTTGGATTAAAAAAAGTAAGATTTAGGGCATTAGGTATTGATCAAAGTGTAGAGAGAGAGAGAGAGAGAGAGTGGGGGGAGCGAGGGAGGGAGGTAGAGAAAGAGAGAGAGAGATATTTTTCCACTATATATGGATAGTCTATAATCTCTAAGATTGTCAAATTATAAATTCTTTATTCCAATAAAATACATAGAAATTCGACAATATATTTTTTAAATCAAGAAATTTTTAAATTAAATTATTGAGATATTTCTTATGGTACAATTGAGACTTTGAAAACTATTAAAGAAAATACTTTTTAATCATATATGAACTCAGCAAGTGTTTAAGGGTTAATCGTTATGACGTGTTTATACCTGTTATGGTTTTATAAGTTTGTGTACTCATATATGCTTCTTATTCTTTCATATGTTATATATTTAGCTTTGGCATGTTATTTCTATTTGAACTTAGAAAACATTAAGAACTTCCTTGTTTAGTTAACTTATAAAATGGTGTTTTATGACATTAAGCTTTTATGCGTAGAGTGTTGAATGAAATTATTGCTTGAAAGTCTTTTCAAAAGTTTCATTGAAAAGTATTTTATGTTAAAATATTATTTAAAAGTAATTTCAAAAATGCATTTAAAAGTATTTTAGGTTGAATAGTGTGTCTAGCTTCCCTGCTTTTTATTCTTTGAACATGACCTGCTAGAAGCAAACTTGTTAGTTGGTTTTACAAAAAACGATCGTCCATAATTGTGGGAGTCTCAAGGATAAGTTATGAATTATATATAGTTAAGTCATTTATTAATGTATTTGTATTTTCTTTTCAAGTTCAATAGAGTTTTGTGTGATTATACTAGCGGGCAATTTTTTGTAATATTAAACTTAGCAGTTAATTTAGATTGCGTAATTTAAGTTGGTTACATTTTATTGAGGATAAAGGTTTTTTAATAACAAATGAAAAAAAAAATTTGTTACAATGACTTTATAAGAGCCATGATAAGCAAATTAAGGAATTCTCTTAAAAGGTTTGAAAGGTTATTATAAATTATTTTTAAAGTACTTTTCAAAAAAATTGAGTTTTTTTAGAAAGTTATGTGACACTTTCTATGATTTTATGGGAATATTTAAAATCATTTAATATCTTATATAATATCTTCAATTCAAAGGTCTAAAAATGAGTTTAGACCCATATAAAGAAGATTTAAAAATCAATTAAAATGCCTAAAGTCAAAGTTATAGTTCTAATCATACATAGGTCTAATATGACCCTATGAGACCTACAGTAAACCTATCAAGAAATTCTCACACCGGGACTAAAAATGTTCGTGATTCAAAGGACATAATACATGATTCCATACCTTTTGTGAAATATCTTTAAAACTTATAAGAACTATCAGATGCATCATAAGGTCATATAAGATTATTTAGAACAATAAACAACCATCAATTCAGTCACGGATATTTCAAATAGAAACACTTAACCATATAGTTGAGGGAGGATATAACGAAGAACCCTCTTGCATTGCATGCCTAAAGGAGAGAATCATTAATGGAAGTCACATTCCTTGATCACTAGACATCCTTATAGATGGGTACAAAGAGTCTTGAGAGACACAACTTTGGAGTGCTATGAACCCCCAAACATTGTTGGGAGAGCTTCCTTCAGATAATTGATACACAAAGCAATGGATCCATTATTCATTGCAAAACTAGATTTAGAATTAAGCAATGTTAATTCTCCACCTCCTCTAAGATTGTCCAATTGGAGACTACCACCATCCCATTCTACCTACCATAAACATATGATAAGAGTAATATTGGCATGGAGGACCTTGACAATCTACCAACAAAATGCCTATTGTCATCGGCACCAAATCCTCAAGTCTCCCTACAACCTGAATTTTGCCCTAACTCATCAACAAAGAATTGAAACTCAAGCACAACATAACTAAAACCTTCAACACTTGCACCTCCCAAGGCCTAAAATCTACACCTTGATACACTTCCCTTGCACCTCCCTCATTCAAATCAAAACCACAAGAACCCCATCCATCACAAGAGAAATCCGGAATTCGACAACGGGACGACGAAATCAGATTTGAAGAACACAGTTGATGTTAATTGGGTTTCCGGTGAGCACAGCTCGAACCGAAGCATTATATTGTTGATATCACACAAGCGCTATCTCATCAAATGTTTCTATAAGAGACTAATGACATCCAAAACATCATATCTCTAATTTATGTCGTCATTTGCTTGGCTCGGTTCTTAGAACAACTCACAAAACCATGGCATGAGCTTGTTATTTATGAATAAGCATACATTTTAGGCCTGTGCACAAGAGAATGATCAGTCAAGCTGATTCATCTCAGTTGATGAAACAGAAAATTCAGTCTAATCGCAGTTAGTCATCTGCCTAGTGATTAATTAGCAGTGACTTCACAAATAATCAGAACACTACATAGCAACAAAAAGAGCAATGATATATATATGTAAAATTCAACCTCGAGTATCAGGTGCTACACTCCAAAGACCTCGGACTAGACAGATTCTAGACTGGCATCTGGCAATGACAGGGTGAACAGGCTCATAATTATGGAAGCATACTCACTATTTCTTCCTGTCAAAAGTCTTGCATTGATTCACATTAACCATGCAAGTTGCTCTATAATTTGTGCCAGAAAGTATTCACATCAAAAGGCCAATTAGAATCAGATCCCAGGAAGACTTACATACGAGTCGGTGACTTGTATTTCAATGCAATGTTCACACTTTGTCATCCTATATAATTTTATATGAACAAGTTCATTACTTTATAAACTGGACCGTCAGCAATTCATCCTATCTAAATTTCTTCCTACACTTGATCCTCTTTAACTTGCATTCCATGTCTTCTCCTTCTTTGAGGTTCTTGCTTCCTTTGCTCCTGCTCCTCGTAGTTCCAAGGATTTCAGGTAATTATACATTTTTACTTCCAACTTTCCTCCCACACTTCTCTCCTATATGGCTATGCACATCTCTTTAATGTGGAGTATACACCCAAATTTTGGGTACCTGTGTTCTAGAAGTGTCACCATAGCATTTTTACCTATCTTTGGCTGGGTTGCGAACTTTCAGGAGACGACGACGGACAAGACGATCCGGGACAGCAATGGTGTGTAGCAGATGTGCAGACCCCAGATGATGAATTGCAATCAGCAATGAATTGGGCGTGTGGGCAGCAAGATGTAAAGTGTAACATGATCCAAGAGAATCAACCTTGCTTTCAACCCAACACGACTAAAGACCACGCTGACTTTGTGTTCAACAGTTACTTTCAAAATTTCAAAAACAAAGGTGGCAGCTGCTACTTTAATGGTGCTGCCATTATCACTGAGCTAGATCCTAGTATGTCTTCTCATCCATCTTATTACCTTTGTATTCTCTGACTTTGGCATACATTGGCAGCTAAATACTGGCAAAACAAATTTTGACATCCCAAAAACTAGTTATAATGGTTTTGATTCAAGGCACTCGATTAACAATGTGCCAAATACTTATAACAATTAATGAAAAAATAAATAAAAATAAAGTTTGTAACAATTTCGCTTCAGCAATCCATAGGTAAACACTAACTCGAATTACTCAAAATTTATCAATAATTTTCCAATTAAGTCATTTTATTGACAAGAAGAAGGTAAAAGGTAAAACCTTATGGTTGATTAGTTAACTACCAAAAATCAATCCATAATACATAGTAATATATAATATTCTAAGTATGAATATTATGCAAATAATGTAAATCAGTGAATTTGATTGAGGGTACTAACAAAGTTAGAAGACCACAAATAGCTAGGGATGAAAATGGAATATAAAAGTGGCCTAGTTAGAGTTAAACATATGGATGACAATAGTTCAAGGGCCTGACTCACACCCGTTTAGGGTTTGGATCTAATTTTTAAGACCTATTGAATCTAGGTCAAATATGAAACTAAATGTCATTGGATTGAATTTGAATCGGGGTCTAAAAAATTAGACCCAGATTCAACCCAAATCCGACTTATAAACCCGTGTATTTAAATAATAAAAATAAAAACTAGAACTAGAACTTAATCTCGACTTAGAAGTTCACTCAGTTCTTCATAATTGTAAACTTTTAATATTTTAAAGTTAAAACTAGGATAAGACATATTACTTGTTGAGTTATAATTTTTATACATTTTCCTTTAATTATAAGTTTTCTCAAATGTTAAATTTGTTATATTCATTTTACTTGAAAATTTTTTGCAAAAATACAACCAATTACTAAACAGGAGAATACCAAGTAAATAGTAAAAAAATGTTAAGAACCTTGTTAAACTTGAAACCCACAAGAGTTTGAATTTTTAGGATCCAATAGCTTTGGGTGGATACGGGTCTCCTAAAAAAAGGTATGGGTTTAGGCCTAATAAAACCCGACTCAGATCCAACTCATTATAATCCCTAGTAAAACCCATAAAATCCGTATAACTTTTGCTCGTTAAGTACTTTTTACCAGAAATATGAAGCTATCCCAAAAAAGAAAGACAATAACGTGCGAACAAGTTTGAAGTAATATGAAGTCTCCCAGCAATCCAGCAACAGCACCATCATATCCACATGCTATATTATTAAGAGGACAAAGGTCAAAAACATGCTTATGTAAATGATGTGCATTATGTATGGACATCCTGACATACTTGGCAGTTGGTTTCAGTGAAGCAAACAAAACTCAGATAACAAAAATCATTGCGTCTCTGTTAATAAGTCATTAATCAATACAATTAATTTTTTTCAAAGGGGAAATGCAAACACTCTATGCAATTCCCACAGGAAGCTAAGGGTAAAGACATGATTCTAGTTTTTGTTCCACATCATGCATCTCAGTATCATCCATGCTTTCTGCTTTAGTGATTACCTTTGTTAATTTGCCGTGCAGGTCATGGCAACTGTCACTTTGAGTATCTTCCTTGAGATCTGCATTAGAATTTTAGTTGTAATTTTGTTTCTCAGCATATGCACTGCCTTCAGAATAACCAATATTCTTTCCTTGTATGAAACTCAAATTGTAAGTGGGGATTGAAAAAGAGAAGCTGTAAGTTTGTTGATGTTACAGAAACACAAAGCAATTTCTATAAAGAGAGATTTCCCTTTTCTATATGCAATTTAAAGAGTGCAACAGAAGATTCCCAAATGACAATGTAAACAACTACTCCCGCTGTCCAAAAATAATCATCACATATAAAAGGAAACTAATTTGTGATGTCCAAAATAAGTTATCAACTTCCGTTTAAACATAACAAATTAATATCGTATTCCTAACAAACACCGCATGAATGAAATGGTGGAGGCCTGTGTTGCACGGTACAAATATGGATACGGGTACGAGTACTGAATACAGTAAAATCGTTTAATTGTCAGTGAAATATCGGCACCAATACGAATCCAAATATTGAAACCGACGTGTCATACGCGAATCAAACTTCTTGGAAAATAAATGACCAACTCTAGCACATATCCACTCTACAAGAAATATGGTTTCAAGACTTGGAGACATAAAGTAGTCAATGGTACTGGGATACATCGTTCTAGTCCACCTGACATAGCTTAACAAATAACAATTCCAAATAGAACATATTATCCAATATTATGGCATAAAAGAAATAAAAGCAGAATCTCAATCATATTGAGATACTGTACCGTTCTCCGTAGAAATTTTGTGATCAGTTATCAGTTAGAAGTTCATGAGCACTGTGTTTTCGGAATAGGCAAAGGACAGTATACAATCACTGCTATTTGTACCTTGAAGTTTCAGAAAAGCAAGCTAGCCCAGCCAGCTATAAACGCAAAGCCACCAATTGGTGCTAGTCTATTGAACTTTCTGTCTTCCAGGTATGCCACGCAGTAGCACCTGCGAAACAATTATCTCTATCCATCAGCTCAATGTGTTAGTTATCACACTTTTTTGCAATACAAATGTGCATTAAATTAAATCAAGTGATGTTCAGAAGGCATTTCAACAACAACGATCCACGACGAAATGTGTTATGAACGAAACTGTAAGAGAATTAGAACAATGTTACCAAATGTAAACTGAGTCGCAGACTATGTCGCTTTCTTTAAAACATTCACGGCACTGCCCAACAGAGATGTGCAAGCAGTCACAAACACCGGATGCTCCCTAGGATAAAACAGTCTCTCAAACGTTTACAGAATTTAAATGAGAACATTAATATAGATGTTACAAATTTGAACCAGATTACAAAACTGGCTGACTGTTTTATCATTTAAGAGGAGGTTACCGTTTTAAGCATTAAATCAGTCATTAATCTACTGTTAATTAAACCTCATAAAAACGGTTCAAAAAGATAATAAGTCCGGCTTGGCGTGTGTGTTGGTTGGATTCCTAAGCCCTTACTCCTTCCATAAAAGTGGGTAATCCTTGGTCACAGCCAAGCAAGTGAACAAACCTCTAAAAAAAGAGGTCATACTCATTATATCCCTCCAATGTGGGACTCTTAGTTTTTATAAACTTCAACTTTTAACAATAAGTTCCAACAAAATGCACTAGAATGAATAAGAAAATCAAACTGAAGATAGGCATGTATGCATGTGGCATGATCACTTTTGCCAATAACGGTAAGCTCTTTGCATAGAGAAGGAAAATTCACATCATAAAGCATAACAGTAGAAAAATCCAGAATCCAAGGGACTGCTAAAAATGACCCTTTAACAAAATCAAAGATTCATTATATGTACAAAAGTCTTTCTTAGTTCGACTAACCATTATGCATGCTTCACATTCGATGCCTATACCTAAAGAGATAAATACTGTTTCAGAGTGAAACCATAAGTCAGGCTGTTCAGTTTCACTTCAGAGTAAAAATTGCATCAAGGATCCCATAGAAAAACAGTTTCATCTGCTTAAAATTATTAGATTAAATTGACTGGCTAAATCAACTCGTAGTAGTTCTTGACAATCAAGAAATCTTCACCAAGTGGGAACAACCACAAGTGCCAACAAAGTTTTGCACAAGTTGCTACCGCCCTCGTAAAAGGTGGATAACAACCAAATACAGGTTGAAAAGGTTATTGGTCTCTGTGACAAACTAATGAGTTAGCATTATGAAAAAAAAAAGGCTAAAATCTAGAAATTTGACAAGTTTTGAATGATAGTTAGCCTTTCAATTTGCAATTGGGTACAAAGGATTAGCATTCAGTGACATATGGACAACCGATAATTTTTAACGGTTCGGTAAAATAACCGTTAATATGAACCGGTTAACGGTTACGGTTATTTTGCACACCCCTAATAATACTACAGTGCTTTTGACATAAACATCATACATTTCTATTACTACCATTGTTATTACCTACTTAGGCATTAATATTTTGCTCTATTTGACTTTTCATGCTCTTTAAAATATAACTTAAAACGATTTTATCTTTAAATATGTAAGTTAAAAAATTATGAAAACTTAATATTTTAAAAAATTTACATCAAGATCTTCTCTATTTGACTTTTTAGGGTCTCCAAGACACAACTACTATTAGTTTAATTTATCTCAAAAAAGTGTATAATAATATTCAAAATTAATCATTTTAAATAATTTTGGACATGATATGATAAGATCATTATATTCTTACCATAGACTTATAAGATCACCTTAGTACCATGTAATGATAGGAACTATCTATATAGACTCTAAACACCTATTTCAACTTATTTCAAAGTCTCCAACAATTGGGTAAGAAACTTGTCTTAGCCTGTGAAAATTGAATATAAGATATTCAATGGTTCCAAATATCCTTTTATCCCCTAAAAACCTTCAAAGTTCAATCATTCATACCCAGTGAGGGAACATGTCTATAAGCTTACTGTGAAACTTATAGGATCATATTTTACCTTATTAATAACTAGAACCATTCACTTTAATTCTAATCACACATTTTAAGCCATTTTCAAAACTCCTATAATTAGATCCTAAATTAGGGTCTTTAGTGACCTACTATAAGGTAAAG
Organism: Dysphania ambrosioides; assembly: GCA_026401315.1. Taxonomy (NCBI): domain Eukaryota; kingdom Viridiplantae; phylum Streptophyta; class Magnoliopsida; order Caryophyllales; family Amaranthaceae; genus Dysphania; species Dysphania ambrosioides. The sequence continues at coordinate 2,209,577 of CM048672.1, forward strand.
AACCTTTAAACTTTAGTTATTTTTAGGATAATTTCGGACTCAGGTAAAGAACACCTTGATATTCTAAGTATGGCTCTTATAAGATCATCTTATGCCCTACTATTGATGGAAATTATAAACATTTTTAGGGTCAATGAAAACTAAATATAAAATACTAAATTAATCTAAATATCCTCATATAATCCTAGGAAGTACCTCTAATTCATTTATGTTTTTTTTTTGAAATATATAAAAAATAATGTATAATAATGTTCCAAATTCGTTTATTTTGGACAATTACTAATCAATATCTAGATGTCCTTACTATGGGTCTTGTGGATCATATTATGCCCTGATATTATATAGATGTCTTGTAACAATTTTGTCTACATCTCCTTATAAGATCTTATGAAACATTAAGTATCTTAATTTTAATTTCGGAAATTTTACAAAATTATCTCAAAAAACAGTGTATAACCTTGAAAATTTGATTATTTTTTAATAGTTTTAAAAACTTGTGATGAAACACAGTCATATGCTTACCATAAGTCTAATAGGGTAGGGGTTAATATATATTCCCTATCATTAGGGTACTTCTACAGTTAATTTCTTTACTTAAATTTGGTGGTTAATTGCCCTCCATATTATTTTTTGGAAAAAAAAAGATGTACCATCATTTTAGTTTCAAACATTATAAGATTCGACGGTTAGGTTAACTCAATATAAAATAATACAAGAAATAACGATTCTTAAATATAATATATATCTTGTATTTTATGGACTATGTAAGTATAAAGTATTGATACCATCATTTGAGTAGAATGAAGTCTTGTATATGTGTTTTCATCTTTTTCTCATTTTGTATGATCTCATGATCCTACAATAAGACTCTAAGGTCGGTTTTATCCGCCCCTTCTCATTGATTTAAAGTAGGAGCTCAATTCTTGCAACCTTAGCTACAACTCAGATCATATCTTAACTTAATTTAGAATTGTACAAAATTAGTTCACAATACAAATAACTTTTAAATATTGAGTCTTAATTAAACTCACATACACAATATTTAGAAATATCGTAGGACATTTTTGAAGTTTAATGAATCCTATCATTAATGTATCTTGTTGTTAAGTAATTTCAATACAAACTAATGGTATTAAAATTATAAATTTGTAATACTCTCTCCTTTCCTTTTGTTGTCCCTATTTTTTAAAATAAGTAGTTCTAAAAGTATTCATATTGTGAATCTTTTTCACAATTATAATTATTTTACAACTAATTAACCCTCACTAAAAAATTTGAATATCAAACTTTATGTAATTAAAGATAAAAATTGCATTGAAACATTAACCAATTTGTAAAGTTTTCACTCACAATTATTACCAACCTTTTCCACCCTCTCTTCTCTTTAAAATTAATGGCAATCAATCACAATATTTTTATTTTTTTTATTTTTTCCCTTTTAATTTACTATTTTTACTTTAAAAGATTGTAATTTCTTAACTTACTTTTGATACTTTAATTTACAAATTATCCTTTTTTTATACATCACAAATTAGCCTCCTTATAGCCATAAACCTTTGTATCAAACACCAGGGGTGTTCATAAACGGTTAACTGTACTATTAAGTCTTAATAATACGGTTAACCATTATAATGGTTATTGGAAAAGGCTAGCCGTAGTGTACTGTTAAGTAACGGTAACCTATAAACGATTAATCGGCATTTGACGGTATGATTAATGGTTAACCGCTAACCGTTTCATTCCAATTTTATGCACTTGTACACCTAATATTGTGAAACTACTTCTATGATTCCTTAACTCAATTGGGTCTTCTATTTACATAAGTTTGATCATGCATAAAAAATACTTGTGAACATTCATTCATGTTTTAGCCTTTTAGGTTTAGTTCCTTTAAAAAATAATAAAATTGGTGAGACAGTTAACTCTTACAAAAATTTTAATATCGTAGCCGTTAATTCTTAACATTCGGTAAAATAATCGTTAATATGAAGCGGTAATACACGGTTAATGGTTACGGTTATTTTGCACATCCCAATCAAAGAATGTGGGCACTACATTTTGTTGGGAAAGTACTACATTTCATCAAATTATCACTCTATATTGTAGAAAATTTATTTTCGATGATACCAAGGAGTAAAAATTTATAATGACTTTGTTTTTGGTAGTTGGTCATGATTTTACCATTCCACTACTCTGTATTTTCTTACAAGGAAAATGATTTTATAATATTGTCGTGATATTGTGATCTCACAAAATCTTGTATATAAACGTTCTCAGTAAAAAATAACCCCTCAATATAACAAAAGTTATCCCGTAAAGTTGATAAAGATTAACATATGTTATATTGAGATATCACTTTTACTAGGAATTTAATAAGTTTATTATATTCTGTATTTATACAATACTAAAAAAGGGAGAAATAATTACTCGAATACGAAGTATTATTAAGCTAACAAAATGAGAACTATTCTTTGCGTAGAAAGTAAGCTTCACTTTTCTATCTGTGGTCCCAATTACATCCAAAATTGTTTTGATATTTTATCCACTTTATCTTATTTATTTTCATCAACCCCGCTTTTTCTAATTATGGTGAACATCTTGACTCTCGAGTAATGACTGATGAACATGTCACCATGCCTCATAAACCCACCAAGCAATAGCTGTGAAGCCTATGTTAGGAACTTAGGATGAATTATGAATATATGAAAAATAGAAAGTACCATTATTTAACCCTTTCCTATGGATTTCGAACAATTAGAATCATCACACCTAGTTTTTTTTTTCATTCCCTCAAAAAATAAATCATTATCTATATATCGAGAAAATGATACCATAAAGTACATAGGATCGGAAAAGGCATATGACAAAGTAATAAGAGAAGTATTTTGAAGGGTAACGACTAAGAATGACATACTTCATAGGTACAACGACCTACTTAAGGTTATGCCTCAAAAGTCATAACAAATGCTAAAAGTTGTGGTGGTGTGACATAGAACTTTCTTATTACAATTGTGTTACTCTAAAGATGTGCCCTGGTTCCCTTTTGCAACAATCCTTAGTGAATTAATAAGATCAATTTAAGATGAGGTAACGTAGTATTTTCATTTTGTTGATTGCTTTGCTAAACGAGACTAGCGTGGGGGAGAATGCAAAGTTAGAGCAATGGAGAACAAATGTTGGAATTTGGAGGTTTAAGAGTTGGCGGAGTAAGGTAGAGTATATATAGTGTCATTTTAGCATTGAGAGAAGGCTAAGTGAAACTAATGTGACTTTGGATGACAAGGTATTACTTGTAAGTGAATGTTTCAAATACCTCGTATTGGTTTTCCACAAGAATGGGGATATTGATCAACATGTCACCCATAGAATAAAATCTTGGTAGCTCGAATGAATAGCAATAACTAGGCTATTGTGTAGCAACATTGTATCTTTAAGGTTAAAAGAAAAATTTTATAGGACAATAATTATACCGCCATTATTGTATGGGTCAGAGTATTGAACTTTCAAGAGCGAGCATTTTAAGAAGATGAGTGTAGACAATAGGGTATGTTAGGTAGATGTGTGGGAACACTTTGAGAGATAAAATTTTAAAAATTTGGCTATACAAAAGAAACTTAGAATATAAAATATTGAGGATAAGATAAGATAGAATCGGTTAATTAGCTTGAACATGTTAAATGCTTAAAAATAGATGCATCAGTGAGGATGGTGGAAGGTTGAGCTTATAGAAACCCCAAACACGATTGAGGCTTATCATAGATGACTTTGATGAAAGGATAGATATGGAGAAAATTGGTTTAAAATAAAATACAACTCTAAATAAGAGAGAAATGAGGAGAAACAATTTGGTGGTGGTTACGTAAGATAAATTCCTAATTCATATAGTTGACCCCATATTTTTTGTTTCATTTGTTGTTGCTCAATTACGAGATAGGAAAAACTTTGTTGACCCACCAACTATATTATCCATTACTTCTAGGGTTTGCAAATAGTAGAATTTAACTCATAAGTTATAATTTTTTTTAAAAAAATTCCAGTAATAGTAGGTAAATCTAGTTAATATCTTCTACTCTATTGTAGAAAATTGTTTTTAAATATTTTTTTTGAAGGAATTGAAATGATAAATTAATATCAAATTTTCATAATTTATGAAAAATGGATGATAGGCCCGCATTCTCTTCACACTAAATTTTGACTTTAATATAAGTTTGTTAGTACTAGCTTGTTTTAACCTAGGAATATGAATTTATGGTTAGTAGAATCACACGTATGTTAGGACTTGTTTAAACCTAGGAAATTATGTTCTCCACTTAACCATTTTGTCAAATTTATATTAGATTATTGTAAATAATTATTATATTAATTTAGAAAGCTCAAAAAAATAATGCTGGGGTACATCTGAATGAGTGCAGAATATTCTTCTCTACTCAACAAATTTGTCAAATTTCTATCAAAATATTATATAATTAATGACTTCGTAATTGATAATGCCCACTTCTACCTAATCTATACTCCACCCAGGTTGAGACTTCATTTTCCAAAAAGACTAGGCAACCATTTTGAGGAAACTTTTTTCCTTCTTTAGGAGATAAAATGTATGAATATTCATATATTGGAGCAAATGTCATAAAAAAATGGATACCATGGAGTAATTAACAGAAAAGCCGAACATTTAAAACACTAAATAATGGAATTACGGGTGATTTTGTCATAAATTTCCGAATTTCGGGTAATAATTAATACTTAAGAGAAATAAAAGGCTTAGGACAGAAAAAGGATAAAAGGTGTAGTAGTCAGTGGTGCATAAGAAATGGAGCAGTCTGAGCAACAACGAGGTTTCACCAGTGACCACCAAGGCAAACCAGCTTCACCATGCACAAAATTCTTGCCTGAGAATTTTCACTGCTAAACTAAATGGACGATCTCAAAACCTGTAAAACAAGTATAAAATCAATTTAAGAATCGAGTACAAGTTGCTACATGCCTACATAGCACCAACACTCAATGGCCAATGAACCCTCTAAAATCATTAGGGCTCAAAGTTGATCAGCTTGTGACCCACATCAAAAACTACCCTAAATCATCCTATAGTGAACCCTGCCCTACTTTATGATATCTATTCGTATTTAGTTAAACCATCCAACCAACCCTTAAACAACTAAACAACATGACCATCGGAAGAAGAATGCCCAAAGGGAGCAACCTCGACATCCTCGATTGGTTTGTTTAAATCTTGGACCTCGGCATCCTCGATTGGTTTGTTTAAATCTTGGATCTCGACATCCTTCACTGGCTGAAGAAGCTGGTCTGGAATTGCAGCAGGATCTAAATCCCAACACCCATCTGGTAGACCAGTCACCTCTTTGAGCAACCAAGATGGCACCTGGTGCGAAAATTTGACCATCTCTCTCCTTGGGATCAGCTGAACTGCGGCCTTGTCTGTGCTCCTCTTATACACCGTCTTGAAACCCTCAACCTTGACAAGAGGGGTAACACAAACCCCAACCTCTTCGTTGTAATCATCCATAACCTCAACCATTTCATATTGGTGCCTCACGTCGTAAGGAGTTGACCTGTTCCAATCCTTTGACCAATTACGGTACACTGCCCATATGTCTCCACTTCTTGGGAAAATCCGAACACATCCTCCTCGGCCAGCCTTCTCCCGGCTCAAGACGTGAGAAAATATGTTGACCCCGTCAATGATGTCAACAGTAGTAGCCCTGAAATGACCACAAGATTTAGTGAACCCAGAATCTATCCAATTTACTGCTCCAAACTCAGTATCAGTTTTAGAACCCAAGTAGCTAATTTGAATTTTGAATGGATTCACTGAGATGATCTGGCGTATCAGACAATAAAGGCGGGGCATGCCATCCTCTTCATCATACAGTGCCCATATCTGCTTGGGTTGGAAGCACTCTTCTGTTCTGTCCTTATCAAAATCATGGAAGTCAGAGTCAGGAACTGTTAGAGTGACTGGCCCAAGTTTCTTGGGCTCCAATTGGGAGATGCCCAAATTTGCTCTTCTCCGAGATTCTCCAGGTTTACCAGGTTCCCTGTGACGTCTTTCACCATTCTCAGCTGATGCTGATTTCATCTCTGCCAGCTTCTTCAGTATTACTGTTCTTGCCTTCTCTATCAACAAGCTTCTGATTTCAACTGGTGGAGGAATAGGTCGCTTAACGGAGGTTTCATTATTGGCAGAAAACTTGGGCACATTACACCCGCTTCCATTGGGCATTGCTGCTTCCGTAACAACCTTTCCACCTAACTCATCACCATTTACTCCTAAACTTATTCCACCCTCGACCTTTCTTCTTTTATACGGCCTTAAAACCTTCTCTGCGCCAAATGCTTGAATAGAGCCAACTGAGCCATTGGCACTTGTATCAGCTTTCATCTTTCTCCTAGCTTTACTTGGATATCCGTTGCCCTGGTAAATCATATCAACAGAAGTTGTAAATCCATCAGGGCTGACATACCCACCAGAGGATCCTGGAGATGTACTCCATTGAAAAGACATATTCGGTACATAATCAGAGCCATGACCAGCGTGATACCCAGGGACTCCATTCCCAGAAACATATACAGGATTGTTACGGAGGAATGTCATGTTATTGACATAACCATGACTACTACTGTATCCATTTTCAGGCACATATGAAAACTGAGAAACAGGGTAAGCACCGTTGATCGGACCTGCTCCCATTTCCGCAGCCATAAAAGTAGCACGACAATTCTTACATGAGAGCCTCTTATTGACATACTTCCGAAGATATTCATATTGAACTTGACAAGAAGTGCACACTGTCCAAAATGTAGGAGGAAGAGAAGACTTGGCACAATTGTTAGAAAATGTAGCCCCAGCAACCACTGTAGATGACAGCTGACCATTTCTCTTGAGATCATATGTAGCTCTTTTAGCATTATCTGACAAATGAGTCCAAGCTTCCGATACAAGCCTAAAAGCCCCATCAGCTCCCACAGTTCGATTCTTATCTGGATGTAGCAACACAGCAAGCCTTTTATACTGCCTCTTAACCATAGATTTATCTGCTGAAGGCTTTAACCCGAGGATCGAGTAAAAATCGACTTCACCATTGACTTTCCCCTCGGACGCAACATATATGTCAAATGTTGCCACCATCTGAGAAACACCCTCCAACTCCGGATACAGCATTTGAGCTTTCAACGCAAAATTCTTCGCACCAACAAAGTCTTTCTCAGCAAATCTCTTCTCAGCATGCTGTTTCGCTACAATCGCCTCTTCTCGCTTCGATTCCATGTCAAATTTCTACAACTCAGATTCTCAATACTTTCAAATATAATCAGGACCACAAAAAGCGCCCATACACTGAAAGCGAATGGTGCAACAGCCCATATCTACATGTCTGCACTTCAGTCAAACCAAGTAACACGAATAAGGCTCCACAAAACTTACATCAACCAATTCGAATTCAGTCATAATCAGTTTATCACATTCCAATTCTACAAATGAATCACTGTTAAATTTTCAATACCAAAACCCCATTTCTAAAATTTCTAAAAGCATCAAATCTATCAAGATTTCAAATTTTAGCAATAACCCATATCAGAAAACTTCAAGTTTACGTCAAAAAAGTATTCCAAAATTATCTAAATCTAATTAATCACAAACAAATATTCCAAATTTCACCTCAAATTCAAATAATTCAGATTCTGTAATTTTAGATCTGTAACAACTCCAAACATAAACCCCAACTGAAGAAAACTCAAGAATCTAAGCAAAAGCTCAAGGTAATCCTAATCCAACATGCGCATTAAAATTAAAGAACATTTCCTCAATTTAAATTTGTAAAAAAATATCCCAATTTTTAGAACAAAATATTACCCAAAAAAAATTCAACCAAAGTCTCAAAACATTCAAATAAGATCAACCCAATACAAAATGCAAAAACCATATATTTTCTTGACCAAAAGCAGCTCATATATCACAAATACATCTTCTCTAATTACCTAAATCAGCAAAAAAAATTACACAATAAATGGTATGAGTTCAACTCACTGACAGTCCAGCTGGGGTAGATAAATGAGGACGACATAGATCGTATATACCCTTCAATCGATCAACAGATTTATCTTCAAGACGAATTCACTAAAGTTTCAATTGATTTTTCATTTGTGTCCAACTCAACACAAAAAAAAAACCCAAATTTTCAAGCTAATTTAATTAATTTATGTTTAATTTGAGATAACAAAAAAAAACAGAGATTTGGGAAAATCAGAGGAGTTTGGGAATGCGAATCGGTATTTGAGGAAAAAAATTTGGAGGTAAAAATTCCGGCGACCGTCGGAGGTAGAGGTAGAGAAAGAGAGAGAGTGAGATTAAAGAGTTTTTTAAGAGAAGGGGAAAAATAGTTTACCAAAATGAAAAAAAAAAAAAAAATGATACTTTGTGTAATGTATAATCTGGTTAAAAAAAGTAAGCACTGTTTATGGTATTGCAATATTTAATAAGGATGATATACTAAAATGCACCATAGTGTATAATGCGCATACACATATTTTTTATAAAAATAAATATTTTGTTTTAATGATTAAATAATTGATCATAACTTTTATTTGGGAGTGAATTTGGTGATGGGTAGTTTTGTCCATCAATATAAAATGTGATGTCATTATGTATTTTATTGTAATTTGAATTAATTATTATTTCATCTTTAAAATATATTGCAATTTAATATGTTTTGCTTTTTATGTAAAGTTTGGTGAACTAGACAAGATATATATTTAATATGCCATTAAATTTCATTCATTTTTATTACCTTTAGAAACTATGTACTATTAATAATATTAATTGTGGTAAGTGGTAACTACTCATTTCAGTTACATCAAAATTGAGAATTAATATTCCTACATAAAATCATGTTGAAACTAAAAGGGTTTAAGCACAAAGTTTTAATGTCATCCTCAAACAAAACCAACAAGGGTGCAAGGCTGTTATAATCTTCACTAGTAATGCACATACATACACATTAGAAACAATAGCAACACATGCTATTCATAATCATATAACACAATGTCAATAGAAGTAACACTCCTTGCTTCAAACTCTATAATACAAACATGCAAGTTTATTGACATATCAAAGCTAGTATATGACATTGTTATAGCCACTATTGGGGTTTTGGTCCATTTAACAATCGCTAACACCACATGGTAGAAAAGAGATGTGTAAAAAACATATTAGTGTTGGGTGATAAATTTTGGATGAAAGGTTGTGGTGAGTGTCTTATTCACTACGATGAAGTTAAACCATTCTTTCTAACCTCATTCTTGTACCTTGGAAGTTTTAAAAATTAAAAGAATCATTCACATGGAAAAAACACTAGAAGCGTCGGGATTGTGATTTCTTTTTATATCTAGTGATTGTTTCAGTGACCTCTAACCGAATGAGCTAAACTTTCTCCTACCTATACTACTAAAGCCCTTCTTGTCATCTAATTTCATCCCTCACCTTAAGCACCACTTTCCCTCTTCTTTCCATGGATCAAGTAGGAAAGACCTTGACCAAACAAGAATTTGGCTCAATCAGTTATCTACAACAAAAAGGTCAAAACAAGTGTGTACGTCCTTCTTTAAATTACTATCTCTAGTTCCATATTATGATGAAATAAGCTAGTGAATTTGCCAAAAAAATATTTTAAAATTAGTACATTTGGAAAGAACTTAGGATGAAAAGGAAGGGAAAGTAAGAGTGAATAATGCAATTATTCCTCATCTTTTATAAAAACTAAGCCCTTATAATTTTGAATGATTTGTAAGCAAGCACATTCTTTTAATTCATTCCAAAGCTCAAGTAGCTAATTTAAGAAAGAATCTAAACCAGAAGATATTTTGACTCAATCCCTTATCTTTTATAGCTAGGTCAAACCAAGTTTGTACATATATACCAAACCTCTCTACTTTTCATTTATTTTATTTTTTTACCAAATACTCTATTTTTTTCCTTAATTTTTTTTTTATTTTGATTGATTTGTGAATCATGTGAGAAAAACAATGAGGAGATAGATAAGCTTAAGTGTTTTAGCAAGGATAGAAAAGCCAAAATAGACATGGAAATTGAAGAACAGATAATGGTGTAGATGTTAATCAAATTAAGAATAGCAATGAAGAGCTCATCAAATTATATGCATATTTATATTTTCTTTTACTAAAAAGCATGTAATGTGTGTTCCTCTTTCGTCCTTTATTATTATTGCTAGTTTTCGTTCGAATGAGATAAATTCATATTTTCTAACAAATTTGGGTACCAGTGACCCGATCCGAGAAATTTGGACTACCCAACAAAGTGAGTACCCCGAACTTTCTAATGAACACCCCTAAATCCCGCTGACCTAGTCCACCCTACCAACTAACCCAACTTGATCATCCCTCTAAAACTATTTTTTATTAAAAACTAAGTCACGTTAGAGTGTTTAACATTAATAAATAACTCACTTCAAACCACCTAAAACTCACTTCAACCCAACTAACCCACTCGACCCATTGACCCAACCTAATCGACCCACTAACTTGACCTACTCATCGAGCCACTCAACCTCTAAATCAACCCACTCAACCCATTGAACTAGCCCACTAAACCGACCCACGTGAGCCCGTGACTTAACTCGTGAACCGACCCCCTTTACCCCGAATCTGGGTTGGTTCCATTTTAATACATCTCTAGTTGTGGAGAGTGAGATGTATTAAAATAGTTACTTATCTGATCTTTTCCTAAAAATAAAAGTGTAAAAATTTAGAGAGATATCTTAAAGGGGACAAAGATTCTAAAAAAGGGACTAATTTGTACAATTGGAAATGGTACAAGAACGTCTCTTTGGTTCCATTACTGGGTGTGAGATTCTCCAATTTTGTAATCATGTTACAACAATCGTTATTGAGCATATGATATGAATCGTTGGTGTGTTTTGATATAATTAGAAATGGATGTTGGGATGTTAGCAATCTTAGTTATCTTTTGGAAATTTTTATTAGAGATGAATTTGAAGCCACTTTGTTGCCCAAACTACCAAACATGGATAAGAAAATAAGTTAGAAATGGTTGAAAGATGGAATCTTCACTATAAAATCTTCATATCATCCTTCATTCCCTAATATACTTCCTCCACATAATTTCAATTGGAATAAACTATGAAAACTAGGTAAAACGTTGATGTGGAATGTCTTTCTAACTATTATGCCTGTTGGACGTATGAAAATTTTCAAATTTCAATCCAACTTGTATAAGATGTGATCAAAGTTAAGAAAATCACCTTAGTCTATTCACTTACAATAAGTTCCATGTCCCTAGTAGAAAATCTTTCAATTGCTTCGATTATAAACACTTATTTTCTTCAGATATAGAGGTGAATCACTTATAGGCGAAAACACTTATACAATGGTACAATTTCTTTGGTTTAATAAGACGTGCACATGATTGTTACTAACAATGTAGTTCAGGAAGGAAGATATGCAGTAGTGAACATAAAACACCGATGCGGAAGTGTTGTGGTATAATAAGGAATTTAACAATTCTTGAATTCGTTCCAGGAGGTGGTCAAATTTCATGGTTTTATGTATAGATTTCACATCAAATGCTAATGGGGGTCGAGCTTGGACTCCACCTTAACTAGGTTACATGAAATTGAGCATGGATGAAAGATAGAAATATCCCATGATTGCAGCACAATAAGTCCAGCTGCAGCAAAGCTCAATAGTATTCGCAAAAGGCTAAATATTTGCAAGAAGATACAATATCCAACACTTGGAACTGGAAACTGATGCTGCTTATCTCTTGCTATAACATATCAACGAATATCCGAAACCATAAACTTTGAGGTGTTCATCCTTTATGCATGCCAAGAGAAATGTAATGCAGATGCCCATTACTTGACTATGTATGGAGCTTTTATGGCAGAACCTATGAAGATTCATCAACTAATTCCTGACATATTTTATGGTTTCTAAGCTTTTCAATTTATTTTTGTATTAAAGTAAAGCCCACATTCTAGCTACTACGGCTAAAAGTGCATGTAAGTCTTTTTTTCTCTTGCCAAAAAAAAAGTATCTATTGTTGTGTTAGAAAACAAAAGTGGCAACTCAGTTTGGATGAAGAGATGGAGTAGTATGTTATCCTCAAAGAGTCAAAGGAGGTCAATAACAGTTTCACCAGTGTTAGGACTGATAAGTTGGGTCCTTGTCAGTGCACGTATGGACCGTATTATTATCTCAGATGCAGTCTTGTAGGCTGTGGCTGAACATAGATACGAGCCTTTCACAGCCACAGACTGACGAACTCCCCCTGCGTTTTTTAAGGCCTTGAAATTTTACATGATCCGGACCATCCTTGGTCCACGTTGTTTCTGGTCTTTTGTCCATGAAAGTTGTGCTTATGTTAAGCACATTTCTGAAGCCCTTATTAGCATTGTATTTGGTACAAGCTGCTTCGTATCTTTTGCCTCAACTCTTTGATGTTATGGAGTGCATAACGAGTTGCTCTCTTGAACGAGGTGTTCCCATTGCTATCACTGAAGTATTACTATTGGAGTGGAAATTTAAACAGTCTATTTTACATTTCCTTTCGATTTTATTTTTAACAGTTACACTATTCACCCACATCATTTTGACCTTCTTTGACATATATACCTACGAATAAACATAATTATGTGGAATCTTAATAAATTCGTCTTAATATATAATTTAATTTCAGAATATCAAAATTTTATAATTTTACTTAAGTATAATTAGAGATATTAATATTTAAATATATACATAACCACTACCGGTCAATTCCGCTTTGGGGTGGTTATCAAAGTAAATCATTCCTAACTAAAAATAGAAAAAGTACTAGTATGTTATGTTTGCCTCACTCTCAATCAAATGAAAATAGTGCATTTTTTTTTTTTTGTGAAAAGGAACTTAGTCAAAATTTAATACCCTCTAAATTACTGGATGAGATAACAAAGAACAATCAATGATTGCTACTATTCACAAGCAAAATGGTGTCAAACCAACCTAGACTAGCTCCCCCCCCACCCCCCCCCCCCCCCCTTCGCTTCAATCAATTATGAATCAACACATCGATCTCTTACTACACACTCCTACTGCTAGTAGATAGTGCAATTTCTAGCAATTTGGCATGTAGTCCAATACATTCAATCCCTTTTATTTATTTGATTTTCTAATTTTATATGCTTTGGATTGAGCTGGTAATAAAACGATAGGCACCTGCGTTTTTCTTTCTTCTTGTCCTTGACATTTTGTCCTATAGTTTTCAGCTAAATCTGCACGTTGTCTAGGCCTTCTCCTAGATTCTCCCTCCTCTCTTCTTCTTTCTCGCTCTTTTTTTTTTGTTGACTATTGTCTCATACTTTCATATTATACCAATTAATCTGAAAATCCTTGATATTTGAATTGTATATTTATTTTTAAGGCGCCACGAGGATATTCTTTCTCGTTTGATATCTATAGATTTTATAACCGAACTTTGACTATAAATTCTACCCCATCTATAAAAAAAAACATAATTATATAGAATTGTAAAATATTCATCTCAATATATATTTTTTAAATATCAACTTTTTATAATTTTTGCAAATACATACTTAAAAATATTTTAAATTTATATTTTTTTTTTGGGATGAATACTAAACAAGTAGTGTATCTTTGGGTTTGAAATGGGTTTCAGTTGCTTGAGCACTATATTAGTGAACCAAGTAACCAACCGATCGACTATATAAATGTATAGTATGATGAAAAAGAATTATAGCTACCAGCTATTGGAGTATTTCAGTTAGATGCATGCAAATGACTCGTTTCTCATATGATACTCCATATTATTTAATTTCTGGTGGTTGTTTGTCTAGACGATCCACTAAATGACTAATATTATTGATGTTTCATTTTTTTTTTACATAAGTTTATGACATGATAATGTTAGGTAAGTTTTGATGGATGGACAAATTATAGGTGAAAAGAACAAGTATATAAAAATTTGACGTATAATTGCATAATGAAATGAGGGCGATACTTGACCAAATTAGACTTCCACCTCCATTACATTGAATTCAACCTTATTTGGCCATGACTTGAGCTAATGCCAACTCTCCCGTTTATATTTTTTATAAGAGTTTTTTGGTTAATAATAGGACCCGAAATATCAATTACCAATGCGAAAGTACATGCACTAAATAGTGTAAAAATATATATGAAATAAATACATTAAAAAATACACAGAATAATACAAGTGTAATTTCCATTGAATTCTTTGATTATAATATAGATTAACGAACAATTTAAAAGAATAGTTTAATTTTTACTATTAAATAATACTCCATAAAGTTAAATATAAATATAAAAAAAAAAAAGAAAAAGGAAATAATCCTATTAATTAAAAAGAAACATAATTCAGATTATCCAACTAATTCGTCATTGCTAATATTATAAAGGGGCAATAGAAAAAAATGAAATGAACTTAGAGCCGGTGGATCTTCCCTCCACCCAAATAATCAAATTAATCATCAAAAAATAAAATCAAACATTGACGGGCTTACACAAGAACATCAACGACGACGGGACCGCATCACTCCCAATCCTCCCACCGCCGCCGCCGCCACTTCCACCACCCAAGTTCTCATAGTAATCAACGCAAAACAAGGACAGCAAAAGCTGAGTACCCTGCCTTGTCCAAACTCGACGAGTTAACTCACCCCCACCCCATCTCCCACTCCGCTTAAAACGAGACGTATTCTTGTTACTAAGGCGCCCAAGAACAGGCCGAACGCACACCATATAAAGACGCTTATACCCTCCAAGCGCCATCACAAGAGGGCGAACCCCGGGAGCAGGGGACACGTGGCGAAAGCAGACGTACTCCCAAACGGAATCGTCCGACGTGGAAATGTGACACCAGAGCCGGCATACGCACGAGGCAACAGCCAGTGAGCGACCGTCAAGGCGCTTCAACACCTCGACTAGAATGTCGGGGTGGTCGTTGATTGAAAAGAAAGTCTCCTTGTCCGGTTTCTCATAATCTGGTCTGGGTCTTCGTAGCTGTTGCAACATTTTGAGGGATGCGTAGTGAGGAAGATGAGCTAAGAAAGGGGCTAAGTTTGTTTAAAAAAGGGATGGAAGAGAGGGCAGTGCAGGGATTTGACTTGTGAGAAAGAGAGAATCGAGGGGGAAGGAGAAGCAGACAACAGGATAATGTTAGGACCGATGAAGTGAAGAACTCAAGGGAGGACCAATTTTTTTATTCAATATTGTTTTTAGTTGTTTGTTTTTCTGTTTAATTTTGTTATTACATGCATTAGAGTGTAGAGACTGTATGCGGTATGCCTGTATGCTGTATGCTGTATGCTGTATGCTGTATGCGGTATGCCTGTATGCTGTATGCTGTATGCTGTATGCCTGTATGCTGTATGCCTGTATGATGTATGCTGCTGCTGGGGTTGAGAAAGAGAAGGGGGTAAGGGTGAGAGGCACAGAGAGCTGTTTGTTTGTTGCTTTTGTTGTTTGGTTCCAAGTTCTAAGAGAGTTGAGAGGGGTTCGTTGTTTGTTTGCGGAGTACTACGTACTATGTATAGATTTTTGTATTAGTGCTCGTGTGAAGTGGGGTTAAGCTTTTTCATAGCTTTGCTTTTATAGCTTACTTCTCTTACTTTCATGATTTTCTTGCTGTTGTGCGTTAACCCTTCCAATTTATTAATCCATCTCCTAAATATTAACTCATTCTAAACAAAAGTTTAAATGGAGCAATCTTTAAACGATGGAAGGAGTAAAATACACCAAGTTGTATATCTTTTCTTCTTTCTAATTTCTAGACAAACTTAGTCGACTCTTATTATTTTGATTTACTACCACGATTGAGTCGTGTAATTTTTTTTTTTATATTCCTAACTCCTAAGCAATAATATTTCACCAATCCCTCATATTTGCAATTTTTTTTTCATACTGGTACTCCTCTATCCTTAATTTTTATTCTATTTGACTTTTATGATATTTAAAACACGACTTAAAATGTTTTTATTTCTAAATTTTAAGATGACAAAAAATTATAAAAATTTGATATTTTAAAAACTTACATTGAAATACATCCAACAAGAATATATTTAAATATATTATTTCTTATAACATAATAAAAATTTATAGTTAATATTTTAAAATTTTGACTTTATAAATAAAAAAATAAGACAAAAATGAAAAGACAGATATATTAATACTTTGATTTGTTAGTATGGAGAAGAAGATACGTTAATAATTTAAACATAGACTAGGAAGTAGAAGAGGTGTATTATTTTTAACACTGGTACACAGGAGTGTACACAATGTGTGGACATTGGACAAGAAACAAAATGTTTAGAGTAAGTAGGTTGGACCACAGCGAGTGAAGGATGTTTGCTATAAAAGCCTATGTAAGGGGGTTAAGGGGGACGTTGAGACCTTGGGTTTGCAAATTTTTAGGCTTTCTCAAACCCAACGGTAAATTTTGACTTCTGCAATGTTCGACATGTATTTTCCAAATATTAGAAAAGTGAGATAGATAAATAACGTCAAAGATTTGTACACGTCTGATTAAACTTGTTGTTTTTTCTATTAAAGTTTTAGAGAACGATTCAAAAGTTTTAGCATTTTAATCTTATATTTATTTTTTTTGCCAAATAGGTGTCATCTTCTATTATCATAGCTTTGGGAAAGTGGTAGATATTTCCTAACTGAAAATATTTTGATAGATTATATAAATTAAATTAAACATTGTAGTTGGCATATTGTTATTATTTCATGTATTAAATTTTCTCGTCTTATGGTTAGTGCTGCTCACCATCAGGCTACCTTAGCCCGAATGAGTGAGTAGTCGTCGGTTATTTATTTCTTGTTTCTCCTTTGTGTTGTCTTGTCTAAAAAATAAAAAGTTTAATGGCTAAAGGTTATCCTCGACTGTATAAGTGAAAATGATATACATACAATGATTGATTGACGAAATTAAACCATCTAAGCAATAAACTCTAAAATAAGACCTTTAATCACTTGACCAAGTGATCATGTTTTGTGGTCTTATCGTTAATGTTTGATCATGTATTGGGAAATTTGGGCTATTATATGTACTCTTATTATTGCGATTTGCCACGCCTAGTTAATATATCCTAAGCATATGAATGTGTGTTGATTTGGGGATCAATCCTTCCTCGAAAGTAAGGATCGTGTTCCCTGTAATGCTATTATTAACTTACATAACTTTTCATGATTTGAATTAATTGTAGCAATAACATGATGGTAAATCATCCAAAAAACTTGAAAGTCATGAGTATTTTCGTTAAAGATTTAATTACTCACAAATGTATTTTGATTCTTACTTGAAGTTTTTTTGAATCTTGCACTTTTTTTTTTATTTACAATACTTATCGAAACATGTTATACCACTTATTCTTAATTCTTAAGATCTCTAATTATACATAAGTAAACAGTAAAAAGTTAATATGTTAAAGCTATATATTGAGTCAAATTTAACAAGATTCTACACGACTATATTTTTCTAATTTATTAAAGTGGGCTAAAGCACAAACTTGTTAATAGTGTAAATATTGAGCGTTGCATGTAAAAAAAATGAAGTTTACAATAGAATACCTCTATCCTAAACCTCATGCATAAGAAAGAGTTATTTTAACCACTATCTCCTCCAAGAATATACAGCCTTACATGCGCATTAAAAGCCAAAGAAAGCTTATCTAACCAATTTTATTTTTACATTATAAGTAGTAAAAAGAATGACAAAACCTAATGTGAAGTACTTCATAAATAATAACAAACTACCTCAATCAGAGAATATCAACCCCTAAATGCACTGACCATGCGAAAGTCCATCATATTATCAACATTTACCACATGAATCATAATAACATTTACCAAATAAATTCCTAATGAGTCTGTGAAATTCTCGTGAAAGTGTCATATATAATCATCTTATACTTCGTATATGTATATATTATTAAAGGAGTTTTCCAAATTTATACATGATATAAATTATATTATATTGAGGTCTCAGGTATAAGTATTGTTATATTAGATATAGCTATTGCTATATTAGATATAACTATTTATATATCAGATATAGAAATATAAAATATATAAAAATACAAAAAAACATATTAGATATATTTATATCAGGTATAAATTAGAAATTTTTTTATAGAAGATTATAACTCGATCATGTGATGATGTTAAACCAACCTAATAGCTTATCTAAGGATCCAATTAAGGTATTCGGATTTCAGAATCCTTTGCAAACTAGAGCATGTGTAGACTTCCTTTATACTAGGGTAAGAAAACAAAAAAAAATTATTCAGACAAATTTCAGCCTGTTTGACTAATAATAAGGTCAATCCTAAATTATTGTCTTCACATAACTTTACTTAATGAATAAATATAAAAAAATACAATATTTAATTTTGGTTCAACTCATCAATTCTTCATAGGGTAAATAGCAAAAGTGAGGATCCAATGCTGCCAGTGAAACAATTATTTGACATCACACAACAACCCTAATAAAAATAAATAATAAGATCCTTCACATGAAAGATTTGATAGTTCAAGAAAACAAACAGTATTCCATCAGATTTGTCCCATAGTTTTAGGACTTTGTTCTTTTAAAATAGTAAGACTCCATCAACACTCTAGTAAAACAAAAAGCTAGCACATAACATAATGTGGTATATAAATTATCAACAACTTTTTTTCAGTAGCTTCGATTTCACATTATTATTAGATCCTTAAAAATAAAAATAAAAAATACAAAGCTAAAAAAGTCTTCTAATTGTAAGTTATGTACCCTACATTTTAATGGGTAGGTGTAAATATGTCATTACGACTTGTTTTTTATAGGGTTGGACTTGTGTGTTGGGGTACCATTTGAAAAGCATTTTTCTGGAATCCAGCTACCCCAGGAATTTGATCCAATTGCAACATTACAAAAGGAAAAACTACTTACTATACATTGGTCTCAACTAAAATCTTAACTATATTTATGTTTACACAAAATATTACAGGCGCACGGGACACGACAAGGTTATTATCATATCTCAACAAAAGTTACTATAGAAGTTGATAAAAATCGAGATATATTGTGTTGAGATGAAATTTTACCCGTATTATAGCCCGTGTGTTATAGAAGATTTCTCGTTATGTTTAGATATTTTAGTTTAGTTGTATTATGTTCTCACTCACTAGCCACTACCCAAACGTCTTCAACTTTTTGTACTTTTTGTTATTGTTTCAACTGTTTCAGCATTTTTTGAGCCCCCACACTTTTCCTTGTTCACTCTTTAGTGTTTACCAGCTACAAATATGCTAACATAATTTATGTGGTCTGCTTCACATTTTTCTATTTCGACTGATACGAAGCTTTCCATCCTGCCACATTACTCAGAATGTCATGATGTACGTACCTTCCGTTGGAGTAGAGCATAATTTATGTGGATTATGGAGCAGTTTATAATTTTCCTGTTCGACCCTCTATTATATGAATTATTATTGTACATTGTGTTTTTAGAGCTGCTTGCCAAAAAAATAAAAATTTGTTTGTTGAGTTGGGGAGATTCCTAAGCCTGGTTCGTAGTCTTGTTACTTGTTCAGTCGCATGAATGGTATCCATGATGTGAGATTAATTTGTCTATTACATTGTCTTTGAACCCTTATTATATTTCAAAAGATATTGTTTGTTGATAAAATTACAAAGAAAATAAAATTTCATAACTTTTTATGTGAAATTAGTTCGATCAAGTTGGATGACATTGGACAATGTGATTGTTGAAAAAAATGATACACAAATTCAAATTTGATTTTCTAAATACTTTATGCATCCCTTAATGTTTGTCTCATTTAACCATTTTTTATGAGAGTTTTTTGGTTAAAATAGAACAAATATTAAGGGACAGATGGGGAATCAATTATAATTGTAGGGTGAGTTTGGTATAAATATAGTCATTGAAATTGTAATTTAGGTTGTTAACTTGTTATCCTTTGCGTCGAGGAGCTCTTCTACTAGATGATTATTCAAATTAATTAACAATATATTATATTAGTATAATAATTATCTACAACCCCCCCTCCCCCCGGCACAAACCATGGTAATAATTGTATTCTCCATTTAACTATCTAAGACCCTATTTATACCACCTGGTCGTAAATCAATTCAAAGTCAAAAAAACTTTAGATAATTAATACATATGTTATTATTAATATGACTTGATTTACTATAGTTTATTTAAATTGAATGAGGTTATTTAAATTATTAATCTATATTTGTACGTACTTTTAGAGAAGCAGACACCTTGGTCTGGAGAGAGGCTACTTTATGGGATTTTTCAGTCAAATCGAGTTGCTCGTTTCTGCTTGCCCACTAAAATCCCATGGCTACCTCTAGAAAGCATGATTTTTGGAAAATGAAATGCATAAAAGAATGTTTGTTGTTTGGGTGGAAAATCATAAACGATGCCCTTCTTGTAAAACCTAAGCTAAAAGCAATGTTTATTGTTAAATAAGATTTTTGTATGCTCTGTCAATAATGATATGGATGTGTTTAGGATCATTTTTTACTGAGTTCAAGCAAAACAACAAAACAAGTTAACCTATTCAACCTAGAAACTAATTATTGGTTGTTTAGGATTCTTTGAGCTGTGAAACATCAGGTAACACCCTCAAATCTTCACTCTCAAACAGTAAATAACAAAAGAAAAGAATGTAAGATAACTAAGAACTTACAAAAGGAATTTTCACTAAGATAATTAGGTTTTTAATCAACTCTCAATTGCCAAAGATGAATGGCAATAAGTTCCTATTATAACTATTGATTTAGGAGTGATTATAACCCTTCGACTACTCTTGAAAACATGAAAGATCATCAACAACCAAGAGGTGTAACTAAAGGGCTAATTACATAAATTTTGTAGCTAAAAAGACTACTAGAACTATGGTTTTATTACAAATTAAACTGATCATAAAAGAACTCAAAAACTTTAACTAGTATACTCTATAAATTAATGTATGCAATTGGAGCTTATTGAATGCAAGGGAAGCTTATTGAATGCAAGGGGAGCTTATTGAATGCAAGGGGAGCTTATTGAATGCAAGTTTAGCTTCATTCAATCTGTAGGTTCATTCCATCTATCCCATTGAAGGCAAGTTAGGAACATTGAATTCATGGAAAATCTTTTGCTGAAATCAGCTTGCTTCTTAATCATTTCATGTAACACCAAAGAGTAGACCACAAGGGCTTTGTTCTCAGCAAGCAATGCAAGGAGACTGTGGTTCATCTCTTTTGAGACTACAACTTTACCTCGAGGAGTTGGGCTACTTTTGTCCTTGGGTTGAGACTTAATGGCATGGAACCAACCTTCACCCAGTGGGTGAGAAACTACCTAAGGTTGTTTTTCCAAGAGGATATAGGATTCCTAAATTGAGCGCCATATTTCTTACTTATTTTATGGAGCATCTTGTTACATATAAAAAAAGGTGTGTTCAAAGGCTCTTGTGTTAACCCCTTTAGACTCTTTACAATTCTAGATGACTGAAGACATCCGTTTGGGGCTCATAAGGGTGTACACTAAAGGGCTTAATTGGGGCATTGTCTAAGGATTAATATCTAGACCTCAAGATCGCTTTAGGAAGAACTTACCTGTTTATGGAAATTGATGGAGCCTGGAAAAGGATTTTCTCCATTGGAGGGAATCATTTAGTAGAGAAAGGGATAGGATGATCTTTCTACTTAGGTAATAATGTCAACAAACCAGATGGGGAGAAGGTATGTGTTGAGTCCCTTAGGTTCTGATCGATAGTTTTGAATGATGACAAACAGCTAAGGGAAACAGGTCTTTGAAAGTGTTCAATACAGTTGGGGGAACCAGCTAATATAGAACACTGTTTCCCTAGATGAGTTATTACTTATATGAGATATCCGTTGAACTAACTTGTCTTTATACAGGGAACAACTAGATGATAAATGAGTTATGCATCTAAGTTGATTTCTAAGTTTGGAAGCTTGAAAGGACTTTTGATCAACTTAAAGGAAGGTCCTTGGTCAACAATTGAGTTCATTCATGGAAGCTTTCAAGACTTAGCGAATGCATGGAGAAAGACTACACTCGAAAAGTTATTTAGGATCTTCATGTAAATGCTCCGTAGTACAACTTATATAATTGAGTATATAAAGTGCTTTTAGTATATTAAATATCGTTATGAAATTTGGTACAAGGATTGGAACAAATTTCATAACATATTCAGTTCAGGGAACCAGGTCAGGGAACCAGGTTAACTGAACAGATTATTCAAGCTGCGGTTTTTACAAAGATTTTACAAAAAGGATATTTTCCGAAATTTATGGTTTTAAGATATAATTAAGCAGCTAAAAGATAAGATGATGTTTTGGTTAGCTAAAAACCGGGAAGTAGTTTATCCTAAGATGATCTTATCTTTTGATCAAATCATTTAGGATAAATACTTATCCTAAAATCGTATGTATATCTTATACGCATCGCATGTATATCTTATACGTATGATTTGAGGGTTTAAGCCGACTAACCTATAAATACGTCTTGATCTGAATAATCAACATATAGCTCTTACGCAATTTTAGCAGAGTTTGATCTTTGAGAGCTAAAAGCACTAGTTCAATTATTGAGTGATACACAAGAGCATAATAGTGTTTTAATGTTTTTCTCTATTTGACTTTTGAGAGTTAAACTATTAGAGAGTTCTTGATCTTGTATTCAGTCTTTAACAAAGGGGTTGAAGACTTGGTGAGTGTTTGTGAGTTCAAACACATTAGGAACTTACGAGGGTAAGTATAAAGCACATTCGGAGTCGAGTGTGGGGTTACTGGTTCCCGGAGTAGGGAAACAGTAGAGTGATTTGTATCTTTATTTTTCGGAGTAGATTAATAAAGTACTTAGGGTAGGAGGACGTAGGCCAGAGTTGGCTGAACCTCGTTAAGTCTGTGGTGTTCTTTATTGCCTTGTTTTATTCCGCTGCATAAGGGAACCAGCACAACTGGTTCCTTACACATAATCCGAAAAGAAGCAAAAATTGCCAACGATTACTTAACACTCAATTCACCCCCCCTTCTTGAGTGCCCATTGAACCTTCAATTGGTATCAGAGCCTAAGCTTCTCGAAAGAGTAACATCTAGAGGAGTTAAGAATGAGTACTCAAGAATTAAGTGCAATCGGTCATGACAACAAGACACCAAAGTTTAATGGAAATAATTATGCCTGGTGGAAGAATAGGATCCAGAATGTGATCATGGGTATTGATTATGAATGCTGGCTTGTAGTTAAAAATGGTCCTAATATCATTCTCAAGACAGAAGCTGATGGGAAACAGGTTCCCAAAAAGGATGGCGAATTGGTCACTGCTGATTACAAGTTGCTGGAGAAAAATGCTAAGGCAATGTCAATCCTACAACAAGCAATAGGTGAGAATGAAACAAATCGGATCTCTGGTTGCAGTAGTGCTAAGGAGATATGGGACACCCTTGAACTTGCGTTTGAGGGAACCAGTGAGGTAAAAAGGTCTAAAATTGACTTAATCATGTCCAAATACGAATTGTTTGCCATGAATAAAAATGAAAAAATCAATGATTGCTTTTGTAGGTTTATGACTATTGTTAATGATCTTAGATCACTTGGTAAAATGTTTTCTGATGAGGATCTTGTGAGAAAAATTTTGCGTAGCTTAACAGATACATGGACAGCTAAGGTAACAGCAGTGTACGAAGCAAAGGATCTATCCACCCTGTCCTTGGAACAGCTGATTGGTTCCCTTATGACTCATGAGATGCTGATTGACTCTAAGTCTGAGAAGGAACCAGCCAGAGGCATGGCACTAAAGGGAACAGTAGAGGAAGAAGAAGATGAGATCAACCTGATTGCAAAAAGATTTGAAAGATCTCTTCGTGATCAAAAGAGGAATTTCAAAGGTAGGAATTTCAAAAACACTAAAAAATCTAATTCATCTTCAGGTTGCTTCAAGTGTGGTGAGAAAGGACACATCATTCGTGATTGTCCAAAATGGAAAGACAAACAATCTCAATCTGGAGATAAGAGAGCTTTCAAGAATGCCATGATAGCATCCATGTGGGGAGAATCTGACTCAGGATCTGATGAAGAAGAAAATACAACTGATTCTGAGGTTTGTCTAACCGCTTTCACAAACATCAAGGAGAACAGCACTGGTCAGGGAACCAGAGGGGGAACCAGTACATTCAAGAAATGCTTAATGGCTAAGAAGGATGTACTACAAAGACATAAGGTAAACCTTGAACAAATTAGAGTAGATATGCATGAATATGATAGAGAAAATATGCTTGCTTGCATAGATTCTTTATTAGATGAATGTTATAAATTAGGTGAAACTTATATAACTGGCAAAAGAGAACTAAAAGAAAAACGAAATGAATGTGAAATTGCTATTGCTAGTTGTGATCACCTAGAAATGGTTTGCCATAACTTGAAAAATCAAAATGATGAACTAGAAATTGAATTGGACAAGTGCAAGGTAGAACTAGAAATGGCAAGATCTTCTGAACTAGACTATCCAAGTGATGGTGAAGAAGATGTGATCTCCTGGTTCCCCAGAGACTTATCAACTACTAGTAAAATCCCTGATTTCTCTACAGTCATAAGTAAAGCAAATTCTTGTAATAGAACATCTCTGCTGAAAGCTTTTAAAGCATTGACCCTCAACTTAGAAAATTCTTACAGAGAAATCGCTTCACTTAAAGCTACTCAGTCCCTTAGTTTTTCCACTGGAACCAGCGTTGAAGTCAGTAGTATGATAAATGAATATGAAAGCACTATCTGTAAATTACATGCTGAACTTAATCAACTAAAAAATAAAAAGCAATCAGTAGTTATTGACATGTCTAATGACCCTATGATTTTAGATCTTAACTTACAACTTGCAACTTTAGAAAGTAACTTTGAGTTTCTGAAAGAGAAAAACGAGCTGTTAGTTAAAACACTTGAAACAAAAGAAAGGGAATTGCATGACAGTCATAGACATTTGGATAAGCTACTGAACGCGCAAAATACCTTGAACCTTCTGACCTCATCAGGAGGAAACAAAGGAAAATTTGGTCTTGGTTATACTAGACAGAGAACCAGGACTAACTGGTCTCCCAGAGAAACCACCTGGATCACAGAATATCAGCAAGGTAAGTATGTCATGACTAAAGAAATGCACGTGTGTTTTCATTGTGGTAAGAATGGACATAAGATACATGAATGTCCAGCTAAGAAAAATAGTGCTAATAAGAACAGCAAGAGTCAAATTTATGTATGGAGAAGAAAGGATAAACATGATGTTAATGTTGTTGAAAAGGGACCCAAGTATGCTTGGGTTCCTAAAACTAATGTTTGATTCAATCTTACAGGCTAGAGTGAAGGGAGATACCTATTGGTATTTGGACAGTGGTTGCTCAAGACACATGTCCGGGGATAAAGATCAATTCCTTTCACTAGTGGCCTTTGATGGAGGAAGTGTCACTTTTGGGGATAACAGCAAGGGAACCATCACTGGTTTAGGTAAGGTTGGTAAGACACTTTCCAATACAATAGATGATGTTTATTATGTTGAAGGCTTGCAACATAATCTCTTGAGTATTTCTCAATTATGTGACAAAGGAAATAGAGTTGAGTTTCAAGCCAACCTATGTCACATAGTTAACTCACAAACAGGAGAACTGGTATGTGAGGGAACTAGGAAGCATGATGTCTACATCACCTTCTTAGATAAGATCCCTCAAGACAAGTCCACTTGCTTGAGAGCTGTTTCTGAAAATAATCAATGGATTTGGAATAAGAGGTTTGGACATGCTAGCCTAACACTTCTAAACAAGCTTAAAGCACGTGACTTAGTGATAGGTCTTCCTAACATTAAGTACGAAGTTGATAAAGTTTGTTCTGAATGTGTAAGGGGGAAACAGGTAAAAATCTCCTTTAAGCCTAAAACTGTTTTGAGTACTAGCAGACCCTTCGAACTTGTACACATTGACTTATGTGGTCCCATGAGAGTACAAAGTCGAAGAAGTCATAGATATGTCTGTGTTATGGTTGATGATTATTCCAGGTACACTTGGGTAATGATGTTACACACAAAGGATGAAACGTTTGAAGAATGGGTAACACTGGTGAAACAAGTGGAGAACCAGCTCACCCAGAAGCTGGTCTCGATAAGATCAGACCATGGTACTGAATTTGATAATGCTAACTTTATTGATTATTGTAGGGAACATGGAGTTAATCACAACTTCTCAGCCCCTAGAACACCTCAACAAAATGGTGTTGTAGAAAGGAAGAACAGAACTCTTGAGGAGATGGCTAGGACGATGCTCATTGAGAGTGGTCTCCCAAAGAGTTTTTGGGGTGAAGCTGTTGACACTGCTTGCTATATACTGAATAGAGGTCTCATTAGACCAAAGTTAAATAAGACTCCCTATGAACTTCTTAAAGGTCGAAAGCCCAACATCACATACTTTCGCGTCTTTGGATGTAAATGTTATGTGCATAATAATGGGAAGGACGAGCTTGATAAATTTGATCCCAGAAGTGATGAGGGAATCTTTCTTGGATATTCTTCTCACAGCAAAGCATATAGAATCTTCAATAAGAGGACTCTCTGTGTTGAGGAGAGTGTCCATGTCATTTTTGATGAATTTAACATGTCTTCTGAGATTGCACAGGTACAACCTGATGAAGTGATTGGTTTGATGGATTTCACGGGGAACCAGTATACTGGTCCCTCAGAAGAAGTTCAAGCAGAACTAGGCATACCAGATATTCCACCAGATAATAATGATGAAGCGCCTAGAGAAGAAAATGGAGAAAATGAGGATTCTGAAGAGGAACCAAATCCTGATGGTTCCACACACAATAGACAGGTAATGAACTCAGGGGGAACAGAAGAAGGTATTACCCCTGAACCTGAGGTAAGTAATGATAGAGGAAACAGCATGAATGTAAATTCTCCTGGGTCTTCAGAAAGAGAAGAGATTCATGAACATGCTAGTTCCCAACTTGATGAGGAAGCACAAAACAGTATTAATGTCAAAAGTTTTAGATATAAGGCCTCTCATCCCACTGATCAAATAATTAGTGATATAAATAAAGGGATTCAAACGAGAAGAAGTGTTTTTCAAAATTTCTGTGCTTTCTACTCTTTCCTGTCTAACATAGAGCCTACTGACTATAAAACGGCATTGACTGATCCTGATTGGATACTAGCTATGCAAGATGAATTAAATCAATTTCAGAAAAACCAGGTCTGGCACCTGGTTCCCCGTCCAAAGGAAAGATCAGTCATTGGTACTAGATGGGTTTTTAGAAACAAGTTAGATGACCTCGGTACTATAGTCAGAAACAAAGCAAGGCTAGTGGTGCAAGGGTACAATCAACAAGAGGGAATTGACTATAATGAGACGTTTGCACCAGTAGCTAGACTAGAGGCTATTAGGATTTTAATTGCTTATGCTGCTCACATGAATTTTAAGCTGTTTCAGATGGATGTAAAGACTGCCTTCCTTAATGGCTATTTGAAGGAAGAAGTATATGTGGAGCAGCCACCTGGTTTTGAAGATGCAATGTTTCCCCAACATGTATATAAATTGGATAAAGCATTATATGGATTGAAACAAGCTCCAAGGGCTTGGTATGAAAGACTGTCCAATTTCTTGATGGCTAATGACTACAAGAGAGGAACAATAGACAAGACCTTGTTCATAAGAACCAGGGGGAAACACTTGATTGTAGTACAAATCTATGTTGATGACATTTTATTCGGTGCTACTAATCAAACCTTGTGTATGAATTTGCAAATCTTATGCAGAGTGAATTTGAAATGAGTATGATGGGAGAACTAGGATTCTTCCTAGGTCTGCAGATTAAGCAAACAAATGATGGTATAATGATCCATCAACAAAAGTACTTAAAAGAGCTGCTGAAAAAGTTTGGCATGGAGAACAGCAAAGCTTATGATACACCTGTTCCCACATCCACAAAGTTGGATGCTGATTCTAAAGGAAAAGATGTTGAAGCTACACTTTATAGAGGAATGATTGGTTCTCTACTCTACCTAACAGCTAGTAGACCTGACATTGTGTTCTCTGTTGGTTTGTGTGCTAGGTTTCAAAGCAATCCAAAGGAGTCTCACTTGAAGGCTGTTAGAAGGATACTCAGGTATCTTGTGGGAACAGCAGATCTGTTTTTGTGGTACCCCAAAGGCAGTACCATCGATCTCATTGGATATACAGATGTAGATTATGCTGGATTCCTAGTTGACAGAAAGAGCACATCAGGTATGGCACACTTCCTTGGCTCTTGTCTTATATCATGGGGTTCTAAGAAGCAAAATTCAGTGGCCCTATCCACAGCAGAGTCAGAATATATAGCTGCAGCTTCATGCTGTTCCCAGCTACTATGGATAAGGAACCAGCTGAAAGATTTTGGTGTTATTTATAAAAGTATTCCTATCTTTTGTGATAACACCAGTGCAATCAATATTTCAAAGAACCCCGTGCAACACTCCAAGACCAAACATATTGAGATAAGACACCATTTTCTAAGAGACAATGTGGAGAAAGGATTGGTGGAGATGTTGTTCTGTAAAAGTGAAGATCAAATAGCTGATATCTTCACAAAGCCTTTATGTAGAGAGTCTTTTTGTAGGTTAAGAGTCCTTTTAGGTCTAGTCAGACTTTAGGCGATGGCTTCAATTATTTCCTTCAATGATTGGTTAAAATGAGTATGCTTTTGTATCGATTATGTATATAACTATGCTGCTTACTTGCAAATATTGTGTAAATAAACCCAAGAGGATTGTTGTTGCATAGAAACAGGAGAAGTCATTTTGAAACATGCTGAAAATAGAATGACTGGTTCAGTACAGGTACCAGCAAGAGGAAACAGCAGTTCAGCTCTGATATGTCATCCGAAAATATCTTATTTTCGGAAGATTACTATAAGATAATTTCTTTTTGGAAAGAATTATCTTATTTCAGTTATTCCTATCCTACAAAGAGGCAAATATATCTAATTGCCTAATTTATAGTTGGTTGAATCTTTTGTAAAAAGATATCTACAATTTTGAAATTTTCAAATTCTAAAATTCCTTCTCTCATTTACTTTGACTTTCAACCGGCTAGTTATTGAAAATCTTATATTTGAGCAATTGATATAAATACACATTAACACCTTGATACAGTCTCACATCACATCATCACTCTACTCATCTCTCTCCCGTTCAATAGTGGTGCCCTGATCACTGTTCACTTGCTCCCATCTCCCTCAAATCTATGAAGCTCACTAGCAACAATGGGTAGGAAATCAACCAGGGCTCCAGCTAAGAAAAGAAAGGAGAAGACTCAAGCAAGTGAGTCAACTCAATTGAAGGAGGCTTCCATCAGTGAAGCAAACCCTGCTCCAACTTCATCAAGCAACTCACCTCCTACCACCACAAAGAACCCATCACCAACTCTATCCCCATCTTCTAAATCTCCCTCACCTCCACCTCCCAAAAATGCTCCTTTACCCAAGACCCCTGAGGCTGATGATTCCATCATCAAGGAACCTGTCTCATCTCAGGGGGAACAGCCTAAAAACACTGAAGAACTCTTCAACACTGTTGGAGAAGGAGAAGAGGAGGAAGTTCGTAGTGAGGAAGATGATCTACAGATCATTGGGCATACAGAACCCTTGGTGCGCAGCAGAGTAACCAGGTCATCCCTGAAAAGGGTTACTGAAGTAGTAATAGAGGACCAGTCAATGGATTCTGCTGGTTCCAAGCGAAAGAGAACAGCACGGAAGTCTGCAAGAGGTATGTCAGTAGAATCTCCATCTGTTGGTATGACTGATTTATGTTCTAGGGTTGTGGTATCTGGGTGTAGAACAGAAGTCGGGTATTTTGATGAAGTTGCTTTAAGTGATGTGAAAGAGCTGTTAGAATTTCAGGGTTGGATGCCTTTGTTTGATGTTTGTGATGCTAATATTGATGGTGTTAGAAAATTTTATGTGAATTTGAAACAAATGTTGGATAGATCATTAAGTTCAGTTGTGAATGATGTTGAAGTGAATGTGTCTGTTGCAAGTCTGGCTGGGTTGTTGAATATACCCAGAGATGGTTTTGAGGAGTATTCTGGAGATGGATGGCCCACACTTATAGGGGTCAGTCCAGATGAAGTGCATGATTTTGTGTTTGGAGGGAAAGTTCCAAAGAAAGCTGGAACTTTTAAAACTGGTGGCTTGAAGGAACCAGTGATGCTGGTCCTTCACTCTGTGTGCAACAAGATGATTATCCCTCGAGCACAAGGTAGAGGTTTTGTGCGCATCATGGAAATGGTGCTTATTTATTTGCTGATGAAAAGGATTAAGATAAATCTTCCTTCTCTAATGATAAACCATATGATGAATTGCTATAATTCATCCCACCACTCTCTTCCTTATGGGTCCTACATAACTAAGCTTCTTAAAGAGAATAATGTTTCTCTTAGTGGATCAACTGCTCCTGCAATGGTGTTTACCAAAGGCATTCTGAAACAAAAAGGGTTGATCATAAGTGCTGGGGTATTGAAGTTTAGGGAGGAGGAACCAGTAGAGACTCCTAAGCCAGTCAAGAAGAAACAAAAGGTAGAGGAACCAGCTGGTCAGCAGGTCATCCTTAAGAGGCTGGAGAGTCAGGAAGAGAAGATAAATGCTGTAGGGGATCAGCTCAGCAAGTTAGTGAACTTAGTGGAAGGTCTATCTACTTCGTTTATTATGAGGATGATCAAGTTAGAAAAACAGATTGCTGGCAGTTCTGGAAATGAGAAGAAACAAATTGAGGAGGACCAGCAAGAAGACCAGCAAGAAGATGACAGTGAAGAGGAGGAGAATCAGGAAGAAACAGCTGAGGAGGCTGCCACTGAAGAAGAGGAAGGAGATGATGAAAATGATGATGATGATTGAATCTGTCCTCTTTTTCATTTAGCCTACCTTTATCATAACTTTCTGAATAACTGATTTTGTTGGACTGTTTTTATTCCTCCCAATCCATGAACTTGTTTTGATATGGATTTGGGCCTTATCGTTCACTTTTATTGGTCTGTACTAAACTATGATTTCTGTTGATGGCATGACTTAACTTTGACTATTCTGACCTTCTTTTGCAGCACTTTATTTGTATAATGGTTGATGCCATTGGATGGTTTAGCACGTTACTTTATGCATAAGTTGCTACTTTTGCATATCTTTTTAATGATGCCAAAAGGGGGAAAATAGTTGAAGTTGAAGCTTAGAGTCTTTACTAGTTTAGATTAAGGTTGTGGTTGAGTTTGTTTGGTTGAGTTTGTTACTACTTTATTTTATTCTTTATCTTATTTTCTGTTTAAGGAACCAGTTGGCTTCGCTGACTTGTTCCATTGAGTTCTGATTTCTTGAAGTTTTTGACTATTTGTTTTTGAGTATGTTCACAGGTGCAGAAACTTCAAGTGTTTGTCATCATCAAAAAGGGGGAATTTGTTGAGTCCCTTAGGTTCTGATCGATAGTTTTGAATGATGACAAACAGCTAAGGGAAACAGGTCTTTGAAAGTGTTCAATACAGTTGGGGGAACCAGCTAATATAGAACACTGTTTCCCTAGATGAGTTATTACTTATATGAGATATCCGTTGAACTAACTTGTCTTTATACAGGGAACAACTAGATGATAAATGAGTTATGCATCTAAGTTGATTTCTAAGTTTGGAAGCTTGAAAGGACTTTTGATCAACTTAAAGGAAGGTCCTTGGTCAACAATTGAGTTCATTCATGGAAGCTTTCAAGACTTAGCGAATGCATGGAGAAAGACTACACTCGAAGAGTTATTTAGGATCTTCATGTAAATGCTCCGTAGTACAACTTATATAATTGAGTATATAAAGTGCTTTTAGTATATTAAATATCGTTATGAAATTTGGTACAAGGATTGGAACAAATTTCATAACATATTCAGTTCAGGGAACCAGGTCAGGGAACCAGGTTAACTGAACAGATTATTCAAGCTGCGGTTTTTACAAAGATTTTACAAAAAGGATATTTTCCGAAATTTATGGTTTTAAGATATAATTAAGCAGCTAAAAGATAAGATGATGTTTTGGTTAGCTAAAAACCGGGAAGTAGTTTATCCTAAGATGATCTTATCTTTTGATCAAATCATTTAGGATAAATACTTATCCTAAAATCGTATGTATATCTTATACGCATCGCATGTATATCTTATACGTATGATTTGAGGGTTTAAGCCGACTAACCTATAAATACGTCTTGATCTGAATAATCAACATATAGCTCTTACGCAATTTTAGCAGAGTTTGATCTTTGAGAGCTAAAAGCACTAGTTCAATTATTGAGTGATACACAAGAGCATAATAGTGTTTTAATGTTTTTCTCTATTTGACTTTTGAGAGTTAAACTATTAGAGAGTTCTTGATCTTGTATTCAGTCTTTAACAAAGGGGTTGAAGACTTGGTGAGTGTTTGTGAGTTCAAACACATTAGGAACTTACGAGGGTAAGTTTAAAGCACATTCGGAGTCGAGTGTGGGGTTACTGGTTCCCGGAGTAGGGAAACAGTAGAGTGATTTGTATCTTTATTTTTCGGAGTAGATTAATAAAGTACTTAGGGTAGGAGGACGTAGGCCAGAGTTGGCTGAACCTCGTTAAGTCTGTGGTGTTCTTTATTGCCTTGTTTTATTCCGCTACATAAGGGAACCAGCACAACTGGTTCCTTACACATAATCCGAAAAGAAGCAAAAATTGCCAACGATTACTTAACACTCAATTCACCCCCCCCCCCCCCCCCCCCCCCCTCTTGAGTGCCCATTGAACCTTCAGTATGGATTTCCTTAGCTCTTTGTTTGGATCTACTAGCAATCTAGGATGGCCTACATTAGGCTAGTACCATAGTCGTTGAAACTCTTCTGAATATAAGGACTACTCGGAAGGAACTTTAATTTAGAACATCCACAAATTAGATAAATATTTCTATTTGATCTCTTATATTAAAGTTTTTAGAAATCTTTTCTCCTTCTTGTGCTTTATCCTTACCAATAAAAATGACTAGTTAAACGGGCATTCTACAAGGCCATGCTCTTCAGCACTTTTTTCTTGTTTGCATATCCTACCTGGACTTGAACTATATATCCTCAGCTAATCACATAATATTTTGAGATCCTTTTCATTGTACATACCAAAATTCAATTTCTCTAGCCCTAAATTACTATATCATTCATTTACATCAGGTATGTCAACAACATGCTAACAACACAGAAGGAAACCGGGGGTGATCCTAACTATATTTATTTTTAGCAGGATGACAAACAATAATAACTATTACAGCTTAGGTAATAACTCTATATGTTTCAACATATCAGTTCTATAGAATCTTAAAACCAAAAGCCTGTTACAGCTAGAGCTAGAATTTGATCATGTAAATTTTGTACTGTATTCATATGATTCAATGGATTACATGCTGAGGTATATATACTAGGATATAACCTAGTTAAGTTCTATTCAAACTCTGTCTCTATTCTATCTTTGGTTCTATTGTTTTCTAATCCTATCTCTTAGTTATCTGATCTTATTATTTGATCACCTAGTTTCCTACACTCTCCCTTAAGTTGGACTATGAAGTTTCCAATACCCAACTTGCACAGTTGCACAATATACTTTCAAACATTCTGGTACTAACTCCCTTAGTTAGAATGTCTGCCAATTGATCTCCTGAAAGTACAAACTTGAGGCTGACAGTTTTACTCTCTAAATTATCTTTTATAAAGTATCTATCAACTTCAACATGTTTTGTCTGGTCATGTTGTACTAGGTTCTCTAGTATGCTGATTGTTGCCCTATTATCACATAATAGCTCACAACCCCTAACCTGAGTTACTCCAAGCTTTGTACAAAGCTTTCTAATCCATAGTGCTTTAGTAATACCTTTTGCAATTCCTTGGAATTCTGCTTCAGCACTAGACATTGCAACCACCTTTTGTTTTTTACTTCTCCATGTCACCATATTTTCTCCGACAAGAGCTGCTCCTAGAGACCTTAATTCCCAAGAAGTACTTGAGTTGTCCAAGATCCTTCATCTCGAATTCTCAAAATAGCTCCACCCTTAACAAATCTATATCTTTGTTATCATTATCAGTAATAATCATGTCATCCACATAGATAATAAGACATTTTATCAAATTACCTCTGGTTTTCAGGAAAAGGTATGATCAGAATTGCTTTATATGTACCAAAACCTTTTCATTGCTAAGGTAAATCTACCAAACCATGCTCTCAGGGATTCCATAAGTCCATATAATGCCTTTTTCAACCTATATCCTTCTCTCCCTGAGGGTACCCTAGTGGAGCTTCTATGTATACTTCTTTAACTATTTTACCATGTAGGAAGGCATTCTTAACATCAAACTATTGTAGAGGCCATCCTTCATTTACTGCAACTGAGAAAAGCACTCTAATTGTATCAATATTTGCTATAAGGTCTCTAAATAGTCTATACCGTAGACTTGTATATATCCTTCGCCACAAGCCTTACCTTGTATCTCTCAACACTTCCATCTACCTTATACTTAACGGTGTATACCCATCTGTATCCTATAGCCTTCTTCCCTTCTAGAATGACACATTTTTCCCAGGTTTCATTTTTAATAAGTGCATCTGCTCTTCTTTCATTGCCTTACTCCAGTTCTTACTCCGTAGTACTTCATCAATAGATGAGGGAATCTTCTCATAGTACACAGCTGCATTTGATACTTCGTTGATAGGCCTTGATCTTTAGGCTTCATGGTCTGGATCATATCTTATGGGTGGAACACCTCTTGTGCTTCTTGGAGGCAATTGATACCTCCTAATAACAACCTCAGATGTACCATAGTCCAATAAGTCTTCTTGAAATACTCCATTTCCATTGTCCTGTGGTGCTTCATTACCAGTTATACTGTTTGGATTAGATAAGTCCTCATTATTGAATCGAGATCTTACCTCATCTAAAGGATACTCAGATGTAGAAGATATCAGAGGTAATGGTGTTATTACTGACTGTACCATATGATCAGTGGCTTCTGGTTCTCTAACATATCCTTGCTGAGGCATGGCCCAAGTTAACCAACTTAGGTCGTCTTTCACCTTTTCCCCCTGATAACTAAGTTGGGGATAGAAGTAGGTATCTTCAACAAACTCATAGTCCATGGTAGTATATAAATGATTTGGGCCAGGATCAAAACATATGTACCCCTTTCTAAGATACTACATATCTAACAAACACACATTTAACAATCCTAGGCTCTAGTTTATGTTGATTTTTCTTAGGAAGATGAACATATACAACACATCCAAAGACTCTAGGAGATAAAGAATGAAAGGTTGTTACAGGTATATGAGAACAAAGGACATCTAATGGAGTTTTATATTGGAGTATTTTTGTGGGTAGTCTGTTGGAAAGGTAAATTGCCATAGCAATGGCTTTAGGCCACAATAGGGTAGGGGTACATGCTTCAATCATCATAGCACATGTCATATTAAGGAGAGTACGATTTTTTTGTTCAACAACTCTGTTTTGTTGTAGGGTATATGGACATGTGGTCTAATGAAGAAGACCATGGTTATGAAAAAGGTTTTCATACTATGATTAACATACTCCCCACCATTATCAAAACGAAGAATGCTAATCTTAGTTTGAAAATGTGTAAGGATCATTTGGTAAAAAGCCATAAATATCTCAAATACCTCAGATTTTTGTTTCATAAAATAAACCCAACACATTCTAGTGCAATCATCAATGAATAACACATAATATAAAAGATTTTACCAAGTTCTGGGGCAAGCCCCCATACATCAGAATAAATAAGATTTAAAGGTCTATTTGCATGACTAGTACTACTAGAATAACTATTCTTATGGCTTTTAGCAAGATGACAGACTTCGCAATTAAGGACTATTTTTTATCTAGCAAAAGAATAAAAGAGATGTTTCAAATACCCTAGGGAAGGATAACCTAAATGGCAATGCCACATCCGAAGTTGGGCTTCTATTGATTCATGAACAAGTGTTGCACCTCCTGATTGGGTTACCTCACCCATATAGTACAGTCTGTTTGTCTCAATACCACTCCAAATGATCTCCTTGGTTTGAGCATCATGTACCATGCAACAATTAGAACTCATTAAAACAGTACCACTCAATTATTTCGTAAGTTGACTAACAGAAAATAATTTGTATAAAAAGTGTTGGAATGTAAAGATAGCTCTTAAGTAAAAAACAAGTTTCAATATTGACAGTGCCGATTTCCCCAACTTCCATGCATTCCATTAGCAGTCTCATTGAATTTTTTTTTTATGTGGTTTAAGTTGGGTTAAGAAATTGTTTATGTCATAAAACATGGTATGGGTAGCGCCACAGTCAAATATCCACTAGTCAATGGGTCCTGTATGGCATGAGACCACTAAATACCGTGTATAGGCCAATTTT
This sequence comes from Dysphania ambrosioides, assembly GCA_026401315.1. Classification (NCBI taxonomy): domain Eukaryota; kingdom Viridiplantae; phylum Streptophyta; class Magnoliopsida; order Caryophyllales; family Amaranthaceae; genus Dysphania; species Dysphania ambrosioides. The sequence goes on from CM048672.1 coordinate 2,246,126, forward strand.
AAATTGTTTGAGGCTATGTTCACAAAGGAGGAGGAACACGTGGGCTTTCCACTTAGTGGGCCGATCGATGAGAAACCGGGGCTAGGTATTGGGCTAGGGGTTGCTTTAGAGGGTTTATTAGGGCTAGGGTATGTGTTTCCCCCAAATCCCTACCTTCCCCTTCGCTCTTTGCTTTTCCTCTTGCAGCTATTGGGTTATCTTTCGCGATTTCCTTTGTCCTCTTCTCTGCTAGATCTTGAGTAACATCGGTGCTTCCCTTCTTCCTCTTGTCTTCCCCTTGTCCTCTGTCTATTTTCTTCTCATTGTAATACCACCACTCTGGGTATCCGACTAAACGAAAACACCCCTCTTTGGTGTGGCATACCCCCCCCTACAGTGGGTGCACTTTAGGTTGGCTTTGTCGTCATCGCGCCGAAGTGATGCTCCCTCAGACCGGCTATGTGTGGCGAGTCCGCTCCTGATTCCTTGAGTCTCTAGCATAGGTAAGTCTTTGGGTAAGACTCCTTACATTATCTGTTTCTTTGTTATCTCCCTCCTTATGGCTTCATAAGCTGTTTTAACCGATGGCAGGGGATCTTGATTAACAAGATTCCTTATGTCCTTATTGAGACTATCATTTAGTCCGCGCGAGTAATTCGAGGAATTGCTAGAGGCCAGTCTGTTGCGTGATTTTGTTGAATATAATCTTGTCTTCTGGGCATGTCATCCGGTTGGCTGACCTCCGATCATTCTCCTTCCATATTGTGTTTAATTTACAGTAGTATGTTTCTGTTGCATCTGCTCCTTGCTTGATTATGTTGGCTTTGACTGTTAAATCAAAAATTTGCAAGCCGTCTTTGCCACTGTTGGACATTGATTCGATTCCACTCCATAACTCCATTGCAGTTGGGAATTGAGGAACTGGTTAACTAACTTGGATCAAATATTCTCAATGATCCATGAGATTATGACCGAATCTCTCTGAGCTCAGAAGGCTATACACTTGAGAAGTCAAGGAAGGTGGCTCGGCTGTGTTATGATTGAGCCGCCCCTCCCTCCGATTACCAGTTGCATCAGTCAGACCCAGGTTGAGTAGTTTAGGTTGTTGAGTTTTTCTGTGATTTGTAATAAGTCATTGCTCGACTTTTGGCTTGAATTGCTCGTATTAAATTGTTGCAACAATTGCAACAATTGTTTCAAGTCACTGGAGGGTCTGATGATGGTTCCATGGTTCCAAGTAAGTTAAGATTGGTAAGTGATGAAGCAAATAGAAGGTTTTGGGTTTGTATTTGGCCAAAAAGAATCTGATGCTCTGATACCAAGCTAGAATTTGATCAAATAAATTTTTTATTATATTCATATGATTCACCTAATTACATGCTGAGATATATATACAAGGATATAACCTAGTTGAGTTCTATTCAAACTATGTCTCTATTCTATCTTTTATTCTATTGTTTTCTGATCCTATCTCTTAGTTATCTAATCTTATCATTTGATCACCTAGTTTTCTACAGCTGGTTACTACATTCAACCTTTTCAAGCAATGTAGCAGAGGTTAATATTTCTCTAGAAATATCCATATATAGTTTGAATAAGCAATCCTAAGTTAAACTTGCTTCAAATTCTTTAGGCATGCAAAATGAAATTAAATCACAAGAGACTTCATCTCCTCAAATAGATTGGAAATCACATTGAGCGAAAATAAATTGTATAGCAAAAGGGTGGATGCATTACTAATTAAAGCGGGAAGAACAAACATGCCATTCAGGCAACATGTATATCACTTAATGACAAGCCATTAATGCAGCAATTAGGACATGATAGTGAAAATAGGACAAGAAAGTAGCATTATCTTAATTATCCATGGAGAAATTCCTAATTTATACCTGATATAAATATATCAATGGATATTTTCGTAATTTTATTTCTATATATGAGATCATAATGTTTATACCTAATATATTTTTTTCTGTATTTTTATATCTTTTATGTTTCTATATCTGATGTAAGAATACCTATATCTGATATAACAATATCTATAATTGATATTTTAGTATTTTGATATAATTTATATTATGTATGAATCAGAAAAGTTTCATTAGCCATGTACTCCCACGGGGACAAATGAGCATAAAACTTACACTCGAGATCCTACATTTCCTTCCCTTCAATAGCAAACAGCTACAAGATAGACATGCGAGCTGCTACAAATACATTACTCCCCTGGTGCCTCCTAATACTTTCCACTAGATATTCTTTCTCCACAGTCATCGTATCCGTTTCATCATCCGGCAAAATTTGTATCAACACCTGTGCGTGCTATATACTATACAGAAGAACATTGTTTACGGCGTATAAAAGGTCACAACATAAGCTCCAGTTGCACAAGATAATAAACAAGGAACCAAACTTGGCACCTATGAGTTTTGTTTGGAGATTTTCTTGGGAACTTCAGGCCACAAGTTATTCAAATCCTTGAGCTAATTCTTCATTCCAACCGTGAACGCCCTTCATTTAGGAACCAACAGCTAATCCTCTTTCTTAAAAACAACACTTTTAGCAGAACTTCGGAGTTGAGAGCAAATTTTCCATTGGAGTTTTGCTCAAAGATCCAAACCTTCCGAAGGACCGTTTTGTATCTTCTCTGACTTGACTCAACCCAATGCACAGATCCGAACCCTTTTCAAACAGTCCTTCAATAACATTAGGACTCCTTAACTAAATACATCTTGTCTCCAGTCAATTGTAAGACACAGTATAGAGTTGCAAAAGGTCCTGACTGATGGTAGAATCCTCTTAAACGAATCTCTTTCATAAATGCACATACATCTTAGATTAGGCTTCTCATGCTTGCAACAACCTTTTCATTATGTGCATCCACACCTTCACGACCATCAAAGAACAACTTTATCATCATTGTAGATGTGTGCTAGCATCACACACTGTGTTAACTTGTAATTATCCTTCTAAAGATCTTGAAGGCCTAATAAAATAACCTTGCCCAATTTACACTGTTCAAATTTATGTCGCAGGTCCTAACAGTAGGTATAGCTCCTTCCCCTTTTTTCTCTTTTATGATCGAAATAAGCATTTCATCCTGTTTACTAAGCATAATGCACTAACAGTGCGCTACATATTTATCACCATATCATCTACACTATTTTTGGACATATCTAGTTACAAGTATGGTGTTTTCACTCCAGTTCATTTTCCTGCGCTGTGGGTATGAACTTTACTAAATTTAAGAGAAGTTGGCATACAATCATTCTAAGGAACCGATTTGAATTTGAATATGAATACAGAAAACACAGCAAGCTAGTGAAATATTACACTGTTACGAATTCGGATACGGAAACGAATACAGGTACGGTACGGAATACGATAGGTCAACAGCTCCATCAACTCCCAGCTTTATCAAAGACATCAACCATTACACTAAAAACACTCTGAAGACTGCAAACTACAAGAGTCAATGGTCTAAATAGTCTCATCACCTTGGGAAGATTACGTAGATTCTGCTCCCTTCCCTAACTCTCAAGCTATCACCGATACGCTATAAGTTTGGGCATGCATAGAGTTGGTCATCCACTTTGGGAATCCTAGCTTACATTCTCATGATAAATGTAAAATGTCTCTACTTCAAAGTGTTCCCTTATCTCGAATTGCCTCAACTTTCATGTAATTGCTTGCCTTCCTAAGTTCCTATACATAAGAAACGATATCACAGCTACATTTTCAAATTCTTCAAGAGCTTCTCAATCATTTCAGAAAAGCCCTGACCTAGCTGGCTCACCAATGCGGCTATAGGGTATGATATCATACTCATTTATAGGGTATGATATCATACTTTAACATATTTTATTGTATAAATTATCAAATGAGTCTTTAACCGTGTGACAATGCCCCTAGTCTAGTCTAGTCTGATGACAATATATTGCAACAGAAGAATTACCTCATGCAATCACAATCTACATAATAACAAGCTAATATATTGGTTGTTACTTTGCAAATCAGTAAAGGTTAATAGACTGCAGTAGTAAAACATCATACCAATCCAATCTATCAGGTACTAACAAGGACTAATTCAAAAATATGGGAACATGCTGCTAGCAAACGGAAGAGAAAAAAAGAATGATGCTGATAAAATCCTTATTCTTGATGTAGTAAGCAGTGAATCTACTTCACCCAAAATCTGTCCAGCTTCATAGTTGCAAGCCCATGATAACTTACTGATTGCAGCTAGCAATATTACATAAAAACACAATCTTTAACAATCATGCCTCCAGCAACATTAGCAGTCTCAGGGCTCACCAGTCTGGAATGAAGAACGGATTATTACTCAGGCTCAAATGCTCAATACAAAAAACCATGTTCAAATTCCACTCCTTACAGTAATTAAGTCCCAATAGCAGTTCAGATGAATAAATTCTGCCACTTTCAAATCTGTATTAATCAGTTGATTAAGCATTAAATTTGGAGTTGGTCAATAAGGCTTTGATTTAGGAACCAATTGTCATACCACCAAAACCAAGGAAACGTCATTACCATCTCTTAATTTCTATCGAATATATTATTGTATGATTTTACATTGCTGTAAAAATTTTCTCCAGAAAAAGAAATCAAATGCCTTTGGCTTATATTAAAAGAAAGAGCATGAACTTATGTAAATCTTTCTAATGTTGTTAGCTCATAAATTATCATGGTAGGTTAGTATTTTCAATTTTTCATCCTCAGACCTATAACCCCTGAATTTTAAGGGGCGAAGATTCTGTACAAAGCAATACGAGGAATTTCATCCCTGAATTGCTAAATATCGCCTACAATTACTTTGAGCCCATACGAGGAATTTCACCCCTAAATTGCTAAATATCGCCTACAATTACTTTGAAATCGCCCTTTACTGAATCGCAATAATGTTATTTCCAAAAGAAATTCCCCTGAAGTTTGTCTGCCAAAGCATTGAGTGAATTAGGCAATCATATGCAATGGTTATGCCTTAGTTGTTGTCTGCCAACTTTATCATTAGGAGTAAGGAGTCCATCAAAATCTCCTACTAATAAAGAAGGTAGAAGAAGATTGTCACGGTAGGACTGCAGATGATTCCGAAAGGTGTCTTTTATCATGTTCCTGTGCCGGGCAATAGACACCTGAGATTGTGTACTCATTGAGCGGTTTTAAATTAGCATGCATGTAGGCGACAAGATCATTAAATCTAAAGTTTAGGATATTAAAATTGTCACTATTCCAAATACGCAGCTAAATCATTAATTGTAAACTTTAATTAAACTTAAGTAAAAAGTGTAATAAATAATAACCTAGTTTTGAAACCAATATGTTAAACTCAAATTCATACTAAAGGAATGCTATTCTGCAGGCCATCTCCACTTAAATCCATTCATGTAAATGTCTACTATATTGAATGTAATCCAACATGTCAATCTATTCATATAAATGAATAAGGCAAAGCCAAAACTAAAAGAAAATATGTGATACATCCCAAATATACTTATAAAAATATGGTATTTTAGTTCTTTTTGCATGTAGTTATTCGCATTTTAGTTCAGTTTTAAGTGAATTTTGTTCATTTGTTTATCATATGATACGTTCACGGATTTTTGTAGTATTTGTGTCGTTTTTTATGATTCCTAAGGACTTAGTGTTATGGGACGAGTTAAGAACCAGGTAATGAAGCTCAAAACGAATGAAGACACACAAACAGAGAACCCGAACAAAGGATGAAAACAAAGGAGCAGAATTAGTGTCAAAAGCAAGAAGACTCGATCGAGTGTGCAGAGGACTCGATTGAGTGGAAGTGTCTAAAGTGAAGAAAATGAGGACCCTCAATCGAGTCTCTTCTCCAGCAGCAATTTTGACCTGATTCAAAATCTGAAGAAAGAGCATGACTCAATCAAATGCCCCTCGTACTCGTTCTAGTGCCTTGTTCTTGGCCTTTTTTGCGAGTGTTTTATTCAAGTCCAAACTCCTTGTAGATATATTAAGCTTTTCTTGGTCATTAAGGACAGTTTTTCATTAGACCATCATTAGGTTAATTTGCATTAAGCAACAGTAGTCATTAAGTTTTCATTAGCTATCACAAAACTCTCTCACATTATCTCTAGATTCATGTTTTTCTCTTATATTACATTGAAGCTTTTGGATTGCAACTTTAGCCTTGTGGACATGAATTGGTTTGTTTTATATTCAGTATTTTAGTATTCTATTATCTTTAATTACTTTAATATTTTTTTCTCAATTGCTTTAATATCATTTCTAGTATAGATCATGATCGATTTTTATTATTGCTTTTGTTGATTTATAGTCAATATGTATCGTAAAAATTGAGTAAATCCATACACTTGATAAATAAAACATTTAAGAAACATTCAATCCTTTCAAACATGCTTAAATTAATAAATTTTGATTTCCTTTAAAAAGCATAACCAGGGTTCTTGAAACATTTCAAAGAACACTTTGAAATAGTTCAAAGGTACATAAACTAAATCCAATAATGAATCAAGCCCAACTAAGCAAGTAATTAAAATATAATATCAACAAGTAAGGATAAAATTGTAATAACCAATTTTAATTTTGAAATATTTTAAATATGCACGCCCCCAAAGCTAGTAACTTCTTTATATATCCTAAACTTGAGGAAAGATTAGGTCAAAGTTTATAGTCTTATATAAAACCAATTTTCACATAGTGGATAGTTATGAAATTCAACTAGACAAATTGAATAATTATTTTCCATTAATAATGTATAATCCTATAATTTTTCTGGGTAAAATAAACTGAGTATAACTCATAAATAATTATAAAGATTACTAAATCAGTCAAATACAATTCCAAAAGGCCTAATAAGATACATTCATCATAGTTTGATTCCTCACAATATATTTTCTAAGTCTAATTTCATAATTTCATAAACACAATTTAGAATAATTATTTTCCAGCATCAAAACAATTTGGCCAAAATGAAAACCAATTCTAAATAAATTAAAAAGCACTGGACCACTAAATAATATTATTCCAAAATATTTTCAACAATTTCTAATACTTAAGTCATGATTATAAATAATTTAAAATAATTTTCAATTAAATTATTTTGGATGAAGACAACTTGCGTGAAGGTTGAATTAGTGAATGTTTCCTAAATTTTGCTAAGTTATAATATGTACCATGCAAGTTCTAGTTCTAGGATAGATTTTTGACAATTTCCAAATATTCTATATTTTGGGTTTATTGACCCTTGAGTTCAATATTTAATTTAATCATTTTGGGTTAAGCCCAAATACATAATTAAGCTTATTGATAGGTTTTACGATTATAATGTGTTCAGTTAAGCATATTTTTGAATTTAAGGACCACAATCCCAAGATATCAGAAGAGGTTTCTAGACCGAATGAGCGTATTAGTGAATTTAAACAATCTCTCGACATGTTCCTTTAGTTCAAACCAAATAGGCGAATCTGTATACTTATATCATTGAGTTATTTACATGCAACTTTATAGATGTGCTATCCTTTATTCAAAATTTTTGTGCCCTAATTTTCACAGTGTGTGGTTAAGAGTCAAATAACGTAGCCTAATTGCTTAGATATTATTTATAAGTTTCAAGCAATTTTCGCAAAGAGATAATCATAAAGCTTCACATCTTTAATTTTATGGGAAAGATAATCCTAAAAGTCTTGCTAGTTTGGACCATTTTTATTTTTGTATTGTAAATCATCTCTATTCTATAAGTGCTTAAACCCTAAAACCATCCCTAATTAAATTCTTCCTCCATCCCTTAAAAAAAGCTCTATTTTCCTTTTTTCCTACATCCCTAAAAGATTACCCTATTAGCATGAACCTTGAAAACTTAAAAAAGACAGCGCATTATAGTATTTTCTTTAACCTCTTAAAACTTTATTTAACAACGAAGAGAGTAATTTAAAAAGAATAGTTGGAAAATGGGCATGGCAATTGGCAAAAGAGTAAACGTGGCAAGTAACACGTGATAGCATTGGTAAATTCACAAGGTATAAACCATACACAGCAACCAAACCAGTACAGCAGTGCACGGTGCACCACCCCTCCTCAGTCAGTCCTCCCTACCTCATGCTTTGGACAAAGCAGAAGAAAACAACTTTTTACATACTCTTTTTCTTACAGATATAAAAAAAAAATGATAGTGTAAACTTTGTCCTTTTTTTTTGTACCACAGAAACATAGTTGCATTTCTAAGTACTACTATAAAATACACATCTCTTTAGGAATTTGGGTCCCTCATCATTTTTCGTTTTTCTTCATCATATCATATCATTCTTGCTTCCTATAGTCTTTTCTAAAAGTGCCAAGTTTTTCAGATCACCCAAAAGATCACGCATTCCTCCCTAGCTGTGCCTGTGATTCCTTGCTTATCTTGTGCACAGTACATCTGCAAGAATACTTTGATTTATACATATATATTATGTCTTCACCCCCTCCTCCTCCATCCCATGTTGGTGAGTCTTCTACTTCAAGGCAAAGATCAAGGAGTGGGAGCAGTGGGAATGGGAGTGAGGGTGGTACTGGTAGGAGCCGTCGTCGACGTAGACGACGACCTTCTTCACCACCACCTCCGCAAGCAGTGGTGGAAGAGGCTTCAACTTCAACTTATTATAACATGAATGGTGGGGTTTGGCCTGAACCCTTTGTGGAATCCCTTGCTCTACAACTCGCAGTTGATACAACTTCCTCTCATGGCCGCCTTGCGGTTGCTCCTGCTCTGGCCATTCTCTTCCAAGTTAGTTTCCTCAGTCCCTCTCCTTTTGCTATGCTATCTTGCCAAATGTAACTTCCTTTTTTTCAAAAATATATTAAAAACAATATATATTATATATACTTGTATTATTCAAAATAGATGGTGTCTGGTCAAAGGGATACGTCCAAAAGGTAAAGAAAACCAAGAAATAGAAAGTGAACCTCTTGTCGTAATTATTCATGTCCAGTGTGATGAGACAGTTTAGAGCAGAAGGTTTTCTTGTTGAAGAATGTGTCACTCTTCTCTAACTATATATGCTAGGCTGAACTCGAAGCTACACTACATATTTCCATGATTTTTATTCACAATTTCTTAGCTAAGAATCTCTAACCCTATAATGATAATAATTGTTTTTATGTCATGAGATTTAAGGGATTTCAACTATGGCATGGAAGTTGCACCAAAATGAAACCATAGCTTAAAAATCATTACTTGTTAGAGAATTAAAGATCAATCTTAATTGTTTAGACTGATTGAATTTTACGCTTTATATACGTCATTGGTTAAGATAACAACTAATTTAGACGAGATTTAATCTAGTTTTATATACTATCTTTCCATCCACATATCTTTAACGTTCTAGCCATGAAATTGTCATAAGCTTTTTAGCCATAGTAATTCCAATAAAAAATAAAATGGTCACGTCCCATTAGATGGGTCGTTGACTCTTTTATGTAATCGAGGATAGCAGGGTGGTTTATTTTCATTCCTTACTAAATTTCTACTTAAGTCGTGAAAATAGAGGGTATATTATATGGAAAGCTTGGAAACATTCTTTTTTTGGATTTATATTTTTTAACTTTCCTGTTCTTTGCATCAATCGATCTCTTCTAGGAAAAAAATGAACTACTTCATTTTTAATTTTTTTTCCTCTCTAAATAAATAAATATATATATATATATATATATATATATTATTAAAAAAATTATTGACTTTTGAATGTTTCAAAAATAATCAGAGTGGTACCGGTTTTGGGTCTGACCTTAGCTTCTTCTTCATATACATGTGTACTGCGAATTGCTATTTATATATACTGAACTTTAGTTAATCATGGTGAGTTGTAGACTAGGTATATTATGCACATTACGGTGAACTTTGAGTTGCTAAGTTTGGATAGAGAAACACATGCAACGCACTGCAAATAATCATTGTTCTGTTGTCCTAATTTAATCAACGTTTCGTTGCTTGTATAGTTCTGTTTCTCCTTCAATAGTATTTCTTTAGACTAAAAAAAAATGGACTAAAAATGTTATAATAGGGATTATATTAATACTTCGGACAGAGTAATCTTTTAAAAACATTTTATACGGATTACAAAGTATAATCTTCGCAAAAATAAAATAAAATAAGGGTCTTGTTAATCTCGAGTTCACTTAATTTCTTTGATTGCATGGGGTGGTTAACTAGTTAGATAGATTAATAGAAACATTACTCCAAGGTTTTAGGGGTTCGCATGCAAGTATTTAATTCTTGTTCATTCTTGGTAAGCCAACTCGTATTTTTTTTCTTTAACTTCGGTGCGAAGACTTCAATTCAATCTAAACTTTATACACCTAGCTAACTCAAATATCACTTAGGTTTTAGGGGTTATTTGTATCGTGTGTCGTGTGAATACAATACTTTTAAAATAAATTAAACGAAAGAAGACTACTACGATTTTCTTTCTACGATCATACGTATCCTATTCATTATGTTAAATAGAGTGAAACAAATAATAATGTGGTAAGTCTACAAATTTACTCAATAATTATGAAAATATTTTATGTAAGAGGTAATATAAATGCATGGAACAAAGTGGTTAATGTATTATTTATACGGACTAAATTCATCCATTCTCCTAATCATCCTCATGCATGAAGAACCTCTTACAGTGATACACATATCAGATGTGTATATTAGCTTAATATTATGGAAGGTTGAAAGAGTTTTCATTCACATGGAAGAAAATTAAAATGTTCAAGTAGAGAACATCGTGTGGCGAGGAAGAATGATATCCAAGCACTATGCACGCGTAAGTTCTAAAAAAAAAAAACAAAAAATAGTATGAATTTGTCAGTCAAAGGGCACAGTGGATAAGAAGGCGAGGTCTTCTCTTCGCATAGATATAAATTATAGGCCCATTGAGGGGGGTATATATACTATATACCATATACTATACACTATATATTATACTATATAGTAGATAGATTCGTTGGTGTTAACGAGACATAAGAGCTGAGGCCATCCTTTCTTGGAAATGAAAGAGAGAGAAATTTTAAAACCAAGTAAAAGCTACTACCTTATCGATTCCTTTTTCCAGCTTCATTAGTCGTAATACGGAGTATATGTTTTCTATATAGCTCTCATACTTTGGGAAGACCACACAGCCTCCATTTCTAACATGACTTTTGTCGTTTCTACTTTTTCTACTTAAATGAGTCTTATCGTTTTGCCCTATTTTTTCTATCGAGTTATAGTTTAAAAATTGTCTCATTTCTTTAAAGATAAATATTTTTCTTTTCGGGTTTTAGATTTTGGGTTGTCACTCCGAAAATTTATCACAGTATCAAATTTAGGGTTTTTGATATTATGATTTAAATAAGCTAATTGAGTTGGTTGTTATTATGTTAACCTTGTAATATTATAAACGGTCTCTATTGTTACAGTCTTATGTGATTTAGTATTTTGTGGAACGTTAGGTCTTGTGATCGTTTTATCAACATAAAATTATAAAATCGTAAGTAGTAGTGATAGCTTTATTAATTAGGAGTTGTCCTTTAAAAAATAGGAGTATAAACTACATAGCGGTGGACCTGTAGTTCAATTATCTTTTGTAATGTGCAATGAGTGCTGTTTAAATAAAGTACAGCCGTTGGTCGACTCTGACTTTTGATTTTCAAAAGTCAATAACTATATATTTTTTTTTAATCCTTAAAATTGGCTTATAAGTTGGGCTTTGTTGTTTTAATTTGATTTTTATTGCACTGACATTAGATTTTATGGATTAAAATTGATTTTCGTGGATTTCATTATTATTTTTACGCGTGAGAGTATGAATTTTTACTGATTAAAATTTAATTGCAGCTAATTTTCAATAAAATTAATTTTTATTTTATTATTTGAATATTAATTTTTTAGGGTGAAGAGAATAAAATCTTAGTAAAGTTTGCCATTTTTAGGTAATTAGGGAAAATGATCTTTGGCCTTTACATGATTGACTTTGGCTTTTTTTTTTTCTTCTTCTTCTTAAGGATAGAATATAGAAAATTATTCTTTTATAGTTACACATCCAAAAATCAACAATACTCTATTTAAAATGTTGAATAGAGTATATTATTGTTCTAACTTTTTATACGACTACACAAAAAAAAAAAAAAAAAAAAAAAAAAAAAATCTTGGAAGCTTGGTGTGATTGGTGAGTTTTTGTTTTCAGTTTTTACAAAACCTAAAATAGATTTTGGTGTTCATTTATAAGAATCATCCAAAACTTATTTCTCTTAAATTAATTAGCAGACCCAGCCCATTAGCCCATCACCATCGCCATCGTCACGAGCTAACTATCTTCCATCGGCCATGGCAAAATGTTACCCATCCCACATCTCTTTTTCCTCGTATTAACCACCGCTTCTAGTACGTTCATGAAACATAATTGCAGATTTGCAGAACATTTATTCATCTTGGGTTTGCAATGGTGCTTCTTATTGATCTATTACCCTTACCCACGAACTAAATATTATAATGGTCCAATAACTAGAAATAGTGGCCTATAGCTGCTGATATATTCCTTCTATCTCTAATTGTTTGACCCATCTAACTTTTTACGGTAATCAAGAGATGACTTTAAACGTTTTTATTTTAAAATCCGTAAGACAAATATATTATTTACATTGAGATGTATAAAACAAGATTTTATTTAAATATATTATTTATTATATTATGATGAAAATTTAAGGTCAAACTTTTTGAACTTTAACCATAATAACTCAATAATTATGCAGCCAAGTTAAGATGTACCAAGTACCCTTACAGGTCTATCAGCAGTAGGGATGGTAACGGGTATTGGACCCGACCCGGATCTGTGGATCCATATCCGTTTTTACGGATATGAGTTTTCAAAATTTAGACCTGACGGATCCGGGTCCTATGACTGAAAAACTTTTGGACCCGTCTTGAAATATTTTTCGTAATACTAATATATTTACAAACCAGTAACAAAAAAAAAAGGAGAGAATGATAGTGAGGTAAAGTTCGACCATTAGTAAGAAGTATTCAAGTTAGGTTGATTTGGGCATCTATTAAAAAAGAATGAAAAATTGATTTTGATAATATTTTTTTAATTTGTCTAATTTGAAATATTATAATTTGCTTTATAATTCAATCTGAAAAATAAAGTTATTTTTTCATTAATGTCTAGGCAAATGTTCTAATGTGTATAATAAAGTCCATAATTTCAATTACAAATTCATTTTTCTAGTTACGGAGTACTATAGACAATAATATAATAGCACAAAAAATGTCTTCCCGCCCAAACTATCCCTTATGGTGGTAAATACACCTAAATATGCAAGATCCGTTTTGGATCCGGATCCGTTTTGGATCCGGATCCGTTGGATCTGGATCCTTACTTTTCATACCCAGCGGATCTGAATCTGAATCCATCTTTGAAAAACGAATCTGGATCTGGATCTATAAGGACCCGGTCCAGATCTGGTCCGTTGCCATCCCTAATCAGCAGTTAACGGATTCGTAGTACGTCCATAGGTTAGACGAACATTATCTCTAGAAACACTCGTTATATATATATCTCTGCCATAGACTAGATTTAAACTAGGACATAGTAAATGTCGTCCCACGTAATATTCTTTACGATAATGGTGAGGTTATTTTCATTGAAATCACATATTTTTTTGATTTGGCAATTGGTTGTCGGAGTTGGATGTTAATTGATGCTTGTTTTTCTTGACTTGTTTGACCGTCTGTTTTTGTTGGTTAGATTAACTGATTGTTTGACATCTGTAAATTATTCAAATATTATAATTGTTTACTTATAATAAATTATAAATTTAAATATCAACTTTGAATTATAATTAATTAATTTACATCAGGTAATTTATTATTTCTAATTATAGAGTATTACCGATTCGTTACTAATACTATTAATAATAAGGAATAAAATTATATTTATATTACAATTTATTGAATACTAATACTTACATAAAAAAGTCAAAAGCAAAATGCCATAAAAAAAAGCTTCTGAATAGCCATTTATTAAATGAGGCCGTCCGTCTAAAGTGTTGCGAATCAGAAAGTAATCTTTTTAGTTTTTATGAAAAGATGGCATCAATATTTTCTTTTGACATGTATAAAATAGCCATGTCCATGAGGGTCAAAATTGAGGAACACAATTACTAACTCAGTTTTTAATGTAACTCGACTTCACACCATTAGTCTTCAATTGGAATTGAACTGGCTTCCGTATCTTTATGTTTTAAGGTTTTTATGTTGTTGGTTAGCGGATCACATAATCTAGTATTCAAATCGAATGTCTAACATGCCTAAGAGCATGATCGTGGAAATGATTTGAGCTTTCTCTTGGTCAAGAGGATTTGACTTGATCCTCTTGGTAAAGAAAATGGAGCAATTTTTGAGGGACGGATCAAAATGAAAAATGGGGCAAATCTTTAAAGGACGAAAATTATGTATTTTTCTTTGAAATTTTTGCAACAATTTAATTTAAACGGTAATAAAAAAAAAATTGGTAAAGTAAATTTCAAAATTATTTCATCGACTCTATTTTTCTATATAAATTGAATCTGATTTTGCCTATACTTCACACACTTTAATTTTTTTTTTAGTATTTTATCTCTCTTTATATTTAGTACCATTTTCATGAATTAGGTAAATAATATTCATCTTTTAATAATTAAATGAATGATAATTATTAAATTTGGTGATAGAAACATAAATACGTGGTGGGTACAACTAACTAGGAGAGAGAAAGTAAATTGAGGATTGAAAAAGATTCCTTTAAATGTTAGACCAATTAAAGGTAAATGATGAGATAGAGGATGCAAATGATAAAAAAATAATGCGGAATAAAGAGAAAATAATGTGTCAAATGGAGAAAAAAAGAGAAAACTACGAAAAAAGATGAAAACATTTCCACGAATGTTCATGCTCTAGGGCAGTATAGTACCTATAATTGAATCAATGACTGATGCCCAAACATGATCCCAACAACATTAACCTGAAAGTTGATAAAGAAATACAGGCCTGATTTATATAGTCAATTCCTTTCAAATTTTCTCATGTATTAAAGTTAGTTGGTTAGTTTAGCCCATACCCTAGCAATACATATACCCTAGCTATAAGGGGTTGGAGTCTAATGTAATGGTCTTTGCTCAGCTCCTTGCCAACAAAAAACAAAATTGACTTATCCCTGAACCTAAACCAATGGTGGAGCATTATACTTATACGTGTGCAAGGAGTCTGTATTAGTGTCCATTCTGTAATGGTGTATTCGTTCATAAGCTGGGGCAGTGTTGGAAAAAGTAGTGCAATACTGAGAGTTACATGACTAGTCGTGTATGGCTCAAGATATGCCTCACATTTGTTCTACAGCATAAACCCACGGAGCTGGTGAAAGTGACATCAACAGATACTCAGAATCTATCACTCTTAGTCTCTTACCAATAATTATTATTTTTTTCCCCCTGATGGCATGGGACCTACAAAATATAGGGCTCTCTAGACCCTACTTCTCCTATTATGTCTGAACCATGTACTTTTCCTCTCTCCTGTCCTTTTTTTTTTTTTTTTTTTTTATTTATTTATAATAATGTTACTCTGATGTTTAAAGTCTCAGGCTTCAGCTGATCCACACCCCTGAGGCCCTGCCCCCAACTTCCGACCCATCCTTTGTAAGCTAGGATTTGTCTCTCTAGGCTCTGACTACTCTTATCAATTATTAATGCTCCTTCTTACACTAAGAAAATTCATCTTTCTCTATCTTTGACGGTTGACCTCTACTTTGTACTTAGCGTTTCATTTTCTTGATTCTTTCAATAATCGATTTATACATATAGGTGCGTTCCTAACAACATATTGGGATAGTGGGGTTTTACCTCTAATTTTACTGATCTATAAAATTATGAGGGTTGAGGGTCTATCCGATTTCATTTCTTTACTTGATAAAAAAAAATTGGACGCAAAGTAACATGCATGTAGTACTTTGTATAATATTGATGTGATTTAATATTTTGGAAGTTAGAAGACAATAATAATCCAATAATAATCCCCAGTTGGGCTTGTTTGAAGTCAAATTAGTCGAATGTAGTTAAGTTCTAAATTGACGGGTTAACACTCTCTAACATATAGACCTGGTAAAATAGAATAGTACTCAATTTAAACTTGAACTCTAACTAAAACTTGATCTGACTTGTTATTTAAGCCTGACTTGACTTGATCCAAATCAAACCAAAATGAATGATTTATATGTATTAGTGTTTCAAATAATAATTATTTTATTAAAGAAAGTTTTTGACAACCGAATTGAACATGATCTAACCCAAACTAAATAGACTCGAACCTAAACTCTATTGTGAATATGATTAAGATTGAATTGATCTGATCTCCGATTCATGTAAACAATTTATTTGCCACCTCTTCTCAAACTTAAATACCCACTACTACAGGAATGCCTTCTTTGAACGTGATAAGGAGTAAATAATTGGAAATTGTTTGAAGTAACGAATTAGCCCTAGTATAACCATTCTTATACTCCATTTCTTCATACTATGGCCTATTGGTATAACAAATTGTGTGACTTGATTTTGCACGATGTTGCTAAGTTCCGTGATTGTATTTATTGCGTCTGACATCTTGGATTTGGTCATTGAAGGAATTTGAGAATGTCCTTGCGCAATTTAAATAATCTTCTATCTTTTCAATAACTTGAATTAGGGCTGTGGTACTGGTTATTCCATTGAGTTTGCAAATTGTTAAGAGATGTGGTATGTTAGTTGGGATAAATTGTCTCATATTGTTATGAGTGAGAGTTAAACACTATTTAAGGTTAAGGGACAACTTTTTCTATTGCCATATGATTTTAGGATGAAACGATCTTATACCTTGTAAGTAAACTCTGCTTTTTGGTGATGTGTGCGGCCTAAACCTATCATGCGGAATAGTGTGAAATCAAGAGCTTAGTAAATCGATGATTTCTGAACAATATTTTTTTAAAAAATAGACTAAGGCTGTCAATAGGAGAGCCTCTCTTCGGTTATGAGTAATGGAGTCCCCTCCGTATCACTTATGAAGTATGTTTTAAATTCTTTAGGTGAGGACGACACATTGTTTTAAGAAATTAGACCCTCAACGGGAACTTTAGGAGTAGCCTTTAATTGAAATAAATAAAAATGAGGGTGCAAATTAACCTAGCATTACCTTCGAGTGCTTCACCTTCTCAGTTAAGTTTATAACCTAATTTAACCTATATTTGGCTTGCTAATACAATACTACTGTCATTGTACAAAAAATTAATAGATGATAAATTAATTTTACTCTGTATTTCAATATTTATCTAGCTAGAAAAAATGTAGTAGAATATGCTAAGGAAACGGTTCTAGTATTCTTTTAATCCTTATTGGTAAGGATATGTTTTTAGGTTTATATGAATTTATGATGACTCTTTACTTTGTTGTTCTGCATTTAGGTTTATCTCCTACCTACACTAGAAAGTCTGTATGAAGAGCTTGAGTCTATGATAGTAGTCAAGGTTATATCCACTCGGGAGTTGTTATCTTCAATGTTTACAATACTTCTTTTATTCCTTTTTGTGTTTCTTTGTTGAATTCGGGAAGAGTTTTTAAAAAAAGTCACTCATTTTGTAAAATTTTATGAATTATATAAAATAAACTTTTTTCACAAGTAGGAATATTATATTAGTTTTAGTGGTATAGCCGTATAAGTAAGGTATTATAGTACATCTATTTAAAAACAAGTGGAAAAGAGTTAATTTAAGTGAGTGAAAAATGATTATGAGCAAAAATAATAATAATTGTGGAAATATAATATCTTGATAGTTCTACAGAAGGTGAAAATTTCAAATTGGATCTAAGCGAAAGTCTGGAAGATGTATATTTTAGTGTGTAATTTAGACTTTAATAATTTTAAGTTTACTTAGGTTTTGTATGTCATGTATAAACTTCTTTTAAATTTGCAAGTTTATGGGATCTTTAAAAAAAATTCAAATGGGAAAAATATTTAAAACATACTTATTTTAAAAAGTGAAAACATAATTTAGAAACGGAAGGAATATAATTTTAACCATGTCCATGAAAATAGGACAACCATGTATTCCTTGTCAAATTTTTTAAATGTTGGAAAGTGAAAGCTAAGTTTCTGGTCAATAGTCAATACTATATTAATTACACAATTAGTTTAGGACTTTAAACCCTAAGGTGACCTCTGCTAAAAAATTGATATTAGATATCAACCGTAGTCTTAACAAAAAGTTTTGGCAGAACGATTGAAAGACAGAAAAAATAGTAAATATAGGAGTATAATATATTAGAGTTAGGACAATATCATTGATAATGGATACATGTGTATTTAATTCCGTTTCTAATTTTATTTTGTTTGTCTTGTTTGATATGTTGCGTACTACATCCGTATATACTGAACAATGTCATTGTTAACTGTTTATGCATAATATTTTGTTAGGTGCTATCAGCTGAAAGTTTTGATAGTACTCTTAACTGTGACGTTTCACAGGTATGTACGACATGGAGAGCTGTATCACGCTCGGATTTGCTATGGCAGAATTTGGTGCGCTTAGTGTGGAACACCACGAACCTCCTCCATCCTACTTGGCGCGAGGAGTTCATTAGTCTTCACCGCACCTCTCGCAACTTCCGCATTAGCCGTTGCTCGTACTTTGTCCTTTTCCCTTCCGACCATCCCTTAGCTGATGTGCAAGGTGGGGATGAGGGTGCTGCTGCTCATCAACTCCCTCTTTTGTGCCTTCGCCTTGTACTCGCTGATGATCACCTGGCTGTAGGGTTCTCAGATGGCTCTGTACAGCTCTTTCACCTCCCCTCCCGTATTCACCTTAGCACCATACGTCCTCTCCTACGTGATCGCCTAGGTTTGTTCTCACGTGCGGTATCTGGTATTGTACTTCAACCTTTGATTGATAGGGTTGTGTTTGCCTCCCTTGATGGTGACATTTATGTGGCATCCCCTTTAAGTGGGCCTACCCCAGCCCGACGGGCCAACGAAGGGGATGTTGTCAACGATGGGGCACTGGTTGACTTCACTGGTAGTGGTAGGTTTTGGGTTGGGCTATATGCAGGTGTCCCTGGTAGGGCATTTCGTGTGTGGGATGCAGACTCAGAGGAACCTCTTTTCACAGGTGGATCACTAACCGATCCGGAATCCGTGATGGGCTGGCACATGCTCACTGAGATTCGACCCACGGAATTTGTGGGGCGAATTCGTGTTGCACCCCAAGGGCTTGTAGTTGGCGTTACAAGTATAAGAGCTTTGGTGCGGGACCTAGAGGACCCGGATGCCGTAGTATGGGAAGAGGCATCTCGACGAGGGATCATCGTGGGGTCAGTTGATGCCAACGACGAGGCCTTCGTCATGGTCGACACTCGAGGGGTGGCTAGTGTACGACATATACGTACACTTGAGGAGGTGTGCAGATTCTCAGTGTTACACAGAGGTGGAGGGGCACAAGCATCACTAGTAGGACTGCTTGGTTGCATGAATAACATGTACGTGGTAATGTGCAGTGGGGGCACAATCAGGGTGTGGGACGCTGACCATGGGGAATACTTGTACAGCTTGAGAGAGTGGGTGGAGGAGGCGACGGCACTCGCCGTCAGTGATCGACATGTGGTGGCTACATCTAGTGACACAACCATTCACCTATGGGATTTTGGTGCTTGAAAAGAGGGGATTTTCAAATGTTTGCAGCAACATTGGCAGCATTGAAAAAGGGGATATACACAAGGAAGACTGACTCCATTTTTCTGATTCATAGCTCTTATGAAATGATGCAAAAAAAAACCCTTCTTTTTAAATTTTATTTTACTATAATTTTATTGGGGGGGGGTGGGGTAGGTGAGGGCAGATTATTTGGTTCTGAATATTGTTGTATAGCCCAAAAGAGGTTGTAATTGAGATTCAGTAGACGAAAAGAGTTGTGAGATCTCACTATCTCAGCTGTACTGCGGTTCAAGCTTTTAATTGCACATGATTCTTTTTTTTCTTCATCTTCATCTTTTTCTAATCAATCTGTACCTATGGTCCACTAAGGGGTCCATGGGACCAACTTTCTTGGAAATTACAGGTCTTCTTGTCTTTATTTTTGAAAATTATTTGTTCACCTTTTGCTAGCTCACTTATACAATATTCATTCTCTCGTCTTTAATAATTTGCCTTCAATTTACGCTCATTTTATTAAGCTTAAAATTAGTGGGACTATATATATATATATATATATATATATATATATATATATATATATATATATATATATATATAAGACTAAAGGTGTGGTCTTTTGTAATTATTTATAATATGGGGCAATATAGGGACATTTATTTTTAATATATGGGATAAATAATTAGAGATAGATGAAGGAAGAGGTCTAAATAGACTAGTTTTCACATCAAAATTTTTGTTTTGTGCAAGTGGGAGATTGGTGTGCTTTGCTAAAAGATTTAACTTATGGAGTACTGCTTTCGTTTGGCTAAGAAATTATATGTAGCTTTTTAACGTCTGATTTTGAAGTCTATTATCAAGTTATAATTGTTGCCACTTGCCACCACTCCATATATTTAAGAATATTATGATTTTTAATCAAGTGTAATTAGAGATGTTTATGGTTAAAAGTGTGCATTCCAGATCATAAACAGGCATGTAAAACCCACAATTCTTTTTATCACATGAACTAATTGCTTTACATTACCATCTCTTAGTCTCCTGACAAGTTTAAATTGAGTGTACTGAGAATACCGTGATGTTTTTGCCTTCGGAAAAAACTCCCAACTTGCATTTTGCTTATATAATCATCGCACAAAAATTTGTATTTCTATAATTTGCCCTCATGAATAGACTTGTTCAAATGGGTGGAGGCCGTTAAGGGCCCTTAACCAACCCGTTTATAAAAGGGTCTAATCAATAATGGGCTTAATGGGTCGTTCTCTTAAAGGGTCATGTTTTATTGGGTTTTTAATGGGTTAAGTCGGGTCAATAATGGGTCTATAGTTTTCAAAACTTTTAAACACGATAAGGTAACGAATTATTTCCACTTACTTACTGATAATCCACTACCAAAGATTGGAGGTGATACACGTAAATTATCCCCCTCTATAGATAAAAACTATACTCTCTTTGGACGGCCCGACTTGACCTGTTATATTCTCCTTTGGCCCAGCCCGGCCCGTTTTGCATCTTCTTTGACCCGTCCTACCCCGGCCCATTTTGCTTGTGACCCATCTCTGTCCTAACCCGCCCCAATACACAGGTCTACTCATGAATACAAACATAAGAGAGAGGCAAGATAACAGTAGTAATGAAAAAAAGTTGTCAATGTAGAAAGAGTATTTGGGGGTGTGAATACAAAGATAAAGGTACTAAAAGAGTAGTATAATATATATCTTCAATAAAAGGCTAATGGTGTAATCATTAAAAACAAAGAAAATATTAACTCTTGATGTTTCGACTTAGTAAGTGTGTACTAGAAGTACTTTATTTGAACCTGTATATGAGTTAGAAATAGTTGTTCCACATTGAAAGAGAGGAAAGATGACTAACCTATACAACTAGTGGATTATTCATGTCTTTAATCAATTTCATAATAAAATTTTGATGGGTTTTGTTAGAAATGCTCAATTTTAAAAGTACTATCACTCCATTTCAAATTAGCTTTGACTTTTGTCATTGTAGATAATTTAAGGTAATAAGTTGTTTGGTTATCAATTATTATTGTACTAATTCTAAAATCCGTTGCAAAGTTTTTCCATAATTCGACATGACCTTGCCTCTATTTGAATGACATACACATCATCGATGACAATATAACATGATGGAAGTAGCTGGCAAGTTACGTTGTTAAGATGTATAGCTTTTGTTTCTGTCTAAGGGAGTAAAAACATTACTTGGGGTCTAAGTAATGAGTAGAGAGATAGTTGTTGGGGATTCTCTTAAGTTGAGCCTCATAGATATCTCAAGCAAACATCCTGCATGATGAACAAGGTTACTGGCTTTTGGGGTGGTGTTCCGGGTGGCTTTGGGGTGGTGTTTAGAGAAAACCCACTCCCGATGCCTAAGTTGAGTGTTTAGAAGGTTTTAGGAAATGTTCTTACTTGCCTAGGAAGAAGAAAGTATGTGATGTCCTAAATGATTTGTGTGTATTGAATTAAATTCAGTTGTCTTATCTCTTGTACATAAATTGATATTTATAGGATTGCGATGATGAAGCAAGCTTGGATGTCCCTAGCTGGGCCTTGTTCCAAGAAGGTAGACTTTAGCCCATGTTGCTCTCCTGAGTGAAGCATGATCAATATTAGGCCAATGTTGCAGGTCCACTGGTGATTGGACCTATATACCTTCCTCTAAAAAGAAATATGGAATATGATCCAACTTGAATCTCAAGTTACATTACGACACATATATAAAATATTCAATACCACAAAGCTACCACTACATCATGTTATATAACTGTTTTAAAAAATAATTTTATCTTCTAAAGTTTTTATTATAAGCATTTAATTAAATACCTCTTTTTTTTTATTTGTTTTATGAATTCCTTAATACTCTTCACCTTTTTGATTTGTTTTCCCACTCTTACACCAATATATATTTCATTTCATCTTAGTACTCTAAATATTCATATCAAATGTCACATCCTTAAAAAACTCACCCACCATCCATTACATTTTTATTGCATTGACAACTTCTTCAATCTAGCCAGTATTAACCATCCGCTACATTTTGCATTTATTCTTCGATTTTCTACTCAATCTTTCCAATTTATCCTCATATGTAAAATGCTTAAATTTTTACTCATTTAAAGATTTTTTATATTATATAAATTTCACTACCATTCTTTCATCTTCTACCTTGCAATCTCTGAAGGCGTATGAAAAAGCGTATGGCATTTTGACTCCTTGACTATTGTCCTGAGTGACCACAGAGTATAAGGTAGTTCTTCGAGCCATTTTCTCTTCTACTCATCAAGATTTTTCCACAATCCCTGAAGGATCTTTTTGTAGGTTTCGTTAGCTTAATCATTGCGTTTTGGGTTGCATAGTGAAGATTAGGCACATTTGATGATGAAGTTGTCCTTAACTTATCAAAGCTTACCTAACTATGCCTACTACTTATGTAGACGGGTAAGTAAGAGTCGAATTCATAGAGACTAAGGATTAAACAATTTTATACTACCCAACCTTAATAGTGCTTCAGCTTGATATTTTGAGTCCTAGGAAATTGGCTAATTTGTAACTCTCCAAATGTGTTATCAGGGTATAAAGCTTGGGCAAGTCTAAGCCTATTAATGGTTTTGTAGACTCATATTCTCCCTTCATAAGGAGTTGTGAATTTGTCTTGAAGTGCACATGCTCAGCCTCAAGGGTTGGACAGAGTAGTAACTTATGATGAAAGCTTCATACTCGACTTCATTGTTGGCTACATTTAACAAAATTTTCTAAGTGTACCTAATAATTTTTCCTTCGGATGAGATGATGATTACTCCTGGCCTAGACCATTCTGCTATTATTGACCCATCTATAAAGAGATGACACACTTTGAAAGTGTCGTCCATTTCTTTATAGTGGGAATACTCTACAAGAAAATTGGCAAAGGCTTGGCCCCTAATAGCTATCCTTGGATGGAACTTCATTCCAAATCTAGTTAGTTTTATTGCTTCTTGGCAATCCCACCAGACTTCTCCAGCTTGGTCAACAACTTCTCTAGTGGCATGTTTGTTCACACTAAAACCTGATGGGCTTCTAAATAGGGTTTAAGCTTCTTAGCAACAATGATAATGACAGCATAGGCTTACTTCTCCACTCTTAGGAATCAAGTTTTAGCTCTTGTGAAGGAGTGACTAATGAAGTAGAAGGGTTATTGAGCAATGCCTTCCTCCTTTAGCAAAATTGCACTTACCACCATGAGGATATATGACATCAATATAGAAATACAAGATATCTCCTAGTGTAGGTATTGCTAAAGTTGGCAAGGTGTCAAGGTTCTCTCTTAGCTTCCAATGCACTTCCTTTCATATACCCATTAAAAGTTCTATTCTAGCGATCGTTTAGTCATTCCTCTGAGCACTTTGAAAAATGACAGAGCCTCCTCACTTGACTTAGAGATAAACCTAGACAATGTAACAAAGCTTCTTGTTACCCTTTGGCAGTCTCTAATTGATCTAGCTTTAAGGAGGTCTAGAGTGGCTTTGAATTTATTAGGGTTATCATCGATTCCTCCTTTTCTTAATACAAATCCTAGAGCCAAACCTTATTCCAAAGACATAATTCTTTCAGTTCAACTTCATTCCAAACCTCTTTCTAGGTTCTTCAATATCTCTCTAACATCACCCACTTGGTCAACCTTTATCTTGCCTTTGACAATGGATTCATCCTCATAGGCCTCCATATTCCTCCCCTTATAGCTTGTAAATATGTTTCTTTTTATTTATTTAATGGGCATGTTACCCTCGACAACACTTAACAGCAAGATCAACTCTGGTTTTACATATATGATCATGCCCTTCCCAATCTGCATAGTCTTCTTAGTTCTTTCCTTGAGCAAAATTGTTTCCAACTCTCCCTTTACTTCTTTCATAGGTCCTCATACAAATTTTTATCTTTAGCCTCCCTCTTCTTAGTTCTTTTGGCCTTCTTCCATTTTTTGTTTGGACTAAGGTGAGGCAAGTCTAGAATGTGTTTCATGGTAGTCAGATTGCAAGTTATGGCTTCCTCTTGGTAGCTGTGAAACCTTTCCACCTTCTTATCTATATTGAAGAAGAGGGATGTCTATCAATGGTAGAGCATATATTTTCTATCTCCTTGATGACACTTTTTCCCCATCGAGGTATTGTACAATGATAAAGTATCAATGACAAGGAATCCCACTGTCTTAGTCCACTTGATAGCCTTATCATCCTGTCTTGTTACAGGGAGACTGATACCTTTTGGAATAATGACAATCCCCAAAAAGTTGATGACTATGACACAAGAGGCTACTTATTGTTTAACTCCATTTTCTCATATGCAGTTGGAGCACCAAAGGTTTTGAGTAAGGAAATACCACTCCTTTGCAATCTTTAATAGTGAATTCCATAACTGGTATGTTAAGCATGCTCGTTTCACAGGTTAGGGAAATTGAGCTTCCTTAGATGTGCAAGTTGCTCGCTAAAGTGATCTTCTCTGCTTGAACACCACATTACCCTTATCCTTCCTAAATGGATAAAGTGAATACTCTTTCCATTTAGATCGTTATTCTCGCACCTGTTCTTAGGCCTCATACTATTTAAAGTAGCCTTAAAGTTCTTCTTCAAACTGATGCATCTTTTGATTGTATGGCGTGGGGAGCCATGGAAGTTGCATAATTCCTTGGCTCTACCTCCCACCTGCTTGATGTGAAGGTTTTTATCATATATCATCATTTCAATGAAACGCATAGATCTTAGATTGAACCTAAGTTAGTAGGGTGTAGCTATTATGCGTCTTAGGTGGAGGTCCTAAAGTATTTTTTGTCACCATGTTATTAGTTATTTCATCCCTTTCCCTTTAAATTATTGTCCTTGTTTGAGGCTATCTTCGCAGACTTGTCACTCTTATTCTGAGATGTCAGGAAGTTAATTTGTAAAAAATTTCACTAGCTATGTACTTCTTAGCCAGGCTCAGAGCTTCTCCTAGGTGAATCATGGAGTACAACCTAGGTCACTACTGTAGGCGCTTGGCAATCGGCCGCTTCTCAAGGAATGAAAGGCTATTCCATACTCTAGAGTGGATACTGATTCTACCTTCTTGTTAAACCTTCCAACATAGTCTTCTAGGCTCTCATTGCCTCTTACTAGACGAACATGATTTCTACAGTTGACTCGACCCTTCGCTTGATGTTCGTTGATAAAGTGTTTTGAAATTGATTTGACAAATGAGTGAAATAGTAGGTCGAGCATAGAGGTAAGCATTAGAACCAATCTTAGGCCACACCTGTTAGTGTGGCTGGAAAATGCTTACACCAGGTAGCATGTTTTTACTCTCCTAAAAAGAGTTGGCCTTCAAATGCTTGTACTTAGTTTTACGGTCTTCCTTTCCATCATACTTGACATGGTTGGAAAATTTTACCTTGGCTACATGCCCACTTAAAAAATTTACACAAAAATGAGACGTGGTGGTTAGCATGATGATTTTTGCCTTGATTTCTTATGAGGCATTTATACTTGACATGGACTCCGTTCGGGACATGTTCTTTCTCTTTGTCACCTGTGGTCTAATGCCTTGAAATGGTCCACCAGGTGATCCTTCATAAGAGTCCTTATGATTTAAGACTCGTAATTCCGGTATCTAGAGCCTACATAGTGATGTGAGTTTTTCCTTAGGTTGGCTCCTAACTCCTATACAGATTCTCATCATTATCAAATGGAAGAGGTGACTCGTGCAAGTAGTTTGGATTTCTCTTCCTCTATGAACTGGTCTCCCATAGGGGATCTTGCCATTTTGTGTCCAAGGGTGTGTCTAGCAGGAGGCCACTCACCTTTGTTACTCGTGTACAAGATCTCCTTACAAACAAACTTGTTTGGTGACATCCTTAGCTTCTTCCTAATATAATTGTCCTGGAATTGAAGACAATGCAGCAGAAGCAAAGGCGGGAGGACTGAATTGGAAAGGTGAGAGAATTGAAGCAACGCCATTTTAGGGGAAGTATTTAGGGCTATTATTTGCTACGGTTAACATATAATCAATGCAACTACTTAGGGTAAATTGTTATTATTTGCTGCAGTAAGTCCAAAAATCTGAATCAATTAGTATATATTTGCTGTAGTTGTACCAGATACAGTTGTGCCTTGAGCCAAATTGGCGTGCCACTTGTGTGCTCGTGCCTAATTTTTTTTGTTGTTGTGTCAGTCTACAATTGTGAATGTGCCGTGTCGTGTCATGACTGCGCGGTCCTCGTACCGGCCCGGCCATGCCCGGCTCTACTACTCACGTATACCTTTCCATATGAATAATACTTTCATAAATAAGGTAAAAAATTTGATATGTCCGCATCCACTATCATATGGTAAGTTTTTAAAATATTCATACGCATAAGATTTCAACTATTCATACGTAAAATCCTTCCATCTCCTTAAAGCTACTGCAATTTTAAGCAAGCAGAGGTAAAACTTGACATTCCCAAAGCCCAATCGAACTGTAAGTATGAAAAACTGAACCATTCACTCTCCAAAAGAAATAAAAGGATGAAAAATGTATCCTGCACATCTCTAGAAAACACCCTTGACACTTTCCATGGTCGCCCTCCGCCCTCAAAAACATCAGGTTGATCTGAAGAAAATTAATGCTTACTGCTCCATAATCCTCGCTGAGCATAATCCACATGACATTATATTGAGTATTATACTTTTATGTGACCAACTTAATTGATATATATCACATTTCAGTTCCTTCATTTAGCAAAATTAGCACCCATATATTTAATATTATTTGTTAATTGTAGAAGCGTCAACTATCATTTCTTTGTGATAAGAAATTGAGAACTACATACTTCGTCATTTCCTATCATTTTAATGTAGTGAGTAGTATACCCTTTGAAGGCATGCATTTTTATTATAAGTTTTAAAAAAATTAGGCTTATATTAATGTGAGATCTTAATAGATTCATGTTAAAGTATATTTTTTAAATATCAGCTTTTTATGATCTTTACAAATATACAATATTGACTTTTAAGTTTACAATTAATAGAATCTAAATAAAAAGTAAAGGAGAAGAACAAAAAGAAACAGAATAAGCAATAGTATATTCAATGATTCCTTCCATCTTAGAGTGATCATGCTTTCTAATTAGTTGGAGATGTTTTGAGTAAAATGATCATCCATTCATCCGGTTGGTAGTAATTTATCTATTCATATATGGAATATGAAATTGTTGTTTGGTTTATGCATTCTTACTACTTCCTATAAATAATGTAAAATTAAGCAGTAGATATTAAATACACATGGAGTACAATAATGTTATTATATTCTTAGTAAAAGTTACCGCTCAATACAAAATATGTCAATCTTTATCAACTTTTAGAGGGTTAATTTTTGTTATTCCCATTTTTACGGGCTATATTGTATCTTGTGTGTATACAAGATTTTGTGAAAACTAAATAGGGGAGAACCAAAAATAATCAAGCAAAGTCTAGAACAAAATAAGTAGGGATTATATTGAAAGGAAAGTCACCTGATAAGTAAGGCAGCTTGCTAGGTGACCAAAGCATTTGCAACTGAATTTCTTGAACATCAAACCATTTCCTCCACAGTGTGGTTGCCATAGCTTCTTCCATAGTGTGTGTGAAAAAGGGAAAAGCCTATGAACCAAATACTTGGGTATCACACCATCAACCATAAACATTGACAGGAAATGACTTAAAAGAAGCCACATGAAAACTCTATCTTTTGTAGTAATGCATCAAAGAATTGAATGGAATCCTCTTCTGTACACTAAAATTTCCACCAAATGTGGTGCCTGCCTTTCCTTGCATATACCTCAGAGGCATATCAATCTTATCTTGGCAACGCTGTTTGATATCCTTTGTGACGGATGGATAATCCAACAAAAACGACGAAACACGTACATTAGCCATACAATGCTGTCAACAATCTCAATCCTTGTACATTTCATAGGAAATTAGAGTGGCAAAGTTATACCTGAGAAGAAGACAGGAGAATAATAGTAGAGTCATCGACAAGAAGCTCGTGCTCGTTGCAACCGGCGAATTAGGGAACTAGTAGTTATCTACTTATCTACATACCTATGAGCAGGTTGTTTTTTTCGAATTATTTTGGATGACAGGTTGTTTTTTCGAATTATTTTTTATAAAATAGTTCAAAAAAATTAAATAAGTAACTCAATTAGTCAGTTAACACTGGGCACCATTATTTATATATCCCGCGTCACGATGAGTTTTATATGATCCTGGATTTCCTCACATGTCCACTTGACAAACTTTCTTTACATACTTACATAGTTCTGGAGTAATTTCATTTCAAACCAATACTTAATTACTGAAAATTTGAAACCAACCACTATCATTTCACTACTGTGGACGCATAACTTTCCAAGACACTTAGTATATAAAAATTAAAGGTAATTTAGAACATCAATATTTATGGAGATTTTTCCATTCTCGATGCATCTTCTCTTTTTTCTACATCATTTTTTACTATTTTTATCCCCTTTCTCATCATTTTTTTAATTTATTCAATATTCAATGGATTTTCTTTTATCCCTTTTGACTTTTTCTCTCCTTCTCACACATATCCCACCACTCATTTTTTCCTATAACCAAATTTCATAATAGTTATTTATTTAATTATTAAAAAATAAATATTATTTACCTAATTAATTTGTATAATTAATTAATTAACTATTAGTCATTAAAATTTCGATCATAACAAAAAAAAACTCAGAATTTAAGATTCTAAAAAAGTGAAATCATGGTATATAACACTCACGAGAATCAAAGTATATAAGTAATTAAAATAAGGAAAATATATAATTAAAAGAACAATAATTAATATGAACATCAAAACTGGAGTATATTTATTTCATTGCTAGTATCTGGTGTCATAAAAAAAAAGCATGTCAAATACATAAATCTTTAGAAGTAGTGGCAAATTTAGAGATAGAGAAAATACGAAAAATTGAAGTGATTGAAAAACAAGCAAATTTAGGCTTATTTCCTATAACATGTGGGACAAAATTATTACTTACTAAATTATTTTCCTCAACAATTTAAGAAATACAAGGGGCTTTCAAGTGCCCAAATGTTTTCATAACAATTTGGCCAAGCAAAAGCTAGGTAAAAGGTTACTCAAATGATTGCTTCTGCCACCCTTCCTTTATTTATGTTTAAATCAAATCATTTTAAAAAAGAATACTATGTTCTCTTTATTTTTTCCTTATATTTATTTATAGAATCAAAGTTTAAAAAGTTTGACCATAAATTTTTATCATGCTATAAGAAATAATATATTTAAGAGAGTTTTTATCAAATGCATCTCAATATAAATTTTTTGAGTATTAAGCTTTCATAATTTTTATCTTATAATAATAAAAACATTTTAATTCGTATTTAAAAAACTGTAAAAAATCAAATAAGCCAAAAAAAATTAGAGAAAATTTACAAATGAGAGAAGCAAATATGAAAGTATGCGCCCACGTAAAAAGTTGGCTGTACGTTGAAGATTGAAATAGACATTCCTATTGCCTAGACCTAAAGGCAACAGATTCTAAATGAAACAGACAAAGCCCAGGACATAACATATAGGCCCGACTGTTGGGCCCTTACCAGAATTGAACTTGAAACTGTTGGAAGCCACTTGTACTACTGAAGTTTTTCGGACTGAGCTGGCGACAAGTTCGACAACACTTATCGCCAAGTGCACAGTGCATATTTTGTTTTACTTCCCTAATTTATCAAAGTAGGTTCTTAACTCTAATCTTTACTTTCTTAATTTAACATATTTTGTTTCCTTCTTCAATTTTAAATTTTACTCCATCTATACTTAATTATTTTCCCCATATATCGAAAATAAGTGTCCCAAAAAATTATATGTTTACTCTTATATACATAATTTGAGATTTCACTTATTTTTTCTCTCATTAATTTTACCAAATCAAAATTTAATAAAGTGAACATACGAAAATAGGCCAAATTATTAATCACAAAAGAAATTTCTAACCCAAATAGTTGATTCAAAGTTTTGGCTCTAAGGATTTCCCTTAAACAAACACACTATTTGGAGTCATATCATGTTTTTTTTTTACCAAGTGATCTCAGTTTTGTTGGATCAAGATGGGATTGGATGAACTAGTTTAAGCTCGGAATGAGCTCTCTACGTTTTGCATTGCGTAGTTAAATGTCAAGTGTTAAAAGTTGGGTCTTTCCGGGCCAAAAAGACTTGGACCGAACCTGCCCAGCTCATCCCTGATGAGTTGGACAGGTTCTTACACTGTTAGGACTTACATCATAGCTCCAATGGGGATTCTATGATGAAGGAGATATAAGAGTTTAGGTATGTAACACCAAAAGTGTACTAAAACATATGAAGTAGGACAAAAGCTTATAGAACAATGATCTATCTCAAGCTTGCTTTATCTGTATATGGATACGCATGCAAGTTACTAAGTTAGGTGTACAGATGCACAGACCCTACATTGCAATTGACAAGTTACCTTTCAGTGTTTCAAGTATACGGCTACTCCACCAGCTAAAGCTTTATTAGACAGAAAAAGGCACGTTAAACTTGGTTTTGAAGCTATAAGTAATCAATAATCTTCTCTTTGATTATGATTGCAAAATCCTCATTTACTTTTGCTAGACCTGTTCAAATAGGAGGGGTCTCATTAAGGGCTCTTTATCGGTCCATTTGTAAAAGTGTAGTCAATTATGGGTTTAATGGGTAGGTCTTTTAAAGGGTCGTGTTTTATTGAGTCGTTAATGGGTCAAGTCGGGTCAATAATGAACCAATAGTATCTAAGACTTTTAAACACTATAAGGTAATGAATAATTTCCCCTTATTAATCAATGGTCCATTGTCAAAGGTTGAAGGTGATACAGGCAAACTATCACCCTACATAGATAAAACTATACTCTTTTCGGACGGTCTGACCCGACTCGGCATGTTTTGTACCTTTTTTGACCCGACCTGACTTGACCCGTTTAGCATCTTTTTTGGCCCGACCCGTTTTGCATGTGACTCATCCCAGCCTTAACCGACCCAATACACGGGTCTAATTTTTGGATCAGAACGCTTTCTAGTTTCTAAATTCCTTCGATGAAGAACGCCTTGAACCACGGTTCAAGTACACTTTTCTAGGAATCGTAACCACATGATCTTAGTAATAAAACAACTTTAAGCCACTAGTCACAATTTACCAATCCAACCAAATACGTACTTAGCATTAGGAGGCTTTCTTAATTCAAAACTAATATAAATTATATCAAGAGTTATAGTTATTGTTATACTATATATAGCTATTGTTATATCAGGTATAACATTATAATCCCATGTATAGAAATGAAATTACGAAAATACATTCCGATATATTTATATTAGGTATAAATTAGGAGTTTCTCTTTGCATTAGGATAAAGCCTATGAACCTAATGTTTGGAATTTTTTAGCCTTTTTTTTTAAAAAAAAAAAACCCCAAAACTAGCCTCGAACGAAAGTATTTCGAAATATGATCATGGGATTAGGTTTAGATAAAAGTCGTTGTCGACAACGTCTTTTTGTTGAACCTAGTAGGGTCATAATCCAACATCTGGGTTGTATATTAGACTGAACACTTAGCTTATTTGAAATCAGAAGTCAACTTAACCTAATTTTTACTCAATCCAAATTTGATTGAAACATGTTTAACTAATTGAAATTAGACTTAAGGCTTAGTTTATTTATAATACTAAAAATATGAAGAACGTAACTGTACCAATATTTTTAGTATAGTGGAATTTTGTAAATATGATATTTTTCAATATTTATATGCTAGCATATTGATAGCCATCTGAACCAAATCTAACTTGAGCGCGATAGTAGTTAATTGAACATCCCAATTTGTATTGAACCTAAAACTGACTGACATGATAATTATTCAACCCGATAATACTTTACCTAAATATGACCCAAACTGAAAATCACCCCATGATGGCTTAAACCCAACTTAATACAATCAAAATTAAACCGAACCCAAATTGGGTGAATCGAGCCTGACTTGTACCTGAAAGAGTAAACAATCCGATATGACTAGAATCAAGGTAAATCCGAAACTAGACTTGATAGAGATTTGACTTGATTTGACCCAACTCAAATATAACTTGGAACTGAATATGATGAGTTGAACTAAACCCTACTCGAGCATTCGAATTGACAACTCTACGCAGAGGATACCACGTTACATAATAGAAATGATTACTCTAGTAAGTAGAATATTGTAAATTTTAAATAATTTAAATCAATAAATCACCTATCAATTTCTTCATAGCTCTATCATAAAAAACAACTAATAAACTACCTAGTGTTGCAATCATATCAACCACATATATTATCTTTAATAAATAATAAATAATATGAAGGAAGAAAAAATTACAAATAGGTAATCTGTAGGTAGGAGCTTCCTACGTTCAGAATAACACTCAGATCTCCCATGATACAATTTAACTTCACATCTCGTTCGCCCTCCTCTGCTGCCAAATGCTAGATTATGATGAATAAGAAATGCATAATTGAGGGACAACCACTATCCTTTGTTTAGCCGGACAAACTAATCAGTTAAGATTACTATAATTCTCATTTGTCTAGAATTAGCAACAAGAAAACAATGAGAAAGTATTAAGTAGTTCATCTATTAAATAAAGAGCTGATTTTGTAGCCCTGGTCTCCTCTAAAACTTCCACCTTTCTTCTCATTGTCAGCAGGATTCCACACAGATTCTTCCAAATACATCAAATTTTATCATACCCCACCTTCATTTTCATAATTGCAGTCCCGAAAACTTTATATTATATCACTATATATACACTCTTAAAGAGAACTTCTAACAGCACCACATATTCATTTACTTTCTCTGTTATACCCAAGTTACAAGTTTTATTAACTAACTTTAGTAACTGATCAATCGAACCAAGAAATTTTATCCAAAAAATGGAGGATCTAACACAATCCAGCGTAGTTAAGTTGATGAAGAATGTACAATCTGTTTATTTTTACTCTCTCTTCTTGTTCTCGTCTTCATTAGTGGTACTAGTCCTGCAATTGATAAAATCCTACAGTGGTATATCACTTGTTTCTGTTCTACAATTCAACATTGACAGGAACCATGTGTTTCTTATCTGCAATGGGATTTTGGCAATCCTTGTTAAAAGCTCGTCTTCGCCTTCGACGTCTTCGTCTCAGGACAGCAACTCTGAGTACACTAGTAGCAGTATTACTAGTAGTAGGGCTGTAGTGCAGAGTAATGACCAGGGTTTGCCAAGATCAGTTGTACTGACTGATCAGAGGAAACAACAAGAGGAGCTTTCTGCTTTAAGTTCAGAACAGAGGGTTACTACTGATGCAAAAGTAGAGCGATTTCCGATCATTGAGGAGACTGTTATAAGTGAAGTGCTTCACTTTCATCAGAAAGTGGTGATCTCAGAATGTAAACTTCATGTTCGTGAGCATGGTGATGATGATCATGGTAAGGATGATGAAGAGGAAGGTGCAGAGGAATTGAACAAGAGATGTGAGGATTTTATTAGGAGAATGAGGCAGGGGATCATTTCTGAAAGCAGAAAAGATTTTGGCTTAGCTAGATTTTCTTAGAAATTTTATCTGCCAAAACTTTGTAATAAATTTTTTAGTATGTGTTGTGTACTGTATAGTGCGACCGAGAAATATTAATCTCAACAAATTTTGGCAATCCTCATTCTATGCTTAATTTTTCTTATAATCTTTTGTTAAGGGAATGCTTGAAATCTATAGTTGCAGAGAAATCTAAACAAAAACTCTTGCAACATTACCATCTATGTGTTGGGTAAATAGTGTAGCCACGACATGTATGCTCTAAAATCTTGTACGCACATGAGATGAAATAAGGTATTGTATCTCAACAAAAGTTATCCCTTAATATAACAAAAGTTACCCCTCAACCCAACATATATCAGTCTTACTCAACCTTGGGGTAAATTTTTGTTCTATTAAGCGGTAACTTTTTTTTGGGATACAATAAGCTTATTGTACTTCGTGTGCATACAAAATATTTTGTAATTCATTATTAGTTTAGAAACTAATACGTTATAATCCAAAATCAAGACATTAAAATGAACTTTAAAAAAAGAAAGAAGAATATGACCTTTGACAGTAAGGTGTCCAAACAATAAGCCGATTAAATGTGGCCTAAAAGATGAAAAGAATGGAGAAATGAGAGGAAAAAGAACGAAATTACATCTTTTAGTGCACACCTTCTTTATTTTCCTTAACATTTGACACATTTCAAACATAGAAATGTCCCTTTCATAGTTGGTCCACAATGCACATGACATGAGAATGATAGAGGGACAATGTAAAAGATTTGATTTGCTTTCAATAAATCTATATTTTCTCTCTTGTATTTGTCTTCCAAATTTCAGTGACATTTTAATTGCTCCAAATTACATTACAAAAGTTTGGTTAAGGTTCATGTAACAGACTTGATGGTTGGGTGTCTTAATCAAGGAAAATAAAACTTCCAACAGAGAAAAACCTCATTGTTGGGACTGCTCTTATCTTATCACACAAATTTACAAATTTTAGAAGAAAATACTCGAGGACCCAAACCGGCCCACCAGTGCCTGCCATCGAGCCACGTTCAGTAAAGAGCCCTATTCGGTTTAGACTCATGATAGCATGAACCCCAACCCATCTAACCAGCTTCTCTTTAGCAAGATCTAAGATATTGTCTGAACCAGCCTGGATAGGGCCAGCCATAGCCTCCTCAAACCATGCCGTACACATCCATCTAAGCCATAAGTTTTATGTGGATGCAATGTGATCCTATATTGTGGATGCTGGAAAGTGCAACTCTAGTCTCCTAATACCCAAACAACATCAAGTGGTGGCTAGACTCAACACTCAAGCAGGACACAAGCCATACTACTTTCTAAGATTCCTCTTTTGTGCTTCAATTTTTTTAGACTTTTAAGCAAACATGACAGTATGGTCCCCCAGCAATGCAAACATCTACAAAACACACCGAATATTTCATGAACTCTGTCCTGGAAACATAGCCTTAATCCAACTTAATTTGTTCTTACGATCTAGCCATGATATTGTTTAATCTCTGCGGTCGGAACTGAATTATCCAGGTACAGTTCTACAGTTAATGACTTGAACATGAAATGATTGCTAAAATTTGCAACTTTGGCACCATAATGAAATACTATTATCTTGCTATAATATGATCTGCTGATTTATATTTCCTGTACAAGAGTGTGGCTATCATTATCGTAGTGTTTTGACTTTTCTAAGCGAAATCCAAGCTATTATTTCCTGTAAAAGAGTGTAAATATACAAGGAGATCCAGTCTTTCAAAATATTGACTAATGCCTAAGAAGCCATTGGCTAACTGAAGTTTAAGTGGTGGTATCTATCCTCTGACTCCTCTCCGTTTCATTAAAACCAGCAAAAATGTTCCATATGTGTCAAACAGAAGATTTTAGTTTTCCACAATAACACGAGCGAAGTTACTGAAATAGAAATTTACTGCATGATCTAAATATACAGCAAAATTTATGATCAGATGATGTATCATATAGTCATATGTCCAAAAGCAGGACCAAAACTTGGAATATTCAGCAATAGTCCATAGTTGAAACAATTTCTGAAATATCAGCAAAGCTCAAGATTGTTTTAGCAAAAAAGTTTATAAAAAATGACATGAATCCTGTGTTCATATGAGAACACATTTTACTCCACATAGAGGGTAGGAGTGATATAGTAGATCAGATTCTCTCAGAAGGTACAGTCATACACAAAACATTGGTGTCATCTTCCAAATGATCCAAGTACAGGTGCAAAACATAGCACCAACTGGTGCGGAAGGCAGCAGCAAAAGGAGTAGAAGTAGAGTTGTCATGTCCTTTCCAAGAAAAAGAAAATCCTTCTTAACAAACAAAAAAAAGTAAAAAAAAATATCCAGATTCTTGTGTGAATAATGCAATCACATCTTGATCTGAAACTTGAAAAACTTAATTATATCTGACTATTTCAATCTTCTTAGGAAATGACTTAAAAACATATACTTAGAAGGGAGGAAGCCAAGAGGCGAAGATAATTAGACAGTTGAGACAAACACTAGATCATAAGTCGGCAGGTTGAAATCACATACCAAATACATGACTCATTATAACTTACAAGTTTCCATTTGACAAGCAGAAACTCTGAAGCTCAATTCTTGAAGCCTCAGGGGCCCTTAGCCAATCATGCAAGATGCAACTAATGGAAACCTGCTGAATCTCTTCAAGAGGCTTACATAGATGCTGTAAAAGTGAGAACTTCCTCAAAGCCACCTGGTAGTAGTCAGGAAAGACAATCAAATACCAGTTGGAATAAACATAATAAAGTTTCATGAATAACAATTATGTAGAACTTGATCTATGTGTCATTTAATGGATGTTTGACTGAGAAAATCAATATGCGTAAATCTAAATGAATGTCTACGTGAATATCACACACAAAGAAAGGTGATAAGTGATAAGTGATAAGTGACTACTGATAAGTACAAGTACATGATAGGGTGCCTTACAGAAGTTAACGGCCTTCTTACTGCTATATTGCAGATATCATAGTTTGATGTTAGCAGAATTGACTGAAACAGATTTCTTTCACAATCTCACAGAGCAGATATCAGAAGTGATACTGAAATGTCTCCATCTTCCAGTTCCAAATTTACAAGAAGCTTTCCTTGCCCCAGACAACAGAGTTTAAGGCATAAAGCATTAGAAACAAAGTCCTTCATTCATGAACTTGGTTTTGTTACTGCAGAAAGAGAGAATATCAGCAATAAGATCACACAGAGATAGTGGTGATTTGATCACTGACATTATGAGCATAGCTACAAAGGTTGCCAGATTCACATCTTAAAGTCTATTTATTTCATAACAAGTTTGAGATGAAACACAAAGATAAGAGCTGTAACTTCACCTTTTATCTTGAATTTTGATCAGTCCACATAGAGCAGGGATAAAGACTTCTGCTGAACCTGTGAAAAATTGACCAAACTAATTTCTGACAAAATCACCCGACCCAAAACTGACTAAAACTAACTTGAATTCTTGAAATTCCATGAAATAACAGATTTTTTAACAATATACTTCAATTACAAAATTTGAGATTGACCAACAAAAGCTCACCCCAGCCTGGTAAAATATGAAATTGCACATAAACCAGGATTCCAAACCCAAAAACCAAAAAAAAATATAAGTGCAAATCTCAAAATCCCACGAGAAATTAGGTTGATTGATCCAAGCCATCTGACACATCTTCTGTATTAACATCAGAAAGCTTCTGAAACTGAATGAAGGTAAGAAAATTCGTTCTGATTCATTCTTGATGGTAACTTACTCACATGCTCCCTTTCACAAACAGATTCAACTATGCATGAAACTGTCCACCAACTTCAGAAAGGGAGCACCATATATGATGTATC
Source organism: Dysphania ambrosioides (assembly GCA_026401315.1). Classification (NCBI taxonomy): domain Eukaryota; kingdom Viridiplantae; phylum Streptophyta; class Magnoliopsida; order Caryophyllales; family Amaranthaceae; genus Dysphania; species Dysphania ambrosioides. Next base: position 2,284,328 of record CM048672.1, read on the forward strand.
TACAAAAAAAAAAGACCTAGTCTTACATATATTCATCCCAAAAAGAATAGGTTACAGTAGTATAACAGCATTTTGATCCTGTATAGGAACTCACCCTACCTACAGAAGTTACAACGCATCACTAAAAGTCACGGACAGCAAATCAAAACCACAGCATCACCTCTAATAATTCTATTTACCTCAACCTATATTCCAACTATGACTTCACTTGCCGTGTCCACAAGGACATATATTCTTAATTCCAATGTCTAGTGAGCCCTGGCATGCATATACAATCGCAATAGCAGAAGTTGATCCACTACAATTGGGCACCTTTTTGCGATGTTGGGAAAATTTAAGGTTCGCTAAAATTGTTAGTAGATATTTCTGGAGCAACTTCATCAACAGGCATATTTTTAACATGGTCAAGGAGTGTTGTCAGCTCCTTATGGGAATGGTTAAACCGCTCCTTAGAAACCAATGACTCTGTCAGAAGAGTATCTGTAAGAGAATGTAAGGCATGATAGTGTTCTTCTTTAACTAATCGAGTATTTTCCGGATTCATTGGTAAAAATGAACTCTCCAATCTCCACCTGAATGGAAAATACTTGTCCGGAGTTTGAAAATAATTCTTATTAATAAATAGCCGAAGAGCATGCCTGCACAGGATTCCTGAATGTTCAAATCCCTTACATGAGCAGTGGATTTGCTCATCTTCCGGAATCCATATTAACAGACACTCTCCTTCAACTTTCTTGTAATGGCGCGCAACATAAGATCCTTTGGCCATTTCCGTGACTGCATATTGCACAGACAGCACAAGTTCTTGCTGGTACAAACTAAAGGCATATGGTGTAAGAATGCCTTGTGCATGTTCCTCAACAGGCATGCTTGTCTTGAGATTATTAAAATGTGTTTCCTCCTTGGCTCCATATCCCAGCTTCACAGAAAGACCGACCTGCAAAACTAGAAAGCTCACAGATATTTGCAAGAAATAATTAAGATGTTATCCTGCATCATAATAACAAGAATACCTGCTCGAAGAAGACTTGCAAACATGTTTGCTCATTCAATATGCCTTTCAGGAAATTATCCAACAATCTCATGTATTCAATTGTTGTGATTCGGGCAACAAAGCAATCTTTAATGTATGAGAAAGCCCACAATGCCCGACATGAAGATAGAAGAGAGATGTGCTTATCGGACCCTAGTCCAAACCTGGCTATCAAATGATTCCAGTGATGTTCAAAATCCTCTATACTCTCCACATAGCACACCATTTCAAACTCAGACTTAAACTCCATATATTTCAGTCCAAGGGGCAACGAGAACCAGCTGCTTAACTTAGACATAATGTACCATAAAGATATAACATGTTTAGAATTTGGCAATTCCCTTGCGATGGTGTCTCTTAACACTGGTTCTAGATCAGTCACTATCGTCTGCGGGTGTCTTCCATGCATAAACCGTACAACCGTCTGTTCCAGGAATATACTTTTAAAGACCAAAAAAAAGGAAATTGGAATACAAAGAAAAAAAGATAGGCATTAACCTGTAAGGCCCAGACAAATGCATGGGGATTCTCTTCCTGGACAAGAGCACAAGCAAAGAAAATAGGCTTCCCATAATTATCTATACCAGACAATACACCCAGTAGCATCCCATAAGTGATGGATTGATAGGTAAAGTCGAATTGAACAGCATCACCAAAAAGGTTAAATGCACGAATAGAATCACCATATGACCATGCTATGTTTTCAACCTTGCCATTAGCATCTGTTAAAAAATCAAAGACAAAATCTTCATCCCTTTCTGCCATGGCTTTGCAAGCCTCAAGCAACTCCATCATATCAGTTACCCTTTTCTCAGTAAGAAGTACATCATTTTCCTGAACTGTTTTCCTGCATGTACGGAGAAAGTTCCTGATATCTTTTTCTATGAAAGGCAAGTGCCCGGGTTGAACACCCTTTTCCAATTCCAAGATCTTTATTATCCTATTGACAGGAAACCCAGCTTTTGAGAGTAAAAGAATTCGTTCTTGATCAGCTTCTAGTATTTTTCGGTATGCAGGGAGCAGGCGAACTTGATCATCTTCTAGTAATTCATGATTATGTATATTACTGAACTGGGAAACGTACCACTGTGCAATACCATTCACAACTTCTTTAGTTAAGTACAATTTTGCATCACATCCACAACGTACTGATTTGCGATCTCTGGGATGCTCTACATTAACCTTTTTCCTTGGTTGATTGAAACCGGAACGATAACAAACAAAATCCCTTCTATAAACCCCCAGATTATGGCTTTCAGTAGATCTTGCTTTTCTTATTGAAAACCCATTTCTACGAGCAAAGTTACTGTAATAATCATAAGCTTCTTCATCACTTTTTAAGATCTGACCAACATATGGTGTGAAGAAAACTTCAGAAGAAGAAGATGAAGTCCCATCTTTTGTTGGTTGACAAGCTTGACCTTGTTCTTCCTTTTCATGTTTAATAAAACACTTCCAGTCTCCACAGGGGCATTGCTCCTTTTGAATCCAAATATTATTTGCTAGTTTCATTGCCAATCTACGGGTAGGATGTGAAACATTGGCAACTTTCCATTCCCACCAGCGTAAGAAATCCACTCACAACTGACATGTCAAAAGATTACATCTACTAAAGCCAAATTGGTTTATACGGTGCAGACGGCCCTGGAAATTTTGTCAATTTGAATCAAATAGTCCTTTCCTGACCAGGGATTAAACAATATCTGTAATATATTATTATGATAAAGACGAACCTTTTTAACAACATAATGTAGGTAAATAGGTACACCAAAACAGACCAAGAGTCCTATTATAATCCCAATGTGAAAAAATGTGTGCCTATAACTTTGAAAACAGTTAAAATTTAACCCTGAAATACAAACAGTTAAAGTTTAACCCTGAAATACAAACTCTACCCTATAAAGATCAAAGACTTCCCAAATCCAAACAATGAAACTCACTTACTTTAAATCAGCCCCTTCTTCCCATCCACATCACTCAGGGATGACTAAGCCAGCTAACTGCCATAATGATTTCCTGTCCCTTACGCCTGCCAAAACAACATAGTGACCTGCAAATGCTCCAAGAAAGTCCACATAAGAAGACCTATCTATCCCTACAGCTGCATAAACTATTTCCACTTAAAAGGGAGCTATTCCACAATACAAGAGCACAGATTAGAGGATAGGCACATAACTAGTCACAGACTAGATAGATTATCTTCACACTGAGTCTATCCTAATAAACTGTCCATATCAGTGCTTTAAATTCTTTGGGACCTTGACTTTCCCAATATAAAAGAAGAAGAACAACAAAACATCGGAAGAATCTCCCAACCAAATTACAAGATGCAAAGACTCCAAAAAGAGCGGCATACCTCAAATAAACACAACAAATTTGTAAGTTAATCCAACTCTAAAAGAGAGGGTTCACCTAAAATGCAAATGCCAAGAAGAACTATACCCTCCAACCAAAAACTTAAAAAATCAGACCAATATGCAAAGTCAAGAGGTGGTAAGATGATGGGAGGAATTGAAAAAGGGCTATCTTGCCTAGGACTTCTTGTGTCCTCCCAAAACTCAATCTTATCCTAAAAACGAATTTTCTACCTGAACAAAGAAAAGTGTAGTAAAAACTGTGAAGAAATTTCTCATGGTTCATGGTAGGAAGCATGTGTGACAAGAATCCCAACAAGGGCATCATATGAATTCATTTGAAGCCTGCCCCAAATTCACATGGAGTCATATCAGATGACCAAAACCATAGTTACATAAATTAAAAAGTGGCATTATCCATGAACACATCAAGAAATGTTGTAGGAAACAAAATTCCGAGACATAAATTTCCCCCAACTCAAGACCAACATACTGCATTTGTCTCGTCAATTCTCCCCCAAATCAGACCAAAGAACATTTTACGCAAGACTAGTTATATAGAATGGAAAAACAGGCATGCCAACACAACAAATCAATCAAACTTGATGCTGGGATGTTGCTACTGGTGCTCCTGGATGACATGTTAAATGGTCAATCAATAAGAGCCATTCTGTGTGCAAAGAGGTATCTTCAAATATAAGTTTTACAGTTCAGGGTGGGTTTCTCACTGAAGAACTCATACGAAGGTAGTTTTTTCTAATTAAAAGTCTCGAGTTAGACATAGATATAGCTTGCTTCTTGAACCATACATGATAATTTTTACCTCTAGTGCTAAATTTATCCCTATCAGATATCGAATGACACAACACAACTACCATCAAATTTCATCAAAGTGAACAACTAAAAGTGATACCCCCACGCACAACTTCCTTACACGACAGCACTTCCAATATGACCATCAATCAACGTTAACCATCTATGTTGCACATATACAAATTCAGATACGGATACTAATACGAGTACAGAAAATAGAAAAATCATTTAAATGCCATTGAAATGTTACACAGATATAAATTCAGATATGAATACGGGTATTTAGGTCAAAAGCGAATCAGTGCAACATAGTTAACCATAGCTTATGAATTGAAATGACTATACCCCTATAGACCTTTCTATATAAAATCCATATAGTCGAGAGTGAATTGAAGAATTAGCCCTCCTTCAAAACCAAAACAATTACTGAACGGCATAACTAGACATGACAAACGGTCGGGTTGGGTCGGGACGAGCCAATTACTTACGGGTTCGGGAATGAACCCACTGCAAAATCCAAACAATCCCACCAAAATTACTTGGAATTTGTTAAACAACATCGAAAATGAATTTCGCCGAATTATCTAGAAATTAAGAACGCAGAAGACATCTCCAAAACTCAAAATCCATAGATAGCAAGAAACATAAACCCAATTAGAAAAGTGAAAGAGAGGGCAATGAAATGAGAAAGCAACATTTAGAACATACCTCCTTCCAAAACTGAATTGGTGTATGATAGCTTTGTTGTTACTACCATTCAAGTTGTGATCTTTGACGAGAAATAAATACGGTCGAACTTGAACTAGACTGCAATATTTGCACAGATTTGGCCGCTATAATTTTGTTACTTTAGGGGCTGTTTGGTCTGCTTTCTCCATTTGATAAACAAAAATTTGACCAATTAAGGGTTGGAAGTAGGGGTGTCAAATCAGGTCAATTGGTCAGTTTTGGGTTGATCCATCGCGAGTCTGCTCTTATCGGGTCAATTTTGCATATCGGGTCGGTTCGGGTCATTATCGGGTCGGGTTAAATTGATTATTTGCTTGGTCGGGTTGTATTCGGTTCGGGTCGTATTCGGTTCGGGTTGTATTCGGTTCGGGTCAAGGTCGGTTATAGTACAATCGGGTCGGTTCTCGAACGGGTTATAGCGGGTTATTTCAGATTCGGGTCAAGGTCGGTTCTGGTAAAATCGGGTCGGTTCCTGAACGGGTTATAGCGGGTTATTTCGGGTTCGGGTCAAGGTCGGTTATGGTAAAATCAGATCGATTCCTGAACGGGTTATAGCGAGTTATTTTGGGTCAAGGTCGGTTTTGATAAAATCGGACAATAATGATGGTTAATTTATAAATTGGACAATGATAATGTCGATAAGTCATTTAAAAACAAAATATTTATGAGGTAATGATTATTAAATGTGTATTATCCTATCAAACTAGTCTATAACATACAATGTTAATTTTATATATACATAAGAACTTGTAATATGTTTAGTTTAAATCGACAATGACAAGTTCGTATAAGTGAATTAAGTTAAGTCATATTAATATAGACTAGTTAAAATAAATTGTATGGGTTTGAATCAAATATGATCTTATTGATTACTAGTCCTTGAATTATATAAATTATGATGACAATGACTTAAAGAGTTTTGTATTTCACTATTTCATGACTGATTTTATTTAGTGACTTATGGAAAGCTGAAAAATGTTGGTAGAGTTACAAATGCTGAAATGCGTAATCATTTGTTAATAAATACTTATAAGTTTATAATAGAAGATGTGAACGTAACGTAAGTCGCAATATAGACACATAATATAGTTACAACTTTACAACCCGTAATTAAAATAACTCAAAGATGACATTTTTAAAATATGTTTGCGATTAAATTAGAGTTAATATTTTTCAAAAAAAAAATAGAGTTAATACGTTTATAAGTGGAATCAAAATTTCCAAAAATACTTATTATTTCAAAATATTCGAAAGCATTTTGAATTTAGAAAACCGCTCATTTAAATTTTAAAACAACTGCTTTTTTATTTTTTCAACCGTTTTGTTACTCAAAAAGTCAAACCATCAAACGTTATGTTGCTCTTTTTTTGTTTGAAAATGTACAACCATAATAAGAATATGACATTTATATAAAAAAGGTGGTGTCTTCCCTTGTAATGTGAGTTTATTGATTTTTGTTGCTCCCCTATTGTAATTGGTATTGAGTTTCATATATGGAATGTCACTAGGGAGTAAGCTCTTGTAATATCTTTGTTTTACCTTTTTTGATTACTTTGATAGCTGAAATACCCCCAAAAAAATTTACCTCCATACATTGATTAAAATAGTGTATATAATAAGTCTATATGCTCACTATTTAGTTGTCGAATATAGATGATAAGAAAGAATTCAATACCTTAAAAGAATAAGATATTGACTTTCAAATGTAGAGATAAGTAAATATTTAGCAACTTAACATATAAATGATCATATATTGACATTGGTATAAATAGAGGAATTCTATAAAAAATATATTTTATTTTTTTATTTAATGTTATTTAAAGAGTAGGTTGTAGGAAAATGATTGTCATTTTGGAAAAGAATTTTGGAAAAAGAAGGACGTCAATGAGATTTATAAAACAATGAAACCACAAATTGGAAGGCTCTAATCTCACTTTTCATAGGCATAGACATGATGGCTTTTCTTTTATTTGAATATTTAGTAAATCTTTTAAAAAATTTATTTTCATAAATATACTTATTAAATAATTAAATTAATAAAAATATTTGGTTTCAAAGTTATTAGATATATTAGGTAAAAAATAGGTCTGTCAAGATTAGGTCATATTCACGTATATTCAGATTATTAACACATCTAGTGAATTCAGGTAACGAATTATTATAAATCGGGTTATATCAGTTATGTGTCGGTTTCAATCGGTTTCAGGTTATTTTTGGGTCGGGTCCGTAATGGGTCGGGTTTGTAACGGATCGGGTTTGTAACGGGTCGGGTTTTTAACGGGTCAGGTCCGTAACGGGTTGGGTCCCTAATGAGTCGGACACGGATCGGGTTCGGGTCTTTGAATATCGGGTCAAATCGATTTCGGGTTAACACTTCAGGTTGGGTCGGGTCAGTTTTTGGGTTTCACTTTTCGGGTCATAATCAGGTCGGGTCCATGTCGTTCGGGTCTGATTTTGACAACTCTAGTTGGAAGGCATTTCATCAAATAGCTTTGGAAAAAATAAGGAATTCGGACTCTATATTTTGTATAATTTTATTAATTTGTTTTCAATTAAAAAAAATTTAGTTGTTATTTTACAAAATAAATAAATTATTGAAAATAATATTATGAATTAAAATTATATAAATCTAAATAGTATTTACACAAACAAAAATCATTAGTAAAAACTTTAGTTTAAGAAATATCATTAGCAATCCATTTTATAGAAGTTTTCATTTACTAAGTTATTGTATTATCACGATCATTTCTCTTTACATTAAATCTTCATAAATTAATAACTATAGTTTAAATCCAAAACATCAATTATAATTATGGAGGTAAAGTGCATCAAATGCATGCCAAATTGCATAAAAAGTTTCATTTAAATAAACTCTTTACTTTTGAGCTACTTTAATTAATATAATAAGACTAACACACATTACTTATATCCTTTTTATCTTAACATTTAAAAATATAAACCTTTTTCGACAAGCCTAAGCAACGGCCCCACTTGCCCCACCCCATGAATGAGCATGTTTAAAGGGAAATGACTTATATTTCTTTCTTGAGAAGCCCAATAGAACTTCTATGGTAAAATTATGTATCATTAACATATCAAAACACTCTCTTCACTACATTTAACTCAAAGAAAGAGGTTGTTTAATCTTGTCCATACCTCATATATGATGGATGGCATGTTAAATAGTCAATAACAATTTTGTCCATTTTTCACTTGTTTCGACCAAATATTTATTATTATCATAAAAATATAGGTCATTTTAACTAGCTTTCAAAGAGGTTTTCATACCTTCTAAACCTAATTTTTGTACTAAAAATTATGATTCATTCTATAAACCCCTCATGTTCAATCAAGCCTTTATTAATTTATTTCAAAACTTTAATAAAGATCAATTAATTCAACTTTCAGTACTTGTAACACATCAATTTAACCTTCTAGGTGATACAGGTTAAAGGTTGAACAAAGCAATCAATACCATCAGAAATTTGAAAATTAGATGATCCGATCCGATCCGATTTTTGTGAATATCCTAAATCATTTTTAGACCAAATATTCAATCCAAATTTTTTTGATAGAGTATTTGTATGGATAGTGATTCTCATAAATATGGATATCCGATTACACGCCTTTTCCAAACGTGGTTGCAAGTTTGCAACCTCAAAAGGTCTTAGTCCTTGCGCGCAAAGGGGTTCATTGATGTTTGTGTTCCATTGATATGGCGTTCTTAAATCTTAACGCATGTTACAAAAATTTTAGATAATTATCCCCCTTTTTCATTTGAGCTTCAAGGAGAATTCGACCCCACTTAGTCACTTACTGTTGTGATGTACCCTTGGCGAAATGCCTTGTTGCTGTGCCTAAGATTTCTTCTTTGATTATTGAAGTGTATTTGGGAATGCCTACTGAACATTCTAGTGAGATTCGTGATTTCGACATGTTGTGAAATTTTAATATACTTTTGTGTTTTACTGAATGTTACCAGTCTTCGTTCTTTTGGTTGCCAATCGATAATTTTCGCAAGACTGCTGTTTATGACTGTCTTTTACCATGATAATAAGGGAGGAATCTATTTGGCAGTCACCACAAATTTTGACTATGGCAGTTGAGCACCATGATAATTTCTCTTTTTGTTGCCTCTGCAAGAACCATCCGCTGAAGTGAGCAAACATACAGCCATAAACATACACAGAAACATCAGCAGGCTTGTTGAAGGAATATATAATCTCCACTGAAAACCGACAAGCAGGTTAAAAAACTAGGCAGCGCACCACTACATATCATGTACACCTTGAATTACAGAACATAGGTGCTTTGTAATACCATTAAATTATGTCACGATAATTATAGTTTCAAATCACACACTCATTACTACCTCCAGGTCCCTTTTAGGGTCCTTGATATACAATTCTTCAGTGTAAAGGGTGTTGGCAACAACAGAATGACATTCAGTAGATGCTATACTATCTTTTGCTGACAAGATGGGTCACCCCCTTTTGCAAATAATCAATTGACCACCATATAAGTTCCAAATTTATAAAATAAGAAGAAACCTCATGAATTATGTCAGCAATAAACATTGATAACACCTCAACTAGAACGTCAACAAGCTGAAGAGGTATGCTCTCAAGGGCCTTTTCAGTGGATATTATCTCTTTGCTTTCTCTTACCTCTTCCACTTGAGCTACTTCAGAGCAGGATCTTTCAAAAAGCATTGATCCAAATAGCCTCTACATCACCACCTTCATCAATGAGCTTCCTAGTCAGATGGACCTCAAAAGCTGGGATTTCTGTGGAGACACAAGCTCTTGGCATAACTCAGCTTTAACTTTAAGGAGGACTTAGCTGGTATTGCCCCGCACATCTAGATAGCCAAAAAAAAAAAGACACAACAACCAACTGGATGGATTGATCCGATAAGAAATTTAAAGACACTATTTATAAAATTCATTTCATAAAATACAGCTGGTCTGCTGTATGACTCAAAGTTGGCACACCCAAAAACAATGATTCCATAAACATCAACAGACGGACAACTTTATAAACCTAACCAATCTATAATGTAAATACGACTTCTGAAATGATAATGATGCTCATTTTTTGCTGTTTGGATGGCTTGATCTTGTTCTTTTCCCTTCATATTAGGGAAACTCTGGAACAGCTTCCTTCAAATTTTTATAAAGATGGTTGGATTCATAGCCATTCTAGAGGTAGTGAGCGATTTAATTGTGAATTTCAAACCTCCAATCCCTACAACATATGAAATATGCACCCTATTGATGAGCTGATAGATTAAATTATTAAAGAATAAGAGGTATTTATTTTGTACAAAAATAAAATTATTTTCATTTTAGGAACACAAAATTTTGGAGGTGGTTTGAACTCTGAAAACATTAACTCACACTCATTTTGTATTCCTTGTAAATAAATACAGAAAATGCATGTCAACGTATGTGAAAAAAAAGTGATTACATTCACGACTTTAACAAGATATTTACTTAATATTAAAAAACCCTTTCAGCAGTTGATTGACCAAGCGTATCACATCATTCTTTCTCAAATATTGATTCTATCCCATGTGGGCTCATAAAAAGACAAACAACATAGAAGAAATGTCATATAATGTAAAGTGATCTATAAGTACTACTAAAGCAAGCCAATGCTGGCATCATTGATGGACATATATAGGGGTGGTTTTAGTATGGGTTCAGTGGGTTCAACTAAACCCATACTAAAACCCCAAAAAATATGGAAAGTTAAAAAAAATCATATACAATTCACAATATTTTCACTCACTAGCTCAATCGTAAAGCCCACTAAAATACATACAAAATATCATGGGTTCTAATCTCCTTAGACTCATATACTCCATCCTTTTTCCCCCTTCACTCATGATTCATTCCAAAACCTATAACGCAAAAAATCCTAGCACCGTCACTGGACACATATCAGTTTTAAAAGGTGTGAGGCGTTCTAAGGCGCTAGGGGTCCCGGAGCCCTAGGCGCTAGGCACTAGGCAAAAGCGCTAGCCTTTGGGTATGAGGCGCTCTAAGTATGCCAAAAATCAAATTTAACGCTTGTAAATTGTATTTTGTACTCAAAACAACATAATACTCATATAATAAGTGCAAAAAATGACAAGGGGAAGCATAATTTGTCAGTAAATATCACTAAAAGGAAAAAATACTTATAAACTACTAAAAGCAAGTCAAACAACACATAAATAACACATTCAAAAGTCATTACATGAAAATAAAATAAAGTGTTCAACTAAATAACTCCCTAAATGACTTGTTCACTAGATAAATCTATGTCAAAGTCATTCTCATCAAACTCGTCCTCATCTCCTACATAATCTCCATCTTCCCCAATGTCCTCCTCCATCTCCTCTTCATCAATCACCATCACTTCCTTTCCTTTATTAGCTTTAGATGATGATTCTGGAGTATTCCTAGGTGTTCTCGATGCTCCTCTAGTGATATAGGCAGGTTCATGGGCCCCTGAGGCTCTACCAACCACTTTCTAAGATAGGTTATCTCCTTCAAACACAAGTTCATCCTCCTCATAAGAGTTTCCATCCATAGTCTATGATGACATCTTTTTTTAATTTATTTTGTTTCTACTTTAGTATTGGCTTGAAAAGATTCTTCTTTTTTATTTATTATGAATTCAAATTCCTGAAATCTTCTAGTTGAAAAAATAATTCAAAATATTCCTCCCTTAATTTCACTCTATTCATTATCATGACATTCTCTTCCCTTTTTCAAATAAATGGTCATAATTTACCTTAATATATATCCTCCACCCTAATGAATATAATGTGTCATGACATTCTCTTCCCTTTATATAATCAAGCTTTTTTGCAAATTATTTTATCACTTGGGATACATTATCAAAATTGTGCATCACATGGGGCTAACCTATTAAGAAAAACAAAGAAGAGAGAATAGGTCTCTAGGAGTTACACATAGCTTAGCATTTACAAAAGGGAACACAATTATTCCACCCACACCTCTGAAAGAAGGATGTGGTGCCTTGTCAATTTCTATACAAAAAAAAAAAAAAAAAACTATTATGCATGTTACACACTACAAATTCTTTCCTACATAAATATTCATCGAGGAGCCAAGAATTACAAGTTTGGGCTTCTTACATGGAACACTATACTTGATTTTCTGTGTTTTTAAGGGTGTTAATCTGATGACGAAGCAGTCAATATTGCAATCTAGAATACAGTGATAGGAAGAAGCCTCAAATTATGGAGTGTCCCTTTCTTCCAAATACCTAAGCACTTAAAAGGAAGACCCTGTCAAAGATTGTGGCCAAAGTTCAATCACAGACAGCAAAAAAGCCAGATTTTGCTGGCAGTGAAGTAGACCAAGAAGTATTGTTTGAAAAGAGACCTCTAAGCCATAGCTGATTGTTTTTGTGAAGAAAATACTTGACATGAAGAAAGCTGAACAAGATTAGTTGAATTATGAAGTTTATAGGGAGTCAGAGTGTCAGACAGTTAATGATGTAGAACAATAAATTTTGTCCTTTTTTGACAACTACTGAAGTTCACGATTAAGGAGTATAAAGGATAAATAAGTTCTTTTAGAAAGCTGAATAGAGGGGCTAACTTTTTTTATTATAGCACAGTTAAAGTTTAAATTCAAGTTGGGGTCAGCAGTGCGCAGAAGGTTTTTTGACAGCAGACAGATCAGAAATAAGACTACAAAAAGTTTTTGGAGTTTATACATGAGCACTAAAATTTCATAAACCAATAAACTATTTGTCCTTGTGTGAGCTTATTGCTACCATGGATGGCAATCAAGTGAGTCACAGATGTGTTATGACAGAATTTAGAGAGCAGTAAGAATAAACTAAGTCGGGAAGAAAAAAGGTCCAAAACTGCATTGGTGATGCAGTGCTATCCAAACTTATTCACAAATACTTGAAAGAGAGAAATTTCATCGATTTTCAGGGATAACAGTTTTCAAGGCTTACAGTGATAGCATAGGCTAAACGACTCTGGCTGTTCAAGACTTCAAGATAAATCTTAAGGATCCATTCCCACCACTTAATAGGTTACTTCTTTGTTCTTTTTGAAGCCTACTGGGGAAAAATAAAAAGAAAAGAAAAGAATGCGGTCATTTTGCAGGTTTGCTTCAGAGAAATTCCAAAGAAAGTACAAAAACTCTGTGCTGATAACCACTTTGCAAAGCATTCCTTCTCAAGTTGCCATAGGTTTCTGAAGTTGGGTTTTGCTGCTATAATTTCCTAGATAGCATTTCTAGATAATAGTATGGGCCAAATATGGCAATATACTATTTTTCTAAATGTGATACCAGCTAAGCAATTTTAATTACAAGTAGAAAATTCGATGCATAAAAGGTTCTGGTCTAGAGGGAGGGTGCACAGGGGATTTCACCTCATTTTTTTTTTGGTTATAAGAAGTTCCCCTTGAGGTGAAGATAAGATGTAATTCTGTGGAGTTAGTGAATCAGATAACAGATCTCCTTTTCATATATCATTTCATAGTCTAACTAATAGATTTTTTTTTCCACATCAAGCTAATTCTAATAACTTATTATGCATTTCCTGCAGTCCTCCTCCCCAATAGGCCAGTATATTGCATAATGCTATAATTTAGTCATGATCAAATTACCAAACAAGATCATTGAGGTGAGAGTGTGCATGGGTGGGTAGGTGTGGGGGTGGTTAAAATCAACAAGCCTTGGAAACTACTTCCACGGATACTCACTAGCTTCAACCAAAATAAAGTAATGAACTCCCAGTACCTACTTTTTAAAAGTTAAAGGAAATAGGCACCTGTCTGCCGACGAATATTAATTTCTTTAAGTTGAGAACAGTATCAAAGACGATAGGCAAAATGGATTACAAATCAATCGATAAAGTTTGAGCAAGCAACTAAAAACTTCACCTGGTGAGGCAGAGGCAACTGAGCTTCAAAGGCCAATCAATCTGTCCAAGTAAAGATTGATAATTACATGACTATACATTGTACATTGATAAACAGAAGGCATTTTTATTAAATAAAAACTAGTGAGGACCCCGAGTGATGCACCAGATGTTAAATTCCAATTACAAGGAAAAAATGATGTGATAAGTAGATGTGTAGAGTCAATATAATTTTCGTTAAGGAATTGTATTAAAGAAGATGCAGTGTTGGAGGTTTACTTCTGTAAGGCTTTTAAAGATATAACAATGATTGGACTTTATTGTATTTGATGTTGGAGTATTAAACTATGATGTACTATTGGCTAGGTTTTTCATTTCGATGTTCACATGATCAAGACTCAAAGCAGCAATGTTTGATTTTCATTTTAATTGAGGGGTTAACATGGAAGTGTGGCAATTGAATGAGTGGAGCGTGCCAGTAGGCACCTATAATTTATTAGGAACGGTTTCTATTAGAGTATTATAGATTTCATGTTGGTTAAACAAAAGATGAAGAAGAGCAGTTAAACTGAAAGTCAAACAGCTGACCTGCTAGTTTCAGTGAAGTAACATGTATGTTTTTGAATTTGCAAATCAATGACAAGAAATAGTGCTTCTGAGTTCTGACTCGTGTAAATCCAGGCATGGTTCAGTACGCTCTGCAAAATCTGTAAAATTGTGTTCTTATTTTCCTCTTCTTTCACATATTACTCCAAGAAACATGTTTCAACTTCCAATAATCTCTTTTCGCAGGCTTCGTCTGTTGTTAGGCTCAAGGAGTAATGCAATCTATTAGCTAGTTCATTCTTTCTGCTGATGAAGACCCAATCAGCACTTGATAAGATAAGCATTCCTTTAAAGTGGCATTTGCTTGCTACAGCTTTTTCTATTCTTCATAGTCCAAGTCCACCCTAAAGAAAATATAGTAGCTCTGATGCTTATGAATTACCAGGCATAGTTCAAGTGCAGTCTGTGAAACAAGACTATAAGATTGCCCTGTTTCAAATGCAAGTTATCATTTTGGTGATCAATGAGAAAAGTATCCAGTGACAGGAATACATTTCCATTACCATATCATGTTTGTACACTTGGAAGGCCTGAAGGCTGAAGATCTCAACATTGTGTGGACAAAAATATCACCAATAATCCCCGCATGAGCACTCACCATCAGAAAAATGATGGAATCTGTTAGAATCTCGTAACACAATTTGGCGACCAATAACCTTTGATATGTATCGAAAGGCTGAGTGACAGTCACCACATACTCGTAAATTTTTCATTATCCTGATTGTGGAATTGGATTTGCGTGTAAGGACAAAAGCAACAGCCAGTTTCTCACTGTGATAGCTCAGGAGTTCTTCCTTGCTCTCCGTTTCAAGATCATGCAACGCAAAGCTTGTCTGTGGTACATAACCAGCCTCCCTTATCTTTCTCAGAAGGTCTCCAAGTTTTTTATATATTGCATCTTTTTCAGGGTGTGATTCGTCTCCTGCAACAAACACATGAATGCCATCCTTCATAGTGACCCAACTGCATCCAGCTTGCTTCTTTGCAGCTGCTAAACTCATCGCAGACCTGGTAATGGCCAATTTTTCCCACTTTGCTCCAGCAGCATACATGTTAGCAAGTAGTACATAATTCACACCATTTTCTGGCTCCAGCTGCAAAAGCATCTCTGCAGCTTGCTTACCTAATTCACTGTTGCGCCCATTTGTCCGAGAGCAAGACCCCAAAACTGTTCTCCATATAAGATTGTTAGGCTTCATAGGCATTTTATTGATGAAATCTTCAACTTTATCTAACTTACCAGATCGCCCAAGGAGGTCTACCATACATGAATAGTGCTCCATTAGAGGAGCCAATCCATACTCGCTGCTCATAGACTCAAAATGCTTAAAACCTTCTTCAACCAATCCGCCATGACTACAAGCCGATAGAACTCCAACAAATGTGACATGATTTGGTGGTTGACCTTCTTCCTTCATTTGTTCAAAAATCTCTAAAGCTTTGTTGGCAAAACCATGCCTTGCATGACCTGATATCATAGTGTTCCAAGAATATAGATTTTTCACCGGCATCAGTTCAAAAACTCTTGTAGCATAGTCTATCCTTCCACATTTTGCATACATGTCAACAATTGCACTTCCCACCACAACATCAGACTCCAGATAAGCCCTGATTTGACAAGCATGGACTTCCATCCCACGCTCCAAAGTAGCAACTGAAGCACATGCACTAAGAACAGTGGCAAAGGTGAAGTGGTCTAACTTCTGACCACTCTGCATCATGAACCTTACAAGATCAACGGCCTTAGATAACTGCTCATTATGTACGCAACTGGATATCATGGCGTTCCAACTAACTTCGTCCCTCTGGGCCATTCTTGAAAAAATTGATTCACAGTCTTCTATCCTGCCGCACTTTCCATAACAAGAGATCAGTGCATTTTCAACTATGATGTTGTTTGCAAAGCAATATTTGAATGCCAATGCATGAACCTGAGGTCCTAATTTAGAAAGTGACAGAGAGTCAGAGGATATTGCGGAAAGAATATTCACTAAGGTCACCACATTAAGACTCCAGCCCAATCGCATCTCATGCATATACATTATAGCTTCAGAAGCGAATGTTTCAGAGTCAGACAATGCACCAATAACAGAATTCCAAGAAACTTGATCATGCTCTGGCATTAAAGTAAACAGTTTCTGGCATTCAATGAAATTTCTTGTATATGCATACATTGAAAGAAGTGCATTTGATACGGAGACATCAGAATCAAGTCCTGATTTAAGTGCTTCAGCATGTACTGATGCCCCTTGCCTCAACCAACCCAAGCTAGCACATGAGCTCAAACAGCTTATCAACGCAAAATTTGTGGCCTTCATCCCAGATGTCCTCATACAGCAGTAAGTACTCACAGCATCTTGAAACAGCTCATTTTGATCAAGAGCAGCTATCAGTGAGTTCCATGAAACCAAGTCTATCTTACTCATTTGTTCAAAAACTGCACAAGCACTATCTATAGCCCCACATTTTGCATACATGTTGATAAGGTTGTTGCCAACTGCAACCTTAGCATCTTGTAGGCCACTTCGGATTGCATATGCATGAAGTTCTTTACCCTTTCTTATCGTTTCTTCCAGTTCATTCAATTCACCAAAAGCGCTTAAGAGGACTACATAAGAGTCTGGATTGAATTCAACCAAATGTTTCATCCGTATGAAAACATCAACAGCTTGTTCTCCTCTCTTTTGATTTATTAATCCAACCATTAAGCCATTCATAGTGACTGCATTTCTAGCACTCATATACTCAAAGATCTTCAGTGAATCATTAATTAACCCAAACCTGGCCAATCCACTGACTAAGGCACTTCCTACATACAAATCATCCAGAAATCCAGATTTTTGAACACTTGAGGTAATTTGCTGAAGTAAGCAAGAACCAAAATGGGGAGAGGATGATGCAGCAGCAATTAAACTACTCAATGTGTACGCATTAGGCTTAAAATCAAACTCTGAACCTTCATGTTGCATCCTTGAAAACATCTCAAAAGCACCAATTGCATCTCCTCTTTTAGAATACACTGAAATAATAGAATTCCATGATACCAAAATCTTCCCATCTATTTCATCAAACACTCTCCTGGCATGACCCCCTGACTCAAGACAACAACTTCCATACATCGATATCAACACATTTCCAACAAGCACATCATGGGCAAAGCTCGTCTTTGAAATCAAACCATGAATTTGCATACCAAACTTCAAATAATCAGGCCCCAACTCTTGGCAAGCGCGTAAGACACTACCAAATGCGTAGTTATTCGGGGCATAACCCACCGAAACCATGTCCTTGAAAGCAGCACAAGCAGAAACTGGCATACCATTTTGACTATATCCCGAAACCAAGCAAGCCCAAGAGACCAAATTTCTATCAGGCATTTCATTGAACACCTTGCGTGCAGAATCAAGATCACCAAATCTTACATAAACATTGATAAGGGTGTTAACAAGAAACAAATCTGATTCAAACCCATGTTTACAAATCCCAAGATGAAGCTTATTAGCTTCATCTCGCGAACTGGAATGCTGGTACCGATACACGAAAAAGTCTCGAATTGCATTGCTGTAAGGAATAGGGTCATGGTGGTCGATAACGGCGGCGCGAGAGTGTCGGGGACATGGAGAAGGAGGATTAAAGGAGGCGGAAGCAGCGGCGGCGGTGGCTAGTGTAGTGAAGCGGGAGGAGCCCCAAGTGACGAAACTCCGTTGGAGCAACTGAGGAGACATTTAAGGTTCACTTGGTAGTGTTCAATAGGTTCATACTTTTATTTGGCGCCAAGCCGCCAAAGTTAGCACTTAGCAGTTAGCACCTATACCATCTGCCCCATAGCAATGTGTCAAATTGTCAATTCTTTCAATAGATTCATTTGATTGGGAACCAAAGCTTAACCAAAGCTTACACTTCTGAAGTTGTGCCGAGAGCTGTCAAAATCTGATCCGATTGATAAACTTTTGAAATCGACTTAGATCTGACTTGATTATAACCCAAAAAGTAAGATCCGTAAACCAACCCAACCCGACATGAAGTCAACTTAAAACTGATGTGACCCGGTATTTGAAGATCTTAACCCAATTTGTGACCGATCTATTGCAGGACAACCCGAAATCAAATGGAACTGACAAATAACCAATATGATTTGACTTATAATAACTTGTGACCCGATTTCACTCGACATAATAACAATGTGAATATATGTCACATAATCTTACGCGACCTACTTTTATCTAATTTCAGATAACCTTTGAACTAAATCTTTTTATTAATTTAATTATTTATTGGTATATTTGTGGAACTAAAATTTTGAAAGGTTTACTAATTGTGCTTCTACATTACAACTATTAGTAAATGTCATCAAATTTGTTGACACATAAAAATTCATTGTCATCATAAGGGATGTTTAACAAAACAAGTTATTCGGGCTCGGCTCGGTCAAAGCTCGATATAATAGAGCCCTGCTCAAGTTCGGGCTCGACTCGAGACTTAAACAAACCAAGCCTAGCAAGGTGCGGCTTAGCTCGAAAGTTTGATAAAATGTAATACATAAATATATTAGATCATGAAGGTAAAATGAGTTATAGAAATAGTAGAAAGACAAACAACATAAGATGCAAGGTGTATTTGCACTATCTCAACAATTGATTAATTTTGTGGATTTGCTTATTTTAGTTCATTGAGTGTCAAATCAATATGAAGATCTGTCTTCTTTTCTCATTAATCACAACTCAAGTATTTACATACAAAGTTACTGAAACCCTAGGCTTAGGGAATAATTAACCTATCACAATAAAAGATAACACAAGATAGTATCAAAGATATATTTCCTAAACATATCCCTAAATATTATCCCATATCTTTACATCCCCCTTAAGTTGGAGCATGAATATCTCGAATGCCCAACTTGCCAAGTAGAAACTCAAATTGAATCGTCCCCAAAGCCTTGGTAAAAATGTCCGCAAGTTGTTCCTTCATGGGAACATACGAAGGTGATATCAAACTGTCCTTTATTGTATCTCTCACAAAATGCATATCAGCTTCAATATGTTTCGTTCTCTCATAGAATACTGGATTTTGAGCAATGTACAAAGCTGACTGACAAGACAAATTCATAGCCTGCGAATGATGCATAGCCAAATCCCCTAACAATTGTTCAACCATTTTAATTCACATGTTACAGCGGCCATTGACCGGTATTCTACCTCAACGGAGGATCTAACTATGTGTTGTTTCTTGGTCTTCCAAGACACTGGAGAAGAACCAAGTAAAACGAACCAACCTATCAAGGACCTCCTGTTTAAGGGACAACTAGCCCAATTTGAATCAACCCAACCTTCAAGCCTCAGCTCACTATCTGACTAAAGAAGTATTCCTTGGCTTGGATTCTTCTTCAAATAACGCACCACTCTTAGCGCAGCCTCACAATGTTCTTCTCTTGGAATCTTCATAAATTGAGATAATATATGAACAGGATATACTAGATTCGGTCGTGTGACAGATAAATAAATTAGACGTCCAATAATTTATCTATATTTTTCAACATCCTCTAATAGTCGACCTTTCGCAAGAGCTAACTTATGATTTTGTTCCATTGGAAAGTCTTTAGGCTTTGTTCCTAACAATCCAGTTTAAGAAATAATATCTAATGAATATTTTTGTTGACAGATAAACAGCTTTTGACAACCTCAACTCCTATGATGTATTTTAAAACTCCCAAGTCTTTCATCTTAAAACAGCTTCCCAAATACGCCTTAAAATTTGATAAAGCAACTTTATTATTTCCAGCAACAATCAAATCATCAATATATATCAACCCATTCAACTGCAAATTTTCTTTGGTCGGTGTGAAACAAAGAATAATCAGTAGTTTAGGCTAATGGAATTTCAACAAGCTAAATATTTTTAGTTAGAGTCGAGCCAAGCCAAGATTTGGGTCAAGAAATTTATTCTCTGTCGAGCTTTGAGCTCATTTAACCTTTAAGGAGCTCGAATCGAGCCCACTACTATTCAGGCTTGGCTCGATGATTAAGCACCTCTAGTCATCATAGTAACTTAAACTAGTCACATAATATAAAATTCGTTGTCATCATAATAATTATGTGAACTTCACATCTCATGTTATAAGTATATATTAACAAATAATTATGTATTTAAAGCTTTATCAATATTTTTCAATCTTTTATTAGTTACTAACTTAAATCAGTTGTGAAATACAAAACTCATTGTCATCATAATAATTTTTATATTATTTAAGGTCTTGTGTAAGATCATATTTGATTATTGCTTTATTTTTCATTAGTAAACTTGATTCGAACCCAAGCAATTTACAACTAATCTGTATTAATATGATTAAAATTCACTTATACGAACTTGTTCTTACCCATTCAAACTAAACATATTACAAGTTCTTAACTTATATATTTATATAAATGTAACATCGTATGTTATAACTTTTAAGTATATATTAACAGTTATGCATGTATAAATATTACTTAGTGTTCAATATTGATTTGATTCGATCAATCTATCATGCTCAGTTGATTATTCAAATTTGAGTTTGTTTGATCTATGTGTCTAGATATGATATTTGATACATAATTGATTATATATTTATATGATATGCACTGATATAGATACTTGATATAGATAATATAATGATATATTGATACATAAAAGATATGCATCCTATACTCGTTTGGTATAATAATATATATTTAATAATCATTACCTTATAAATATTTTATTTTACAATGACTTATCGACAACATCATTATTCAATTTATGAATAATCATATAAAAACAAGTTATCATATGAGTTA
Source organism: Dysphania ambrosioides (assembly GCA_026401315.1). Classification (NCBI taxonomy): domain Eukaryota; kingdom Viridiplantae; phylum Streptophyta; class Magnoliopsida; order Caryophyllales; family Amaranthaceae; genus Dysphania; species Dysphania ambrosioides. The sequence goes on from CM048672.1 coordinate 2,305,576, forward strand.
ACCTAAATTTACCCAATATGACCAAACACGAGTGCAACAAAATAGTCAAATACAAAGTCAATTAAATCAATAATAATATGTCATTAATGAATCGATGCAGATCCGATAAATCCCAACCCAGATTTCAACCGATATCGAGGCTACTCATTACCATAATTGACTTGAACCGATATCTACCCAAACTCAATATAACCCGCTATCATCGTCTAGGAAGAAACCAAGTTTGACCTAAACCAACCTTGACACGATCTGAATATGACATGACTCGAACCCGAGCAAGCAAAAAACCGATTTGACCCGACTTGATAATGACCTGATCTGTCCCGATCCGACCCGACCCGACCCGACCCGATAAGACAAATTGATCTTATTTAACCCAAATTGTTAAGCACCTACTCACAATAGGCCAATTCAAAACTGACTCGTGGACCCCAATTCACACCCCTAATTCTTCCATCACAAAATAGTTACTATCCCTATATTTTTCCCATTCTTATTTATGAACTTAAAATTTAAAAAATTTGACCATAAATTCTCGTTATATTGTAAGAAATAATATATTTAAATGAGATATTATTGGATACATCTCATTGTAGGTTTGCAGCCAAGAGATTAGCTCATCATTTGGTCCAACCAACAATCTTATTATAAGTTTATCCATTCTTTGCTTCTTGACTATCAAGTAACCCGTTTCGTTCTTAGCCTAGAAAGGTAAAGAGACAAACTGTTTTTGAAAATCTAGATACATGCTGGCTCCAAGAACTAGTCTACCTAATGGTGGTAGCATACACTAGTAAAAAAAACCATTTAATTGCTTGGGCTCAAATGCTGCGGTTATATAAAATTCGAAACACTTAATGATAAGAAATATATCTTTATAATATCTTTATACCAATTGTTGTGGTTTTTAAAATAACCGCAGCACTTGTAACTGATATATATTCAAAATTTTAACGAACACATTAGTACCACAACACTTACGAAAACACCAGCAGCAAGAATAACTCTCATCTTCTCTAACCTTAGCTCTTCGAAGTACCCATAAACCCTAACTCCTACCCCAACCCCCCCCCCCCCCCCCCCCCCCCCCCCCCCCCCCCCCCCAAAAAAAATGAAATTTCAAGCACCCATATACCCTAATTTTGAAACCCATAATCCCAATCCCTCATTTTCTTCCCCATAAACCCTAACTTCAATTCAAAGCCCCTCTCGTCTTCCCCACTCATGACGTCCTCCATTGCAATGGATTTTAGTGAAACTTTGCTTGCTTGCGTTGTCCTCTCTCTCTCTAACATATTGCTTTGAAGAAGCATTCATTCCAAACTTTGCTTTTTTGTATACTTTATTTTTTTCAATGTTTTTTTCGTGAATTTCGTAGCTAGGGCTTGTATACATTGAGATGATGGAGATTAAAGGAATGTTGGTTGCGAATTTTAGTAGGGTTGGTATTTTTTTGCGAATTTCGTAGTGTATGTATACTTTATATATTTTTCTCAGTTTTATTGCAAATTTTGTAGGGTTTATAATACATTGAGCTCGATTTAGGCAATGTTGGTTGCGAATTTCATAGGTATTTGCATTTTCTTAGGTGTTTACATTTAGATAAAGAGGAATAGAATCCAATACACTTAGGTATTTGCATTTTCTTTTCGGATTTTAGTGTTTATTCTTAGCAAGGGTTTAGATTTGCATGGTATATGTTATGTTCATGAAGGAATTAACCTTTAAAAATGGAATTTCATAGATTATATGCTATTAGAGGATTTTTTGGAGAAATTAAGTGACCAAATCCCCCTTTGACGTATTTGTGGTACGTTGATCTCGAAAGTATACACAATTTTGACATTATTTACCCCATTCGGAGTCTCGTAGCCAATTTTATGACTTGTCAAAGATTTTTTACGATATCTCGAATAAGATGCCACCGAGGATAATAAGGGGCAACATGGTTGTTTAGTACTTCAAAAATATGGGAATTCATAAAAAAAATTGCGCCTTTCGAATTACCGGACTAAGAGATATGCCTCTCCAAATTTACCAAAACCTCGGAATGCACCCGAGACCTATGAAAAATTAAATAGTTGTCCATTATGAGTATATCATCATGTAGATTGTAATTTTGCATGTCAAATCGAGTGGTCATAATAGAAAATTGGATTTATATGTTTTATGTTAAGTCATTTCTTAACTTTTCTTATTTGTTATGACACATTATTTCTAGCACATTATGCATGATCTTCTTAGCTTAGATTAGATTAGGTTATTGATCGAAGGTGGTGTAATTGTATATATTAAGTAAATTACTAGATTAGATTTGTAAATATAACAATTTTGTGAGATATTAATTATTAATAATATACTTTTATATATAATTAGCACATAAAATTCTTAGGTAATGACCTATCAAATATTTTTTTTAATCTTGATGGTTCCAGATTGAAAAAATATTTTTTTTTTGCAAAAAAGTACTACAAAAGTGCTGCGATTTTTCAAGAAAACAACAGCATTTGGATTATTAAATGCTACAGTTTTCAAAACAACCACAGCATTTGCATACATCCACCAAGTGTTTCGTCTATATGTGCTTTCCTCAATAACCTTGGCATTTAAGCGTAAAAAATCACAACATTTCAATGTTTCTATATTTGAGTCAATCCCTTATCAATTTAGTCCTTATTTATCAAATGAACCAAAAAAGTAAAACCCATTTAAATAATCCTCCAATTATCAAATAAACGAAAAGACTACAGATTTTTTGAATCAAATCTATATTAGTTTGGTCCTTGAGTTATCAACTGAACTTATAAATTTTTATTTTGAGTAAAATCCATTTTAATTTTGCCTTGAATTATCAAAGGATTCATTCTAACTATTCAAAATTTTCATCTGATCCTCCATTCGTACATTCTACCAACTTCTTACAATGAATTCAGCGAATTTGATCGCAAAATGACAAGATAATATTTACTATAGGAATTGGACCAGTGAAATTAGGCATAAAAATGGGCAATGAAATTGTTTCAAAAAATAAAAAGTAAACTTAATAAAGTTGAATAAATTTAGCATATCATGTAAAGATGAGGTAGAAGCCAAAGACAAAAATTAGATAAGATAAAATATCATAAAGAGCCCCAATTTGGTACTACAAAGAACACAAAACCCACAAAAAGTATTATGGTTTTGCTTTTGAAAAAGTTTAGGGAGTGTTTCCTCCATCTCAATTATATTTAACTTTTTATGATTTTTAATATACAATTTAAAATATTTTTTTCTCTAATTTTGTAAAATAAAAATTATAAAAATTTGGTATTCTAAAAATTAACATTAAAATGCTCAAACAAAGTGTCATTTGAATATATTATTTATTAAAACATAATTCGAATGTCTGATTAAAGTTTTTAAACTTTGAGTCTAAAAATAAAAATATAGCAAATAAATTAGAAACATGGGTCACATGAGTTCCAAAAGATGCTCCGAACAAATCTTGTACAAGGGAATAGGCTTGGATACGAGCCGAGTCGAGCTCGAGCATGAGAAGCTCGTGGCTCGACTTGCCTAAGTCACCTAAAGCTCAGGCTCGGGCTTGTGAGTCACCGAGCTTTAAAATTTGATATTGGTTCGACAAAAGTTTGCAGCTCGGCTTAGATTCGACAAAAGGCTTGTTCGGGTAGTTAAGCTCGGTTTCGATTTTATATAAAACATGTCACTTTAAAACATGTCACTTTACGTATAATTGTTGTCCTTAGTAGCGGTTTACACTAGGTAAATTCAACTCTCATAAAGTCAATATACTAACTCTCATAAAGTCAACGGTTTACAAACGAAGGACATATTCCGAAATACTTTCGGGTAAGGATTAGTTTTGGTATTTTTTTTTAAAAAAGGTCAAAAAAATTAGCCAGTTTTTTTTGGCGTCCCTTAAACAAACTAAAAATAAGAAAAACAAAAAAGAAGCATTTATATAAAAATCTAGAGAGAGCTCGTGTTGCACGAAAATGTGCCCGGTGTACCCTCAATCGCTCTACCTTGTGAATGCAATATATTATAAATAGGGACCCAAGATCTTTTATTCGCCTGATCGAATTGACAACTTTCAAAATGTCCGAATTATCAGCACGAAGGTTAGAAACCAAAGTAGAGGAGTTCGTTAAAATCTGAATCCAAGTAAACCCCTCCGAGTAGCCCCATTGTAATGCATGTTGAAATGTCAAAGCCAAAGAAGGGAAATGTTAGGTTGCACCTTGGAGCATCTTCTCTAATACTGTTAATGTCAAGATATAAATGAATATGAACCCACAGCTGCTATACATATTTACGTTGCCTTAATATAGGCCAAGAACCAACCTAAAATTAAGATTACAATCTTAGCAGAATATTATGCCAACTAGTAGAGAATATTATGCCAACAATATTACCATAAGAATAGGACTTTCCTAATATTACGCCAACAATATTACCATAAGAATAGGACTTTCCTTAACTAAATCCTAGAATCACATACACCCCCTCTCAAGTTGGAGAATGCAGATTTTGGATGCCCAACTTGTTTAGGAGAAAACTAAATTGTCGTTTTCTCAAGAGCTTTAGTTAGGATATCTGCCAATTGATGACCAGTAGGAACATAGCTAGTAGCAAGATTACCACATACTAACTCATCACGCACAAAATGACAGTCTACCTCAATATGCTTTGTACGATCATGAAACACTGGATTTTTAGCTATATGAAGAGAAGATTGACTATCACAATATAACTTCATTGATTTGGGATGCTGGACACCAAGAGATGACAACAAAGACTTCAACCATTTTAACTCACAAGTTGTGACAGCTATGACACGATATTCAGCTTCTGTAGAGGAACGAGATATAGTGGGTTGTTTCTTAGTCTTCCAAGAAACAGGAGAACAACCAAGAAACACCAAATAACCCGATAGCCATCGTCGTGTCAAAGGACACACAGCCCAATCACTATCACAATATGTTAATAGACTGAGATCCTTTAGAGGTCGGAGTACAATACCTTAACCTGAAGTGCCTTTAATATATCTAAGCACTCGTATTGCAGCAACCCAATGATCTACCTGAGGATTACTTAAAAATTGTGCAAGAATATGCACAGAGTAGCTTAACTCTGGTCTAGTGACAGAGAGATAGACAAGGCGACCAACCAAACGACGATACTGATCTGGATTAGAAAAAGGCATCCCCTCGGCATAGGCAAGGCGATGGTTCTACTCCATAGGAGTATCGATGGTTTACAACCCAACATTCCTACTTCTAAAAGGACATCTAAGGCATATTTACGTTGATACAAAAATATACCATCTGACCCCCTAGCAAACTCGATACCCAAAAAATACTTTAGCACGCCAAGGTCCTTCATGTGAAAACACTTGCTCAAGTAACATTTAAAACGTACAATGGACTCATGTGAGGATCCTGCAATAATGAGATCATCTACGTAAATAAGAACATGTAGAGAGACACCATCTTGAACATAATTAAACAATGAGTAGTCTGCATACGATTGCTTGAAACCATAGGATCTTAGAGCACTAGACAATTTTGCAAACCATTGACGAGGAGCTTGTTTTGAACCATACAAAGACTTACGCAACCGAAAAACCTTCCCAGAAGCTTAACTATTGTACCTTGGAGGAAGTTACATATAGACTTCTTCGGTCAAGTCACCATGGAGAAAGGCATTATGCACATCCATATTATGTAATTCCCAGTTTAAAGATGCGGCAATAGACAAAACAAGACGTACAGTGCCCATTTTCTCCATTGGAGCGAAAGTCTTATCATAATCTACACCTTCAACTTGACGGTTACCAAAAACAACCAGTCGTGCCTTAAGACGTTCAATTTTACCCGTTGTAGTATATTTAATTTTATAAACCCATCTACTATTAATAGCTCTCTTACCGGGGGTAATTGTTCCAAAGTCCATGTTCCATTACGTTCAAGAGCATCAATTTCATCAGCCATGGCTTGACGCCAACCTGGATGTTGAAGGGCTTTAAACTGGGAATCATCTACTACCAATAGCTCTTTACCTTTACGTTCTTACAAATAGTATACTTAAATAGGACTTTGAAAGACTAAGAAACAATAAGTATACTATTTGTAAGAACGTAATGTTCATTACCTTTGAACGTAATGTTCATTGCCTTAAAACATAATGTTCAATGTTTATCTTAATAAATATGTGTATAGTGTGTACATTCCCAATTCAAAAGTTCAGATATTAAAATAGTATTACAAAGTTTTATGTGCGTATCTTTTCTCAATGCGCGAATTACGATTTCTGATGATAATTTCGCATGGGAAATAATGAATAATACACATCCTAATGTTCATTATGTTTAATTCGTATGAAATATGTTAATGTTCATTGCCTTTGTATATAATGTTCATTCAAGTTGTATATAATGTTCATTTTCGCAATATATAATGTTCATTTTCACAATACTTTCTTTACGAATGTTCCATGTTCATTTTAATAATAACTATTGTTCATTGTTATAATATTTAATGTTCATTCGCATAATATATAATGTTCATTATATAAATACATAATGTTTTTTTAACAGTTGTGTCCCATATATGTTTATTTTCATATTAACTAATGTTCATTGCCATAACACTTAAAGTTCACTAGATTAATATTGAATGTTCATTACATAAATACAGATTGTTCATTTTTTAAATAGGTGAACAGAATATCTATTATTCCCAATGCAAAAAGTTCATGTCTATCTTGATATGTTATGTTCATTGTTATAATATATAATGTTTAGTGAGATAATATATAATGTTCATTCTCATTGTTTGTGTACAATATGTGAACTATTCCTAAGGCAAAATGATCAGATTTTTAAAAAACCTTGGGACATGTACTACTCCTATTGCAAATATAATTCTGTTTTTCCCAATTACGAAGTCACTTAAAGGAGAATAATGAACATCACACATCTCAATGTTCATTATCTGATAAAGAATGTTCATTCATTACATTTATGATTTGGGAACAAGCTAAGTCAACTACTTCTCAATCATTCTATGATTTCTTCATCATAAATTATATAGTTTTCAAAAATAAAAATAAAAAATGTAATAAGGGTTTTATGTCCAATCCTACTATACTTTATTTTTGAATCATAGTACGACTTCCAAATCATTCCATCATGTATTATTAATAATTCAAATCTTTTTTGATATTCCAACATTCAAAAATATAAATGTTGTTTTTATATATTATTAATATGGTACAGTAATTACAATTGGTAAAATACAATAAAAATAAAAACTAATTAAGAAACATCAATATGCTAAAATATGCTTAAAATTTTTTGACTATAAACTAATTATCTATTAATTTAACCAATAATCTAATGTTATTTCATATTTCTCCGCACACAATAAAATAAAATAAATAATCGTATTAAAAGCAACAAAGTTGCAATAAATAAATAATTGCTCCAACTTAAAAATATCATAAATGTCATTCATTTGGCAATTGGTAACATTGTCGGGTATAAAACTAGTACAAGAAATAGAGTCTGAAATGGTTATAACAGAGTCTGTAACTCTGTAGACTAGATGATTAACCCATGATTCACACCTAAGAATTAGTAGTCATGGATTATTCTTAAGATATACGAAAACTTGGGATTATTCTAAAATAAAAGACTAAAGATGTGCCGGTAAACCAAAACCAGCCAAATTACTCTCTGTCCGTCGAAAGTTACCCCGTTTGACTATTTTTCGTGAGAATTTTTTGGTTAAAATGGGACAATTTTTATAAGACGGAAGGAGTATTAGTTATTTGCCCATAGATTACATGTAGCCTGAAGGCCTGTTTGAAGGAATGGCTTTGTTCAGATCATCACACACGTTTTTTTGTTATAAATACTTCTAAAATGGAATGTCTGGAAAAAGTTGTCCTATTATTTAATGTAGTATTGTTTTGAGATTGGTTTTATCATTACTAAATTCCTACTAATTTTGAGTAACGGGGAGAGTACGAGAATGATTAGAATAACAAGTAATAGTCTATTAAATTTCAGCAATACTAATTCCTATGAATTACACTCTGTTGATTCCAGCAATAAACAGGTGATGAATTACGTTTGAAGCATAAAAAAATGGTTAAAATTCCGGTAAAGAAACAAGTGGTGGATTATTTTAGAAAATTTGAGGTCACTGATACCAAAATAGCAGTAAATGCAGATAGAGTAGTCTGCAAGCATATCAAACCATGAACTGGCCTGAACTGCATGATCAAGAATGACGAACTGACAGAAACACATGAACAAACATTAGAGGTATGAGGTATGTGTTACTGTCATATGTATCATCCTTACATGCATGATGGTACATCTTCGTAATTTTTGCTAAGCTAGCTTGTTGCCACCGTGATCCCGTTACATGTTTTAATTTTATCACTTCGTTTTTCTTAATGAATAGGGTTTATGTGACTTTTGATTGAAGAAAACTTCGATAATATAAATGTAATGTTGTAATTGTGTATAAAACAACATGACTTAATTACCAAGATGGTGAATATTTGTTATATGATGAGGAATAAAGGGCCGGGCCGGGTTGTTTGAAAGAATGTGTGAGTGTTGTCACCTCCTACTCGTGTAAAGTATATATCAGCTTAGCTCAAAGAGGTTCAAAACCCAAGTCATTATGATGCCAGTGATAACCGAGAGAGAAAGAATACTAGTGAAAAATCTTTCTAACTTTCGTTCCTTAAAAGTAGTCTCAATTTTTTATTTTGAGTTGTCTTTTAAACATATTTCATTATATCTTTAAAAAGTTTATTTTCGTATTTGAGGCAATTTACGAGAAACGAAAGGAGTATATAATCCAACCCGCAAGCTAAGTAAGTTACTGCTAGTTATATGCATGCATGGTTCTAGGATAACAACCTCATACTTCGATTCTATTAGTGCGCTTCTCTCATTTATTTCTCCCAATTTATGACTTAAGTGGGGATGGACTACTCCTTGTATTGTACTTCATACTTTATATAACGATAATTATAAAACTATATAATATCTTATTCATCATTGTTTAGAAACCGACCACTTTGCCTGAATATGACAAAAACCATGAGATATGGATTATCATGCATTTGTAACGGTATTAAAATTTTAATCTGCTATTTTGATCTGCAACAATAGTACAATTAAGCTGAGGACAAGAAAATGCATGCGAAATTGTAAAAGTTACCTCGAAAACTAGCCATTATAATAAAAACTACTACTCGTACAAGTTTAGTAATTCGTGAAGCAGCCCAACCTCTACTAGTGGCTTCAAAAGCAGCATCAGATCGTCGCAGCAGACAAAATATGTGGTGCCAAACTTTGAGAGTTTGGTACAAAGTACGTACAGCTAGTTAATCCAAATGTTCCCTCTTTTTAAGATTTTTTTCACATAAATCATTACAAGATTATATAAGGTTTTTTTTTTTTTTTTTATAGTGTATTTTGTATGAGTACAAATTTGTTTAGTTGTGGGTTGATGTATAATTTGATACTAATTTGAAAAAAACTATATAATATACATAATTTATATCAAGTCCCTTGGTCTATTACGAATAATAAAATAATCGTAAAATAATTATCGTCATGTATAATCTTGTTAAATTAGGTTAAAACAATTTTGAAAATTTTATTTATGAATTTTACTTTTTATTGACCAGTGTGAGATCGACAATATTACATCATTAAGCGCGCTTTTGGATATTTTATTATTAATTAATGCTTAAAAATGAATCATCATCAAACTCTTACTCCCTATTGTGGCCTAACATTAGACTCTATTTGTGTCACCTTTTTCTCTTAAATTATGACACATAAGTTGGGATAAGTTTAGTTCATGAATAAAGAGAAACTCAAGTTCAACTCACAATATAAACATAAAAATTCAATGAATATATTTTAGAAAAACAAGCTTACACTAGAATATACACCCTTAGCTTCGAGTTATACTTTGTCACACACACGACTGTTGAACTCCTGATCTCGATTTTATAACTCCACGTTTCTATGATCTTACTTTATATCCTTGGATCTAATTTTATGCAAGTACAATGATCATTTAAGGTGATGACCATTTTTACTTACTTATATTTTATTACTAATTAGTTCAGACTTTAATTGTATCGATCATTTAAAAGTAAATCATGGTTGCTAAAACAACAACAACAAAATTCTTAAAATTCATATAATTTTATCAACTAAGACTTGGAGTTTATCGATCAATTATCATAACTTAACATATATGTTATCGTACTATAGGCTAGTGACATTTAATAGACAGTTAATTTTTACACTTAACTAGTATAATTTCGACCTATGCGTGCATTGCATAGTAATAGTAATAAAAATAACGAAAATGACGTCATCTAAGCCATATATTTTTTTTATCAAAGTATTAAAACTAGGGGTTGTTGTTATCAAAAGCCACAAGTAATATAATCAACAAATAACAAAGAAACATTCATCAAAAAAGAGGCATGGTCCCCAACCTAGTAAAATGAATAGGAAATCACACCCTAAGACATTCCCTTAGCCTAATTACCCTCCCCAAAAACAGTAGAAATATTGCTAATGGTCACACTTGATCTAATTGCTTCTACCAACGAAAAAATCCACACTTGTTTAATGGCACAAACAACGTGTTGTAGCTAGAACGCAGGGCAAAGACTAAAGAGGTCTCCAAATTGCTGGGTTTCCATGTGGCATTGCTTCATTGTTACAGCTAGCATTCGCAACTCGTCGACAGTTTGACAAGTGGCTGCGTCTCTTTTGCCCTATCGGATTCTAGCTCTTACCTCAGCTACCTTTTGTTCCTCGTGGACAGTTGACAAGTGGCTGCTTTTGTCTTGCCACATCTTCTATGGGATCTTCACCTGTTTCTTGTAGGAAGACCCTTATCACTGTAGTTGATTGGTTGTTTGGGTATCACGCCTATCAAAAATGGTCCATTAACGGCTTTTTTGGCTAATGGTAATTAAGTATGTACTTCGCATTTCGTATTAGATACTGGTTGGGTACTAGTCGGGTTCATACCCTATATTATGACTCATGGTACTATGGCTATGGGCTATGGCTTCCTTTTAGCTTGACTTTTTAGTCTAGATTTCGGGCATTGACTTTGAATTATAAGTATTTCTTACGAAAAATCATACTCGGCTTGAACCTGACTCCACCCATAGTTGACTCTAATTTGGTTGAGAATTTCCCATTATCAACTTGAGAAATCAACATTGACCCTACACTCTTCTCTGGAGTTGTACCAAAAAACATACGATGAAAAAGAAAATGCATAAAGTGATAAAATAAATATAATATTAGTATAAAAGGAATAAAGTAAACGTAAATAGAACGTAAAAAAAAATGAAAACAAAAACGGGATTAAATTGTGAAAGAGTTATTAATTAAGTAAAAGAATCTAATAAGAGATTTATCCAAGAAAAAGGGTAAACAGTTACAAACAACACGAGCTAATTTTAGTAACCCCACTTTAGTGTGACTATGAATAGGTAGCAGGGGCTTAACTTTACTGCAGACAAATTGATGGTCCAAATGCTAAAGCATGCTTAAAAGCCATCATTAAAGGAGCAAATATAAAAGCAAGGCATGGCCTAATCTTGCAATAGATCACCAATGTTGGCCCCTCTTGATCTCAGCTACAGATTACTGCGATCTTAATCAAGGTCCATTCAGTAATAAAGAGGCACTAATTATGCGTCTGTTGGATTAACTAAAACTTATCAGTACACAGCTCATAAAATTAACAAGCCATTAACATTGCTATGTAAGAAATATTTCACTAAAAATAGTGCTCTAGTAGTAGTAGTTGTACGTTCTGGACCTGCAGGAGCTGGTCTTACTACTGCAAGTTCTCAAGTTTCACTGCTATAAACTCGTCCGAGAGCTCGATCCAATACATCCTCTTGGACTTCATAAGAGAAGTATTAGCTTGTGCAGAGAAGCCAGAGTATTGTTTATTAAGCAAAGAAGATCAAGGCATGTATGGTTTTGGCTGTGACAGAAGTCTGAAGTTGGGAAACTTCCCAGAAAACTAAGCCTGTTAACTAGAGTCAAGGTTTATCCTTAGTTTATAGTTTGTTTAAAATGCAAGTTGGAGGGAAAAGTGCCATGTGGTAAGCTCAGAGGTATTCACATGGCTTCTCTTACTCCAAAGTCTTCTCTCTTTTAAAGCTATAAAAATTAAAAACTAGGTACCTGAAAAACCAGGTTATGTGCTTTTCAAGAGAGAATCCTCTGCTATTAGCCCTCTTCTCATTAGTTGCACAACAAACAAATTCAAGCCTAGTTTTTTTTATTTCATTATTTACTTACTTATCTGATATGTGGTAGGTGTGAGCTCAAGGAGTACTGCTGCCTCATTTCCTCACTTCTTCATTCATTTATCTGATACTGGTCTTTCTCTACCAACAGAGTTCAAAGAGTGTCTCTTTTATCCAAAAATAATGTCCGTTTCGTGTCGAATATGTATCCATCTTTAGCTTTAAGTAAGTTTGGAGGAAAAACAACTGAAATCATTGCAGGAACCAGTTTTTTTCTTCTAGGACCAACCATTTTGACATAATAGCATACTCTGAATCCTATATTTCTTTGCTTTGTCAAAGTGAAACAGCCAGTTTGTCTGTCATATTTCAATATCCAAAATTTCATTTACTAAGCTAAACAGAATACATAGTTGCTACCCAAAGAGGCAGAAATGGCAGCTTATTCATGTTTAGTAAAAAACCCATTTCCTTGGCTTGCTGCACTAGGATCCTTACTTGCATTTTCTCATTCTTCAGGCTTTGGATTTCTGGCTTTCTTTCTTACTACATCAGCTCTTGTTCTGTGTCCTGTAATTATTTGTCGTTCGAAGTCTTGCGAGCAGAAATCAACGCGGAGTGAACAGTCACAAAAGCGTTCCACTACTGAGGAGGATCTTTCTGAATCAAGTCTTCAAGAGAAAGTAGGCCCGGTGAATCAGTGTTTGGAAAAAGAAGATGAGAGTACTCAACACGAAACTGTAGAAGATGTATCAAATCACAAAGATCAGCGAGAGGAAGATAAAACATGCGACCAATACTTGCACAGGTCACCAGTAGTACTTCTATCTGACAGTGAATGTTTTGATCACACGACTTCGAGTGAAGATTCAGAAAACGATTCCATCTTCAGAGAAAATCTGAGTCACAGCACAACTTATTCAGATGGGTCAATCTCAGATGAAGAGAGTTTGATTGAAATCGCGCTTCCAACAGGCCACTATGTTGATTCCAAGAGATCACAGGAGCCATCATGGTATGGGTTTCAGCATCAAAAATGGCCAGATTACTCGTTAAAATCACATTTCAGACAGCAGAATTGGATGGAAATGCTCAATGAGATGAATGAAGAAAACTTCATCGAAATCGATCTTTGCATGGGATCCATCAAGTGTTCTAGGATTGAAATTCAAGCATAAAGAAGACCATAATCCATACACAAATTTTATCAGTACTACTGGTTCATTAGCACTTGTTTTTTTTATCCTATCATGGATTTTTCCTCCCCTTGTTGGGATATAGAGTGTTAAGATTTCGAAGCATGTACTCTGTTGTTAAACTTTTGTGCAATCTTAGCATTCACCTCGGATGCCATTTCAAGCACCAAATAGTATTTATTTTAGCTAAAACTACTGTGATTTAAGTAATTGAACTCTGACAGCAATTTCTGTTTCATATTGCATTCTCTAATTCTTGATCTTTTCATGACATATTGTTATTTGTTCATATGTCAGACCATCTGTTTGTTTTTCGCCTTGATAACGCTGACAGATTCCTGTTCAACGCTTAATTGTGAATTCCATTGATTAATAAAACTTACTCCTATAAATCCGCAAAATCCAGCTCAAGAATGCACAGACAATTAGCAGGGTTCATAACTCACAAGTCACAAGTATATTCCAACAATGCTATGGTTGAGTTGTAACTGTAAAAGGCTATAAAAAGAAAATAATGTACTATTGAGACAGTGCAGGAAAGAGGTCATGCATTTGTACATTAGGCAAACAAAAGGCATATAAATCAATTCAAAAGAATAATGTGTAGGAATGTAGATACATTAAGTGGAATTTCAAGAAACAATTTCTTGCATCTACAACAGGATATCATGCATATTTCAATACGAATTATAGGAAAAGAATTGCATACCCTTGAAGCGTGATTTCAACAAAGCCAATAGCACTTCTCACTTCTATATGGAGATCCTTAGAACACCAAATGGTGTTCTTCTAGTGTTGGTCCACAAGTAACGATTGAATTTCCACGTATGCTAGTACGGAATAAGGAACGATTTTTTATTGCTTTTCTTGGTGATGGCAAATTGAGAGAGAATAAGCTTTTGTGAGAAAATGACTAAATATGAGTGGGTCTTCCTTTCTCTTCACCTTGTTTATTTATAATAACATTCTTATGTTACAAAATAAACTCATTTGTCCATACTTCACATAAGCATAAACATTTAGCTTCTTAACCTCTTTTACACTTTAATCCAATCATATACTTATATGTGTGACCTCATAGGACTGGTTTATTATTAGCCGTGCACTAATCAAATTAGTTCACAAATCATAGTCGATTTATTATTAGCCATGTACTAAAATAACTGATTATAGTTATTTCCATAAATTTGACCATGTTATATTCAATTGTTACACTTGATCAAAGGACATTTTCCTTCATAATGATGGATAACTCTGATGCTCCTACATACAATATAAAACTAACAAACTCAGGAAGATGAAGCTCAGTAGGTGAAATCATAGGCTCGAAGAAGGGTAAGGAGATCTAAAGTAGAGATGTACGTAGTTTGCTTTAGTTTAAAACTAGATCTAGGGCCATGAGAACAATTGGGATCGCGGAAAATTATTTTCAACAAATGGATAAGAGGGGCATTTTTGCACCAACCAACACACTACCATTTCTTAATTCTAAATACTTTTATTTTTTTTTCCTAACTTTTGGCGCATAGAGATGATGCATAAATAATTATGCCATTAGACATTGATAGGAGTTGGAACTAATTAGTCACTTGTACAACAACCAGGGTAGCTAACCATGTAAGTCAACTCACATCCACCATTATTTCCCATAGATTAGATGGATGAACTCCATGGTGTTGAAACACGTACTAATCCCGTAAAATGAGTATCCCACATTAATAAATTAATAGAGAAATGTTTAATATATTAAGTTGAGGGACTACTCTCCTAATTGTCATATGCTTTAAAGGTAAAACTCTCAAAATTGTCTAAATCATATGAAGTGTACTCTTTTATAGATGAGTGTGGCCTTACATGGAATTTTTGAAACATGAACTTAGCTACTTAGCTAGTTGATGAAGACTATTTTCAGTGAGACAAAGCACAAGAATACATGATGTGTGCCTTTACCTAACTTACAAAGTCAATGACATTACAGTTTCATCTGTAAGTTAGGATTTTATGAAATCATGTACTGGATGATGACAAGCGCAGTTGCAAAGTCAGGAAAAGGCCAAGATCAGGTCAGGGAATTTTTCTGTTAGAGGAGTGTCCTACACCTATACGTGAGATTAACACTATAGTTAAATGGAGGAGATACACTGAATTAGAAGGCGAAATCATCCTCCTCATTAAGGATCATATTATCATAATCTCCATCACCAATGTTCATCCACTCTAAACCATCCCCTTTAAAAAAAGTCTGATCCAGATCAGTTTCAATCCCAGCAGTAGTTGTATGGACTTTAGGCATAGGCTATAAGGTCCCAGTTGTGTCAGACGGTTGAGGGTGCGCCTATTCATAAGCAATAGGGTGCTACTTCAATCATGCTTTTTCAATTGAAGTAGGAGTGATGAACAGTTATTTCTCTTTGTCTTCTTACACAGGCGTCCAATCCAAGTCTAGGCAGGCATGCAATATGCAATATTGAATGCCTGATTGCGAAGCAGTATTCTTTCTTATACTTTGTCTTGAATTTTTTAAGGGTGGTCTTTATATTGGCTTTTTGAACATTATCTAACTCATCCTTAAACTTTTGCAACACCTCAGCCTGAGTAACTTCAATCTCCATCTACCTCTTCAGCTTCTACAAATAATGTTTAGCCTAAGCAACCTCAACTTCAAACCTAGCCTTTTGAAGTTTTTCTTCTAGGCGTTTCTAGTAGTTCGTAATGAGATCATCCTTTTCCTTCTAGAAGGAGCCACCTACCTTTTGCAGCCGGGACTCAGCTTCCCACGATTTGGTCTTGAAATAAGCCTCAAAACTGGTGATCGTCTTCATCAGACACTTAGCCTCTTCACTGGTATTTTAGAGCTTGTTATCAGTGTGTTCATCTACTCGGTGGCATGAGCCTATTGTTTTTTAGTTCACAGCCTCTCCAACACAGCATCTTTTTGGACGCTTCTTTGCAAAGTACCCTGTTGTCTTCACTATGAGTCAGATGAAGCCTGCAATAGCTTTTCCACATGCTTTTCAACCGCCTTATTAACTTCGTTGATTGAGCGTGAAATTCTCCAGTCCTTGCATTGTAATCGATTTTCGATTTCTCTAAGTAGTACAAAGCGAAGATGGGATTCAGTGCCTCTACAATACAGTGGCCAATCGTCTCCTGGCCAGCATAAAAGGAGTAAAATCAGGCACCAACAAAGATATAAAAATTAAAGTAGAAAAGCTAAGTTTGAAGACTTATCACTTCAGATGAAGTCATGAAGCCACTCAAGCCAGCCTGATTGAAGGCACTGAAGGGCTCATGCGCATACAACCTGAAGGCATTCGGAAAGCCTACGTGGGGACTGTCGATTTCGTTCCTATCGCCATGTCCCTACTTCTGGCTGTCTCTAAACCTTTAAAATGGTACTATCAGACCCAGACTTGAATATTGTGATAACATGCAATGAATAGTTGTAAGATGTTTAATAATGATTATTATTATTATTATTATTATTATTATTATTATTATTATTATTCTATTATTATAATGGGATTCTTTTAAAAAAATATATTCTCTCTATTTTTTTTTCTACATGGAGTGTTTTATCAATTTTAAGGAAAGCAATAAATAGAGGGGATCACATGTACTTAATCAAAAGAAAAAAAAAATGTCATTTACTTTACTTAATCAACTTAGTACAAAATGTGTAGGGAAAGTCAAAAGGCAAAATGTACACATGGATTTGGGTGGGATTTGTTCCCGGCAACTGTACCCAACCAACAACATACAAACCAACAAAGATATAAATACAACATCATTTATCGTGGGTAATTCCACATTTATTACAATTTCGAATTTGAGAGAATAGAAAAAAAACAAAAGTGAGATAAGTGGGGAGGCTTTGGACTAATTACTCTCAAAAAAAGCATTATTATTGAGCGATTAACTTCAGGAATGTATGGTAGAAATTATGAAAGTCAAAAGAAACAAAAACCAGCACATACCACACATGAACAAGCAACAACTTGAAAGAAAAGGTGAACTGCCTACATCAATACATGTCACAAGGGAAGTGGTAGAGGAGTGCAAGTTATAGCTTCAAACAAGGCAGTACATTGTACTAGAAAAAGAAGAACCATAGGGTGGCAGTGAAGATGAGGGAGCAAGCTCACAGCCAAGAACAGAAGCAAAGTGAGGAGGCCATTGCCCAAAATACAACCTTTTGCTCACTAAACCATTGTACTACCCTATATGATGTAAATACTTGCTATAATGGTCAAATAATGTTCATATACTGGAATGACATTAGTAGTTACAGTATAGGAGTGGCCTAAATCAGTGAGGAATCATGTCACTGGAGTGGCTTAGATCACTTAGGATCTAGCCTCAACATTAGTAAGCACAACTTCTTAGGTTGTAGCCTCATTATCAGTACTCAGTAATCCTTAGGATCAGGTTTCCACATCAATATGACCCAGAGCAACAAAATACTAGAAACAACCAGCACCAGAGCAACAAGAACATCAACAAAATCACCAGAGTAGAACAGTCCAGACCAAAACAACAAGAACATGATATGGTAGCAAGCAATAAAGTCCATAAAGTTCCAGAAGTTCAAACGACGGTCCATGCCTTGTTCATCCACGGAAAGTCCAAGTCCTTGGGTGATAATTTCGTGGGGTTCTCTTCAATTAATCCTTTTGTTTCTTGCCTTAAATGGGAAGAGAGCAAAGGGGAAGTTATGGCCAGTTAAAGGGGACGGTCAAGAAGAAGTTTTCAAACAGCCAAATTAACGCCACAGCTAAAAAGGGGGGGTCAATGCTTGATTCATGGCGATTTATGTGGGAGAATAATTATGATTTATTTGCTGTTTATTTTAGTCGTTTAAAGCTTTAATTAGGGAGGTTATTTTCTGTCAAATATGCACGAAATAGCTGCTCAAATAATCAGTCATCTAGTGACTTAGTCAAAGCGTGATTCATCATGCTCAATTTGAATTCAGTTTTTAAATTCTGTTTTGAATTTCAAAAAGGAGTTACAAAGCTTTATTGAGGCTTGTTTCTTCTGTTTTAAACGTATAAGATAGGAAGCTAAAGGATTTGTAAAGCTTCCTATAAATAGGGCACTTGCCAATTCATTTGGAATAAGAGTGAAAGAAATAGAACAGAATCTGATTTTCTTTGTGAATTTCGTGTGTTACTTGGTGTTTCACAAACTTATACTCTCTTTGCTTAGTGCTAGTTAGTATAAGCTCTATAATCTAGCCTTACTTCGTGTTTGGTCCAGATTATTTCCCCTACACGCAATTTAGACCCGTTTCTACCTTGCGTGTTTATCTTGTTTCCTTTTGAGACGAATTTGTTTTCTAATTCATCTAATCCACTCCAAAACGATCCTAAACCACAAACAAATCAAACACATCAGTAAACACATCAGTTGGTATCAGAGCAAAGGCTTTGGAGTATGGCTTCGAGTTCATCCAACTCAACATCTCACGAAGCGATGAAAGACATTCTTGGAAAACTCCAGGAAATGCATGACGAAATGAAAAAGCATGAAACACGTATGGATGCCATTGCTGACCTATGCCTTAGACAAGGTAGAAAGTTAGAGGAATTAGAACATTCCAATTCCACACCCACCCAAGGGGAATCACAATTTCGTGGTTACCAAGAAGATAGAAGTCTCAAACTTGATCTTCCCGAATTCGATGGTTCTAATGATCCAGAAGTTTTTTTTGATTGGGTACGTAGATTGGAGAGTATCTTTGAGTATAAGGAGTATGATGATGCTAGGAGTTGTAAAATGGCGATTCTGAAGTTAACCAAACTTGCTGGACTTTGGTATGATAATCTGAAGGCCAAAAGGAGAAGAGAAGGAAAGGGTAAGATTGAGTCATGGGTGAAACTCAGAAAAAAGATGGAGCAACGTTGGATTCCACGTGAGTATGAGCAAGATCAATATGTAAAATTGACTCGCCTAGCTCAAGGGGAACGAAGTGTTGATGAATATGTGCGAGAATTTGAGACACTCAGTTTGGTGTGTGATATGCAAGAGAGAGAGCCACTCAAAATTGCGCGTTTTACCAAAGGGTTGTCAAAACCAATTTCTAATAAGGTGGATCTCCTACCTTATTCCACCTATGAAGAAGTTGTGAAAGCTGCCAGAAAGGTTGAGGCACAACACAAAGAAGATAGGCCAAGGCCTACTTCGAGGCCTCCTTACAAAGCTTTTCCTTCCGTAGGAAAGGGTGAAGTTGCTGCCAAATCCATTTTTACTCCTAACTCATTCAAAGGAGGAAAAACGGATTTCAAGCAAGAAGCTTCCAAAAGAACGTGTTACAAATGCCATGAAAGGGGACATATTGCTAGTGAATGTCCAAAACGGAATACACTCACCATTCATGAAGGAGGGTATGATTCCGAAGAAAATGAGGAAGAAGAAGAGGAATATGAGGAATATGGAGCTGAAGAAGACGCCACTCCATTGTGTGGTGTTATGAGGAGGATCCTACATTCTGAACCTCTCAAAGATGTCCAACAAAGAGAGAATCTTTTCCATACCAGATGCAAGGTACGAGACAAGCTTTGTGATGTGATTGTAGATGGTGGTTCTTGTACAGATGTGGCCTCTAAGGAACTTGTAAGTAAACTGAAATTACCTACTCGTGAACATGCTAAGCCTTATAAGTTAAATTGGCTAGATAATGACACCGGTTTAAAGGTTAAGAAACAAGCTCTAGTTTCTTTTACAATTGGAAATTTTCATGATGAACGTTGGTGTGATATTCTGCCTATGAGTGCGTGTCATATTTTGCTTGGTAGACCATGGCAATTTGATAGAAATGCGTTGCATGATGGCGTTTCTAATGTTTATACGGTCACTGCTCATGGAGGAAAGAAAATCAGGTTACTTCCTTTGCCTCCAAAGATTGAACCTATGATGGAGAAAAAACCTAATTTTCTGGTTTCAAAACGTGAGTTTGAGCGTGAGTATGCTATGGAAGGGGAAGGGTTTTTTCTTGTTATTAAACCTGTTGATGATAACCTTTCCAATGTTACTAACTCATTACCTTTGAAGAAATTGCTAGAGGAATTTTCTGATGTATTTCCTAGTGATTTGCCACAAGGCCTGCCTCCATTTCGAGGTATTGAACATGCTATTGACTTGATTCCGGGAGCTCAATTGCCTAATAAGCCAGCCTACAGATGTAGTCCCGATCAGGCCAAAGAGTTGCAAAGACAAGTTGAAGAACTTATAGAAAGGGGATATGTGCGTGAAAGCCTTAGTCCATGTGCTGTTCCTGCTCTTTTAGTACCTAAGAAAGAAGGAACTTGGAGAATGTGTATTGATAGTCGTTCAATCAATAATATTACTATCAAATACAGATTTCCTATGCCAAGGCTTCAAGACATGTTTGATGAGTTGAGTGGAGCCAAGATTTTCAGTAAAATTGATTTACGAAGTGGCTATCACCAAATGAGAATTCGTGAAGGTGATGAATGGAAAACAACTTTTAAGACCAAGCAAGGCTTATACGAATGGCTTGTCATGCCATTTGGTCTTTGCAATGCTCCTAGCTCTTTCATGAGACTCATGAATGAGGTACTGCGTCCTTTTCTCAACAAATTCATTGTTGTATATTTAGATGATATTCTAGTATATAGCAAATCAATAGATGAACATTTGTTACATTTAAAATCTTTATTTGAGGTTTTAAGGACTAACAGATTGTATGGGAAGTTGGAAAAGTGTGCTTTCATGTGTAAGCATATTACTTTCCTAGGATATGTTGTATCTAGTGGAGGAGTACAGGTTGATCCAGAGAAAGTGAAGGCTATTTCAACTTGGAAGGTGCCGAAAGATGTGCATGAAGTGAGGAGTTTTCATGGTCTTGCTTTATTTTACAGAATCTTTATCAAGAATTTCTCAACAATCACAGCTCCTTTGACCGAGTTATTGAAGAAAGGTGCGTTCATTTGGAGTGAATCTGCTCAAAAAGCCTTTGAAGAAATCAAAGAGAAATTGTGCAATACAACGGTTCTTGCATTGCCAGATTTTGATAAACTGTTTGAGGTTGAATGTGATGCAAGTGGCGTGGGTATTGGTGCTGTTCTTATTCAAGGAAAGAGACCCATTTGTTATTTCAGCGAAAAATTAAGTGGTGCTAAGCTTAATTATTCGAATTATGATCGTGAGTTCTATGCTATTGTTCGGGCTCTAGATCATTGGTCTCATTACCTAAGGCCAAAACCGTTTGTTTTACATTCGGATCATGAAGCCTTGAAATTCATTCATGGACAGCAGAAGCTTAATCACCGACATGCTAAATGGGTTGAAAGAAATAGAACAGAATCTGATTTTCTTTGTGAATTTCGTGTGTTACTTGGTGTTTCACAAACTTATACTCTCTTTGCTTAGTGCTAGTTAGTATAAGCTCTATAATCTAGCCTTACTTCGTGTTTGGTCCAGATTATTTCCCCTACACGCAATTTAGACCCGTTTCTACCTTGCGTGTTTATCTTGTTTCCTTTTGAGACGAATTTGTTTTCTAATTCATCTAATCCACTCCAAAACGATCCTAAACCACAAACAAATCAAACACATCAGTAAACACATCAGAACATCAACAAAATCACAACAACACAATCTGAGCATCAAAACAACTGTAAACCGAGCATCAAAATTCTCAACATCAACAACATAATCAGAGTATCAAAACATAATCTGAGCATCAAATCACAACAATATAATCTGAGCATCAAATCACAACCAACATAATATGAGCATCAAATCACAACCAACATAATCTAAGCATCAAAATTCTCAACATCAACAAAATCAAAACAAGAACAAAATCTTAGCATCTAAACAACCGTAAACCATGCGGAAAAAAAAAGTAAATTCTCAACATCAACAAAATCAACACAAGAACAAAATCTGAGCATCAAAACAACCGTAAACCATACGAAAAAAAAAGAAAGCTCTCAACATCAACAAAATCAAACATAAGAACAAAATCTAAGCATTAAAACAACCCTAAACCATACGGAAAAAAAAAAAAAGAAAATTCTCAACATCAACAAAATCAAAAAGAACAAAGTCAGATAAAAAATCAAAATGAAGAGATATGGACATAAACCACGAAGAACATAACAATAATAACACGACTAGGCCCGAGACCAAAAACTCAAAGGAATAAATCTGAGCAAAAAAAGTTGAGATGCACTTATCCTTGTTTGTCTCGTTGATTTGAAAACCAATAAGAGTACTCGGACCATGATTTGAACGGGGTTTCAAGTGGTGGTGCTTTAGGGGTCTAAGTAAAAGTCCCAGTAGAACGGTTCAAAGGGGTTTTTCGTCGCCTCTTTTCATCAATTTCACGAAATATGCGCCGTAGACGTAGGATCTCGGATGAAGGTAAGGAGTCTTGCTCAAACCCCCAATATCTAGGTTTAGGAATCGGATCCCCACCCTCTTTTTTGTCACTCATCCAAAGCAATATGGGCACCAAAATGGAGAGAGTGAAATGAAGATTATTAATCCGGTGGAAGTGAATGGCATTACTCAACAAATGAAGAGAAATCTGGATTTTTCAACACGAGCAACTGGAAGAGCAAGAGAGAGAATACTAGAAGAATCGAGTGAGGGGACGAGTAGGTTAGCAGTAGGGTTAAGGGGTGGGTAGGTAGATTAGAGTGAAATAATAATGGTAAGGTAGTAATTTTTGGGTGGGTTAAGGGTTTTTTCTGACTTTTTCATACCAAAATTAGATACATAGCATATAAATGAGATGTTCTTATAAAGAAATTGTAGCAAATAAAAAAGATGGAGGGAGTACAATTTTACCTGATGCTAAGCTTTGATAACATTTTTTTCAAATTGGGACCTATTATTTGTATAACCTTTTTTTACCCTCAACATTACCTTTATGTCATCACAAATTTTGTCATTCGGATAACAAAGTTGAGGATTGAAAAAGTAATTTTCATATAACGAAATTTAGTTTAATCAATTAGAAAAGAAAATTAGTATAATTAATCAATAAATAATACTTGCACTTACAACCTGCATGAAGATCATAATATAATTGAAATTCCATCTTATTGATCTTCCAATAAATCTTGTAATATCTACAATTCCTTTATATAGACATCTTAGCTCATTTAACCTATTTATCTAAAATAAGAGCTCCACTTGAAATTTGAAAAGCCTTAAAAAAACCCTAAATTTCACATGTTTAAACTATTTATCTAAAATGCTCCCTCTATTTTTGAATATTTGCCTCATTTTGACCAAAAAAATCTCACAAAAAATAATCAAATAGGATAAGCGTTAAGTAACATATAAAGTAATGTGAAAATATTAGCTGAGACCGTCACATTAAACTAGTAGTGTGACATTGATAAAGTATAAAATGTCATATCACGCTCATTGAGAGAGACTAGAACATAAATTGGTTACTGAAACTAAGGTAAAAATCCAAATTTTTTAAAAAGATCATTCCAAGCTAGCCCTGTTCAAAAATTTCATGTATATGACGCCTGAAGAAAATGATCAATAATATTGAATTTTGTTGTCTTTTTAGATAAATCACATCCAATCCAGACAGCTGGTATATGAAGGCATAGTGCTTATTTCTATATTCACGCATATACTTTATTATAATCGAGTAATTGAGATGATGTAATAATCAATACGTACTGATTTAGAGAAAGGATGATATAATGAATAAAACTATTATCTTAGTTGTAGTAATAAGAATATCAAGTATAAAAATTAATTTATCAGATATATTTATTTTTCTATGAGGAATAAAAATTATCATCTCAATTTGTAGTAATTATGTTCTTGTGTATATATGCTTTATGAGGAATAAAAGGTATAAAAATTAATTTATCAGGTATATATACTTTATTCATTTCTCTATAAGGTATACAAATAAGGGTTTTAAGTATACAAATAAAGATATCAGTATAAAATTATAATCTAAAATATAAACATTTTAATATCAAGCAAAAAAATTCTAATATCAGATTTACAAAAATAAACGTTAGGTATACTAATATATATGTAAGATATACAAAATATATAAAATAGATTTTTATACGCAGATTTAAATTTGTTTGAATTAAATTTGCCCCATCTAATAATTTAAATAAAGCTAGATACAAGAAACGAGTCATAATCTACATTCGTACAGTACAATATACGGAGTACTGGTGTGTCTGAATCTCTCATCTCTACCATCAAGTCCACTGTACCCCACGTCACAATCCAACGCCTTATCCTTTATCCAAGCCATTCTCTCCCTTATCATCAAACAAACGGTTTATATCCACCCACGTGGTCGCTTTCGATGCATTATTACTCAACCAATCCGACGGATCCCCTGTACTACCCCTTTCCCCCCTCCCTCTCCTCTCCCCATCCCTCCCCCTCTCTCTCCTCCAAGTCAAAACAACCTTCTCCGATAGCCGATTCCGATAATGAATCAGGAGGCGGCGGTGGCGGCCGCGAACTCTCCGCCCGAGAGCAAGATCGCTTCCTCCCGATCGTGAACGTCAGCCGAATCATGAAGAAGGCGCTGCCGGCGAACGCCAAAATCTCCAAGGACGCGAAGGAGACGGTGCAGGAGTGCGTGTCGGAGTTCATTAGCTTCATCACCGGAGAAGCCTCCGACAAGTGTCAGCGCGAGAAGCGGAAGACGATCAACGACGACGATCTCCTCTGGGCGACGACCACGCTAGAGTTTGAGGAGTACGTCGAGCCGTTGAAGGTGTATCTTCACAAGTACAGAGAGTTGGAGGGGGAGAAGACGACCGTTCCCGGCGGACGCCCTGGGGAGAAGGACGGACCTTCTGGCAGAAATTCTGGTGCTGGTGGCGGAGGTGGTGGTGGTTATAACGGTAGTTCCGGTGGTAGTAGTGGCGGCGGTGGAATGTACGGTGGGATGATGATGATGGGGCAGCAGCAGCATCATCAGCATGGACAGATGTATGGCGGCAGTACGTATCACCACCAACAAATGGCGGGGACAACGGGTAGGTCAGGCAGCGGTAGCGGAGCATCTACTGCTGTTAAAACTAGGTAGGCGGCGGCGGTGGTAATTAAATAATTTAAAGGAGGGTAAAGAATTAGAAAGTGGCGGTCTTGTTATTTTTTGGGAGGGTTAAGATGTCATTGGACATTTGGAGGCTGAGGTGGTAAATGGTTGAGTTAATCTATAATGTGTAATTCATTTCTTAGTTTTCCTAATTAATATTAATATTGTTATAATAATTATTAATAAGGGGAAAAAGTTTGGGAGGATGGAGAGATCTAACAAGGGAAGGAATGGAGAAAGAAGGTAGGAATGTGTATACTATGAGAATTCCTCATGCTATACATTATTATAAGTTGAAGTGACTTGTATTTATTGATCGATTGAATTGTACACATAATGTCATCCGCACTGCTTATTATTTGTGCATCAAATTCACTTCTGTACAACGTACCATTTACATTTTATATTGTTACACTATATTATAAGTTATAACAATGTTTAGTGTTTTCAGTTGCATCTTCTGAAAGAGTCTAATTATAGGTGGACAATGGATATGGTTGATTTTCATTGCAAACGAAAATGGCTTTACTAAGATTGAAATATGAGAAATTTATACCCCTTTCGATTTCCATTGATTATTCTATTTAGAATATTTTATTTAAGAATTTAGAAAATTATATGTAATTTATTGTTGATATATATAAATTAAGATATATTCTTCTGTGATTTTGTTAGATATATATTGAAGTATGTTTTTTTTAATATACAAAATTTATATTTTTTATAATATATATTTATACATATTATAAATATAGTATATACAGTGGAAATTATGCAAAAAAAGTAAATGTGACAAATAAAGGAAAACGGAGAGAGTACTACTTGGTGTCTCACGAGGGAATAGTTATGAGCCTTTCTATCTAATAATGTTTTAGAGTTTGCAATTGTGTAAATGCTAGCATTTGAGTGTTTGGATAAGCGCTAGAATGGCAAGAGTGCTATGCATATTTGGTTTCATGATCAGAAAATAGAAGGGAAAAAGTATACATAATTATTTTATTAATTAGGTGAAAAATCATGTAATTTTGGTTCTAATTACATAACATTTGTTTAATTAGATAAAATTGAACCCTACTTATTGTCATAGTAAGTCAATAGTTAGGGTCATTCAAAATAAATTTGTCCAACATTGACCCTATTCAATTCGGTTCGAAAAAAATTCGACTCGGCCCATGATTCGAACCACTACACCGGCCCCGTTCGGCCCATTGAACCGGCCTGGCCCAGTCCTATTCGGTCCGACTAAATCTTTTAGTTTTGTAAAATTTAGTTTATGTAAATGTATTTTAGTTTATATGAATGTTAGTTTAGTTGAACATTAATTAATGTATATGAATGTTAGTTGATTTGCATATAGTTTAATTTATATGAATGTTAGTTTATTTAAATATACTTTTGTTTAATTTCTATGAATCAATGAATGTCAGTTTAGTTGAATATAGTTTAGTTTATAAGAATGTTAGTTTAGTATAGTTAAATTTAGTTTAGTTTTATATGACTCAATGAATATTAGTTTAGTTGTATATGAATGTTAGTTTAATTGAGTATAGTTTAGTTTATATAAATGTTAATTTAGTTGAATATAGTTTAATTTATATGAATCAATGAATATCAGTTTAGTTGAATTACATATAGTTTAGTTTATATGAATCAATGAATGTTAGTTTAGTTGAATATAGTTTAGTTTATATAAATTAATGAATGCTAATTTAGTTAAATATAGTTTAGTTTACATAAATGTTAATTTAGTTGAATATAATTTAGTTTATATGAATCAATAAATGTTAGTTTAGTTGAATTGTATGTAGTTTAGTTTATATGAATCAATGAATGTTAGTTTCGTGAAATATAGTTTAGTTTATATGAATTATTGAATTTTAGTTTAGTTTAATATATTTAGTTGAACATAATTTAGTTTATACGAATGTTAGCTTAGTTGAATATAGTTTAATTTAGATGAATCAATGAATATTAGTTTAGTTGAATCTTAGTTTATTTATATGAATGTTAGTTTAGTTGAACATAGTTTGGTTTATAAAAATTAATGAATGTTAGTTTAGTTGAATATAATCTATTTTATTCATTATATAAATCAATAAATGTTAGTTTAGTTGAATATAGTTTAGTTTATATGAATAATGTAAGTTTAGTTGAATATAGTTTAGTTATATGAATCAATGAATGTTAATTTAGTTGAATATAATTTAGTTTATATGAATCGAATATAATTATATCTAATGAAAAATACTGACAAACGAAATGAAAAATGAATGTGATTAGTCGAATATAAAAGTTTACAACGAATTTCATTATGTGATTCGTGAATATAAACGTTTAATTACTAACAATTCATTTCTTATAATTTCTAAATGTCATTATGTGAAATTCGGTTCGTAAATTCGGTTTGATTTGTAAATTCGATTCGATACGTGAATTCGATTCGATTCGTGAATTCGGTTCAATTCGATTCGTGATTCGGTTCGTGATTCGGTTTTTGATTCAATACGAATCCAATTTCCCAACCCTGTTAGACTCGAAGAATTCTTTTGAGGAAACCCCTCATCCCCACTTTACCATTAATGACAAATATATATAGTTACATATAACCTAGCTTACTTACCATAAAACACCTAAAAGATAGATATGTACAAGATATATCCTAACAAATATATCCTATCATATTTTATCATAACTATATCCTAACAAATATATCCTATCACAAATATATCCTAACACTCCCCTTCAAGTGGGTGCATATAAATCACGAATGTCCAACTTTACAAGTAGAAAATTGAGCTGTTGTTTTCCTAGTGCCTTAGCCAAAATATCAGCTAATTGATGACCCATAGAAAAATAGGCAGTAGCTAGATTGCCAGACACCAACTCATCACGAACAAAATGACAATCCACCTCTATATGGTTCGTACGATCATGAAAGACAGGATTTTTGGCATTATGAAGAGCAGATTGACTATCACAATACAACAACATATTATGGGTATGTAAAATACCTAGAGAGGACAAGAAAGACTTTAGCCACTTTAATTCACATGTTGTAACTACCATATCACGATACTCAGCTTTAGCAGAAGAGAGAGATACAGTCAGTTGTTTCTTAGTCTTCCAAGAAACAGGAGAACGACCAAGAAAAACCATATAACCAGATAAAGACCGGCGAGTCAGAGGACATGTCGCCCAATCAGAATCACAAAAATCCGTCAAACATAAAACCTTCACAGGACGTAACAATATTCCTTGACCAAGACTACCTTTAATATAACGTAGAACCTTGATAGCAGCATCCCAATGTTTTACCTGTGGATTACTCAGGAATTGGACAAGGGTATTAACACAATAACTCAACTCTAGACGAGTAACTAATAAATTGACAAGTCGCCCAACTAGGCATCGATACTGATCAGGATGAGAATATGGCCTCCCCTCTACATATGTTAGGCGATGATTTTGTTCCATGGGTGTGTAATGGGCTTACAGCCTAACCTGCTTGCTTCAGACAACGCATCCAAGACATATTTACGCTGAGATAAAAATATGCCTTTCTGGACTATGAACAACTTCAATGCCCAAAAAAAAACTTCAACACACCAAGATCTTTCATATGAAAGAAAGATCTCAAATATTTTTTAAAGCGGACAATCACATCATGAGAGGAACCACCAATAACAAGATCATCAACATACACAAGAACATGCAAAGAAATCGATCCCTGAATGTAGTTGAATAAAGAATAATTTGCATACGATTGCTTGAAACCATACGATTTAGAGAACCACTGTCGAGGAGCCTGTTTCAGACCATACAATGTTTTACGCAACCTGCAAACTTTCCTTGGTATAGGATAATTATAACCAGGAGGAAGTTGCATATATACTTCCTCCTCCAAATCTCCATGAAGAAAAGCATTATGAGCGCCCATTTGGTGCAACTTCCAGCTTAAAGAAGTAGAAACAGATAGAAAAAGTTTAATTGTCCCTATTTTTGCCACAGGAGCAAAAGTTTCGTTATAATCAACACTTGCAGCCTGATGATTGCCATAAACAACAAGACGACCTTTAAGTCGCTCCACTTCATCTATAGATATGTATTTAATTTTATGCACCCAACCACTACCAATAGCCTTTTTTCATGCAAGTAAGTCCTCCAATGTCCATTTGTCCCATAGATCGGTCCGATCCTGATCCTTCCCCTCCCAGCCTGGCCCGATGGCAAGCCCGGACCGGCCCCGTGGCCATCAATACTTAGAGTGTATTATCTAGCTATTATATTCGATTCCTCATGACTTCTGATCTTCTGTTACTTCAACATATAATAAGCGTCAAAGGAGCCTAACAGCCCAAGAGTTAAGAAAGCTAAAGTATTTTTTTTGCAACTGAAGCCACTTTACAGCCCAACAAAAATTAATAATAGTGATTACATTTAGAAGCAGAAGTGTGGCACTACAGTTAGATAAACCATACGCGTAGTCTCTATCAGGAAACTGTGTTACACACTTTTCGTTTCACCTCAAGTTCTCAACTACGGGTCCTAAACATTTTAACAAGAGCATGGTCCTTAAGACTTGAGCACTACCTGTGTATTCGGCTTGAGTACTTAGGTTTAAGCAATATATTCCATAACACACATCTTATGCAGGTAACTTGAACATGATCTAGTGAAATAACCCAAGAATTCATTGAACATCATCACAATTAGATTAATACTATTATTGTGGGTATATTTTAGGAAGTTATGTATGTAATCTTGAGAGTTACCTAATGATGCTAGGACTCTTGTATAGCTCACAGTCTTAAAGCTATATATATATATATATATATATATATATATATATATATATATATATATATATATATATATATATTGTAGAGCTTCCGTAAAAGTAACACAAGTCAATTGACACAATTCTCTGAAGCTTATATGGTATCAGCGCCAATGGTTAACTACATAAGACTAGAAATATATTCCATGAGGAACCATTGAGCAAAGTTGAACACAGGACTAGACCTGTGCATTTGGTCGGGTCAGGGCAGGGATGGGTCATAAGAAAAATGGGTCGGGTTAATGAAGACGTAAAATGGGTTAGACCAAAGGAGATATATAATGGCCGAGTCGGGTCGGGCTGTCCAAATAGAGTATATTATTTTATCTATAGAGGGTGATAGTTTATATATATCACCTCCAATATTTGATAGTGAACCATCGACAAATAAGTCGAAATAATTCATTATCTGATAGTGTTTAAGAGTCTTGGAAACTATTGACCCATTATAGACCCGACTTGACCCATTTAAGACCCAATAAAACACGACCTTTTAATTAAAAGACCGACCCATTAAATCCATTATTGATTAGACCCATTATTGATTAGGGCCATCAATTTGAACAGGTTTACACAGGGTTTTCAGGCAGCATTCAGTAACTAAGGAAATATTCCCTAACAAAATAAAGTTGATGCATGCCAAAAATACCAGAAATAAAATATTATCTCTGCAGTATACTGCAGAACAAGATAGTGTATTCACTATGATGAACTGTAAAGTGGATGGGTTTTCGATGATTGCAGCTGATCTAGAGATCATAAAAAAAATTGAAAAGAAGCTTGTGATCGAACACAACTGGAGGTAGGGGTGAGCAAAATAACCGTAACCGTTAACCGTGTATAACCAGTTCATATTAATGGTTATTTTACCGACCTGTTAAGAATTAATGGTTACGGTTACTGAACCGTTATCCTTAACGGTTAACAGTTACGGTTATGAAATTTTTGTAACGGTTAACCGTCGGTTATTATTTTTTTAAAAAAACTAAACTTAAAAGGCTAAAACATGAATAATTATCACAAATTATTTAATGCATGATCATACCTTATATAAATATGTGTTATTACTATTGTAGAAGACCCAAATGAGCTTATAAATCATACAAATAATTTCACAATATTAGGTGTACAAGTGTATAAAAATGAAATGAAACGGTTAACGGTTATCGTTTATCGGTTACCGTTTCTTAACGGTACGGTTACGGTTAGCCTTTTCCAATAACCGTTATAACGGCTAACCGTACCGTTAAGGTTTAACGGTACAGTTAACCATTTATGCACACCCCAGTCTAGAGGTGGCTGTAGTTAAAAAACTAGTGACAACTAAAAAGCATGTGTTAGTTTTACAATATTGACAATAGCCCATATTAAGTTTGCTGTTTCTGTAACAGCTTCAGAGAAAATGAGTATATATAGTATGACATGAATGAATGAAAGAAACACAGAAAAAGGAAAGTACTAAACCCTTTTCAAAGAGATACAGCTCGTGAAGCAGTAATCAAGATTGTGGAAACTTGTAAGAAATTCTACCTTTTAATACATCGTATTTCATTGCATAATCTTAAGGCCGATCATGTGTATTACAAATCACGAGCCTAAACACATTCAATAACTTAGAAGTGTTAATACTAAACTTCTCTTTTCTTTTGCTTCGTACTTTATTAGTAGACTAAGAGAAAATGTCGTTAAGAACGATAAACGATGTTCGATAGCAACGTGTTAGCTACATTTCCTAGGGAGAGCGGGTTTTTTTGATGTGCAGAGGGAGGCAAAAATACCAAAGTCAAAATAAAGAGATTAGATAAACAAGGGTTTAAATAAAACCCTTAGAAAAAATCTAATCAGTCCTTCAGACCAAAATCAAAACTGATAGAAAAACCCATAACATACTGTAAAAACCGAGTAAATGAAGATATAACTCATATAATATTATAACAAATGTGCTATAAGATCGTTCAGTTTATACACAACCATAAAAAAATCTAATTATGTAGTACTCTTTTTAGTCAGTTTTTATCAAAGATGGCATGCTCTTCGCCCCCTCGTTTGGACAGTAATTCCCTATGTTAATGCTGGTTCCAGTTGCAATCAGTGATATGGCAAAGATGTTGTTGAACTATGTGCCCATCTTGTAAGAATTTAGATGTGATTAGCGGAATTTCAAGAAACGATTTCTTAGCACCTAACACAGGATCTCATGTATATAATAATACGAATTATTAGAACAGTATAACATACCCTTGATGCGTGAATTCCTCGAAGCAAAAGGGCATGTTTTACGAAGAATTTAGAACGTCAGATGCCATCCTCTAGTATCGGTCCACAAGCAGGATTGGATTACCCACGTATACTAGTATGGAATCAAGAACGGTTCTTGATTGCTTTTTAGGGTTTTTTAGGTTATGTGAGAAAAGCAAAAGCTAGTTATTGAAGAAGAATTGATTAAATATTTCAACCCCATATATCTATATATATATGATAATCAAGTAACTCAAAGTGACTCAATTACCTAATTTGATCAACTTACAACTCTCACATAAGTATCTGAGATTTATCCAATCACTACTTATTTGTGTGACCTCATAGGACTCAGTTACAGTTAGTACTATACTAATCTAATTAGTATACATATTATAGTTGGTTTCTAGTAAAACAATATAATTATCTAAAATAACCGAATTTCATTATCTCCATAATTCATCCTAATTATATCTAATTTGTTACACTTGTTGAGGACATTCCTTCAATCTCCCACTTGTCTGAAAACAAGTGTGTAACCATAAAATCCTTAAGTCTCTTAATGTCGAATTTGATAGTATGATCACATTTCATGTCATCCATACTAATATTCAAATCATTTCTTGAAATCTGAGCTTGAATTATCCAAAACAAATGGTTAACTCTTAATCCATTTGAGCACGGCCATGCATTTTCAGTTCTTACTCTTCAAGAGGCCCAAGACACCAATCCAAACAATTAGGAGGACTTATTCAATTTTGAACAACCAAAACTCCCACTTAATTTTTAGCAATCCCGAACATTCCCTTTATAACCTCCTTTTACGGCACGGTGTTTGAGAATGTCAAAGACTTACTAATCACTAACTAAGAATAGTGTCATACTCATGTCAAAGGAATCCACTAAATATAATAAACAAAATTCTTAAAACATTTTGAAGAATATCAAGTAGGTCTATCCAATATATATCCATATATATATTCATGTAAATGACTAGACATCTCCATGTCCCCATAGCCCATAAAACTGTGCTATCAATCAACTTACATACTAGTCCTTTAAATGAATCATTTATGTCCAAGTTAATAATTCGGACCAGGGACTAACAATATTTTATAATCTCGGTTTACTTAATAGGGTTTCATTCATCAAATCATGCATTTGACAAGCCTATCGAGAGTTATACAATACTTTAGACATTTTATCTAAATCCAAACCATATTTAAATAAGAATAAAACTTTATTGATAAACATAAACATATATATCTAAGTGTTTTATGCCTATGACTAATTTTGAAATAAAATAGTACACAACTAAAGCCACTCTCCAATATGCTTAAGCCCTAAACCCATAGTATGACTTTCATGCTTGGGTTGAGGCAATGGTTTAGTTAACGGGTCAGCGATATTATCGTATGTGTGAATCTTGCAAACAACCATGTCCTTCCTTTCTACTATCTCTCGAATGATGTGAAACTTTCTAAGTACATGCTTGGACTTTTGATGCGATATTGGTTCCTTGCTCTGGGCAATGGCACCATTATTGTCACAATTTAAGACAATACCATTTCCAATACTAGGTACTACTCCTAGTTTAGAAATGAATTTCTTCATCCAAACTGCTTCCTTTGCTGCATTAGTTGCAGCAATGTACTCAACCTCTGTTGTAGAATCAGCTATGATGCTTTGCTTTGAACTCTTCCAGCTCACCGCCCCTCCATTTAGATGAAAGATGAACCCAGATTGAGACCGGAAATCATCCTTGTCTGTCTGGAAGCTCGCATCCGTGTAACCTTCAACAACCAATTCACTTTCACCTCCATACACTAAGAAATGATCCTTAGTTCTTCTCAAGTATTTAAGGATATTCTTAGTTGCATTCCAGTGCGCGTCACCTGGATTCGATTGGTATCTGCTACACATACTCAAAGCTTATGAAACATCCGGTCGAGTACAAATCATGGCATACATAATGGACCCTATAGCCGAAGCATAAGGTACATTACTCATTCGCCTAATCTCATCAATGTTTGAAGGACATTGAGTCTTGCTTAGCGACAAACCTTGTTGCATGGGAAGGAAACCTCTTTTTGATTTTTCCATATTGAACCTAGTAAGAACCTTATCAATATAAGTTCTCTGACTAAGTCCAATTAATCGTTTAGATCTATCTCTATTGATCTTGATCCCCAAAATATACTCAACCTCTCCAAGGTCTTTCATAGAGAAACAATTCTTTAGCCATTATTTGACAGAGTCAAGCATGTGAATGTCGTTTCCTATGAGTAATATGTCATCTACATATAAAACCAAGAAGACAATGCTACTCCCACTAAACTTCTTGTATACACAAGATTCTTCTTCATTTTTGAGAAAACCAAACTGTTTGATAGCCTCATCAAATCGAAGATTCCAACTCCGAGATGCTTGCTTCAGTCCATAAATAGACTTTTTAAGCCTACACACCTTCCTAGGATTCTCTGGATTCACAAAACCCTCAGGCTGTGTCATATACACATCCTCTTTCAAGAACCCATTCAAGAAAGCGGTCTTGACATCCATTTGCCAAATTTAATAATCAAAGAATGCAGCAATCGCTAGGATTATCCGAATGGATTTAAGCATCGCAACTGGTGAAAAGGTTTCATCATAGTTAATACCATGAATCTGTCTAAAACCTTTTGCATCCAATCTAGCTTTGAAAACATCAATGTTTCCATCCTTGTCTGTTTTCAATTTGAAAATCCATTTGCAACCAATAGGTGTACTCCTATCAGGCAAATTAACCAAGTCCCATACTTGATTTACAGACATGGATTCCATTTCAGATTTCATGGCTTTAAGCCATTTTCCGGAGTCTTGACTGGCCAATGCACTTTTGTACTAGTAGGTTCCTCATGTTCTAAAATCATTATTTCAGAACTTTCAGTTAACAAGAAGTCCACAAATCATTTTGGTAGATTTCTTGGTCTACTAGATCTATGAGGGGCAACAACAGGAGATATTTCCTTCTCAACGATTTAAGAATTTTCACTCGAATTTGATTCGAGTGGGTCGATGGGAGGTTCTTGCATTATCTACATTTCCTCCATCACATTGTTAGAAGTGAGGAGAGGATCATGCGTTTGAAGCATTAGCTCTCCTCATTTACTAATGGCCTAATCGATAAGAGATAACCATGTGATTGTGTCTCTGACGTGGTTTTATCCACATCCATTTGTTGCTCCTCTCGAATTTCTTAGAGATAGATACTACTCCCACTTGTCTTTCTGGAAATAAAATCCTTTTCCAGAAATACACCATCTCGAGCAACAAACACTTTGTTTGCATTTCGATTGTAAAAGTAGTAGCCCTTTGTTTCTTTAGGATAACCTATGAAGAAACATTTGTCAGATTTGGGAGACAACTTATCTGAGAGTAATCGTTTTACATAAGCTTCACATCCCCAAATCCATAGAAAAGATAATTTTGGAACTCTTCCTGTCCATAACTCATATGGTGTTCTTTCTACTGCCTTTGACGGAGTCCTGTTTAGTGTAAAAACAGCGGTTTCGAGGGCATGTCCCCAAAAGGATATTGGAAGATTTGCAAGACTCATCATTGACCGAACCATGTCAAGTAAGGTGCGATTCCTCCTTTCGGATACACCATTTAATTGAGGTGTTCCTGGTGGAGTTAGTTGAGAAAGTATTCCACACCCCTTTAGATGATCATCAAATTCTTGGCTTAAATATTCTCCACCACGATCTGATCGTAGTGCTTTTATTGTTTTGCCAAGTTGATTCTGTACTTCATTCTGAAATTGCTTGAACTTTTGAAATGATTCAGACTTATGCTTCATTAAGTAGATATATCCATATCTACTTAGATCATCAGTAAAAGTTATAAAGTAACTAAACCCTCCCCTGGCCATAGTGCTCATCGGTCCACATACATCTGTATGTATGAGTCCCAAAAGATCACTTGCTTTTTCACCTTTTCCTGTAAAAGGTGACTTAGTCATTTTACCCACCAAACACCCTTCACATATATCGTATGATTCATAATCAAACGATGTCAGAATGCCATCTTTTTGCAATTTCTGAATACGCTTTGGGTTGATGTACCCTAAACGACAATGCCATAAATAAGTAGGGTTCGAATCACTTAATTTGTGTTTCTTGCAGTCTACGTTATAGATATGTTTGTCAAAATCTGATACATACAAACCATTCATTAATTTAGCACTAGCATAAAGCATCTCTTTAAAATATATCGAACAACTATTGTTCTTTATTTCAAAACTAAAGCCTTTGGTGTCTAACACAGAAACTGAAATGATGTTTTTAGTAATAGAAGGAAAAAAATAACAATTATTTAATTCTACAACTAATCCAGAAGGTAAAGGTAGACTATATGTTTCAACTGCTAAGGCCGTAACTCTTGCTCCATTTCCAACACGCAGTTCTACCTCTCCTTTAGCCAGCTTTCTACTTCTTTTTAGTCCCTGCACATCCGAAACAATGTGAGTACCACAATCGGTATCCAATACCCAAGAAGTAGAAGTTGATAAATTAGCTTCTATAACAAAGATACCTGAAGAGCCTGTCTTCTTATCTTCCAAATACTTAGGGCAGTTTCTCTTCCAATGGCCTATTCCATCACAATAGAAACATTTGGCATCCGCTTTTGGATCGCCCTTGGGCTTAATAGATGTCTCATTTCGAGCAACTTGCTTACCCTTTCCTTTGACAATCTTTTTGCCCTTCCCTTTCCTTTTGAACCCCTTACCTTTTTGTACCATAAGAATTTCTTTCTTTGGTTTTGGAATGTCCATCTCAGCAGTGACAAGCATTCCATGCAGTTCTTCTAAGGTTTGCACTTTATTGTGCATGTTAAAGTTTTGCCTAAATTGCTGAAATCCATCATGCAATGACATCATGATTATGTCAGTGGCCATGTCAGTAGTATAGGTCATTCCCAGTTTAGACATTTTCTGGAACAATTCCATCATTTTGAAAACATGGTCTCCCACTGGTTTATCGACCTTTTGCACACATCAGAGCAACTCTCTATGAGTCTCGTATCTCTCTACTCTTGCTTGTTTTTGATACATCTTTTTCAGTTGCTGGATAATGCTATGAGCATACATACCATCAAACTTTTTTTGAAGGTTTGGCTCCATGAAAGCTAGCATGAGACATGTGACAAACACTGATTTATCTTTAACAACCTTTTGCCTAGCCTTTTCAGCATCTGATGCTGTGGCTGTCAGAACTGGGATAGGGGTGTCAAGGACATCCTCTCTTCCTTCACCCTAAGAACAATTCTTAGGTTCCTTTCCCAATCTAGGAAGTTAGTGTTGTTCAATTTATCCTTCTCAAGGTATGAACGTAAATTAGGACTGTTGTTGTTGCTAGACATGATATCTATAGTAGAAATATATCAAAGTTTAATAATATGTTTATCATTAGTAGCATGCAATATATGAACAATTCAAGGCTACTTATCACATTTTAAATTTTGTCCCGAACTATTAAAATGTGAATACCAAGATCCTTTAAAACAAGAAATTATAAACGGACTTTGGCCCTATGTATAAAATCTGATGTTTTATCGGTAAGCAAACAACCTTTACTAATTATATCTCATATAATTCTTGGTCGATAGATAACAACTTTTGTTTCCATCTCTATGTTTCAAGACCCAAAACTTTGTCTTTTGATAATCTTGTTGAGAAAAACCAAGCAGTGACATGTAAATTTCATAAATATTACCCTATTTTCCCAAGATTATATGTAATACCCTACTTTGGCAAAAACTATTACTTATGATCTAGGGCTTAATAGGTGTCTGTTTGGGAAAAAACATATCTCAATATTTTTTTTATGGACCTAATTTACTATGTTGGTTTATTTATAGTGAACATATACAATAAATAAGAGCAACATGCGTAAATTTAAATAAGTATAATAAAATGCAATAAAATTTGTGATCCTAGTATGGCCCCTAAACTCTAAAGACTACTCTTCATGGGTTTCGTCTTTAAATTATCATAGATCACCATCCTTGATTATCTTAGACCTTTACTCCTTGGATCTCTATCCATAGTGAATACACATAATTTTTGAAATTTAAAATAATAACTTGAACTAAATTACAAAAAATACAAACGATACACAGATCGTATTTAGGATACAAAAATACAAACGATACACAGATCGTATTTTCTATCCTAATTTGGGTCATACCAGTCACTTCATGCAATCACAATATCAAATATTTAAATTGCGTAAAATAATAATAACAATATCATATATTATTAAATGCTTAATAAAATTTATTGACCATATTTGACATGCCATTAAAGTATTAAAAGCATTCATCATTTTATTAATCGCATTAATAAAATCAAATAATATTCAAATCAATAAACTATGCCATAACATTAACGTATTAAAAATGCTATTGGACTAGGCATTTATTATTCAATTTTATTAGTCACATTAACAAAATTAAATAATAATAATAATAATAATCATATGCATCATTTATGACATAAATGATTATTTTGTGAATAATTAATTAATTAATCTAATTAATTTACTAATTATCCTAACTTCTTTAATATTAATTAAATTAGAGAAAAAAAAATTTAACTTTTAATCATCTAAAATACATAGTTGGAGGACTTTAGGATTCTTGAATTTTATACTTGACACTCAAGCATACTTATCCTTATTAATCCTAAATTAATCTTAAAACCCAAAAAAAATTTTATTAATGTGAGTGTGCTCACAGCTGTACACTTGGGCTTCAAAACCCTGCTGGCCCATCGTGGCCCAGAGCTGCACAAACGCCTTTCCCAGCAGCCACACGCACACCCACAAGGATCTCCTTGCCGGCAACAAATTCCGGCAACCCACCACAAGGGAAACCCACCCCATCAATCCTCGGCGACCGGCGAACCACCCAGAGGACGTGTCGTCGCCGGCAAGCCACTGCAAGCTATCCACACCCACCGCAAAGTTTTGCAACGTTTACGGAGCCTTTGAGGGTAATTCGATCCGTTTTCATTAGAATTTGGGGTCAAATTGGAGAGCAAAGCATGTTAATATCATATACTTATAATTGGGGATTGATTGATTTTGAAATTTCATAAATTTCAAGTATTTCAATCAAATTGGGGAAAAAATTAGGGCTCAATTTTTCCGAATGTTAATTGGTCAATTTGTGAGATAATTTCAAGGTAAACACATAATCAAATTGTGTATACATGCTAATCAATAGTGATGAATCGGAATTTGAACCCAAAACACGCCAAAATTTTCAATTTCGAGCCTTCCATTAGATCGAATTTAGGGTTTAATGAAGAACATGAAATTAACTAAAATAGTTTTAATTAATTCATGACTTTAATGATTAATACCAGCATCGAACGTGCATCACCATAAACCATATTGTAATCCCTCCCTTAATTTAATTAAAATTAAGAAATTTTTGAATCAAAATTCCGAAAACAGATATGATCATATTAAAATATGCAAGAGGCTAACTGATACCACTGTAAGAATTTAGATACGATTAGCGGAATTTCAAGAAACGATTTCTTGGCACCTAACACAAGATCTCACGCATATAATAATACGAATTATTAGAATAGTATAACATACCCTTGATGCGTGAATTCCTCGAAGCAAAACGGCACGTTTTACGGAGAACTTAGAACGTCAGATGTCGTTCCTCTAGTATCGGTCCACAAGCAGGATTGGATTACCCACGTATACTAGTACGGAATCAAGAACGGTTCTTGATTGCTTTTTAGGGTTTTTTAGGTTATGTGAGAAAAGCAAAAGCTAGTTATTGAAGAAGAATTGATTAAATATTTCAACCCCATATATATATATATATATATATATATATATATATATATATATATATATATATATATATATATATATATATATATATATATATATATATATATATATATGATAATCAAGTAACTCGAAGTGACTCAATTACCTAATTTAATCAACTTACAACTCTCACATAAGTATCTGAGATTTATCCAATCACTACTTATTTGTGTGACCTCATAGGACTCAGTTACAATTAGTAGTATACTAATCTAATTAGTATACATATTATAGTTGGTTTCTAGTAAAACACTATAATTATCTAAAATAATCGAATTTCATTATCTCCAAAATTCATCCTAATTATATCTAATTTGTTACACTTGTTGAGGACATTCCTTCACGTCTATGCAATGCTACCAGTAAGCCCTTGTAGATTTTCACAATCATCAGCTTAATTACTACATCACTTAATAAGTAGCAGTGCGATTACAATCATCAGCTTATTTACATCACTTAATAAGTAGATTTCGTTATTTATTTTGTGGCAACAGATGGGAGTTGTTACGCCGGACAATAACTTTCAGAACCAGGACGACATCAAGAGACAGTTGTACAAGCTGAAGGAAGCAGAAGTTGATGGAGTCATGGTAGATGTCTGGTGGGG
Source organism: Dysphania ambrosioides (assembly GCA_026401315.1). Classification (NCBI taxonomy): domain Eukaryota; kingdom Viridiplantae; phylum Streptophyta; class Magnoliopsida; order Caryophyllales; family Amaranthaceae; genus Dysphania; species Dysphania ambrosioides. Next base: position 2,346,764 of record CM048672.1, read on the forward strand.
AATAATAGAAGCAAAAGGACCTAAGCAGTACGACTGGAAGTCTTACAGAAGCTTAAAATACAAGCAATAATGTCATTCCACCAATGTGGAGGGAATGTAGGAGATGGGGTTTACATTCCACTTCCTCAATGGGTACTTCAAGTTGGAGATTCAAACCCTGATATTTTCTATTAACAGAAGGGGTGCTAGGAACAAAGAGTACCTTACTCTTGGTATTGATAATCTCCCATTCAGGTAACTATTTTCAAACGAGCCTTTTCTAATTCATATCTAATATAAATTATATCAGGATATTGAAATATCATATATAATTATTGTTGTATTAGATATAACTATTGTTATAGCAGAAATATATATTGTTATATCAGATATAGAAATATAGAAGATATAAAAATATATAAAAACGTATATCAGGTATATACATTATGATATCAGGTATAGAAATCAAATTACAAAAATACCCTTTGATATATTTATATCATGTATAAAATAAAAATTTCTCATTTTCATATTACTCAAAAAAATTTAGTGCAGTTCACTAAAAGTTGTAGTATTAGTTGTCTGTTTTTCCTAATTTCTATTGCTCTTTATACACTAATATTGTATCACACAAAGATGCACACATGTACAAAAGAGAAGGGAGAAAAAATAATTTCTTGTTAAATGATTTGACAGATATATAGTGATTTCATGAAGAGTTTCAGAGAGAATCTGTCAGATTTCCTAGATCCTGGCACGATGGTTGACATTGAAGTGACTTGGCCCAGCTGGAGAACTGCGATATCCTTCTTATCCTCAAAATCAAGGTTGGAACTACCCAGGAATAGGAGAATTTCACGTGATGTTAAATGTAGCCCTCACATTATTCAGATATGCTACATGAAGAGGATGTATTATAACAGCTTCAACAGTTTAGTAGTCCACTGAGTTTCAAATATTGTATTGTGCAGTGCTATGACAAATATCTGAAAGAAGATTTCCAAAAAAGCTGCAATTAATGCAAGCCATCCCGAGTGGGAATTTCCAGAGAATGCAGGACAATATAATGACAGACCAGACTCGACAGAATTTTTCAGAAAAAAAGGGACGTATGTCACAGAAAGTGGAAAATTCTTCCTGACTTGGTATTCAAACAAGTTGTTGATCCATGGTGATAATATTCTAGAAGAAGCAACCAAAGCTTTCTGTGGCTGCAGAGTCAAGATAGTGGCTAAAGTGAGTAATATAGCCATAGGAACATCATTGGATAAGAGTATTAATCTACAACTAAACTGGCTTTTCTGCCCCTAATTGATGAGCAGGTTTCTGGAATACATTGGTGGTACAACGACGGAACTCATGCTGCTGAGATCACTGCAGGATACTACAATCTGTATGAAAGAGATGGGTATCGACCAATAGCAAGGATGCTTTCTCGACACTCTGGGGTTTTGGATTTCACGTCTTGAGATGAGGGACTATGAACAACCTGGTTATGCAGAAAGTGCTCCACAAGAGCTTGTGAAATAGGTGAGGACATGAAAGCCTAACATGATAATATAGCTGTCTACACTTTCAATTCAATACCTGTAATCTTCCTTTCAAATGTTTTCAAAAAACCACCCTGAAAAATGCTACTAATGTAGGTTCCATGCTAAATTCCCTGCCTTAAAACGAAGTTGTTTTCTGGAATCGGCATGGTGCACGACTGATAGCTCATAGTAATTGCAGGTCTTAAGCGGATGCTGGAGAAAAAATATTGAGGTGGCAGGTGAAAATGCACTTCCAAGATATGATCCCAATACTTATAATCAGATGCTGCTGAATGTTAGGCCAGAAGGGGTGAATAGAGATGGTCCACCAAAACTGAAGATGTATGGCTTGACATATCTTCGTTTGTGTAGTCAACTACTAGATGGGGGAAATTTCCAACTATTGAAGAAATTTGTAAAGAAATTGCATGCTGATCAAGTAAGTATCCAGCTCTTCGATCCAAAAAAAAAATCTTAGAAATAAGCTTCCATGGAAAAAGCTTCTATGACAGTTGGTATTATTTAAACATTCACTTGATTATTTTCAGGAATACTGTCTAAACCCTGAAGACTATGGAAGGCATGTCATTCCACTGGAGCAGTCTAAGCCAAAAATCCCACTGGAGGAACTTCTAGAAGCAACCAAACCAATGGGACCACTACCCTTTAACAACGAAACAGATATGGAAGTCTGATTAAAAAGCTGCTAAATAAAGTTATGACAGTTGGTAAACACATAACTGTCGTACCAGCAAATGATGTTTTTCTGACAAATGAGCTGATAACCCACCTGTGGGATCCTCACTGGTCGTTCTTGTTCTTTGTTGTTGTTTTCTGTTGTTGCTGTTGTTTTATCCAATAAGGAAAATTCCTGCATCCTAAGGATAGTTACTTATGTAGTAGAACTGACAAGGATACGGCATTCAGACAAGTGGTTCTTCTACAAATATAATAAAATCTTAGAAGGATATGACATCCAAATATGTTTCTGTTCAATTGTTCTTGTGTTGGCGGTATACATGGCTCTCACGGTTCCCATATCCGTATTCTTATTGATGCGACATTGTACCCGTATCGGTATTTGTATCGATATTCGTATCTTCACACATGTAGCTCTTCCGTCTTCACCAAACATCTAACAAATATTCATTCATGTTCCTTAACCTTGATTAATATTCATCAACAGCAGCATTTGGTATATTTTCATGAAGTAGTCATTGCTACAACTTTTGCTCATCATATGGTGAATACATATCAGTTGGATCATACCATGCTTAGTATAACATACTCATGCCGGGTATTTGGCCCCCCATTCAAGGTGAACAGATGAAAGCAATGAGTTTAGAATCCCCCAGTATCTTCTACCTAACTTCTACTCAAATATCCAATATATATGTGGTGTGGGAATTGACATTTTTTTCACCTTTTTTTTTTTCTTCAAGTAGTATCATTCACAGAAGCTTGTTTTAAGTAGTATCATTCAGAACAATTATAGAGGTATAGTTTATTCAAATGCTATAATAATATAGTTTCAAAAATAAATAAATAAATAAACTACTCCGTATAATAATAGTAGAGATTCAAAGTTAGAATGCATTATGTTGTCGCATTGATCCATATAAATCAATTATTTTTTACACTTTGCGATTTGCTTGAGAATGGGAGCTATGACAGATCAACTTCCTATTTTCCAAAAAAAAATAAAACTTTTTTTGTCAAATAATTGGATGGACACGATTACTCCTTATAAATTAAAGGGCTCAGATTTAAGATAGTAAAAGTGACCATTATTTTTATGTTTATTAAAAAACCTTCCCCACATTGGTTAAATGGATCATGCTTCTAAGAAACCAAGACTTTTTTTTTTCTTTCAAAATTACAATACTTTTGACATGAACTTAGAAGTGGTCAAATGTAAAAACTTGTTATTTTCATTAATTTAATGTAATTTTTTAAAATATTAAAATTTTAAAATACTTTGCGTTATAAATTTTAAAATAAAAACTTTTAAAATCGAGTCTTAATGTAATTAAAAATCAAATAAAATAAATAATTAAAAACATGTAAAGTCATTCTTTTAAAAAAATAAAAGTAAAAGTTTATTTTTACGAAGGACTCCTATTCCTATTTTGTGCACTTGATGAAAATTTCCGTCGTCAAGCTACCGCAAGTTCGCAATGCTCGGCGATAGCTGATCAGGCCGTAACTCGCTCACAATTCCGAAGGGTCGACCTCGGCTCTATTATCTGGTACATTTTGTTACATAAATCTGTCAAATTTACAAATAATTATAATTCTAACTTTTAGTTTCGACTTGAATGTTGAAATTAATCAAATTAGGCTAATTGATTGCTATTTTTGTTGGAATTATGAGATATTGGTTTGATTTTGCTTGCTATTGTTCTTGAAACTCTGACCAACTTTTGTTATTGCAATCAGAGTAAAACGTGAACTCAAAACCCTAGAATTTATAAAATTTATAATCTATGAAAATTGAGCATATATTATGTGGGATTCTTGTAACTCAAACCCTAATTATTGATTGCAGACAAGCCAAATTAGGCACTTTCCTTAATCAATGGCTTCTTCAGAGGACGCTGATGACACGACTAAGTCGCCGTCCTCGTAAATTTCCCTGCCTTTTTTTCTTCTTTCTTATGCATCTATTCTGGCTCTTTGCTTAATTGGTTTGCTATGTGGATGCTGATTTTCAGGCCGAAAAATGTGTACAAGGATCCAGATGACGGGCGACAGCGGTTTTTGCTCGAGTTGGAGTTTGTACAGTGCCTTGCTAATCCAACTTACATTCATTGTATGCCACTTCACTTATATCTTGTGAATTGGATCCTGAAGGTGTATGATGCAAACTCTGTATGTTCTATGCACAGATTTGGCACAGAACCGCTACTTTGAAGACGAAGCGTTTATTGGTTATTTGAATTACCTTCAATATTGGCAGCGTCCAGAGTATGTAAAATTTATAATGTGAGTATGTATTTTTATCACCTTCAATGGTTGGTTGTCTGAATCACATGCAGATTGCCATTTCGTTGATCATTTTTCTAGCTTGTTAGCCTAACGTATGCCCCTATCGATTCCAGGTATCCACACTGCTTGTACTTCCTTGAGCTTTTACAAAATGCGAACTTCCGCAATGCAATGGCTCATCCTGGGAATAAGGTTCATTGTCATCTTACTTATCCTATGCCTTGATCATGATGCATTTGAATGTTGGTAATGGAAAAGAAGTATATAATGTGCTTGTGACCTGTCATTGGGTTGGTTTAACATTAAGAGTGTAGACTTTTGCTAAACCCTATGCTGTCTGTTCTATAAAGTATTCCATTGGTTTTATGTTGGAGGAGCATAGTGTTTTCATGTCGATTTGGGAAATAGATTGGTTCTTGTTGGTTTCCTCTGTGTGCCCAGACTGCCTCCATGACCTAGGAATGCTGATAAGTAGGTTATGTATTTGTCCTACAGTGCTCACTGTAAAGAATTTAAAACACTTATTTTTAAAGGTTTTAGGCATTAACTTTCACCAAAATTATTTTACTACTGAACATATTTTGATAAGTTGAGATTTAATTTTATTATTTTTGACAAGTTGAGGGGAAGGTGAGAAGAATGAAGTGCTGATGTTCATTTACAAAGTAAGACACAGAGTTGTTTAACAGTGATGCTATATATCTAGGTATTGAGAAGATTGTACTATGAAAATAATTTATATGCTCATCTTCATTGTTTAACACTTTGGTTACAGTTTTTTGACATGATATTCAATAAATTACTTCTTGTTCTGGATTTCTGATTTATGTTGCAATCTTTTATACTGGATTTCCCTTTTCTCTAGATCCACCCCCACCATAAAATTTTTGTGAAGGTTTCCTTTTCTTCTTCTTTTCTTTTTTTTGTTATTGACTGTGGTCTATTTTGACTTTATGGTACTTTGATTGATATGCTGTTTCCAAATAGTCCTGTTACTATGATGTTATTGACGTTTGAACGTCCAACCTTTGCAATTCTTTCTTTGTTTTCATGTACTCCTTCCGTCCATAATTGAGTGTTACCAGTGATATTTTTTTTAGTTCAAAATTTTCTTCTATTAAGCATTATTTGTAATTGTAATTCTATTTGGGGCATTGCCAAATTTAATCTAAAACATATAATTCACTTTTATTTGATGCTAGTATTTTGTTTTTAACTCAACTACTTCCTTTTGTTGTCAAGTATTCTTCTTACTTCCTATATCAAGTAAGAGAGAGAATAAGTGGAAAGTGAGTCTTGTTTTTTGTTTATTGAATAGAAACTGAAAATTGTTTAGAGAAATTGGTGTTATCAAATAAGTATATATAGACCCTTGTGGTGGGTTATGAAGGGTAAAATAGTTAATTATATTATATGTGAAAGGGATGAAGTAAAACTGTAAAAGTAGGAAGAACCAACAAAAGCACTCTTCAACGGAAAGTAGGAAGAACATTAAAGAACCCAGGGAATACATTAGTTTGATTGCAAAGTACTTTCTATAATGAATTAAACTAAATGCAAACTAATGAAAACCTAGGCCTCATTTTTCCCATGAACAGTCATCATCAAATGCACAAGAAAATGAAACATTCAGGATGTTATGGAGATGAATTTGACTTATATTTGTTGATTATGGTATTACTTGATATGTACTAACTTCTGTTTTTGAAAAATCTACTTTGACTTTTTGCATTATTCACATACCTTACTTTTGTCATATAAAACAGAATTGTATTTTTGGATGTCTCAAAAGGTGAAGAAATTGTAAATTAAAGGAAGTATGTTATATCTGTATGAGACGCTCAGTTGTGGATGAAGAGAGTGAGTTGGTTTTTCATATAAAAAATTTCGTTTGATTGTCCAGATAGCAATGGGAGAAAAATAGAAAGTGGAGGACTTGATGGAGTTCTCTTATTAATGATTTGAAAGTTAAAGCTTTTAATAATGTATGTATCTTTAGGAATTGTGAGATTTCTGCCTCTTTCAAGGGCTTAAACATGTTGCCAATTCTAAAGAAGTTCAGCTTGTCCCTTGATTAGGATAGGAGAGGTGCATAAGAACTAGGGATCAGGAAATGCAGGGGGGTTGAAAATTTCAAATACCATGTTATGAAATGCTTAATGCTATATTTCTGGAAGGTTATCAAGGTTTTTGATTTGGGATTTCTATTTCTTATTGATTTAGGCAAGCTATTTTCGGTTGCAAGTTTGCAACCAATAACTTTTACAATCTGTTGATGGGTGATAATATGGTAGTAATGGTGATGGAATTGTGTAATTTTACTAGAAAATAATATGCTAGTGTCTTGGATAATGGAACTTTGTATTATGTTTGGTTATTTCTTCATAAAATTAAATTCCTTGGCGGTGTATGTTTTATGGGAAGCAAAGACCACATATTGATAATGGAGTTGCCAACTTACCATGTCATTACTGTTATCTTACCACCTAAGAAAGTAGACATCTTCATTGATCTGCTTCTTTTGTATGATGTATTTTTTTCTTCTTCGTGTTGACATACATTAGCTGTTCAAGTTGGACATAGTTCTTTTTTGATGTAGGAGTTGTAGATGATAATGCCCTAATGTTTTTCAGTTTTTCTTTTTGAAGAAATGTTTTTGTCGTGGGATGCTTTTGTTTGATCTTTAAATACTTCGAATTTTCAGGAAGTGGCGCATAGACAACAGTTTTATTTCTGGAAAAACTACAGAAACAATAGGCTGAAGCATATTTTGCCAAGACCCCTTCCTGAACCTGCTCCTGCACTTCCAGCGTCAACTGCTGTCCCACCTCCCCTTCCTCCTGCTGTTCCTCCCACATCTGCTCCTTCTCCAGCCCTTTCTCCGATGCAGTATGCAGTCGCTCCTGGATCTGGCATTGCAAAGAATGATATGAGGAACAGTGGCATTGATAGAAGAAAGAGAAAGTAAGTTTGCTCATTCTTTTTGGATCTTGAGAGTTCAGAGTGTGCATCTTCACATCACACTCTAATATATGAAAAATGTAAAGGTGCATAGATACTGATGCAAGTAAAAAAATGTGTGCAGGAAAGAAGGTTGAGGTTCTTGATTGCTGTATATGTTGGGGAGGATTTAATCTCCACTTTTCTAGGAAGTAGGAGTATGGTTAGACTTCTTATCATCAAAGGTACACCACCACCTTTTTTCTTTGGGGTTCAAATCTCGTTTGTTATTATTCAAGCAATTTCAATTAAACTAGATCTGAAAATATTAGTACTCAGAATGTGGACTTGTATCCTCTTTCTTCCAGATTTAAGAAGAAATACTAAAACCCGCTTTAATGGAATTGAATTGAGTAATTGACAACGGTGCCTATATGCATTGGTATTTGCCTTGCAATCTTGTAAAAATCCCTCATTGTAAGAGATAATTGTAAGAGCAAAGCACTCCTACTTACTCTTTGGTAGATCAATTTTTTTAAATAGTATCACTGGCTAGAGGAGGATAAACTTGGTTGAAAAAAACTAATCTCTTGCTTTTCTAATTCTTTTTGTGCCCATGGAGATACTGTTTTGCCCTAGTGTGACTGCCTATTCGGCTATGATTATTAAATTTCAAAACTTCATATGTGGTGACTATGCAATTATGCAATAAGGTTAATGTGATTATATATATATATATATATATATATATATATATATATATATATATATATATATATATATATATATATATATATATATATATATATATATATATATATATATATATATATATGGGATCATGTGAGAACCCCTTATATAAGAACCTTTGTTATATAAGAACTCATCTAATACCATTGATTTAGTTGAGATTAATGGTTATGATTCAATCAACATTAATGGCAAATTGGTAAATAGAATAAAGTCGGATTTGTTAGTTAAGGAATTTTCCGTGATTAATGGGCAGTTTTCACTAAAATTCGCATAATTGAAAAATCATTTTTACTCCATAATCAGTTTCCTATTTTAATCCATTTAAAAATGTCAATATAGGTTTTAAAATCAGTAGTGTCTCTATATATCATATTCAAAGTATAGGTTTGATGTTTTTGCATTGGAAAATAAGGTAAATGATTCATTTTTTTTTCGTAATTGATTCATTAGTTATAGTGCATGATTAAGTGTACTTTGATGGCTGTAATTATAACACTAGAATTGTAATTATAGAACACCAGAACATTTTTAGAACACTAGAATTAGAATATAGAATAATGACAATTTTAAAATCCTAATTATAGGACAATAGTATGCATAGAACATTAGTATAGTTTTTTAGAACATTAGAATTAGAATATAGAACAATAGGTATTATATGAGCAAAATTATAGAATTTTTAGAACATTAATATAAATATTTAGAATAATATTTTTCATTTTAAGAACACTAGAATTACAATGTAGAACAATAGTTATTTTAGAACAATAGTATACATTTTAAGAACACTAGAATTACAATATAAAAATAGTTATTTTAGAATTATAAGTATATTATAATTATATTTAGAAAATTAGTATAGATTATTTGAACATTAGATTCAGGCTATAAGACAATAAAGTACAATACGAGCAATATTATGTATTTTAGAATATTAGTATAGTTTTGTAGAACATTAGTATAGTTTTTTAGAACATTAGAATTAGAATATAGAACAATATGTATTATACGAGCAAAATTATAGAATTTTAGAACATTCATATAAATCTTTAGAACAATATTTTTCATTTTAAGAACACTAGAATTACAATGTAGAATAATAGTTATTTTAGAACATTAGTATATATTTTAAGAACACTAGAATTACAATATAAAAAATAGTTATTTTAGAATTATAAGTATACTATAATTATATTTAGAACATTAGTATAGATTGTTTGAACATTAGATTCAGGCTATAAGACAATAAAGTACAATACGAGCAATAGTATGTATTTCAGAACATTAGTATAGATTTATAGAACACTAGTATACGTTTACTGATGTTTCGAACAATAGTCTAACTTTTTATTTCGAGCAATAGTCTAACTTTTTAGAACATTAGTGTTAATACAATACGAGCAATAAACTTAATATTTCGAACAATTGACTAACTTTTTAGAACACTAGTGTTAATATTCATTTCATTGTTTACTGATGTTCTAAAGCGCAATACTAATGTTCTAAAACTTAACACCTATGTTTTAAAATTTTGTTCTATTGTTCTAATGTGTAATACTGATGTTCTAAATTTGAGCACTTGTGTTTTAAAGCTTAACACATATGTTTTAAATGTTTATTCTATTATTCTAAGGCCTGATATTGATGTTCTAAAGTTGAGTACTGTTGTTTTAAATCTTAACACATACGTTCTAAAGGTTTATTCTATTGTTCTAAGGTTTAATATTGATGTACTATAATTTAATATTAATGTTCTAAAGGTTACACATATGTTTAAAAATTTCATCTATTGTTGTAATATGTAATAATGTGTAATACTGATGTTTTAAATTTGAATACTTGTGTTCAAAAGTTTAACACATATGTTTAAAATGTTTATTCTATTATTCTAAGGTCTAATATTGATGCTTTAAAGTTGAGTACTGGTGTTCTAAATCTGAACACATGTTCTAAATGTTTATTTTATTGTTCTATGGTCTAATACTGATGCACTATAATTTAATATTGATGTTCTAAAGGTTAACACATATGTTTAAAATTTTCATCTATTATTGTAAAATGTAATAATGATGTTCTAAAATTGAGTAGTGATGTTCTAAATCTTAACACATATGTTTTAAATGTTGGTGTTCTAATTACTACTAAAAAAATAGTGAAAATCAAATATAAAGTAATAGAAATAATTTGGAAACTATTAAAAAATTGTGCAAGTTGACATTGAAAGCCTGATTCATTAATAATATAAATGTTAGTTTATATTATATAAAAAATAGTTTATTTATATGAATGTTAGTTTAGTTGAACATAGTTTGGTTTATAAAAATTAATGAATGTTAGTTTAGTTGAATATAATCTAGTTTATTCATTATATAAATCAATAAATGTTAGTTTAGTTGAATATAGTTTAGTTTATATGAATAATATAAGTTTAGTTGAATAAAGTTTAGTTGAATATAGTTTAGTTATATGAATCAATGAATGTTAATTTAGTTGAATATAATTTAGTTTATATGAATCGAATATGATTATATCTAATGAAAAATACTGACAAACGAAATGAAAAATGAATGTGATTAGTCAAAAAAAAAGTTTACAACGAATTTCATTATGTGATTCGTGAATATAAACGTTTAATTACTAACAATTCATTTCTTATAATTTCTAAATGTCATTATGTGAAATTCGGTTCGTAAATTCGGTTTGATTTGTAAATTCGATTCGATACGTGAATTCGGTTCAATTCGATTCGTGATTCGGTTCGTGATTCGGTTTTCGATTCAATACGAATCCAATTTCCCAACCCTGTTAGACTCGAAGAATTCTTTTGAGGAAACCCTTCATCCCCTCTTTACCATTAATGACAAATATATATAGTTACATATAACCTAGCTTACTTACCATAAAACACCTAAAAGATAGATATGTACAAGATATATCCTAACCAATATATCTTATCATATCTTATCATAACTATATCCTAACAAATATATCCTAACACTCCCCTTCAAGTGGGTGCATATAAATCACGAATGTCCAACTTCACAAGTAGAAAATTAAACTGTTGTTTTCCTAGTGCCTTAGTCAAAATATCAGCTAATTGATGACCCATAGAAACATAGGCAGTAGCTAGATTGCCGGACACCAACTCATCACGAACAAAATGACAATCCACCTCTATATGCTTCGTACGATCATGAAGATCAGATTGTCTATTACAATACAACAACATATTATGGGTATGCAAAATACCTAGAGAGGACAACAGTGACTTTAGCCACTTTAATTCACATTGCATGTTGTAACTACCATATCACGATACTCAGCTTTAGCAGAAGAGCGAGATACAGTCAGTTGTTTCTTAGTCTTCCAAGAAACAGGAGAACGGCCAAGAAAAACCATAACCAGATAAAGACCGGCGAGTCAGAGGACATGCCGCCCAATCAGAATCACAAAAAGCCGTCAAACATAAATCCTTCACAGGACGTAACAATATTCCTTGACCAAGACTACCTTTAATATAACGTAGAACCCTGGTAGCAGCATCCCAATGTTTTACCTGTGGATTACTCAGGAATTGGACAAGGGTATTAACACAATAACTCAACTCTGGACGAGTAACTAATAAATTGACAAGTCGCCCAACTAGGCATCGATACTGATCAGGATGAGAATATGGCCTCCCCTCTACATATGTTAGGCGATGATTTTGTTCCATGGGTGTGTCAATGGGCTTACAGCCTAGCCTAACATGCCTGCTTCAGACAACGCATCCAAGACATATTTACGCTGAGATAAAAATATACCTTCTGGACTATGAACAACTTCAATGCCCAAAAAAAAACTTCAACACACCAAGATCTTTCATATGAAAGAAAGATCTCAAATATTTTTTAAAGTGGACAATCACATCATGAGAGGAACCACCAATAATAAGATCATCAGCATACACAAAAACATGCAAAGAAATCGATCCTTGAATGTAGTTGAATAAAGAATAATTTGCATACGATTTAGAGAACCACTGTCGAGGAGCCTGTTTCAGACCATACAATGATTTACGCAACCTGCAAACTTTTCTTGGAATAGGATAATTATAACCAGGAGGAAGTTGCATATATACTTCCTCCTCCAAATCTCCATGAAGAAAAGCATTATGAACGCCCATTTGGTGCAACTTCCAGCTTAAAGAAGTAGAAACAGATAGAAAAAGTTTAATTGTCCCCATTTTTGCCACAGGAGCAAAAGTTTCGTTATAATCAACACTTGCAGCCTAACGATTGCCATAAACAACAAGACGACCTTTAAGTCGCTCCACTTCATCTGTAGATATGTATTTAATTTTATGCACCCAACCACTACCAATAGCCTTTTTTCATGCAAGTAAGTCCTCCAATGTCCATTTGCCCCATAGACCGGTCCGGTCCTGATCCTTCCCCTCCCAGCCCGGCCCGATGGCAAGCCCGGACCGGCTCCGCAGCCATCAATACTTAGAGAGTATTATCTAGCTATTATCTTCGATTCCTCATGACTTCTGATCTTCTGTTACTTCAACATATAATAAGCGTCAAAGGAGCCTAACAGCCCAAGAGTTGAGAAAGCTAAAGTATTTTATTTGCAACTGAAGCCACTTTACAGCCCAACAGAAATTAATAATAGTGATTACATTTGGAAGCAGAAGTGTGGCACTATAGTTAGATAAACCATGCGCGTAGTCTCTATCAGGAAACTGTGTTACACACTTTTCGTTTCACCTCAAGCTCTCAACTACGGGTCCTAAACATTTTAACAAGAGCATGGTCCTTAAGACTTGGGCACTACCTGTGTATTCGGCTTGTGTACTTGGGTTTAAGCAATATATTCCATAACACACATCTTATGCAGGTAACTTGAACATGATCTAGTGAAATAACCCAAGAATTCATTGAACATCATCACAATTAGATTAATACTATTGTGGGTATATTTTAGGAAGTTATGTATGTAATCTTGAGAGTTACCTAATGAGGCTAGGACTCTTGTATAGCTATATATATATATATATATATATATATATATATATATATATATATATATATATATATATATTTATTTATTTATTATTTATATTGTAGAGCTTCCGTAAAGTAACACAAGTCAATTGACACAATTCTCCGAAGCTTATATGGTATCAGCGCCAATGGTTAACTACATAAGACTAGAAATATATTTCATGAGGAATCATTGAGCAAAGACTAGACCTGTGCATTTGGTCGGGTCAGGGCAGGGATGGGTCATAAGAAAAACGGGTCGGGTTAAAGAAGATGTAAAATGGGTCAGATCAAAGGAGATATATAACGGCTGAGTCGGGCCGGGCTGTCCAAATAGAGTATATTATTTTATCTATAGAGGGTGATAGTTTATATGTATCACCTCCAATATTTGATAGTGAACCATCGACAAATAAGTGGAAATAATTCATTATCTGATAGTGTTTAAGAGTCTTGGAAACTATTGACCCATTAAAGACCCAATAAAACATGACCTTTTAATTAAGAGACCAACCCATTAGATCTATTATTAATTAGGGTCATCCATTTGAACAGGTTTACACAGGGTTTTCTGGCAGCATTCAGTAGTTAAGGAAATATTCCCTAACAAAATAAAGTTGATGCATGCCAAAAATACCAGAAATGAAATATTATCTCTGCAGTATGCTGCAAAACAAGATAATGTATTCACTATGATGGACTGTAAAGTGGATGGGTTTTCGATGATTGCAGCTGATCTAGAGATCATAAAAAAAATTGAAAAGAAGCTTGTGACCGAACACAACTGGAGGTAGGGGTGAGCAAAATAACCGTAACCGTTAACCGTGTATAACCAGTTCATATTAATGGTTATTTTATCGAGCCGTTAAGAATTAACGGTTACGATTACTGAACCGTTAACCTTAACGGTTAACAGTTACGGTTATGAAATTTTTGTAACGGTTAACCGTCGGTTATTATTTTTTTAAAAAACTAAACTTAAAAGGCTAAAACATGAATAATTATCACAAATTATTCTATGTATGATCATACCTTATATAAATATGTGTTATTACTATTGTAGAAGACCCAAATGAGCTTATAAATCATACAAATAATTTCACAATATTAAGTGTACAAGTGTATAAAAATGAAATGAAACGGTTAACGGTTATCGGTTACCGTTTCTTAACGGTACGGTTACGGTTAGCCTTTTCCAATAACCGTTATAACGGTTAACCGTACCGTTAAGGTTTAACGGTATGATTAACCATTTATGCACACCCCAGTCTAGAGGTGGCCGTAATTAAAAAACTAGTGACAACTAAAAAGCATGTGTTAGTTTTACAATATTGACAATAGCCCATATTAAGTTTGCTGTTTCTGTAACAGCTTCAGAGAAAATGAGTATATATAGTATGACATGAATGAACGAAAGAAACACAGAAAAAGGAAAGTACTGAACCCTTTTCAGAGAGATACAGCTCGTGAAGCAGTAATCAAGATTGTGGAAACTTGTAAGAAATTCTACCTTTTAATACATCGTATTTCATTGCATAATCTTAAGGCCGATCATGTGTATTACAAATCACGAGCCTAAACACATTCAATAACTTAGAAGTGTTAATACTAAACTTCTCTTTTCTTTTGCTTCGTACTTTATTAGTAGACTGAGAGAAAATGTCGTTAAGAACGATAAACGATGTTCGATAGCAACGTGTTAGCTACGTTTCCTAGGGAGAGCGGTTTTTTTTGATGTGCAGAGGGAGGCGAAAATACCAAAGTCAAAATAAAGAGATTAGATAAACAAGGGTTTAAATTCATCCTAATTATATCTAATTTGTTACACTTGTTGAGGACATTCCTTCACGTCTATGCAATGCTACCAGTAAGCCCTTGTAGATTTTCACAATCAGCTTAATTACTACATCACTTAATAAGTAGCAGTGCGATTACAATCATCAGCTTATTTACATCACTTATTAAGTAGATTTCGTTATTTATTTTGTGGCAACAGATGGGAGTTGTTACGCCGGACAATAACTTTCAGAACCAGGACGACATCAAGAGACAGTTGTACAAGCTGAAGGAAGCAGAAGTTGATGGAGTCATGGTAGATGTCTGGTGGGGAATAATAGAAGCAAAAGGACCTAAGCAGTACGACTGGAAGTCTTACAGAAGCTTAAAATACAAGCAATAATGTCATTCCACCAATGTGGAGGGAATGTAGGAGATGGGGTTTACATTCCACTTCCTCAATGGGTACTTCAAGTTGGAGATTCAAACCCTGATATTTTCTATTATCAGAAGGGGTGCTAGGAACAAAGAGTACCTTGCTCTTGGTATTGATAATCTCCCATTCAGGTAACTATTTTCAAACGAGGCTTTTCTAATTCATATTTAATATAAATTATATCAGGATATTGAAATATCATATATAATTATTGTTATATTAGATATAACTATTGTTATAGCAGAAATATATATTGTTATATCAGATATAGAAATATAGAAGATATAAAAATATATAAAAACGTATATCAGGTATATACATTATGATATCAGGTATAGAAATCAAATTACAAAAATACCCTTTGATATATTTATATCATGTATAAAATAAAAATTTCTCATTTTCATATTACTCAAAAAAATTTAGTGCAGTTCACTAAAAGTTGTAGTATTAGTTGTCTGTTTTTCCTAATTTCTATTGCTCTTTATACACTAATATTGTATCACACAAAGATGCACACATGTACAAAAGAGAAGGGAGAAAAAATAATTTCTTGTTAAATGATTTGACAGATATATAGTGATTTCATGAAGAGTTTCAGAGAGAATCTGTCAGATTTCCTAGATCCTGGCACGATGGTTGACATTGAAGTGACTTGGCCCAGCTGGAGAACTGCGATATCCTTCTTATCCTCAAAATCAAGGTTGGAACTACCCAGGAATAGGAGAATTTCACGTGATGTTAAATGTAGCCCTCACATTATTCAGATATGCTACATGAAGAGGATGTATTATAACAGCTTCAACAGTTTAGTAGTCCACTGAGTTTCAAATATTGTATTGTGCAGTGCTATGACAAATATCTGAAAGAAGATTTCCAAAAAAGCTGCAATTAATGCAAGCCATCCCGAGTGGGAATTTCCAGAGAATGCAGGACAATATAATGACAGACCAGACTCGACAGAATTTTTCAGAAAAAAAGGGACGTATGTCACAGAAAGTGGAAAATTCTTCCTGACTTGGTATTCAAACAAGTTGTTGATCCATGGTGATAATATTCTAGAAGAAGCAACCAAAGCTTTCTGTGGCTGCAGAGTCAAGATAGTGGCTAAAGTGAGTAATATAGCCATAGGAACATCATTGGATAAGAGTATTAATCTACAACTAAACTGGCTTTTCTGCCCCTAATTGATGAGCAGGTTTCTGGAATACATTGGTGGTACAACGACGGAACTCATGCTGCTGAGATCACTGCAGGATACTACAATCTGTATGAAAGAGATGGGTATCGACCAATAGCAAGGATGCTTTCTCGACACTCTGGGGTTTTGGATTTCACGTCTTGAGATGAGGGACTATGAACAACCTGGTTATGCAGAAAGTGCTCCACAAGAGCTTGTGAAATAGGTGAGGACATGAAAGCCTAACATGATAATATAGCTGTCTACACTTTCAATTCAATACCTGTAATCTTCCTTTCAAATGTTTTCAAAAAACCACCCTGAAAAATGCTACTAATGTAGGTTCCATGCTAAATTCCCTGCCTTAAAACGAAGTTGTTTTCTGGAATCGGCATGGTGCACGACTGATAGCTCATAGTAATTGCAGGTCTTAAGCGGATGCTGGAGAAAAAATATTGAGGTGGCAGGTGAAAATGCACTTCCAAGATATGATCCCAATACTTATAATCAGATGCTGCTGAATGTTAGGCCAGAAGGGGTGAATAGAGATGGTCCACCAAAACTGAAGATGTATGGCTTGACATATCTTCGTTTGTGTAGTCAACTACTAGATGGGGGAAATTTCCAACTATTGAAGAAATTTGTAAAGAAATTGCATGCTGATCAAGTAAGTATCCAGCTCTTCGATCCAAAAAAAAAATCTTAGAAATAAGCTTCCATGGAAAAAGCTTCTATGACAGTTGGTATTATTTAAACATTCACTTGATTATTTTCAGGAATACTGTCTAAACCCTGAAGACTATGGAAGGCATGTCATTCCACTGGAGCAGTCTAAGCCAAAAATCCCACTGGAGGAACTTCTAGAAGCAACCAAACCAATGGGACCACTACCCTTTAACAACGAAACAGATATGGAAGTCTGATTAAAAAGCTGCTAAATAAAGTTATGACAGTTGGTAAACACATAACTGTCGTACCAGCAAATGATGTTTTTCTGACAAATGAGCTGATAACCCACCTGTGGGATCCTCACTGGTCGTTCTTGTTCTTTGTTGTTGTTTTCTGTTGTTGCTGTTGTTTTATCCAATAAGGAAAATTCCTGCATCCTAAGGATAGTTACTTATGTAGTAGAACTGACAAGGATACGGCATTCAGACAAGTGGTTCTTCTACAAATATAATAAAATCTTAGAAGGATATGACATCCAAATATGTTTCTGTTCAATTGTTCTTGTGTTGGCGGTATACATGGCTCTCACGGTTCCCATATCCGTATTCTTATTGATGCGACATTGTACCCGTATCGGTATTTGTATCGATATTCGTATCTTCACACATGTAGCTCTTCCGTCTTCACCAAACATCTAACAAATATTCATTCATGTTCCTTAACCTTGATTAATATTCATCAACAGCAGCATTTGGTATATTTTCATGAAGTAGTCATTGCTACAACTTTTGCTCATCATATGGTGAATACATATCAGTTGGATCATACCATGCTTAGTATAACATACTCATGCCGGGTATTTGGCCCCCCATTCAAGGTGAACAGATGAAAGCAATGAGTTTAGAATCCCCCAGTATCTTCTACCTAACTTCTACTCAAATATCCAATATATATGTGGTGTGGGAATTGACATTTTTTTCACCTTTTTTTTTTTCTTCAAGTAGTATCATTCACAGAAGCTTGTTTTAAGTAGTATCATTCAGAACAATTATAGAGGTATAGTTTATTCAAATGCTATAATAATATAGTTTCAAAAATAAATAAATAAATAAACTACTCCGTATAATAATAGTAGAGATTCAAAGTTAGAATGCATTATGTTGTCGCATTGATCCATATAAATCAATTATTTTTTACACTTTGCGATTTGCTTGAGAATGGGAGCTATGACAGATCAACTTCCTATTTTCCAAAAAAAAATAAAACTTTTTTTGTCAAATAATTGGATGGACACGATTACTCCTTATAAATTAAAGGGCTCAGATTTAAGATAGTAAAAGTGACCATTATTTTTATGTTTATTAAAAAACCTTCCCCACATTGGTTAAATGGATCATGCTTCTAAGAAACCAAGACTTTTTTTTTTCTTTCAAAATTACAATACTTTTGACATGAACTTAGAAGTGGTCAAATGTAAAAACTTGTTATTTTCATTAATTTAATGTAATTTTTTAAAATATTAAATTTTTAAAATACTTTGCGTTATAAATTTTAAAATAAAAACTTTTAAAATCGAGTCTTAATGTAATTAAAAATCAAATAAAATAAATAATTAAAAACATGTAAAGTCATTCTTTTAAAAAAATAAAAGTAAAAGTTTATTTTTACGAAGGACTCCTATTCCTATTTTGTGCACTTGATGAAAATTTCCGTCGTCAAGCTACCGCAAGTTCGCAATGCTCGGCGATAGCTGATCAGGCCGTAACTCGCTCACAATTCCGAAGGGTCGACCTCGGCTCTATTATCTGGTACATTTTGTTACATAAATCTGTCAAATTTACAAATAATTATAATTCTAACTTTTAGTTTCGACTTGAATGTTGAAATTAATCAAATTAGGCTAATTGATTGCTATTTTTGTTGGAATTATGAGATATTGGTTTGATTTTGCTTGCTATTGTTCTTGAAACTCTGACCAACTTTTGTTATTGCAATCAGAGTAAAACGTGAACTCAAAACCCTAGAATTTATAAAATTTATAATCTATGAAAATTGAGCATATATTATGTGGGATTCTTGTAACTCAAACCCTAATTATTGATTGCAGACAAGCCAAATTAGGCACTTTCCTTAATCAATGGCTTCTTCAGAGGACGCTGATGACACGACTAAGTCGCCGTCCTCGTAAATTTCCCTGCCTTTTTTTCTTCTTTCTTATGCATCTATTCTGGCTCTTTGCTTAATTGGTTTGCTATGTGGATGCTGATTTTCAGGCCGAAAAATGTGTACAAGGATCCAGATGACGGGCGACAGCGGTTTTTGCTCGAGTTGGAGTTTGTACAGTGCCTTGCTAATCCAACTTACATTCATTGTATGCCACTTCACTTATATCTTGTGAATTGGATCCTGAAGGTGTATGATGCAAACTCTGTATGTTCTATGCACAGATTTGGCACAGAACCGCTACTTTGAAGACGAAGCGTTTATTGGTTATTTGAATTACCTTCAATATTGGCAGCGTCCAGAGTATGTAAAATTTATAATGTGAGTATGTATTTTTATCACCTTCAATGGTTGGTTGTCTGAATCACATGCAGATTGCCATTTCGTTGATCATTTTTCTAGCTTGTTAGCCTAACGTATGCCCCTATCGATTCCAGGTATCCACACTGCTTGTACTTCCTTGAGCTTTTACAAAATGCGAACTTCCGCAATGCAATGGCTCATCCTGGGAATAAGGTTCATTGTCATCTTACTTATCCTATGCCTTGATCATGATGCATTTGAATGTTGGTAATGGAAAAGAAGTATATAATGTGCTTGTGACCTGTCATTGGGTTGGTTTAACATTAAGAGTGTAGACTTTTGCTAAACCCTATGCTGTCTGTTCTATAAAGTATTCCATTGGTTTTATGTTGGAGGAGCATAGTGTTTTCATGTCGATTTGGGAAATAGATTGGTTCTTGTTGGTTTCCTCTGTGTGCCCAGACTGCCTCCATGACCTAGGAATGCTGATAAGTAGGTTATGTATTTGTCCTACAGTGCTCACTGTAAAGAATTTAAAACACTTATTTTTAAAGGTTTTAGGCATTAACTTTCACCAAAATTATTTTACTACTGAACATATTTTGATAAGTTGAGATTTAATTTTATTATTTTTGACAAGTTGAGGGGAAGGTGAGAAGAATGAAGTGCTGATGTTCATTTACAAAGTAAGACACAGAGTTGTTTAACAGTGATGCTATATATCTAGGTATTGAGAAGATTGTACTATGAAAATAATTTATATGCTCATCTTCATTGTTTAACACTTTGGTTACAGTTTTTTGACATGATATTCAATAAATTACTTCTTGTTCTGGATTTCTGATTTATGTTGCAATCTTTTATACTGGATTTCCCTTTTCTCTAGATCCACCCCCACCATAAAATTTTTGTGAAGGTTTCCTTTTCTTCTTCTTTTCTTTTTTTTGTTATTGACTGTGGTCTATTTTGACTTTATGGTACTTTGATTGATATGCTGTTTCCAAATAGTCCTGTTACTATGATGTTATTGACGTTTGAACGTCCAACCTTTGCAATTCTTTCTTTGTTTTCATGTACTCCTTCCGTCCATAATTGAGTGTTACCAGTGATATTTTTTTTAGTTCAAAATTTTCTTCTATTAAGCATTATTTGTAATTGTAATTCTATTTGGGGCATTGCCAAATTTAATCTAAAACATATAATTCACTTTTATTTGATGCTAGTATTTTGTTTTTAACTCAACTACTTCCTTTTGTTGTCAAGTATTCTTCTTACTTCCTATATCAAGTAAGAGAGAGAATAAGTGGAAAGTGAGTCTTGTTTTTTGTTTATTGAATAGAAACTGAAAATTGTTTAGAGAAATTGGTGTTATCAAATAAGTATATATAGACCCTTGTGGTGGGTTATGAAGGGTAAAATAGTTAATTATATTATATGTGAAAGGGATGAAGTAAAACTGTAAAAGTAGGAAGAACCAACAAAAGCACTCTTCAACGGAAAGTAGGAAGAACATTAAAGAACCCAGGGAATACATTAGTTTGATTGCAAAGTACTTTCTATAATGAATTAAACTAAATGCAAACTAATGAAAACCTAGGCCTCATTTTTCCCATGAACAGTCATCATCAAATGCACAAGAAAATGAAACATTCAGGATGTTATGGAGATGAATTTGACTTATATTTGTTGATTATGGTATTACTTGATATGTACTAACTTCTGTTTTTGAAAAATCTACTTTGACTTTTTGCATTATTCACATACCTTACTTTTGTCATATAAAACAGAATTGTATTTTTGGATGTCTCAAAAGGTGAAGAAATTGTAAATTAAAGGAAGTATGTTATATCTGTATGAGACGCTCAGTTGTGGATGAAGAGAGTGAGTTGGTTTTTCATATAAAAAATTTCGTTTGATTGTCCAGATAGCAATGGGAGAAAAATAGAAAGTGGAGGACTTGATGGAGTTCTCTTATTAATGATTTGAAAGTTAAAGCTTTTAATAATGTATGTATCTTTAGGAATTGTGAGATTTCTGCCTCTTTCAAGGGCTTAAACATGTTGCCAATTCTAAAGAAGTTCAGCTTGTCCCTTGATTAGGATAGGAGAGGTGCATAAGAACTAGGGATCAGGAAATGCAGGGGGGTTGAAAATTTCAAATACCATGTTATGAAATGCTTAATGCTATATTTCTGGAAGGTTATCAAGGTTTTTGATTTGGGATTTCTATTTCTTATTGATTTAGGCAAGCTATTTTCGGTTGCAAGTTTGCAACCAATAACTTTTACAATCTGTTGATGGGTGATAATATGGTAGTAATGGTGATGGAATTGTGTAATTTTACTAGAAAATAATATGCTAGTGTCTTGGATAATGGAACTTTGTATTATGTTTGGTTATTTCTTCATAAAATTAAATTCCTTGGCGGTGTATGTTTTATGGGAAGCAAAGACCACATATTGATAATGGAGTTGCCAACTTACCATGTCATTACTGTTATCTTACCACCTAAGAAAGTAGACATCTTCATTGATCTGCTTCTTTTGTATGATGTATTTTTTTCTTCTTCGTGTTGACATACATTAGCTGTTCAAGTTGGACATAGTTCTTTTTTGATGTAGGAGTTGTAGATGATAATGCCCTAATGTTTTTCAGTTTTTCTTTTTGAAGAAATGTTTTTGTCGTGGGATGCTTTTGTTTGATCTTTAAATACTTCGAATTTTCAGGAAGTGGCGCATAGACAACAGTTTTATTTCTGGAAAAACTACAGAAACAATAGGCTGAAGCATATTTTGCCAAGACCCCTTCCTGAACCTGCTCCTGCACTTCCAGCGTCAACTGCTGTCCCACCTCCCCTTCCTCCTGCTGTTCCTCCCACATCTGCTCCTTCTCCAGCCCTTTCTCCGATGCAGTATGCAGTCGCTCCTGGATCTGGCATTGCAAAGAATGATATGAGGAACAGTGGCATTGATAGAAGAAAGAGAAAGTAAGTTTGCTCATTCTTTTTGGATCTTGAGAGTTCAGAGTGTGCATCTTCACATCACACTCTAATATATGAAAAATGTAAAGGTGCATAGATACTGATGCAAGTAAAAAAATGTGTGCAGGAAAGAAGGTTGAGGTTCTTGATTGCTGTATATGTTGGGGAGGATTTAATCTCCACTTTTCTAGGAAGTAGGAGTATGGTTAGACTTCTTATCATCAAAGGTACACCACCACCTTTTTTCTTTGGGGTTCAAATCTCGTTTGTTATTATTCAAGCAATTTCAATTAAACTAGATCTGAAAATATTAGTACTCAGAATGTGGACTTGTATCCTCTTTCTTCCAGATTTAAGAAGAAATACTAAAACCCGCTTTAATGGAATTGAATTGAGTAATTGACAACGGTGCCTATATGCATTGGTATTTGCCTTGCAATCTTGTAAAAATCCCTCATTGTAAGAGATAATTGTAAGAGCAAAGCACTCCTACTTACTCTTTGGTAGATCAATTTTTTTAAATAGTATCACTGGCTAGAGGAGGATAAACTTGGTTGAAAAAAACTAATCTCTTGCTTTTCTAATTCTTTTTGTGCCCATGGAGATACTGTTTTGCCCTAGTGTGACTGCCTATTCGGCTATGATTATTAAATTTCAAAACTTCATATGTGGTGACTATGCAATTATGCAATAAGGTTAATGTGATTATATATATATATATATATATATATATATATATATATATATATATATATATATATATATATATATATATATATATATATATGGGATCATGTGAGAACCCCTTATATAAGAACCTTTGTTATATAAGAACTCATCTAATACCATTGATTTAGTTGAGATTAATGGTTATGATTCAATCAACATTAATGGCAAATTGGTAAATAGAATAAAGTCGGATTTGTTAGTTAAGGAATTTTCCGTGATTAATGGGCAGTTTTCACTAAAATTCGCATAATTGAAAAATCATTTTTACTCCATAATCAGTTTCCTATTTTAATCCATTTAAAAATGTCAATATAGGTTTTAAAATCAGTAGTGTCTCTATATATCATATTCAAAGTATAGGTTTGATGTTTTTGCATTGGAAAATAAGGTAAATGATTCATTTTTTTTTCGTAATTGATTCATTAGTTATAGTGCATGATTAAGTGTACTTTGATGGCTGTAATTATAACACTAGAATTGTAATTATAGAACACCAGAACATTTTTAGAACACTAGAATTAGAATATAGAATAATGACAATTTTAAAATCCTAATTATAGGACAATAGTATGCATAGAACATTAGTATAGTTTTTTAGAACATTAGAATTAGAATATAGAACAATAGGTATTATATGAGCAAAATTATAGAATTTTTAGAACATTAATATAAATATTTAGAATAATATTTTTCATTTTAAGAACACTAGAATTACAATGTAGAACAATAGTTATTTTAGAACAATAGTATACATTTTAAGAACACTAGAATTACAATATAAAAATAGTTATTTTAGAATTATAAGTATATTATAATTATATTTAGAAAATTAGTATAGATTATTTGAACATTAGATTCAGGCTATAAGACAATAAAGTACAATACGAGCAATATTATGTATTTTAGAATATTAGTATAGTTTTGTAGAACATTAGTATAGTTTTTTAGAACATTAGAATTAGAATATAGAACAATATGTATTATACGAGCAAAATTATAGAATTTTAGAACATTCATATAAATCTTTAGAACAATATTTTTCATTTTAAGAACACTAGAATTACAATGTAGAATAATAGTTATTTTAGAACATTAGTATATATTTTAAGAACACTAGAATTACAATATAAAAAATAGTTATTTTAGAATTATAAGTATACTATAATTATATTTAGAACATTAGTATAGATTGTTTGAACATTAGATTCAGGCTATAAGACAATAAAGTACAATACGAGCAATAGTATGTATTTCAGAACATTAGTATAGATTTATAGAACACTAGTATACGTTTACTGATGTTTCGAACAATAGTCTAACTTTTTATTTCGAGCAATAGTCTAACTTTTTAGAACATTAGTGTTAATACAATACGAGCAATAAACTTAATATTTCGAACAATTGACTAACTTTTTAGAACACTAGTGTTAATATTCATTTCATTGTTTACTGATGTTCTAAAGCGCAATACTAATGTTCTAAAACTTAACACCTATGTTTTAAAATTTTGTTCTATTGTTCTAATGTGTAATACTGATGTTCTAAATTTGAGCACTTGTGTTTTAAAGCTTAACACATATGTTTTAAATGTTTATTCTATTATTCTAAGGCCTGATATTGATGTTCTAAAGTTGAGTACTGTTGTTTTAAATCTTAACACATACGTTCTAAAGGTTTATTCTATTGTTCTAAGGTTTAATATTGATGTACTATAATTTAATATTAATGTTCTAAAGGTTACACATATGTTTAAAAATTTCATCTATTGTTGTAATATGTAATAATGTGTAATACTGATGTTTTAAATTTGAATACTTGTGTTCAAAAGTTTAACACATATGTTTAAAATGTTTATTCTATTATTCTAAGGTCTAATATTGATGCTTTAAAGTTGAGTACTGGTGTTCTAAATCTGAACACATGTTCTAAATGTTTATTTTATTGTTCTATGGTCTAATACTGATGCACTATAATTTAATATTGATGTTCTAAAGGTTAACACATATGTTTAAAATTTTCATCTATTATTGTAAAATGTAATAATGATGTTCTAAAATTGAGTAGTGATGTTCTAAATCTTAACACATATGTTTTAAATGTTGGTGTTCTAATTACTACTAAAAAAATAGTGAAAATCAAATATAAAGTAATAGAAATAATTTGGAAACTATTAAAAAATTGTGCAAGTTGACATTGAAAGCCTGATTCATTAATAATATAAAGAAACGTTTTTGGAAACTACCCACTAATTACGGGGTGCAGAATTTTCTCAACTGCCAATTAATTTCTAATTTTTCTATATTTACAATTTTGCCATTATTGAAGAATTAATCACAGTCATCAAAGTACACTTAATTAACGGTTATAGATGAGTTTTTATATATGCATGGTTCTTATATAAGGAGGGGTTCTCATCAGAACCCGATATATATATATATATATATATATATATATATATATATATATATATATATATATATATATATATATATATATATATATATATATATATATATATAAGAAATAGAGAAATGATTTATAAATGGAAAAGAAGAATCTCTTCGTCATACTTCAGGATTTGTATGAGTTTGGTGCTTCCATTCTTGTTCTTTAATGTGGCAATTGGTTTATTAATGGGGATTATTTTACTCTTGGTGATGATTTTTAGTATATGTATAAAAAATTAACGGAAGATTGACTTTAACCAATACCAATTACCACTGGTGGGTGTTAGTTAATAAATAGTATACCCTCAAGAATTTGTTCAAACAATACCAACTTTCATTCATTTTGTGCTAAATGATATGCAGGTTACCGGAGTAGGAAGAATAGAGAATATTTTGATTTTGAGATATTATTTTATTATTAAAAGAAAAACTAATTATCAAAGTCACCAAAATTAATTTTGGTTGGCCAACTTTAAATTAATTTTGTTAATTAATTAGCAATTCAGGTTACATTTGAGTTTTTTTGTTTGTTATTTATTTAACATTTGGTTGGCTATAAATTTATTTTGGTTAAATATTAATTATTTTAGTTGTTAGAAAATGATTTTATCTTTATTTAAGTATTTTTTCCTAATAAAATAATATCTTACTTAAAATATATTCCTACTTCCATTAGTGGCTTATTATTTAGTACAAAAAGATTGAAAGTTCATATTATTAAAAGCAAATTTCCGAGGCGTATAATTCAACACAATCAAGGATAGTTCGTACTATTGGTAGCAATTTTCTCAAATTTGATGTACTCCCGTATCACACAGATATGGACTTTAAGGTAAGTAATTGTTTGCTGTACGACTGTCAAAAAAAATGTTAGCTTTATTAAAAGCCAATTTTCCCAAATTTTATTTACCCTGTATCACATAGATAAAGACTCTAAGGCTGTTAAATGTTTGCTGCATGACCGTCAAAAAAAATCATCAGAGTTTACATGGAGTGAATGGACTTCACTTTGTTTGGTTAACCTAATGAGTTTTACTACAAATGATTGATTAGGAAGGAATCAATTTTTTCATTTTCCTCTCTTTGGTTTGTAAAGGGTGACTAGTTTTCCCAAGAGTAGAGATAACGGACCTTTTATTTAGAAAGGAATGCCACTTGTTTCTCTTTCTTACTGTCCACTCTCTCCAGTCTCCACCCTTTCTATAAGACTTAAGTTGCAGGCTTGCAGCTTACCTTGGACAATTTTTCTCCTTGGATAACCAAATGTTAGATGAAATTGTTTTCTGCCCAACCATACAGAGCCTATATATGGCACTAACATTGATAGTTTGCTCCAATGCCTACAACCACGCAAGAGTAATTCTTCATTTCTGCCAAATGGCCCTTTAATAGTATGTTATCATCAGTTTTAGATGTCCAAAAGTCTGTACCAAGTGCTTTGTAAAGATTATTTAATGCCAGTCGCCTCACATCTTAGATTGTTAAATTTTCTTTTGTTATAGCCTATGGAATTATTTTCTGATTCTAGTTTGTCTGGCACCTGTGTTTCCTTGTAGATGCTTCTGCTGTAGTTCCCGACTCTCGAGAGAAAGAAGGGTGAGTTGGTAACAAGGCTGAATGTCTTTTGAGTGTAGAACAATATTCGGAGGCATTTAAATTCAGCATTATATCTACTATTCTACTGGTTTATGTTGTTTGTAACTGTAAACTGTGTGATCTGCAACCTGAATCCATGGTTGTCTTTGGGAATCGTAGATATAAGCATATTGCATTTGCATAGCATTACCATTTGCAATCAGAAATCACTTGATGCATCTCAGTTAAGCTTCGTTTATTAGATCTCAATGTTTGTAATGGCAATTAGAGTCGTCACTTTGAAATCATTTATTTGGAAGAAGGCTCCTCAACTAGGACAGTTGTGACATTGTACCCTTTCAAGAGGGTATAGAGTCTGAAGGAAAGGCTTTACATGATAATATTTATTTTATATTACAATGGATAGTTAAAATTTTTAAATTTTTTAAAATTTGACTATATAAATACAAGTACGAAGAACATTAATGAACAAATGAACTGTCACGTGGTTTGTCAAAAAATTATTAAGTGTTCACTTCACTACAGTCTTACCCAATTAGCTATTCTTATTGTTGACACCAAAAAAAAAAAAAAAAACCTAAAATATAATTCAAAATAATAAAACATATCTTTTAGATGATTTTGGTGAGCAATTAGAGTTTTTGCAGATCGCAGATCTTTCCTTGAGCTATACTGTTTCTTTTACTTGGAATATTTCCTAAAATGGTATGTGTAATGCATTTTGTATAGCTGTTGTTAAGAAAGTCGATATACAGAGAAGTGTACTCTTGTATTATTGTTCAACCAAGACTTAATAGAAAATTAGATATGCTTATTATTATAACCCTTATGAAATTCACTCGTCAACAACTAGCGCACCGAACACCATTAGTTTGTTCGAGCAAAGTATTATACGGTGTACTTGTTGCCGACAATTCATTTTAGTGGACAAACTAAGTCATATGAAGAAACTGTCTTAGAGATAATGAAAAAAAAAAAAAAAAAAAAAATTAGACGTTAGCCGAAGAAAGTGATGTTAAGAAACTATAATAAGTTGTTATTTGTAATCAATATTTTAACCAATGCATTATTTTAAAGCCCTACCTATAAAAACCAAGTGGGACTTCCTACATTATTCTAATGGGCTCGGTCCTAGTCTTTCAAAATAATACTCTACTTTTTTAAAATAAAATGGAAAATCATTGGGGATAACCTAAATGGGAAATCTTTAAGGAAATAAGACAATCTTTGAAGGATAACCCAAATTAGAAAATTGGGCATATTTTAGGGATGAAGGGAGTAATAAGCAAAAAATCTCAAGCACTTCTCCAACACAAAGAACATTGGAGAATTTTTTTTAATATAATTAGAGTACATAATCTTTGTAAAAATACATAAACGTTGAATCAAAATTCGAAAACGTTCAAAAGTTGTGGTTCATCCTTTACCATTTGCTTTTTTTTATTACAAAACCTATGACAAAAGAAGATTGCACTATTTCACAGACTTGCCTTGTTGCCCATAGAAATAGGGTGAATAACAACCTTTCTATGGTGGCGAATAAGATCCTGCACCCGGGTACACGATGCGCATCGTGTACCCGGAATAATTTTACTGACTATTTAGTAAAGCTCACTGAACATTCCCCTATTTCACTGAACAATTACAAAACTTCACTGACCATTTGCCCAATGAACATATCCTTCATTTCAATGACCATTTGCCCAATTAACATGTCTTTCATTTCAATAACCATTTACTAAATCTCAATGAACATTTGTTCACTGAACATTTGATAAATTTCACTGAACATTTAATTAAATCTACTAAATTGTGTTCATTTTACACTGGGTGCATGATGCCGACTGTGATTGACGAGTGAATCTGGTTGTCTGGCTCCATCACCCCTTTGCACTTACGTACCAAGAGGTGGTGACTGGTGAGGTTGGGAGAGTTGGAGGACTCAAAAATGCATCTTAGTCCATAGTGTAAGAGAAAATACTAATTTATACTTGATATAAATTTAGCAACTTATATCACAGTAAAAAAAACAAAAGAAAAAATGCTTTATTAAGATATTAAGATATGTGGTATTATCTTAGTTATATAATTTATCTTCTCAGGTATAAAAATAACCATTTTAGTTAGAAAAATAATGGTTTAGAAATAACCGAATATATAAATAATAATCTCACGTATAGAAAGAAAATTATGAAAATAATATTTGATATATGCACAATAATTTATACCGAATATGAATTAGAAAAACAACGTAATTTAATCATTAGCGTCTACTCCATAAGTAGTGAACTGAATATCCTGATGTTCAACTACCCAATTTTAGCAATTCTTATAAAATGAAATTTTATGCTATTAAGCGGTAGAAACAACTACTATATACTTAGCTAACTAGCTGTGAGCAGAAACCTTCTGCATGGACATTCCTCCCTAGATCATCGAGGAACTGTCGGTTCCAGAACTGCAGCCTCCTGGGTCCCACTAAGATTTTTTTCCCAGTGGGCCCACTGTTTGATTATTCCTGCTTGCAATGATCCTGGGCCCCATTTCAGAGCAATCAACTGTTTAACTATCAACACCCTGGACCTGTGAGCATAGGCATGATAGATCAGTACTCCCTTACTATTTATACTGCCTTTCCTCCATTCATTCCATGCTCCACTCCTCCCCACCACCACCATAAATGCAGCCACCTATGGCGGCGTTCCTTTCTCTCCTCCTCGTCCTCCTTGTCCATGCCTCTACTGCTTTTAACATTACCACGATCCTAAGCAAACACCCTGAATTCTCCACCTTCAATGATTACCTAACCCAAACCCACCTTGCCAATGACATCAACCACCGCCGAACCATTACTGTCCTTGCCCTTGACAACTCTGCTATGTCATCCCTCATCTCCAAGGGTTTCACTCTCTCCACTCTTCGCAATGTCCTCTCCCTTCATGTCCTTGTGGACTACTACGGCGCCAAGAAACTCCACAAGGTCACAGATGGTATTCCCTGCTCACCGGCCCTATTAACAAATGTCGTGTTCATGCATGCATAACGTTTCTCTATAGCATGCATCACCTAAGTCTATATAACATAACATTGCAGAATGTAACAACATAATACCTGATGTGAGACGCCATACATTAATTTAATCCTAACATGTGTATACATTGATCTGCAATGCATAGGATCCACCACAACAGCGTCATTGTTCCAGTCATCAGGGGACGCAGACGGAGATGCCGGATATGTGAACATTACGGATGTGCATGGAGGAAAGGTTGGGTTCGGACCAGCTAACACGGGTGACTTGAACTCCTTCTTTGTCAAGGCAGTGGTAGAAATGCCTTACAACTTATCAGTGATTCAGATCAGTCAGGTGCTCGATTCAGCCGAAGCTGAGGCTCCAACACCTGAACCCAGTAAGGTTAACTTGACCTCCTTGTTGTCTGACAAGGGCTGCAAGGAATTCTCTCGCTTGCTCACCTCAGCTGGCGCTATTACGACCTTTCAGGTAATTTCTAGTTTCCTCCTGCTCGGGATTGTCAGATCATTGCTCTGGGCCTCTCTGGCGTTCAGCGAGTCTAGAACTACTTTTTACGTTGATAATTTGACTTGGTAGTATTATAAGTATATCGAGACAAACCTACCATATACGAAGTACTATTTCATTTGTTGTTAGATTTGCATCGTAACCCCTACTGTAAATTTATAATTTCATGTCTGTACTCCATAATATATACTATTTTTAGGATAAAAAAAAAATTCTTGTAGTCTATATAGGACGATGTTCGTTTATGATTTTCTTAATTTAATGGTGATGTCCTCACACAGTATCATATGCTATTATCAATGTATAGATATTCTAAATTTTAAATGTTTTTATCTCTAAATTTATAAGATAAAAAATCATAAAAAATTAATATTCTAAAAATTTACATTAAAATCTCATTTAAATATATTATTTCTTATAAGAAGATGAGAATTTGTAATTAAACTTTTTCTTTATAAATGAAAATTAGGCAATATTAGTGGGTAAAGATGACATATGTTTTTTCTTCTCAATTTTAGGAAAATATTGACAGCGGGCTAACGGTGTTCTGCCCGGGAGATGGCCCCGTGAAAGCATTCATGCCAAAATACACGAACTTAACAGATGGCAGCAAGACAGCGGTGCTCTTGTACCACGGTGTGCCCGTGTACAACTCAATGGGAATGCTCAAGTCCAGCAACGGCATCGTGAACACGCTAGCAACGGAAGGCCACAACAAGTACGACTTCACCGTTCAAAACGATGACGAATCCGTCACGTTAAAGACCAAAGTCGTAACGGCTAAGATTATGGGGACCTTAGTTGACAGAGACCCTTTAGCTGTGTTTAAATTAGATAAAGTTCTCTTGCCACGTGAGCTGTTCAAAGCCCCGGGCCCTGACGCTGCAGATGGGCCCGCGTCGGATGATGATGGTGAGGTGGCTGATCAGACGAGCCCCAGGAGAAATAAGAATGCGGCTGGAAAGATCAACGGTGCAGGATTTGTTTCTATGGGGCTCACTTTGTGTTATGCTGTTCTGACGGCTTTGTGAATATAAAATCTCCAAAATATTTTATTATATTATTTGGAAAAGGAACAAAACTCAACGGGGTGATGTGGGGTCGGATTTGAATTATGCGAGCTGTATAATTTTTGGCAACGTTTGAGCACCGACGATTGGTATGAGATAGTGAGAAACTTCATTTTTTTTTGTGTGTGTGATGCTAATAATTGGTTCATAATTCCTCATGAAGGGTTCGAATTTTTGTGTATAATAATACTTAACTTCATTTTTTTTTGTGTGTGTGATGCTAATAATTGGTTCATAATTCCTCATGAAGGGTTCGAATTTTTGTGTATAATAATACTAAGTATGATTCTTTATGTTTTTAGCTCTTTTGGAGGTTGTAAATTATTTTTTTTAATTAATAGTACTTTAAATTTCATAATGTGGTTATATGATGGGTGGAATTAAGATGAGTTTTAATGGTATAATTGATTTATTATTCAACATAGATGTCTAATATATGAAAGTTTGATGGAATGAAATTATGATATATAGTTCTCTAACAATTAATCAATTTACTGACTATTGAGTAAGCATGATTAGAAGTTAACCACAAAATTTGGAAGTATTCTACATACTTTATAAAATGTGAGAAAATGAAAAATTAAGAGCTTGAAGTCCAAACCTAAAGGGAATTAAAAGGATCAATGATGGATGCAAATGCTAGCTTAAATACCCGTGTTCGTCCTTTTTTACCCCACGGTTATTATCAACCCAACTACAATAGAAAAGAGGAATATATAAATTCACGTTGTCAAGTTCGAAAATATTAACAATAACCCCATAGTAGAACTCCGTTTGTCGATTAATATTCGATCCTTTGAACTAGAAAATTTTGGAGACATGACAATTACCATTACACCACTATTCTGCATAGTCGACTTCTAATCTTGGCGCTTTGAGTAAAAAGAATAACCGTTGATGTTGTATCCCTCATACGACATAACTTGAACTTTAGCACCATATGCCAACCACCTTAATGTATCAGAAACATCGTCGGGTGTGTCGGATAATTGATCCATGACCCTTGCTTTGAACCATTCAACAAATGTCGCATTATGCTCCTTTACTAGTTGTAAATCCCTTTTAGAAGGATATTGACTCCTTAGAGTGTTCATGTGCTCATCTACATACAGATGGACTTCACTCAGGTTTTGCAAATATAAACAACTCAACCTTATATTTTAAATCAAAACTAAAGGAAATTCGTTTCCGACCAATAGTGCCATGACCCTTAAGCCTCCCTGCATATCTTGACACAAATTCGTTTCCGACCAAGAGAATCCTAACAATGACATCACGAATGTTCTTCTCAATGTGCATGACATCAAGGCAATGTCGTACCTCAAAATGGCGCCAATAGGGAAGACTCCCGAACACATACCTCTTCTTATAACCACCGGTTGATCTACTTTTAGAGCTCTTTCCAAACACAATTTCAATGCCCTTCACCCGATCATATACTTCACTCACACGTATGGAGCCATTAAAAGCTTTCCTCTTTCTTCTGAAAGGATGATCTTTTGGAAGGTACTTGCGAAAACCCATGTAAACATGCTTCTAATAATTCTGTAGGCGCATAGCTTCTATATCTTCTTCACATACCGAGCATGCAGTCTTCCCCTTCACAGCATAACCAAAAAGATTTCTAAAAGCCAGGAAATCATTGATTGTGAAGAAGATCAAGGCACGCATAGTGAAATTTGATTTAGAGTAAGCATCGAAAACCTGGACACCTTCCTCCCACAACAATCTCAAGTCATCGATAAGAGGAGCAATATAGACATCTATGTCATTACTAGGTTGTTTAGGTCCAGATATAAGAAGTGATAACATGATGTATTTGCGCTTCATGCATAACCAAGGTGGAAAATTGTAAATAGTGAGAAGAACGGGCCAAGTGCTATACTGGGTGCTTAAGGTCCCGAACGGATTCATTCCATCCGTGCAAAGACCTAGCCTAAGATTTCGATCTTCCCCACCAAAATCCGTGAACATCCTATCGATGTTTCTCCACTGAGGAGAATCAGCATGATGCCTTAACAACCCATCTTTCTTCCTCCCCTCAGTATGCCACCGCAACAATTTCGCATTACTATCATCTGAGTAAAGTCTTTTAAAACTTGGTATAATTGGAAGATACCATAGAACCTTGGCCAAAATCCTCTTCTTTCTCAAATCGAGCTTATTGTGCTTCTTTTTGTAATGGGGAACTCCACACACTGGGCATTCATCTAGATCCGCATACTCATTTCAATATAAAACAC
The DNA here is from genome assembly GCA_026401315.1 of Dysphania ambrosioides. Classification (NCBI taxonomy): domain Eukaryota; kingdom Viridiplantae; phylum Streptophyta; class Magnoliopsida; order Caryophyllales; family Amaranthaceae; genus Dysphania; species Dysphania ambrosioides. The sequence goes on from CM048672.1 coordinate 2,381,175, forward strand.
AATCATTTCCACATGCATGGATCTTCACATAATTAATTCCCATAGGACACATGAATTTCTTGGCCTCGTAGGTCGAAAGTGGCAATTCAATGCCCTCAGGAAGCATACCGGATATAACTTCTAACAAGTGTGTGAAACTCTTGTCAGTCTAGTTGTGGTGTGCTTTTAAGTTGAAGAGTTTCATGACAACGCTCAATTTAGTGTGTGAAGTACAAGAAGGATACAAAGGCTTATTTGCAGCTCTAAGGATTTCATCGAAGATATGAGGACGATTTGTGAAATCATCCTTAACATCATGCATCATCTCATCTATTCTATCCTCTTCTACTCCATCCTACTCTCTAACATCGTCATATACCTCATTAACATTCAACCCATCTTCATTGCGAGGTGGCTTCTCCCTACTAGCTTAGGGCACTTACTAGCGCTTGACCCGAATTCTAATATTTCACCTTGCCAATTCCACATCCTATAATCCGCTCTTAAACCTCGACGAATTAGATGATCTTTGATTTCACTAATGTCACAATAACCCCTAGAGTTGTTACAATCATAACACATACACAATACTATCTTCGAATGATTGTCTACTTGGTGTCTACGTGCAACCCTAGCAAACTCCTCAACCCCTTGTATGTATTTCAATGAGATTCGGTTACTGTGCATCCAATCTCGATCCATTTTGAACTTCTAAGAATTAAACAAAAAACTTGAGTTTGTATTTTAAGGCAATGAAATTATATATCATTGAAAAACTTATTTTATATTCTAAGCAAATTTTCACTAAAAAATTCAACCTTAGATTATATTCATTGAAACATCAACCTTTTAAGTTTTGCCTTCCTTAAGGGGTATCTCTGTTTTTTTCCCATGTCAATGTCTTCATCTAATTAGACCTATTATATGGCCTTGTTGGTAGGCTCGTGTGATGCATAGTTTATACTTCAACTCTATAGATCTACTAGTCTCGAACAATACATTAAAACCAAAGACATACACCATGACATAAGTAAAAAGCACAAAATTTTTCACCTTTCTTAAACTAATGCATATCTTCAACTGTGAGTCTTTATATGATTATTGTACATCATATATGCGTTCTTGAGTTGTGCTTAAATTCATCTAACTGTGAGTCTTTATATGAAATGTCATGACACAATTAACTAAAGAATTATCTACATATACATAGCTATTCATTCAACCAAAGTTAATCCCTTTTTAGGTGAGTTAACCATTAATGAATTCATCATTTTCCAACACTACTAATCACATTTTCTTGAACTTGTTAATCTTTTATAAATGAGTATATAAACTATCGCTTAGGATGAGAAATTGTCCAAGTTGCTTTACAGAGTGTATTTTTCTCTAAAATATTTTTTTTTCTCGACTATGATGTATTCGGCTTCTAAATTCATCATTTTCCAACACTACTAATATCATCAACAAATTAATAAGGTTGGGATGTCAAAACAAAATACACATACACAATGACCCAAAGTCTACATAATTTAACCTCGTAAAGTCTACAATAATTTAACAACAAATTTAACAAACTCTACATATTTTAAAAAAAGGAAATACGTACCTCCAATTTCGCGAAGAAGAATACGAAAGTTTGCAAGCTCGTTCAAAGAGAGAGAAAGCCTAGATGTGAATGCCAAGCTCGTTCGAAGAGAGAGAGTTTGCAAGTGGGTATTATGGGGTTAGGGCTAGAGACGAAAAGGGGGGATGTCAAGTTATGGGGTTAGGATGGACTAGCTAGAGAAGACGAAGGTAAGTAGAGTTAGGTTTTTTTTGTGCGCTGAAGTGTTGGGAGTTTAGGGAAGCCTGGTCATGTTTTGAAATGGCCTGGAAAAGAAAAGGCTGGGTTATTATATTAATGAACAAGTGTTGCGGCTATTTATATAACCGCATCACTTGTTCATTAATATATTTTCATTTCTAGGCCACTAATATATAATACAAGTGCTATGGTTATATAAATAACAGCAACACTTATTTTATTAATATATTTTCATTTTCAAGGCCATTAACAAGTATTGCAGTTATATATATAACTGCAGCACTTATGACCATGATATTTTCCCAGGATTCCTTTTTTCCATGGCATTTCATGAAAATAAATGCTGCGGTTTTTTTTAATAACCACAGTACTTATAACACACAAATGCTGCTGTTATTTAAAATACCGCATCATATGTACCAAATGCTGCGGGTTTTAAAATAACCGCAACATTTATGGTCTGCAGTTATTTTAATAACCGCCATATTTAGTTTTAAAGTATGTTCTCCCTATTTATGTGCTTCGAAATTTATTTAACCGCATCAATTGAGACGAAACAATTGAAGTGTTTTCTACTAGTGTCGTGTATGGTTAAAGCAAGCTTAACGGAAAATCTGACTATGCTCTCGCAAGAAATTATAGTGCTCCTTGATTGAAAAGAACCTGTCTTTGAATACCATCAAACTCCTTCATCTTGATGAGATTATCGTTGACATAGGGTACTCAGAATTGTTCTGGCTTTGTCTTTATTGAATAATCTCCAAATCTTATTGAGGTTCCAAGTATTAGAGCCATTTAACAGTTCAAATACCCATAATGGTTTTGGCTCTTGCAGTTTTAATCTTAAGAAACCTCAACAAATCTCTTGCCTTGAGGTAACCATATATCTTCGTATTCTTTCCATTGCTTATGATTTTACCAATACCCTTTTTCATCGCCATTGCTATTGTGAACATGCTCTTATAGGCCCATGAACCCTTCAAATATTTTTATATTTCCCTATGTCACATCAATAAGAAAAGCTTTTTATTACCTTATAATCAACTATGAGACTAAGCTCTGGGGCACATCTTGAATTCTCAAGGCTTATTTGAAGAGAAAGGACAAGTTGATATGCACAATATTCCTCATTCCAAGGCCCCTTTTAATTCTAGGAAGGAATCATAAATCATTCTTTCTATAGTATTTTGGCTTCTTATCACCTAAAGTGCTCTACCAAAACTTAATAAGAGCTAAATTGATCTTGAGTAGAAGCTTCTTTGACTAGATAAACAAAGATCTTTGAGAAAGGGGAGCCTTTAAAAAATTCAAAAACCATTCCAACTATGACTTCACCCATTATATGCGAGAATTTTTGAAAGAACATAGGCGAAATTCCATCTGGACTTGGCGATCTTAGAGGCTTAAGGCTGATATCGGCCTTCCTAATATCCTCACTAGAGAAGGGACCAAGAAGATGATTAAGCTTGGAGGAACAAATCTTGATTGCTCAACTGACTACAACTAGAAGACTTACAATCAATAGGAGATCCACCTTGCCCCTCACCTCCAATATACAATCTCTTGAAAAAGTCCACAAATTCTGCTTTAATTTTGGACATCTCGAACCATCCACTAATCATTTTGTAATTTAAGAGACATAATGTCATATCTAGATTTCCTCTCCTTTATTGACTTGAAGAAGAACGAGGTCATCTAATCTCCCATTTTGTCCCATCTAGAATTGGCCCTATGCTTCCAATACTACCACTACAAAGTTATTTCCAACGCACTTCATTCTTGGCTGAGATGACATTTAAAGCGTTTTGGATTGAATTCATGCAACGTTGATCTTTAGAAAGCTTATTATGAAACCGATCCAAACATATTCCTCTATCCTTTTTTACCTTTAAGCTCCAATCCTTGAGTTTTTTTTAGACAACATCACATTTTAAGGATACACTTTCCATAGAGGGTCTGTGCCTCTCTTTATCCATGAGCATGCCACTAAACTCTAGACCTCTTTTGATATAAAATCCTAAGCCTCCAAAGAATACAACCTCCTTTTCTTCTACCTTGTAAGGTATGTATCAAGTAAAATTAGACCATAGCCAGATATTAGAATTGGGAAGTTGATAATTCTTTCTTTCAGGAAACTGCTTTACCATTCTGAATTACATTTAACTCTATCCAATTGTTATAAAATGCATCCTTCACTAACTCTGTTGTTGGTCAATGTAAACCTTGCTCCATGCGACGAAATATCTAAAATTCCACAAGATCGATATTTTCCATTTCTTGAACCGTGAAGCACCTCTCAAGTTTTGAGACCCACCACCCAACTTCTAACTATGGAATTCAACCTAGTTGAATTCTCCAAGGAGACAATATCTCTAGACAAACTTGAGAACAAAACTCTAAACAAGTGGCCACACATTTCTTCTTTGTTCCATCATAGGGGAACCATAAACAAACAACACATAGAAAACCTTGTTATATTATTTTTTATGCTACAAAATATTGCATTTTTGTGAATAATATTGATAATCTCTAGCCTACAAGATCTTCTCCAAAACACGAACAACCCCCCTCCCCACCCCCCGCACTACCTAAAGCATCAACACCATGAAATAGAAGGAACTCAACTTAACTAAATGAGGCAAGGTTTCTTGCCCACCACACATAGTTTCACACAAGAAGACAACATCAAACTTAAATAACTTACTATTACTACTATTAACGGAATTATAAGTGCCAATCCCCTACAATTTCATGACCAAATTTTCATTTTGACAGATGTGGCTCGTTGAAGTCAGCCACAATACCTTTCAGCATATCATCTTTGTCCTTATTTCTATATGAAGTTTGCAACCCCAAGAAGGGCAGAAAAAAGAAAGTTAAGTAAAAGCACAACCAAATTTAGAATCTATAGTTTCCACGCACACACTTCAGCACTTGAAATACAAGTAAAACATGTGCACACTAATATCATCATATATTTAGTTACAATCAATATTCGCCAATGCTCTTTCCACTATCAAAGGCACACCCCCTCGGGCTTGGATGATCAGCTAAGTTGAAGCTACCCTCTAATTTTTTTCCACACCAATATTTTTGTGTCCAAAGCATAAACTTCTCATGAGGGCGTACCAGTTACCTATTTAACCCCAAATAAATAGGATCAATCTCCCCCACCATACATTATTGTGAACTTGCCAACAACCATGGTTGAAACCACACTTAACACTAAGGGCTTTTTCACCTATTGTGTTAACCTTGGCCCATTCATTCGCTTGTTTTAGCCCTATTGAATCCATCTTCTTCTTATCTTTTTTCTAGTTTTTTCTTACCATTCATCACCATGTCTAACAATCCCAAATTCCATCCCACATTAGTCTCTCATCCTATCACATTAGATATGGAATCTAGACAATATCATTCATGACCTCATGGGCAGCATTATTCAAAGTTCAAGCTCGGCTTCATGATGTGCTTGGTCATTTGTAACACCCCGATAATTCCCCCTTTCCAAAAACCAAAACTTTGAGAGAACTACTGTTGTGCTACCGCTACGTGTTCAAACATTAAGGCTATAAAACAGAGTTTTTACGTGTTCAAACATTAAGGCTATAAAACATAGTTTTGCAGCGGAAACCTATAGACTTTTCAAAATAATATTAATCGTAAAACAAACTCCTAACATAACAAACTAGAACCATTAAGGCCCTTACTGTAACATATCAAAATAACGTTCAACTCAAATCCAAATCCAACCGTCTAAAAACTAATCAAACAAATGTAAAATAATCTGAAATCTAAATTAAATCAACACTCCACTTAACCCACCTATGCATGAATGCTCGACTGTATATCTGTCAATAATCTGCTCCCCAAATATACAAATGTAATTATTGGATCATCACAGTATCATTTATAGGCAAAATCCATGACCAAAACACACAAAGCACGTAATCTGCAAGCTGAGTACATACAAATTACAAAGTATAATAGTTGAAACAGTAATCAAATAAAGAATAAACACATAATGCAAGAACGTCTTACGCAATATTTTACCCAATTGTCATGAAAAATTAATTAATTACTTGGATTAAGTAATAAACAAGGTTGTCTCTCACATGTCCTAATTTGGACATCAATTAGATAAATAACCCATACACTCCGTTGGAAAGCATCAAAATACAATTTAAAGTTTAAAACTTTATAAACGGGAGCGACTTCATCACCATAGCTAGATGAGATCTCAACTAACCCCAATTTAAAGTTTAAAACTTTATAAAAGAGAGACTCGTAGATCACATAGCCTCCAATAAAAGCCACAGATAATATCCCATGAAACTCCAACCCCTGATTGTCAATACTCTAAAAGTGCATTAGCCCAGAGTTTTTTTGCTTATCCATTTTTTGTTTGCGTGATTTATTGTTTAAACTTAGTATACACAATCACCACAGTACACACATGCAAACATTACAGTTACACAATCAATCTCTATTATACTGTAATTTTTAGTTCTTTAATTTCCATCTTAACTTTTAAACCTATTGAATAAAGTAAACTACCCTCGTCATTAAGACTTGAAATTCACCTTTACTCAACTCATACTATCAGTAATGAAAGAGTAATAATAAACAACCTCATGGATTAATTATCAAATTAATTCCAATTTACTAAATCAAGATTTCTCACCATAAATAATTCTTTCTTGATTAGTATTTATAAATCATAATTATAACTTACCAACACTAGTAAAGAAATGTCTATATGATGCGGTTTTCTACCTTTAAATGTTGTGGTTATTGATACGAAACACATTTAAGTGAAGCACATAGAAAAACAACAAATGCTGCGGTTTTTTAGACGGAGCAATAAAAATAACAAATGCTGCTATTTTTTGAAAAAACCGCAGCATATATATCTAATAAATGTTGCGTTTTCCCAAAAAACCGCAACATATATATTTTTTTAAAAATTTAAAAAATAATTTTATTATCATTATATGCTGCGGTTTTTTAGAAAAACTGCAGCAATTATTAGATATATATGCTGCGATTTTTCAAAAAACCGCAGCATATAATGTGTTTTTTAATTTTTTTAATTCTAAAATTTATATGTTCTACGGTTTTCAAGTATAAAAGCAGCACATATAAATTAAATGCTACATTTATATTAGAAAACCGCAACACTTGATGGTTTCCAGTTAAAAAAAATTTAATAGATCATTTTACGTGCTAATTACATATAAAAGTTATTATTAATAATTAATATTTCTCAAAATTGTTATATTTGCTAATCTAATTATTATATACTATTACACCACATTCAATCAAGAACATAACCTAATCTAAGCTAAGAATATCATGCATAATGTGTTAGTAATAATATGTCATAAAAGATAAGAAAAGTTAAGAAATGATCAACCATGAAGCATATAAATCCAAAATTCTACTATGACTACTCGTTTTGCATGCAAAATCGCGATCTACAAGATTTTACACTCAAAATAAACAACCAAATCATTCTTCAAAGATTTCGGATGTATTCCGAGATTTCGAAAACTTTGGAGAGGCATATCTCTTAGCTCGGTAGACCGAAGAGCGTAATATTTTTTGAAACCTCCTATTTTTAGAGGTATTACACATGTTGCCCCTTAGTGGCCTTAGTGACGTCTTATTTGAGATATTGAAAAAAAAATTTGACAAGCCATACAATTGGTTACGGGACTTCGAATAGAGCTTATAATATGTCTAAACTGGGTATTTTTACGAGACCTATAGACCGCAAGTTTCCCAAAGGAGGATTGGTCCACTTATTTTCTCCATAAAAAGCCTCTAACACTATATCATCAATGAAATTCGATTTTTAAGGGTTAATCCTTCATAAACACAATATATAACATGCAAATCTATACACACAAGAGTTTTTCATCTTTACATTAATATCTTAACAAATTACGAAAAACAAAATTTTTTAAAAAAACATATACTAGGGTTTAAGGCATATGCAAACCTTTAGATTCCGAACTTTGGAGTATGTAGACTTCTTCAAAATGGGAGAGATGAATAGGCTTCAAAACGCTTCACTACGCTATATCCATGGAGTCACAAGTGGGAGAGAGGAGTAGGATTTGAAATGCATGAGGAAGAATGAATTATGAGGATTTTAAAAAGAAGTTAGGGTCGTAAGTAGGAAGTACAAGGGATTAGGAGTAGAAGATCTAAGTGTTGTGTGTATTTAGGGTTAGGGAAGTTGAGGGTTAGAGAAGAGGGAAATGTGTGTTTTTTTTATGGTTGAAATGATATTGGAAGCGTAGGAAAAAGAGTATATATAGTGAGTTATAAGTGCTGCGATTTTTCAAATAACTGCAACACATATAACTCTCAATTGCTGCAGTTACTTGGAAAACCGCAACATTTGTTGTTTCAAGTGCTGCGTTTTTTTTAAAAACCGCAGCACTTGGTATTAAGGTATATTCCAAACCATTAATTGTTTCAAATTGTATATAATCGCAATATTTGTACCGAATCAATTAAATGATTTTCTACCAACAATACCAAATCATGCCCCTAACATAAAGAACATGAATTCTTTCAAATGATTAACCAAATAATCTCACCCAAAATGTTCCCTAAACATGATAATAAGTTTACATTTCACCCTATATCATGCTCCTAAAGGTAATGTTTTATCGTAATTGGTACGTACCTTGAGTAAAATGAATGAGTGACCATTTTCTTTACTATTAAGCACCTTTCACAAAGTGTTCTCCTACACTAAATTATACAACCTAAATCAATACACTAATACCCAAAATTTACAAGAATCATACTAAGCTTCCTAAGGTTTTAAAACAATTCCAAAACATATTTTAAGTCTCCCAAAACATAATTTAGTACTTCAAACACCATACTACAAGTATTAGTCGAAAACTTATTAAAATACATATCATAAAATTCCATTTTTTTCAACCCTTCAAATCTGAAAATTAGTATACAATATAGTATACTCAAATTACTCCCAATTGTATGACAAAATAGTCTTAATTTAATGTATATACTAATAGTATATAATTTTAAGCTTTAAAACATGAAATCTCAACAATTAAATCATAATCTAATATGTATAATATTCTGAAAATTTGTTTTAAATACCATAATATTAAATTTTTATCAAAATACATCATACTATAGTCAAAATTTCATGAAACAAATACTAGTATAAGAATCTAAGACTTAAATCATGAAAAGTAATATTTTTATACTAAAATATATGTTCATAAAATCTGAAAATTCATTTAAATAACAACCCTATAAAAAATAACATAGATGATTCCCAAAGTACTTTTAATTTTATGTAAAACTCAAAAGCCTAGTATCAAAACCCTAATTCATGATACTAGCATGCCTAACCATAAATACTTATGCATAAAAATTTATGAAACTTGTAGTATGCATAAAATAAATTATAGAACATGAAATTTATATACTTTCAATATAAATCTAACCCATAATAAAATCAATACAAAATCATATAAAAACTTAATAACACATGTATACCGGCGGCGATGCAAAGCGATAGCAGGGTGGTAGCAACCAGGAGGGGCGGCGGTCACTAGAGGAAGCAACGCGGGTACTAGGTTTAGGTATTTGGGCTTAGTGGGTTTCTTAGGAAAATAAAAATATATTTTGTAGAAAAGAGTTATAGTTTTAGGATTTAATTAAATAATAAAAATAATTTGCTGTTTATTTTGGAAATATATATGTATATATGTATATGCGTAAAGTATATGTATTATATTAATACATAGAAAATATTTTTGATAAAAATGTAATCAAAACCTCATAATTTTCGAGGGATTACATCATTATTCAAAGTTCAAAAACTTTGACCAGAAATTAAATTGAGTTTTTGGCTATGTAGTTTAAGAATTGATTAGTAATAAAAATTTATAAACTTTCCTATCTTACTAAAAATTTTCTAAGTTTGCTAGTGTAATATCAAATGTGGTATGCACAAGCTTAATTGAATCCTAATTGGCGTAACACTTGTGAAGCTTTTATGTTGCCTAGTATTGCTCAATTACGCAAAGATACAAAATATATCTTTTTACACCACAGGTATGATATGATTGGTCTAATATATCCTTTATTGTTTTGAAAAGGTAATGGGTGTGACCGATCTCACTAAACACATGGTGAGCAGGGGTGTTAAAAATTGACTCGACCCGAAAATAGCGGGTTAGAGTTGAGATTTTCGACACGAAAACTTAAATGGGTTGACTCGAACATGATCCGAAATTAAATGGGTTAGGTTATGGTTGAAAAATCCAGCCCGAAAATGACCCACATAACTCAAAATTATTTTCGGGTCAAAATCAGGTCGGGTCAACCCGAAGTCGACCTTATAATCAAACTTTATTAAGTAGATAAAAAAATTGCTTGGCCAGTCATCCACTCAGTCCAAACCCTAAAAGACAATTAAACTACTACTATCAATTTGTCAGGCGTTTCATCTCAACCCTAAAAGTCTTTTTTTTTTCAACCACTCTATTGTATAACCACACCTCAGGGGTGGTAAAAATTGACCCGACCCGAACCCGATCCAAAATAGCAGGTTATGGTTGAGATTTTCGATATAAAAATTCAAATGGATTGACACGAACCTAACCCGAAATTAAATGGGTTAGGTTCAGGTTGGAGTTTTTAACTTGAAAACATAAATGGATCAGGTTTAAGTTGAGGGATAACGAACCCAAAAGTAGATGACCCGAATACGAACCCTATCCGACCTGATCCGTTTGCGGTTTGCCACCCCTAATGGTGAGACCAAGCATTATCGTCAAAAAGTATTCCACAAGTAGAACGCTGATTAGCTTCATTTGGCTACTCAAGCATTTATAAATATAATTTGGTTCCCATATCAATATTACTTGCGTTTGTCTTAGTGGATATGCATTGCGTTATGTTAACATGCTCGAGTGTCATTAACAACTGAGAAGTATGAGACTTAGAGATCAATATGGGATTAGTAAATAGTAATATGAGACATACTCTATACAGTACAAAACTTGATATTGGAAACCCATAATCTGAAAATCTCCAACAGAAACACAAAATCGAAAATCAAAGAAAGATAATTTTAAAATCTGAGAAAGAAAATCCATAATTTGAGCTATCAGCCCAAAATCTGAAATGTGAAACTCAAAAATTGAAATGTACAACGGTAACTCACAAGTGTAAACTTGAGACATACAAACCCAATAACTGAGATTAAAACCTGAATTTAAAACTTAAGAGATTTACAAAAACTTAACCAATAATTGGAAATTGAAAATATGATATCCAATATATAAGATCTACAATCTAAAACATATGAAATATAAAACCAATATCTCAAATCTAAAATCTAAAACCTTATCTAAAAATACGATATATTAAACCTAATATATGAGATCTAAAATCAAAAATATAAAATCAAACACAAAAAGGAAAGCGGAGGCAAATAAATACACTCTTAAATTACGAAGTCTCTTTTGTTATATTGAAGGGGGTGACTTTTATAGTATAAAAGGGTAAGAAGTAATTTTTGTACAATGTATCTAATATTTCCTTTTCAAATATAAATTAGACTTTATTAATTGAAATTGTGATATCCTTTATTATAAGAATACCTTTTGTTGTATTGAGATATACTCTTGTTTTATTGAGAGGTAACTTTTACTGGCTACAATAATCTGAATGTATGTCATAGTGTCCACAAAATCTTTAATTTCCAAAATCGAGATATTAAACCCAATATTTGAGATCTAAAGTCTGAAAAATAAAAGTTTAAATATGAGATATTAATTCCATCATCTGAGATCTAAAATCTAAAACTTAAAATTAAAAATTTGAGATATTGAACTTAATATTTGAGATCTAAAATCTGAAACATAAAATCGAAAATCTGACGTATTTAAGCATTAAGCTAACTACTCAATATTCAATTAATATCCAAATTAAGCTAAGCATAAATAATACAAGAAGAAAATAGCAGAGAAAAGAGGATTCCCAAAGTAGTACTCATTAGTAGTGGTGGAAGCAGAAAAATTATTGTAGGGCACATAAGTGTAAGGACTTGGAGGAGTATATTGTCCTAGACCTCCTTGATCAAACGGCCCACCAATACCACCCATAGGAGGAGCATTTGGGTATGGACAGCATGGGACACTCCCTGGAGGACAATTAACCCCTTGAGAGCCCGAAGATGCTGGTGGCGGTGAGAGTGGTGGCGGCGGCGGTCTCGGTGGTGCCTGTTGGCATGGATATTGACAAATTATGGTACAATTATTTGTACAAGCTGCATCATTATCTCCACTAGCCCCTTCCTTTTGAGACGGTATAGAGCAGTATGTTGCGAAAATTTGCAACATTAAGCATACTATGGTTAGTTGAAGTACTAGCTTCATCATGCACTACTTCTGTTTCTTTTGCCAAAATAAAGTGAAGATCAAGTGATTAAGGAAAGCTAGGTAGTGAGTTCTAACTTCGATTTTGCTGTTGCTTGATCATGTTCTGAATCTTCAGAAATAATTTAATAGAGCAAGTGACGCAATAATGATAGAAATTTTTGTGCGACACATAACCAATTAGAAAGGGTATGTGTCACTTTTAGAAGGAAATGGGGTTAGGTTGACCTAATCTACATGCAGCCATGCAGGCAGGCAAAAGATTTTTGCACCGACCCAAATAGATGCATGGTCATAGCAAAGTTGGCTGCTAGCAAGTAATTGTGGGTAGAGTTGTATCACTTTCAAGGCAAAGCCAGAGGTCATTTGTGAAGATTGAAGAGAGTCCAAAGAGGTAAGAAGGGAAAAGGAGTGGGGGGAAAAATAAACACAGTATACACACCATATACAATAACATTATTAGATTTCAGTAAAAATAACGCATTAAAATAACAGAAATTTTCATTCAAAATTGATAAAGATTAACATATATTACAGTGACAGTGCTAATAATTTTTACTTATGGGTTTATATAGCAATTCAACAACACACGACAACAACCCAATAACAATGATATATACCATTTGGAGCATAAAAACTACTACAATTTATGAATCCAATGTCCCAATTAATCAACAACAATACACTAACATAACTAATTAAACGTAAACAACAATTAATCATCATTTTAACAACAATAATTAATCAACATGACAAATTATTACTTACACCCATGAGATTCAAAATAAATTCAACATAGATGGTAAAGAAAATAGACAAAGAAGATGTACAATATCTCTGCTTCCTTATAGTTGAAGCTACCTAATAGGCATCATCCCCTGCAAATGCATAGTCAAGTAATTAACATTCTTCAATAATAAGCTAATTAATTAACATAACAATAAACTAATTAACTGACATTCTAATCCACAATAATTAATTAAGTGACTACTTGAATATTTGAACAATAACAATAATTAACCAAGTAAATCAACAACAATCATTCAAGTAAATCAATATTTGAAAATGACAAAGTTCAAATTATAATTCACAAATGACAAATCCACATAATTGATAATTCCCAATTGAAATCAATTGAGGAATAGTGTCTTATCCCATTACTTAACCTATATTGAAACTATACATGAAATTGAAAGTTTTTGATTTTGATCATTTTCAAAATTAATTTGCCCTTAAGTAATTAATTTGACTAATAATTTCTTTAATATAGGGAGCTAGCTTGGGATGGGATGAGATGGTATAACATGGATAACTTAATTAGTAGATTTAACATAGTTAATCACATTAGCTACCCTAAGGTGTTATTGACTTATTGGAGGAATCTCCTCAAATGATATAGTGATGGTCGAAAATGTGGTATAGAAGTAGGGTGTAAAAATAATAATAAAAAAAATCTTATCTAGGGGTGTACTTGCATTATAAATCCTTACGAGCCGATAAAGAATGATTGTGTTCTCTTCAATTTATTTTGGGTAATTTTAATTTATTTTTGTTAAACCTATTCTTTTTCTTAACTTATTTTTTTTCTTAACATAACTTTTTTTTTTGCTAAACTTATTTATTTATTTTTTAAAAATTTAACTTATTTTATGGTGAACTTATCTTATTTTCAATAAATTTAATTTATTTTGCTAAAATTTATTTAAATAAGAGGAAAATAATGTCTTAGTTTTTTAAGCTGACCAAGAGTGTGTCACTTTCATTTTTAACTATGTCCAAATTGTTCCATTTGTAAGAAACTATCTCTTAAAAATATCATCTTGTGAAAAACTACCATAATAAAAACAAACTTGTGAAAAACTATCATATAAAAAATCCAATTGCACGATACTACCACAAGGTGGTTTTTGGACTTTTAACCCGGTCTTGCGTTGTTAACTTCCACATGGATGACACATGTCCGACTTTACTTTTTTATTTTTTTTGTCCTTTAGCTATTCCACGTGGATGACTCGTGTATAGCTTTACTTTTTTTTTCTTTTTTAGAAACTACCACGTAAAAACACATCTTGTGAAAAACTACCACATAAAAACAATCTTTTGAAAAACTATATTAAAAAATCTAATTGTACGATATCATCACATGGTGGTTTGGTGGACGTTGACCTAGTTTTGCGTTGTTGACTAGCACGTGGAAGGCACGTGTAGCCGGTTTAAACTTTTTCTCTCTTTCCTTTAGTTATTTACATCTTTTAATTTATTTGGTATAAGTCTGTTCAATGACCCACTTAAATCCTTGATACCACTCAAAATGTGTATCTGAATGTGATACTTAATTTCTCGCATTACGATGTCTAAATATCGAGGAGGTTGATAAAGTTCTTTGAGGATGTTGATCGTAATAGGATTAGTGCATCCTATCTGAAAAATGTTGTATATTAGTTGAAGTTATGCTGAGAAATTTGTATGAGCCCTCTCTTTTGCCAAAACAACAGGACTTCTGTCCAAAGTTGTTGAAAACCTCTTCACCTAGGTAGTGTCCTGTATTTGGGTGATAACAAGTCATTGTCACATGAGTGAAACTAGAAAACACGTTGTACTGAAGATAAGATGAGAAAATTAAAGATTTTTCTGGGGTATCGGAGAAGATAGCGTCTTTTAGCGATGGGTAGAAGAATGAGTGACAAAATTATCCAAGTTCCTCTTAAAGGTTCAATTATTGAAGTAAAATTAAAATATAAAATTAAGTCGGCCACACGTGTCTCCCATGTGCAAGTTAATGCCCAAAAAACCATTATGTGGTGGTATTGAACAATTAGATTTTTCTTTTTCACAAAATTGTTTTATGTGATAGTTTTTCACAAGATGGTGTTTTTATATGGCAGTTTCTTGTAAATTATGAGTAAAGTTGAACACGTGTCATTCACGTGGAATAGCTAAATGTGAAAAAAGTAAAGTCGGACAAGTGTCAGCCACTTAGAAGTCAACGTCGCTAAATCAGGTTAAAAGTCAAAAAATCACCTTGTGATGGTATCATGCGATTAGATTTTTATGTGGTAATTTTTCATAAATTTATTTTTATGTGATATTTTTTAATAAGATGGTATTTTTAAGTGATAGTTTCTTGTAAATTAACATTTTCATCCAACCGAAAAAGATTGAAGTCTGAATCCTTACAATTCAAAAAGATGTCAAATTAAACATTTACCATCGAGCGGTGTGACGTGTTAGATATTCAATCTAAATGTTCCCTCCACGAGAAAGGTATGTTTCTCCCCCATTTCCTTGTTCTTTGGAAAATGGAAATATGAGCTCGGTTTGTTATATTTACTCTTGCTCGAGTGTTTTATACACACATGATTTCTACATATATTTAGGTGCATGGTACACAAAATTAAGCATATTGATATGGAAATCATGTAACTCGAGAAATATAAGATGTGAACTTAAAACATACTTCGTAAGTCTATTTTCTTTTATTTGTCACATTTACTTTTTGCATAATCAACAAAATATATGTTATACATTTAATATATAAAAATAAATATTATAAAAAATATAAAAGTTACATATTAAAAAATTATATTTTGAGACACAGAGATATATTTTAATTTATATATATCAATGAAAACTTATGTTAAAATTCTCTTTTTTTAAATAAAATATTCTAATTAGGACAAATAAAAAAGAATGAAAAGAAGATATATTTTCGGGTATATACAAGACGTTTGAATATGTAGTCATGATATATTGTTGACCACTGTCTATTTTTGGGAGCGCAATTATGATACATTGTTTTCTAAATTGAACATTAAGATTATAACAATTAATTTTAACTTTTCGCATATCATTTAGGCTCTCAACGAACATTTTGAAATTAGATAAGTGTAGGTCCGAGGAGATCCATGGGGTGACAAAGAAGGCGACCACAAAGTACATGAGACCCCTTATGTTATACGCGTAAAATTTTCTCTTATCCATTTCGGGTAGTAAATACATGATTATATAATATAATTATTTTATTTTATATTACTAATTTCACTTGTAAAATAATTTAGCCATTGTAAAAATAATTGGATAAAATTATTAAAAAAAAGGTACAGACAAGGTCTACTAATAAAACAATATTTTTTTAGAAGCAAATTAAAGTAATCAAATAGAGTAGAATAATGTTGATAATTTTAAATAATGTTAATAAAATACTTATAACCTCCAATAATTGGGTGTCTCATTGAATATTAAAGGTATATTTAGCAAATCATAAAGCTACAAAACTCGAAAACCCATCTTTAATGTCAGAGCATACATATAATACATAGTATATAATTTAATACCCAAAATGCTACTACATACAAACCTACCATTATCATTATACATAATATCCTCTAAGATAAAATTTTGATTGTATTTTATCTAAAAACTAAAAATAAAAATCTTAAATTTGAAATATTTATATAGTTATATAACACAATAATATTGACAAGAGACTAAATTTAGTCATTATAAGATTCCATAAATTTAATGTGATAAATACTTTACAAAAATTTTCATTAAAATTTTAGTTAAGACTTTTTTTTAAAAATTATTTACTCATAATTTTTTAAAATTATTTTTGGGTCCGTCCGAGCCCTGGGCTTTGGGCGGTCGCACCCCTCGCCTAGGCTTAGGGACGTCACTGATGATTTTAATCTTCGGTGTAAAGGTTAACAGTTGAGATGCATATCTTTAAAGTTACGAATTGTGTGATGTTTATGGTATTATCAAATGTAAATTATTTAGAAGATGATTATTAAGGATTAATAGAGCAATTTATTTATAAAAGATGAAATTAAGGGGGTTTTTTTTTCCGTTTATAAGAAATATTTGGTTGTTCAATACAATTAGCGAAGGGGTGTATCAAAATCTAAACTTTGACTTGAAAGTTGAAAATAGACTTCAAATTAACATGATGAATAATGTCAGGTGCAATGGTACTAGTCGCTTGTAAGTAGTGCTATTGGCAAGGGTTTTGTTATTGTAAAGGCTTATGTATGACCTAACCATTTATATCAAATGTCATTTTTTTCTTAATGTACCAATCGAATCAGATTAATAGGAATGGAGACAACCGTGACATCGAATAAATGAGACCGATAGATTCATCACCACGTATTATTATTGACTGAGATAATATTTTGATAATTAATTCAGTCCAAGGTTTGTGGGAGATGATCATTTAATTGCAGTTATTTGCTCTCTTCTTCGATTGTTTATATTTGTCATATCCATCGAGAATCAAATCTAACAGGAGATTTGATAGCAAATGTCGGATACTTAATTTTTGTTTATTTAGATAATGTTCTTTGTAAGAACTTTAATTTTATTTTCATTTTAGATTCCGATATATTGGATATTCGGTGTTCCTTTGTGAGAAAAATATCACAATAATATTTTTTCCTTACTTTCAATATCACTTCCTATAATACTATAGGGTTACATACTAGTGAGAAGACAAGGCATGAAGACCCATAGACTTTCTAGTATTTATTTGTGCATATTAGTCTGTTACATTTGATTTTTTACCCAAATATATTATTTATTACATTATAATTAAAATTTATAGGCAAAACTTTTAAACTTAATTCTAAAAATAAAAATATAATAAATAAATAAGACGGACGAAGTGTGAAATTAGTCCACCCACAGCAGTTCAGCACCAACAAAACAACCAAAAACACACGAACACTGAAACACTCTCTTCGTCTTCATCGATTTCTTAGCCATTTGGTTTTACCATTGAACCACCTCTCTGTCTCTCTCTCGCCAACGAGGAAGTGTGCTGAATTCAGTCAGTATTTTTGGTGAACTGGGTATGCACAAAAGCCATGTCAATTGGGTATGCGAAGAAGCTCTCAGACAAGCAAGATGTGGGCGTTGTTGGAATGCCTGAGCTATTTGATCCTCCCTGCATTTTGCAGCACAAAGTAACCAACTTTCTTCCCTCCTCACTGTATTCTTCTCAAATTCCTTAACTTTATTTGTTTTCTTGCTAATTTTATCCCTTTGTATTTACTTTTCATGCGACTGCTATAGGAATTGGGGTTTGATGATGTTAGTCTGGTTTAAATTTCGCTATTTTACGTTGTGGGTGTTGTAAATTATGGTGATTTTTTAGTCTGGGTTTGTGTTAATTTGGTGATTTTAGCCTCATACCTGATACCTCTGCTAGTGTAGTACTCTTAGGGTGGGAAGTATGGGGAATTGAGGATTCTTGATATTAGCTAGCTGAGTATGTCCTTTCCTCCTTTGACATGGTTAGTATTAGGAAATCACGATTGTTGGGATTGTAATCGTTGTTTAGGACTGAACTTATGTTCTTGTTGTAGAGTTAGTCTACTAAGACATAAGTTTCAGTATGGCCCTCCGGAAAAGTGGGATTTGAAGAGGTCAAAAGGTAGGTGTTTGTATAATGCCTTTAAAGAAGTTTTCCACTGGTTGGCTGTGTAGTCATTGTCCCCCTGCGGGATAGTCGTGGGGTATGGTAATATACATCTTTTCATTAGTGTATGGTAACTTCAGTTTCACTAGTATGGTATTTTGATACTCTCTTTGGTTGGAGGAT